>OX155691.1:12685078-13943578 GCA_944547425.1 Eupithecia centaureata
AAGCACTTTGAATTTTGAATTTTGAATTTTTGAAGATTTCTATGAATACCAGTTGTCGTGTCCCAACTCTGGCTGCATTGCTCCGCTCTATGGGAATGCTATGCGCTGCGTTGCGCGTTGATAACTAGTTATATATTTTTATATTATAATGTTTGTCAAAAGTACACTCAGATATAAAGTCTTTAGATAACGTTAAAATGTTTGAGTTCGTCAAACCGACGCCTACTTACACATTGCATTTGATAATTGTTGTATTCTCGTGCTTATTCATAATTATTTATAATTTTATTATAAGAAATGATGTTGCTGTGTTGGCTTGAAAAGATGTTGAAGTTAAAAATAACAGCCGATTACTTAAACGCATCTCAGATTTACGCATATCATGAATGGCGATTTGTTGTCATTATTCTAAACGATTCTCGCAAACAAAATTTGCATTTTCTGTGTTTTAATTTAATTTCGTTATTGTCTTTAGTCTTGTGAATTTATTGTATAATTTGTATAAGAATGGCCCATTATTGTAGTCTGAAATAAAGCCTACTTTATTATTGAAACCTGTCAAAATCTTCAGAAATCTGAGTTGCTTTGGAGTATTAGGTTAGTCACATTTTTTATTGATATAGACATTAGACATCTTTATGATTATTGTTGTATGGTTCTAATTCTAACCCCCCAATACTCAAGTACTATAAGTACTCAAGAGTGAAACACATCACAACTGATGAATTTTTGATACATTTTCATTGTAACCTGTCAAAAAATCACGTATTGAGACGGACTTAAATTTGAGTTCAGATTGAGTATTGGGCTGTAAGATTCTAGGTTAGAACTTGAAGCATCGCCATTTGGTATATTTTGTTTTATAAGGGACGAAACAATGGTTAAAATGGGCTTAACGTAGAAGGAACATTTTGAGATAATTGTGATATTTCCTTTCTCCCTAAACTCTGTCGAATCATTACAGCTGATGATGCTGTGTGAATTATCCAGCATTATTATTATTTTGGTATAGATTTTAATCTACTGTAAATGTCGGTGAAAGTCCGTGGACTTAACACTCTACACTACAGTCAGTCTGAAATTCCTTGTACAATATGATATTAAAACAAAGTCTTATTGATATTGCATATCAATAAGTTTTATCCGATAAATTTTAAAATTATACAAAAAAAGCAACTGCGTTTTGTCTTTTTGCAATTTCAGCTGTTATGTCTGTGTGAACTGAAACAGGCTTGTAGAGAGTGGACAATGGCAGATTTTGTGGCGATAGCTTCATTGTGATATCACTTTATTACGGATAGTACTTATCATAGATATATATAATGTTTTTTTACTTTTTTATTACATTCAGCACAATTTAGAAGAGGCTACATACTTTGATATCGGAATACCTCATAGCGCCCACCCAATTTACTTTATGTACTAAAATAAAGTTAAATCAATCTAATAAAACTAAAATGCTAATAAGTAGACAATTACTTAAAAATAAATAGGTTACCACCTTCATGGATTAATCAAAACTTTGGAAATGTTAAAGAAAGTTCGATATTTTAATTTTCTTGGTGAATTTTGTTCTCAGTATTTAGCTCGTATCATTTCATTGTAAAATATTCTTTATCTCAATAGAATAAGGTCTTATTCGCGCCAACAAACAAAACATCTTTATGTTGAGTGCAACTGTAAAGTATTTTAGTATTTTCTAATTGTGGTTAGATATTTTCAAAATATGTAAAAAAAATATTTTTGTGTCTATAGGGTGCTCAAAATTAAAATTGCCCATAGGGCAGTAATTATATGTGTCCCATAACATTAATTGTTTTTTTTTGTTGTAGGCATTTGTTTAAAAACTTTGTTTTATTCCTTTATGTGCCCAATGTACCTTTGAAAAACAAGCACGTTTATTTCGAGGGTACGCTTAGACTGTTCGAGAAAATATTTAAAATAACGATTGGGATGTAAACACCAGCGTTATCAAAATGATGAAAAACTCATAACTAGTCGTAATTCTTACAATTTATAATCTACGTAAATTAGGTCTTATGATATCTTTAACTATATTTTTGGACGTTTAATTTTTCTCGGAAACACCAAGGCGAAAGACTAAAGTTTTGTTTTTAATAATTATATAGTTTCATTTAACGTTTTGTCTAATTGGCTTACCTATAAAACCTAAAATATTACAACCCGTTTTTGGACATTCGTGTAAAAAGTTGCCTTTTGTTACATAGTTATAGTACCTACTAATAGGTAATTAATTGTATTACTGTACATACATTGAATATCACATGTTTTCTCTTTTTTTGCTAAATATTTAGCTAAACATCTTTTGTGAGCTTTCCTTTGAAAGGAATAACTAGATATGTGATTGATTAGGTTCCAAATTGTAACTTATTATTATTCTTTAAATATAACTACCTATTATTATTTATTCGTTTCATTTCCAATATAAATATATTCAATTTAGGTAAGTATGTCTTCCATATTTCCAAAATTATGAATGCTTGCTTATAAACACTGAAAATAATGCTGAGTGAATTATCCAGTATTAGTATTTATTGCACTATTTTTTTCTTTTATTTGGCTGAAGGTAAGCTTTTTGAAGAATAGGGATTTAAAATGAAAATAAAGTGGCTCAAATTTAAACAATAATTTATTTTATGTAAATAAACATTATTTACATTTTTGAAGTAAGGTTAGCTTCCCTACCTACCTTAAGGCGTAAACAGCACCTATAGTAATAGTTTCATTTTGTCAATTTTAAGAATAGATACGAAAACAGAGTTTGGTGGCCACCAGAGGCAAACTCGTATATCTTCCTAAACTTCTACTACAGATGCATTAAAAAAAATCTTATGATACCTAGGTTTTACAAACTGTACGTGTGAATTTTGTAAAATGCTTTGTTTAACGGAATTATATGATAAAATAAGTGGGAGCGCCACTTTTGGTGGTGTTTGCGCCTTAAAATATCTTCAGAATTTGTTGATATTAAAAAAAGACATTTCCTATTTCTCAGATTGGATTTGATTGGATTGAACATTCTATTTCCTAAGCTATTCTTATTTATTTCATACATATTACAATTTAACTCTAACATTGCACACAGCAAATCTTAACCTACGAAAATTCATATTATTTACAATTAGGTATTTCTATGCAGAATTGATAAAACTCACATATGTTTGAAACACACAGAAGCCGGAGGCGGAGCGGAGGCGAAGGCGTGCGTGTTGTATTCTATGGAATTTTGTATGGAATCCTATGAAAGCCTACACACACACCGCAGGCGGTGGTGGCGGCGACGCGGTGCCATAGGAAAAACCGCCACGCCTTCGCCTCCGCTCCGCCTCCAGGTTCAGTGTGTGGAGAGTTTCAAACAAACTATTGACCGTTTTCGGTCTATTTCGCAATTCAATTCCCTTAGGCCGGCTTCACATGTTGGTCCCTAGACCAAGCGGCCAAGCGCCAATGGGATTTTCCCGATCCATACCTACATACTTTGAGCAAGTGGTATTGGCACCGTTGGGATAGCTCAGTCTAACGAGTTTATGCGCTGAACAGAAGACAGTATTTAATAAGAATAAAGCAAGATTTTATTTAATCGAGAAGTTTTTCGATATAATATTTCGGTTCTAACTAGTTTTAAATGGAAAGTTCATTCACCCTGTTTTATACGCAACGTGGTTATGAAGACTCAGATAAGCTATCGAATAATTCATTTATTTATTTAAAATATTGTACAGCTACCGTATAATGTCTCATGCGTTTCATATTCTGCAAGCATTTCTGAAGATATTCTTCTTCTTCCCTCCAGGTCGGTGCTTCGTCGGCCGCAGCAAAATAGTGCCGTTGCTGTTGTGGTTAGTGAATGATCCTGCAAAGAGTTGGCATTGATAAGGTCAGTTATGCATATCTTATTAGATACTAGCATCTGCCCGCGGCTTCGCACGCGTTGTTTCTATGGAAACGTCTCAAGACTATTTCTATCCCATGGGAACTGATGTATGGGATGAAATCTAGCCTATGTGTTATTCCAGGGCCGCAGGGCTAGATCTATGTCTATTTCAAATTTCAGCCCGATCCGCTCAGTAGTTTTTGCGTGAAAGAGGAACAACCATCCATACATACAAACTTTCGCATTTGTAATACCTATTAGTAAGGAGTAAATAATGATTATCCGTCTTAATGTTTCTTTATGCGAAGTTGAACTCTTCAGTAGCATGTATCCCCAACGTCCATGACATTCAAATTACGCTCCCGCTTTCCACAAAACATGAGACGTGTAAGAGTTTTACACACGAACGGCAAGATGGAACGGCAGAGGCTACTTCAGCCGTCGCCATCTGTCGACGACAGTCGTCAACGCGTCGGCGGCAGCAGTCAATGCGTCGACAGGTGGCGACGCTTGCAGTTGTGGAATGTCTCGTTCGCCTTTTTCTTTGGAATTATAGCTACAAGACTACAGTAATAAGACAATCAAAAACAGAGCATAGGTAGTAGTGTGTGGTGTGAGGAAATTGTAAGTGATTTCCCCATTTTGCAACTTGCTCCTGTACAAGCCGACCACGAATGCTAGTATGCGGCACTCGCGGGAAGCGTTGTCGCCTGTCGGCAGCAGCCGTCGACGTATTGACTGCTGCCGCCGACGCGTTGACGACTGTCGTCGACAGGTGGCGACGGCTAAAGTAGACTCTGCCGTTCCAACTTGCCGTTCGTGTGTAAGAACTCTAAGTGTACCTATGACGGGTGTGGCGGGCGGAGCGCGCCCGCTCTCCGCGCTCTCCTCGCGCCGCATGTCGGAAAGGCAGCGGGCGGCGAGCGCGCGGAACACTGCGCCCACGTTGACGTCCTCTTTCACTGACGCACGCATCAGCCGACAGCCGAGCGCTCGCGCCACTAGCTCTGCTTCATCACTGGAATTATTTATTGGGAATAAATAATAATAAAGTCTTTTACATCGAACAACATAAGAACAAGTAGACAGATCTTATATAACTTTTATACTGCGGTCCATATCATTATATACCTTAAAACTAAAATACAAAAATTATTTTTATTTAAACTCTTGAGTCTGAGTCCTACTCACGTAGGTAAAGGCGCGAGTATTCAGAGAACCCTGAAACTTTGAAGATCTTTTAAAGTTCGAGATGAGAGACAGTTTTGCCATGTTTTAGTAAATTGCAAAGGCAACTATGCCGATTGCAAATGTCTATGATATAAATATTCCATTTGCATAACGAGTTTCTTTTACTTATTAAAATTTTAACGAATACTCACGGCCCAACGACGCACTGGTCCATCAAGTCAATTTTATTTTGAACTATGATGGTCGGGATCTCACCGCATTCATTTTCAACCTGAAAATAATAAACACAACTGTTTGTTAAATTTGCTGCACATTTCGAAGTTCAAACACATTATTATTACCTTTTCAACTAAATGCAACTGTTCTAGATATGGTAAAAAAATACCTTCTATTTTCTTCATATTTAAATAAGTAAGGACGAAAAGTAATTATGTTTATGTGTCATTACTTTTTAATTCCATGCATTATATTAAGTAAGTATATAAAATTGCTCCACTCTTAATAAATAAAAAAAAATATGTATGTAAACCAGTTAAGGACAATCAGGGCCGCCAGTACGCCCGGTCATAATATCTATAGAATCTACAACGTCTTTCACTTCTTTTTTAGAAGGTTTGAACCTCGCCAAGAGCACCCCTCTGCCGCCCGCCGAGCAGTTGATCCCAAGAACAAAGTTCTTGTCAACCTGCACAAACACGTAGTTAGACAGCTCTCTATCACAGGATCTGAACATGGTCTTCGTGACTCCATTGCCCGAGTATATCACGCTTACTCTCTTCCCGGCGCTGTTTTTATACGTCGCCCTTACTGCTGCTTCAACTAGAGATATATTCTTGCTTTTACATTCTGATGTTATGATCTGCAACTCATTCGTCTTTAACTCTTTGAACGTGATCACTTCGCAGCTGTCTCGGAGGTGTGATGGCATCGGCCAGAAGTATACGGCGTTCATGTCTCCATTAAGAGTGGTTAGATCGAAAGCGTTTTCTCTCTGGTAGTACCACAGGCACTGCTCCTCGCGTTGCTGCGCCGCATTTGCATTTTTACTTGCAAAAGTTAAATCAATGCAGAGGAAAGGAATCAGCGCCAAAATTCGGGTCTGCATCTTCGCGGATAAGTTGTGACTAAGTAGAGACGAGTACCTACACGACCTGATATTTGTTTGAATGGGCTGTTTAGACAATCATACCAGCCTATTATGTTTCGTTGTTAAAATACCTACATACCTATCGGCATAAACTGAGATAGTAGCAACCCTTCTCATCTCACGATGCTAATTAAAACAACATATGCAAGTCCGTTTGTTGGTCAGTTGAGTTAGATTGCCCAGATAGACTAACTAGCTAGACATTCTCTAACATTTTATCTTGTGTGTTCTGATTTGTAGTTATTGGATAGGGATAAAAAGCTTCGAGGCTAGTTTTTGTCTGTTGGCTAGAGTGTGAAAGTAGACGTGCAAATATTGAAATTCATAGGTATATAGAGTTAGGTTTAGGTTTGGGTAAGACTAAAACAATGTTGTTACAGAACAAAACACAAAATATTATTTCAAAATATTAGATACCAAGTCAAAACATCATAATGAACGTCCGACGAAATATCATAACATGTCAATTTACTTTTAATATTCTTCAGAACAGCAAGCTCAAAAGACGTAGATGCCAAATTATTAAGATCTTCACAATTTCGATGGCATATATTTAAGTACCTGATTATAGAGTTTAAGTTACCTTAAGTTTCCAGGAATGCAGTGCGAGAAAGGAATCTCTGTCCGTGGTAGAGAAGGCCAGTACACAGGCGTGTGCCCCTCTGTAGTACGCCTTCGTGATGGCATCGAACTCTTCCTGCCCTGCCGTGTCCCATAGCATCAGACGGACCTCTTCACTGTCGATCCTGGAATCAACAGGTAAATGTTAGACTTGATATAGTACCAAAGTTATCTTGAACGTAAACCGTCGAACGACGTATAGCAGACAGCCCCCTCAGCCCAAGACGCTGATCGTATCTTGCCTATCTCACTCACAATTCAGTGTTTAACTTTAGCGGAACTTTTGACTAAAATCTCTTAAGGAAATCTGTGCGTTATTACTTTATCATATTGCACCAAATTTAGATTTATATAAATACACCTTTCTTAGCCGTTTTAATGCAGTGAAACTCCCTCGCTCTATATGACTTTCCAAGAACTCCACCCTTATCGTTTTCTAAGAGGTATAACGCCGGACTTTTTTTAAGGCTCAATTCCAAAACTCATCCGTCTATTTGCCTTTCCACGACTTCCATCCTTATACTCTTCATCCCCATCCCTTATCTTAAATCACTTGTAAAGGTTCCCCTGCAGTTGGTAATGCTGGACTTGCCGACAATTACCATTTTAGGGCCACCACCACAGCACCATCTAGCCCTGAAGTAAGCTACTCAAAGCTTGTGTTATGGGTACTTACTAGATAACTGATATATTTAATAAATTATATGCACAGACAGATATTTTTTACTAAACATAGAAAACACCCAGACCAATGAAACAAATTTCTGCAGATCGTACACAAATTTGTTCCAATGCGGGAATCGAAACTTGCAACCTCTTGCGTCGCAGGCGGACTCTCGCCCGCTGCGCCACTGAAGTCGTCACATCATTGTCCTACTAATATTATAAACGCGAAAGTTTGTTAGTATGGATGTTTGTTACTCTTTCATGCAAAAACTACTGAACATATATGAATGAAATTTGGCACAGAGATAGATTATAGTTTGGAAAAACACAGGCTACATTTATCCCGGAATTCACACGGGAACGGGAATTACGCGGGTGGCATCGCGAGGCGCTGCTAGTATGTTATAAAATAAACCTAGAATTTTTTGGACTACGTTGTGAATAACTCACTCTATTTGTCTCTCCAAGAAGTCTACCCATATGGTCTTCTTATAGTCCTTGCCTACGTTAATGACTCACTCTATTTGCCTCTCCAAGAAGTCTACCCCTATGGTCTTCTTATAGTCCCTGGTGAAGGTCCCGCGGCAGTAGCGCTGGATCATGCTGGACTTGCCGACGCCGCCGTCGCCGACGATCACCACCTTGAGCGCCACCTCCAGCTCCTCCTCGCGCATCCTCGCATCTGTCTCCGGTACATCAGGGACTTAGCCTTAATTCCTGGAAAGATGGAGAAGGTATGTTATTCTGGGTCGTGAAGTGTAAAACTTTCATTATTGGCTTTTCATTATAGTTTTTCTTCGGGTATTCATATATTTATTTGAAAGATTGTAACGCAGTGACAAGACATGAATTTTGGGCCAGTACATAAAAAGAATAGGCTACCTCAATTACAGGTAAAAATCAAAAATGAGTTACAATTACAACAGCACTGAAAAGTCTACTTAATTTAATTAAGTGCAAAAAACGAAGTAAAATATGCTTAATCCAAAATTATGAAAAAATAATGCTGAATCATTAAAAACGAATTATTTAATTTATAATTGATTTACGTCTACGCTTACGTCTACGCATACACATCCGGTCTGCTCCAGCCTTTAATGTTAAAACATAATACTATGTAGGTATATAAATTTCAAATAAGGTATTTCTCACGTTTTAAAAATAAACTTTTCGGGAATACCTAGATAAGGTATAACCTCCCCGAATATTACCCCAGCAGCACGGTGGCCAAGATTGACTTGGTGCCAATACTAGCAAAAAGATCGATAAGCATTGACTCTTCATGTCTGCGGTTCGCCATCCAATTTTTTGGCCACACGTTGGGCAATGTGTGGAGCAGGCTTTATCGCTAGAAGCCTTGGCCTTGGGAAGTCATCGAGTTCTTTAGCCATCAATCTAACAAATAAACGCTTACTTGTGAATGATATCGGACCAAAGATGTTTTATAACAATTATAACGTAGTAATGCTAGAATCTTTGTATCGGGCAGACTATGTACAATGTTGATTGACGTTTAATTACCAAAAGGGGGGTGATTCACTGTGGCCAATGCAAGCTTGTAACACACCTAAGACAAGATAGGTAAAGGCGTGGAATCGGAATCAATCGTATTTAGAACACATTGTAAATTTGTAACGTTACACGATTTGGGTATGGAAACGCCTATGTCATATGACGACATTGTGGTGCAGCGGTTTACCTGCGACGCAGGAGGTTGCGGGTTCTATTCCCGCCAAATTGTTTTTCCGGGGTTCTCTGTGTTTTCTATGTATAGGTATTTAGTAGGTAAGGTACATTTCCACGAGATATCCTGCAGTGTTTGTAGAGACCAATTTTCACCAGCTCTTTCGCTTCTCCGTATATATTTGTTAGATACTGACTGATATTCTTATAAATCCTATTTACGCTGTACCTAGTAATTAAGATTTAAGTGGTACCGTAATTCATACATTTTATGTTTTTAGCAAGTTAGTTTTCAGTAATAAATACATTAATATCTCTTCATTTATAATGATCGTTCATCTCTAATACGGCAGTTCATCAAGAACAATAAATGATGGAAGCAAACAAGAATCATCTCACAGCTTGATGAATGATTTTGCTTTCGACGTTTTCTCTTTGTGCAGCGTCGGTGTTTGTGCTTCAAATAACGCGATGTCATGATTTTCCAATGTGGGTAGGTAACCAGGTACTTATAGTTCTATTAAGGTATCTGTGAAATTTACGAAAGATGAGCTCAAAAGCCTATAACTTAGCTTCAACTTCAAATCTTAACTTCTTGAGTCGAATTTGGCCGAGGGTGAAGGGTTCTGTAGTTCTAGGTTTAGTTTGTATAGATTGTTGCCATACTATAGGTACCTACCTACAAAGTAAACACCCAGACCAACGACACAAATTTCTGCAAATGGTACACAAATTTGTTCCGAGGCAGGAATCGAACCCTGCGGCACCACTGAGGTCGTCACATCACTGTACTTATGTCATAAATATAAATCTAGAATTTTTTGACTAGGTACGTTGTAAACAACACTCTAGATATATTTGATCTCACCAAGAAGTCTCTGCTGGTTATAATAGAGCAATTACAGATATCTTTGTGGAACTATACTTACCTACATTGTATTGTATCGTTAATTAAAAACATTCGAATTTCGACATATTTAGATACACATGTTTCCTCAACGTTTTATGCAAAACGGAAAAGGGCAATAAAACCGGTTCCACTGCTCTTATGTGTTTGTAGCGTCCTGAATGACATAGTTTTTATTATATACTAGCGACCCGCCCCGGCTTCGCACGGTTTTATTATAAGTATATAAACCTTCCTCTTGAATCACTCTAACTATTAAAAAAAACCACATCAAAATCTGTTGCGTAGTTTTAAAGATAAGCAAGAAAAAGTTAAGCAGTCAAAGGGACATAATGACATAGGGACAGAAAAAGCGACTTTGTTTTATACTATGTAGTGATTTTAAGCGATCTTTTAACACAATTATTACAATGTATAAAGATAAGATTTTGTAAGTAGATATCTTTGTTTATTCCTGTTTGTAGAAACGGGTTGCGGGCCAAGACAACCTATACCATAAGGATTAGTAGAGTTCATGACGAACCTATTATTAAGCTTTAAATGTATAGAGTGAATGAGTTGTAGGAAACAGGTTATAGCCGCCGTCATGACGATGCGATGGCGAGGTGCGGAAGGCGTGTCGCAGGTGATCGCCACCTGTCGCTACCAAGAACCCGCTTGCGGCAGGAGACGTCTGTCGTCGACAACACAGGACACAACGGACACAACACATGACCAGCAGGGCTATTCAGAAACTCCAACTCACGGACACGGAATCTGACACAGATTCGCTCGAAATTCAAATCTTTTAGCTGTTTTAAAAGCGGTATTACACTACACGTTATTCAGGGCCCGGTAGTTAGGGCGATTAGGGAGCAAGGCTTGCCGGGTCCGTTGCTTAGGGTCCCTAAATCTTATTACACCACTCTTGGTTAGGGTTAGGGTCCCTGAATATCGTGTAGTGAAATAGGTATTTTATTATATTCTGCATTTTGAAAGGAATAAAAGTAATTAGGTAGGTAGGATCTACCTACCAGAAAATAATTGTTTACAGCCTGTCCAGATAGGGCGCTTTACGCGCGCTTTACGCGCGAGTGCCCTCGCGCGTTTCAATTTATATTGCGTCCAGATGCGGCGTTTTACGCGCGCTCCACTGTTCGCCCGAGTATTTCGACTCGCGCGTAGCACGCGCGAGTCGAGAGTCCAGCGCTTTACGCGCGTAAAGCGCCCTATCTGGACAGGCTGTTAGGAAGAGATGCGAAGTTGCTTGGTGGTCACCAAACTCTGGCTGGTTTCGTATCTCTTTCTAAAATAGACAAAATCAAACTACATAATAAGTACATATGCATTAAAAAAAGCTTATTTATAGGTTAACAGCCTGTCCAGATAGGGCGCTTTACGCGCGTAAAGCGCTGGACTCTCGACTCGCGCGTGCTACGCGCGTGCTACGCGCGAGTCGAAATACTCGGGCGAACAGTGGAGCGCGCGTAAAACGCCGCATCTGGACGCAATATAAATTGAAACGCGCGAGGGCACTCGCGCGTAAAGCGCGCGTAAAGCGCCCTATCTGGACAGGCTGTTAGGTAACACACTAAATGTGTGAATTTTTGAAATTCCTTTGTTTAACGTAATTAATGTGATAAAATAAGTGGCTTAGCTCCTGTTTGCGTCAAACATTTCCAATTATATTAGTAAAATTGAATAAGCGAAGCGCAGTAAAAACTAATACTTAAAGCAAAAACTAATTAATAGATAAAAGTAGACTTTCTAAAACATTTAGCAGGATTAAATTCAGTTGTGATAGGATATTAAAGACGACGTTCTTTAATTTGATTTTTTAATGCTTTCTCTTTTATGAGTGTCGTATCGCCGCGACGTGTATGTTTTTTAATCAATATCACTATTATGAACTATAAAATATGAGACTGTTTTTTCTTTATAATTTTGTTCTTTGAAGCGTGTTTTACATCTCTACATAGTATAAAACAAAGTCGCTTTCTCTGTCCCTATATTCCCTATGTATGCTTAAATCTTTAAAACGGATTTTGATGCGGATTTTTTAATAGATGGAGTGATTCAAGAGGAAGGTTTATACGTATAATAAAACCGTGCGAGGCCGGGGCGGGTCGCTAGTTATAAATGTTGTTTTAAAATGTTGAAGGATGGACAAAGATCCATTTTTCAAATGAAGTCATTTTTTAATTTTGTTGTAGGTATTTTGTTGTCCTATAATAAAATTGTTAATCAGTCTATGTGATGTTTTATTTTCTACATACCAAATTCATCTAAAAAAATTACTTAACAGATTTAACAAACACGGACTTTCACATTTATTGTAAGTATTATTAGTTTACCGCTACTGGGCTATGTTTTAACCAGCACAACATAATTAATAAATAAATAATTCCAGACAGTCCACACAGCATCATCTAGCCCCAAGCTAAGCAGAGCTTGTGTTATGGGTACTAGATGACTGATATACTTAATACAATAACATTACATAGATAGATATTTTTTATTATACATAGAAAACACCCAGACCTACGGAACAAACTGCAGATCGTACACAAATTTGTTCCGAGGCGGGAATCGAACCCGCAACCTCCTGCGTCGCAGGCGGACCTTCGCCCACCGCGCCACATCGGTCGTCATAATAAATCAATAATAACTTACAAAAGAGAACAGTAATCCATCTCAACTAATTAAAAACCAACCAATCAAATCACGACGCGAAGGCATTCAAAAGAACATGTTATTAGAAGCTATATGTATAAATTATAAATTGGCGGTAGTGCTCTACTTTTACTTAATCTTATTAAAGACAAGTGTTTGCGATTTCTCACCGCTTCCGTACATTTATTATGTAAAGGTTCTCTTCTTGTCATAAGCGGAGCGTTGAGCAGAGCGATTAAAGTACCTACAGCGGACGGACTGTAGTTAGGGATTTAATAAAATAAAACAGTAGTAGTTTTTTGACTAAAATCATCTTTATCGTAGAAAATGGCGCTTTCAATCAAGTTATTCGCCCTTTACCTATTATCAAAATTGATGCATTTGGAATGCTTCATAAATAAATAATGCTTGATAGATAAATTGGTAGGTAAGTATTATTTGTAATTATTCGTTTTGCAATAAACTATTACCTATTATAAAAAAAAGTTGACGCATTTATATTTGAAGATCGAATCGATATATCTATTGGAAGGAAAGTGTTTTGGTTATCGTAATTGGTACTGGGCCTCTATTGTGCGGACTTGGAACTACGAAAATCCCAAACAAAAATGTGACATCACAATAATTTCGTTCTGAAACTGAATATTAGGGCTCTATACAAAGAGTGATCAAAAACATAAATTAGGATCAAAGTCACCATTTATAACTCAAGAACAGGATATATTATTAAGAATAGATTTTAATGATTTTTGATATCTTGGGTACTTCTCTGTCCCGAATAACAAAATAATGAAACAGGGTTCCACGAGGGCAAAGCCGCGGCCGTTCCTAGTTAAATATGAACGTAAGAAGTCACGTCATAAGAAGACCATACAAAAACGCTATCGCGCAGTCTGTGAATAAGACTATGTAATTAAATATTATCTCTATGTCATATTTCCGTATTTTACATAATAAAGCCATAACAATGTTACCCTGAGACTGTTTCTGTTAATCACAGATTATTGTTAGTTTTTAATGTAAATTAAGAAACGAATTATTTCTTGTCCGGTGTTGCCAAATTTTGAATTTTAATTTGTATATTAGTTGATTATTTATGGATTCTGTTAAGTGGGGTCAATGAATCGATAATATTTAGACGATGTTTTTGAAGATAATTGATATGTTAATTAAAAAGGCATATTATAGATTATCTTAATGACCTACCTATAATTAAATTCAAACTTAACTACTCCTACCAGGTTATTTTGGAATATTAGGATTTATTTATTATTAGATGCGCCCCGCGGCTTCGTCCGCGGACCAGAGTTTTTTTAATTTTAATTTTAGAAATTTATTGCACACCCCCTAGGGGTTATTGTGTAAAAATAAAAAATATGTGTTTAATTATTCACTCCATAGTTTATTTATACCGAATTTTGAGTGAATCGCAGAGCTTGTGTTATGGGTACTAGATGACTGATAAACTAATTATTTTCCATATAAACTTTACCACCCCATTTAACCCCTTCAGAGGTATTTTTTTTTACATTATTTAAGGCTAGGTAGGTTAGGTTAATAGTAATTTAACGGGCATTAGTTTTATCAGTCATTATTTTTCACATTCTGCCATTTCGAAGGTTCGAAAAGAAGGGTGAAAACTGTCAGTTGAAAAAGATTCCCTCTCAATCACTCCCTAGGGCTGAAAAGTATCACTTTCAACCCGCTCTTCAGGCAACTTCAGACCTACTTTCCGAGTATGAGTAATGAAAAATACTTAATAATTTAGCAACTACTACGAGTCTTCAAAAATTATTGCATCTTCCTTTTTCCATTCTCAGTTGTCTAGATAAGTAGGTAGGGGAACCTGGGGAGACTTGATCACCACTTTACATTTTACCAAATAACTCAAAAGTTATAAGCTTATGTTAACATTTTTTAAATGATTAGTATAAAGAATTTCAGTACCAACTAAATGCAACTGTTATTTTCCAATTAAAGACAGTAATTGTGTAACTACAACAATTTTAAAAAAAGTCGGCAAAAGGATCATGTCTCCCCTATTCTGGGAGACTTGTTCACTGCAGTAGGGTAGACTTGATCATGGGGGATCAAGTATCCCTGTTCCTTAGATGACTTGTTTTTAATAAGTATTTTTAATTTTAGGGGATGCCTGTTCTGTATTCTATGAAATTTTAAACTATTTTCAGTAGAAATACTTTTAATTATAATTACTTTTAAGTAGAATTTAAAAGTTTAATGGTCTTTAATTTATATGTTTTGAATTAATTATGAACCGGTAGGTATAGATCACTAGATTATATAATTATTTTATATTTTTTTAAGTTATTATAATTTAACCAGCCTCAAAATTTACCAAAATCTTGTGTTCAATCATTAGAATACTGAAAATTACTTATACCTACTAATCGTTCTCTCTTTTTTCAGAAAAGTAGCTCAGCAACTAAGAATACAAATTAAATTACTGTACTTATAA
Source organism: Eupithecia centaureata (assembly GCA_944547425.1). Classification (NCBI taxonomy): domain Eukaryota; kingdom Metazoa; phylum Arthropoda; class Insecta; order Lepidoptera; family Geometridae; genus Eupithecia; species Eupithecia centaureata. The sequence continues at coordinate 12,700,317 of OX155691.1, forward strand.
CTTTAAACATCATTCTAGCAACTTTGAATACTAATTAAATGACTGTACTTATAAAATTAAACAACATTCTAGCAACTTTGAACAAAAAATTTGCGACTATGCTTGTATTATATTAAACAACATTCTAGCAAATAAGTATACAATAATAATTAATAGGAACTCCGCCTACGCTTTAAGCTTTCTTTTTCTTGTAAATACTGGGAATTTTACGTAGAAAAGAACTTGTAACATAAAAAATAGTACCTAAAATCAATTTGGGTAGACTTGATCCCGGGATCAAGTCTCCCCTAACAGATAGGGAACAAGTCTCCCCGTCCCTAGTACTTATAACAAAATTTAAAAAAAGTTAAGAAAACAAAACAATTGCTTAGAACAAACTTAGAATACACTTTCTTAAATGAATTTCTAAGCTATTTTTCAAACCAAACAAGAATTATTATATCAAAAACTGTTCAAACAAACCAAAATATAAACTTACAAAAAAAGAATCAATGTCTTCAAAACCATTTTTCCTTTAATACTTAGATGTTAGCTATGTACGAATGTCAGTATCACGTTTAAAATTCCAAACCATCAAAGAGCTACAATGTTGCTAAATCGGAATTTAAAAAACTAGTATAGATTTCGATATATAAGGGGGTGATCATGTCTCCCAAGGGATCAAGTGTCCCCAGGTTCCCCTACTACCATCTACGAAGAAATGCTTTTCGAATAAGAATCCTTAGAAACAAAAGCTCAGCTTATAACATAGAGTGCCACAGATAAGTCAGTAATGAGCAGCGAAGGTCATTCACCCTCAAGGACGGCGCCATTCCATATATGGCGTGTTTCCTTTTGCGCCGAGCCCTATATTTATAAATACCTTCTTTTCTGTGTTAGTTGGCAAATAGGATGCTGGGTACATAAATACTTAACTACTACGATAATCATGCCAGTGGTCAACTAGTGTTTTGAGTTAGGAAAAGGTGTAAATTATAAAATAATAGGTACATACCTACCTATTGGAAAATTCAAACAGCATCATCTGGCTTAGCTCCAATCTAAGCAGAACTAGGGTTTTTTTGGGGGTACTTTACTTACTAGATATGCATACCCAATACATTACATTACAAAGTAAGAGAATTTTTAATATACTAATATACTAGATAATACCCATAGAATACAAAAACAAATCTCTAGATCGATCGAAAATGTGTCCTTTTTTTTTTCTTTATTTATTATGAAGGAGTTTAGTCAAATATGTTGTGTCCTAGTATTCCTATTAGGTAATTTTGTTCAGCTTAAGTTTTGTTACATTCCTACGTAAGTTTGTATTGGCAATCTACGAATTTTCAAAGATTACAAGCTGCCTCATTTTATGCCAGAGGGGTTTTAAAAGACTTTCTAGAGATTTGATCTTATTTCGGCAAGATATTCATTAGGTATCATGTAACAAAAATGAAAGCAAGTCACTTTTCAAATGAGAAAGAGTTAGAAAACATAATCCCACCCACCAAACATAACACAAACATTTGTGTGTAGATTTGTACCTATTTATCATATATATCACTGTTAAAGTAATAAACCAAAATGTATAAACTAATCTATATATCATCATCATCATCATCAGCCCATATTAGTCCACAGCTGGACATAGGCGCCTAATGAGCGCCATAGCGCCCTGTATTCAGCTTGACGCATCCAGCATGATCTATAATCTAATGTTTTAGTTAAAATACGTAATTAAGGTACCTAAAACGTACTTGGACACTTTCTATATTATTATGCTTCTTCAGTTATAGACGATTGATTGTCAATTACAATAAAACACAAACTAATGAAGGTAATGATCTACGTCCGGGAGCAATCATGCTATTGTGTTTGTATATCCGAGATGGTTGGTACCGTTGAACTTTTCAAATAACAGCCTCGGCTGACGATCGAAAGGTCTCGTTACTAACCTATTAGGTACTTACTTATATAATTTTAATAATATAATGATAGGCGAACCGAGGTCATAGGTCGGAATAACTGCCAATGATTTCACGAAGTAGGCAGTAGGAATACTTAGTTAATCAATTAACATTGTTTTTCCCACCAAAAAAAATACAACGGTCACCTTATTTCTATTAGGCATATTATTTTGATAAATACCTCATTTTATAGTTTAAAACTGGACTGCTGTTTAAAACTGGAATAACTTCTGTTTTCTAATTTACTGAGAGTTGTCTCATACTCAGAAATGTTCATATTATTATTTCAGGCCACTGTCTTTCAGATTCCTTCTGGGTGTTTCTCTTCATCTAACCTGGCTACCAATACCTACCACAGAATATATAGGTACCAATACGTAAGCTCGAATCTGCTTAGATTTATACCATATCTAAGAGTATTTAGAAGAGAACTGTATTTATAAATATTTTACCATTATCAGACCTATATTATACTTACATTTAAGGTATGCAAGTATCGCAATAAATAATCTAGAATCACATTTCTTAATAGCTGTTGGAATGGTGTTATTTATGCGGTTATAAGTACTAAAAAAAACGGGACAACCCATAAAAGTCTGAACAAGCTTCAAGTTGCAAGAATTTCCAAGTTACATGTTCATGAAATTCTCAAAAGATGTGATAGGTATTATAAGCGAGTTTGAAGTGGTCACAGTACAGCGCACAGCAACAGCAAGATAAAGGAAAAGATACGAAAATATAGTTTGGTGGCCACCAAGAGTGCCAACTTCGTATCTCTTCCTTTAATAGACTATTTAAAACTACAATATATGCATTAAAAAACTTAAAGATAAGTAGGTACTTATAACATAATGAATGTTTGATATAAGGAAATTCCTTTGTTATATAGAGGTCAGTGTAGCACCTACACTAATGTGGAGTAGATAGCTAAGTTCCTTTTTAGAAAAAAAAACATTCTTAGAATTACCAATTAGTAGTTCTTAGAATTGGTATGACGTTGAAGCCCAAGCGTTGTTAGTCTATGTTTTTTGCAATAAATAAATTTAATTTGTTAAGTAAGCTTGTTTTTTGCGCATCGCAACTCTCCTAGAACCACATGGAAAGTGAGGTTATGCAGTAACAGGTGTAGGTTGATAACCGCTCGACTACTGCTTAGTAGGTATAACTTAACGATCGCTATCGAAGATGGATTCGAGATCCTGAGCTTATTGCCAGCCTAGTATTGCCAGCTTTGATTGCTATTTTATGAGAATTGGATTCGTTGTTAAAGAAAGTAGGTAATTTCAAGAAACGGTAATTTCACGTTGCGATGCTGAAGGGAAGATAAAGGAAATGGTGAAGGATATGTATAAATAGGTAGCACGTAGTTAATAAGGAATTTACTAGCCTATCTAATAGGTATATTGGTAAATTTACCTATCCCTGCGACCTTGCTGACGGACGTTGTCGTTATCCAGTAAAAACGTTGCACTTTATAAAAATGTAAGTATAATATAGTGAAATATAATGACTTGTTCGTCAATGATCTGACTTAAACAGAATCTGACTTAGATTCTGTTAAAGTCGGGTGGCGTATCTAGTTTTATTGAATACTAGACGCGCCCCGCGGCTTCGCCCGCGAACAAGAGTTTTTGTTCGTACAAATTTCAGAAATTTATTGAAGACCCCCTAGGAGTTATTGTGTCAAAATAAAAAATACGTGTAAAATTATTCACTCCATAGTTTATTTATACCGAGTTTTGAGTGAATCGCACCAACGAAAAAACATTTTCCATACAAACTTTACCACCATATTTAACCCCCTCAGAGTTTAACATTTCCAAATTTTAATAGCCTATGTCCTATTCCAGGTTCTAAACTGTCTACATACCAAATTTGATTTAAATAACTTATGTAGTAACAAAGATTACTTATAACAAACATTCACACAGACTTTCTATTTGTTATACTTCATCTACAACCTTTACTGGTCCACTGCTGGACGCAGGCCTTCCCATGATAAGCACCTCATTGGCATTCATCATATTCATCATTTGTTATACTTAATTATTATTATTGAATATTTTTTTTAAACCCGTAGATACAAGATACAAAAATAAATCAAACCTAACCATACTAAAAGTACCTACTTAGCCTGAAGCAGAGCGGCATTTGCAGAAAATCTCACCACAAAACCAGAACACTTATGATTTTAAATTATCAAGTTTTTCGTATTCCGAGATTCTCTTCAAGGTCGCAAACATCACAGATTCTTGAACCCACAGTCGTAAAATAAATGCTATAATAAAATGGTAATTCGTTGGTTGGTCCCGTCTCTGTTTATTCGGTCGCCATGGACCGGACCTTGAATTTCAATTGCTAAGCTCATTATAAGTGTCGATATGCAAGTAGCTCGTGTTATATTCAATGCGAAGCTGAGAATAATTGAAAGGAAATCAGTTGAGTCAAGGCCACGAAGCATTGTATTGTAATCTCAAATTTGATATAAGTATCTCAGCATTATAAGTAGGTACGTTTAGTACCTATCTACCTACACTGAATAGTACCTATATATAACTTCTAATTATATAATTTTTTTCAAGATTTTGACATTGTCTCTTAACATTTTCACAGAGAAAACGAGCCCTCTCACAGATTCCGGGATGAAAATAACGCGAAGAGGAAACAAATATTCAAACGTTCGCATTTAAATTTTAGTGAAGGTTTTTTCAGAAAGAAATTGCCTCCAGCATATTTTTACAGAATTATTTTATTTAACATGATTATTTAACATTACCAAACAAAAAACAACATATTATTATAACATTACTTTTTATAATAAATACCACGCTTATTGATAAATGTTATGGCAATTTATGACTGCATGCATTTTAAAATCAAATTATCAAATCTTTGTACTCGATTATTTAAGACCTTATGTATTACTTACCACAATCACAGTGAATAAATGGTTTCAATGGCTTTAATCCTATTCAATACCGCACAATACCCATAAACATGTGAAATGTGGAAGCGGGGACTTCCTAGTAGAAGACAATGCAGTCGTGGCTCATCAATGCATTGCTCCGTTATGCAAACAGATTAATAATGCATTTGGAAAGTCTACTGCAGTTTCTTGAGTGTCGCTGTAGACCACACGACGACTGTTCTACGCAGACATTGATTTATTTATTTATTCCCAAAAACCAAGTATTTACTTCTATCTTAACAGGCGTGTGCCTGTTGCCTGCCAATGCATTATTTTTTTTTGTTTTGTTAAATGTTTAGGTACTCCTACACCTACCCTTGCTCCCTTGCTGCCGACTGGTATTGATGTGGATCGGTTGAGCTAGGTGCATCTAGAATGTTTGAATCCGTCTGCTCATTGTTGTAATATTATAAACCAGTTTTAAATTGTTTCTTTTCAATAAAGAATCTAAACAGTTTATTGGGAAAGATCGATAGCAACCTTAAAGAATATTGGACTTGCACTAGTACCTACAAGTGCGTTTGACTGCAGTGTCCCTATTCCACCCACGCTAGGGATCGTGCACTGAAAGCAAAACCTAGTTGACTAGTTGTTACCCATTACTTCACCTTCAGAGTGGTTAGCCAGGAACTTGCAATTACAGCTCGGCAGGTGCCAGAATGCTTGTAACCGGTCTGCTCTAGAAAGTAATCGAAGCTGCATGTTGAGGAGCAAATTATATGATGCGATTTATTTTATGGTTGCGGAGCATCGAGTACCTACTTTACTTACGAACTTACAGTGTCGCTTAGTGTGTGTTGATTTATTTGGGTACTGCACAAGTTTATGTGGGCTAATTTGAACTTATAATCAGTTACTTAACGTTTACTTTTGTTACCTTAAATGTGTCTGCCTTATTTATAATGAAGTGACATACTTGGAGTGAAAGAAGACAGATGCATTTTTGTCCGCTTTTTAAAACCAGATCCGTGGTAATATATATAACGAAATGGGAACAAAAAAGATCAGAATAAACCCAGAATAAGCCATGCAATTGCCCGCTGCAGTCATACAAATAGGGAAGGCCTTTATTAGGAGTAAGAAAGCCTTTAACTCTTTTATTGCCGACGCACGTGCTCGTCTCTCTATCTACAACTCCGCGAAACGCCCGCCGATGACTGGGCAGTGAATGTGTTGAAAATATTTTTAACGACTGTGAAGCTGTCGCCGTTCCTTAGTAAAATTCAATTCTCTTTTCAGTAGTACTTTATTTTGCATGTAAATTCGCGAACAAAAGCTAGTGGAAGCTAGACACATAAAACCTAGAGGTCGCAACGTCGCAGACATTCAATCCGTAACTGTACAAGCGATTCCGATCGAATTTCATGCAACCGCTAGACGCGGCTTATATAACACTGCTTGGTGATTTCAGTAAACCACATAGTGCTGAGCAGTTTCCGGATCAAAAATAACTGTACCTTTCTTCATTTTTTATAGTTAACTAGCGCCGGGCCACAGCTTTACTCGACTGGCGCTTAAAGAATGTTACTTAGTTTTTTTTAGAATCAGAGACCTCGGAGCACTGCATTCCGTAGATTTTACAAACTTAAACCTTTAAAACTCTACTTAAATACCCGCTTAAAACTCTACTTAAGGCTGTTGTATGGGGTAAAGGGCCTTTTTCAAAATGATATTTCTCCTTGATGAGTGGATGAAAATGTATGAAAAAAAAATATGTTGCAAAATAGACTTTTATTTTATAAATAAAAGTCTATTTTGCAACATATTTTTTTTTCATATGTACAACTTATAGTTGTACATATGAAATGTATAATACCACCCTATTTACCTAAAGCCGTGAAATTTTGAATTTTTGTTCCTGCAAGGGTGTATGTGTGTAATAATAACTGTAAAAAGAAACAATTTTAGCCTTAACTATGAACCATAAATACTTTGTAAGTATTTCAGGAATCGTTAGTAGTAGACTTTCGAAATTTTATCTACAGGTTACCATAATAAACACATTATTGTCGAAGAATTTTTCTTGAACATAGTGCAAAAACTAAAGGTAAAAAATCTAATTCTTTGCGAATGAAGTCGAGGGTTAGGTACTAACCTACTGCTAGTTTTTAACCAATAAATAAAACTTTTTTGTTTTTCACTATCAAATACTCTACACTATCAATACTACACTACACTATCAATCAACAAAGATAATTACAAGCAAGGAATAGAAAAATTACAACTAGTATTTACAATTGAAACCATGGAGCTAGCTGCAGACGGTTGCAAACAGTCTAAAGGTAGCTCAATTGATCTATGTCAATACCAGTCGGAAGCGTCCCCAAGACACTGGCTGCATTACCACGCTGTATGGCAATGCTGATGCGCTGAGCCAGATATTCACCAGCTCTCGGGTATAAACATAAATAAATAAAACCCATGACTTAAAGTCCCAAAATACAACCTATACTACCGTAAATAAGTCAATATACCTATGTACCTACTAGTAGGTAAATATTTAGTCCGTTACGGAACGTAGACAACCTTTCTTATTTAAATCTTAAAAATCTTTAAATCTTTGGTTATAAGTTTGTCATCCATTGACACACTTTCTTCGTAAACACAAGGCTTGAGTTGAGATGGAAAGCGAAATTTGAGGAGGCGGCACTGCCTGGACGAAATTGGAAATTGTTGTTCGGAAAGTATATGCCTACTAAGAAATATCTATATCCGGCCTGTAACCTTACCTAATATATATAATTAACTAGATGCGCCCCTCGGCTTCGCTCGCGAACCAGAGTTTGTTTTGTGCAAATTTCAGTAATTTATTGCGCACCGCCTAGGTTTTATAGTGAAAAACAAAAAATACGTGTTGAATTATTCATATGGTTTATTTATACAGAGTTTTAAGTGAATGGAACCAAGGAAAAAATATTTTCCATACAAACTTTACCACCCTATTTAACTCCCTCAGAGGTTAAAATTCCCAAATTTTCATAGCATAATCCTATTCTAGGTTCTAAACTATCTACATACCAAATTTCATTTAAATAACTTAAGTAGTTACAAAGATTACTTATAACAAACATTCACACAGACTTTCCCATTTATTATACATAGTAATATTTACCTATAATATTTTCACTACTTAGTTATGCTTACTATCCTTACTCCTAACTTAATCGAGGCGATGTTGACGTTTATAATACGTTTTACTTTGATAATTTGATTGCTAAATAGTTATACCTAAATAATTTTGTTGCTTTTTCATCCCTCTCTACCTAACAAACAACAACAACAACAATCAACATCTAACAATTAATACGGAATTAATGTGTTTTGTTAAGTGAACGGCATTTCCCCTGTCTCCCCTATTATAATCGCGAATGGTTGTATGTATGAATGTTTGGATGTATAATGGATGTATGGATGTTTGTAATTCTTTCACACAAAAACTACTGAACGGATCGGACTAAAATTTTGCATACACGTAGTTCTGGCCGTGAATAAATTATAGGTTACTTTTCAACCATGGGATTGAAATAGCTTTAGACAGACCGTTTCCATAAACAAAGCGAGCGAAACTCCGGGCAGTTTCGAGTAGGTACTTCTATAAAATAAAATGTGTTATTATGTGTTTTATTCATATAAAATAAATAATAAGCAAACGCGGTGTTTCTATGGAAACGCTTTAAAGCTATCTCTCCTACTTACCTATTCCAATTAAAACTGCCATATGAATGGATATAGCCATTTTGCTTGCGAGAGATAGAAAGGATCGTTCTTACAAAATTGGATGCTACAGTATTAGATCGAAATCGGAACTATTTTCGAATTAGAAATCACTTTCGCTTTTACAGAATCTCGTAAAATCTTCCGAGCGGCACGCGCCTCGCAACAAACAAGTGTTATAGTTGTTTAGATTAGACAAACTGTCCATGTGAAAGTTGAGTTTCATTATCACTCTTTCGTTTGGAAAGAGCTCTTCTCGTCTGTAACGTCATTAATAACCTCATTGATGAAGCTAAATTAATTAATTAATTAAATTATTAAAACGAAAATTACAAGCAAGGAATAGAAAAATTAAAACTAGTATAAATTAAGTAGGTATACGCTTCCGACTGGTATTGACTTGGATCAGTTGAGCTACCTTTACACTGTTTGCAACCGTCTGCAGTTCAAAAAACAATACAAGTTTGTCAGTATAAAACACAATCGGAACAAGTATGTAGGTATTGACGTTGAAATGTCCTAAACTAAACAGATAAGAATCAATATTACAGTAGAACTCCAATTATCCGAACTCCGACTATCCGAATCGCCGATTATCCGAATCACAAACAAGTCTTGCCGAGTCTTGCGTCAGCCCGAGTGTGACCACTTGCAACTGCTCACCGTCAAGCGAATGCGTGACCTGGCTGCCCGAAAACGGTTGAAGACCGCAAAACAGCTTACATTGACGGAGATGTTTAAAAAACAATGATTTTTATTTCTAAACTTGTACATAAGTACATTTTATTTATATTTAAAACATGTGAAAATTTCATGTTTCTTTCATTTAATTCAATAAAAAAAAAGTGCAATATCAAAACGTAGCTTTTATTCTCTCCAATGGCAATTTTTTAAAAAAAAATCCGATTATCCGAATATTTGATTATCCGAATGGGTCCCGGTCCCCATTAATTCGGATAATTGGAGTTCTACTGTACTACTTCTTATTTCCTACGCCTTGTGTTCACTTCATACGTTGGATTTCCTATTGAATAAGTAAAGTAAATAAATAAACACAAACAAAAATAAAAAGAAGATTCGGTAGGTTTAAAATAGCGTTTTTTTGTGCGTGAATTTGCTCTCCTCAAAGATATGACCTGGGTGATATGATATTAGAATTAGATTATGAATTATATTGCGTAGGCTTTTGAGCCTATGTATAGTCGTTATAGTTACTGTTTGTTAGACGTTTTTCCACGTGCGAACCTCATTATAGATTATGGTTGATCGACCCACCACCGTGCGCGCCATCGCGTCGCATGTACTCGGCATCAAATTATCATTAGGTATGTGCTGTCGATCGTCAAAATGTATATGATATTATACATACTAGCAACGCCTCGCGGTTTCACCCGCGGTAATTCCCGTTCCCGTGGGAATTCCGGGATAAAATATAGCCAGTGTATTATTCCTGACCATAATCTATCTCTGTGCCAAATTTAATTCATATCCGTTCAGTAGATTTTGCGTGAAAGAGTAACAAACATCCATTCATCTATCCATCCATCCATACTTACAAATTTTCGCGTTTATAATATTACCTATTAACCGCGGCTCCACATTTGTGCCGTGAATTAACGCGCGAATTCTCGCCGTGAATTCACGGCACAAGTTGTACCCTCCACATTCACGGAATGCTCACAATCGTTCGTGAAACCCGCCGCGAAATGGACGTATGTAGGAGCTGCTGCTGCAATAACTTTGCTGTAGCTTTGTTTGCTGTGGCAACATATCACTACTTAAACGTCCAAAACAAGAAAGTTTTTGGATAAAATGTAGCCTAAGTCAGACTATAATTTATCTCTGTGCCAAATTTCATCCAGGTCCGTGCAGCCGTTCTGGCGTGATTGAGCAACAAACATCCATCTATCAATCCATCCATATAAATTTTCACATTTATAATACTAGTGGCCCACCCCGTCTTCGCACGAGTAAATCATAAGTAGCCTATGTGCTATTCCAGACTATACCTATGCGCTATCTATCTCACTTCCAAATTACATCCCGATCCGTTCAGCCGATATGGCGTGATTGAGTAACAAACATCCATCCAACCAACTGAGCGACTGAGCTTCCTAAATGTGATTACACCCTTCCGATTTAGGAGCCGATGTAGATTAAGAGCGTCGGAAGCCATTCTTCTTCCTAAATCGGATGCTACCTTCCTAAATGCTATTAAACTATTCTGAATTTAGGAACGACTAAATTTAGTCTCCGATATTTAGGAAGGTTTAATACCCCTTTAACCGATCAAGGTATGTTTGTTGTTCACGCTCGACTCCATAGCGCGCGCAGCGATTGCACAGTGCACACGTCCGTACACCCTTGTAGTCTGGAGTGAACTGGCACGGGGCCGTGAATGTGGATGTGTACGCGTGAACGCCGCGCGAAAGGGGCGCGAACCCTTTGTCGCGGGATAAAATACCGACACTGATCGGGGAACAGGCGTGAAAACGCGTGAACCCCGCGAAAACCATCCACATTTACGTTCACGCCTGTTAACGGAGCTTCACGGCACAAATGTGGAGCCGCGGTTAGGATCATCTTTGGTACATAACTATAACTATACTAACTTTATGGGGACTTAAAATTAGTTTAGAAACATTATTCCTTTATAACCATAATCTGCCCGTGGCTTCGCATGCATTGCTTCTATTTAAGTAAACGCTTCCAGGCTATTTCTATCCCATGGGAACTGAGTTATGGGATGAAAAATGGCCTTTGTTTTATTCTAGGGAACTTGGTAGGTCTTTCAAAATTCAAAATTCAAAGTGCTTTATTTCCTTAAGACCTTACAGGACACTTGGACACGTCATAAAATACATGTTAAAAAATAATTGAAATTATGAAATAAAGTGCTTAATTTGATTATTGTTCACTTCGGTCTATTTAGGTAAAGTATAGAAGCGAACAAGAAACCTTTACCTTGTCAGGTCGCAAATATGCTAATGCTTTGCAAATATAATCTTGATCCGTTCAGCTGTTGGTACCTACTTTAGAATTGAACAATAAATTAAAATTGACCTTCACAAATCAACCATCTTGTTTGGGTAGTAATACATTATGTAGTATACATACCTATATCACCATTGGGGTCTGAAACCTCCCCCTTCGGCTTAGCAGGGGTAATATGTTATACCTTGTATATGTAAGTACCTCACAGAAAGGGGAAATAAACTCCGTGGGAAATAACTGTGAGATAAATACGCTTTATATACGAACTCAGCATACAAAAAATAATAATACGATGTAAAAAAGCAGTGGTCAACTTCGTGCTAGTAACGAAAAAAGCCATCTATTCCTATAAGGTAAACACGTACGTACATTATTACTAGAATTAGGTACCTAGGTACCTAGAATTATGTAATAATACATGTACCGTAAGGTAGGGCCCTATTACATAATTCTAGAAGTAATTCCACAAGAACTTGCTAATTTAATTAGTTTCGCAGGCAGTCTTTAATGTTCATACACACCTAGTAACACTCTGTACGATGTAAGCACACAAGAAACAAGACTGGTGAATAAATAACATATCGGCCAAGCGCGAGAAATCTCATTCCATTACGGTTCCGTACTATAGGTATCGGAAACTTGAGTTAATCGTGCTTGTTTATTTTTGAACTATCGAGGCGTCATTTTGTCTATGTAGTGTTATTTTCATAAAAATATTGAGTTTGTAACTCAGAAGACAAAAATATTATTGCGGGCTGTGCCCACCTCAGAATGGTCTAGTGCAGAGTGAAGAGCATTGGCGTATATTTAGGTGGTAAAGAAAAAAAACGATATGAAAACAATGCATTTCATTAATTTAGACATCACGTTTCATAGTAACATTTACTCCTTAAGACATAATCGATACTAAATAATAATCGATAGACTAAAAATTGTGTTATTTTTATTTTTCAAAACTTCCGGGTTGGATTCTCGGACTGAGTACAAGAATTTTTTAAAGGTGTGAATGCAGTTTTTCTTGCCTCTAAAATCGATGACATGGTTCCTAAAAAGAGATCTGCGTATGTCTTATAGTTTCAGAGTTTCCCATACTGACCGATTTAAATGTTACACCCTGTATAGGTGGGGTGCGAGCGGTCCGTGCCCACCCAAGAATGGACTAGGTGCCCATACCAGGATGAAGAAATGTAGATTTTTTTAGGAGGCAAAAGCTAAAGCTCTGTATATACTCGCAGTTAGCGGAGCTTTTTTTTAGAAAATCTAAGGAAGGCCTGGACCCCCCTGGAAAGTAAACCTAGATACGTCAATTATTTTACAAAATCAGCCGTTTTGCGGCATATTGCTAAGACCTTCGGACCTTAATAACATCTATAAGGAACGGAACCCAAGCTTGAGGTGTCGGAATCGGACCGTGAACCGTGACGCACTGGACAACGACCCACTGGGAAATAAAATAGCCGAATTTATTTATTCTTGATAATAGAATGAGCCATGCAACTTTGCGCGTGGTAAAAAATCGACTTGTTTTTTTTTACCGAAACGCAAAGAGAAAAGAACGAAGCTTTTGTTTGTCTGTGTGGTGTCTGTATGTAAACGGAAAAACTGATAACCTAAATGTCCACCGAGAATGGTCAAAGATACTCTAGAAAATCGATGCATCCGTCGTAATTTTATTATAATTCAAACTGAACGTTATGACCTAGGGCGATGTGGTCGCTGAGCGACAAAGTTCCTTATAAAAAATTATTAAAAAAAAAAGAAAACGTTATGACCTGACATTATTAGTGTTACTTATTAGGTAAGTTTCATAAGTATCGTTATAGAATAACTTTAATATATATATCTATGTTATGCTGGATGCGGCAAGCTAAAGACAGAGTGCTAAGGCGCTCATTAGGGGAGGCCTAGTTCAGCAGTGGACTAACAAGTATAGGTTAATGATGATGATCTATGTAAAGGCTAAACAATTTTTTAAAGTAAAAGTAAAGTAAAAAAGATTTTTATTGACACAACAATAATGGTTTACAGGCAGTAATGAGTCCATAGGCTCCTGAACTAGTTAAAAACTGTGTTTCAGGAGCCAGAATTGAAAGACTTTCAGTTGTTTCGAACCCATAACAGAAGCCCTGCTGAAATTGAGATAGTGTGGATTGTTAAGCTTCGGATGAGTAAAGTAAAAAAAGTACCATTTCCTGTTGAAAAAACTCTTCATATTCCGACAATGAACTGACAACTGAAAAAACTCTGCGTTTACAATGTAGTACAATGTAGTACGCCTATTATAAACAAACAGTATGATAGTTTCTGTTAATTAATTACATGAATATTTCTTCGAAGATGAACAATACTGCAATGCGGGCATGCGGGTATAATAGCTAATGACAATGCATCAAGTGAACGGTATAATCATGAATAATTACAACTCTGAATAGTTGGGAATGTTTGCGATTACTTTACACGACACTTTGGCAATGTAGCGCGTTGAAATCTTTTCCATGGGCGTTACAGTTTGACAAAGTGCCTCATAGATGTCGCTAGTAGGTATATTTTAAAACTTATAATTTACTTAATTATTGTACCAACAGAAACAGCAAGTATAGCTCTGTCTTTGCAAGCTTGACTAGTTGCTCTTTAGACCATTTGATCATCATGTGTGTTCTATTTGGTAGTTCAAAGTTCTTAGTACCTAAGTAAGTAATTTCAGATGCAAATATTTTATTTATATTTTCATTTCCCTCTAATCTGATATATTATATATTTCTTCTATTGGACGCGTATGCATTTAACATCTTGAAAATTTATTATAGCGCGCTATCCTGCTTTACTCGCCTGTTGTCAGCGAATCATTGATCATAAAAACAAGCAACACACAGCCGAAGACGTCTCGGTTTAATAAGTGAGAAAGTATAACGTATCTACAGCAATTACCGCTTCAGATGGTTTCAAACATGCTACGGAAGGAAACCTGACGGTAAAAATGTTGTAAACAAGACCTTAATCTGTTTAAGGTATGGCACAAATTGATTTGAAATGATTATTTTTCCGTTAAGCTCTACCGTTGAACATAGGTCGGAAGTCAAGGTAAATTAATCCTTCGGTGTAAAGGGAATATGACCTAGTTTTGCGCTGCACTTGTTTATGCACCTGCTCAAGGTGAACACAGAGTTGTATCATTTTATTTGTGTATGAAATGACAAGACTCTTTTAAGAACACAGAAAAATAATTCCTTTGCATCCGATCGATGATCTTTAAAAACCTACTTAATTCTTTATTTCTAAATTAATTTACGAAAAGAAGAAGAAAGAAACACGACCATCAAGCCACGAAAAAAAAGCAAAATATAACGAAAACGAAAACGTAATACGCCAACCCAAAAAGCTAATCCACACTATTTATCAACCGTCCATCAAGTGTTCAATAAATATTGATCTCCGATAATAATGACGAAACGACGACAACTCTTAACTTTTTGCTGCTCTAAATCATAAAAATATTTCCCTTGATGCGCCGATAAAGACAAATACACAATAGAGCACAGTAATTGGAAACTAAGTGAAAGTATTCGAAGCAATAATCTGAGACGATTTCTTATGCTATTTTGATGCTCGATTACTTCATGTGGAAAGTTCGAGTGACCTTTCTATTTCGTAACTTGATGATTGTGCTTTTTTTTCATAGATGAGCACCTACCTACGTAGGTAAGTACCTACTTAAAATGATGATGGGCTTGTCTTGCCTTGTCAAATAAAATCGCTTGGGTATTGTAAGTAAATGATGAGCAGACGGTTAAAAATTGTTTGCAAGGAATGAGCAAGTCATAAATTAAACAAAAGCACAATAACTAGAAAAGGATTAAAAGGGTACGGACATGTGACTTTTTCCATCGTTAGAATTGTATCTACCTATTTTTTATAAGATCCTTAATTATATTTTAGTTCCAACTAATACTGATTGGTCTGTTTCTGATTTCAATTTGTAATTTTTAAAAGCACACAAAGGTACGTCGAAAGGAGGCAAGCTGTATGCGCTGAGCGTCGCCATGGGGGCGGACCAGACGCTGCGGCTGCGCGGACGTGTCGACGTGACGCCCGACCTCGCACCGGAGACCGCCAGCCCTATCATACTAGACGGTAGGCATGCATATACAAAACTATACATACAGCATGTACATGAGAAGCTGCACCACGGCGGCGTAGAGACCGTCGTAAACGAGCTACGCCAGAGACTGTGGATAGTGAGAATAAGACCTACAGTGAAGGCCGTCCTCAAGAAATGTATGTACTGTCGGATCCGAAAAGCAAAGCCGGGAAGCCCGGCCACAGGAGACCTACCGGAAGCACGCCTAGCCCACCATGAGAGAGCTTTCACATACACGGGACTAGACTACTTCGGTCCACTCGAAGTCACAGTGGGCCGACATAGGGAGAAACGATACGTAGCACTTTTCACGTGTATGAGTTCCAGGGCAATACATCTTGAGGTCGTGCCTAACTTGAGCGCGGACGCAGCTATCAACGCGCTGCGGCGGTTCATATCGAGGCGCGGGTGTCCGCGCGAGATACATAGCGACAACGCGACGTGCTTCAAGGCGGCGGAGCGCGAGCTGAGGGCGGCCGCCCTGGAAGGCGTCGCTGACGCCGCTACCAACAAACAAATCCGATGGCGGTACATACCCCCCGCGTCTCCCTTCGTGGGGGGTGCTTGGGAGCGCATGGTGCGCTCCGTCAAGGAGGCGCTCAACACCACGCTGCGCGAGAAGTGCCCGAGTGAGGACACGCTCGCCACCCTGTTGACTGAGGTGGAGTACTCAGTCAACTCACGACCGCTGACGTATGTCGCGGTCACGCCGGAGGCGCCTGAGGCGCTCACGCCCAACCATCTACTGTTGGGCCCGAACAGCAGTGTCCCCACCCCGGGGACATTCACCGAGAAGGACGAGCATGCGCGCGCCCTGTGGCGGCGCGCGCAGTACCTAGCAGAGGAGTTCTGGCGCCGGTGGATGCTGGAGTATCTACCCTTACTCCAGCACCGGCGGGAGCCCTTCACCGTCGGCGAGGCCCCCCGGCCCGGGGACCTCGTACTCCTGTGCGACGAGGCGCAGCCGCGCAATACATGGCCTAGGGGAAAGGTCATTGCCCTACACCCGGGGCGCGATGGAGAGACGCGCGTCGTGGACGTCGTCACCAGCAGCGGACGGGTCCTGCGGCGGCCTACGAAGAAGGTCGTCGTGCTACCGGTGTCATCGCGCGACGGCGGCGTAGGCGCCGACGACGGCGACGGCGGGAGAATGTGCACGACGGAATAGAATAAGCTTAGAATTAGTAATGTAACAAATGTAGATAAAAGATCATAAAGAGTATGTATATAGAAATTAAGAAAAATGATTAAAGTTTTGCTCGCCGCTGCGTATGTCGGGGCGGGGCGGAGTTTTGACTAAATATAGGGAAGTTTTGAGCGAAAATTGTCGTCGCAGTCACAGTCAAGAAAAGTAATCTCAAGAAGCCACAAGTAGTCAAAACTCTCAAGCCGCCCTTCCTGCCAGCCGATAGCCGGTTCCAAGTGATCTGGTGTTTTCATTCAGCGCCAATCCCTACACCCCTAGAAGAAATACAGTCCACTTAACATCGTCAGGAACAATAGGTTAATGATGATGATCTATCAATTGAAAGACTTTCAGTTGTTAATAACCCATAACAGAAGCCCTGCTGAAATTGAGATAATGCTGTGTGGATTGTTAAGCTTCGGATGAGTAAAGTAAAAAAATTCCAGTTCCTGTTGAAAAAACTCTTCATATTGCGACAATATTTTAACTGAAAAAACTCTGCGTTTACAATGTAGTACGTCTATTATAAACAAACAGTATGATAGTTTCTGTTAATTAATTACATGAATATTTCTTCGAAGATGAACAATACTGCAATGCGGGTATAATAGCTAATGACAATGCATCAAGTGAACGGTAAATCATGAATAATTACAACTCTGAATAGTTGGGAATGTTGGCGGTTACTTTACACGACACTTTGGCAATGTAGCGCGTTGAAATCTTTTCCATGGGCGTTACAGTTTGACAAAGTGCCTCATAGATGTCGCTAGTAGGTACTTCAATCGCGAAATTAAACTACATATTTTAAAACTTATAATTTACTTAATTATTGTACCAACAGAAACAGCATGTATAGCTGTCTTTGCAAGCTTGACTATTTGCTCTTTAGACCAATTGATCATCATATGTGTTCTATTTGGTAGATCAAAGTTCTTAGTACCTAAGTAAGTAATTTCAGATGCAGATATTTTATTTATATTTTCATTTCCCTCTAATCTGATATATTATATATTTCTTCTATTGGACGCGTATGCATTTAATATCTTGAAAATTTATTATAGCGCGCTATCCTGCTTTACTCGCCTGTTGTCAGCGAATCATTGATCATAAAAACAAGCAACACAGCCGAAGACGTCTCGGTTTAATAAGTGAGAAAGTATAACGTATCTACAGCAATTACCGCTTCAGATGGTTTCAAACATGCTACGGAAGGAAACCAGACGGTAAAAATGTTGTAAACAAGACCTTAATCTGTTTAAGGTATGGCACAAATTGATTTGAAATGATTATTTATCCGTTAAGCTCTACCGTTGAACATAGGTCGGAAGTCAAGGTAAATTAATCCTTCGGTGTAAAGGGAATATGACCTAGTTTTGCGCTGCACTTGTTTATGCACCTGCTCAAGGTGAACACAGAGTTGTATCATTTTATTTGTGTATGAAATGACAAGACTCTTTTAAGAACACAGAAAAATAATTCCTTTGCATCCGATCGATGATCTTTAAAAACCTACTTAATTCTTTATTTCTAAATTAATTTACGAAAAGAAGAAGAAAGAAACACGACCATCAAGCCACGAAAAAAAAGCAAAATATAACGAAAACGAAAACGTAATACGCCAACCCAAAAAGCTAATCCACACTATTTATCAACCGTCCATCAAGTGTTCAATAAATATTGATCTCCGATAATAATGACGAAACGACGACAACTCTTAACTTTTTGCTGCTCTAAATCATAAAAATATTTCCCTTGATGCGCCGATAAAGACAAATACACAATAGAGCACAGTAATTGGAAACTAAGTGAAAGTATTCGAAGCAATAATCTGAGACGATTTCTTATGCTATTTTGATGCTCGATTACTTCATGTGGAAAGTTCGAGTGACCTTTCTATTTCGTAACTTGATGATTGTGCTTTTTTTTCATAGATGAGCACCTACCTACGTAGGTAAGTACCTACTTAAAATGATGATGGGCTTGTCTTGCCTTGTCAAATAAAATCGCTTGGGTATTGTAAGTAAATGATGAGCAGACGGTTAAAAATTGTTTGCAAGGAATGAGCAAGTCATAAATTAAACAAAAGCACAATAACTAGAAAAGGATTAAAAGGGTACGGACATGTGACTTTTTCCATCGTTAGAATTGTATCTACCTATTTTTTATAAGATCCTTAATTATATTTTAGTTCCAACTAATACTGATTGGTCTGTTTCTGATTTCAATTTGTAATTTTTAAAAGCACACAAAGGTACGTCGAAAGGAGGCAAGCTGTATGCGCTGAGCGTCGCCATGGGGGCGGACCAGACGCTGCGGCTGCGCGGACGTGTCGACGTGACGCCCGACCTCGCACCGGAGACCGCCAGCCCTATCATACTAGACGGTAGGCATGCATATACAAAACTATACATACAGCATGTACATGAGAAGCTGCACCACGGCGGCGTAGAGACCGTCGTAAACGAGCTACGCCAGAGACTGTGGATAGTGAGAATAAGACCTACAGTGAAGGCCGTCCTCAAGAAATGTATGTACTGTCGGATCCGAAAAGCAAAGCCGGGAAGCCCGGCCACAGGAGACCTACCGGAAGCACGCCTAGCCCACCATGAGAGAGCTTTCACATACACGGGACTAGACTACTTCGGTCCACTCGAAGTCACAGTGGGCCGACATAGGGAGAAACGATACGTAGCACTTTTCACGTGTATGAGTTCCAGGGCAATACATCTTGAGGTCGTGCCTAACTTGAGCGCGGACGCAGCTATCAACGCGCTGCGGCGGTTCATATCGAGGCGCGGGTGTCCGCGCGAGATACATAGCGACAACGCGACGTGCTTCAAGGCGGCGGAGCGCGAGCTGAGGGCGGCCGCCCTGGAAGGCGTCGCTGACGCCGCTACCAACAAACAAATCCGATGGCGGTACATACCCCCCGCGTCTCCCTTCGTGGGGGGTGCTTGGGAGCGCATGGTGCGCTCCGTCAAGGAGGCGCTCAACACCACGCTGCGCGAGAAGTGCCCGAGTGAGGACACGCTCGCCACCCTGTTGACTGAGGTGGAGTACTCAGTCAACTCACGACCGCTGACGTATGTCGCGGTCACGCCGGAGGCGCCTGAGGCGCTCACGCCCAACCATCTACTGTTGGGCCCGAACAGCAGTGTCCCCACCCCGGGGACATTCACCGAGAAGGACGAGCATGCGCGCGCCCTGTGGCGGCGCGCGCAGTACCTAGCAGAGGAGTTCTGGCGCCGGTGGATGCTGGAGTATCTACCCTTACTCCAGCACCGGCGGGAGCCCTTCACCGTCGGCGAGGCCCCCCGGCCCGGGGACCTCGTACTCCTGTGCGACGAGGCGCAGCCGCGCAATACATGGCCTAGGGGAAAGGTCATTGCCCTACACCCGGGGCGCGATGGAGAGACGCGCGTCGTGGACGTCGTCACCAGCAGCGGACGGGTCCTGCGGCGGCCTACGAAGAAGGTCGTCGTGCTACCGGTGTCATCGCGCGACGGCGGCGTAGGCGCCGACGACGGCGACGGCGGGAGAATGTGCACGACGGAATAGAATAAGCTTAGAATTAGTAATGTAACAAATGTAGATAAAAGATCATAAAGAGTATGTATATAGAAATTAAGAAAAATGATTAAAGTTTTGCTCGCCGCTGCGTATGTCGGGGCGGGGCGGAGTTTTGACTAAATATAGGGAAGTTTTGAGCGAAAATTGTCGTCGCAGTCACAGTCAAGAAAAGTAATCTCAAGAAGCCACAAGTAGTCAAAACTCTCAAGCCGCCCTTCCTGCCAGCCGATAGCCGGTTCCAAGTGATCTGGTGTTTTCATTCAGCGCCAATCCCTACACCCCTAGAAGAAATACAGTCCACTTAACATCGTCAGGAACAATAGGTTAATGATGATGATCTATCAATTGAAAGACTTTCAGTTGTTAATAACCCATAACAGAAGCCCTGCTGAAATTGAGATAATGCTGTGTGGATTGTTAAGCTTCGGATGAGTAAAGTAAAAAAATTCCAGTTCCTGTTGAAAAAACTCTTCATATTGCGACAATATTTTAACTGAAAAAACTCTGCGTTTACAATGTAGTACGTCTATTATAAACAAACAGTATGATAGTTTCTGTTAATTAATTACATGAATATTTCTTCGAAGATGAACAATACTGCAATGCGGGTATAATAGCTAATGACAATGCATCAAGTGAACGGTAAATCATGAATAATTACAACTCTGAATAGTTGGGAATGTTGGCGGTTACTTTACACGACACTTTGGCAATGTAGCGCGTTGAAATCTTTTCCATGGGCGTTACAGTTTGACAAAGTGCCTCATAGATGTCGCTAGTAGGTACTTCAATCGCGAAATTAAACTACATATTTTAAAACTTATAATTTACTTAATTATTGTACCAACAGAAACAGCATGTATAGCTGTCTTTGCAAGCTTGACTATTTGCTCTTTAGACCAATTGATCATCATATGTGTTCTATTTGGTAGATCAAAGTTCTTAGTACCTAAGTAAGTAATTTCAGATGCAGATATTTTATTTATATTTTCATTTCCCTCTAATCTGATATATTATATATTTCTTCTATTGGACGCGTATGCATTTAATATCTTGAAAATTTATTATAGCGCGCTATCCTGCTTTACTCGCCTGTTGTCAGCGAATCATTGATCATAAAAACAAGCAACACAGCCGAAGACGTCTCGGTTTAATAAGTGAGAAAGTATAACGTATCTACAGCAATTACCGCTTCAGATGGTTTCAAACATGCTACGGAAGGAAACCAGACGGTAAAAATGTTGTAAACAAGACCTTAATCTGTTTAAGGTATGGCACAAATTGATTTGAAATGATTATTTATCCGTTAAGCTCTACCGTTGAACATAGGTCGGAAGTCAAGGTAAATTAATCCTTCGGTGTAAAGGGAATATGACCTAGTTTTGTGCTGCACTTGTTTATGCACCTGCTCAAGGTGAAGTCAGAGTTGTATCTTTTTATTGTGATTGAAATGTCAAGACCCTTTTTAAGAACACAGAAAAATAATTCCTTTGCATCCGATCGATCGATGATCTTTAAAAACCTACTTAATTCTTTATTTTTAAATTAATTTACGAAATAGATGAAGAAAGAAACATGACCGATCATCACGCCACCAAAAAAAACCAAAAAATAACGTAAATGAAAACGTAATACGCCAACCCAAAAAGCTAATCCACACTATTTATCAACCGTCCATCAAGTGTTCAATAAATATTGATCTCCGATAATAATGACGAGACGACGACAACTCTTAACTTCTTGCTGCTATAAATCACAAAAATATTTCCCTTGATGCGCCGAGAAAGACAAATACACAATAGCGCACAGTAATTGGAAACTAAGTGAAAGTATTCGAAGCAATAATCTGAGACGATTTCTTATGCTATATTTGATGCTCGATTACTTCATGTGGAAAGTTCGAGTGACCTTTCTATTTCGTAACTTGATGATTGTGCTTTTTTTTCATAGATGAGCATTCATAGATACCTACGTAGGTAAGTACCTACTTAAAATGATGATGGGCTTGTCTTGCCTTGTCAAATAAAATCGCTTGGGTATTGTAAGTAAATGATGAGCAGACGGTTAAAAATTGTTTGCAAGGAATGAGCAAGTCATAAATTAAACAAAAGCACAATAACTAGAAAAGGATTAAAAGGCTACGGGCATGTGACTTTTTCCATCGTTAGAATTATAACTACCAATTTTTTATAAGATCCTTAATTATGTTTTAGTCCCAACTAATACTGATTGGTCTGTTTCTGATTTGATTTTGTAA
Organism: Eupithecia centaureata; assembly: GCA_944547425.1. Lineage (NCBI taxonomy): Eukaryota > Metazoa > Arthropoda > Insecta > Lepidoptera > Geometridae > Eupithecia > Eupithecia centaureata. The sequence continues at coordinate 12,723,099 of OX155691.1, forward strand.
GTGTTATCGTAATGGGTTATTGTGTTTTTTTATTTAACTATTCAAATAATTTACTTTAGAAACAAAAATTGCAAGATTCGCAAAGATACCTACCTATTTAAACCCTGGTAGCATGCTAGATTTTGAAATTATACATTTTTTAGATAATGTAGGTACCTAGTACCTCAGTATGTGAATGAAGCAGTTAGCGATTTGATTAACCACTTGTTTAGAGCTGCAGGTAGGATGAGCTTCGTCCTACCTATTACAAATTCCTCACACTGCTGCGAGCCAAAAACCTCTCGTCATCTGCACAAACATTCAAGGATTTATTAACTCTAGCGTGTTCGGAATTTTAATAGCTTTTGGTGCGAGTTAATCCAAATTGAATTTTTTGGCGTAGGTAGAACGTACCTACTTACCTAGCTAGTTACTACAATGGGCGTGGGATAAATGTATTTGTGTATTAATGTATGTATTACTTCTAAATGTAAGATATAAGAAGAATAGACACACCCTAACTACTATTTTATTTAATTATTTACGTAGGTATTTAATAAATTCTAATCAATCGAACACAAAAAGCTTAGTTTTATAGCACTTTCTACTAACGAACTACTAACAGCAGGTAATGAAAAATAGATTGGAAACAGCAAACTCTCGCAACAAGGTGTAAGTTAATGATGACATTTAATGACTCTTCAAAGCTCTTCCGTGTATTTGATGGTAATTGAGGACTATAATCCGGCATTCTGCCAAACCAACTTGATAACTTAAGATTATTAAGCACCCGTTTCATTGGACCGCTCGATAAATGTACAAATTCTTGGAGTAAATTACAGGTGTTGAATACAACAAAAGCTTGCAAACTTACTGTAAGCTGCGGTAGGGACGATCAGGAAGCTTGAATCATTTCCATTTCACTCAAGAATTCAGTATAAAAACATGCGAATTAGCACCAACACTGACAAAAATGCACGGATCACAGCACTTTTTTATTCGGTTTTTTTATGTAATTCACTGGTCGGCAACCACGACGATTCGCGTGAAGACATGCGTCTCAGGTAGAGTTGGTGTAGAGACTAACGCGGTGAGTGTGCGAGCGATGCTTTGCGCCCGCGCAGCCTTTGAGGAAAGTTCATCGAACGAGTGCCTCAGCCGTGTGCTAGGTGGGCAAGCACCCTCGAGATGGGATAATTTCGGCTGATCAACTCCTAGATATGTATGGTAAGTATGACATTTCAATAAGTTGCTAGTAGGTAGGGAGGTAAGGTACTTACTACTATGGTTGTTGTAATAGGTATGTAGTTGGTACTTATTGGCAAAGGGCTGCTTTAGGCTCTTGGTAACAGTATAGCTAGGTACGTATGTAGGTAGGTACATTAATGAGGTAGATATGTAAAGTATCTAGATGTGATCTTGAACCGTGTTACAGGAACACGAGAAAGTTTGCTATTTATTTCATTGTTGTTTCTGCGGGTTCTACCAAGATACCTATTGTTTAGAGAGCATCAAGGTATCGTAGTGAATGGCGCATAGGGCGTCGTCTCGGTATCGTACGTAGACTCTACTTTGCTGGACATACCTTCTTACATAATTATAATTTACTGCAATTTACAAAAACCCTCTAAGGTACTGATTAAAGAAAAACGTATTAGACAATTTATTTTTAAGTCCCGCCATGACAAAGAGTACAAATAGTAGGTACTTTATACTTACATCAAAGATGTTGATACCTAGAAATGTAGTCATTTTAATATTTAGTCTGAATTTTCGACTTACAAACCTGTGTGTGGTAGAGACTCTCTCTCTACTACCACAGGTATGTAAGTCAAAGATGGGTAGTCTCCACTAGAGACTGCTTCACCGCCTATAAAGGTGCATATGACCTGCAATTATTAACTTGTGTTGTTTTTGAAAATTTCCGAACGTAATAATTTTTATCTGTGACAAACAAAATCAAACAAATGTCAACTGTCAAACAAATATCTGCCTGTCATCGACCTTTACGAAAGTAGACCGTGACTTTCAGTTTCATATGAATATATAGTGAATTTCTGTTATTATTCATTGCACAAATCTTCAGATCACACTATATAATCATGCCTAAAGTTTCTGGTAAGTTTCCTATCCGTAAAACTCGTAAAACACAAGTTACCGCTTTGTTGTAAATTGAGGTTAGTAACGAGCAAATAACAGAAAACTTCTGAAAACAAGTTCTTGTTAGTATTTCTTGTAATTTTCCAGCAAATACTACCTTCTAACTTAAGCTGTAATGTTGAATAAGCTCAAATAACATTGACAAATCTTCATGATTATTGGTTTTATTTATATTTATATTTTTTTGTGGATCTGACATCACATTCTGAATTTGTTTTCTCATAAACATTTCCTAGAGCAACAGCTGAATTTCAATATTATTATAAAAATGTGCATTATACTCTCAAAGTTCGTTGACCTCTATTTGCTAAGTCAGCTTCGCCTATTTCAAGGCAAACTACATAGTAACTACCAACTATTACTTGCCAATGCCTATCATGGCTTGATAAGGTAAAATAGGACATCTGGTTTCCTAAACATGGTTTAATTTGCAGTAAAAGTCAAATGGGGCAAGGAGACTTTCTCAGGTGTGGAGGTGAACACAGATGAAGAGCCGGTGCTGTTCAAAGCTCAGATATTTGCTCTGACCGGGGTGCAGCCCGAGAGACAGAAGGTTGTGTGCAAGGGAGTCACTCTCAAGGATGATGATTGGGCTAACTTTAAGTTAACTAATGTAAGTATCTTACACTTCATCAATCAAAGGCCTCTGAAAGTTAATGAAAGAAGAAATGCCTGAGAAACTCTCATATTGAATGTGCTTAAATAAGAACCCAGAACGAACTATGGAAAGAATAACATAACATTTGAAGGAGCAAAACTCTATAATAAATTACCGAAATATTTAAGAAAAGACTCGAGAAATAAATATCCCCTCAACTAATATATAGAAAATATCCCTGTAGAATAGATTAACATTTAACAACTAGTCTAGTTGTCATCACAGAAAATTAAGACTGAATTAAAAAGTCTAGTTGTTAAATAAACATCAACCATATTAACCCATTAGTGGCCAAATTAAAACCAGAAGTAATTTGATCACAAAAACTTTAATTCTATATCATAAAAAGGTTAAATAGAAAAATTCTTACAGAAAAAAAAAATTATGTCAATTTTTCAGGCGGTGAGGGGGGTGTACTCAATTGGGTACAACGGCCACATATGTGAAAAATTTCAAAGCACGGCATTTCAATGCAAATCGTTTTAAGATTTTTTTTTCATTGCTAGAGCACTCTAGCATGATACATAACACACCGCAGTGGTTTCTCCAGCTTTCTTGGATAGTGTCCTGACCCATCTTGTGGCAACCTGGCGCCAGGGATGAAGAAACTCTTGCCTTGTCCTGGATCTCTTGAAGTAGATAGAACCTAGCGACACTACGTCAAAACGTCAATTGGTCCATTTTGTCTTCTCTGCTTAGAATATGTAAACGCCAAGCATTTGCCACAGCCATAATATGTCTACCATGTAAGTGAAAAGAACACATTACCTCTTATTTCCATGAATTGCAAATCTATGCAGAGATATAGACTGGCCAAGCTCATCAACACTTCCCATACTTTTATTATAAGTCTGGAATAGATGCGGAACATCATTCTTCTCTCATTTTACTGGGCACCATCATTTTGACCACTCCCATCGGCTCAATGGTATCAAAATTTGTAGCTATGGTAAACACACTGTTATCTTTCCATGTTATATTCTCACCAGCAATATTTCGTTATTTTTATCAAACCTGTGTGCCGAATGCAGTCTGGACTCCAAATATTTGTCTGGGTTGAGTTTTCTGAGCTCTTCTTTTGCTGCATTTAGCTTGTCTTGTACTTCAGTAGTGCTTTGAGGATTCGAGCTGTACGTCGGAGGACATTTACGCCACACCGGAGTTTGCTGTTGCGGTGGATGTCGAACGCGCTTTACAACCAATGGTTCATCAGCATAGTTACTCTCGTCTTTAGCAAAATACCTCAACACTACCTGGAACATCTTGGGGCATAGTTCTGGCAGTTATAATCTCATCACCAGCTTCTTCGTCCGTAACTACACCATCATACCTCCTGATCCCAAATCAGGAGATATGATGGCTAAGTCATACTCAGCATCATTCTCACAATCCTATATAACAGCATCTAGGGCATCTTGAAGTCATATGTAGTTTTTTGCAATTCTGAAACGATTTCCACTTATAATTAGGAGTCTGAAAAAAATAACACGGGAACTTTATATTGTAGGGATATGGCCACTGTACCTGATTGTGTACAGTATCATGTATAACGTAATAATTCAGCCAAAACAAGGAAAAGCAATCTAATTTATTACTCAGGATAACCATAAGGATGTATTCTAACAATCTTATTACTAAATATGCCATTTACTTTCAATGAGAATAAATATTTAATTGATAACGCACTCACCTCTGCACATCGTTTCGTGGTCCAACTTCTGATTGCAAAAAGTGGAAAAATTTATTTTGTCCACCCTCAATTATTTTTATTTTTAAACGGCGAATATTGGTATGTTTTATAATAAAATAAAACAGATCTCCTGGAACTTACAGTTTTCTAGTAAAAAAATAACAATCAGGTGTACACAATCAGGTACAGCGACAGCTAATGGGTTAAATCAGTTTAAGAGTTCTTACACACGAACGGCAAGTTGGAACGGCAGAGGCTACTTCAGCCGTCGCCACGTGTCGACGGCAGTCGTCAACGCGTCGAGGGCTGCCGTCGACAGGTGGCGACGCTTGCAGCTGTGGAGTGTTTCGTCCGCCATTTTTTCAGTCGACGATAAATAGACCAAGAGACCAAATTGATGTCGAATTGTTAATTACGGCAGTAAAAAAAAGGCTTTGTCTTTGGAATTATAAGCTACAAGACTACAGTAATAAGACAATGAAAAACATAGCATGGCTAGCAGTGTGTGAGGAAATTGTAAGTGATTTCGCCATTTTGTAACTGGCTCCTGTACAAGCCGACCACGACTGCTAGTCCGTGGCACTCGCGGCAAGCGTTGTCGCCTGTCGGCGGCAGCCGTCTCGACGTATTGACTACTGCCGCCGACGCGTTGACGACTGTCGTCGACAGGTGGCGACGGCTGAAGTAGCCTCTGCCGTTCACAACTTGCCGTTCGTCTGTAAGAACTCTAAGAAGTACATTGTACTAAGTAAAAAATAATATTCTCTATAAGTGAATGTTTAATATTATTATTTTTGTTAATAAAATAAATATCTTTAACCACAAATAAAGAGGAGATTAAAATAATATTATGTGAACGAATCTGAATTTCTAGTTTTTATGTAATAGCTAGAAATTACGCAAAAAGCGATAACTACAAATTAATTACTTAAGCATTAATAGAAACAAATTACCACTAGTATTCTCTCTGAAATTAATTTAATCACTGTTTTATAGCTCCAAAATTAGGCAAAGAAGCATTTTGTTTTATTATTATCACAAAGACACAAACAAGCAGGGGTCAAAGCAGACATTGTCTTATGATTAACACCTACACACATTGTCAGGTCAATGAAGGACAAAACATTTGTTATAGCAGTTTCACTTTTAGGTTGAAAAGTTTTATTTTCATTTATTTGGAAAATGTTCAGTTTAAACTAGTATATGCCTGCAGCTTCAGACCCATTCTTCTATGGAGATGTATCACGGTTATTTCAATCCCATTTTAACTGATTTATGGGATGTAAAGTAGTTTATTCCAGGGCTAGAACTGTCTAAAGTCAGGACGACCAATGTGGCGCGGTGGGCGAAGGTCCGCCTGCGACGCAGGAGGTTGCGGGTTCGATTCCCGCCTCGGAACAAAATTTGTGCACGATCTTCAGAAATTTGTTTCGTTGGTCTGGGTGGGGGTGATCTATCTATGTATATAATGTATTAAATATATCGGTTATCTAGTACCCATAACACAAGCTTTGAGTAGCTTACTTTGGGGCTAGATGATGCTGTGTGGATTGTCCAGCATTATTTATTTATTTATTTATTCAATTTCAGCCCGATCTGTTCAGTAGTTTTAGCTTGAAAGTGGAGGAAATGTTCATACATCCACACAAACTTTTGTATTTATAATAGTAAAGATTATCTAAACAAAAATATACTTAAACCAACTAAGTTTCCTCCATTAAAGTTCTTGTGTTATTTGATTTTTAGGTCACAAATATTATGTAATAAGCCAGAAGAGAATGGACTCCATTGGGTCAACATTTTTCTCTAATATTTTATGATTCAATTTCTATCCAACTTAAACTTAACATGTGGCCTAGAAAAGATCGCTTTTAGCGATAAGGCTGCCGATTGTGCCATTTGAGATACAATTATTAATATTAAGCTTCTCTGCTTCTACAAATTTTGATGGTACAATAAAGAAGTTTTCTATCTAAACTGGTCTGTATTTCCGTCATTGTTCTAGAATGCCCTAGTCCTGGTGATGGGTAGCAAGGAAGAAGATGTCCCAGCAGCCCCCGTGGAAACAGTGCGCTTTGTGGAGGACATGAACGAGTCAGAGCTTGCAAGTGCTGTAAGTTGTACATACATAATATACATATTTAGGCTGTGTCCCCAGTAGGCAAACTGTGAGCGGCTGACTGAGTGAGCCGCAAATTTGTGGCGAACAGCTACAAACTCAGATCAGTTTGCGTGCGTATCGCAAGCATTGGAACCTGCGAGTCGACCGCTAAATGAGACAGTCGGCGCACGTAACGCTGCAAACTGCGTACAGTGAGCGCAAACTAGCAAACTGTGAACACTCAATATAAAATATATGGAAGGGCGTACTGAACTGATACGCCGCAAACGTCGGCTGCTCACAGTTTGCCTACTGGGGACACAGCCTTATATGATACCTCTTTCACTCTTTTGTTTGTACTCCAACCAAATTTTATGTTGAATGTTTGTAAAGATACCCCCCAGCCCTGATACTTAACCTTTTTTTTAAATATTTACTAATGATTTAAGGTATTTTTATAATATTTTATAAGCTGGCATTTATATCTAAAAATCGATGTCAAACATTAGAACTTTATTACAAATATTCAAAATAAGTTGTCTTTTAATAAGTTTTTGTTCTTCAAGATTAAATCTCAGAAAAAATCATAATTCAAATTTTTTATTGTTTTAGCTGGATATTCCTGAAGGCCTTATCAACCTTGGTAACACCTGCTATATGAATGCTACTGTCCAGTGTCTCAAAACTGTCCCTGAGCTCAAAAATGCACTCATCGGCTATGATAAAAGTAAGTTCATAGTATGCTATGCTCCACAATGATCAACATCTGTTGCAGCAACTGATTCGACAGTTTCATTTTACATACGTTCTACAGTTGCCAATAATGTTGAATGAATCCATCAAATGTGGGTACAAGAGCAACACGTTTCAACAAGGCGTATTTTGTAGAACGGTCGACGTTCTGTTGAAAGACTCATTCCACAAACGGCAACAGTGTTGCTTTCAACATGTTGCTTTCCACAAAATCGCCTGATGTTGAACAGATCTAAACAGATCTTAATAGAGACCTTTAAAATCCTGACTAACAGATATAGTATACCAAATTTATCAAAGACACTATATACTATGAACAAAAACACAAACCTGAGAGGACACTCGCTGAAACTGCAACGCGGGCCAAGTACCAGCAAACCCAGAGAACACATACTGCCCAATCGCATAGTGAAAGCTTGGAACCGTTTACCGGAATCAGTGATCAGTGCCCCTTCAGTGAACTCTTTCAAAAATAGACTGGACAAATATTTAAAGTGCATTGACAAAGCAAAGATATACACGCATCAGCTTAAGAGTTGCCTGTGTATCACAAATAATAATAAACGTGCCTTTACCTTTATGTAACAGGATCAGGAGGGGGTACGTCAGGGGAGCTGACGTCAGCGCTGAGCGATACGATGTCAGCGCTGGAGGGGGGCGGCGCGGGCGCGTGCGCGGGCGCGGCGGCGCGGCTTCTCGGCGCTCTGCACACCGCCGCGCCGCGCTTCGCGGAGCGGGGACCCGGTAACTACGCACACTACATTCTCGTTTAACACAACGTATTAATCATGACTGTTAAGGCCTCTACACACCAAACCGGGCTTTTCTCGGCGGGTTGGTGCCGGTTAGGCCGGCGGCATTACAACATTGTAAGTCGGAACACAGCCGGCGACACGAGGGCCAAAGCTAAAAAACAAAAAAAAAACTTTGAAAAAGGTTCCTAGGATATCCATAACTTTTTGAAATAAGTATTCTGAACTGTATTCACAGGTTTTTGAAAAAAAGGTACAGTCAAAAGCAAGAAAATGGCACCGAACGTTACAAAAAATTATTTATTTGATGCCACTTGCTCCTGTTTTTTATAATGATCAAAAATCTAAACCAACTGAGGTGAGTACAAAAAATGTCAGAAATAGCGAAAAACTCGTCGGTACATTAGACACTTTTGATTCTAATAAGAAACAGAATCGATAGATTTCAAAAAAAGTTGTTTAATATTATCATCTTTCTTATTTGTTTTCCAAAATCTGTGAATGCAGTTCAGAATATGTCATGGTCTCCTAAGAACATTTTTCTGCCACTATAACAGTTAAGGTACCTTTACTGTCCCATCTCAAAAGTCCACCTGTAGACTGTAGTCCCTAACTGGGCTGTTCTTTCCGGCAGACCTGTAGACTGGTAGTCCCTAACTGGGCCGTTCTTTCCGGCAGACCTATAGACCGGTCGTGCCTAAATGGGCTGTTCTTTCCGGCAGACCTGTAGACTGGTAGTCCCTAACTGGGCTGTTCTTTCCGGCAGACCTATAGACCGGTAGTGCTTAACTGGGCCGTTCTTTCCGGCAGACCTGTAGACTGGTAGTCCCTAACTGGGCTGTTCTTTCCGGCAGACCTGTAGACTGGTAGTCCCTAACTGGGCTGTTCTTTCCGGCAGACCTGTAGACTGGTAGTCCCTAACTAAGCTGTTCTTTCCGGCAGACCTGTAGACTGGTAGTCCCTAACTGGGCTGTTGTTTCCTCCAGACCTGTAGACTGTTAGTCCCTAACTGGGCTGTTCTTTCCTCCGGACCTGTAGACTGGTAGTCCCTAACTGGGCTGTTCTTTCCTCCAGACCTGTAGACTGGTAGTCCCTAACTGGGCTGTTCTTTCCTCCAGACCTGTAGACTGGTAGTCCCTAATGGTCTGTTCTTCCAGGCGGTGGTCTGGCGCAGCAGGACGCGTCAGAGTGTTGGTCGGAGATAGTGCGCTCGCTGCAAGCGCGACTGAGGCTGCCTGCGCCCGTCGCCTCTGACAGGTAAGCACTCAATAATACATTTTATTTCATTTAAGGACAGCCTGAGGTAAACATTTTAAAATTTTAAGCCTTTAAAACTAATAAATATGTAATTTGAAATGTGGAGGGACGAATACACCAATTAAAACACCCTTTAAACCACAATCTTGACAGTGTATCTTTGAGAATTAAATAAAAACATTCATTTATTTTATATACAATAAACAAGGTACTCTTTCGGGGGTAAATTCTAAAATTCGTTTGGAGTTGTAAGAAGCGTGCTCTGTCGATAAATATATGTCGTGTATAGCTATAAAATTGTCTCACACGTAGACTACCAAACCAGCCATTATTCTCTCAAATTTAAAAAATATAATTTGTAATATTCCAGAGGTTCACTAATAGAGCAGTACTTCGGCGGCTCGCTGGACGTGTCACTAGTGTGCGACGAGGCGGAGGAGCCGCCCACGAGGAGCACCGAGACCTTCCTGCAGCTGTCCTGCTTCATCTCGCAGGACGTCAAGTATCTACAGTCAGGGCTCAAGTCGGTAAGACCAATCTACCTCTGTCCTTTTCTCACTAATAGAGCAGTACTTCGGCGGCTCGCTGGACGTGTCACTGGTGTGCGACGAGGCGGAGGAGTCGTTTATTTTCAGTATATCGGAAAGGGACGGCATTATTCTGCAGTTTGGGAGTATAACAAACTGAACGTTTGATTTTGGAAATTCTTTTGTTATTATTATGTTAAATTTCCAAATTGAAATTGAATTGAAGTGGCGGCGCTTTTGTCAAAAGGTGAGAGGTTAATTAATAATATTCTTTAAATGGGTTGAAGTTAAATGTCAGTACATTAGATTTTCGAGACATAAAATTTTAGAAAAGTAACTAACGAATTGTTTTTCTTTGTTTCAGAAAATGGCAGAACAAATCACAAAAATGTCACCAACGCTAGCAAGAGACGCTATTTACACGAAAACCGTAAGAAAACATATATAATATAATTCATAAATTGTTCCAACAACATTTCAAATTTGGAAAAATAAACCAATATATACTTTATTTCCCTATCTTTGCCAGAGCAAAATCAGCCGTCTGCCCGGATACCTAACGGTGCAATTCGTGCGTTTCTACTTCAAAGAGAAGGAGTCGATCAACGCGAAGATCCTCAAAGACGTGAAGTTCCCTCTCGAGCTCGATGTGTACGAACTTTGCTCACCGGAGCTACAAGAGCGGCTGGCGCCTATGAGGAGCAAATTCAAGGTAAAATAGACCTTATTGATATACTTCATTAGACAGATAATCATAAATTTTATTGTACAACAAATATAAATTTTTAGACAATTTTTATTTTGTCTGACAAACAGGTTATTACCTAAGTCATTACTTTATCATAAGTATAAGATTTTTACTCATTTTCATACTTAATCTTTGTTTTTTTTAATATAATTTTAAGCTTTAACTTAACTGTCTGGTCCACTAGTTCTGCAAGCTATGGAAAGAGCTATGCTCGGAGTTTCTCTGAAGGACAGGATTCGTAAGGAATACATCCGACAGAGAACCAAAGTTATCGACATAGCTCAATGAATTAGCAAGCTGAAGTGGCAGTGGGGCGGTCATGTTTGATTTGAGACAAGGTGTAATTTCTCAGGAACTGGACGATGCCGCGGCTGAGAACCCTTTGAACTCTAAAAACAAGAACCACGGGGACAGTAAAAAGGTCAAGGAAGCTGTGGGCAAGAAGACAGTCGTGCCATACTGGTTTGAAGATGGTGAGATACGTTTATCACTACATAGTATAAAACAAAGTCGCTTTCTCTGTCCCTATGTCCCTTTGAATGCTTAAATCTTTAAAACTACACAACGGATTTTGAAGCGGTTTTTTTTAATAGATAGAGTGATTCAAGAGGAATGTTTATATGTATAATAAAAACGTGCGAAGCCGGGGCGGGTCGCTAGTAAATAATATAAATGTCCATTGAACCCAATTTCGCATCCATTTCAATGAAAACATACCTACTTGTACCTACGTCATTCCTATGGATGGATGGATGGAGATTTATGCGAAAGTAGGAACGATGGATACAATATTATCCATCCTTCTTTTACTTATAGAAATCACAAATGCTCGGCAATGTAGACAACATCGTCTAGGCCCAAGCTAATAGCGGTATTACACTACACGTTATTCAGGGCCCGGTAGTTAGGGCGATTAGGGAGCAAGGCTTGCCGGGTCCGTTCCTTAGGGACCCTAAATCTTATTACACCACTCTTAGGTGAGGGTCCCTGAATACCGTGTAGTGTAATACCCCTCCCTTTAAGCAGATCTTGTATTATGGGTGCTAGATGACTAAAATAAGTACTTGATGCGGCAAGCAGAAGACAGGGCGCGATGGCGCTCATTAGGGGAGACCCATGTCCAGCTGTGGACTGATATGGTTTGATGATGATGACTAAAAGTTGTTACATTGTTACCCAAGGGTTGAAAGTAACTTATTTAGTCCCGAGACGGGGTTTGGCGCCCGATTGTAACGATTTACACTGTGCTTTTCATTACGAATTCAAGGAAATATAAATAAAAACACGAGAAAACAAATAAATAGAAATACCGCAATTTTTTTTATATATTAGTCCATTTAGGACAGGAGAAAGCCATACTGCCTTGTCTTTCGTATTTTTTGACTTCAGGGAATTGCCGCTAAGGCGTTTTTTTTTTAGCTTCAGCATTTATTCTGCCACTATCACGGTTCAATAGTAACGTTATAGCTGTCAGTTGAAAACGATTCTCCCTAGGGCGGAAAAGTATCACTTTCAACCCGCTCTTCAGGCATGTTCAGACCTACTTTCCGAGTATTAGTAATGAAAAATCTATGATTGTCAGACATCGGCAGCAATAACAGCGGCCTATACCGCCTGCAAGCGGTCCTAACGCACCGCGGACGATCCTCCTCGTCCGGTCACTACGTGGCGTGGGTGTCGCGCGGCGACGGCTGGCTGCGCTGCGACGACGACACCGTCTCGCCTGTCTCCGAGGAGGACGTGCTCAAACTGAGCGGCGGAGGTACTGACACTAGCCACCTACATACCACACACCACCTACCTACCTCTCGGTCTACAGCAGAATGCTGGACACAACACAGTAACTCTTTCTCTATTGACTACCAAGAATATAATAGCTAGACACCAGCACACAGCACGTGTCAGTGCGGTATACAAACAGCGCGGCTCGCTTCGCTCTCCACACATGATTGAGGATGATTGGGATAATAGTGACTCTTCACTTCGCTTTCGTTTGAAACCAGTTATTTACAAAAAACTGTTAAATCATTTACAAAAAAATTTTTTTGCTCACAACCGATTTGAAATTTCACGCATTATTAAAGGGTAACTCAAAAACTCATGGACAACAGAGCGATTACGGTCAAATCTCCCATCGAATATTTTAATGGCCATCACAATTCCCACCCATGCAATTGCAAAAAAAATATCCATCCAAGGACGATTGCCAGTCCCACCCAGCCGAAATTGAAACCCATGAATGAAAGAAATTTATCTTTTTGACAGTAAATAGTACGATGGTCAGCAGATCATTCCCATTTCCAAGTGTAAATTTGAAATGGAAGGATCCAAACAATAATATTTCAGTTGATACAGGACAGATTTAGGCAAAACGAAATGAAGGTTCGCTTTGTTCTCTTCATGTTCATTCACATTGACCGTCAGCCATAAAAAATTGTCTAAAACAGTTTGTCCCATCCATGGAATCAGAATTTTTATAAACCAGTCTCCCAACCCATCCACGGATCCATTGAGAACAGCGTAATCGCTCTGCTGATCTTGATCAAATTTGTATGGGACCACACGTGCAGCTTTCAAGTAAAGAGAAAGAATTATTTTTTTATGTCAAATTAAAGAATCGTCAAAATCTTCTCAAATTCGTCAAAATCGTCTGCCCAGTATTTTTTGAGTTATCCTTAGTAGGTATTTTTTGTAAGAAATATATTATTTGTGTAAATGCTCATATTAAATCCCGAACAAAGCAGCCAAAAAAGAGTCCCGAGTGACTAGACATGCTTTTGAATTAGTCGGGTAATAGACACCTTTGTTTCACACCCCCCAGGTGACTGGCACTGCGCGTACCTGCTCCTCTACGGGCCCAAAGTCCTGGAGCTCCCCGAGCCGCAGCCTGAGCCCGAGCCCATGGAGGCGGAGCCTCTCGACGGGCCGGGGGGCGCGCCCCCCACCGCGCAGGCGTAGGCCTCCCCTCTAGGTTATGCTACCAAGTATGGATGTATCTATTCACTGATTTACAGAGGAACATACGGAGAAACATTATTATATATGCTTATGTACGGGTATTTATCGTGTTTATTTACCTATCGCGGCCGCGGCTTCGCCCGCGAACCAGAGTTTTTTTTCCATACAAATTTCAGAAATTTATAACACAACCAGAGGTTAGGTTTCGGTTACTTTGTAAAAATAAAAAAACACGTTTTTAATTATTTATTTCATACTTTATTTATACCGAGTTTTGAGTAAACCAAACCAAATTTTCCATACAAACTTTACCACCCCATTTAACCCCTTCACAGGTTAAAATTTCTAAACTTTAATAGCCTATGTCCTATTCTAGGTCCTAAACTATCTACTTACCAAATTCCATCTAAATAACTTATGTAGTTACGGAGATTACCTGTAACAAACATTCACACAGACTTTCCCATTTATTATAATAGTAAGATTTTTCCCGACGTTTCAACAGGTTTACACACTCGTGGTCACGGGATGACGATGTTGCGATAAATACCTGTACATAAATATATATAATAATGTGTTCTGATCGCGTAAGTTTAAAAAACTTTATACGGAGAAACGTTGATTTGTAATTGTAACTCATAAGTACCAAAAAACATAAAATTTATTACAAATAAATTTTGCATTACATTATCTAGTTTTTCATTCGATTTTCTTATTTTTTTTACTCACAAAATTTTGATTTGATTAATATAAAATTATTGTCTTTGTTTTTTTTTGGTGTTTTCTAGATTGGCAATATAATTATAATTTAAGTTAATTATATTGCCATTGGACTAATGTAGGCTGATGATGATGATGATGATATTGCCATTTGAAAGACATTGAAAAAAACTCATTTATGTATGTCATAAAATTTCCTGAAACTAAACCATTTAAAGAATTTGTTTTTTTTTGTTTTTAAATAAATAACTATTCATCTTTATTAACAACGAAAATTACAATCAAGGAATAGAAAAAGTTACAACTAGTATATACAATTGAAACTATTGAGCTAACTGCAGAATAGTCAAACGCAGTTTGGGTATTCTGCATATATTCGGGCGTAAGTCATAATTGGCGGTCTTATCGCTCAGGAGCGATCTCTACTAGACTCCCTTGGATGGATAAAAATATTGGATCTGTGTGGATATGTAACGTTAATACAATACTTACATTATAATAATATGTTGAAATAAAGAAGCTTGAGTTGAAATCCATATTTTTCTTTTCTTAAGTAAGTATATATTATTCGTATCAATATACAACATACAAATGACATTAAATATACGTAACAATTGTCTCTGAATCTTAAAGTGAATCGATTCATCCATACTTGATCGTTTGCTGGGCTTTTAAACGTGAAAGTTAATCGGCTTTTCATAGAAAACCGTCGATCGCAATTTGTAAAGTTATTACTAAACCTGGGTGCGATGTGTCCCACTTTAATCCATTAACCCTTAAACCGCCTCCGTCGGATTATAATATTATATCCGACAAATATTTTCGTGTCCATTTTGCCAGGGTCAGTTTGATTTTCTGTGCCCGGCGCTTTGGGCACAACTGATATGAAAGGCGGTTAAAGGGTTAACAAGTTTTTTAATTTCAATAACTATGAGAATTAAGACTATGTATTTGTATTTCAAAATTTGTACAATTTAATAATGGATTTGCATAAAAGTTCCTTATTTATTAAATCTGATTATTAAAACTAGTGTTATTTTATTTAGCTTCTGTTTAATCTTAACTTTCGCAATCTTAGGGCTTTTTGTACTTGGTCACCCCTTTTTTATAATAGTCTGACAAATCAAACAGTTGCTATATAATTTTATTTTTTTTTTAAATCTTTATTAACAACGAAAATTACAAGCAAGGAATAGAAAAATTACAACTAGTATTTACAATTGAAACCATTGAGCTAACTGCAGACGGTTGCAAACAGTCTAAAGGTAGCTCAATTGATCCATGTCAATACCAGTCGGAAGCGTCCCCAAGGCACTGGCTATACAGGGTTACAGGAAAAATCGTGCTAGATCCGTTAAGAGCGTGGAGTAACCACCATTCCTGACTTATTTCACTATGAAACCCCCTACCCTAAACTTAACCCATTTCGAGATATTCGACTTTTAATTTTTTTATTGAAAAGTGCCGATTTTTAGGCTACTAAATTTATTTTTGTTTATTTTGTGTATCTTATTATTATTATTATTGCATTTTTACATGTGTAATAAGATGCTTTAGGACGTCAATGATTAAAATAGTGCATAAGTTAATTGAATAGACCGTAGTAGAAAAGTGAAAGTTAGGAAATAAAAAAAAAATTAGAAAGTTTATTTTTCTCTAAGGGATATCTAAAAAAATATTATGGCAATTCTTCGGCAAATGTTTTTAAAAATATCTACGTTTCATCAGCTATCTAACGAGGTATAACAATCTAGGGTTTGTATTACATTTCGTGGAAAAAAAGTAGTTGGGACGCTGCAGGTAGCAGTTCTAACGGTCCCGCGCCTATTGTCCTTCAAGTTCAGACACACCGTGAGAGCGAGACAAGTGACGATTTATGTAGGTATGAATGAAAGAAAAAATGTGTAGAGACCGGTTAGGGCTGGGAATACAACAGGGGGTATTGTTTTGGTTGTCAGTCTGCTTTTGTGCTTCGTACATAGTAGATGTGATATCGTTTTGCTCTTTTTCTCGACTTGGCTGTGATTCTGGACTATGCTTATTTGTTACGGATACTGCGATTGTGTATCTGCGCAAGCTCGCAACGAATACGTAACTCGCTACCCCGGTCGTCGAGTGCCGGATGTGGCCGTTTTTGACAGAGTTTATCGAAGACTTCGAGAATCTGGCTCTGTTTTGAGACGTAATACAGACATGGGTAGACCACGAATTGACGACGAAGAACAGGACAATGAGATAGTGCAACGCTTTCGAGCGGATCCGACTACTTCCACTAATATTGTTGCCCGTGATCTGGGACTTTCGCAATGGAGAGTGTGGTTTACAGTGCATACTGCTGGCCTATACCCATACCATTACACGCCGGTACACGTTATTGAAGAAGGAGACCCCGCGAGAAGATTGGACTTTTGCAGATTTATGCTAAATGCTGACGTAGAAGACCCAGATTTTCTAAGAAATATCTTGTGGACGGATGAGTCCAAATTTGATAAAGATGGCATAACTAACTATCACAACGCCCATTACTGGGCCCCAAAAGCACTAAGGAATCCCAATAAGAAAAGAGTGAAGGGGTCCCAACGAAGATTCAGCGTGAATGTGTGGATGGGCATTATCTCCAATCATTTGATTGGACCTTACTTTCTACCGGATAATTTAAATGGGGAAAGCTACGAAAATTTCCTGAGAGCAGACTTGAGTGATTTGCTGGATGATCTGCCACTCAACCTGATCAGGGACATGTGGTTCCAACACGATGGCTGCCCTGCCCATTTCAGGAGAAGTGTCAGAGACTGGCTGGACACAAATTATCCAAACAAATGGATAGGACGAGGTGGGCCGTTGCCATGGCCAGCAAGAAGTCCGGACCTAACCCCCATGGATTTTCATGTGTGGGGGTGCATGAAAAGTCTTGTGTACAGCGAGCCGAATCCAGTTTCGTCTGTGGAAGACCTAAGAGAAAGGATTGTGGATGCAGCAAATAAAATGAGGACCACGTTGACCACTGGAGTAGTGAAGACTGGTCTCCGTAGAAGGATGCGACAATGTATCAGAAATAGAGGCGGCCATGTTGAACATGAACTGTAGAATAAGAAAAAGTTGTGTGAAAACCTTTAATAAATGACATTTCATGCTTACCTATTGTTTTACTTTTACTTTTTAGGGCTAAGTATAAATTTTCTTCTCCACTGTCGCCTATAAAACTAATTTTTTTTCAATGCAATTGAATAAAACCCTAGATTATTATACCTCGTTAGATAGCTGATGAAACGTAGATATTTTTAAAAACATCTGCCGAAGAATTGCCATAATATTTTTTTTAGATATCCCTTAGAGAAAAATAAACTTTCTAATTTTTTTTTTATTTCTTAACTTTCACTTTTCTACTACGGTCTATTCAATTAATTTATGCATTATTTTAATGATTGACGTCCTAAAGCATCTTATTACACATGTAAAAATGCAATAAAAATAATAATAAGATACACAAAGTAAACAAAAATAAATTTAGTAGCCTAAAAATCGGCAATTTTTAATAAAAAAATTAAAAGTCGAATATCTCGAAAAGGGTTAAGTTTAGGGTAGGGTGTTTCATAGTGAAATAAGTCAGAAATGATGGGTACTCCACGCCCTTAACGGATCTAGCACGATTTTTCCTGTAACCCTGTATAAATTAAATATATATATTGTAGTGTTTTAATAATAATGTGGGTAGGCCTAGCTACAATGTTGAACATTGTAAAAATAAATATTTCGTAAAGTTGGTTAATATATATTTAGGTCAATATGTATATTTTATTTTATTTTATACAAATAACCACTTATTTTATTTAAAAAGCTTAACTAAAACCGTGATTCGGTTTGTCTGAAAGCCTCTTAGACCAGTGTTCACCAAAGAACAGTCGGACAGTTATCACTTAAAAGCTTCACTGATTTAGCTATTAATAAATATTATTTACCTACTTTAGTAATAACTTGAGTCCGACTGAACTCTGAAGAACACTGACCCTAGTCTCTATTTGATACTTGGTGAGTAGGTAGCTAGGTACCTACTTTATAGAATAATTTGTGAAAACTAAATGGTTATTATTTATTCCAGTCAACTAACATGTGTCCATAAATACACAAGTAGCTTATTTTTTGCGTATGTTTAAAGTAATTGCTAACTAAGAGCTTTCTCAGTGTTTCAACGTTCAACAGGGTTGAAGTTGTACCTAATTTTAAAAACTTATCTCATATAAATGATATTCCGAGTAGGACAGTAGATTATGTGAATAATTCATAATTCACTAGAAGAAAACTCCATAATCAAATTATTAGAGATATAACCTCTAAAAGCCGAAGATATCGCCATCTACCTAAAAATTTTAACATCCTGTAATGGAAATGAGTGATTTAATTAAATAATATGTAATATAATCAAAAAAAAACATGGTGTTATACATGGTACCTACATAGGTAATTAATAGATTTTCTCTATACGATAAAATGATTCTTTATATTTTTCTCCCGGTTTAAGTTGCCATACTATTATAAAAAAGGGGGTTATAGTTTGTACTCGATTTAGGACCTTGTTGTGAGCGAATTAGAAGTGGGATTAGTAAGTTATTGTTTGAAGCATTTTAAATGCTGCTGATATGCTAAAGGCACTTTTGTTTAACATCTCGTAACTATCCGTTAAGTTCTTATACAAGTTGTACTTATTAAATTTTATAAGACTAATAAAATACATTTACTATGATCGTAAATAAATGTCGCAATAATTTACGAGTTTTCATTTATTTTTAGAATAGCAAAATGTTACCTACAATTATTTCAACAACAATGGCGCTATGTTCACAATTAACTTTCAATTGGAAAATAATATCTATCTATGTATGTAATATGTATATCAGTCATAGTACCCATAACACAAGCTCTGCTTCGCTTGGGGCTAGATGATGCTGTGTGGACTGTCCGGAATTATTTATTATTTATATTGATTAATTTATTAACATGACAAATACATACATATTAATATTTTAAACGCAAAAGTATATATAGATGGATGTTTGTTTCTCTTTCACGAAACTGCTGAACTGATCGGGCTGAAATTTTAAATAGATGTAGTTCTAGCCCTGGAATAACACATGGCTACTTTTCAATGTTCCCCTTACCCTTTTAATTCCGTTATTACCTTTATATTTGTCTTTGTTTAACGTTATTATTAGGTCATATTTGGCACTGTAAAATAAGTAAAAATCGTTTATTCGAGGTTTATAACATATTTTACTTTAAGATATTTCTCATATAAGTGAAATGTAATTTCTTTTGAGAAATAAATATTCTTTAAATCTAACCCAAGATTCTAGTATGACTAGACTACGTTCCGTAACATCTTTGCTTCCAAGCATTTTATTCTCATTGCCAAGCATGAACCTGACCAAACAGTACTTTAGGTACTGTTTGTAGTAATAAATATATAACCAGAAACTGACAGAAAATTAGCAAAGACACCTGCGTATTGATTATAGACAAAGATTCTAGCATGACTACGTTCCGTATTAGAGAAGATTAGAGAGTTGTCATCAAAAGTCCGTAACATCAACAACAAAACGTAAATTTCCATGATCCGGACTCTGGCAGAAAAGTGTCAAACCTGACAAGTTGCCATCAACAAAGAAGTCAAGTCACAACCAAGCTTCTTATAGTTTATACAATTTTTGTATGAAAACTTGAATATTTAAGTCCCTAATGTTTAAGTATCATCAATACCATCACTAGTCGTAGCAATGTGTCGCTTAATCTATAAGATTCGTAAGCTCATGAAGACAATGGTAGCGTTCGCGGGCGGCGTCGCCTTGGGACAGATCTTTGACTTCTTCATGTTGAAACGGATTCCTTTCCCAGGGAATATTGGAACTACGCTCTCTATACTTCTAAGTACAATTTTAGGTAAGTCGTTTTTGCTTTTTTTAGATTTTTTTATTTAAAAGGCTCCACACACTGAAGCCGGAGGCGGAGCGGAGGCGAAGGCGGTCTTTCCTATGTCACCGCGCCGCCACCGCCTGCGGTGTTTGTGTAGGCTTTCATATGATTCTATAGAATACAACTCGCACGCCTTTGCCCCCGCTTCGTATCCGGCTTCAGTGTTTCGAGGCCTTAGAGGGTAGCCTTAAAATTAATTATTTATAGCTACTAAATCAATAAGTTTAATTTACAGATATCTTAGTACAAACACATTATAGAGGTAGGTATTTAATAAAATTCCTATTGCACAAGGAACTAATACATGAAATACAAATTAATAGGTTACAATCGGCAGTAGGCAGTATCTTTATCACTGAAGAGCTACCAAAGAGGAGCACTTGCTCTAGAAGTAGAGTTCCTAGGAAAAAAGGGCTGTAAGAACAAGTGTTCATTCTTAAGTTGAGTAAAACAAATAGCAAACTTTTCATATACAACCGAGCTTCATGAGATACGCCGCCCAAGTGCGGGCTTCGCCTGGGGCCTACTCGAAAACCAAAGATCGTATTATCTGATTCGTTTTCATACGAAACCTACTCTTTTCATACAAAATCAACTCCTATGTCATCTACATAAGATAGCGCTTGCGCAAAAAACGTATTCGAAACTTCGATTTCTGAATTTAAGAGTAGGTATAGGCGCTGCACTCTTCTTTCTGTATTTTTAACAAATCACTACAAATATAGGTAATGTATACTCATAGAAGGGTATTATTGTGCTAAAAAGTAACCTGAAAATGTTAGTAAAAAACGGATATTTACCTACTGATTTCAGGTGTAGGTTGCGCGATGTCGATTCAGTTACGTTGTATATGCGTGCTGCTTCTGCCAATGTCCTGTGGCAAGCCTGGGCGCGGGGTTTCGAAGGCGGTGCTACTGACGTACATAATTGCAGGTAAGTAAGGTAGCAGCACCTAAGACGGCCCTCTATAAAGAAAACGAGTTTTCTCTGTACACAATTCTTTATTTTTTACAAGAATGAATGAACGCTCACTTGAGATTTGGCGTCTATAGATTTGCAGACATTCTTACAGCAAGCATTTCAGTCTTATAGATATCAGTTGTATTTTTTCATGAAAATCAGTGAACGCTGACTACGTCTACGGATTTGCAGATGTTCTTAGAGTAGGCATCGCATTCTTGCAGCTGCTGAGCTGGCTAAATAGTGAGCGTCTTATATTTTTATACCGGAATACTTTTGACCAGGTACCATTGTGTCGCAGCGATGGCGAAGTTCTGTCTGCGACGTAGTAGGCCGCTAATTCGATTTCCGCCTCGGGAAAAAAATGTACGGTCTGCAGAAATTTGATCACACCCCGATCAAATTTCTGGGTAAATTTTAAAAAAACATTTTGGTAAATAAAAAAACATATACTCTTTTTTCAAACCCAGCCACAGTAGCTAAATTTAAACTCATAACAAAACTACAAAAGTGGTGACCCCGACGAACTTGTGACTCTTAACCTCTCGTGCGTCGCGACCATTTTTCGCAATTATGCGCATCTGTCACGGTGGTGGCGGCGGCGGCGTACACTGTCGCGGCAAAGGTATGTCGACAGTCGAGAGGTTAAGATGTTTTTAAAAGTAAAGTTTAAAGTTGAATAATTCCCTGTGAATTATTCAGCGTTATTCATTTATTTATTTACTACTTATCTAAGGTCCAATATCGAACATGTGTTATAACGCGGGCGAAGTGGTCCGGGTGTTCGCTTGCACCACGCAGCTGGCCCAGAACTTGTCCAGGGAGAAGCAGGCTCTCATGATGGGGCCCTTGAAGACTGCGGCTCTAGGCGTCAACGATGAGGTCGAGGAAGTTAAGAAGGTGTTTAGGCATGTATTTCATTAGACTTCAATTCTTTATTGCATAAATAATTAAATAAATAATAAATATTTCCGGACAGTCCACACAGCATCATCTAGCCCCAAGCTAAGCAGAGCTTGTGTTATGGGTACTAGATGACTGATATACTTAATACAAAATATTACATAGATAGATATTTTTTATTGTACATGGAAAACACCAACGGAACAAATTTCTGCAGATCCTACACAAATTTGTTCCGAGGCGGGAATCGAACCCGCAACCTCCTGCGTCGGCGGACCTTCGCCCACCGCGCCACATCGGTCGTCTATAATAAAAATAAACCATAAGACAAGGAAATCTTAAAACTAGATAGGTTATGGCGAAGACGAGCTTAACTCTAAAAGAGTCTCTAGCAAACCTTGTCGGAGAGTCAAGTTTGAATAGTGCTTTTTAGTCTATTTAATTTCTGTAGTCTGATAATGCTATCGATTTTGCAATAAAAATAGAGACCCAGAGCTGTCTATGCAGTAAAAAAATCCGTCAACTTACAGCCGCGGTTACTGTTTCATAACTGGGCTTTGTATCTTAGATATACATATAAGTATTAGCCAAGCTCTGCTTAGCTTGGGGCTAGATGATGCTGTGTAGACTGCAAGGGCGGATCCAGCTTCGGTGCCAGGGGGGGGTCACAAAGTCGCAAGAACTTATAACTAAATTTTTATAATCATAGATACAAGTAAGACGTAGGTATTTAATTAATGTATGCAAGTACTTGCTGTAAGTACTAAAATACCTTTATTTATGTAGGTATATGTCATTTTTTTCTTTATGGCTTCTCCCGAAACGCCTTACCTATCACAAGAGGATTCGATCCCGGTCATTATTTTCAATCCCGGGATTTCGAGATTGATAAAATCCCGAGATTGAGATAATCCCGGGATGTTGACAATTTAGTTATAATCGTAGTAAGTAAGAATAAGAATCATATGAAAATAGCTTTTATTTACTTTAAAAAAAAAAGTAAAAATCAACTAAAATCACATTCACAAGATTATCGAGAATAAATAAATTTTACAACAATTTTGACCACGACGCGCGCGACTCAAGATGCGGTCGATTACCTGTTTAAGGAATGTTTTTATTTTGTGTATTTTGTGTTTAGTTACACAAATGGTATTGTTTGATATTTAAAACAAATCGAATTTAATGTAAGTTAGTTCAGATAAAAAAAACAAGAAAAATAATTACAGCTAAGTTAATAATTTGTGTTTATATTAGGTATGTAAAGCGCTTCGTTTTTTATTACTTTAACAATTTAACTCCTCTAGCGACTCCGCCATTACGACTATGTCATCAGCAAATCGCAGGTGCGAGATGTAATCGCCGTTTATATTAATGTCGTTACCTTTCCAGTCCAGCATCTTAAACATATATTCCAATGCGTTCTTCAACAGTTTCAGGAATTTTAGAATTATTTTTAAATATTTATTATTAAGATTTTAGTTGAAAATCCACTCCCCAAAAGTGAAGACGACGTAGAGAATAAAATACCTTCAAACCACATCCAAATAGTTTCAGAACCTGACCCAAACCGCCTTCACTCCAAGCCACTCCACGACAATTCATAAAATGAGAGATAATAGTACAAACAGAATAAACGGAATCCTTCTTTTATTCTCCGCTAAAATTGATACAGAACTACATACCTACATAGACTCGCCTGTTTCCCAGACGGTAGGCAGAGATAACGGATTTCCACTTACAACTTTCCTTACACACCTCTTTTGTCTCATCACTTTTATTAGATACTTTCTTCATACATGCACGTCGGTTTAGAATTTAAAGTTAACAAGATCACAGAAAATCCAATTTGAGAGGTAAAACCTTGCAGAAGACGTAAAATGTGTTTGACATGTTATTTTTAACTAATAAACCACATTTATAAGTTATAAAAATTGTCTACCATATGGGTATTTAGCAGGAATTTAATAAATTCATCGCCCTCCACACGTACGATTACCTTCCAGGTGATTCTCATTACCCTCTCTCTACCTACACGTTCATTCTGGTTACGTACCTAGATCTATGAATGTAATAAAATTCCTAAAAAGGGGAAAAATCTATAATCTTTAAATCTGAATGACAGGCGATAACTACCCCTAACCGGACTGGCACTTCTTCACGTCCATAAAAACGTGCCCATTGAAATAAATGAAGTGATAACCAGAGGATTCGATCAATGTCGAAAATCGACCGGTATTTTCAATCCCGAAAATTTTAGGATTAAGTTTTTCCAATCCCGGGATTTCAAGGATTGAGTAAAATTCTTTAAATTGTTAAAAATAATAAAAAAGCGTTACGTACCTAATTTAAACACTAATTGCAAACTTAACAGGTTTTTTTTATCTAAACTAACTTAGAATTAGCTCTTTTTAATATCAAACAATAAATTTATGTAACTCTAGGTACACAAAATAAAAGCATTCCTTAAACCGCCTCTTCGGTCGCGTCGTAGTCAAAATGTTTGTAAAATTTATTTATTCTCGATAATCTTCGTCAATGACTTGCCTTTTGGTTGTAACAATACGTTTAACTCACGGTAAATCTTGTTTTTATTAAGTTTATTAAGGTATCTGTCTACAGTAAAAGAGTAGAATTTAAAAAAATATTCGATGTTTATAAATTAAGTGTGTGCGGTTTTTTACTTTTTGTTTTGATAGTAAATTAAGCGATTTTCATATTTTATGTTACTTTGATTTTTACTAAATTGTTCAATTCAGGAATTATCCCGGGATCGTGTTTTATCAATCCCGAAATCCCGGGATTCAAAATAAAGACCAGGATCGAATCTTCTTGTGATAGGTAACGCGTTTCGGGAGAAGGCGACATGAAAAAAATATAACGAAATATTTTTTTCTTAAGTACGTTCGTTACATACCGAAATATAAAAAAAATAGCCACCTTGTTTCGATGATTTAGGCCAGGAACATTTTTCGAAGCCCGCGGGCGTCGCGCCGTTCGCGGGTTTGTAGGTGTTTAGGCATCATTAATAGGAAAATAACACTACAACATCCACCTCAGCGATTTGTACTAGAAAAATGATTTCTCTGAGATCTGAGATTGGTGTAAAAATAAGGTCAATATGTTTATAATTTTAGGCAGTTTTTTAAAAAGAGGCAGCTTTGGTATTTTTTTATATCGAGCGAAGTTCATTTGATTGTGTAAATGTAAGCGAATTGTACTCTGTGAGATCCTCAACTGAAACAATTCTGAAACATATATTTTTTCAGAAATATACGTCGATTTTCGACTGATTCATATTGATTTTAAAAACAGCATTTGCGGTATAAGGGGCCCTTATACCGCAAATATTTAGGTATGGGTATTTATCGCGTTTATTAAGATAAACGCGATAGATACTTGTACCTACCTAAATATTTATAATACTCAATGTGTTCTGAACGCGTACCTAAGTTTTAAAAACTTAATTCTAGTTTAGGTTTCGGTTAGTCAAAACAAAGCGCGCGCAAGTGTCAGTATCACACGAAATGTAACATCT
This sequence comes from Eupithecia centaureata, assembly GCA_944547425.1. NCBI lineage: Eukaryota > Metazoa > Arthropoda > Insecta > Lepidoptera > Geometridae > Eupithecia > Eupithecia centaureata. Next base: position 12,748,770 of record OX155691.1, read on the forward strand.
AATGAAAGGTGAGGTGGCGGTGGCGCGGTAAAATTCAAAATTTCTTTGCTGTCGTTCCCGAATAATGAATATTAAATTTATTTAATATTTAAAAAACATTGTTTAACAATTTTAATTAGTGGTCTATCTAGGTACTGGACCCAGCCCAGGGGGGGGGTCATGACCCCCATGACCCCCCCCCTAGATCCGCGCCTGGTAGACTGTCCGGAATTATTTATTTATTAATTATTAGGGTGTTAAAAAAGAACACTGGACGAATGCTGGATAATAAAGAAAATTCCGGACCTCTCGATTCGTTGATACACGTTTAACAAGTGTGTAACTTTAACCCTTTATTTCCAGGTCTTATGACGAGATTCTAAACGCTCTTCAAACAGAGTTACTCGACGCAGACGAAGTTGAGATGTGTAAACATGAGAATGACTTTGTAGATGACTTGATGTATCATAAACGAAGATCATTGACTATTGATGAAACGTTCAGGTATATTTTAGTTCCTAGTTAGTTCCTAGGCCGCGAACCAGAGTATTTTTTCGTACAAATTTCAGAAATTTATTGCACTCCCCTAAGGGTTATTGTGTAAAAATAAAAATACGTGTTTAATTATCCACTCCATAGTTCATCTATATACATATACATATATACCGAGTTTTGAGTGAATCTAACCAAGGAAAAAATATTTTCCATACAAACTTTACCACCCTATTTAACCCACTCAGAGGCTAAAATTTTCAATTTTTAATAGCCTGTGTCCTATTCTAGGTTCTAAACTAGCTACACACCAAATTTCATTTAAATAACTTAAGTAGTTAACAAACATTCAAACAGACTTTCCCACTTTTTAAAATAGTAAGAAGTAAGATTTTTCCGTTAGTGGAAAACATTTAATTGAAGAGAATCAATTAGAGTAAAGCCCGGATTGATGCTCCGGGATTCGTGCCCACTGCTTAAAACCAAACTAGCCTACCTAAAATCGCATTCAACTTATGAAAGGCTTAAGTTCTATGTAGCCTAGATTAGGTAAAAACTCAATTTTGAACCAATACACACTTTATAGCTATCTTCAGTAGATAGGCCATCAATACATAGGTTATATTTTATCCCGGAATTCCCACGGGAACTGGAATTACACGGGTGTAACCGCGAGGCGCTGCTAGTATATTATGTTCCTCGCAGCACAAGCCAATACCCCACAATATCAGAAATAGAAAACTTCTACAAAAAGAAGCTCAGCTACATCTGTGAGAACCAGATCTCGCGAGCAGTCTCGCTCTGCATAGTGGAGTTCTCTGATGCGTACGTGCGGTGCTCGAAGGCGGTGCCGCGAAGTGTGCAGTTCGCGCTCTGCTGGCCTTTGAAACTGACGGAAATGTGCGATTTGGGGAGGACAATGGAAGGGTACGAAATGTGCGATAGTGAGCGTCAGGTAGTGTGTTTCGAATTATCCTTATCCTAATATTATAAAGTGAAAGTTTGTATGAATGTATGGATGTTTGTTCCTCTTCTACGCAAAAACTACTGAACGGATCGGGCTGAACAAACGTAGTTCTAGCCCTGGATGGAATAACAGATACCTACTTAGTTAAATTATATATATAATAGTTCTATTGGGATAGAAATAGCCTTGAAACGTTCATAGACAAAACGCGTGCGAAGCCGAAGGTAGGTAGTTGTATTGTCATTTAAAAATGTTATGTTGAAGGCATCTACGAGTGCGGTTACCACTTTCCACCATGCGAGCCCCATGCTTGTTTGTAGTAAAAAAAAAACTTTAAACACCTAATCGGTTTGAATTGTTTTAAGATACAAATCTCATACTATACCTACACACTTTTCAGGTAACGCCATGTTTAGAAAAAGTGTTCTTAGCCTTGCAAAGGATACGAAAGGAGTTCGTAGAGAACACCAACGAGATATATTTGCAATACAAAATTGAACAAGAAGAAGAACCACAAAACATTCAGGTAAGCTTGTACTAATAAGAAACTTCGGCTTCGCAAACTTTATTTCTATAAAAACGTTTCAAGGCGTTTTCTATCCCATGGAAACAGATTTAAAGAATGAAAAGTAGCGTTGAGTTTATTCCAGGGCTAGAATAGAACCTAGAAGTTTTGTGTGAAAGTGGAAAAAAAAACTTACACAATTTCGCGTTTATAATAATAATAATAGTAAAGAAGTTAGGATTTCCTTCTAAAAGCTAGCGCGCACTGGTGACTTTTGTCAGCGTGACTGTTTTGTCACTCTTATCAAGTCCGTGGATATGTATGGAGGGAACGTAGTGCTTGATCTTAGGTATGGAGATGTGTGAAATATCACCCAGTTGTCACGTCGTAACGTGCGCATCTCCATACATATCCACGGACTTGGTAAGAGTGACAAAACAGTCACGCTGACAAAAGTCACCCACCAGTGCGCGCTAGCTCTAACATAAACAGATTATGAGATACAGTAGGCATTCGGTCAGTCACCAGCATAAAAAACCGGCCAAGTTCTTGAAATATCTACCTACAGCCTGGTGACAAACTGACGGACAGACAGCAAAGTCATAGTAATAGAGTCCCGTTTTTGGGTACGGTACCCTAAAAATATCTAGGTTATTGAATTTATATTATACTAGCGACCCGCCCGGATTCGCACGCTTTTATTATACGTATAAACCTTCCTCTTGAATCACTCGATCTATGGAAAAAACCGCGTCAAAATCCGTTGCGTAGTTTTAAAGATTTAAGCGTATAAAGACATAGGGAATCGCTCTGTACGCTTATATCTTCCTTAGTAGGGTTATAGGGACAGAGAAAGCTACTTTGTTTTATACTATGTAGTGATAATTATATTATAAACTTATATTTGAACACCAGGATGCAAAAGAAACCTCGGAGCGCGTTCTCCACGCGTTCGCCGAAAAGGCCGCCATCTTGCGCACGGTTCAGACAATAGTCAACATATGCACGGCGCTCTTCATGCTACGGATCCTCAACGCTGCCGCCACCTACCACGACCTGTATCTACAGGACATAGACTTTGACAACGTGTATCTGACGACCTACTTCAGAACCCTGGATTCTAGGCGGAAATTGAGGAATCAGTGCGTTCTGTTGCCATTAAAGAAGGTATACTTTTTAAGCACTATCACTACATATGTAGTATAAAACAAAGTCGCTTTCTCTGTCCCTATGTCCTTATGTATGCTTAAATCTTTAAAATTACGCAACGGATTTTGATGCGGTTTTTAACAGAAAAATGTCATTAATAAGTTTCTGTAATCAGTTAATCTAAGCACTTAGACAACACAAATTTTAAATTATAAAATTGATTTTCACTTCACTTTATAAAATTGATTTTCACTACAATTGATTGTTGGAGACTTTTTGTACTTATCTATCATTATCATTAGGTACATGACCTTTTTTAGTGATACCGATATATGACTGATGTTTTCTAGTTATTGGGACTACAATCTTGATTAAAACAGATAGCAGAAACAGACAAATAAAAACATTGATAAATAACGTTATGAAATACATAAATACAAAGATCATTAAGATACAGTACCTAGGAACATTAAGGTACCTACGGATTTTGCACTTTGCGGAAGCAATTATGTACCTATGTACATTAAGGTACCTACGGATTTTGCACTTTGCGAAAGCAATTATTTAAAAAACTTCTCTTGCTGTGATGCAACATTAGTAGGTAATTTATTTCCAACTTTGTTAATAATTTCTTTTTTGTGCCATATATAACGCTCTACCTACATATATTAAGATTTAGTAATCTGTAATATTTTATTCCGTAAGAACCCCTCTGCAGGTTAAAAATATATCTAAACAAATGTATATTAAATATTTATTTTATTTATTTATTTATTTAATTCGGATTGCCATCAGCTTAACTAATTACAATAGAATTTAAAATAGATACAGAAAGCTAATAATAGGCATTCACTAATAAAATCATATTATACTATATATATAAAAATCAATTGCTGTTCGTTAGTCTCGCTAAAACTCGAGAACGGCTGAACGGATTTATCTTATCTTGGTCTTGAAATGTTCGTGGAGGTCCAGGGAAGGTTTAAAAGGTGAAAAAAATCGAATTGCCGGGAAAACCCCATATGAGGCAGTACGAAGTCTGCCGGGTCAGCTAGTTATACTATATAAGTGTGAACACAACTTTTTTTTTTTCGTCGACAATTGCGTACTTAATAAAGCAATAAAATTAAACTAAAAAAAAACTTTAAGTAATAAGTAAAAGTAAAACTAATCATGTGCAAAAGAAGCTGAGAGTCATGCTTCGCCTTGCCTTGTGAATGCTAGTATTGAAAGGGTCAATGTCCAACATCCTGCTGAAATCATTGACAGTTCTACTTGCTCGCACTATAAATGAATTTTGTCTATAATTAGTTCCAACATGTTGGACATGCAGTAGGGGATTGTGTCTAAGCTGCTTACGCGGTACATTGAAGTCTAATTTGCCAAGAAGTTCAGGACAGTCCACATCGTTGTTGATAATCTTAAGAATGTAAAGATAATCAGCTATGTCCCGTCTATTTTTTAGTGGCAAGAAATGGAACCTCTTGCAGAGTTCATCATAGGTAAATAATTTATAAGGAATCTTTACTCTAAAGCACAGGTATCTTAAGAACCGCCTCTGAATACTTTCAATACGATCGATGTACTTCTGATGACGCGGGTGCCATATTTGAGATGCGTATTCAAGATGACTCCTTACAAACGTGCAATATAGAATTTTAAATGTTTTGACGTTGGTAAAGCTCTTAAAAATTCGCATAACAAATCCCAGTGATCTCGAAGCTTTACTAATTATGTTGTCAATGTGGTAAATATGTTAATTAAGTCTTTTATATAAAACTGCAACTAATAACTATTTAAACTAAGATTGTTACTATGATTGTACTAACTTAGATTGTACTAAAATTGTTTACCTACTAATAACTTTAAAACTTAAAATTATATTTACTAACAAAACTAAGTAACTTGTAAACTAACTTTTTCTGTAAGAAATAAAAGGCTTTTTATTTGATTATTATTTTAATATTTAACTGCCAACTATTTAAGATGGAAAGGAGCAAATACGTGGATATCCACCTCTCTTCGTACCAGGCCACGCAGAGCAAGCTGGTCTCTCAGACCCTGAAGCTACTCCTGGAGGTGGTCACCACCACCACTTTCGTGATGCTGGACCGGTAAGCTCGGAGACTCTGTCTCTTTGCTGAAAACGGACAGAGTAGAGTTGATTCTAGAATTAAAGTTGAAAACACACAGAAGCCGGAGGCGGAACGGAGGCGAAGGCGTGGCGGTTTTTCCTATGGCACCGCGCCGTCACCGCCTGTGGTGTGTGTGTGGCTTTCATATGATTCAATAGAATACAACTCGCACGCCTTCGCTTCCGCTCCGCCTCCGGCTTCAGTGTGTTTACCGCCTCCGGCTTCAGTGTGTTTACACTTTGATTGTACACATAGATACAGATGTTGATAAGTACAGAATCTGTACCTATCAACATCTGTATCTGTATCTATCTGTGTTTGAGACAGCCACAGATAAACTTTCAGCTTTTATTTTATAAAAGCTGAAAGTCTCCAACACAGGTAAGAACGACCCTCGACTATGGAGTTTCGATTGTGGTTACTTTGGCAGGCAACAGGTAGTAAATGTGTATAAAATAGTAATGAAGGTCGTCGGCTCTTAGGCTTTAAAGAACATTCGGGACAGTAAATAAATATCTGCAGATCCTACAAACATTGGTCCTTCGGCGGGAATCGAACCCTCAATAACCAGCGTTGTCAGGCTGACCTTCGTCCACTGCGTCGTAGTAAAGTAAAAATATTTTTTAACTTTACTTTTTCTGGTGTAAAATAATTAATTTTTGTATAGTACTAGCGACCCGCCCCGGCTTTGCGCGGTTTTATTATACTTGTAAAACTTCCTCTTGAATCACTGAACATCAATTATCACTTTATTTCTTATATTATTTTGATAACTATGTACCTATAGGTAGTAGGTATTAAATTTGACTTGTCTAAGTGCTTATTTTGTAAGCCTAAAGAAAAAAGATTTTGATTTCTGAGTTCTGATTACTGATCTATTAAAAAAACCGCATCAAAATCTGTTGCGTAGTTTTAAAGATTTAAGCATACAAAGAGACAGGGATATAGGGACAGAGAAAGCGATTTTGTTTTATACTATGTAGTGATGTTGTATCTCGTCAGGTTGTTCTACGAGGCATTGGACGTGGTGCGACAGCATGCTGAGAAGAGTTTGGAGTCGACTCCCACCAGGGACCTGGAGATAAAGGTGACTCTTAAACACTATCAGCATCGTGGAGACCGCGACTTGGCAAACGTAGTGTAGGACGCCCTCCGGCCAGATGGGATGACGATCTGCGAAAGACTGCTGGCAGATACTGGATGCGTCAAGCTGAAGACAGCCTCTATACTAACGCTGAAATCAAAAATCATATACATTATTTCTTGGCGCATATAAAGGCTTAAAGAGTCACGTACTTACTTGAAATAAAAAATATATTAAGTAAGCACTTCGACAAGTGTTTTAAACACATGTTCTAGGGCACTCAAATTTCCAGGTTTAAGGCACAGCTTCTAGGGCACTCAACTTTCCAGGTTTAAGGCACTGGTTCTAGGGCACTCAACTTTCCAGGTTTAGGGCACAGGTTCTAGGGCATTCAACTTTCCAGGTTTAAGGCACAGGTTCTAGGGCACTCAACTTTCCAGGTTTAAGGCACAGGTTCTAGGGCACTCAACTTTCCATGTTTAAGGCACAGGTTCTAGGGCACTCAACTTTCCAGGTTTAAGGCACAGGTTCTAGGGCACTCAACTTTCCAGGTTTAGGGCACAGGTTCTAGGGCATTCAACTTTCCAGGTTTAAGGCACAGGTTCTAGGGCACTCAACTTTCCAGGTTTAAGGCACAGGTTCTAGGGCACTCAACTTTCCAGGTTTAAGGCACTGATTCTAGGGCACTCAACTTTCCAGGTGGAAGGCACAGGTCTCCTCGCAACAGCCTACAGAATCCTCCTGAACAGCCTCGACTCCAGAAACCGCACGGTGTCGGTTTCCAACGCGCGCTGCTTGCCGCGGCCCCGACTCATGCCGTACATACATTTCCTCTACACCTACGGCTGCTATCTCTGGATACTGCTGCTGCTTCTGATCAGCCCCTATACGGCGAGGATGAGGAGGTTACTATGATAACGTAAAACGGACTGAATATAGACTGAACCCAGAATCCGTGGGCGGGTTTATTTGCCACTATGCTACTCACACGATGAAAAAAAAATGAAAAATGTATTTATATATTACAGCAAGACAAAGTTAATTATTACATAGGTTGCACATTCTTAGATAACTTAGTTTGGGGGTTAAGATGGAATTCCCCCAAATGGTTACAGGAGAAGATCTTCCCTGTACCGGGTCGGCCCATCTGGCCCACTTTCCCGGGGTCTTTCGACCGACAGTTGATGTCGGAAAGTTCTATATAGGTTAGATGTTGCAGAAACCAATGCTTGCGCGATCTAGGAATAATGGTCACGTGATCTACTTTTTGCACTCAGAATGTTTGTTATTACATTTTCAGTTTAGTTCAGCTCACATCATGCTAGATGTCGCTACACTTAGTTTGGATAAAAACAGAAATGTTCTTAATACTAAAGGTGCTTAATATTTAAAAAAAATGTTACAATTATAGATGATTATTTATTACCTAAAGCTTAACGGTACTGTATGATATCTATATATTTTCGAAATTCAAGTCTTTGCGACCTACAGACTCTAGTGTCATTTATATAACTTCTTAGAATAGAATAAATTTGACAAAAGAACAATAAAATACATAAATAATACCGGACAGTCCACACAGCATCATCTAGCCACAAGCTAAGCAGAGCTTGTGTTATGGGTACTAGATGACTGATATACCTACTTAATGCAATACATCGTTAGATTTTTTTATACATAGAAAACACCCAATAAATATAAATAAAGTGGGTTAGTAATCTGTTCGTTATACAGATCCATATGCGGTTATTTCTACCCTCATCGAGAGAAGCAGAGGATATTGCATCTCTACAACGATATTCTCAAGAAACGTATGAAAATGCATGAAACTCTACGCAGGTAAGGAATAAGAAGAATAATAAGGTTTACCATACCTACTATACCCAGTGTCGTGCGTGTTAAACACGTAAGTATATTTAATGTCCTTTCCCCACCCCGCAAAGGGCTCGTAAATAAAATCAAACGAAAACACAATTTTTTTGCGGCTCGCTCCGCTCAACTTCAACGTTCGTTCCTTTCTGCAGTTGTTAAAAAGTGAAAAACTTCACGTTTATAAAAATCTAAAAAATCTGCAGTGTATCCTTTGTATTTACACGCCAGTAGCAAAAAATTTAGCTCATAATTCGTTTGTATTTTAATATACCTAATTGCATGCTCGCACCACTTTAATAGAAGTAAATGTTTACAAATACCTATTTTATATCTTTAACTTTTAATTAATATTATACCTGTGCTAGAGGATCTCGCTCTGCAGGCGCGGCGAAAAACATGAAAAGAAACTAATATCGACTCTACCAAAATTAATCTAAGACAGATTAGTTTTGACTTTTTAAACATGAACATTCTTATTATTAACGCTATGTCACTATGTTACGTTATACTTTCGTAATATTGTATGTATGTAACTACATAAATAAACACATGAATCACAAAAAAACACATTTCAACATTTTGTGTGAACCAGGAAAGCAATGCAATCCGTCCGCGCTCTCTACCTGACCGGTGAAAGCCTGCTGAGTCTGCGGATGAGGTTCCCCCGACTGCTAGGCTGGCTGCGGGTCCTGTCGGTCGCCAGGATGACCTGCCTCATCTGTGACGAGGTGGAACCGAGATCTGAAGCTAGTAAGAGCTTTTAGAACAAGGCTCAGGCCAGCTGTGCGATTACGCTAAAATCGCCCATCTAAATTGACATTCTTGAGCCATTTCAATGGCCACCGCGCGCGTCCTTTCCATACAATTTCAAATTACGAAGGCCGTTAAAAGGGCTTTCATGTGTCAATTTTGGATGGGTGGTTTTAGCGTAATCGCACAGCTGGACTTATGTGTATAATAATCGCCTATAAAAATTAAATAACAAAGCAAAAAATTTGATTTTGGCGGGACTTGACCCGCGACCGTTGGGGTAAACGTTTTTGAGTGGAGACCGCGACTCAGTAAACGTAGTGTACGCCCTCCGGCCACGTGGGATGACGATCTGCGAAAGACTGCTGGCAGATGCTGGATGCGTCAGCTGAAGACAGGGCGCTATGGCGCTCATTGGGGGAGGCCTATGTCCAGCAGTGGACTAATATAGGTTGATGATGATAACTCACGACCCTTCCTCAGTACAGAATGCGCTACCAACTGCGCTACGAACCAAGTGACCACGTCGAAAATCTTTGCTACCTTCTACGGGCTCTAGTGCCGTTAACTTCATCTACGTGGGAAACATTGAAGTTTTATCCCTGTTCAAAGACTAAGGCTGTGTCCCCAGAAGGCAAACTGTGAGCGGCCGACTGAGTGAGCCGCAAATTTGTGGCGAACAGCTACAAACTCAGATCAGTTTGCGTGCGTATCGCAAGCACTGGAACCTGCGCAGCTGCGAGTCGACCGCTAACTGAGACAGTCGGCGCACGCATCGCTGCAAACTGTGAACACTCAATTTAAAATATATGGAAATATATATGGCGTATCACGCCGCAAACTCAGTCGGCTGCTGACCGTTTGCCTACTGGGGACACAGCCTAAAGTAACGTTTTGCCTATAATAAAGCAAAATCTAGCTAAGCCTTTCTAATTGCAGACCATCAAACAAGGTAGACATAGGTGTGTAGATATAGTTCGACTAAACTAAACCGTACCACCTTTTCCAGAAAAGAAATCGACCTGGCACATGTGCTATGCCTCGAAACTTCCCATTAACTACTGTCCGGAATGTTGGATCGAGGCAGATAGGAAATGCCTCGCGTGCGACTCGACTATCATGGAGATCACCGATATAGACTCTGTTACTGAAGTAGAACCGTCGTATTGAAAGAGTCTACGTACCCTAGCTGTTTTAGGGCTCCCACACAAAACTGCGATTTGGTGCGATGCGATGCGATGCGATGCGATGTGATGCGATGTCACACGAACTTGATTTGCGAATTTCTGCGATGCGAATTTGTGCGGCGAACCGTTTTGTAGGGTAACCATACCTTCAAGTTTAGTCAGCCGTATTGGACGTGTTTTTAGGAAGCGTAAGATGGATCCCAAAAAGATAATTGAACCGATTTAAGCAAAAATGATCCAACCCACACAAACCTCATTTCGAGATAATCGATATTTAAGTTTGTGGCGGTATTTCTCTAGCTTTGTAATACAAAATGTTGTTATTTTAATTTAATTTAATGCTATGTAAACTCAACTTTTTTGCTATAAATAATATAAAGAATAAATTGTAATAGTTTAGTAGATAATTGGGAAAACTTGCGCCTGGATCATTATTACAAAATTTTGTTTGGAAAGAGCTATGTAGGGTGCAAAAATTAAAATGCAAAAATGATTCAAAGTGTGATAAAAATTAGTAATCATTTTTGTGTTTTAAAAGACAAAACAAACAAAATTGGCCCTACTCCTCGTCCAAATCAGAATAAGGTTCATCACATAAACCATCTACATCGTCTATTATTGCAGCTTCCCTTCGGTTTCTTAAATTAATCAATGTATCTAATATTAGATCTGCTGGCCCTGTACTTATTTTATTTTATTTATTTATTTTTCGTTAAAGTACGAAACACACAGAAGCCGGAGGCGTGGCGGAGGCGAAGGCGTGCGAGTTGTATTCTATGGAATCCTATGAAATCCTACACACACACCGCAGGCCGTGGCGAACGCGGTGCCATAGGAAAAACCGGCACGCCTTCGCCTCCGCCACGCCTCCGGTTTCTGTGTGTTTTGAACTTTATGGTTTATTTCGTTTACGTACTTAGATGGAATAGCAATTTCAAATATTAACTTGTCAAAGCTTAACTTGTTTTATATCATCATCATCATAATCAACCTATATTAGTCCACTGCTGGACATAGGCCTCCCTTAATGAGCGCCATAGCTCCCTGTCTTCAGCTTGACGCATCCAGCATCTGCCAGCAGTCTTTCGCAGATCGTCATCCCACCTGGCCGGAGGGCGCCCTATACTACGTTTGCCAAGTCTCGGTCTCCACTCAAGAACACGTTTACCCCAACGGTTGTCGGTTCTTCGCGAGATATAGCCGGCCCACTGCCACCACTTCAGCTTGCTAATTATTTGAGCTATGTCGATAACTTTGGTTCTCTTTCGGATGTATTCTTTACGAATCCTATACTTCAGAGAAACTCCGAGCATAGCTCTTTCTATAGCTTTCTGAGCTCTTTGAACTGATGGACCAGCTTAATATTATAGTTTGAATCATTGTAGCAAAATAGAACGGTAATATGTTAGGGTAACCAAAGCAACACAAAAATGATTCAAGTGGCATGAAACACTTATACATTTTAAAAAATGGTCTTCGACATGACAGTTGTGGGTTGGATCATATGGATTTTCCGCATTTGTGAACATAGAGGTGTGAGTCTTTGATATGTTAAAATATACCTTATACTGATTACATAGGTTAAAAAAACTCGAAATTGACTAGGTTGTGGGTTGGATCATTTTGCATAAATCGGTCCAATTGCACTACTGTTATTGTTAAATAGATATAAAAGAAAAAGAAGATTCTGGATTCATCCATTTATTTATTATATATCCAATACGATTATGAACTCTGAAGGGAACTCTTTTACTCGAAATTACTATGAGTTGAGAACTGAAGCAGTTTTTTTTTACAACATAAAGAAGGCGGCTCAGGCGCCGCGCATCTTTCGCTAAAGTTGTCTCAGAGCGGAGCGGACTAAAAGGGGGGTCACCAAGTATGAAGTAAAATGACAGGAATGCGCGATGCAAATGAGATCGGACGTTATCGTGCGAGCTCGCAGATATTTGCGATGCGATGCGAGCTCGCAGTTTTGTGTTTGAGCCCTAAGTCCTTGCTATTGACAGACAAGTGGATTCGAACAATCACCACGAAGTCGCCTGTGCTAGCCGAGGAAGACGAACATAGCCAAACCGCACTGAAAATTGGCGAAACCGCACTGAACATAGCCAAACCGCACTGAACATTGGCCAAACCACACTGAACATAGCCAAACCACACTGAACATAGCCAAACCGCTCTGAACATAGCCAAACCGCTCTGAACCTTGGCCAAATCGCACTGAACATTGCACCTCGCACCGAACATTGCACCTCGCACCGAACACGCCAATACCATACAACGGGCACTGGTGTATATAACTAAGTTAGTCATTGAGCGCGCGCCAATTTTTTCTAATAAACCAATATTTATTTTAGTAATCTTCGTTCATTTGAAACCTACCTAATAACCTATTCTAATTGACTGGAGGAATTGCATAGAAACCCTGTGTTCCCTACATATCAAGGCGTATCTATCTAGAATTATATGCCCTAGCATCTAGGTTTACTTTCCAGAGACTCATGAGACTTTGCCTAAAAAATTATTCACGGTCCCCTCCCGCATATAATAATAATATAAAGTGTATAATAATATAATACAATCAACACAGCATCATCTAGCCCCAAGATAAGCAGAGCTTGTATTATGGGTACTAGGCGACTGATATACTTAAAACAATATTACTAGTACATAGATAGATAGTTTTTATTATATATGTACATAGAAAACACCCAGACCAACGTAACAAATTTCTGCAGATCGTACACAAATTTGTTCCGAGGCGGGAATCGAACCCACAACCTCCTGCGTCGCAGCCTGCGACCTTCGCCCGCCGCGCCACATCATAGGTCGGTCCATATATATGCCAATGGTTACCTACTTGTAGGTTCGTAGCTCTGTATTGAGAGTTCTACCCACCGTTGTCCCGTGATAAGACAACCCATCCGCCATAAACCTTCAACTTCGTGATCATGGCTAGCCTAGAAGATCCGTATGTCCGTCAGAGCCGATAGGATTCCTTAGTTGTCAGAAAATTGTAACTGCTACCATCTAGCTAGATCGTGCTAGCGGAACGTAGTCATAGGTAAGTACTAGAATATTTGTTACCAGCTGATCGAAGGGTAGGACCCTTCGTTCATTGGGGGGACCACGAGTCACGAGTGCCTTAGACCTAGGGCAGATTCTACAACCCTATGACTAGAACCCTTGCGAAGGGTCCGCTGATAAATTATCTGCCTACCGAAAACTAATTAGACTGTAACTTTATTGTACCTAATTATCGTAATAAAATAGGTAACTGAGATCTAAAATCCCAGTTGACTTCGACGGGACTTAAACCCGCAAACTAATGACCTCATATCATCATCATCATTGTCAGCCCATATTAGTCCACAGCTGGACATAGGCCTCCCCTAATGAGCGCCATAGCACCCTGTCTTCAGCTTGACGCATCGCATCTGCTAGCCGTCTTTCACAGATCGTCACCCCACCTGGCCGGAGGGCGTCCTACACTACGTTTACCAAGTCGCGGTCTCCACTCTAGAATACTTTTACCCCAACGGTTGCCTGTTCTTCGCGAAATATTGCCGGCCCACTGCCACTTCAGTTTGCTAATTCTTCGAGCTATATCGATAAACTTCTCTGTCGGATGTATTCATTAATTATCCTCGTATACGATCAGCTAATATAAAACAAAGACACGTTAACTTAAAGCGCATTTATTACTAGAAGAGCCCATACTCCAGCTGCTCGCCCACGGTGAGGTTGCTCACGAACTGGATGTTCTCGGCGACCTCGTTACACAGGTACGCTAGACCATTCAGCTTGCCCGACTCTTGCGCGTCGAAGTTATATATCAACTGGAAATAAAAAGATAAAGGTATTTTCGTACACACGGTAGGTATTGTAGGTTTTTTTAAATTTATTTATGTAATAGGACATCCAACATGAGATCACAAGGCGTGGTAAAAAACAAGTAGGTAATATAAATGGTTCTGAAATCTATGTGTCTATAATAAAGGACGTTTCAACGGGCACTATATCAAGTTGTTGGCAAAAAAGTATTTTTTATAGTGGACGGTTTAAAAGAGAAATAATTACAGAAGTAAAGGAATATTCATTATTATTTCAATGCTTACAAATACGGCTTTGCTATGACGCGACGTACCTGGCGGAGGAGGCAGCGACGATACAAGATCTGCTACAAGGTTGATGTTGCAGCTAAAACATAGCTGTGAAGCTACGGCGTAGCTACAATATTGCTACGACGTTGATACAAGATTGTAACGGTTCTGCTACGATGTAGCTATGATGCAGGTACGACATAGCTATGAAGCTACGCCGTAGCTTCAAGATTGCTACGACGTAGCTACAGAATTGCTACGACGTAGCTACAGAATTGCTACGACGTAGCTACAGGATTGTTACGGCTCTGCTACGATGTAGCTGTGATGCAGGTACGACATAGCTATGAATGAAGCTACGGCGTAGCTTCAAGATTGCTACGACGTAGCTACAAAATTGCTACGACTCAGCTACAGGTTTGTTACGGCTGCGGTACGATGTAGCTATGATGAAGTTATGACATAGCTATGAAGCTATGACATAGCTATGAAGCTACAGCGTAGCTATGAAGCTACAGCGTAGCTTCACGACTGCTATGAGGTAGCTATGACATTGTTACGGACGGTTCTCCTACAATGTAGCTACGAAGCTACGGCGTAGCTTCGAGATAGCTATAGCTCTGCTACGACGTAGCTATGAGGCAGCCACGAAATAGGAACCTACGAAGGATTTTGTTCATTTGACGGTTCTAATACTGACTTAGTCTACGTCTTGTGTTAGTACAAACCATAGTTGATCATATTTTTTTTACATTGTGTGTAATCCTCCAATGCTTAGACGTGTCGCGGTTCTTCAATGCAACTACATGACATCGGTATCAGTGAAATCCGTCGGATTGGGATGGATTGGATTTGGGTAGGACTGCACATGTCGAAAATCTTTGGGTTTTCTATGGACTCTAGCGTTATTTTATTTCCGAGAAATGATCTTAAATCCGAGGGTTTTATAACTATCTTACTATAATAATAAATGGGAAAGTCTGTGTGAATGTTTGTTATAAGTAATCTTTGAAATAACTTAAGTTTTTATTTAAATAAAATTTGGGATGTAGATAATTTAGGACATAGGCTATTAAGTTTTTATGGAAAATATTTTTTCCTTGGTTCGATTCACTCAATATTCAGTCAGTATAAATAAACTATGGAGTGAATAATTAAACACGTATTTTTTATTTTTACGTAATAACCCTAGGGGGTGTGCAATAAAAAATATCCTGTTCGCGGGCGAAGCCGCGGGGCGCAGTAATTACATAAGCAAGTACCTACCGACAAAAACTCATCGTAAGTAATCCAGCCATCGTGGTCAGCGTCCGCGCTCATGAATCTATCCTTGCGGAGGTCCATTGACGTGTCATCCCCCAGGCTCTCCAGCACAGCCGTACTGCATTGGAATAGAGTTCAATTTATAATGCTGGACGATACACATCTAGCCCCAAGCTAATCCGAGCGATTACGCAAAAACCACCCATCTTAATATATATGACATTTGAAAGCCATTTCATAAATATAAAAGCATAGGCAGGTACCGAACTCTATTTGAACTATATTTTGGTGCTCGAGACACCCTCAGTCGAGTTTGATTGAAATATTAATTGTAGAATTATTTCAAGATACTTAAAACTAACATACACGCCCATTTATTTTTCCATTTACCAAGTGAGCGAGAAGTTCTAAAATTCGATGACCTCAGTGACTCAGCGGGCGAAAGTCCGCCTGCGACGCAAGAGGTAGCGGGTTCGACTCCCACCTCGGTGGGAAAATTGTGTACAATCTGCAGAAATTTGTTCCGTTGGTTTGGGTGTTTTCTATGTATAATAAAAATATCTATCTATGTTTCATTAAATATATCAATTACCTAGTACCCATAACACATGCTTTGAGTAGCTTACTTTGGGGTTATTTCGTGTAATCCACAAAGCATCATCTAGCCACAAAATATGCAACCCAGCATTATTTTTTTAAATTTAGTAAATATAAATAAATCCAAACTAACAAATCATCAAATCCCAGCATTCCATTAGACTGGTTATCGAAGAGTAGGAACAGACTGTGCAGATTGGCTATGGTGACCTCGGTCCAGCCTGGAAACCGATCCACCACCTTCTGCATGCTCCAGCGCCGGTCTTTCTCCTTCATATCCTGGGTCAGACAATAATGGTGGACAATCCACTAAACTCTAGCCCAAGTTTGCTCTCCACAAGTAGGCCAGAATCGGGGCCCTGTCTCTAGTTTATTATATGTACGTATATGTACGTGTATGTACTCTGATTTAGAATGTATTTATTTATTAATGGTTCACCAACAGTATACATATTCATGTTATATAATAAAAGAGATACAGGACAAATTCTAATATAAATACTTATTAGGTACAGGTGGACACAACTTTCAATAAATAAGGTTTATACCTATATTACTAATTAACAAATTGAGAAGAATGATATATATTTTTTTTGTAAAAGACATTTATGAATGAAAACCTAACAAGAACTGATAAGAATAACAGACGACAGGAGGGTAACAATTAAGAACAAAAACTTCGACAATGCATTATTGTTCAAGCACAGCGAAAAAGATGCAAGTTCGAGTTCGATAGCGAATGAGAGACTGAGAGAGAATGATGAATGAAAACTGTCAAAAAATGAATTGTTTGGAGCTCCTGCAGCTTGCTCAGATGATACCAGTGTCGTGAAATATGTAACATCAACATCTCTTATAAGTAGGTATCTCTTTTGTTTTATTACTGATTTGTTTACAAAAAATAGATTTGATTGTAATTCAGAGATATAGTTTAGTTTAGAAGATAACATCTAAGGGGCCTTATTGTCTTCTCAACGGATAATCGAGATAGATTCATTTTTTAAATTTGAAACCTAGACTGAACTTCGATTGTACCACTACCGAGTGATTACGCAAAAACCACCCATCCTATAAATTACATTTGAAAGCCATTCTCATGGCGTTCGCACGCCCTATCTATACAATCACGAAGACCATAAAATGGCTTTCAAATGTCAATTATTTGATGGGTAATTTTTGCATTATCGCTCGGCTGGTTGACATTTGAATTTAACTGATAATCGACCAAAGTTATCGACATAGCTCAAAGAATTAGCAAGCTGAAGTGGCAGTGGGCCTGCCATATTTCGCGAAGAACCTACAACCGTTGGGGTAAACGTGTTCTTGAGTGGAGACCGCGACTTGGCAAACGTAGTGTAGGACGCCCTCCGGCTAGGTGGGATGACGATCTGCGAAAGACTGCTGGCAGATGCTGGATGCGTCAAGCTGAAGACGGCGCTATTGCGCTCATTAGGGGAGGCCTATGTTCAGCAGTGGACTAATGTAGGCTGATGATGAAGATGATAATCGATTTCAATTTAGACGATAAGGCATCCGGTCTGTGTGAGACTAAGAGAGACCCTCACTTGGTTGTACTGTCGCTGCTCCGCCAGCCGCTTGTAGAACATATTCACCAACTTATCATAGTCGGTCATGCCCGTGACGCTGGCAACATCTGAGGATCTTCGGCGGGATTCCCCTGTTGCAACAATCATCAAAGGCTTCAATATTGGGTGGTTTTAATTTTAACTATGCCTATTAACTGTGTAGCTCCGGTGCCCGTAGCATTTAAATAGTGGTCCAGTACCTACATAGTTCAGGTCACTTATTCAAAAACTATTATACCTATAAACAATTCCGTATTACCTACTTCATACATTACTACTAAGTAGAGTTGGTTAAGATATTTATGTATTTCATTATACCAGCTATCTTGACGTCAAGCTGGCACCCCCGCTAATTGCGACGAAACTGTAGCGAGATTTGAATCATGAACTATACCAATTATAATCAACAAGTGACCCACCCCGGCTTCGCACATTTAAACCTTCCTCTTGAATCTCTCTAGTTGTCTATAAAAAACCATGTCAAAATCAGTTACGTTGTTTTAAAGATCTAAGCATACTTAAGGACAGACAGACGGAAGCCACTGTGTTTTATACGAAGAAGTCAATGCAAATGTTGCAGACACCGTTGAACAGAACCACTTCCACAGAAATAAGAGAAGCTAAGTACGAAGGGCTAGCGAGGGAGGTGATGCCTTACAAAACATTAAGCCGGATTTACACAGGGCAAGTAACTGACTCCAAACTCGAGACAAGTCAGTGCTGACCCGATATTTAGTGTCCGAATATACAAGTCAGGGCTGACCTCCAACCACTGTTGATTGGACTTCAAATCAATTTAGGTACATTACGTTTTTCTCGGGTCAGCGCTAACTTGTCTCGAATTCGAAGTCAGTCACTGACCATGTCTAAATCAGCCTTTACCCGTGGCGGTGAAATCCTCTTGCCTATGGAAGCATATGGGTTTCCTCTTCACTGGGTACTCGAAGAATCTTCCCAACCCGGAGAATAGAGTGCTTAGCTGAACTCCCATCTTACAGATACTCAAGAGCAGCTTTTATAAGCGTGTTATGACGAAACAATTATTGTGACCTCGATTTTTTAACCTTTCGTACACTTTTTCTCTGAAATATTAGAGAAATCGTCAAAAAAAGCAAGTCAGTTAAGTTTGTTATGATTCAAGCTGAGAGACAAAAATGACAATCAAATGACAATGGTGTCAATTCAGTTTAATTTTGGCAACATCTGAATGAGTGGTATAGGTAATAATATTGAAAGATCAAAAAGGTCAGCACCTTTTTCCTGTCTGTTCCTTGTTCCTAGACAAGTCTAAACGAAAAACTGACTGGAGTAGGTAAGTAGGCACTAATCTTTTTACTCAAAAGTGCTAATTAAACTTTTGCTGCATAAACGGTGCTCGAACCCGTTGGTGCCTACCTCTGCCTAATATTAAGTGCTTTATAAAATGTCACTATTTTAGTTTAGTTATTTCCTATCTACCTAACTACAGTTTGAGCGGGTGGAAGGGGCTTCTGAAATAAAATACCCATTTTACTATCAATCACTTGATTATTTTCATACAAAATTCCATTAAAAATTTCAAAAATTTGACTTTATATAGCGTCATACACAAATTGATAAGATTACAAGAATCAAAGTATTTATTTGATTACTGAGAGAGTAAATAATAATGTAAACGAAAAATATTGTGGCAGTAAATTAGTCTAAATTAAAATATAGGAACATTTTTATAAAACAATCAGTCTTCCGAAATTTTACAGAAAAATAAGCAAATACTAATCAATTTAAAGGAAAATAAAGAGACTGTTGTCACATATATGTATGTACAGTACAGAATGTACAAGCTAAGGATACGAGTACGTTACAAATCGCGAAATGTGAATTCTATTGAGAAAACGTCATAATTATACATTAACTAGAAGGCTATTGCTTGAATACAATAACTATATTACGAAGCATACACACGTTAAATGTATGGCTAATTAAACTGACTTAGCGGTGATCATACCACCTTTTCAGTCTCTTAAAAATAAATTAAATTACAAATACCTACTACGGCCACACATACAGATTTGAGGTAGATTCTGCTACACCGGCCGTCGAGCCTGCCGGCTCAGCGGTGAACGATGCAGCATACTTCAGTTACTTATAATCGAATTGATATCAAACTTTTGTTTACCTCTTACTTTCAACGTGAGCAACGAAGGGCCAGCTGTATGCAAGGTATACGTAATTTAATTTGTAGATGTAATAATTACATTATCTTACGTAATACTTTAACATTGGAAGGGGCATCCACATTTGGTTTAAATGTTTAAATTGCGTTAACCCTAGTTTGTTGAAGGAATACAGTCAGGTCCAGAGAAACTCTTTAACATCACATGGAAATGGGCAGGTTTGCCCAAAATAATGCTACGAGGATTGCTTTTGGTTGAAGTTGCACTGAGAAAAGACATTGACAATTGATAGTTATTGAAATCGTTGCATTTTTCCCAGAGCATCATTCTCGCCTACTCACAAGTGAAGTAAGTAGTAAACAAATGCACAATCATTACGCTAACACTAACACGATAAAATACTCCAGAGATGGGATCGAAGCTGTGGGCAAATAGTAGTAGTAATTCTATTGAACTATTCAATAAAACTGATCAAAACTTGAAACTAGATTTCATTCGTAAATATTCAATCGAATGAAATTGTTGAGCTCCTTTGGGCGTTGCATTTGAATTGGACTTTGTGTAAGTTTAGGCATGATAATATCTAGATTTATTTGATGCGACACAATTCCTAGGTATATGCATACCCTGAAGGCGTCGCCTCTGTGCCCACAGCTGGGACTCAGCTCACATCTCTAACACTACAAGCATTACATTTACAAAAATAGCACGAAAATGGCTCAATACATTTAACTAGAATCTCATAATTGCATGTTTATTATGCAGTTTGTGTGTTTGCGTCTTACTACTGGTACAACCTTGTAACTGAAATCCGAACATTAGGTGATTTACAATCGACGTTTAACTGAATTTTGTAAATATTAAAAACTTGTACAAAAATTATGATCTTCTTGAATATTATTTAGTTACCAATTTTATTGTACCTATCACAAAACCTCAATTTTACTGCTAGCATCTAGCAGCTCTCACACGTTGCAATTCACGATTACATTAATCATTGATATTCATGATTAGATCAAAAGTGTACTAATGGATACCCCACCTACAAAGTGCGTGTTTGCATCGATACAAAAGCGCTTACACTCTTGACATATCCACAAAATCACAGAATATAACAAAAATAATTAAATAAACATAAACTATACGCAAATTAAATGCAGCAATATTAAGTAAGTAATGTTTCAGCAGCTTTCAGCTAATTATTTTCAAAAAACATTGACTGACATTCGGCCGGGCATCAGCCTTGACTCGATCAGATTAATAAACTGGACCAAGACAGTGGTCCCGAACACGCTCCCGCATTCTGGTTCTCTCCTACACTCATCAAAGCTGATTCTACCGTCCGACGCCGATTACGACTTGACAAAAATATTTGGACTTACGTTAAACAATAAGAAAAACCGATACAATTCTTAGAACAAATCGGTCAGTTGATAGCCACAATCATGGCATCTGGACATTGCTTTGCAAATCCGCTGTGTCAAATAAAAAAAACATAAGAAGTCACCGAATTCATTACATACGAGATTCGTTGTCAGCTATAAAAATTGTACGTTCAATTTGAATATCAGAAAAATAAATTCTGTTAGATAAAAAAATGCATTTAATGCAACACATTATTTTAAAAATAACGTAATACTTCAATAATGGCACTGAACAAAAAGTAAAGGTTGCTTCCGTTACTTCATAAATGGAACATAAAGAATTAAAGAGCTACTGGGAATAAACAAAACGTAGGAATTCGTCGATTTATCCAAGACGCACAACACTGCAAAAGTGCACATTCACAATTTCGACGCCCGCGAAGCAACACGCGTTCGTGTTCGCTAAATTACCAATCATGAAATGTAGGATAACGCTACGATAAAACAACGAATACATGATGTTTTCTTATACTAAAATAATTAGTAGTGATTGATAAGTCTCAACGATTTATAAGTTCAAGATGGATGAGTCAGTAGCGATCACGAGCGACGCAAGCCCCGCGAGCTTTTCACTTTTCACCACTAATAAAAACGCAGTGAACGATCCACATGTTACCAATCATCCGCAATATTCAGCCAAAACTTCAAACAATAATTTTTCACTCTTAATTAATTTCAGACTCATTTACCAGTCAATTTTTATAACTAATCTATCACTATATACGACTAAAATTTCCATACGTTTACATGCTAGAAGTTTTGTTTGAAGCGGGGCAAGTAACATTACGATAAATTAAATATTATGAAACCTATCCTAGTGTAACCCTAAGTACAAAGGTGAAAAATATTATACTAGACGTAACATAACTTACACTTTAAAGCATTATGCATCTTTTCCTTGAGACATTGTGAGATAAATTGCTTTTACGTTATTATTTAGATATCTTATAGTCGATAAGTTGCAGTGATTATTAGTTATACTATTTAAGCTAAAAGAGTATGATATTATTCGAAGGCATATTGTTGTCTAACAAGCAATATTGTAAAATATGAGATCAGAGCGGATGAAATAGTTTTTAATATAGTATCGTAATATTAAATACAATGGTGTAGGTGAATAAGGCTAGAATGCATTGAAGTATTAGTATAAAGAACAGCTATACAGAAATTACTCCGTAACCCCCTCTCTGATATCTGACGGGAGGGGAGGTAAACACAAATTGCACACAGAAGTGCTTAAATTTGCAAAAACCTACGAAACCACACCAAAACAAAGTAACACATTCAACACGCACACCAATAGAGATTACATAGTGTATATTATAATGTTTCCAACAGCAGTGGAAATGGTTTGTAAATATTTTGCTGCGAAGCGAGTTAGTATAGCGTTTCGATACTTCATACTTCTATGCTACAATGATATAAGGTGATGAATTGAAAAAGTATATCGTCTGCTCTGTTCTTCACCGTATCTGTTGGCTATGCATCGTCCCGTTTTAACTCATGGTTTTCATTACCACTGAAACTAACACTAAAGGGAAAACATGCAATTTTGAATTAGTACATGAAAACCACGACGGGAAGAGAACTACACTACACATCTACGACAAAACATTATCTAAATACACCAGCAGGTATCTAATTATTTAAATTACAGCTAAATGAACACATAAAAAAACCTACATACATAATTATCTTATATTAAATGAACACATACAAGGTGTATCATCCAAGCCGCTACAAAGAGAGGGTTCATTTTATAAATGTTCAAAATTATTTTGAACATTGGCGTTGCCGACCAAGCTCCTTGGCAGACGCAGGCTGGTACCAGCAGATTTATCTGGACCAGATTATTAGTTCTTTGGGAATTACAAACTCTAAAACTGATGATCCTTTTATATAAGGAAACATCGGGAATTTTACTACAAAAATTTTGCTAATAAACTCGTCAAAGCGGTTAAAATAATAATTATGCAAAATTCATAAATAACTTTCATAAGTTACAACGTAAGAATTTATGCAAACTCTCACAACTAACGAAATACTAAACTATCGAAATACTACAGGACAGCAGCGTCAAACTAAATATAAATGCAAATCAGTTTTAAATATTTTTGTAAAGTGTGAGAGAAAACAATACCACCTAAACCTCCGGATAAAGCATCAAGGACAAAACAAATATAATATCACGTACAAAAAATACAACTTGTTTTTTTTTAAATTCGACATTATTTTGTCTGAAGTCGAAGTTCATTAAATCTAAATTTGGTAATAAAATCGCATCGATTCGCGTCAGTCCACGGCGCAGGCGCCGGTCCGCCCGCGCCTCCCCTCTTCCGTCCGCTGCCTCGCACGCCCCCCACAATCACTTTAAGAAAGTCTTCAGAAGTCAGTCTTAAAGTTGTATTGCATTGATTTCTTTGCTCAAATACAATAACATCCCTCGCCCAACGAAGTGAAATAAAAATAATATAATGAAAAAGCAATCTAGCGAAATAAGTCGAATTCATCACTGTTACATTCAGCCAATCAACAGCGTCAATTGAGCCAAATCTTAAATAAATATAATAAAATGCATGCACAAATGGTGCGAAACAACTTATCATGCAATAACATAGTCACCGCCTATTCCAATCAAGTAAAAAAATAACATTTTGAACGTTAGTTACCATTAATTTTATCTCACATAAAACGTTATTTTACATCACATTGTGATTTACTAAAATAGTATATTTTTATGACCTTTGCTAGTTTTAATTAACTGTAAGAGTAGTATCGGACAGAGTACAATCGCCATATTCTACGGTAATATTTTGGTGTTCGTTTCAAGCTGTAGTCAATTATTATTAAAGCTAGAGTAATTTATTACTGGCTGCTTTTATTTAATCGAGGTTACTAAATATTGCTGTAACACACAGAAAATAAAAGTTTGGTCCTTACAGACTAGGCTATACGGAAACAAAACTCCAAATACTATTGGTAACGAAAAGTCTTCAAGTGGAGTCGGCGAGGGCGCGGCGTCGCCGGTCGCCGCCGCCGCCGCGCGTCCGCCGCAAGCTATGCTCGATTTGGATCTTTCCAAATGTTAATAATAAAATTGGCACGTCGTCAAACAAATCACAACTTAAACGAAATAAAATAAAAATACGACAGGCCTCGGGCCCACGAACCGAGTGTTCTAATGATATTAAATTAAGGCTCGAAATTAGTAGACTTTGATGTATTGCTTGCCGTGCGAGGAGATGTCTCGGGCCGTGTCGGGCAGAGTCTCGAAGAGGACCACGAGGTAGCCGTCGGTGGACAACGCCACGTCACTGGGCCGGTCCTTGTCGTCCAGCCCCGGGCTCTTCAGATCCACAGCCCAGAGAATGCGGAGCTCGCAAGTAAACACCAACACGCGGTGATTCTTAGAATCCGCTACTATGATACGCCCGTCGTCATCCGTCACTATGCCAGACGGTCTATTCAATTCCCCGATTCCCGATCCCTCGCGCCCGACGACGTGAAGGACCTTAGACAGAGTCGGGTCCACCATCAGCAGACGATGGTTCTCGAAGTCAGATACGATTATGTTACCCGATGTAGTGAAGCAAACGCCTCGGGGCGTCGTTGGACCTTTCAACAACTTCGCGGGGTTAGCGCCTTCGAATACGAACTTGGTGATGTAAGTTCCGTCGCTGGTGAAGAGTTGTATGCGGTGGTTACGAGTGTCGGTCACCACGATGTTGCCTAGAGTGTTGACGGCAACGTCCCATGGGTATTGGAACTGGCCACATTCTTTGCCGAACGAACCGAATTTGAGAATAAAGTTGCCAGACGAGGTGAATATCTGCACTCGGTGGTTGTCCTTGTCGATAACTATGATGCGTCCGTAAGTGTCCGTTGTTATTCCAGCTGGCAAATCGAACTCTCCGGGACCGGTGCCTTTTGAGCCGAACATGGTCTTGAACTCTCCGCGGCAGGTGAATATTTGTATTCTGTTATTTCGTCTGTCCGCTATAATGATGTTGCCTTCTCTGTCGACGCAGAGGCCCCAGGGCCTCGAGACGTGTCCCTCGTCTTGTCCTTCTCTACCAAAGGAGAACATCGGTACTCCGGGCACGGGGCTTCGCGTCGGTCTTACGGACACTGCTTGCCAGTAGCCAGGGATCGCCTGGCCAATTCCGCGCGACGTGTTAGGTGGGGAGCCGGATGGCATACCGCCATGGTCGTAGTAGTTGGATCGGGAACTGCCAGGGTAGTCGGAAATACTTCTGCCGCTGGGCATATTATACCCCATGTTGGGGAAAGACGGCATCCCCGATTGCATGGTCATCATGGACTGGCGCGAAGGCAGCGCGGTAGCGGCGGCGGCCATCATGGCGCCCGGCGGGGCAGGCGACACGTCACATTGTCGCTTCAGCTGGTCAACAAGGTCGTAGTTAGGCGGAATGAACATAATTCTCTCCTCAGCCATATACATATTCTTGAACATGCAGGAGAAGTAGTCGACTTGTGCTCTACATTTCTCTTTGGCCGTGAACAGCTCGATTCCCTCGGAGTCCATACACCGGACGAGCGTTTCGTTGGTGTGCGCAAGTCCCGCTAGGATCCCTCTAAGTGTGTTCATGTGATCGGAGAGCTCGCTCATCTTGGATTGACGCATCTTCTCAACTTTCTCCAGGAGATACTTCTCTCGGTCTTCCACGGCTTGCGCGTAGCAGCGCATCGCCTTCCTTATCTTCATATTAGCCTCTGCAGTCTCCTTCTCGTACGCTTTGGAAATAGCGACGGCGCGATCGATTGCGGTCTTGATCGCTTTGGTGCCGGTTTTTGTATCCTCGATGGCCTTGAAGACGCCGATGCGACAAACGTCCAGAGCTCCCTTCATGGGGGTGTAGTGGTGATCTTTGTGGACCCAGAGCGTGCACTCTTGGCAGATAAAGACGACGCATGCCTCGCAGTAGAACCTCACGGGGTCCGCGTGCAGGTCGCAGTACATGGAGGCTACCTTCTCGGTGCTGTGGACCGAGTTGGGTCGCGCGCCGATGGGAGAGATCTGGTGTATAGGAAGGAGTGTGTGGTCGCTCTTCTGGCAGTCGGAGGAGACCTTATGGCAGCACTCGTGACAGAAGATGTCATTGCACTCAAGGCAGCGCGTGGTGGGAGTGCGCTCCTCGCAGCGGAAGCAGGTGATTGATACGGAGGAAGATGTTCCGGGCGAGCCGCTGGAGTTGTCCTCCTTGTGCTGGTGATTGTTATTGGAGATGCCATACTCACGGCTGGATCCGATGGGGTTGGGCATTGCCGGGGGAGCGGTCGACCAGATGTCGTAGGGCATGGCTGAAGACGAGGCAAGCGAGGGCGCAGTAGGAAGCGCCGGCTTGTTCATGGTCTCCAGGAGGTTGCATATCAGGCTGTTGATCGAGATAGGTTCCTCTGGCTCCGTAGAGCTGTGGCTGGATGAGCCGCTGGTGGTCGCCGTCGACGTGGATGGCAGATTTGACGCCAGCGACTGAGATAGATTCGCGAACGACGTCATTGTCGCAGGCGCAGTCTAAGACATCAGAACTGGAACAATAGAAAAGTGAACTTTAAGCATGTGCATTGACTACACTGGTACAAAAAATTATGTAACCAGCTTGACTATAATGTCAATTTGTGTCTGTAAGGCAGGTAAAGTTGTTTTTTTGTGTAAAACCCTTCGGCATTTTCGGTGGACTTCGAACCAACAATGCAAATCAGTTCTTTCATGTTGTATGACAATCAAACATCGCTTACTGTGTTCCGGCCTTCCGTACTGCATTCAAGCCAGTGCATGCCGGGTGAACGAACGGTGGACAATTACGCATAAGCATAACATGTCCTATGTGCTATTGTGTTTTTGAAAAGGGTGCAGTTGACCATCTGTCAGTGAGCAATTGATACAAGTTATTGCTTTCTCGCTTTAAATTAATATAAAATACGGTTCCATAGATGTACATATAGGTAAAAAACTTAGGGCATTAGAACTAGAATCAAGGAAATAAAAAAATACATCGATTGGTCGGAGATTGGTCTGTATTGTTGATTGACTGACTTTGATGTAGTTTTATCGATCTTTTGGTTTTACATAAAGAAACATTTCAGAAAAGATTTGTTTCTTCTAGACTTTTACGCAGTTGGCTTTAAAGTCTAGACTTCGTTTAACCCAAGATATAAGAATAGAACACATGATTTTAACTAAAAATTGTTTAACCAACGTCTGCTTTCGGTTGATATGTAAGCAATATCAATTCACTTATTCCATAAATCTTAGTATTTTTTTTAAACATAATTAAATGCAAAATTGCATTTTATTGCTTGTTTTGGTAAGTCATCATAACATAACTCAAATTTCCTTGCTTTATTATTCAAGAATGACCGGAACAAATAATCTTTAACCTTTACGTTTGTAATACCAACAATTAAATGGTTTTTTACATTTATATTTAATTAACAATTGTGACTTAATTACATTTATTTAATTACGATCCAATAGCGCAATTAATAATTTAAATTATACGTTTTAGTTCCTGTTATAAAATCAACAAATAAACAAAGCGTTGATCGCTTAGTTACTTACATTAAACACACCTAACCAAACAACATCACCGGTCACTCATCAACAAACTATCACTTTTCACTCATATATATAATAATATAAAGAACTAACAACTAAATATGGCGTAGCGACTACAGTTCCGGAAGGTTTGATTGCACTGAATCCACTCAAACGGTGCAGTTCGCGAAAAAAAATCATCCCAAAATCTTTTGTAACGCTCCCTACCACAACCCCATAGAAAGTAGGTAGCCAGATAGAAAAGGACAGAATATAACAAATAGACAAGGGTGCGACTAGGTAAGACATCTCTGTCGCATTCCAAAAAATTCCATAATTTAGATAAGAAGGTTTGCTATGATCAGGGATGCCCGAGGAAGAATAGTTATGCATTTAGGTGCAGCGTTAATTTTAGAAGGACTAAGTAACTGAAAATTTACGACCGCCTAATGTTAACACACCAAATCATGGATTTAGTCACTATTTTGATCATTATATAAAATCCAAAAATAATTAGAGTCACAAAATACTTGATTTAATTTGCTGATACAGAAATAAAAGAGATAACAAACAGAGTTAAATGATAGAATACAATATCAACGAAAGGTGGAGAAAGCCCAAAATGATTCCAACTAAGTATCGATCGACGCTCAGTGGTAGAAAGGGGATGATATCCCCATCAGCGAGTTGAACCCTCACAGCAAGGTCGACAACCCTAGCCGCTTCCAACATTACTATCGAGGAGCACAATTCAACATTTCACGGGCGGATGTGTGACGGAGACGGTGAATGTTGTAGTAACATTAGAGAGAGAGGAAGCGTTACCGAGATTTTGTATTTTGGGAGGCGCAGTGGCCACATGCGAAGCGCGACCTTGGCTTGACGGCAACGCTTGAGGAAGGTCCGGGAGACGCCATCTTGCTTAGCCAGTTCGCCCCCGCTGCCTATATCCCGAGGGTGCCAAAAATCGATTCCTTTCCCTTCTGGTTACCGTAAACCCCTCTGTGGGCTACGAGTAACCGACATAATACGTATAGCTAACGATTTTTGGAGAATTTGGACCCGTAAAGGGAGCGATGTAAGCCAGCAATCTACTCCTCTTTCAAAATAACAATCAGAGTTCATCATGCCAAAATGCATATGAAACTCGCATATGACAAGGCAAGGCTACACTTAATTCCTTTTTATCTGGGCTATATCTAGCCCACCAGTTACGCGAGTTTTTCACAATAAATGTACGCTTGCTCCCATGTTATTTAGAGAGACGCGTCCACCAATGACAGTAAACCTGTATTTAAAGTCGCGTTACCTGCTATGTTGGACTGATAAGTGAATTTCTATTCTAGCTGACTCAATTTGTAAGTATGCTTATAGCATGAATAACCCGATAATGTACCAGAAAAGTAAAAGATTACGATAAGGATTCGTCAAAAATACTTTCTACTTTTGAAACCATTTGTTAGTCACGCACGAATCAATGATAGTGGCAATTGTTTTGTACTACGATTAAAATTGTAATTAAACAATGAACAAAATGTAAAATAAAAACAATGAATCCACACATCATCGTAGCCCTAAACTAAGCAAACCTTGGGTTATGGGTAAGTTGATAACTATACATAATAGAGGTACAATACATAAGCATTACATGGATAGATATTTGTTTACAAATAGAAAACGTCCAAAATACTCGAAACTTTATGCAGTTAGTAATGAATAAAGAAAGACAAAAATAAACGAATAAATACTATAACGAAATTCAAAATTTGTTCCAGTCAAAACGATAGTTACTTTAAAACAAAGAAAATTTCTAAATAGTAAATTCTACAATTAAATGTAACAAAAACCTTAAAGAAATTTGACCAAACAATAGCGTACACTGCTTACACTAAGATCGAGGCAGGTAATAGTATTAGTCATTGTAAAGATCAGCTGAAAAGGTATTTTTTCCATGGAAATACTAAACAATGGTTCGCGCAGGTCGCTCGTGTATTGACAGCTCGCTCCTTCATCCCCTTCGAATATAATCTAGGGTAGGGGTCCTCAACCTTTGCAGGCCTTGGAATTATTGTACTGTCAAAATGAGGATTAAAAATTTGCACCTCAGAACAAATACGATCAAATTGTAGGTCTTATTTATTTTATATTAGCGACCCGCCCCGGCTTCGCACGGTTTTAATATACGTATAAACCTTCCTCTTGAATCACTCTATCCATTAAAAAAACCGCATCAAAATCCGTTGCGTAGTTTTAAAGATTTAAGCGTTCAAAGGGACATAGGGAAATAGGGACACAAAAAGATACTTTGTTTTATACTATGTATTGAAGCAACTTGCAATATTAATAATTGTTGACACAATATGCTCTATATTCTCTAGCCACTAAGCTTTTATTGTTACAGAAAAATAAATATATATTTGATTTGAACCTTTAATTTCATAACTTGCTTTTGCTCTTCAGCTATCACGCCCTGCCAGAAAAGTTTTTGTACATGAATAAAATGTTGAGCGTCCCTTTTGTGCGAAAGAAACATCTACCTGAATGCATATCAGCAACATAGCTCAATGAGAGTTAACATCGATAGAACAAATATATATTTTGTCATCGGGGTAAGTTACAATGGAGGACAGAAAATATCTGAATGATCATACTTGAAGGTGAGATGAGATAGCTGATCAAGTAATCAGCCTCCTAAGGCTAACTACTAGGTAGGTAGGGATTAGATAGGTAACCTGCTGAAGATATTCCACTGAAGATTTAACGTAGTTGTCCCCAGACTAAACTGTAGCGGCAAAATGCTGAGACAAGGACCTTTTGGCCCCTTATATTTTTATTTTATATTTTTATTCTTCTTGTTTTTGTGTTTCTTCTTGTTTCTGAATCTGTTATAATATGTTAGTATTTATATTATTGTAATCATTATTTATGAAAAAAGGGCCAAATAAACGAATTTTCTTTCTTTCAGACTAGGAAAAACAAGAATAACTGTATCATTGGCAGGTTTATTGCTTGGCAGGTTTTGTCTATGTAAGAAAGGAAACTGAACACACACTTGTAGTACCTACATAATATTGTGTAAAATATACAGGTTCTTTGTGAATAATATTTCTCAAAAAGTTAAACCTTACAACTATTAATATTACTTAAACAAAGAGAAAAGAGAAAGAAGCTACAGAATGAGGGTCATGTTGATCAAAATGAATGAAAATTAATTGGAATTAACAAATTTATTGATTGGACTAGAAGTCGTTTTATCGTGCGTCGCAATAATACACGCGTATGAGCAAATTATGCACAAAAAGTAAACAAACGATTATAAATATGTCGTATACTCTTATTCTAGAAAAAAATAGTGCTGTTTGCAATTTGTAGTCAAAACCACACAGAACAAATCGTTAGTATTGTGTTTGTTACTTGAATATTATATCAGTTGACGGTACTTGAGAATAAAGAGTCGCTCCCAGCGAGCCCGGTGGCCCGGCCCCGGTACCGGGGTCGTTCTCAAAATTTGATTCAACGAGCCCGGTGGTGCCGACCCGGTCGCTTACCGGGCTCGTTGGCACAGATCATGGTTCATCGAGCCCGGTGTCTCATAAAGGAGTGGATAGCACGTACGACGTATTGAGTCG
Organism: Eupithecia centaureata; assembly: GCA_944547425.1. Lineage (NCBI taxonomy): Eukaryota > Metazoa > Arthropoda > Insecta > Lepidoptera > Geometridae > Eupithecia > Eupithecia centaureata. Next base: position 12,780,210 of record OX155691.1, read on the forward strand.
CTCCCAATGATCCCGACCCCGGCACCGCGCATGCGCATAAGCCCCGGTATTGTAAAACGGACAATGCACAGGTTTCAGAAACAAATGAGGAAAAAATCATTGCACTTACTAGCACAGCACAGCACAGCACAGCACAACACAACGCAACGAAACGCAACACGCAACGCAACACGCAACGCAACGAAAAGCAACACGCAACACAACACGCAACACAACACGCAACGCAACACGCAACGCAACACGCAACGCAACACGCAACGCAACACGCAACGCAACACGCAACGCAACACGCAACGCAACACGCAACGCAACACGCAACGCAACACGCAACACGCAACACGGAACAAGCAACACACACAACCTCGTTATACACAACCTCGTTATGCACAACCTCGTTATACACAACCTCGTTATACACAACCTCGTTATACACAACCTCGTTAGATAATGCAAGTCTGAGATGAGTTATCGGTTATTATAAAAGCATCAACTTATTGTTTATGCTGCTTGGTGTTTTTTTGTGTGTTCGTAGGTTTTTCCTTAATATCCTTTATGATTTCACCTGCGTTGCGTGTTGCGTTGCGTGTTGCGTTGCGTGCTGCGTTGCGTGTTGCGTTGCGTGTTGTTTTGCGTGTTACGTTGCGTGTTGCGTTGCGTGTTGCGTTGCGTGTTGTGTTGCGTGTTGTGTTGCGTGTTGTGTTGCTTTGCGTGTTGTGTTGCGTGTTGCGTTTCGTTGCGTTGCGTGTTGCGTTGCGTGTTGCGTTGCGTGTTGCGTTTCGTTGCGTTGTGTTGTGCTGTGCTGTGCTGTGCTAGTAAGTGCAATGATTTTTTCCTCATTTGTTTCTGAAACCTGTGCATTGTCCGTTTTACAATACCGGGGCTTATGCGCATGCGCGGTGCCGGGGTCGGGATCATTGGGAGCGACTCAATACGTCGTACGTGCTATCCACTCCTTTATGAGACACCGGGCTCGATGAACCATGATCTGTGCCAACGAGCCCGGTAAGCGACCGGGTCGGCACCACCGGGCTCGTTGAATCAAATTTTGAGAACGACCCCGGTACCGGGGCCGGGCCACCGGGCTCGCTGGGAGCGACTCAGAATAAATAGTATGTAGTCATTAGTCAGCATAAAACACAGTTTTTGTAGGTCTTACTTAGAGAGTTGTTAATTTAATAGTTTTGAAAAATTCGATTCTGAGGTTCAAGGTGGCGGCACAGATTAAGTTTGTAAACATAAAAATCCAAGATTTTAGTACTAAGTATAGTACGAAGTAAGTATATCAGTCATCTAGTACCCATAACACAAGCTCTGCTTATTTTGGGCTGTGTGATGCTGTGTGATGCTGTTTGGATTGTCCAGCATTATGAATTTATATTATTGATCTACAGTAGGCAACTTGGTCTGTACTATATGGTACGGAAATTTCATATCGATCGATATCTTGGAGTTTACTGTCTTCATTCCAATCTCTATTCGTTTGGTCTTTTCTTGCCCTCCTTTGGTATAAGGAAGCGACGACAAAAAATGAGGATATAGCCCGGAAATAACATTATTGCCGCCCGTTTTTATGATGCAGCCCAATCGAGATCCGACGCCCGGGTTAAACAGATCATCTGCTCATTAGAAGATCCTATGGCATAGTGGGTAAACTGCGAATGATGCTGTAAGTTGCAGGTTTCGTTGTGATCAAAATAGTTGCAAGTTTTGAATGGCGAGTAGTTTTACTAAAAACTACTGCGAGCATCTTCTAATTCCAATAGTTATTATAACCTGTGTGTCTGTGTATCATAAAACAAAGTCGCTTTCTCTGTCCCTATGTCCCTATATCTCTACGTTCTTTGTATGCTTAAATCTTTAAAACTACGCAACGGATTTTGATGTGGTTTTTTTAATAGAAAGAGTGATTCAAGAGGAAGGTTTATACGTCTAATAAAACCGTGCGAAGCCGGGGCGGGTCGCTAGTTTAGTACTAAAAATTACTTTGGAATTAATTAATTCTTAAATGTGACTAATAAAATAAGATAACGTACATTATCATCGTTTTAGATAGAGCTCCAAACTGAAAGTGGCTTAAAGAGGAAAAGTACCTTTTATTTCTAAAGTGGCAAATTGCTGCTAGGAGGAAACTTTATAGAAACAAACAGCGGGGCAGTGCTTTTAGGGAATTTGGGAGTTCAGAAGTCGAAAGTGATATTAATCTTTATTACATTACATATATGGGATATTTTACCTGTAATGGTGTAGATTTTGAAAGGATAAAATATAATAAAACAGGACAATCTACGCAGCATCAACTAGCCAAGCTAAGGAGATTGTACAAACATTTGTCTAAGGCGGGAATCAAATCCGCAACTACGTGAATCGTGTTATGTAATTTAGAGATGAAACGGATATCCGGTAACTATCCGGTCTATCCGGCCGAATACCGGATAACGAACTACTATTCGGCCGCGGCCCAATAGTAGGCATCCCCCGAATTAAAAAAAAATGTAATAAACACTCGGTACCCTTGAACAATTGTTTATAGATCGAACAAACATTAGTCTAGTTATATTTTGTAATTATAATTTTATAGTGTCTGACGTTTTGGAATAATAACTGTAAGTCAGTCTACGATGTACGAATAAGTAAATAAAAAAAATAAAAAATAGTCCTAAGGCGGGAATCGAGCTCGCAACCTCCTGCGTCGCAGGCAGACCTTCACCCAACGCGCCACATCAGTCGTCTTGACTCCACTAAAAGCGTCCACTACACGATATTCAGGGGCGGTGGTTAGGGCGATTAGGGAACAAGGCTTGCCAGGTCAGTCCAGTCGCCCTAATTAGGGACCCTTACGCTCTAAATCTTATTACACCTCTCTTAGTTAGGGTAAGGGTCACTGAATATCGTGTAATAGAATAACGCTTTTCTAGTGGATATGGCTTGGAATAAGGGAATTAATGTTTTGTTCGGAAACAAAACAACAACTGATGATTTACGACACAATTTACAATTGCGCAGTTTGATAAAGAAGTACTTAGGTATATATTGGAAAACTGGTAAGTGGTTAATCCAAGTGATTATTAGAATTAGTACTACAAACATCCTAATATTGATTGCTGATGAATGTGGAAGGGATGTTTGTTGCCTGAAACTAGCAGTCGGATGTAAACATATGGCGCTGGAAATTGGTAAATATGTAGACAAATGGCACTGAAAACATCATTCCAAACAATTTTCAGTGAGTTGCATAGGAAAACATCATTTTACATTTATTTTAATAACTAGCGACACGCCCCGGCTTCGCACGCTTTTATTATACGTATAAACCTTCCTCTTGAATCACTCTTATCTTTTAAAAAACCACATCAAAATCCGTTGCGTAGTTTTAAAGATTTATGCATACATAGGGATAGAGAAAGCGACCTCGTTGTTTTATACTATGAACTTCATAGTATAAAGTGATAGTGACATGGCAGAAGTTACCTTCCTTTAGTAGTGTAGGGAATAGACATATTACAAATTTACAATGTTTATTCTAGGTACGTAAGAGAAAAACATTTTCTTAACGTTTATTACTCAAAAACACTCGAGCGATACCTATTTATATAGCTAAATATATTTAATTTGAGTTTTTTTTTTCAAAAAGATAAAGATACATTTATTTGACAAAAAAAACTAAAAAGTTCTGAATTCACGGGATAAACCCTTAGAGATATTTTATGGGACTGCCTCGGAATCATTCTCTATACAAAAGCAAAATAATCATGTAAATTGCACAACGATTGGCGAAGATATCGTGTAAAATACACACAAAAAACATACTGCCTATTAATAATTGACAACCGACACCCTTTGTTTTTCGTCGGTCCACTGTAAAAATGTGTCTTTTCATTCGTAAAAGCATAACGATTTATTCGGTTTAAACAAACTATCGAGACGGGTTCAAATATCAGACACAATAAGAACAAAAGTTCTATAAACAAATGATTTTCCTGAAGTTATTTTAAGTAATGAGGCATTGCCGCGTTGACCCAAACACGATGCAGTGCCAAATCGGGCAGAAGCGAAGGTTACGAACAAAGAAAAGGGCGCAACTCTGTTGAATTCTAATGTAGAACATGTTAATTGTGTTTTGCGACGTGTTTTATGATTGGACAGATAAATAAATTCGAGTTGTAACTGCGTTTCGGACATGAGAGATCTTTTTGCGGAGCTCAGATTATGTGAAAATAGACAAAATCATGCTGAGAAAAGATTGATTGCACTATTGGTGTTGGTACACTTTTCTCATCGTGCGGTTTGTGGGAATAGGATTTCACGGCCTTAGAAGCAGGATTTTCAAGTAGAACATTTTGGGAAAGGCATATCGTAATAAAACTCAACTTATTGTTTACTAGATGAGCCCCGCGGCTTCGCTCGCGAACCAGAGTTTATTTTCACACAAATTTCAGAAATTTATTGCACACCCGATAGGGGTTTTTGTAAAAAATTTAAAATTAATTTAATTAAATATAAAATACGTGATTAATTATTCACTCCATACTTTATTTATACCGAATTTTGAGTGAATCGAACCAAGGAATAATTATTTTCCATAAAATCTTTATCACCCCATTTAATCCCTTCAGAAGTTGATTTTTCAAAATTTTAATATTCTATATGTTATTCTAGGTCCTAATCTATTTACATACCAAATTTCAACAAAATAACTTAAGTAGTTACGGAGATTACCTATAAGAAATATTCACACAGACTTTCCCATTTATTATAATAGTAAAATTACAGGACAACCAATCTAATAATCTAATACTGGCTTAGACGAAACACCGATGAATTTGAAATACCTACGATCAAAAACAACACATTATGTGTTACACTACACACTTATACTATGTAATAGACAGACAAAACTACAGATATGCGATAGGAAATGTCTCGATGTTTTTTTACAGTCATTTCCTCAATTGTTTTAACATTTGAGCAACCAAAGAAATTATGTTGAATTTGAGAGTAATTCATAAGATTTTTTTTTAATTTTCACACAATTTTTTTCGTGTAAATTTTTATGTGTGATAGTAAATAGCGTAGATGGTAAATAGGACTACAGAATTAACAAAAGTTAGGAGTCATAGCCAGGTAGCTACATAGATAAATTTAACTGCAGTTAGTATAAAGTTAAGCAAGATAGAAGAGAGTAATTAGATAAATCTAACATAGTCTCTAAGGCACTGCATACTAACTTATGTAATAGTTTTGAATAAATGATCTATCTTTCTAAATAACAAAGATTGCTGCGATATTCTCAAAGACAGGGGAAGCATACGCAAGCATCCTAGCTTCGGACGTACTATTGCAATCCTTACTTCATATTTATACCTATACATATAGCTTTAGAATAACGAGGAACTTCGAAGGGGAACGAAGCCTCCTTAGCGCATGCGATCTCCAGTTCGAGGGTAAGCAAACCTTATCAAGGATTACCCATTTACAACAATATACATTGAAGAAATCAATAGTTTCCCTGCGAGGACTTATGGACACGGTTATGGAAACCTGTTTCGAAAGATGATAGCTTTAAGAATGTAATCTACCTGGCGCACTGGGTTAGTAACCTACCGCTTGAGGTCGCGGTGAAAAACTTTGTTGCAGATGCGCTCTAGATGCTCTTTATAGTCGCAATTTCTTTTTTGTAGTTTTATGAGGGATCGGAGGTTTGCTATGATTTAAAGATGAGCATGAAAACACATCTGCTGTGAATATCTACTCATAAGAGTAGACCTTTAAGTACTGAAGTGTGGTTTTGTGTGAAATATAAAAAACCTAGCTAAGTGCGAGTCGATTCGGGCACAAAGGGTTTCTTACCATTCGTTCACAACACAACGAGGAATCCTAAAAACAGGATTAACTGATCGATTGAAAAAAAGCAAAAATTATGCGGTCAACGTTGCTTAGCTCGGTTTTCAGCTTGGTATAGATGTTGGCCCTGTATTATTTAATTTGTTTGATTTTTAGTATTTATTAGGAATAGCAAAAAACTTTCACACAGAGTCTTGTGAAAGTTTCAACTGTCTACCTTTCTCAGTTCAGTAGATATAACCTTCTAAAAGACGGACGGACAGACAGTAGGGTTCCGTTGTCACTCTTCGATTACGAAGCCCTACAAAGATAGTGTTCGAGATTGGAACTATGGCGTTTTTTTATTACTTACGAGTTGAATAAGTTTAAGATGTAGAAGTTGAAAGCTTGCATTGCACGTAAAATTCACTACGTCTTTTTAAGATCCTTAGATTCCATCCTACACTATAGAGCTACCTGCATTTTTCAACATGGAAAGCTCAATTAAATTCATAATCTTTAATCGACTACAGACTAGCCCGTAACATCAAGGGACAAAGAAAACTGGAGGCCTTTGCCCTGAAGTAGAACATTAAGCCAGTTTAAAGAAATATGAATCCAAACTGGGGGACCTAAAGCCAAAAAAGACCCTGAAGACCATTACAAAAATAACATCAGAAACAGGGAAGCCACGACCGGCATACTATTAGGTATATTATATACTTACTTCTTTATCACTACATAGTATAAAACAAAGTCGCTTTTTCTGTCCCTATGTCCCTTTGACTGCTTAGATCTTTAAAACTTCGCAACGGATTTTGATGCAGTTTTTTTAATAGATAGAGCGATTCAAGAGGAAGGTTTATACGTATAATAACCGTGCGAAGCCGGGGCAGGTCGCTAGTTATATTATAAACGTGAGATTGGAAGATTGGGATGTATAGATGTAAGAATGTATGGTATGGATGTTTGTTCCTCTTTCAAGCAAAAACTTATGAACAGATCAGGCTGAAATTTAGAATAGACATAGTTCTAGCCTTGGAATAACACATAAGCTTTTCAACCCATAAATCAAGCCGCACAGAAATAACGCGTGTGAAGCCGCGGGTAGATGCTAGTATTACAATATGCTTATTTGTGAGACTATAGATAGGCTTTTATTCAGTTTAGTTATCTAATGCTCTAACACGAAATGTAATTTTATTCAGTTTAGTAATCTAGCAAGCGACCCTCCCCGGCTTCGCACGGTTTTATTATACCTATAAACCTTCCTCTTGAATCACTCTATCTATTAAAAAAAACGCATCAAAATCGTTCGTGTAGTTTTAAAGATTTAAGCATTCAAAGGGACATAATGATATAGGGACATAGGGACAGATAAAGCGACTTTGTTTTATACTATGTAGTGATGCCCTAACACCAAATGCAAAATGCAAATGCAAAGGAGTTGGAATCTCTCTTAAGAGCAGGATACAAAACAGTACTCACTCTAAACAGATGGAGATTTCGTCGTAGGGGTTGATTAGTAACTCTAGCAGCGATTGAATCAACTTAACTCGAAGCACTAGTCCACAGGGAAGTTGAAATCGTAATGAAAAATTAAGGGGTAGCAACAGAATTTCGACAAAGTTTTATAGAATTGTGTGAAGCAAACAAAGTTTGTTCATAAGAAATAAATTGTTTTGTAACAGAACTTAGCTTGAATTTTAAAAAACTTAGAAAAGTATTAAGAAAGTTTAAAATTTTTGTTTTTACTTTGAAAGTTTCGTTTCTTGGGTTTCAGTTTCACCAATATTTACGTAAGTACCTACCTACGAGTCATGCTTAACATTGTCCAAATTATTGCCAGTATTTGGTCTCTAGGTATTTTTTGGGAAAATTCATAATGCACGAGCTAAAATACAGATAGTAGTGGATTCATCCATAGCCTCTTATATTACTACCTATAGATGGGATCCCTATTGATCCAAAACGACATATGTAGTTGGTATATTTGCATAAATGAATAAATGAAAATCAATAACTGCAAGGGATTACACCACCTATTGCAGGATACTGAAGTTCGTTTTTAAGAATTTATTACTATACTAGCGACCCGCCCCGACTTCGCACGGTTTTATTATACACTAGCTGGTGCCCGCGACTTCGTCTGCGAATGATTAGTATTTCGAGTACTCGCGATTTTACTTGCGTAATTCCCTTTCCCGTGGGATTTTCGGGATAAAATAAAGCCTATGTGTTATTCCAGCTTATAATCTATCTCTGTGCCAAATTTCATCCAGATTCGTTCAGCAGTTTTTGCGTGAAAGAGAGAGATCCATCTATCCATTCATACTTACAAACTTTCGCGTTTATCAGTTCAATTCAGTTTAGTTCCCCTGGGCTATACGGGTTTTCAAAAATTTCTCACAGCATTTGAACGACGCGTACACACGCGTCGTTCAGATGCTGTGAGAAAAATTTTTGAAAACCCGTATAGCCCAGGGGAAGCAAACTGAATTCCGGGATAAAATGTATCCCATGTCCAATCGTCCCGAGTTCCATTCGAATTCATTCACTTCTGTGGTGCGTGGTTAAATATTTTTTCTTTCACCCTCTCTCCCAGGGGAACCTTACCGAATTCCGGGATAAAAAGTATCCCATGTCCTTCCTTGTAGTATGAACTCAAATCGTCCCGAGTTTCATTCCAAATCATTCAGCAGTTTCGGCGTAATGCGCGGTAAAGGAATTTTACTTTCATACCCTCTCCCATGAGAACCTTACTGAATTCCGGGATAAAATGTATCCTATGTCCTTCCTCGTAGTATGACCAATAATCATGCCGAGTTTCATTTCAATCCATCAAGTAGTTTCGGCGTGATGCGCGTTTACGATACAGACAGACAGACAGACAGACAGACAGACAGACAGACAGACATGAATGAAAAAAATCACAGTTTTGGCTTGAGTATCTATAATAAAGTGACCTCCAAAAAAAATTTTCAAAATATCTTCAATGTACAGAATTGGACCTGTTACAGTTTTATTATAAGTATAGATATAAAACTTCCTTTTGAAGCACTCTATCTATTAAAAAAAACGCATCAAAATCCGTTGCGTAGTTTTAGAAATTGAAGCATACAAAGGGACATCAGCCAGAGAAAGCGACTTTGTTTTATACTATGTAGTGACTGTGTGTTACCTTCCTGCAATAAAAACGTTAGGTTTAAAGGTGATATTCCCCCAATGGTTTCAGGGGAAGATCTTCCCTTTACAGAGCCAACCCAACTGGTTCAACTCGGGGTCTTTCAACTGACAGTTGATGGTGGATAGTTGTATATGAATCTGATGTTGTTGAGACCAGCGTTTGTGTGATCTATAATTGGTCACGTGATCTTCTTTTGCACTCAGAATTTGTCTAAGCACCATGCACACTCTAGCAGAGGATTTCTGAGGAACTTAAGTAGGGTCTTCAGCTTCTGAGCTCATTTTTAATCGAGGACCTCCTATTGACATGTAAGCTGAACCATAACAGCTCATGTCACACTAGCTAGAGGTTGCTACAAAACTATTTATTTGGTTTTTATTATTTTAGCAAACACAGTATGTAATCCATTCAATAAAGACTGAAAAACCTGTCGATAATTGTATCGATGAAAATCAAAATGCATAGATTAACACATTTTGATCAAGAGATGCAGTTGTCTCAAGATCCAGTCTATGAAAGTGGATAAATGAGAAAATTTGATTCTGTCCGATTAAGTGGATAAAAAGTGTTAAATGAGAAGTATAGATACAAACGCCTTGCACAACCAGGGTGTTGCATGGTGTAAACATACAAATTTAAATCAGGATTAGGAATTAGTTATCCAATAAGACACTATTCAACAGAGGGAAGAAGTAATAAATAATTGTAGCAATAAATACTAACCTATTTGTCCAAAAGTTTGATTAGGTATTTGTTTTATGAAGAAGTAAATAGTTTTACACTTCAATAAAATGTCTTGTTGTACAACTGAATTTTGAATATTATTTCTTTTGAGGGTATTTAGAAAATTAGGAAGAAGTTTAGTCTTTAGGCAAATGGCTGGGCTGTGTGCGTCCTCTTGACACTTAGAACATTATGGTAAGTACATACAGTAAGGGTGTTTTATTTATAGTTAGATAAAGTAGAAATAGCAATATACCTATAGATAATTATAAAAATAATAATTAGAAATAGCAAACAATTGCTTTAGCACCCAGTCTGTGCAAGAACTGTCATAGGCTACCAGCCTGTTATTGTCAACAAAATCTTGGTGAAAGATCATTGTGAGAATTATGAATATTATCTTTTATAATGTGAGCACTGTATTTCTCTGTTTTTTTTTTGGTAGGTATATGAATTATCCCATTTATTATAATATACTATACCCTTAGTATAGTATAATATAATAAATGGGGCTTTCTATCTTTAAACTGATGTTATTTATTATTATTTCTCGTGCCATTTAGTTTTTGGTGATTCTAAAATAATGCTGCTTTTTATTGATTGTTTTGTTTGTGATGTTTGTGTCGTGGGATTATTTACTTGTCGTCAAGAATCGCCGAACATGCGCCGAATGGTTTAATGTGTACCAACATCATTATTTTGTTTGTGCAGCCCAGTTATTGCAGCAGATCTCGTTCGAGAAGGCAATCACCAAGTGATTCATCAGTTTTACACTGCTACCGTACCGACAGACACTTACCAAAATATCTCCAAGCTTTGTGCGAGATCGGCGATATCACGTCCGAGCATACGTACTACGCATCAAAGCGTAAACACTTTCCTTTTGTCCATTCAACGTTTATATTATAGAGTCCAGTCACCGATAATTATTCACGAAAATAAATATTTTTCTGACCTTTTGCAGGTAGATTGCACTGAGATGCGATATTAGTCTTTTATGTTTTTTCGCTTTGAGCGACGTTTTAAATTATTGTATTGCACTATTTCATAATGACTCTGGTGTTTCGATTGCTTTTTAGCCCGCAATTGTCGTTTAAATTCATTTATTTACCACAAAATACACCATAAAAACACAGCGGTGAATGAACGAGGCAATTGATTGATGGAAAGGAAGGAAAATTGTTTTCTTGTTTATGGTTGGATGAAAAGTCGATGACACAGAAGTGATGTCCGATAACCGGATCTTTCCGAACGGATCGATTGAGCAAGAAAACACGGATTTTCTAGCAGTCTGTGCTCAAAGAATGAATGATCAAATTACCATAGACAAAATAAATTATCATGTCAATGTCAGATTCTCGCGCCCAAAATTGCTAACCTTGCAGCGAGCGGTGCATGTTTGTTTTCGTTTTCGAGTGTAAACAAATGTAAAAGAAACAAAAAGTCAGATAAATCTGTAAAAAGTAACCAGCAATGTCTACTCCATCGAAGCGACCGTCATCTCAAGCCTCATCGGATGCGCCGACACCTTCGCGGCCTACTCGATCATCACAACAACTTGTTGTTCCGGAAACTCCGCAACGGTCGACAGGGACTCCTTCAAAAAGTACGTCTTAATAATTAATATTTACTACTATTTACTTTAATAATTAATCTTAACCTTTTCACGATTTACCATAAGTACTAAATAATCAAAATAGTTTCCAAACTATATTCACAATAAAGTAGGTAAACAACCTTTTAGGTCCTGGTTACTTTACTACCTTACTACCTATCTGAAATTGTTGGATGATTAGGTACTAGTCCACCTACCACTTATTAGATATTATATATCGACGCATGAAAAGCAAACCTTACTAAGCGACAGTATGGGGTCAATTGAGTTTTATATATCAATCGAATCGCCAAAAAAATCCGCGTCGATTGGTCTGAGTCTCATAGCGCTGCGATGAGTTTTGCTGTCGCTTAAGAAGTACGTGAATTCTTAAGCTAGGTTCATATTGCTGTGTCGGGGTGTGTTGTGGCGCGACAGAACGCTATCGGTCTCATACATTTAGTATGACTAGATTCACATTAGTAGCTTGTGTTGGGGTGTGGTGCGATCTGTCGCAGCGGCAATCGCTCGGCGCCCGGTCGCGCCAGAGAGGTGGTGGGGGATCTGTCGCAACACAAGGCGCCACATCAATGTGTATCTAGCATTACGGCGCGGAACCGCGGTGAATGCAGTTGTTTCGTCGTTTGTTTGTTGTTGTGTGTTGTTTATTCTTCTTGACAAAAATGTCTGATGAACTTATTGAGTTAGTACGGCAATATAGTGTACTTTATGACATTAAAGCTAAAAACTACAAGGATCAAGATATCAGAAATTCTGTTTGGGAGGAAATAGCAACAACATTAAATAAGCCAGGTAAGTGTTTATTTATTAACTTGTCTATTACATGTATTTCGCCGTATACTATTCATTTGCCATGGTACTTGACCCTCTGGACTCATAAAATAATTATTATATTTTTCTCTAACGTACATAGCTTCTTGTGTTGGATTTCTTGATAAAGGGGGAATATTACATAAAGCAGTATTAGTACTATTGTTGGTAATTTCCGTACAATTGAAGCTTTGATCGTCTTCGTACGTGTTTTGAGACATTAACAAATTATGGAGGCAACAAGTGGCAAGAACAATTTTATCTGCCATGTACGGCTGTACTTGTAAAGGTCCTTGAAATACTCTGAATCTTGCTCTTAATATACCAAATGCATTTTCTACGGTACGACGCGCACGTGATAAACGGTAGTTAAATATTTTGTTTGAATCATTGTTTACTAGTTTGGCTTTACTGTAGGGTTTTAGTAAATATGTCTTCAATGGAAATGCTGCATCAGCGACGATAGTATATGGTAAAGGCTCACTATTCTGACTAAGAGGTTCGTTTGGTGGAACACTTAGTTCATGTCGCGCAAACTTTTGACCCATTAACGATTTTTCATAAATACCACCGTCACTATTTCTACCATATGCTCCTACATCTATCATAATAAATTTGTAATTCGCATCAACAAGGGCAAGTAGCACAATGGAATGCTCTTGTTTATAATTATAGAAGGTTGATCCAGCATTTATAGGGCAATTTATATTTATATGTTTTCCATCCAAAGCTCCAATACAATTTGGAAAATGCCAATTGTCTTTAAATCCTTTTGCAATGTTTCGCCATGTTTGTTCTGTTGGTTGTGGCATGACAATAGGTGACACATTCTTCCAGATAGCATCGCAAACTTCTTCAACTATTCCTTTTACTGTTGATACTCCCATACGGTAATTGAACGCCATCGAACGAAACGAATTTCCTGTAGCCAAAAATCTGTAATTAAATAAGAAAAATTTATTGTTTCAGTTGAAAGTTGCAAAGAGGAATGGACCAAGTTACGCAATTCATTCGCCAGTGCACTAAAACGTAGGAGAAATAAGAAAAGCGGTCAAGCTGCCATGCCAGTGATACCTTGGAAATATGAAGATCAAATGAGTTTTTTAATACCATACATGGAATCTAGAAACACGAAGACAAATCTAGCATCTTCACCTGAACCAATTGAATCACCATCTGGATTGACATCTCCAGATAGTCCTTACTTAAGGAGCGAGTCTCAATGCTCATTCAGGAGTTCGGCTTCTTCCCGTCAGAATACGGTCAAGCCAGGGATGCAGGAGCTTTATGAACTAATGAAGTCATCAAATGATCTCAGAATTAAAAAGCAACATGAAAGACGAGAAAGAGATATGGATGAAAATGATTTGTTCTTTTTGAGTATGAGCAAATCGGTAAAAAATCTTTCAATCCTGGAACAAACTAAAATTAAACTAGATTTGCACTCTGCAGTATCTCAAGCACAAATCCGCCACTTAGAGCAACAACAGAGAGACAAAGTCCTGCAAACTCCAATTAACATTACATCATACAAAGTCATTTCGCCACAACAAACTACTTCCTCACCCCAACCATCTTCACCTGAACAAGAATACGAACAAACTCTTCACTCATACAATCAATGTTCTACCGTTTACCATCCAATCGCATCAACATCTAGAATGCCATACACATTGTCATCTCACTCATCACAACAAATGAGTTCAATAGCTGATGAAAATCTTGCTTCCTATTATAGTAAAGTTGATTATAGTGACTGTGATTAATAAATAATTATTGATATTTTGTGTACTGAATGAATACTAAATGAATAAATAAATAAAAGGATTGATTTCTAATGACCCATTGTATTTATTTTTAATGACCCATAGAAAATAAAATAAATAATATATAATGATAAGCACACTACACCTTACCAGATTTTTAGATAGGTACATTACAATTTTTCATTATCCTACTAGTGATTAGTAGGATAATGAAAAATTGTACATGGTATAAAATAAAGTAGCTTTCTCTGTCCCTATGTTTTTTTTTAAGTTTGTAGGTAAGTATGGATGTATAGATAGATAGATGTTTGTTACTCTTTCTAAAAACTAACTGAAACTACTGAAAACTACTGAACGGATATAGATGAAATTTGGCACAGAGATAGATTATAGTCTGGAATAACTCATAGGCTATATTTTATCCCGGAATTCCCACGGGAACGGGGATTACGCGGGTGGAATCGCGGGTCACTGCTAGTTTTCAAAATAATTGTACCTACTACTCTAAACATAACAACTTTCATTAACTCTAAATACTCAGATATGTCATTTTAGTGAAAAATACGTACCTCAAACACACAGCAAGTCTTTCTTTTGTTCCCACGGGACTGCGAAATTGTGTATGTAATTTCTTAATATCCCTTTCTATTAAAGAATGAACTTGCTCGAACTGAATTTTAGTCAATCTGAAATATCGATGGAACCTTTCGTCATCAGTTTCTAAGTCTTGAACGAGACTGTGAAATGCGCCTTTACTGTCTCTTACTTCATTTATAGGATGAACCCAATACCTTCGTTTCTTTTTCTTTTTTTGAAGTAGATTGGCCATAATGAGAAATTTTATATCTTCGTCAAAATCACTGTCACTGTCAGATGAGTCCAAGAAAAACATTTTACACGTACGTCTACACCGCACAACTCTCAAACGATGAATGATCTAAAAATGCGACATATTGCGCCCCAACACAACACATCAGTATGAACGCTCAGCGAAACGACAGACGGCGCCCCGACAGACCCCGACAGAGCAATATGAACCTAGCTTTAGTATTCTAAAATATTCGGCCCACTAAGCGACACAAAAATACGCATTTTACTTTATTCGGTTGGTTGAACAAGTTGACTTAATATTTTTTGCGGATAGTAATTTGTTCATCGTTCGAATTTATTTTATCCATTGACTTCAATAATTTTTCTTCAGTAAAAATCATGAGTACGAAGCAGTAAGGTATTTTTACCTGAATTACGCTTTTCCGTCAAAGTAGCTTCGCAAATTTTATACGAATACAAAAAAGATCCAAGTGTTTCCTTATGCACTTGTTACTGTTATTGTATTTAGCTCTATTTGTACTTATATACTATTGCTTGTTATGAAATTGGCATAAAAATCAACTTGGACAATTTTACAATAAAATGAAATATTAACTTGGTGTCGCTTAGACAATTTTACTTGACAAATTCGTTCGAAACTGAATGTCGGTTAGATATTTTTACCGGCGTGAATATTGTATAAAGAATGTCGCATAAATTATTTTACGTGAATTGTAAAACGAGTGATGATGGTGGTTAGGAAGCGCAGTTTTGTGTCAAATGTCGGTTAAAAACATCGCACTGCGTGAAACAAATGAATCCGCAGGCATTGACCGACCGACATTCGACCGCGGCGCGTCGGTTAGAGAGGACGCTGCGCGGTGCACTCGCCGCTCTTCCTTCGATTTTGGCGCGTAGTAAATAAGAAAACTGTAAGTAAAAATTCTTATTCACTTATATACAACTATTCAAGCTCTAAGGAAATACTTTCCAAGTATTTAATTAAATTAGGTATAATTGCGTAGTTAACTAACTACTTTATTTTTATTTTTTTAGGTAGGGTTTTACATCATCATCATGCACAAAAGACACCGCTCATCTAGAATCATCGACATAGCTCTCGCTTCTGCTGGAATAGGAGCATCGCCCAAGTTTCGACAAAAATTAAACTTCGATGTAAGTGTAAATTGTATAGGTACCTACCGATACTCGTGACTACACTCATATTGTATACCTACCACAACTACCTACTTGCTTCAATCTAAATTATCTACCTATTTGTCCAAATTTATTACAACCTATGTACTTGTTTTCATTTCTAGACACTAGATGCACTAAGTACTGTCGACACTCGAAACTACACACACACACGTTGTATACTTACCCACCTACGCCAATATCCCATCTTCTTCTGTTTACATTTCTTGCTTAAAACTATTATGAGACTAGGTACTTACATCCTACCTATCTAGATACACTGTCTACGACGGTACAAAGTTGTTATTGCATGCATACACTGATGACTGACTTGTATAGGTCTACTGCACGTGCTGTCGGTCAGCAATTATTTTCAGCGTCCTATCTTTGTCAATCTTCATTGTATAATACTTGGCTGAGCCAGCACCTATACTTCTCAAGTAGTGTGAAGCCTCCACAGCGAGAGAATAGAGGGCCTGTAGGTAAAACTGTAATTTCTTATAATAAGAGATTTTTTTTCAGGTGTCGCAACCAGCTCCGGCTTCTGATCGCAGGGATGGTACGCTGGCTGGCAACTCTGAACAAGAACCGAAGAATTACAGTATGGACACTGCTCAGGATTACGGTTGTATTGTACCTTTAACATCAGTTGTACAAAATGATAGTCAATCAGTCGGTTTTATACCTAGCCCATCCAACGATTACATACTGCTTCAAAACACTTCAAAAAATGTCAAGGTTGGTAAAGAAAACGCCGCTGTTGTCATCACTATTGATGAAGCAGATCAACAAGGGACAGATTTATCTTTCGTTGACCACGAAAGAGGAAATTCGAACACCAACTTTATAAAGTCTGACCTTACACTGATACCAATCAATCAACCCTCAACATCTACTGGTTTAATTGGAGAACCCATGCCTCACGATTACATACCTAACGACAATCCCACTATAGACGAAGGTTATAACGCGGCGCAACCCTCAAACAGCATGGGTCCAGACACACCTAACATCGAAACATCTTCAACGGAAACCGCGGTGATAGAAGTACAATCAAATAGTAAGAATATTTCACTAAGCAAAAAAAACACCCGTAAGTGCAGAATAGACATTAAGTACATTGATTACATGTCCGACCATGAAGACTTTTCTACTTTTTACGGAGATATTGATGATTCAGATGACTGGTCGAAAGGACAAAGAGAAAGCGACGAGGAAACCGATGACCAGGACTGCTGGTAAAAAGAATAAGAGCTTTAGAAGACGAAAAACTAAAACAAATGAATCTGCAAATGAATTTACTCAAGTTTTTATTCCTTTGCTATTATAATTAGTACCTGTTTATTAGTATTAGAGATACAGATCGACTAAGATAAAGGTAATATTTAGAAATTAAAAATTTAAATAGCATTATACAAACATGTGAATTCAATAAACACTGTGTGTATTTATAATTTCAAGATAAGCTCGATGTTTGTGTAACGC
Organism: Eupithecia centaureata; assembly: GCA_944547425.1. Taxonomy (NCBI): domain Eukaryota; kingdom Metazoa; phylum Arthropoda; class Insecta; order Lepidoptera; family Geometridae; genus Eupithecia; species Eupithecia centaureata. The sequence continues at coordinate 12,797,623 of OX155691.1, forward strand.
TGTCTCTATTTTCAATTTCAAGTTAATTTGATCGATCTGTAGTAACCAATCTTAAAGAATATCTGAACAAAGATGATAAAAGTTACGTTGTGATATTATTATAGTTACTTCGATTGTTTTGATTGTTATAACTTTTATAATTTTACGAAATAATGATACATAATGTATCAGGTTCCTAAAAAATTGTGATTAAACATTAAAGAATTATAGTTATGTATCTTAGTACAGAAAAGTAAGAAAGAATTAGTATAGGAACTTACTGTAATTACAAATATCTACTTAACTGTCCAAAAACTTTTAAAACTTGGATGAGTTCCGTGATCATTTTAGAAATAAGTAACTGTGTGTTGAACTGTGCCTTGTTAAATTAATATTGAGACTGATTATTAAATGTGATCTCATTGTGTGTCAAATACTTTTTTAAGAGTAGATACTACTTAATTAGGTTATTTGGGATTTTTCAAGATAAGTTTTTTTGTTTTTAATTAGTAAATTAAAACCTGAAAAAAGGAACCTATGTTTGTTAAACTTATTAACTTTCTAATACATGCCATTTCTAATTAAAATTCTTGCAATAAATACACTATGAATACAAAAAATTGTTTTCATTATTTAAGCTCATACAAAATGTCGGTTAGTTTTGCAAATATTTCAGTATAATTATTATTTGGATTTATTTTCTTGATGATTCTCCCTGAAGTTAAATCATTAAAACAATTTTCTCAGTTTATAAAATAAATATTTTTATGACTGATACATTTTTACCTATTCTCATAGACATTCGCTTATGTAATATAAAGAAATAAACCTGCTGGTAACTGAGAAGATTCTGGCGTAAAGATAGTTTTACCTGAAATTTTTGTCGGGTTAATTATTATCTAACCGACAAAAAAGTATGAATTTAAAGTGTTACGGTAATAATTTATTTGTGAGGTTAAGGCCTACAATATTACAATGCCTAGGCTGTAACAATTATTTCTTTATGACATAAACTCAAATTATAAAGCATTTCTTTGCAAAAAAAAAACTTTTATCAGCCCTCCTATACATTTAAATCCATGTCGGTTAGTAAACTTTGCCTTTCAAGCGTCGATATTATACTATATATTATATCTATGCTCAAAGTACCTGCTCAGTATGAATAAAATATTTTCAGATGGGACTCCTCAAACGCCGGGCACTCCGCGCGGCACACCCCGCACCCCGCGCGGCACCCCCCGCACCCCGCGGGAGCCCGGCACATCACCAGCCAGAGCGTTGGCTTCCAGTCCTCTTGGTATGCGTTCATAAACTAGCCATGGTCCCTAAATACCTAAGCCTAGGTTCTAGCTATCCAATAAATTAAATGTATGTTGTTTGTATAATCTATAAAAGTATAACTACAAATGTATTCGACGACCGATGTGGCGCAGTGGGCGATGGTCCGCCTGTGACGCAGGAGGTTGCGGGTTCAATTCCCGCCTCGGAACAAATTTGTGCACGATCTGCAGAAATTGGTTTCGTTGGTCTGGATGTTTAATATACAGGGTGTCCCATAATGAGTGGATAACCTGAAAAGTGCTTATGCGCCAAGTCAAGGCCAATCAGAAACATTTTTTATTTTTTTTCTAACTTGACCCGTTCGGAAAATATGTAATATTTTGTAAATTTGGAATACTTTGTATCTTTGTTCACATTTTTGGACTTTGTGCCTACAATTTTAACAATTTTTTAATTTTTATTTTTGGATTATACTAAAGAAAAACAGCTTCTTTGAACACCGTAAGAAATATTTTGGTAACTAGGACCAGTAATTTTCAAGGCAGGTTTAAAGTAGAAAATTTTAATTTTTCATTTTATTATGCAAAGTTTGAGCTGCTGTGGTTAAAAAAAAAGATAAGGAAACCTAAGATGCCATTTACATCGAAAACATGTCCATTTCAAGAGCATTCTAAAAAGATAATAAACCTTGAAATTTTGTAGGGTAAAAACCTGAGATATTGATACTTTTGTGCCAAAAGGGGCCAATGCTACTAAAAATAATATTGAACCAACACATCAATAAAATATCTTTTTCGCCTTACTCGTTCTAAAATGGTTACTTTGCTTCTTAAAAATAGTGAGGGAAATCTATTTGTGCTGTTTCATGCTGGAAAATAGAAAATATTTTGATAAATAATAAACAATAATCTAGCCGAAAGTAAAGAGAATTTGTGTTATGAGTACGAATTTGGTGGTATGAATTTGGAAAGAAGATTCCAACTCCATCCAAACTACAGAATGACGGGTGTCCAGTACACTAAACCTTTCAGGAACGGCGTTATTTAGATTCAGCGTATCCAAACAGATGGGTTACGCGTGGTGGCACTTCCCAGTGGCCAGAGCGGTCGCTGGACTTGAACCCATTGGATTTCTTTTACTGGGGCAACTTGAAGGAACTGGTGTACAAAAAACCTATTCCCTAAATAATATAACTTAATTTAATTTACTATAACTTAATATAACTTCGACGTCGAGTCCAAAACGATGCGGAAAAAATTAACGACCGCAACTACGAAAGTTAGCTAAAAAATCCTTTATTAAAAAGATGCAGAGCCTGCATCAGAGTTGGAGGACATCAACTTGAACATTTCATCATCATCATCACCATCATCAGCCCATATTAGTCCACTGCTGGACATAAGTCTATGAGCGCCATAGCGCCCTGTCTTCAGCTTGACGTATCCAGCATCTGCCAGCAGGCTTTCGCAGATCCACATCCTACCTGGCCGGAGGTAGTTCTACACTACGTTTGCCAAGTCGCGGTCTCCACTGAAGAACACGTTGACCCCAACGGTTGTCGGTTCTTCATGAGATATGGCCGGCCCACTGCCACTTCAGCTTGCTAATTCTTTGAGCTATGTCGATAACTTTGGTTCTCTGTCGGATGTATTCGTTACGAATCCTATCCTTCAGAGAAACTCCGAGCATAGCTCTTTCCATAGCTCGCTGAGCGACTTTGAACTGGTGGACCAGCCCTACCGTGAGTGTCCACGTCTCAGCTCCGTAGGTCATCAGGGGTAGGATGCACTGATTGAAAACTTTCGTTTTCAAACATTGCTGTATGGAGGATGAGATTTCACTCACTGTTTTAAAGTAGCAAAGTGGTACTGAGTACAAAGTACTTTTAGAACGAGAATGGCGAAAAAGATATTTTTTGGATGTGTTCGTTCAATATTATTTTTAGTAGCATTGGCCCCTTTTGGCACAAAAGTAGCAATATCTCAGTTTTTTACCCTACAAAATTTCAACGTTTATTATCATTTTAGGATGCTCTTGAAATTGGCATGTTTTTAAAGTACCTGGCCTCTTAGGTTTCCTTATCTTTTTTTTTAACCACAGCAGCTCAAACTTTGCATAATAATATGAAAAATTAAAATTTTCTACTTTAAACCTGCCTTGAAAATTACTGGTCCTAGTTACTAAAATATTTCAAACGGTATTCAATAAAGCTGTTTTTCTTTAGTATATTCCAAAAACAAAAATTTAAAAATTGTTAGAATTGTAGGCACAAAGACCAAAAATGTGAACGTGAAATGTGTACAAATTTTTCAAAATTTACAAAATATTTTCCGAACGGGTAAGTTAGAAAAAAAATTAAAAATGTTTCTGATTGGCCTTGACTTGGCGCATAAGCACCTTTCAGGTTATCCACTCATTATGGGACAACCTGTATATATAATAAAAAATATCTATCTATGTAATATATTGTATTAAGTATATCAGTCATCTAGTACCCATAACACAAGCTCTGCTTAGCTTGGGGCTAGATGATGCTGTGTGGACTGTTCGGAATTATTTATTTATTTATTATTTATTTTATTAAAAAATCAGACGATTTTGCTGGTCCTTTAACAAAATCTCTGTAAAATAGTGTTATGTGCTCATTATACATTAATATGTATGAAATAAAATAAATGAAAGCACTGGACTATCAACGGAGACGCAATTACAAGTAATCAACAACATTTATTTTACTGATTACAACTTAAACCAACGTAAATTATGACACTGAATCAATATTGCTGATTAGTGCTGATCTGCATTTTATTCTGCTGCTTATGCTTCCGTAAATTATTGCAAAACTTTGTACACAACACATTTCAGCTAACCCTGCATTTTCAGTTTATTGACTCTGAATAATGCAAGAGAAGCAAATGATGCAGTAAAACACTCAGTTGTTTTTCTGTGCTATCATGAATAGGATTCAATCAATAATGTCGTCATCCTTATTAGGTTACTAAATTGTTTCTTTATTTGTGTCTGCTTGTTCTAGCTTTATTTTAACTCATAAACTTCATTAATTTTACTATTACAAACTGGCTTAGCTTGGATCTAGATGATGTGTGGATTGTCCAGCATTATTTATTTATTATATCATCAACTGATACTAAAAATTCTAAATCAAGTAAATCAATATCTTTATTTCTTTAGGCTTACAAAATAAGCACTTAGACAAGTCAAATTTAAAACCATAGGTACATAATTATCAAAATAATTTATGAAATAAAGTCTAAGCCCAGCCATACCTTTTATAATACAATTTTATCATGCTAAACATGACAATTATATGATCAAGATAAGAAATGATGTAAAAAAAATGATTTACCAATGACATTTCTTTTACAGGAACAGACATTGACATGAGTTCTCCGCTCAACTACGGCACCCCGAGTTCTCTGAGCACTCCTCGGTCTCTGCTCCGAGGAGCCATGACTCCGGCGAGGCAGCGAGCTGATCTCAGATCGCATCACGTCGCCCCCAGCGTGCCTGCACCCACCCCTACCAGGAGGGTGAGTTATTTGATGTGTTTTATTAAGTTTTTTTTTTATTTGCTCAAGGTGGCTAACGTAGCACTGCGGCCAAAGAGGCCTATTGTGTTCGCCACTTAGTGTGATCACCCCTGAAGATGCGGCGAATAATTCGCCACTTACCCTTGCAGCTGCTAAGAACTGTAGGATTTTTTTATTAAGTACTAGCTGGTGCCCGCGACTTCGTCTGCGCATGATTAGTATTTGGAGTACTCGCGATTTTACTTGCGTAATTCCCTTTCCCGTGGGATTTTCGGGATAAAATAAAGCCTATTTCTTATTCCAGCTTATTATCTATCTCGGTGCCAAATTTCATCCAGATCCGTTCAGCAGTTTTTGCGTGAAAGAGTAACAAACATCCATCCATCTATCAATCTATCCATCCATCTATCCATTCATACTTACAAACTTTCGCGTTTATCAGTTCAATTCAGTTAGGTTCCCCTGGGCTATACGGGTTTTCAAAAATTTCTTACAGCATCTGAACGACGCGTGTGTACGCGTCGTTCAGATGCTGTGAGAAATTTTTGAATAATTTTGAAATAATTCCGGGATAAAATGTATCCCATGTCCAATCGTCCCGAATTCTATTCGAATTCATTCAATTCCGTCGTGATGCGTGGTTAAAGAATTTTTCTTTCACCCTCTCTCCCAGGGGAACCTTACCGAATTCCGGGATAAAAAGTATCCCATGTCCTTCCTTGTAGTATGAACTCAAATCGTCCCGAGTTTCATTCCAACTCATTCAGCAGTTTCGGCGTGATGCGCGGTAAAGGAATTTTACTTTCATACCCTCTCCCATGAGAACCTTACTGAATTCCGGGATAAAAAGTATCCTATGTCCTTCCTCGTAGTGTGACCTACAATCATGCCGAGTTTCATTTCAATCCATCAAGTAGTTTCAGCGTGATGCGCGTTTACGATACAGACAGACAGACAGACAGACATGAATGAAAAAAATTACAGTTTTGGCTTGAGTATCGATAATAGAGTGCCCTCCAAAAAAAATTTTCGAAATATCTTCAATGTACAGAATTGGACCTGTTACAGTTTTATTATAAGTATAGATAGCTGTCATCTAGTACACATAACACAAGTGCTGCTTAGCTTGGGGTTAGATGACGCTGTGTGGATTGTCCGGAATTATTTAAATACAAGCGACCCGCCCGGCTTCGCACTGTTTTATTATACGTAAAAACCTTCCTCTTGAATCACTCTATGTATTAAAAAAAACCGCATCGATTCAAGATTCAGAACTTTGTTTCGGCACCAATCTTAAAAAGTAGCCTTTGAAAGCTATACATCCGGACCTTAGTCAACAGTGGCGCTAACTGGCGAGCAAGAAAACGATAGCCCCCATTAGGAAAGTACATATAGTTGATGTGATTCTGGGATGCCTCATGTTATGCCGCCTCTACACATAGGCCAGCGCATTCACCAACGCGCTGGCGGTGTGCTTGCCAACGCGCTTGTAAGTAATCCACACATTGGAAGGTCGTTCAGTATGGTTTGGTTCGGGCCAATGTGCGGACGGATTCAAAATGGATGTTGAGTCGCTAACAGCTGCAACTGTATATTTATTCACATTTTCACAGCTTATAATAAAATTACGTTGTAAATGTGTACCTTATTTATTTAGTACTTTTAATACAATTTTAATGTTTCCTCGTTACTCATATTGTTCGCCATTTCGTCAAGTTAGGTGTTAATTCGCCGCAAGAATCGCCAATGTGTGGATGGTGCGCCAAGCTTGCGACAAGTGTCCTTTGATGTTGCCGAGACCGAGCGGCAAGCTCGCAAGCGCGCCGGCCAACGTTCAAATACCTACCGCCAATGCGCCAACGCCCGTTCTACACATTGGGCCAGTGGCTGGGCCAGCGCGCTTGCCAACGCGTTGGCCTATGTGTAGTGCCGCTATTAGGCGTGAAGTAAAACAAAATACCAAACACATTTTAAATTAATTTTACTGTTTTTATCGCCACTAAATAAATAAAGATCCTTGAAACACAACAAAACTTTTTACATTCTCCTCAATCTACGGTGTAGGAACGCGAAAATATCCGTCAAAGGTATTTTGAGCCACTTCAGTGCATAGTAAACAGCTGGCATCAAGAGGCTGACTTTAAGACATTGCAGGGAAGTTCTGTTCTCTTCTGTTTCTGGAATATTCTCTAACACCTTAAATGTTCTGCGGAAGTCTTCTGTTGCTGGTAGCGATTCTTTCTGGGTGAATAACATATAGAATATCATCATCATCAGCCCATATTAGTGCACTGCTGGACATAGGCCTCCCCTAATGAGCGTCATAGCGCCCTGTCTTCAGCTTGACGCATCCAGCATCTGCCAGCAGTCAGTCATATAGATTTTATTAGAGGACAAATCATTTAAACTTCGTAAAAGGGACAGTTACTTGTTTATTTAACCGCTATGGCTTGTGTAAAATCAATTTATATCTAAACAATGTACATCTAATCATCCTAAATCAGCATCATCATTTCAGCAAAAGGACTTTCACTAAATTTTTGCAAGGGACCTCACACGTTATAAGTCACTGTCACCTTTTCACATAAATGGCTGAATCACCAAGAAACAATCCATAACCGTTAATTTTCAAAAATATGTAACAGGGTTGTAACTCTGTCTCGCTACCAGTTTCTGTACTATTAAGTATCGATATTGTATTAGCTGACCCGCTCGCAATTCAATTCGCGTGGACTTCAGTAATACCTAATTTTAACTACCTCAGAATACTTACATTATATAATTTCCAAAACTCCGTTCTCAGCAGTGTCTACGTTCTAAATGGAACCTCCATGTAAAATTTTAGCTTCAGTGTAGCTATTATAGAGATCTCTTGATGATGTACCCAGTTTTCTATTTTATAAAAATACTAGCAGCGCCCCGCGGCTTCGCCCGCATGGAAATTTATTTGACAAATTTCAGAAATTTATGGTACGCCTACTAGGGGTAGTTTCGTAAAAGAAAAAATACGTATTTAATTATTTAATTTGCAGTTTATTTATACCAAGTTTTGAGGGAATCAAACCAAGGAATAATATTTTTCCTTACAAACTTTACCACCCTATTTAACCCCCTCAGAGGTTAAAATTTCCAAATTTTAATATCCTATGTGTTATTCTAGGTCCTAAACTACATACCAAATTTCATTTAAATAACTTAAGTAGTAACGGAGATTCCTTATAACAAACATTCACACAGGCTTTCCCATTCATTATAATAAAAATATAGATGTATTTTCAACGAATTTTTAGAAATTCGAATTCTAATGTACTTATAATAGGGTTTAAGGGGTATTACTAAATTCCACGAAACTGAAATCAAGAGCGGGGCAGCTGCAATCATATTTAGGTGATTTCTTTACCTCTATAAAGTCCACTTTGAAGGCCTGTGCCCTACAGAGCGGGCACACTAAGAAATCCGGTCGATCCTTCACGTCCCAGTACTTTTCTAGGCATCCTTCACAGAATCTGTAATCAATACATAGTATAAAACAAAGTCGCTTTCTCTGTTCCTATGTCCCTATATCCCTATGTCTCTTTGAATGATTAAATCTTTAAAACTACGCAACGGATTTTGATGCGGTTGTTTTTAATAGATGGAGTGATTCAAGAGAAAGGTTTATACGTATAAAATAAAATCGTGCGAAGACGGGGCGGTTCGCTAGTATATAATAAAATAAATACAACGTTGTACAAACATTAAACAGTGTAGTAGTGACCCTTCTGTTTGTTAGGAAAGATGAGGTACTCGTTTATTCTTAGAAGTAGAATAGAACCGAAGCACATTTATTTAACAACAATACAAACATTTAACAAGACTCACTTTTAGGGAACATAAATAAAGTTATTAAAAGAGTCCTAACTCACCATTATGCTGGCTCAGGTCGCTGGAGTCCTAGCCAGCGCTGGTCTTCCGTTAGAACCCTTAAAATGACCTTAAAGTCGCCACACACTGAAGCCGTGGCCGGGCCGGAGGTGAAGGCGTGCCGGATTTTCCTATTGCTCCGCGCCGCCACCGCTTCCGATCTATGTGTAGTGTAGTCTTTCAAACGATACAACTAGCACTCGCCTCCGACTCGGCCACGGCTTCAGTGTGTGGCGACTTTAAGGTCATTTTTAAGGGTCATAACCAGGGTTCAAAGCGATAATTATCATTGATAATTATCTTTATATTTATCAAGATGTTGATATGTTGATAATTATATTTGATAAATATAATCGGAAATATTTAAATTGCCCCTTACATTTTTCGTATTGTATTGGTGTATCAGAACACGAATTCAATCAAAATTCAAAGTTATAAATTAAAGCTTAATAAGAGATTTCCTTGATTGTTACACGTGTTTATTTTATTCTTCTGATGTAAATGGTGATAGGTAGATGGCCAAAATACCAGAAATATGTCTGAAAAGTTTACTTACATTTGATAATTATCAAGAAGTATATTTATCTTGATAATTTCAAACCCTGGTCATAACGGAAGACCAGCGCTGGCTAAACTCCTACGACCCGAGCCAGCATTATGTATGTGTTCTGTGTGGCTTTAAAAGTAGAGAATACCTACTTGTGTCCGCAGCAAACCAACGAAGCCGGGTCGTGAATAGAGGATAAACAAATCCTGCAGCTGCTCTTCATCGAAGAGTTCCGACTGTGCATGCTAGTTCTCGAGAACTCACGGCTATGCATGCTACTTCTTGACAGCTCAGGTCGAGACGAGTCCAATGCTAGCGTGTATTGAGATTCCTCCATCTTTCTCTGTTTCTGAACATTTGGCACTAATTTTGGTTGAACTACATAGTTTTAGTGTGATTTTTATAAGATTTTATCGTGTTTTTTTAGAAAAGAAAGTAATATCTCCACTTATGCGGAGTTTTTGGAGGTTTTGTTGATTTTTATGCCATGACGTGTGTTTATTGGCGTTGGGGCTTGTTGGCAGAATAGGCTGTCTTTAAGAACGTCAAAGGTATTCTACGAAGTAGGTGGCATTTTCTACTTTTAAGTCTATGGCCGGTCTCAGAACTCAACCGAATTTTGGTAAAATCTGGTCATAGGAAATTAAACAAAGTTTAGTTTTCATCATATCAACCTGATTTGATGAATGATGATGAAAGATGATGAATTCACAAAGCTGAGTTCGCTTGTGCAGCATAACAGTAATGATGTTTTTATTTCTGTGGATAGAACGACTCAGTTACAAATCTGAATCATAAGATAGCGACCTAGACAACAACTTTCGTTATAAATGTGTAGTGTATTTGATTGTCATCCAGCTTCTGTTGTTGAGGTAAGTTCGTAGATAGTTAAATGAGTTTCGATAACCAATTCAATTCAATATTATTGGGCAGCACACTCCACGGAAGGGCCGAAGGCTCTGAAGTGGGGTCGTGTGCCCAATAATATACTACTACATCATCACATCAAGGTCATCTGGTTTGGTGTTACTTTACTAACTATAGGTACTGGTTTTCTGATTATAGTAGAAACGAACAAAAACGAAGTCACTGAGTTTTTTTTTGCAATTCTCTTTTTGCTTTAAAATAAATAAATATAAACTCAAATAATACTAATACACATACAAAAATACTTTATTGTACACCAGAAAAGGAACATAACATAAGACAAGTGCAATGGGCGGCCTTATCGCTTAGAAGCGATCTCTATAAATAAATACTTAAATTGTTCTGGACAATTTACAAAGCATCATCTAGCCCAAAACTAAGCGGAGCTTGTGATATGGATTTCATTACATAGGTAGGTACTTTTATGGCACATAGAAATCACCCGGTACAAATATTGTTAGAGTTCGATTAAAACCAATATCTTTTTTATAAATTTTGTGTCAACTTATCGTAACATAATATTTTCGTGTAAGCAAATAAGCAATAGCAACCCTTTTTTGTGACTTCTTACTCTGTCTTTGTATAGGTGAAGCAATAGTCTACTTTCCAGGTGGAAGAGGCAGTAGAGCCGTCAAGTGAGCCGCAACTAGTGGTCTGGGGAACGGACGTGGCTATAGCAGAGTGCAGGGAGAAGTTCATAAAGTTCATACAACGGTTCGTGGAGAGCGACGCGCTGACTAACGAGCCGCTCTATGAACTCAAGTTGGACGAGGTACGGTATTTACTGATTACATTTATAGCTAGTGTCTGGGGACGGACGTGGCTATAGCAGAGTGCAGGGAGAAGTTCATAAAGTTCATACAACGGTTCGTGGAGAGCGACGCGCTGACTAACGAGCCGCTCTATGAACTCAAGTTGGACGAGGTACGGTATTTACTGATTACATTTATAGCTAGTGTCTGGGGACGGACGTGGCTATAGCAGAGTGCAGGGAGAAGTTCATAAAGTTCATACAACGGTTCGTGGAGAGCGACGCGCTGACTAACGAGCCGCTCTATGAACTCAAGTTGGACGAGGTACGGTATTTACTGATTACATTTATAGCTAGTGTCTGGGGACGGACGTGGCTATAGCAGAGTGCAGGGAGAAGTTCATAAAGTTCATACAACGGTTCGTGGAGAGCGACGCGCTGACTAACGAGCCGCTCTATGAACTCAAGTTGGACGAGGTACGGTATTTACTGATTACATTTATAGCTAGTGTCTGGGGACGGACGTGGCTATAGCAGAGTGCAGGGAGAAGTTCATAAAGTTCATACAACGGTTCGTGGAGAGCGACGCGCTGACTAACGAGCCGCTCTATGAACTCAAGTTGGACGAGGTACGGTATTTACTGATTACATTTATAGCTAGTGTCTGGGGACGGACGTGGCTATAGCAGAGTGCAGGGAGAAGTTCATAAAGTTCATACAACGGTTCGTGGAAAGCGACGCGCTGACTAACGAGCCGCTCTATGAACTCAAGTTGGACGAGGTACGGTATTTACTGATTACATTTATAGCTAGTGTCTGGGGACGGACGTGGCTATAGCAGAGTGCAGGGAGAAGTTCATAAAGTTCATACAACGGTTCGTGGAGAGCGACGCGCTGACTAACGAGCCGCTCTATGAACTCAAGTTGGACGAGGTACGGTATTTACTGATTACATTTATAGCTAGTGTCTGGGGACGGACGTGGCTATAGCAGAGTGCAGGGAGAAGTTCATAAAGTTCATACAACGGTTCGTGGAGAGCGACGCGCTGACTAACGAGCCGCTCTATGAACTCAAGTTGGACGAGGTACGGTATTTACTGATTACATTTATAGCTAGTGTCTGGGGACGGACGTGGCTATAGCAGAGTGCAGGGAGAAGTTCATAAAGTTCATACAACGGTTCGTGGAAAGCGACGCGCTGACTAACGAGCCGCTCTATGAACTCAAGTTGGACGAGGTACGGTATTTACTGATTACATTTATAGCATTTATAGCTAGTGTCTGGGGACGGACGTGGCTATAGCAGAGTGCAGGGAGAAGTTCATAAAGTTCATACAACGGTTCGTGGAGAGCGACGCGCTGACTAACGAGCCGCTCTATGAACTCAAGTTGGACGAGGTACGGTATTTACTGATTACATTTATAGCTAGTGTCTGGGGACGGACGTGGCTATAGCAGAGTGCAGGGAGAAGTTCATAAAGTTCATACAACGGTTCGTGGAGAGCGACGCGCTGACTAACGAGCCGCTCTATGAACTCAAGTTGGACGAGGTACGGTATTTACTGATTACATTTATAGCTAGTGTCTGGGGACGGACGTGGCTATAGCAGATTGCAGGGAGAAGTTCATAAAGTTCATACAACGGTTCGTGGAAAGCGACGCGCTGACTAACGAGCCGCTCTATGAACTCAAGTTGGACGAGGTACGGTATTTACTGATTACATTTATAGCTAGTGTCTGGGGACGGACGTGGCTATAGCAGATTGCAGGGAGAAGTTCATAAAGTTCATACAACGGTTCGTGGAAAGCGACGCGCTGACTAACGAGCCGCTCTATGAACTCAAGTTGGACGAGGTACGGTATTTACTGATTACATTTATAGCATTTATAGCTAGTGTCTGGGGACGGACGTGGCTATAGCAGAGTGCAGGGAGAAGTTCATAAAGTTCATACAACGGTTCATAAACGCCATCACCAGTAGGGGTATTTCAATTCATCCGATTCGTTGCCGTAACGGAAACGTCAAAATCGAATTCGATTCGATTTCAGATCTTTAGAACGCTATTTTGATTTCATATCCAAAAATTAAGAAACTAAGGATCCAAATTCAAATGGCAAAAGTTTTCGAATACGCTCTTTTAAAATAGCAATCACAGTCAAAACTTTCCGATATCGAATCCGAAGGGCTTCCCGATGAATTAAAATATGCCAGAAGAACTAATATAGTGTGTGCTTTCAGATAAACACACTGGAAGAGCCTTTCTTAGACGTTGACTGCGAGCACGTGAAGATATTCGACCCCAAACTACACCGGCAGCTTGTTTGCTATCCACAAGAGGTTAGTACAGCTACTGTTATCATATTAAAGTCGCGAAACAGAAATAATGTTGTACGTTGTTAAACCTGTCTCTGTCACTTCTTGTAAATTTACATTAGAGTATAATGTAAATTTACAAATTTAATTAGCAATTTTTAAGTAAGATTACAATAATAAATACTAAAATATAATAAATATATATTCTGTTTAGTCCTTGAGTTAGATTTTAAAGAAGACACAAAGAACAAGATAAAACGCGTTAAAGTTGGGAAGTGGGGCTCGTGACGTCACGCCTTGCTCTAAAATGTGGCGTGTCGTCACTCTGAACTATACGGGAGGATATCTTAATAAATTCTTGATTGATTGAGAAAAGAACAAATACGTGTCCAATATTTTTCGAAAATCTAACAGTCAGATTAATTATTATTTTTTACATATAAGGCCCAAAAATAATGGTGTCATGGTAAACTTACTGTGTATAACCTATCTATAAGTTACTAGGTCTTTCATACGTTAAGTTCACTGCACCTTATAAATAAAGTCTTGAAAATCTTTTATTTTTCACGTATTAAATTCGCAGGTGGTTCCAGCCTAGCTAATTGGTCTTTCATGCATTAGGTTCACTACACCATATAAATAAAGACTTTTTCAAATCCAATCTTTTTATTGCATGAAATACATGTTGGTTTTAGATGTTTTTATGTGAATCATATTCTTCAAGTCATTTCTCAAGTCTTGAAAATATTTTATTAGTCACGTATTAAATTCACAGGTGGTCCCAGCCTTCGATGCGGCAGTGAACGAGCTGTTCTTCGAGAAGTACCCGGCCGCGGTGCTGGAGCATCAGATTCAAGTGCGCCCTTACAACGCGCCGCAGCGGCACATGAGGGACCTTAACCCGGAAGGTTATTACTATCTACCAAGAGTCACAAACATCCATCCATCCAGCCATGTATAAACCTTCTTCTTGAATCACTCTATCTGTTAAAAAAACCGCATCAAAATCCGTTGCGTAGTTTTAAAGATTTAAGCAGTCAAAGGGAAATAGGGGCAGAAAAAGCGACTTTGTTTTATACTATGTAGTGACTAGCAGCGCGCAAAGAGTAACAAACATCCATCCATCCAGCCATACTTACAAACTTTCGAGTTTATAATAAACTAGCGACCCGCCCCGGCTTCGCACGGTTTTATTATACGTATAAACCTTCCTCTTGAATCACTATAAATTAAAAAAAACCGAATCAAAATCCGTTGCGTAGTTTTAAAGATTTAAGCAGTAAAAGGGAAATAGGGGCAGAAAAAGCGACTTTGTTTTATACTATGTAGTGAAGAAAGAAAGAAAGAAAAAGTATTTATTGTCCGAGGTTCTAATTACATAGTAACAAAGGAGACATACTAACTTAAATAAAAATAAAAACTAAGACAAGGAGTATATTCAGCTTTTGCTGCATGCAGTATATTCATTATGCATGCAGCGCTGTTTTTAAATTTACCCCTAGAGTGGATGGTCACCGAAGGGTTAAGTGATTGCGGTGAAACATTACTACAATTTATTGAGAAACTAGCGACCCGCCCCGGCTTCGCACGGTTTTTTATAGATATAAATCTCCTCTTGAATCACTCAATCTATTAAAAAAAACCGCATCAAAATCCGTTGCGTAGTTTTAAAGATTTAAGCAGTCAAAGGGACATAGGGAAATAGGGACAGGAAAAGCGACTTTGTTTATTACTATGTAGTGATTTAATATTAGTAGGATAACGTTTTTCGTCCGTCCACAGACATAGACCAGCTAGTAACGCTCTCAGGCATGGTGACCCGCACGTCCAGCATCGTCCCCGAGATGCGCGAGGCGTTCTTCCGGTGCGCGGTGTGCGGTGCGCCCGCGGCCGCCGAGCTCGAGCGCGGCCGCGTGCCCGAGCCGGCTCACTGCGGCCACTGTTCCACCGCACACTGCTTTCAGCTCATACACAACCGCTCGCACTTCAGTGACAAACAGCTTGTCAAGCTGCAGGAATCTCCTGGTTAGTATCCTCAACTTTATGCTTAGGAAAAATTATAAACCCAATAGTGTTTTTGCTTTGCGCGTGTAAAATGTGGAAAGAAACCAGCGCAGCTAGAACAGAATCAAGAGAGGGAGGTGGCTGACCTCGGTCTACATTTTATAGTTTTTGAACAGCGCCTCTAGTGGCGGCTATGTGAACCACTTAATAAGATAGATAGTTGTGTCCTACCTGTGAAATTAGTACAGCAACTGATGCACAGATGGCAGTATTAACAGCGCGTGGGATGAAAAGTTACGTTTTTTTTTTGCCTAGTGCTTTTTTATTCCCTCGCTTACTCTCAAGATTCTAATTTTTTAATCACTCGCAACGCAATTTTAGTTCTATTCTTAGTTTCAAATCATCAAATCTTAATTGAGCACGCGGTTAAAAAGCAACTTAGCACTCTTGTATAACAACAAAAATTACAATCAAGGAATAGAAAAAATTACAACTAGTATATACAATTGAAACCATTGAGCTAACTGCAGTCGGTTGCAAACAGTCTAAAGGTAGCTCAATTGATCCATAAGTAACAAATTGATAACAAATAAGTATTGTAATGTTATACAGACGACATGCCGGCCGGTCGCACGCCCGCCACAGTGAACATAATGGCGCACGGCGCACTAGTAGAGGCGGTCGGAGCGGGGGAGCGAGTCAGCGTGACCGGCGTGTTCCGCGCCGCGCCCGCCACCGTGCACCCGCGGAAAGCGACCCTACGCGCACTGCACAAGACTCACATCGACGCGCTGCATTACAGGAAGGTGCATAGCGACCGACTCTTGGAGACCGAGGAAGGGTAAGCTTCAGGGCCGCGGAAAGCGACCCTACGCGCACTGCACAAGACTCACATCGACGCGCTGCATTACAGGAAGGTGCATAGCGACCGACTCTTGGAGACGGAGGAAGGGTAAGCTTCAGGGCCGCGGAAAGCGACCCTACGCGCACTGCACAAGACTCACATCGACGCGCTGCATTACAGGAAGGTGCATAGCGACCGACTCTTGGAGACGGAGGAAGGGTAAGCTTCAGGGCCGCGGAAAGCGACCCTACGCGCACTGCACAAGACTCACATCGACGCGCTGCATTACAGGAAGGTGCATAGCGACCGACTCTTGGAGACGGAGGAAGGGTAAGCTTCAGGGCCGCGGAAAGCGACCCTACGCGCACTGCACAAGACTCACATCGACGCGCTGCATTACAGGAAGGTGCATAGCGACCGACTCTTGGAGACAGAGGAAGGGTAAGCTTCAGGGCCGCGCCAGCCACCGTGCACCCGCGGAAAGCGACCCTACGCACCCGCGGAGAGCGACCCTACGCACCCGCGGAGAGCGACCCTACGCACCCGCGGAAAGCGACCCTACGCACCCGCGGAAAGCGACCCTACGCACCCGCGGAAAGTGACCCTACGCGCACTGCACAAATATTACACATAGAAAACACACAGAACCCCGCAACAAATATTTGCAGATTTTACAAAAAAAGTACATACAGTGGTGGTCATATAATTAGAAACACTACCCACGGAACTTAACATTAAACAAGATATTTGACCTTAACACTTTTTATTTGGAAATGAAACCACAAATAGCATAAAATATGTTCAATAACTATTCATTTATTTAAAAAACAACAAATATCAACTAATCAAGTACAGATTCAATATTACATTTCATACAACAACTAATGAGTTTTAAAGTACCAACAGTAATGGACAACTAATTAGAAACAATACAAAAAAATAAAAGATAAATCATATTTTATAGGTTTAATTATTTAGGATTATATAATTTAGGTAATAGATACTGTGTATAGGCTACTAAAATTTATAATTAATATTTTGTTGCGTATCCTTTATAAATCACAGCTCTGGCGTTGATTCAAGCAATTTCATACATTTTCCTAGTGGGATTGAATTCCATTCTTTTACAAAAGCTTCGTAGAGTTCGTTGTGACTGGAGTTACGTTTGTTTGAGACTTTCTTTTTTACGACATGCCACTGATTTTCTATGGAATTTAAATCGGGGCTATTTGCAAACCAGTCTAAGAGGGAAATACGCTGTTCCCTAAGAAAATATTTTACACTGTTGGCAGTGTGTTTAGGGTCGTTATCATGCTGAAAGATCCAAGTTACAGACAAATTATCATCAGAGTAGGGAAACATTGTCTCTTGTAAGATATTTTTGTACTGCGGTTGATCCATTGTACCTTCAATCTTACGAACGGGTCCAACTACACATCTATAAAAACATCCCCGCATTCCTTGATATTGCCCCCTCCGTGCTTGACTATGCTTCTAGTGTATTTATAATTAAAAGCATGGTTCATTGGGCGTCTAACGTAGGGCTTTCTGTCTGAATTTATCATGTTTAGTTTAGTTTCATCTGAGAATAAGATTTTTTCCAATCTCGGACCGCCCAATTGACATACTTTTAGCGAATAAAAATCGCTTCTCTCGATGTTTCTTGGTAAGAAGCGGCACCTTTCGAGAAACCCTCCCAAACAATTTTGATTCCACTAATCTACGACGTACTAGTCTTGAGGAGGTATTTCTAGGGTCATCAGGCGAAAAAACTTCATTTTTAATCTGGTTGGAGCCTTTAAACGGGTCTTTCTTAGCAATATGTACGATTAGCTTATCTTCTCTGGGCGAAGTTTTCCTTGGTCGAGCCTTTCTAGGAATATTTTCAATAGTTCTGTGTCTTTTTTTATGGTCAATAGCATTGAAAACTTTCTTTACCGAACATTTTAAATGATTAGCTATTCGTCTGTACGTCCATTCTTGGTCGATGTGCAAATTAACAATTATTAGCCTAGTTGACGGGTCACAACTTTTATTTTTGCCTATTTTGAACAAAAAATTGTAAATAGATTTTCAATTTGATGGTCAATCGCCGCCAAAACAATAGAAAATAGCTTAGAAAGAAGTTTTAGTTTTCAATTTCAACAATGGTATGTGCCGTGAATGCTTTTCTAAAGTGTTTCTTATTAGGCGTCCAAGAGGCCAGTTACAGAAAATAAGCTATGTTTGCTTTAAACTCTTTTTATGATGAAGTTTAGATAGTTTTGTTTTTTAATGTATTCTATGAGTATTCTAAATTGAGTGGCTATATTGTTGCATGATTATTAAAAATTTAATTTATAAATTTTTCAAGAATGGATGACATGAACTTCAAACTTTCATAATTCATATGAAGTGTTTCTAACTATATGACCACCACTGTATATCAATCATATAGTTCCCGTTATGGGCGCTAGATGACTGATATACAAGCTATGCTTAGCTTGGGGCTTGATGATACTATGTGGATTTTCCAGCATTATTTATTACATTATTTCTTTTCCAGCAAAGAGCACCGCTTCCCCCCCGAGCGCATAGAGCTGTTCAAAGCTCTATCCCAACAGCCGGACTCGTACGAGCGCCTCGCGCGCGCAATCGCGCCGTCCATCTATGAGAACCTGGATATTAAGAAGGGAGTGTTATTGCAGCTTTTGGGAGGTACCAAGAAGAACTTCAACGCGGCTGGGAGGACGCATTTCAGGTGAGGATTCAGGAGTTTAGCCTTAAGGCGCGGTATGAAGACAACATAAAGATATTTGATGGAGTTCGTCGCATTAGACAAATAAGGTTGAAAATGGCGATGCGTTTTATTTCAGTTGATACTCTTGCTCGGCAATATGAAAATTATTTTGCGGTTTTAATTTAATTTAAAAATAAATACTTACACCAGTTTTTTTACATATTTCTTTAGTTGATAAAATTTCCTTTTATGTGGTATTAAAATTATTAATGGTTGTCACTCAAAATATTGAGCATTTCGAGACGAAAAAGATTTTTCTTGTGATCTTTTTCCGCGATAGTAATTTGATGTTTCTTTAATTATTTTAGAAAAAAATACAACGCGTTTGGAATGTGACTAAGTTAACTCTAAAACTATTGGTCAGTTCTTGATTAAATTTATATGAGGCCACACGGGAAGCCTATGTGTTATTTCATAGCTAGAACCACGTCTGTTCAATTTCAACCCGATCCATTCAGTAGTTTTTGCGAGAAAGAGGAACGAACATCTATCCATTCACTACATCTATACAAACTTTCACGTTTATAATATTACTAGCGACCCGCCCCGGCTTCGCACGGTTTTATTATACGTATAAACCTTCCTCTTGAATCACTCCATCTATTAAAAAAAACCGCATCAAAATCCGTCGCGTAGTTTTTAAGATTTAAGCGTTCAAAGGGACACTATGACATAGGGACAGAAAAAGCGACTTTATTTTATACTATGTCGTGATAAGGATATAGTTCTTATAGGTGAGGTACCTATAGTTTCAAATAAAATGTAGAATCTTTGACCTTACCTTCCAGATCTGAGATAAACATCCTGCTGTGCGGCGACCCCGGCACCAGCAAGTCGCAGCTGCTGCGTTGGGTCCACGGGCTGGTGCCGCGCGCGCAGTACACGTCGGGCCGCGGCTCCTCGGCCGTCGGGCTCACCGCCTACGTCACCAAGGACCCCGACACCAGGCAGCTCGTGCTGCAGACGTGAGTTCATTTACACGTCGGGCCGCGGCTCCTCGGCCGTGCTGGGTGTTTTCCATGTATTTATAATATAAAATATCTATGAATTTTACTAAGAAAAGGTTGTCCAACGCCGATTTTAAACTTTAAACCCGAATATCTTGTCAACCAGTCGTGCTAATTGGAGGGTATTGGTGCCGTTTGGAAGGTGATTAATGCCGGCTTACAATTGCACCACCCCAACTCTTCCCGTAGGTGTCGTAAGAGGCGACTAAGGGATATACCGGGGGGTGGGCAGCAGTACCCCTCCAGAACAACCCATCAAACACAGCGATCCCCAACCCGCATGCCCAGCGAGGGGATTATGGGTATTACCCCTAAATGATACAGTCATTTGGCGCTCATTGGGGAGGCCTATGTCCAGCAGTGGACTAACGCACCACGCTTACGCAGTGAAGTCGTAATTTTGCTACGAGTTTTTGTTGAGTGAAGCTCAAGCTCACAGCTCAAGTTTTTAAATCGCGGGCGAAGCCGTTAGCAGAGCTGTGAAGTTTATTTATTAAGGTTGGTGCGAACACCCGAGCCCCCATACAAACGTTGCTTTCGTTTCATTTGGAAAGTACCGGCTCGATTTGAATTAAATTTTGCATACATATTCGGATAACAAAAAGCTACGGGTGCACCGTTTTAGATTTTCAAAAAACGTAATTAGCATTAAATGAGAGCGAAACTAATTTGCCATATTTTCACACTAAATCGAGTCATTTTCAAGGGATTTTTTATGCATGATAAACACCTGTATTCGAAAATCTGTCACGGTGCACCCTTCGTAAATATATTTAACTTTAGGGATAAACAATAATATTTGAGAAAACAATCGATAATTCAAAATAAATCGAAAGCAACGATAAAATATTAAAATTTTTAAAAATCATTGTCGTTTTTGCCACCGCTCGCTCACGCGAGGGGGGCGGTGAGACGCAGAGGAGGTGGAAAATGATACGATTTCCGAAATAAGGCGAGCGCACCCGAACGGGCCGAGCCGACCGACGACGAGTCGTCATCGTCAGTCCGCTCAGCCATTCACAGACATGCAGCTGACACGCTCAATCAAATATAGCGTTCATTGATTGACACCTGACAGACCCAGTCAATTATTGCATCGAACGATTGGTGGAAATATTACAATTCGCGAAACAGGGCGAAAGCAGCCGAACGGGCCGAGCCAACCGTGCTCGACGGGTCGTCATATTCTATCTATATATAAAAACCATCTGACTGACTGATTCATCATCATAAGAACCGAAACCGCTGCAGCTACATAAAAAGTTGAAATTTGGAAAAAAGCTTCCTTTTCTAGTAAAAGCACTAAGGCGGGTGAAAAGAAATGAAAACATTGTTATGAAACTTTTTAATGCGTAGTCTGACTTTATTGAACCTAGATTATTTCAAATACAAAATAAAAGTACACGTACCGAATTTTCAAAAATTCATAATTTTTCGATCTACCCTGAAAAGAGGTATAAGATAATACCTATGTATAGTTTGTATGAAGTGTTTTAAGAATGAAAGAATACTTATTTCAGGATTTTGATATTTAAAATGGGGTTTAAATGGGGGCTAATTCTACGCGGACGAAGCCACGTGGTTTTGATAGTAACTGAATAAAATCCATATTCATAATTTTTGATGTAGTTTAAAATTAAGATTACGTCATTAATTTACTGACAAGATTTCTTGAAGTTAGTCAAACGAACTTCTGAATTCATCCAATCCAGAGTAAAGGCTATTATTTTGACGTTAATGACGAAAGTATTTCGTGACACGAGCACTTCGACTCGTTTAGGCGCCCTTTCTCACTCAAAACGCGCACCATTTCATTCGACTTGAAACAGCAACAAATACACACGGATCGGCCGCTGAGATTTACGAGAGGTTCCTAGCCTTCTTAAAATAAAATAAAGCACACATTAACTTTAATTTCAGAGGAGCGTTGGTTCTTGCCGACAACGGTATTTGCTGCATCGATGAATTCGACAAAATGAACGATTCTACGCGCAGCGTGCTACACGAGGTAACAACAATCATGGAATATATAATGAATAAATAAATAATGCTGGAGAGCTTTGTTAAGGGTAGGTGCAAGATGACTGATATACATTATCTGCAAATTGCAAAAACTTTTAGGCAAGAATGGAATGGCATTAAGGCAGGAATGGAACCTACAACCTCCTACGTCGCAGGCAGACGGTCGTTATTATATAAAGATCGTTAAAATTTTTGTTAAATATAATGTACCTGTTTATCTGTACGCTTTTTTTCTGTTTCTATCCTATCAAGGGAACTGATTCATGGAATGAAAAGTAACGCATGTTTTAAACAGGACAAAAAAAAACTTCAGTCCGATCCGTTAAGTTGTTTTTGCGTGAAAGCGTAACTTAGTAAGTTCGTGTTAATAAGTTTGTATTTGTTCCAGGTGATGGAGCAGCAGACGCTGTCGATCGCGAAGGCGGGTATAATCTGCCAGCTGAACGCTCGCACGTCCATCCTGGCGGCCGCCAACCCGGCCGAGTCGCAGTGGAACAAGAACAAGACCATCGTCGAGAACGTGCAGCTGCCACACACCCTCATGTCCAGGTAAACACTTCCAGGAGATGAGCAGACGCTGTCGATCGCGAAGGCGGGTATAATCTGCCAGCTGAACGCTCGCACGTCCATCCTGGCGGCCGCCAACCCGGCCGAGTCGCAGTGGAACAAGAACAAGACCATCGTCGAGAACGTGCAGCTGCCACACACCCTCATGTCCAGGTAAACACTTCCAGGAGATGAGCAGACGCTGTCGATCGCGAAGGCGGGTATAATCTGCCAGCTGAACGCTCGCACGTCCATCCTGGCGGCCGCCAACCCGGCCGAGTCGCAGTGGAACAAGAACAAGACCATCGTCGAGAACGTGCAGCTGCCACACACCCTCATGTCCAGGTAAACACTTCCAGGAGATGAGCAGACGCTGTCGATCGCGAAGGCGGGTATAATCTGCCAGCTGAACGCTCGCACGTCCATCCTGGCGGCCGCCAACCCGGCCGAGTCGCAGTGGAACAAGAACAAGACCATCGTCGAGAACGTGCAGCTGCCACACACCCTCATGTCCAGGTAAACACTTCCAGGAGATGAGCAGACGCTGTCGATCGCGAAGGCGGGTATAATCTGCCAGCTGAACGCTCGCACGTCCATCCTGGCGGCCGCCAACCCGGCCGAGTCGCAGTGGAACAAGAACAAGACCATCGTCGAGAACGTGCAGCTGCCACACACCCTCATGTCCAGGTAAACACTTCCAGGAGATGAGCAGACGCTGTCGATCGCGAAGGCGGGTATAATCTGCCAGCTGAACGCTCGCACGTCCATCCTGGCGGCCGCCAACCCGGCCGAGTCGCAGTGGAACAAGAACAAGACCATCGTCGAGAACGTGCAGCTGCCACACACCCTCATGTCCAGGTAAACACTTCCAGGAGATGAGCAGACGCTGTCGATCGCGAAGGCGGGTATAATCTGCCAGCTGAACGCTCGCACGTCCATCCTGGCGGCCGCCAACCCGGCCGAGTCGCAGTGGAACAAGAACAAGACCATCGTCGAGAACGTGCAGCTGCCACACACCCTCATGTCCAGGTAAACACTTCCAGGAGATAGACCAGACGCTGTCGAGGCGGGTATAATCTGCCAGACACATTTTGTCAGTAAAAGTTCGCACTCTAATATGACCCTTGTTTGTTAACGGCAAAGATACCTTATTACATAATAAAGATCACTGAAGAGGTTTTTAGACAAAAGAGTGAAGTTTTTTTTTATAAAATTGATGCGTTGCGACAGTCCCTTCTGTGCGATATAATATTTACATTGCGGTAACACGGTTCATAACTAGCACGGAAAGTAAAGCTTTTTTGTATTGTACCGAAAATAATTTAGAAAACAGTGTTTATTGATATTCTCTTTACAAAAATTTTTTGTCCGCTGGAGGTGGAAGAAGTGAAAAATCAGTAAATCAATATCTTTATTTCTTTAGGCTTACAAAATAAGCACTTAGACAAGTCTAATTTAATTGAATTAAATAAAATAATAGCTCATTTAAATATAAAAAAAACTATTTCCATTCCTTTATTGTCATATGAATTTCGTTTGTTCCCAGATTCGACCTGATATTCCTCGTGCTGGATCCTCAGGACGAGGTGTTCGACCGCAGACTGGCTTCGCATCTGGTCTCCCTGTACTACAAGGATCCCGCAGACGTACAGGACGACCAGGATATAGTGGTAAGCACATTATGACCTAGACATACCTCCACTGGTGAACATGTCTCTTCTATAAAAGGGTGATTTTAACGGGTGGATTAAAATTAAGACAAGAAAATATAAATATAATATTGGGATACAATGACACTAAAAGAAATGTAGAATTATGATTGAAATTTGTATTGTATTGCATAAGAAAATCTTAATTTTAAGCAAGCAGCGTTGACTAATTACTACTAGTGGATAATTTAAGAATCTAGGTATCTTCCCTAGTTTTTTTAATTACCCAACACCATGAATTACATAAGTAGGTAAAAATTAACCAAAAACTTATATAAAATAGTGTATCAATCAGCTTTATTTTGTAATAGCCATTGTGCCAAACCAACGCATTAAATCGTTTTATAGTTTTTTAAACCACGCGATATTATATTATTATAACTCATAAGGTTAATGTAACGTATTTTCAGGATATGAGTATAATGCGTGACTACATCGCGTTCGCCAAAGAGCACGTCCAGCCGACGCTCAGCGAGGCTGCGCAGCAGAGGCTGATTGACGCCTATGTCGATATGAGGTTAGTCATCAGTTAGTCTAAGACGGCCTGAACATAAATGGAGAAAAACTCACACGTAGAAACACAACGTAGCAAAGTTGGCCTATCCATAAACACTCAAAACAAAACCATGATATTGGTTCTCTATAAGAGAACCGATAACACTAAATGGGAACCCAATAGAGTATGTTGAAGAATACATATATCTAGGACAAGTTATTTCACCATCCGACTTAACTTTTAGCCGAGTTTGTGACAAATTTAGGTAAGAACAAAGTAGGTGGTTTTTGAAGCAAAATAGAATAGAACCCATTGCTTAGATAAACCTAGCATAGGCTTTAAGACACTCTAACTTAGGTAATAAATACATTATTTATCTAATAATCTCTCACTAATATAAAATCTTTATTACAAACGAAAATTACGGTTAAGGAATAGAAAAAACATAAAACTAGTAGGTATATACAATTGAAACAGTTGAACTAACTGAAGACGGTTGCAAACAGTCCGTGGGGTACCGAGGCTAATCGGGTTTTAAATAAATTACTTATCTATTATTTAAAACCCGATTAGCCTCGGTACCCCATCTTATAAATTTAAAAAAAGAGTGATATTTTATTTTATTTGAAGGTTATAAATATAAAACATTTGTATGGTGCGTAGTGTGCCCCCTACAATCCTATAGGTTGTTGTTTGGTAGTTAAAGAGTTTCTTAGATTTCACGGTTATCCTCCAATGTTTGCAGACGCGTCGGCAGCGGACGCGGTCAGATCTCTGCGTACCCGCGCCAGCTGGAGTCTCTGATCCGCCTGGCAGAGGCGCACGCGCGGGTACGCCTGTCCCCCGTCGTCGAGCTGAGGGACGTCGACGAGGCCGCCAGGTAACATCACCTGTACTTGTACAAGGACATAGACCTGTCGGCAGCGGACGCGGTCAGATCTCTGCGTACCCGCGCCAGCTGGAGTCTCTGATCCGCCTGGCAGAGGCGCACGCGCGGGTACGCCTGTCCCCCGTCGTCGAGCTGAGGGACGTCGACGAGGCCGCCAGGTAACATCACCTGTACTTGTACAAGGACATAGACCTGTCGGCAGCGGACGCGGTCAGATCTCTGCGTACCCGCGCCAGCTGGAGTCTCTGATCCGCCTGGCAGAGGCGCACGCGCGGGTACGCCTGTCCCCCGTCGTCGAGCTGAGGGACGTCGACGAGGCCGCCAGGTAACATCACCTGTACTTGTACAAGGACATAGACCTGTCGGCAGCGGACGCGGTCAGATCTCTGCGTACCCGCGCCAGCTGGAGTCTCTGATCCGCCTGGCAGAGGCGCACGCGCGGGTACGCCTGTCCCCCGTCGTCGAGCTGAGGGACGTCGACGAGGCCGCCAGGTAACATCACCTGTACTTGTACAAGGACATAGACCTGTCGGCAGCGGACGCGGGCAGATCTCTGCGTACCCGCGCCAGCTGGAGTCTCTGATCCGCCTGGCCGAGGCGCACGCGCGGGTACGCCTGTCCCCCGTCGTCGAGCTGAGGGACGTCGACGAGGCCGCCAGGTAACATCACCTGTACTTGTACACTGGACATAGACCTGTCGGCAGCGGACGTCGACGAGGCCGCCAGGTAACATCACCTGTACTTGTACACTGGACATAGACCTGTCGGCAGCGGACGTCGACGAGGCCGCCAGGTAACATCACCTGTACTTGTACACTGGACATAGACCTGTCGGCAGCGGACGTCGACGAGGCCGCCAGGTAACATCACCTGTACTTGTACACTGGACATAGACCTGTCGGCAGCGGACGTCGACGAGGCCGCCAGGTAACATCACCTGTACTTGTACACTGGACATAGACCTGTCGGCAGCGGACGTCGACGAGGCCGCCAGGTAACATCACCTGTACTTGTACACTGGACATAGACCTGTCGGCAGCGGACGTCGACGAGGCCGCCAGGTAACATCACCTGTACTTGTACACTGGACATAGACCTGTCGGCAGCGGACGTCGACGAGGCCGCCAGGTAACATCACCTGTACTTGTACACTGGACATAGACCTGTCGGCAGCGGACGTCGACGAGGCCGCCAGGTAACATCACCTGTACTTGTACACTGGACATAGACCTGTCGGCAGCGGACGTCGACGAGGCCGCCAGGTAACATCATTTATTTATTTAAGGAAAATCAGCAGCACATCAAAAAAATAAAAATAAGTAAAATAGAAACAGAAGGCTATTAAAAGGTTTTCACGAATAGAATGACCCTTTACTTGTCCACGAATGGTACACAAATATGTCAGTGATAGCGCACGTAAACACAATTCTATGCAAGGGTTTGATTATAATGTCATGTCATCATGGATTCAATTCTCACCTCAGAACAAAAATGTATACAATGAAGATCGTATACATTTTTGTTCTTCATCGATATTCTTTCCGGATCTTTATGCATACTAAAATATCAGTATATATACCTATTCTACTGTATGATATAATAGATGCGCCCTGCGGCTTCGCCCGCGAACCATAGTTTTCTTTTTCATACAAATTTCAGAAATTTATTGCACACGCCCTAGGGGTTATTGTTTAAATTAAAAAATACGTGTTTAATTATTCAGTCCATAGTTTATTTATTCAAAGTTACTGAATTGAACCAAGAAAAATAATTTTCCATACAAACTTTACCACCCTATTTAACCCCCTCACAGATTAATTTTTGAAAATTTAATAAGCCTATGTCTTATTCTAGGTTCTACACTATCTTCATACCAAATTTCATCTAAACATCTTAAGTAATTACCGAGATTACTTGTAGCAAACATTTACACAGACTTTCCCATTTATTATAATAGTAATAAAAATATCACCAGGTTACACCGCGAAGCCCTCAAACAATCGGCGACAGACCCGGCGTCGGGCCGCATCGACGTGGGCATCCTCACGACGGGTCTCGGCGCCGCGGCCCGGCGGCGGCGCGCTGACCTGGTGGCGGCTCTGAAGGACCTCATACAGCCCTACAGCAAGCCTCACACTGTCACGCATTCCAAGATACTGCAGGAGATCAATGCTAACTCGCAGATTGTAAGTAGATTACACATAACGTAATACCAATCATCAGCCTATATTAATAAATATGTATAAAAACATGTTGAAAGCATATGTCTTCTCAATAGAATAATGTAACTACATTATTTGAACTAGTTATTTTCAGGAGCTATTTACCAACTTTAACTTAGATTAAGTACATATTTACTGTTTAGATTTATCTCATCCTTTAAAGTCTTGTAAACCTATATTAGTCCACTGCTGGACATAGGCCTCCCCTAATGAGCGCCATAGCGCCCTGTCTTCAGCTTGCAGATAATACCCAAGTCATTTTTAAGTCGAGCCTAATTCCACCGTATTATGCTGTATTTTGTATTTTAATAGTATTATCTAGGTTCCTACGCAGATTGTTAGTAGATAAAACCGAACATAACGTAATTCCAAAGTTATTTTTAAGTTGAGCCCATTCCACTATATAATCCGGGTTTGTCGTATTTGACTAGTATTTATCTAAGGTTCCTAGATAGGTTTGTGTCAAAAAACTTACCTAAAATGAAAAGTAAGAATCTATAGTATTATATGTGGTCTATGTGCTATAGAACTGTCTATTCCAAATTTCAGACCGATCCGCTGTGCGATTACGCTAAAACCGCCCATCCAAATTGACATTCCAAAATTACATTCCAATGTAATTTTGTTTACAATTTAGGAACTTACCTAGATCTAACTAAATCGATATATCTACCCGTATGTTTTGGTTAAGCTATTTGTATGTATTTTGTTTTGCTGCTAAATAAAAATTTATTTTATTTTTTTATTTTATTTTTATTCTTGAGCCATTTCAATGGCCATCGCGCGCATCCTTTCCATACAATTTCAAATTACGAAGGCCATTAAAAGGGCTTTCATATATCAATTTTGGATGGGTGGTTTTAGCGTACTCGCACAGCTGTTCAGAATTTTTTGCGTGAAAGAGGAACAAACATCCATCCATACAAAGATTCTCATTCATACTATTACAGTAAAGATGACTTCCCTCATTTGTGTGGACTGTCCGGAATAATTATTATTATTTACCTACCGACCCTACCACTTACTCAGTAACAATTGTATTACCCACTAAGATCGCACATGTGTTAACCGTAATTTAATTGTTTAAGTAGTAAATAAACAAATTTTTAATTTGTTTTTTCATTTATTCTACCTCTATAATCAATGTTAATCGATATCTCGTTTGTTGCAGACGGTGTCTCGCGAGCAGCTGGACGAGGCTCTGCGAGACTTGCAGGACGAAGGGAAGGTGGTCATCGTGAGCCACACCCACCTCAGACTCTGCTGATGTAGTGATGTACCATCTACAGTGGTAGTGATTCTGTTGACTACATTACTTGATGATTTTTACTCAAAACGGACTTCAAATATCACTTTTTATAATTATGAATAATGCCAGCCTCCGGCCAATGCCCGAATTACACTAAATAAATCGCTTCACCATTTAAATAGTATTGTTTCAAAATGTCAGTGTTAAACTCTTTTTGGTATTTTACTACAAACTTTTTGTGGTTCATTCATAGCTGTGACTATTACCTTTTTATCTACCAATTTGACATTCTAATTATGAAAGTCTCTTCAAGCGCAAAAAATAGTAGAATACCAAATGCACAAACGTATTTTATTAATCTTGATTCCTTACGGAACGTAAGGTACCTACTTGGTCTTAGTCTTGATTGAATGGCACTATTGTGACCTTTGTTTTGACATGAGTGGAATTCGGCCCCAGATGGGATGACGATCTGCGAAAGACTGCTGGCAGATGCTGGATGCGTCAAGCTGAAGACAGCGCGCTATGGCGTGAGTTAGAAGAGGCATATGTCCATCTGTGGACTAATGTAGGTTGATGATGATGATTAAGGATAACTCAAAAATTACTAGTTAGATATTGTAGCGACCTCTAGCATGACGTGAGCTAAACCACTAATGACACAATAAAGTTTTGAGTGCAAAAAGTAGATCACGTGACCCATAATCCTAGATCGCGCAAACGCTGGTCTCAACAACATCTGACCTATACAACTATCCGACATCGACTGTCGTCGAAAGACCCCGGGCAAGTGGGCCAGTTGGGCTGGCTTGGTACAGGGAAGATCTTCCCACCACCCCAAAGATCTTGATGAAATTTATATGAAATCAACTGAGAAGCATCCGCTTTCAGATAAAAAAGGATAATCAAAATTGATTTACCCAGAAAAAGTTACTCTTAAATACAGTAAGTAGGTACTTAAACTAACTAGCCTAAAATCGTAGAAGCCCCTTTTTTCGTCCGTAAAATCTAATATTTTGTGTCACCAGAATCACTACTGATGTATCCAAGTGCCTAAAGTTTTAGTTTGTAAGCTACTTGATCATGTTTGTTGTATGTTGATTATAATTTTTTCTAAGAAAATAACTAGTTTTATTTATTTGAAACCTAAGCTTTCTTATCTTCTTGCTAGATGATGCCTAAGGATTTTTTTTGTACTCTGCATATTTTTTTTTTGCTATGGTATGGTATCTATGTAGTTATAATGTACGAAGTATATCAGTCATCTAGTACCCATCACAAGCTATACTTGATTTGTAGCTAGATGATGCAGTGTGAATTGTCCATAATAAATAAGACTTGGTTTACAAATGAAAGACAGTTTTATAAATAACCTTTATTTACATATTTTCATTTCTTGTATCAAAAAGCCAAATAACAATATTAAACTTTGCATTCTATACAGAACAGTTGTACGTATAGGCGATACTTTATAGATAACTTAGAAGGGGTTATAGCAGAGCATAGGAAAGATTAAATTTAGAAACTGGAAAATTTAGTTTCAAGAAAGTAGAATATACATAGATTACAATTACACAATTAAGGTCTCCACACTTTTATTTTATTCAGTGCCTAATATGGAAGTCTGAAATAAATGATTGTTATTTTATTTTTATATGTGGTTTTTATTGTATTTTTATATTGTGCGTGGGTTCAGTTTTTTTGTATAGAATAATTTATTTGATAAGTTTCGAGCCAAATTATAAACTTTGTAGCTTTGTATGCAGTTTAAACTAGTTTTAACTGCAAGATAATACTAATACATACAATATAAATTTATTCAAAGTCAATTTTAGTCGTGAATTTAAGTTTATTATCGATATTATCAAAAACTTGATCCAATCGATTAGATAGAAGCCGTAACCAATAATTGTCGCCATTTATTTTAATAAACAACTTTAATTTAGTATAGAAAGGTCAGTGTTATTATGTTAAGTAGTGAAAAGCGTAAAACAGTACTTTAATAACAAACTTTAACAAGTCAATCGCAGGTACAGAGTATTTTGGCTATTGTCCAGTTAATACTTTAAATTGTCTTTGACATAGTAACTGCTACCATTCAAGAGGTAAGTACATAGGTAATTTTACCTGTTGTGGTACAACTAGGTTGACCACGGGTAATTTTACCTGTGTAACATAGATCTTGAGTCGGTCTCTAAATAAATAAGACGTCAATATTAATTATTTATCTAAATGACATGATTTTATGATGTTGATCAAAAACAAAACAGACTGTCCCTTTAACTATTTATTAAAGAGATAAGTAAAACAAAATATTTAATACTTTGTTCTAAATCAGAGGGACGTGAAAGTATAAAAAATATTCTACTAATTATATCTACTTTAAATAAAATGAAAAGTCAATAAATTATAAATCCACTCTGTTATAAATAAGATAAATCAACGGAATGGATGATCCTAATAACTGTACATTTGTAGAAAACGTTGGATTGCTATGTTTCTGTGCATTCAAAATGAGAATGGATGAGTTAAAACTAGTGTCACTCTTCAACCTTACTTGTTTCATATTAGGTATTACTTTTAGGTCACTTCTCATATACCAAGAAACATTTCATTAAGCGCTCGTTAGGCTAAGGAAAAATGACCAAACCAACGTCAAAAAAGGAGGAGCTTTTAAATTCGACTGTTTTTTGTTTGAACTTCCTATAAGTGTAGAAATATTAATTTATCACATGAGAATTTTTTAGGTTATTGTCAAAGGTCTTCTCGACAAACGTATTTTAGTGCGATTTGTTTATCTATTTTGAGAAACATGACTGGCTTTTAGCCTAGATGTCGCTGTGTGAACTATCCAGCTTCACCAAGACTACCGGTTGTGCATTAGTTTGAACGAAAAAAGTTCAGGAATTCTTTTTAGTAGTTTAACAGAGGTAGAATAGTTTCATCCTCGTAGGCTTGTAGAATATTTTCTTTCCTTTCACACGAACTTCATTTTAGTTTTACAGAGGATTTGAGATTGACGGAAGCTATTATAGTCTTTGTCGAGATCTCAAGAACTTTTTTCGTTATCAAACTATGTACACCGATGCTAAGCGCACAGTTTAGACAAATTTTTGAATACAAGAAACATAGCAAGACCCAAAAGGCAGTGTCGTGTGTTGTGCTTTGCACCGACATTTATCTAATGCAAGGATAATATAAATTATGTTAAGCTTTGACAAACGATATCTTTTTATAAAAATTTGCTAGCATTCTTTTAGGACTATAAGAAGATCAAATAGTCTATATGTTCAATCCTAAGTGAAGTAAATTCACTGTTTTCTTCCAACAAAGACTGTTCTGGCAATGATGCATTAAAACTGTTTGCTGTTACTTTAAACCTTTTTTAATATCATCCTTGCACTAAAACACTGAAACTACCATCTTATTTTTATACAAACAGTGACTATTTCACAAGTGTAGGCCAATAAGCCCAATTTAACCCAACTCTTGACTCAGTTTCTATGCTTTAACTCTGCTCTGATTCTGCTTCGAAAGATAATCTTTTGTCAAAAACGTTAGTCTAATAATTATCTTTTCGAAGAACACATCTCTTGGCTCAATCAACTTCGTTTTGTTTGGTGGCTTCGGGCCTTAAACTTTTAGTTGCGTTACTAATTATCAAAAACGGTGAATGGAGGTCTATATGAAGTTACCTATGTAGATTAGGTCATGTATTTCGACGCAAGTTTCTTTTCCAAACTTGGGAGACACTACTGTGTGTCTGAAATGAACAGAGATTATGTATTTATTTAACTATTTTCTCAGAATTCAGCATCTACACTTGCGAAGCTCAAAAAAACTTTCTTAAACAGTTCCATGGTCCAAGATCGTGCATGGCTCATCTATATCTCCTTTAAACGGAGTCTAGGCATTGAATAAGGTATCATTCAATGCCTAGATAGACTCCGTTTAAAGGAAGCTTCTATTTAACCCTTTCATGGTCCAAGATCGCACATGGTCCTTGAAACGGAGTTAAATCCGTGAATGAGCTGACAGAAGCTTTGATATTTAAAAACGTTTCCATCACATCGACCTCCATTCCCTACTCCAGTTATGAGTTGACAGAAGCTTTATAAACGTTTCGATCACATCGAACTCCATTCCTATTCTAGTTATATTAAGTTGAAAGAAGCTTTAGAAACGTTTCCATCACATCGACCTCCGTCCCCTACTTTAGTCAGTGAATGAGTTGACAGAAGCTCTATAAAAGTTTCCATCACATCAACCTCCATTCCCTACTCTAGTTACATTCAGCTGACAGAAGCTTTAGAAAAGTTTCCATCACATCAACCTCCATTCCCCGGCTACATTCAGTTGACAGACGCTTTAGAAACGTTTGAATCACATCAACCTCCATACCCTACTCTAGTTACATTCAGCTGACAGAAGCTTTACAAAGGTTTCCATCACATCAACCTCCATTCCCCGGCTACATTCAGTTGACAGACGCTTTAGAAACGTTTGCATCACATCAACCTCCATTCCCTACTCCAGTTACATTCAGTTGACAGAAGCCTTAGAAACGTTTCCATCACATCAACCTCCATTCTCTACCCTAGTTACATCTCCAGGTGGTATCATGAGAGAGGCGCTGCATCCTTCCTCTCCTCCGCCTCGAGGACGATCGAGGTCTCCTTGACGTCGCGGACTTGCTCGTCGGCCTTGGAGCAAGCCTCGAGGACGAACTTGTTGAATAGTTCAGGTTTGTCGAGGTACACGTGGTGCCCGGCGCCGTTGATCACCTGGAAGGGAATGTTGATCAGGGTTTGAAATTATCAAGATAAATATCCTTTTAATTATTATCACGATAATTATAAAATGTAAGTAAACTTTTCAGTTCATATTTCTGGTATTATGGTTATCTAACTATCACCATTTACATTAGAAGAATAAAATAAACACGTGTAACAATCAAGGAAATCTCTTATTTTACTTTAATTTTGAATGAATTCGTGTTCTGATACTCCAATACAATACGAAAAATGTAAGAGGCAATTTAAATATTTCCGATAATTCAAAGATAATTATCAACATATATTTATCTTGATAATTATCAAGATAATTATCAATGATAATTATCGCTTTGAACCCTGATTTTGATGAGTAAAGAAGAATTAGCGTCGCGGAAACTAGTATTATGTTTTTCAGTAAATAAATCCCTTTTTTGTTAGTTAAACTGGCTTGCATATCCGTAGGGTTAAAACAAAACACCGGTTGAGTTCGGCAAAGGCCGAGAAAACTCTTCGAAGGCAGTTGAGAGAAATGAGATGTTTTAGAATTGTTTTTTATTTTGGTGGACAACTGCATTATATAGCCCCTAGCTAAGAGTTTGGGTTATGGTTACTAGATAACTGAACTGATATACTAAATCCAATATGGATATAAACAAACAACCCGAACTCCTTGAATCGCGGCAGTAGTGGGGCTTCGGTTATCGTTAGAGCTTATCCGGAAAGGACGAATTCGCCGCGATTCTCTCGCGCGTACTACGCGCGTCCGTTGCGTCCACAAGGTGCGTAGCAACGTCAACAACTTCGTACTTAATTCCTCCCCAAATGCAGCTAGCATTAAACATGGAGTTGAACGAGCACTCGCTCTAGAGTTCGCGCGTTAACTAGACGCAACAAGGCGTTCCTAGTATCTCGACTCGCTTATTTTGATACTTCCGCGCGTATTTAGACTTGTGGAAGATGCTTGTGGAAGCGATGTATTGGTGTCTAGTATCTCACTAAAGTACGAAACACACTGAAGCCGGAGGCGGAGCGGAGGCGAAGGCGTTGCGGTTTTTTCTATGGCACCGCGTCGCCACCGCCTGCGGTGTGTGTGTAGGCTTTCATATGATTCAATAGAATACAACTCGCACGCCTTCGCCTCCGCTCCGCCTCCGGCTTCTGAGTGTTTCGAACTTAAAGCGCGAATGATTTTACGCGAAACGTTTCGCTGCTAATTCGCCCTTACTGGACAAGATTCAGCCGCTTCACCATCGGGTTCTAAGCACTGACCTGCACATGAGTGGCGGAGTGCGGGCGACTCTCCGCCAGCACCTGGCCCGTGCAGTTGTCGACCCAGGAGCGGGAGCCGTACAGCACGGTCACGGGCAGGCTCGCGTCCAGCTGATCCAGACGCTTCACCATCGGGTTCTTGGACCAGCCGTACCCTGTCATTAGGGAGTGGAAAGCTGCTTCGCCGCTGCAACAAACGGAAGGTAGTTGTGAATGGGTCGCGCATGACGTACGAAAGAAGAGTCTAGTTTTAATCTTGACAGGTCTCTCAGACCGGTTGGTATATTTATTTATTGTATTAAAATGGATATTGATCAATGACCTTAATTAGATATGCGATACAAAATGACACTTAATTACATTAAAATTAATGAATGTTTTATTTCAATTTTCTAAGTAAACCGATGTTGATTTTTTGTTATATTTGAAAGCTAGTTCTTCTCAAGTTCATCATAAAAATTCGATCAACATCTAAGCAGTAGCTTTTGAAATTAACCTTATTAATGTGTAATTCAATGAGTTTGATTACATTGATAATATTCTTAAATTTTGTTTTAAAGAAACAGAAGTCGTTTTATATTTTTTAAACAGGCCTAGTAAACAAAGTTAAGAAAAGCCAAGGTGGCTACGAGATAAAGTAGATATTCTATGGTATTATGTTATCTGTGTTTGAGATGTACTTGACGTATTTCCTTGAAATGTCGGGCCGGGTCTTGGAGACCAGCCACATGTGAGAGCGGTCTCTCAGACCACAATATAACTCACCTAGGAGACTGCGAGTTGCACTGGTAGATATACTCGGGTATGACGGTCTCTGCGTCCGAGATGTACTTGACGTATTTCCTTGAGATGTCGGGCCGGGTCTTGGAGACCAGCCACTTGCCCGCGGGTCCGGCCGCTCGGACCGCCCACAGCGGGTTCAGAGGCTGGACGGCGGTGGCCACGGCGCGTACCCACAGTGGCATCTGAGAAATACAAGTAGATATGTAATCAAAATGGCAAATTTTAATGTATTATAAAATAAAAAATAAAATGCTGGAAAGTCCATACAAAATCATCTAACCCAAAAATTAGCTACTCAAAGTTTCTGTTATCGGTACTAAATAACTGACATATTTAATAGATATTTCACACAAACAACAATTCACACAATTTCAATTTATTACTAGTTCAGGTATAAAAGTATAGAATAAAACTAAAGTTTTGCAAAATTTGTATTGTATGAAGTATATCAGTTTTCTAGTAAAGATGAAAATAGTTTTATTTGCCCTACTGTTAGAGTAAGTTATTGTTGTATACTTAGTCACAACAGTAACTACCTCTAACAACTTAACTAGGTAATATTACATTCTTTATTGTGTGCGCAGCAGAGCCTAAGGCAAATAAATAAATACAGATAAAATCAATTATCCACAAGCTCTACTTGCTTGGGGCTAGATGCTGTGTTGATTGTAAAGCATTATGCATTATCCTACTAATATTAAAAACGCGAAAGTTTGTAAGTATGGATAGAAGGATGGATATTTGTTACTCTTTCACGCAAAAACTACTGAACAGATCTTAATGAAATTAGGTACAGAGATAAATTATAGTATAGAATAACACATAGGCTATATTTTATACAGAAATTCCCACGGGAACGGGAATTACGCGGGTGAAACAGCGAGGGACTGCTAGTTTATTTAAAGAGCGACGTAGTACTAACCTGGTACTTTTCGTAAGCGTTGTTGGGGCGCTCTGGGAAGCCCCACGGATCTGCCAGCACTAGATGTCTGACCCTGTAAGATTACACGCAAGGTCATATCGATTCCTTGGATAGAGAAAGTGGAAACTCTCATGGAAATATCTATTGAATTGAAAACACCTTATTGACGCGTGCTTGACTCGATTATGATTCTTATTATTTAACACATTATCACACAAGAGATGTCGGACCCTGTAAATTTACACGCAAGCTCTGATTTATAAGGTCAGAGAAACTGGAAACTTTCATGAAAATATCTTTGAATTACAGAGACTTATTGAGACATGCTTGACTCAATTATGGTTCTAATTAGTCACATTTTCACACTATAATGTTATAAAAGCGAAAGGTTGGATGGATAGATGTTCGTTACCTAGAAGTCATTCTAGGTTTGAACTTTGAAAACATATTTTACTTTGAAATGGACATGATATTGACACAATTTAATATAATTAAATATGAAAAAGTAATAATTGAGAAAATAAAACATTGACATAACATATTCGTGGTTCTCTCCACTCGCCAAAAACATTATTTTACAAAGCGGTAAATAGAGAGCTTTGCAATAAAGAAAGAAAATGAATAAATTTATTGGACACAAAGGCAAAGAGGTATATAAGATATCTTAATACATCTTTAAAATAAATTTAAACCGATTTATTTAATCAATTTTGAACCGTCCACTCACCTCTCAGGGTATCTAATCGCGTACGCAGTCGCTATGTACCCCCCCAGACTGTGCCCCAGCAGTATGAACTGGGAGAGGTTCACTTCGCGCCGCCACTCCTCTACAGACTCCACCCACTGCGCCTCCGCTTTGAGGGCGTCTGATGAGAACTTGGGACGGGAGCTTCGGCCGAATCCTGTAAAAGACATAATTATTATATTTATTTGTAGCGACCTCTAACATGATGTGAGTTGAACTACAAAACTAAATAACAAAAATTCTGAGTGCAAAAAGTAGATCACGTGACCCATAATCCTAGATCGCGCAAACGCTGGTTTCATCAACATCTGGCCTATGTAGAACTTTCCGATACAACTGTCGGTCGAAAGACCCAGGGTAAGTGGGCCAGTTGGGCCGTCCCGGTACAGGGAAGATCTTCCCCTGTAACCATTTGGGGGAATACCACCTTTAACCCCCAAAATTTATTGATTAGTCTAGAAGTCTATAGCATACACGGGCCTGGTCGCAGCGAAGGCGTCAAGGTTGGGGCACCAGAGCGCCAGCCCGGCGCCCATCCCGTGCAGCAGTACTATGGGAGTCTTGGAAGAGTCCTCGTTCAGCGATATTGTCCATATCTTGTATGTTATAGCAACTTATGTAGCAAATCTATAGCAGATTCGGGTTTATAGCAACTCACCTAACAAGTCTATAGCATACACGGGCCTGGTCGCAGCGAAGGCGTCAAGGTTGGGGCACCAGAGCGCCAGCCCGGCGCCCATCCCGTGCAGCAGTACTATGGGAGTCTTGGAAGAGTCCTCGTTCAGCGATATTGTCCATATCTTGTATGTTATAGCAACTTATGTAGCAAATCTATAGCAGATTCGGGTTTATAGCAACTCACCTAACAAGTCTATAGCATACACGGGCCTGGTCGCAGCGAAGGCGTCAAGGTTGGGGCACCAGAGCGCCAGCCCGGCGCCCATGCCGTGCAGCAGTACTATGGGAGTCTTCGAAGAGTCCTCGTTCAGCGATATTGTCCATATCTTGTCGCTTTGCCCCACCACCGACCCTATGTCCACGTAGAAACGCTTGTACGCTGTTTTTAAACCTGAAAAGATAACAACATATTAGGAGATACCAGCTTCCACGGCTTCGCAGGCTTTTAAGGTCTCCACACACTGAAGCCGGAGGCGGAGCGGAGGCAAAGGCGTTGCCTTTTGTATCCTATTGAATCATATGAAAAACTACACACACCGCATGCGGTGGCGACGCGGTGCCATAGGAAAAACCGGCACGCCTTCCCCTCCGCTCCGCCTCCGGCTTCTGTGTGTGAGACTTTTAAATGTTACAATAATAAGTCACTTTTAAGTTGTTCTAATCAAGAGCTATGTGAAATATCAACGCGATCTATTCGGTGAAGAGGTACCTAAACGAAACACCTAAGTATACAAACTTGTCTGTAATATCGCTAGGTAGATTAGAAATGTGAAAGTAATGGTGACATGTTAGTTATTTCTCATCAAAACTACTGAAAGGTTCGTCAAGAAACTTTATTTCTATTCATAGCTGCGTGGTAAAATTAAATATAGATACCAAACAAATAGAAGACGTTACAAAAACAAACTGAAATGTAGTTGGACTGGGCTGCATACAGCAAGAAAGACAAATGGAGCAAAACTATGAACCCGTTTCCAAAATATAAAAAAATAGAGGCATAGATAGATTATACTTTTATTGAATCAATTCAAATCAGGAAGTAGTTAATTAAACATGAAAGAGATGCATAGGTATGCAAAGGAAGACAGTATAAAAGGTGGATTGCGAGCTAAAATATATAGCGGTAGCTCAAATACATTTTTATTTTTTGTAGAGCGTCTCGCTCGTTTAATTCTTTTGTATATAGAAACAGTGAGATGTTTAAAAATCTTAATTCAGCACCGATACAAATAAGCTATATCACTTAGTTATCAATATTTTTAAAGCATCGTAAGCTTGTTGCTTTCAAATTCATTGTTGTTGTTTAGTTTTTCTCCATTTTAATGTTTTTGTTATTTTCAAAATGTATTATAGTCCAGTCATTTTAGTAAGTTCACCTCGGAATTCGAGATACCCAGCTGTAAGTCTGTATAATAAAAACCGTATATTTTTTTTTTCTGAACAAAATTTGTAGAAAATTTTGTATTCTACAATATTGATATTAAGTACAAATAGCAAAAAACCCATAGGCAATGAAATATGTACAAA
The DNA here is from genome assembly GCA_944547425.1 of Eupithecia centaureata. Classification (NCBI taxonomy): domain Eukaryota; kingdom Metazoa; phylum Arthropoda; class Insecta; order Lepidoptera; family Geometridae; genus Eupithecia; species Eupithecia centaureata. The sequence goes on from OX155691.1 coordinate 12,837,342, forward strand.
AAATCAATTTTTGTGACCTTTGATTTGACCTTGAAATTTAATAGTTGCGCACACCCTACCATATGTAGGTTTTGAGACAACTTTTAGGGTGCCAATATACAAGTATTTACAAACTTACAGCTGGGTATCTCGAATTCCGAGATTCTTACCTAATTTAAGCTTAAATGACTGGACTATAATATTTTTGATTGTACTTGTCTGCGGAAACATAAAGCCATGAATTGGTCTATCCGGGCATGTCTTGTATTTCTACCAGTATTTTTTTTAAACCTAGCTGTATGGACGTTTTCCCAAATAATCTAAAACCATCGCCCCGCCCCGGCTTCACACGGTTATATTATACGTATAAACCTTCCTCTTGAAACACTCTTATCTATTAAAAAAAACCGCTTCAAAATCCGCGTAGTTTTAAAGATTTAAGCATACATAGGGACAGAGAAAGCGACTTAGCGGATTATACTATGTAGTGATAAACATAACATATAAAACATGGATAAGAGGAAAGAAAGAGAAAATAAGAAAGACGCATAAATACATAATTAAATACGTAACCCAATTGTACTTTGACCGACTCATGACTGTAACGAAACATTTTATGAATCTATTTTATATTGGTTTTCAGTACTTTGACGTTAGTTTTATCATCGACCTCAATGTTTGACGTGATTCATAAAATATGTCAGAGATTGTTTTCTTTGTTTGCAGTTAGGTATTTCTGTTTGTTCTGGGTGTTTTGTATCATTAAACAATATCTATGAAGGTATGTTAATTATTAAGAAAATTACAATCAAAGAATAGAAACAAATGTAAAGAAGTATCAATAATCAATAATCATAATCTATATTGTAGTATTTACAATTGAAATGAATTGAGCTATGCAGACCTTAGCTAGAACAATCTCAGTAACTCAACATCACTAGGAAGTGAATTTATTAAGTACTAGCGACCCGCCCCGGCTTCGCACGGTTTTATTATACGTATAAAACTTCCTCTTGAATCACTCTATCGATTAAAAATAAGCGCATAAATCCATTGCGTAGTTTTAAAGATTTAAGCATACATAGAGACATAGGGAGAGAAAGTGACTTTGTTTTATACTATGTAGTGACTAGATGTGACCCGCGGCTTCGCCCGCATGGAAATTTATTTGTCAAATTTAAGAAATTTATTGAAGGCCTCCTATAGGGGTAGTTTCGTAAAAATAAATAATACGTGTTTAATTATTTACTTTGCAGTTTATTTATACCGATATTTGAGTTAATTAAACCCAATTTAAAATATATGGAAGGCGAACTGATACGCCGCAAACTGTCGGCCGCTCACAGTTTGCCTACTGGGGACACAACCTTAGTATTGAAAAATTTGAAATTGAAAAAAAAATAACTATTAGGTAGATATTTATAAGAAATTCGTGTTTGTTACACCAGTTATAACTCGAGAACGGCTGGACCGATTTTTATGACATTTGTGTTTTTGGATTTGTCTTCGTCGGGAATATGATAATGTATAAAAATATGATATTTGAGAAATAGATAAATTTCCACGCTGGTGACGCTGCGGGGCGCAGCTAGTAAAGATATAAAAAAGGTAGGTACTTTTAAAACAGGAGAGGATTTCATACTAACTTATTTGCATGTTACTAAGTGACCTTATCTCTTATATTAGTCAACTAGCAAATTCACAATAGATAGATAATCCTTATCTATTCTATCTATTCTACCTTTTCTATTGCTTTTGTTATAATTGCCCGAGTAACCTCTGTGTGTGGCAACACTGGCACCTTCGAAACCGCTAACTGGGTCTTATTGTCTAACTCAGCTGATAATAGAGATCGATTCATTTTTGACATTTGGAACCTAGCCTGGACTTCAATTGTACCACGGTAATCTATTTGAATTTAAGGCGCAAACAACACCTAAGCGACTGCGCTCACTATAGTCAAGACTGTCTTGAGTCAGTTTTGTCTCACATAGACAAGTCTGACTTACGACACAAACAAAACTGTTTTGTCTACCACACTGCGCACACCTAAGACAAAACTGTTTTACAACGCGCACCGTCTGCGTCCAGTGATGCCATATTAGGCGAATTATCGCCACTAATTCTACCCTAAGGGATCAAATGGATACCAAAAATTTTAATATTTTGAAAGGCTTCTACCATGGTCTAAGTCGATATCTCCTTCATTTAACTAGATCTCATGTGAATATTGATTTTAATAGTATGGGCTATGATGTCAGAGATAAAAAGCTGTGTTCTTTGTAAAAAAAAGCTACAACTCAAAATGGTACAAATTAAGGTAAACTATCTAAAAAAATCTTTAAAATAGCCGAAAGTCTTATAAGGGTTAAAAGAACTGCCAAGAGTATAGCTACATTTTCGTAAACTAACACTTGACTTTAGAACCATTTGGTCTCATATCCATTTTTGCGACTTTTCAGGAGAACTAAATTAAACTTTCAATGCTTTTTATCATTTCCGAGTACCTACAAAGCTTTTATACGAACACATATATATAAAATTTGAAAATACACATTGTTAAGCCTATTCCCCTAATAGAACACTAACAGAATTCCCATAAGAGAACATAATGCACGAGTATTTAATGTACCTATAATCTTGTGAAATATTTTTAGAAATTGCTTGCATGCTTCAATGGTGCTAATGCTAATAGCTATAGAAGGAAAATTAAATTGAGTTAGGTAGGTAACTAGATCTAAATATTTAATGATGTCTTGATTTTTTTTACTTCAGTTGATTATCTGCTTTATTTAAGCGTATTCGTATACCTACATCTGACTACTATACTTAGCTAATTACCTATTAAATTTAGCTATCCATGGAAGTAATTAACTACTGTAAAAAAAACATAATTTCCTGAAGTTCATCATAGATAAAGCAACTTATAGTTCAATAAATAAGGAAGACTTAATAGCCCCATTACGGCACATAATTTGTTTACACAAATTTATAAAAACGGACCTTTTGCAATATTGGACCATTTTGGAGTTTTAGTCGGAGCTTTTTCATTTTGACTGCCGGCAACACTACAAGACAAGACTGTTTTGTCTTTGATGTGCGCACCCGCATACATGCAAAGGGGAAGCCGACTGTCGTAAGTCAGACTTGTCGTCGAGTCTATGAGACAATTTTGTCTAATAGACGTCTTGTCTCAAGTGTGCGCGTCTTCATTACTTTTATAAGGCAATAGTCTGTCTTAAGACAGTTTTGACTCAAGTGTCCGGTCAGCCTAAAACGGCGCCTCCACTTATTTTCATCATATAATTTTTATTCCGTTCCGGAATTTCCAAATTCACACGTACAGTTTGTTAAACCTATCATAAGCTTTTTTTAATACATCTGTAGTAGGTAGTTTCATTTTGTCTACTCGATTACAAGTTGGACAATAAGGCCCCTGGTCAAAGCGAATCGGGGTTATTCTAGTTACATATTCCATTCTTATTAGCACAGATAGGTAGAGAAATAAACAAAAAATATTTTTTGGGATTCCCTACCCGAAGCGTAAAACTGGGTTCCCGTATTAGTACTAAGACTCCGCTATTCTGTCTGCCAACAGGCTGTGCATGAACTGTTATAGTTAGTTGAAATTTTCACTGATGATGTATTTTTGTATAATAATAATAATAGTAAATAAAAAAATATTTAAGGGGGCTCCCACACAACACACGTTATTTTTGCCGTTTTTGTAGATATATATTTAATGTTACGGAACCCATCGTGCATGATTCTGACTATCACTTGGCTGTTTTTTTTACATAGACTCCTAAACGACGATTGAATAGTTTACAAATAATTAACCTAGAGTGGTTGTAAAACTAATTAGCTAGATACATTACTTTTAGTTAGCGTGAAAGTACATAAACGACAATTGTTTTGAATTGCGCATGACTTTTTAGGTAGGTATGGTAGTCTGAGGTAGGTATCGGACAATGTATAATCTTAGATTAATCACTATACCTTAGACACAGGTTGACGTATTTTTAAACAATAAACCGACTTCCTACGTGCACTGTTTAGGACCGTTATCATGGTAAGAAGTTAATTACGTCAATGATACAACGAGGTTTCGGAGATACGAAAATGTTCTAACGTATTTATACAGTTTTTAGATTAAAAAAAAAACAAAAAAGATTTGACTAAAGAAGTTCACACACTCTTTGAAACAAACAGAGATTTTTCGTACTCGCTTCATACTTCGAGTATCTAAATAGGTAAAATAAAATAAAAAAAAGACTTGGTTCCAAATTCAACATAAGTAAGAATACCTACTACACACAAAGATAAGATAATAGCTGTAACTGTGCAGATATGATTTCAATCATTGCTGCAATCATTTTATCAGGTTGCATCCCGGATACGGAAGGAATGACGACATCATTGCACTTTTTAATGTACTTTGACTCTACTTATTTAATTAAAAACCTTACTTCACTATCAATACATCACTACATAGTATAAAACATAGTAGCTTTCTCTGTCCCTATGTCCCTTTGTATGCTTAAATCTTTAAAACTAAGCAACGGATTTTGATGCGGTTTTTTTTAATAGATAGAGTGATTCAAGAGGAAGGTTTATACGTATAATAAAACCGTGCGAAGCCGGGACGGGTCGCTAGTATATTATAAAAGTGTTTTTGTAAGTATGATGTTTGTTACTCTTTTACAAAAAAACTACTGAACTGATCGAGCTAAAATTTTGATAGATGAGACAACACTGAGTCTCAAGACTCAGCGACACTTTCATAAACTTATGCCTTTATACGCAAAGACTAGTTTTTACTACAAAGAATATACCTATAAAACGGTAATTTGTTTAGTTTTGTAAACTAACAATGAACTTCAAATCTCTCTCATTATTCAGGACTATTTCTTAGATTCAGTGAAGGTCAGATCAGATGTTGATCAGTTTTAAATGGGACCATAGGATAAGCACAAACTTCGAATAAAAAAATAATCAACAACAAAATCCATCTGTAGCGACTTCTAGCATGACATGTTTCAACAACATCTGACCTTTAAAGAACTATCCGACATCACTGTCGGTCGAAAGACCCCGGGTAAGTGGGCCAGTTGGGCCGACCCGGTACATTGAAGATCTTCCCCTTTAACTATTTGGGGGAATTCCACTGTAACCCCCAAACCATCCAACCACAAAAAAGTTTTCACACACGACACAAAAAAAAAACAGTCCAATTAGGACGTTTTGACGTCGTCGCTTGAAAAAAAACAAAGAACCAGTCTCAGTTACCTATGCCCTTTACCTGCTAATTTAAACGTCTGCAATATTAGGAAGTCAGTAGTTTATCGCAGAAGGGGGAACAAGGACACGTTCCTAGCACGTTCTGGATAATAGGTACTGTCGGCATCATGAGTTACTTGCGCCTCAAAAATGAGTAAGGGGTTAAGTTACAAGTTGACGTGTTTTAAAGTATTAACCGACTTTAATGCCGTGCGCACTATTTACACCCTGTTAAAGTGGAGTAATGAGGATAATGAGGTTGTACAGCGAGGTTTCGGGGTAAACGAAAATATCATTGATGATGACAATTTTTAGATTTCTATCGATTTTATGTTGTTGACCTTTGAATAAATAAAATCCAAATCTGTTTAGGCCAGGGATGATGTGATTTAAAACATTTGATTAAAATCAGTGATTTAAATCGGGATTAGAATCAAGTGATTTTTTAAAAAAAATCGTTGATTAAAATCAATACTTTTTTACTGCAACCAAAACAGCCAAAAAGTGTCCCCTCACATAAACTACAGCTCATACATAAGTATGCATCGCTAATTTAATATGCCTATACTATTATATAATGGTAGCTTAAAGTATTATTAGCAAGCTGAAGTGGCAATGGGCCGGCCATATCTCGCGAAGAACCGAAAACCGTTGTGGTAAACGTGTTCTTGAGTGGAGACCGCAACTCGGTAAACGTAGTGTAGGACGCCCTCCGGCTAGGTGGGATGACGATCTGCGAAAGACTTCTGGCAGATGCTGGATGCGTCAAGCTGAAGGCAGGGCGCTATGGCGCTGATTGGGGGAGGCCCATGTCCAGCAGTGGACTAATATAGGTTGATGATTGTGATGATGATGATTATATGGTTCGGGGGTTCCAAATTAGTCTCCCTTCTGAAAGAACTAAATTCAAACAAATAAGTGTCTGCGGTGAAACCCAAATGATTCTTTGTTCATTTGTTAATGTTGTCTTTTTTATTTTAATTATTTTTTTGTTACATATTAAAAAATGAAGTTTAGAAGAATATAATGTTTGTTGATTCTCGTTAATGTCAGTTTTTAAAAATTTATTTCAATATTTTTTATTAAATAGGCGCAAATAAATATGCTACTTACTTTTTTCAATAAAATAATGATTTCATTACGTTGATATAACAAAAAATATGTTGTTTTATTCAATAAATAACTGACTCTCATACTGAAATCGATCAGATAGTTAAACAATCAAAAAAATCTGATTAAAATCAAAAAAATCCGATTTAATTCAAATTAATCTGATTTTTTTGATTTTTTTATAATAATCATGATTTTTATCAACCCTGGTTTAGGCATAAATTTAGTTTAACTTATTGGTGACAATTACATAATAAAAAATCCGACGAATAGAGAAAATCTCCTCCTATTTCGAAGTCGGTTATACGGATTACCTACCTATCTATAGTTTAAAATATGACTTGTCTAAATGCTTATTTTGTAAGCCTAAAGAAATAAAGATGTTGATTTACTGATTCAACCAGAATCGTCACTAATAATAACAACTTATCGATTACACATTTTTGGCTGACCTCGGATACATTAACCTTGGAATGGATCAATATAATTCCTAAAGTCAACGAGCCGTAAAACGCTACTTTAGCTGTGTAAAATTAGATTTTTAACACAAGTTTTTACACAATTTCTCGAATTACACACATACTTGGGTTTATAATGTTAATCTTGAATTTTTACTTTTGTTACGGAATCTACAAGTGTTTTGACGGTCTATTAAAATAACAAGAGTCCTTTTCACGAAAGGACTCTAGACGCGGCGCTGTAGTAGTACGACCGAATGAAGCCAGCAAGCATGTATCAATCTGTCAAATTTAGTTCCACCAGTTGCCGTGGGACTTTTTTCATGAAACGGACTCTAACGGCTATTTATAACTATCTGAAATACAGATACCTAATTTTTGTGACACAATAAACCCTTATTTTGACCCAAATTTTCAAAATTCGATTGGAAGGTTTTATTCCTTTTATGACTTTTTAGCGTAGGGCATACCAACGCCATAAGTGGAATAACTCGCCAAGTCTTTGTACTCTAAGTCCCTAGATTTAGGCCATGCGTTGTCTGTTAGTGTCTAGTCCACCAATTACAATACGTAATTTGTGATATCATTACACTTTTTATTTTATTTATTACTGCGCAGCCACCATGTAATTGACTACGCTCACACACACACACCGTGGGAGTGTATATGTACACACTCATACAAAACCTAATGACTTGTATAAATCACCATGACTCTCGTATTTAATGACTTCGAATAATACTAGTTTAGGTTCTTTTTATAGTGCATAAGCCCGCACACTCAGATTTTCTAAGCATATCATAATACTTATGCCAAAAAAAACTACTTCTGTGGGACTTGAAACCGCAACCTTCGCTAAGTCAAAGTCATGTTACCCTAGTATCAAATGGAAACTAGTTAGGCAGGTAAGTAGGTATTCAATTGAAATTAAAGCCAACTAACTAGTTTATGCCCGCGACATTCAACGGTGAATATACATATATCATTAACATATACTACACATAAACATATTAACTCGCATAGTTAGAGAAGAACAACCGCTTTAATCATATTTGATTAATCCAAGCGGACCAGCAGTAAAGGCGGCCATTTCCAATCCCCAATCTTTATCCACCCGACTTATAGCTATACTGTAGCCACAACCAATTATCTACCTCTATAGGTCTTTATTTATTTTTATTTATTTATTTATTTAGTAACTAATACGATTAATTAACCAATTACATTAGTTTACAGAAATTTAAGATTAATAATTATTTACATTTATATCCACAAAATTAAAATTAATATAAGAAAAATAGAATAGGTACATTGTGATAATAAGATTTTCATAATATTCCAAAAAAAAAAAAATACAATTTAGAATAATTAAGGTATTACCTATAGACACCATGGAGGTAAGTGAGGGTAGATTAATTTAAATATTATAAAGGCGAATGTGTACGGATGTATCGGTGTTACTTTTTCGCACCAAAGCTACTGAACAGATAGGGTTGAAATTTAGCATAGATGTAAGGCTGTATCTGGAATAACATATTGACATTTATCCCATGGCAGCATAAGAAGTAATTATTATAAATATTTATTTACGGGTATTTATCGCGTTTATTTACCTATTTTTCCCGACGTATAAACGCGATAAATACCCGTACATAAATATTTATAATAATGTGTTCTATTCGCGTAAGTTTAAAAAACTTAAGAAGTAATTATCAGTAATTATTTTTTAATTTATATTTTGAGTGTCCAAGAGTCATGTATCGTCTAATGGAAATAAAGCACTTTGATTTTATTTTTGATTTAATATTTGGCACTTTAGTTTGACAAAAGTGAATTCATCATGAGTTGCCATATTTAATTTTAGCGACTAATATAAATAAAGATATCCACTCACATGATAATATTTTCTTCTCGACATTTCGTAACATTTCATCAGACTGTCGGGTCCAGCTGAACCAACCACCAGTCCAACTGAAAAGGGATTTTACTATATTACTACATTTATTACTTACACGACGCTAATATTTTAACGTAGTGTAGGACGCCTCCAGTAACGCCAGGTGAGATGACGATCTGCGAAAGACTGAAAGCAGATGCTGGATGCGGCAAGCTTAAGATAGGGAGCTATGGCGTGAGTTAGGGGAGGCCTATATCCAATGGACTAACATAGGTTGATGATGATAGTAATGCGAAAGTTTGGATGAATGGATATTTTGTCGAATTTTCACGCTGAAATAACTGAAGGGATAGGGCTGAAAGTTTGAATAGATGTAGGTCTAGACGTAGTCCGACGACTCGGAAGTCTTCGTGAAAGTCCGACTCGCATGGCTCTTAGCCGGTTATATTCGGTTTTGTAGTTTCGTGTCTATAAACGGCTAAGGCAATATTTCCATTGTCTGTGGAAACTTAGATTTTGAATGTGGGAGGTCCTTTAATTTATTGTTAAAACCTCTTTAATGAATCCTACAAACTTAATACAAAGTATCCTTCAAACTTAAAGAATCTAGTAGCGAATTAGATATAGTTGTGACAGCTTGAATGGTATTAGCAATCTCATTAGTACCCTAATCTCATTCTCGAAGTCATTATACTCATCTTTAGAAATATCTTACTATCAGATTGGCTTAACTAATTGGATGAAAAGAGGTCATAAAGCAGCTTTCGCCTTCATGTGTTGTTTTAAATCTTTAACATGAAATTACTTCATAGGATGATAGGTTCAGTTTGTGAAGAGAATTTTATACAACATACAGAATCAAGACACATGCAACATAAAACAAAACCTAACATCAAAAGCAGCAAAACAACAAAAAACCAAGGTTAAATGATGAGTCATAGTATTAAGTAGGTAGTTTTTTATGATGCTATTTTGGTTAAATATCACATCACAAAATACTAAATGCGAAGAATGAAATAGAATGCAAAATTTTGAAGGGATGTTTGGATATGTATTATGGTGTATTGTTATGGAAGCAAACTCTTTCATGCAAAAACTATTGAATGGATCGAGCTGACATTTTAAATAGACTTAGTTCTAGAAGTAGCCTTAGAATAAAACATAGTCTACTTTTCATCCCACAATGCTTTCACTGCCCTGCCTCGACGCTGTAACCCAGGGGCTAGGGGCACGTCGTCGGCGCGGGACGGGCACGTGCCTTCCAGGGAGCTGTAGATGGGCGTCGTCGTCGGCTATTAAAGTGTTAATCAGTTCCCATGGGATAGAAATAGTTTTAGAGACATTTCCATAGAAACAACGCATGCGAAGCTGCGAGCAGATGGTAGTAGTATATGTTTTGCTAGCAACTGTACCTTAGTAGGTAGTGTAGGTACCCAGCATTGCATAAAATTGTGCAATAATATTGCAAAATAAAAAACTATAACAAAACATTCAGTCATAAATATGTGTAACATTTGACGTCATAAATGAACATAAAGCTATAAGTAGCTAGGGTAGGGTATTGTCTAACCCCAAACTAAGCAGAGCTTGTGTTATAATGTGCTCTAACTTTCTGATTCTTATATCTACCAACAGGACTAACAGCCTATATTAGTCCACAACTGGACATAGGCCTCCCTTATTAAGCATAAACTCTGTGTCCCGTGCAGAAGCTAGTATAATAATAATTGTAAATAAAAGAACTGAACAATAATGAAAGAAGCTTGTATGATATCTGATAAAGGATTGATTCTTACTTCCACAAATATGATAGAACATATCCAACCCATCTCGAGCTTAATAAGCTGCTGCAAGTTTAAACAACCACAAAATATCAATTAACAAATTATCAGGGCTAAATAAATAAACAATTATGAAATTATTTCCATCTTAAAAGGGTACAAGCCTTGAGAATAATATTTTTTTTTTATAATTATGAGCCTAGCTCTGTCCGTACAAGATTCCAGATATTAAGATGTTTTCCATGTTGGTAGTACACTGTTGTAATTATGTTTTAAATGAGAAAGATCTTTGGAATGAACCAAATCAAACAAAACAATATAGTGTGAGTGGAACCTTCTCCAACACATGCAGTATTCGAATGAATGTTCCTAGAACTCAATAACTTTATTTCTTTAAGCTTACAAAAAGTACTAAACAAGTCAGATTTTAAACAAATATTATTACAATGAGGTAGTACTAAAAAGAAATTGGGATTTTCATGCCTGTTAATGCAAAAAATAACATCAAAAATCAATAAAAGAAACCATAAGACACCATGCAAGTGAATAAAAAACTAAGAACTTGCTTATTGAAAACCATTGAAGATTATTGTTGATTATCTGAAAAATTTAAGGTCTAGTAAAAAACTGAATGATTATTGAAAGGATAGGACTTAAACAGAATGATTATTAGTAAAGCCAAATTGCTAAGCAAAATTCTATAAGAAGATGATTAGGCGTTAAACATTGAAACTTTGAACTTTAGTATAGATAGGTACACAAAATAATATAAAAATAATTCTTAGAGAACCTTTTATTTTAAATATAAAATAAATGGACAGCTTTTACCTCAAACAGGAGATTATGATATGATATATGATTGGCAAAAGATTCCAAATGAAACACGGTGAATGCAACCTGGGCATAACAATAGTTAATGACCTGCTTTTTCTAGCTGATGAACCTATAAACAAGAAAAGCTATGATAGAAATGGCATAAGATGGAATTGGCTTTTATCGGATATAGAAGAGCTTCAGAACAAAGCCGCATAGAATGACTGCCAAAATAATTACGCAATACGCTACAGAAAAATGCGGAAATCATAAAAAAAAATCGGTATCTACCTGGTTTCAGATTTTGCCAAATTTAGTTCACTTTCCATTTGGCCACTTGTTACAATTTATACACATATCACGCACACGTCTTTCATCTATATGAGTTATTTTTTGTGTTTTGTTTCAAGTGATTTCTCCAATGCGGATTATAAATATGCCAATGAATGAAAAGTTCAGTTCAGAGGAAAAAGAACTGAAAATTAAATCATAACTTGTCAATTGTGACGTCCGATTCCACTTCTTTCTACAGCTGACATCACTGTCATCTGTTTCTGTCATTTTTGTCTTTGAGCTGGAAGAACAAACGTGCGGTTTTTATGGTCTATGATCCGGGTGCCACAGCAACGGAGTGGTTTTAATAGCTGGTACAGACGCTCCGATTCGGTTGGAGCCAACCATCCGACCACGACCAAATCGGAACGTGAGGAGAGCGGTCGGTCCGACATAATTATTATTAATATTGGTTGGACGGTAGTTGGATGCGCCGGCGATCCGACCAAACCAAATCGTTAGTCGGTCCAACCAAATCGGAACGTATGGAGGCTTTGTTCCGACCAAATCGGCTCAGTCGCATTCGCAACGCCGCCGTTGTAGGACGTCAACATGAACGCCGAGGGAGTTACAGTCACCGAACGTGACATAATAATAATAATACATATCTTGGACAATTCACATAGCACCATCTAGCCCCAAGCCAAGCAGAGCTTGTGTTATGGGTACTAGATGACTGATATACTTAATACAATACATTACATAGATAGATATTTTTTTATTATACATAGAAAACACCCAGACCAACGGAACAAATTTCTGCAGATCGTACAAACACAAATTTGTTCCGAGGCGGGAATCGAACCCGCAACCTCCTGCGTCGCAGGCGGACCTTCGCCCACCGCGCCACATAGGTCGTCAATAATAAAGTTACTTGAACTTAATAAAGACTTTCTCTGTTTGTGGGACTTAAGTCACAAAGATTACGCCAATAGAGATGCCAGAAATCAAGCGTATTTGATTATGCTGGACGTTTTAAGAAAAATAGACAGTGCGGCTACTTTAAAAACGTTGAAAAATATCATGGCATCAGGTGGCAAGACGTCCATTCACTACTTCATAGCAAAGTCAACTGACGACGGCTGGAAGGCCAACCGTCGGACAATCTGTAGCAATGTTGGAATGGTTGCTATGTCGGTTCCGATATGGCTGGCACCAACCAAATCGGAGCGTCTGTACGAGCTATAAGTTCGAAACACACAGACAGAAGCCGGAGGCGGAGCGGAGGCGATGATGGCGTGCCGGTTTTTCCTATGGCACCGCGCCGTCACCACCTGCGGTGAGTGTGTAGGCTTTCATATGATTCAATAGAATACAACTCACACGCCTTCGCCTCCGCTCCGCCTCCGGCTTCAGTGTGTTTCGAAGTTCAGTGTGTGGAGACTTTTATTATCTTTGCTTATTATTACTTATATACCTTTAGACTGTTTGCAACCGTCTGCAGTTAGCTCAATGGTTTCAATTGTAAATACTAGTTGTAATTTTTCTATTCCTTTGCTTGTAATTTTCGTTGTTAATAAAGTAATTATCTTTGCACAGCAGAGGCAACCCTACTAACCTGCAGGGCATTGATTCGGAATCGCGCCAAATTCAAATAATTTTTTAAGTAGTTTTTTATACGTTCTACAGGGAATATACCTAAATAACGGAAAAGTAATCAGTATAACATTTTCTATGAACCCATGCTTTAACTAATTTCAATTAAGTTTTACTTTCGAAGAAATTAATAATAATAAAGACTTTAATTATTTTATTTTGTAACATGGAGTGTTAAAAAAAATTGGTCTAAATATTGTGGATAACTACTTTTCTGGTAGTTTTATTCCTGGCAAAATGCAGATTATAATATAATCCGCTAAAATATTTGAATTTCACGCGAATCTGTGTCAGATTCCGAGTCTGTGGCTCCGAAACGGAGTTTCTAAATATCAAGGAACTTATAGTATAAGTTCCTTGCTAAATATCTAGAAGTCCAAGAAGAAGAAAAAAAAAAAATCTAGAATTCTGTCTGAATTTGCTAGCTTCAAACTAAGACCAAGTAGATACCTTACGTTCCGTAAGGTACGCTTCAAATAAATAGTTGAACTTTTAATACAAGCTAATATAATTCAAAAAGTTGTTTGTTTATGGCATTTACCATTGAATAGCAGACGGACGACATCTGCTGAATTCTGTGGCATGGATAGCGGCCAACAGTGGATGAAAATTATCTCTAGTCAACAGGCAAAACCTTTAAAACAATTAAGTAACTTTTAAACAAACATAAATTTCCCACCGGCCTATCAACTATCTATTAGCTACTACAAGTTCGGATTCTTCCTCCAAGTCCAATAATAAAATAATCATCTATCATCTATATCAACTCTAACGCTAAAGCTAGGTTCATATTGCTGTGTCGGGGTGTGATAAGGCGCGACAAAACGCTATCATCGGTCTCATAGATTTAGTATGACTAGATTCATTGATTAGTAGCTTGTGTTGGGGTATGGCGCGTTCTGTCGAGGTGAAATTGAAATGAAAGCGTTACCGCATTTTTTAGTTTACGCGGATCTTTAATTCGTTATAATAATTCGCGAGTGAAGTCATAGCTAGTCTGTTCATTCAGTTACAGTCAACTTATTTTTTTAGAACCTAGTTTTAGTTATACCTACCCATTACGTTCAAAGGATGAACGGCAGCTTACAATTTTATTACCGAACTAGCGAGCCACCCCGGCTTCGCACGGGTGTGTTATACCTACCTATACATATAAAATTACGCATCAGATTTTGATGGGTTTTTTTAAAGATAGAGTGATTCAAGAGGAAGGTTTATAATATAAACCGTAATTTAAAAAAAAAACTATGCACTCATAGGACAGAAAGATGGCGGGAAGCGACTTTGTTTTATACTATATGTACCTAGTGATAAGAATAATATAAGAATGGATACGTCAGATACGATTAGGTGTAATTATATTATGTGGGACATGGCAAGGGAATGAAAAAAGGGAAAGCCTATGTATATATTTATTCTTATGGTATAGGTTAGGTACTGTGATTGAAAATATCCTTTATTAATCAGCAGTTAGGTATAATTAATTTTGTCTTGAAGCTGTTTTACATTGTAGAGGTAGAAGTTATTCCCTTCCAAGGTTTTACAGGCGACTCTGTAAAAGAAACAACAATAAGGTTAATCAAGAATATAACTTAGGATCAGAAGCGTAGCGTGACATGGCGGGGCCCCGTATAAAAATTTGTTTGGGGGCCCACAGTGGATCGAAAAAGCCCTTCCTATAGACATAGAACTTTTTTTTTCTAAACATGCTTTTTCTTATTGGAAAACAAGACAGAATCTTATTAGAAGCCGAAACTATATCATATTTTATGAACCTAGGTAAGGATAATGACGCAGAAAAGATTTTTTGAACTTTAATTTGTATGGAGAAAAACATGAAAATCGATATTTTTCGGCTCTCGTGCGAGTGCCCGTTATTTCCTCCGGCATAAATAATGTTCCTATTTTTTACTATCTTTTGACATATAGCACATATGGGGCACTCGATGGACTTCAGGTGAAAAAAAATTAAATATATTTTTAAATTTTCATTTTGCATTTTATTCATTATACAAGGTACATTACTTATTTATTTATTATAAATTATTATATTTCAACTCACCTAATTATTGTTACAATTTTAATGTAATATTTCACCTATCATAATAATGAAAATATATTAAATTTTTATATTTAGTTAAAGTAAAAGCATAATTATCAAATACAGTCATTATTTTTAAAAAGAAAAGAATAATAATTACAAACTACAAAGGCGATTAAACAATTCACACGAAAGAAATATTACTATTTTTTTAAACACAAGGCAATTTTTTCTATATTACAAGTTATCATACACAATAATTATTTAAAAAACACGTATTATGTACCTACATATAAGTTACAAAGTTTCTGTAAAACAATTAGAACATATTAAAAGACACATCCATATCAGCATCTGTGTCAGAATCTGTGTCTTCTGGATCAATGTTACTTACATCTACAAATTCTGTCTCAAGGTGTTCTGTGTTAATAGATATAAGACCTAAAGCTTCGGAACTTAACTCTTTCCTCCTTGCTGCATTGAGTACAGGTCTTGTGGAAGAAATTTAAGGGTCTGATGAAAGAAGCAGCATATTTAAAATATCCTGATTATTATTAACCCTGCTAGTCTTTCGAGCATGAGACTCCCTGTACTTGCGAAAGTCTTTATTTCTAGCCTCTGAGGCTTCTTCAGATAGTTTACCAATGGGTACAATCGCTACATTGGCTATGATAACTTGTAATATAGAAAAAATTGCCTTGTGTTTAAAAAAATAGTAATATTTATTTCGTGTGAATTGTTTAATCGCCTTTGTAGTTTGTAATTATTATTCTTTTCTTTTTAAAAATAATGACTGTATTTGATAATTATGCTTTTACTTTAACTAAATATAAAAATTTAATATATTTTCATTATTATGATATGTGAAATATTACATTAAAATTGTAACAATAATTAGGTGAGTTGAAATAAAATAATTCATAATAAATAAATAAGTAATGTACCTTGTATAATGAATAAAATGCAAAATGAAAATTTAAAAATATATTTAATTTTTTTTCACCTGAAGTCCATCGAGTGCCCCATATGTGCTATATGTCAAAAGATAGTAAAAAATAGGAACATTATTTATGCCGGAGGAAATAACGGGCACTCGCACGAGAGCCGAAAAATATCGATTTTCATGTTTTTCTCCATACAAATTAAAGTTCAAAAAATCTTTTCTGCGTCATTATCACCTAGGTTCATAAAATATGATATAGTTTCGGCTTCTAATAAGATTCTGTCTTGGTTTCCAATAAGAAAAAGCATGTTTAGAAAAAAAAAGTTCTAAGTCTATAGGAAGGGCTTTTTCGATCCACTGTGGGGCCCCCAAAGGAAGTGTAAATTTCACAAAAAAAAATTTTTTTGCTTATAATTAAAAGAAATATTTGAAATTTATATATCTAAATAGCAATAGTAGACATTAACTTTGAAATAGGATTCCGGGTCTGAAATTATCTTATCTTATGATAACTAAAATAAAATGTAACTTCCATTTCTGATGAAAAAACATTTGGGAAGTTTTTATAAATATTTGCTAACGCACGTTGGGGGCCCCCATGGCCCCGGGGCCCCGTATAATTGATACGGCAGATACGGCGGTAGCTACGCCCCTGCTTAGGATTTGTAACATTGTTGATGGTAGGTAGCCGTAGCAGACATAGATATATATGCCGTGTTGTAGGTAGATAGTGTACCTAGGGACTTCAAAAGATTTTACAACCAGTTTATTCTCAACCACTTTAGCTCTACATACAGTGGAGCTAAAGTGGTTGTCAATGGCAGTTCGTTAGGTACCTACCTCAGGTCCGACATGTATGGCCAGCATGACATCAAACTCGTTAGCTCCGACGTAGATCTGTGCGCGTCCATTGCCGTCGACTGTCACCGACTTCCCTTGGCAGCTGTTGCCTACTTTGAGGCCGGAGATCACGTCGCAATAGGTACCATCGGGCAGGCCCGTCTATAGCAGAACATCATTATACGAAATTTCTTTAAAAAGTTTAAAAATAATGTTGGACAATCCACACGGCATCATCTAGCTCCAAGCTAAGCAAAGTTTGTGTTATGGGTACTAGATACCACACATTCCACCAATCAAATGATACCAGTGATTGAACCTTAAGAGAACAAGAACTTGTTAATAACGAAGTGGTGAGTCTTAAAACTGCAGCGATGATTTATTATACCAGTCAAATTTACCTGTAAGTTCTGGTTGAGATCCCACATGTCGATGTTAAATGCTATGAAAGCGCGGTTGCCTCGACTGAAGGCAATCTGGTTGCTGCCGTTGTCCCACCAGTTGCTTATGGGAGTGTTGTTGGCCGTGTTCCTGAAGGCAACCATTCCGTAGATCTGCCTCCAGCGGTGTTGGCACACCCAGCCATTACCGCATGTGTCATCCTGTGCAATTTAATTTAACATTATTCAATAACATTAATATAACGTCTCCATCAACGATTAAGTTTCTTCTTCTGAGTTCTCTGTTGATAGAAAGTTGTGCCATGATCAGCGATCACAGATACAAGTCCTTTGTGCATTAATACTTTCATGGCCCAAAACGAACATGGTTCATATCCAGATTCTTGATGCGGCGGTGCACCTCTCCGGTTCGCTGTAGCTGAGCAGGGAATGTGAATGAATACCCCTCTGTGAAATTAAAACTCTAAAAACATCTCAACATTTTAGGAAAGCATAACTAAAGAAATGGTACTTACAGAATTTATAGAAGGCGACACAATGTTCCCCTCTCTGTCCATTGGCGGCCCCACTTCTGAGTCCCAGAAATCAAAACTGCTCATTATCTGCGGTTCCCCGTACGGGTGGGCCAATAGGAACGCTATGGCCCCCTTGTATGGCCGCGCTTCTTTGTAAGTGAGGATGCCACCGCCGCCGCCGTGACCTCGTTCATTGTCGTGGTTGTCGATGAAGGTGAGAGCATCGCTGTGGGCCAGGAGGCCCCAGCCGGGACCCCAACTGGATAGCCATCTGGGAAAAGGAAATCACTTATCATCAGCAACTTACACTCTTATTTATGCAGCAGGTAAGGTTTTATAGAATCGCTGTCTGTGGTCTCTTGCAGGGCCAACTTCCATACCTAAGTTGGTTATTCCCTCTAAAAGCATTGCTCAATTCCATGCCCGCTTTGAACTCAGTGACGGCTCCAATGGGCGTGTACTCATCTCGGCTTATAGCCTCGGTTCCGTAGTCGATGACCTCCTGGTAGATGTAAGGACGAGCATTGGGAGGGAACCCGTGCTCTGTGTTTAGATTGTGGAGACGATCGTAGATGATGCGAAGATCTTCCGGCCACATGTGCTTTGCTGCGTCAATTCTGTGGACATTTATCATTATCAAGAGGATGCCTCTCATAGGCATCAAGACGGATTAAAGTTATGTGGTGTGGCTCACAGTAGTCACAGTAGAGACCAGTCTTTTAAGTCGCTAACCTGAATCCAGCAACGCCATGGTCTATAAGTTTATTCATGAAGTCAACGATCATCTTTCTGACGTGCTCATTACTTTGGTTTAAGTCCTTTAATCCCACTAGTTCGCAGTTACGGACCTAAAAATAAAGTTTTATTTAATCTTGGACCTAAACAAAAATAATAAGCTTTATTGTTTTGAATGTACGCAACAAGCCGTTTGGACTCCAAGAGCTCAGATGGTGAGCGCTTTGTGATTAAGTACCTACATAGAGTGAGCCACATAACGTAACATGTGTACCTATTTGGAGACTTTGGATCCCTAGGTGATCAACTTCTGCTATAAGTTTTTTTAAGAAACATATTATTTTCTTCTTTAAGTGCTTTTTTATACGCACTCTTCCATTATACAACGTTATGAAATTTAATATTTTATTATATTTATTAATATTAAACATTATGTTTTTCTTAGCGAAACCAGTGTTTTAGGCCTGTGATAAATTCCAAAAAAATATGTAGGTAACAAAATATATAACATCAAAGAACAAAAAAAATTAAAAAAAATATTCGAGACGCAAAAAATCATATTTTATAGGAGTTTGAGTTTGTTTGTACCTTTGAGTTCTAGAATAACCCTTTTTTGGCCTAGTACAATATGCTACATGGCACCCTATTTACGTGTTGTTATTACCCTCCAAGCATTGTTGGCGTAATCGATGCCATCAATAACGCAGTGTGGCCAGTTGAAGTGGTCCCTCGTGAAGGGCACTGCAGGGTAATCCCAGTTTTGGAACACGCCGGTGTTTCCAGCTGTCCCCACGTTCTCTGGAGGCTCACCAGTCATGTGGTTTATTACGGCGTCTACGTAGATCCTAGGGTTAAAAAGTAGGTACTCAATCAGTGATAAGAAAATACATGCTTATGTCTAATGAACATACATCGCTGCCAAGTGTGTAGGTATAATTGACAAAATCCTATCGATAATTGTAATAAATATATTGAAAATATACAAAAGGGAGCTATTGCCCTGCCGCATGCCGATTAGAAGACCATATCGTTGGAGTTGATTATGAGTTAGACAACTCCTAAAACACTGAGTACTAAAGCCACTAACTTAGCCTGTCTACAAACAAACAAAAATCAAAGTGAACACTTATTTCCTAGTTTTAATTTTATATAAAAAGAATTTTATGACTTGTCAAGTTCCTGTAAGGTCGAAAATAAGGCACTTTGACTATTGACTTACAATTATGAAACAAATAATGCATACCTAACTCCTGCTGCATTACACCTCCTCACCATGTCAGCAAACTGGCGCTCATCTCCAGACCTCGTTTGTAGTACGTAGGACAGCGGTTGGTATCGCTCCCACCAAGGCCGGTTGTATGACCATAACACTACATTCTCGTTCGGAGGAGATATCTGAAACGAAATGTCTTTAGGTGCTCGGCAAGTTTTTTCTAATAATTGGATTGATACCTATATTTTTAAAGGTTATTTTATTGTTTTGGGTTGAGGCTCGATTATTATTGTGGCATATCACATCTCACTTTAACAATGGTTAGGTAATAATTAAGCTTAAGTCAGGTGTTAATCGGTTCTATAAAAAAAACGCATACAGCAGTTGCTTTTCTAAAAGTAGGTAGATACTTAATAAACTTTTATATAAAAATAACTTTTAAGTAAACTTCATACGCGGATAGGTATGTTTGTAGTGTACCTACTTACCTGAATACCGCCAAATCCTTTGGGCCCAAGGAAGCGTTCGCATTCGTCAGCTATATCATCCCATTTCCACTCAAAAAGGTGGACATTAACCGACCTGTTTTCGGCATAGTAAGGATTTTTATACGCTCTAACTACAAACGTGACACTTAGTGCCACTGTACACAGGAACAGAAATTTAGGCTGAAACAAAATCAAATTCTATTTATTAATGTTATTTTGTATCACGAGAGTACACTACACACACACCTGATTGCCTACTACCATTGATTAGTAGCAGTTACTTATTTAAAATGTCATCATTTTAGTAATGACTTATAATTTTTTTAAATTGAAATTTTATTCAATTGTTATAATTTTGATACCTACAACCTACAACTAAATAAATTGCATTGCTAAAACCTGCTATGAAAATAAAAGAAAATGATTATATGTAAGATTTTCAACTTTTAACAGCGATAGAAATGTTTTTTTTTTGCATTATGAGTAGGTATAGTTTTACTAAATAAACTGGAATTTGGTAGATTTTAAAAATTCATTCACACTCACCATTTCGAAAATAACATTACCAGTGGGAGGTCCTGATACTATTGATTTATATAATCGCTTTGTCGATAATCATTAAGTTAATCCTGATATAGAAATGTACATTTTATGTAGGTAGGTGACTAAAATTTCATAATAACATTATAATCCTTGATAAAATTGTAGGTAGTAGGTACCTATCAACAAATGATAATCATCCATGCGTGCATCAGTAGATTTTTTAGATATTTTCATAATGTTTTTGGTTTTTCCTGTACCTAGGGAGTATTCATTCCGAATTCGAATTTGCTTCCATTTCCGTCAGATCTATAAAACGCTCTTTTGATTTCATATTTAAACTAAGGAGTCCAAATTCAAATGGAAATCGTCAAATTCAAATTCGGCTCTGAATTCTACCGTCACTGCGTCTTCCGGCGCGGCGCGATCAAAGCAAAGATGTTGTACAAATCTTTGGGCGCTACTCGCAAGTCAGTCAGAAATTCTGCGTTTAGACCAGAAACAAATTTCGCCCTTTGAAAAAGTTTCGATTAATTTGCTGGCATCATGCGTTGGCGAATAACAGTTTTGCTTTCAACTTTTGCTTTAAGTCAACTTATTTCGTTCAATTTTACTTCATTCAATCAATCAATCACAAAATCACATCCCTAGTACATCAGTGCATTGCATGCAGCACATCACTAATAAAAACTCACAACTTGCTCAAAAGTTTTGAGTCAAAGCGAAGTGTCAAAACTCAAAAAGTTGTACAACTTGTTGCAGTGCGGTGCGCACGAATCTTTGGAATATTTAATTTTCTTTTTGGCTAGTTCTTTGATAGAACTGTACATAAAACTGACGCATTGAGTATATAACTTATTAAAAATCCAATCCTAGCTTTTCTTACTTCTTCTGTGATCATATAAATTTGTTTATATTTCGTTTACGTAAATACCTCTGTTTACAAGTTTCGACGATGGCTGGCAAAATGTATTTCGTTCTAGCTTTAATATGCGTAGTGCCTATTATTTACGCTTGCAACGAGGCTATCTGCGCGAGTGTCGTGTCCAAGTGCATGTTGACTCAGTCGTGTAAATGCGATCTGAAAGATTGTTCCTGTTGCAAAGATTGCTTCAACTGCCTCAGTTTCCTGTATAGTGAATGTTGCAGCTGTGTTGGTAAGACATTAATCAGTACACACCCTGCTATGCTTGGAATAGTTACATTAACAGTTCACCTTGATTCATGATTACATATTTAGAAACTTGTTTCTTAACTTGTATTGTATCTAGTATAATATTAACGTATTACATTAATGTTACAGTACAATAGGATACTCACAGATCAAAATTCCATGGGCTTGTGTTACTTATCCAACAAAATAGAATAAAAAGCCATGTATACAATTTGTGTTATTGCCTTAGGCCTAAAGAAGACCAAAATTAAGATTGTTCCCTTTCTCAGACATGTGTCCAAAGCCTAACGACACTCAGACTGAACTCTCCAAGTCCTCGTATGTGGAGGAGCTAGCAGACGGAGTCCCTGGCCTGTTCGCAGCCCTCACCAGCGACGTTGATCCGCAGCAGCGATGGCTGTCCATTACTTACCCGGTGGATATTGACCTGTCTGCCTTCAGGCCCCTTCCCGAGAACCAGCTGATCTATCGTTTACGTAAGTGCTCTGTTTTTTTAAATTATTTATAAAAAGGTTCTTAATAGCAAAAACATAAATAATTAATCTAAAAAATTGCTTCCCGCTGTCTGTCCGTCCCCTTGTGTGTGATCTCATTAAAACTATGTTGTGATATCTTTAAAATGAAAGCCTTGGTTTTTTTAAATTCCGTAAATTCGATAAAGTTACCACCTCAACCATATGTCGACTCAGATTAAGACACACATGTTCACCGGTCATCCTTTTCAAACTTAGGATCAGGGACAACTCAGTGTGTGAGTGAGGTCTCGATGAAGGTAGTGTAGATCACATTTTTTTCAGCTGCCTATAATATGCTATAACTTCATCCTCCTTACACGAAACTCTACCATACTACTACTCTACTTTACTTCTATAAAAATGAGACTGCATTCAGTCCAAACATAAAGTGTGGGAAGCGAGATCACAGGGGTACAGTACAATCCCTTTGATATCTACCATCCCCCTCTTTATAAACACAATTTTTACTTGTGTCTGATATAGGTACACTAGTTTTATGGTAAACACCACGTGTTAAAAGAACATGTCCAGAAATTCCATAATTTTTTTTTTTTCCTATTTTAATAAGTATATTTGCAATTATTCTTTTATAAAATTTGAGATACCCAGGCAAATTTCGCTTCATTAATACGAACTGGGTGTTCATTAAACAAACATACTGTGCTTCACTTTGTTGAAAATAGGAATTCTATAAATAGGTTACCTACCTATCTTAATGTAGGCTACCAAACAGTCGGGTAAACAGTTTAAAACGTAGTTTAACAGCAACATAGTAAATATTCCTGGAAATAAATGTACAGTTGGTTCTAAATATTTAGTTTTAGAAGCTATATTATTGCCCCCAGCTGGGCAACAGATGTCAAATTTTATTGTTCAGACACAGGTGCTTAATTAAAACAATAATTTTTTTTATAAATTTTCTCAAGACTTAATACTAATCAGCCTATATTAGTCCACAGCTGTACATAGGCCTCCCCTAATGAGCGCCATAGCGCCCTGTCTTCAGCTTGACGCATCCAGCATCTGCCAGCAGTCCTTCGCAGATCGTCATCCCACCTGGCCGGAGGGCGTCCTACACTAGCAGTGGACTAATATAGGCTGATGATGATGATGATAATAGTAATATTACAAGTTGACGTGTTTTAAAAAACTATGAACCGACTTTGATTTCGCGCGCACAGTTACTATGGTAAAGATAAAACCAATTCATACGATTTATGCGATCAAAAGTAGCCAATGTGTAATTCCAGGATTAGAACTATGTCTATTCGACATTTCACCCCGATCCGTTCAGTAGTTTTTGCGTGAAATAGCAATAAATACAAACTTTCGCGTTCATAATATTAGTAAGGATAATATAAGAGCCCAACTAGTATGAAGTTTTGGGAATAAAGTTCCAAGATTCCGCGTCGTCAAATGTGGTGAGACCCTTTATAAAAAAACAAAATGCCTCCCACAGAGATGAGTGAGTCATTACGGTGGAATGTTACCTGACTGTTACTGTTACATCTCACTCCGCTCAAACAATGGACGCCCAATATTTATACTTAACTTAATCCTTGCACTTACAAATTGCTAAGAAGTTCTTAGATTAAGTTCGGAAAAAAACCTGCTATGAAGCATGACGGCGAGAAATTGCCTCTCACATCTCACTCCGCTCAAACAATGGACGCCAATTATTGAACCCTTGCAGTTACATATTGCTTAGAATTTCTTAGATGTAATACGGATATTTCGGCTAGATGTGACTCTTCAAATTTTACAAGAGCTAAATGGAAAAAATGCGTTTAAACCGCAATATTATCTGTCCGGTCCCATTGCTAAGTTGGCCGCAAAGCTCGAACCGTTGTGTAATACTTGTATCTCTAATATGTACCTACAAGAGGAATCGGCACACGTAGTGTAGGACGCCCTCCGGCCAGGTGGGATGACGATCTGCGAAGGACTGCTGGCAGTTGTGTCAAGCTGAAGACAGTACGCTACGGCTCTCATTAGGGGAGGCCTATGTCCAGCAGTGGACTAATATACATAAGTTGATGATGATGATAGATAAACAAACTACAGAATCGTGAGAATTTCTAGAATTGGACAGTTCCTAAAATAGCGCCGTATGTATAATCTTGCAACCCGTCCCGGCTTCGCAAGACTTGCATTGCAGATCAGACTATTTTTAGATCTTCTTCAGAGGAATAATTCCTTTAGTTATATTATTTTCGTGTAGGAAACTATTGGTTAGTGCGTACATTACATACGAGAATAAAGGAAAAAAATATCTAACTGAAAAAAAAACATCATAAATTTAATCCTACACACTTTTTACACATGAACCTTCCTCATCATGACTGGCTTTCAATGGTGAACATCTGTTCAGACAGAAAGACAGCCGCGGCACAAACTTCGTTAGTAAATATGCTTTGGGAGTTCTTTTTTATGTACCTAGTAAGTTTAGTGACTACCAACCTACTCAAATTTACCTCTTCGGTCTTCACAATGGAGACATATTTTATGACGATGTCGTTTTCCAGAGAGCGTGGAACAAGACTCAGAGCCTGTGGTGAGCCGCGATGTTGTCACACTCAACTGTACCGTCGCTTACATGTCGCAGTGCATGTCGTGCGACAAATGCCGCGCCTCCTGTCGCAGTATGGGTGCCAACAGCCTACGGTGAGATTCATAGATCATTTGTACTAGACTCAGAGCCTGTAGTGAGCCGCGATGCGTCACCCTCAACTGTACCGTCGCCTACATGTCGCATGTCGTGCGACAAATGCCGTGCCTCTTGTCGCAGTATAAGCGTTAACAGCTAACATTATGATTTCATTCATTATGAACCTCTCGTATAAGCTAACATTATCGCTGTTATTCTGTAGCAAATGAAAAATATATTCCGTTCTAAACAAAAAATATCATCTTCAATTTCTATTAGTATAAACCTCTTAAAAGACTGAAGTTTTGGTTTCAAAGTACCTTATCGCAAACTGAAAACAATAAATTCTATTAAATATCAATTGAAGCCCGCTAAACTCACATTACCTATTCAACCTCTAAGATTAGTTCAGCCTGTATCATACCCATACAGCAGCGAGATAGTAATGTTCCATAGCATGTTTTGATAGTCTTTCCTACCCTAAAATAAATATAAATCCAGAACATTGTAATTTCAGGTGGTTTCACGACGGATGCTGCGAATGCGTCGGAGACAAGTGTCTGTACTACGGGATCAACGAGAGCAGGTAACTACCACAATCTAATCAAGATGGCGCTAGTAAATTCATTACCAGTTAAATTTTATAGTGTTTTGAAGTCGACGTGCTTGCGGCTTGTCTCAAAGTAAATGGATAAAACGCCTTCAGTAAACTGGAATAATGCAGGCACCAGTTTTTAACCTTTTTACTCACACCGGACAGTTCCATTTCTAATTCATCCTCCAAATCCCCGATTTTATATTATGTATCTGGACTGGTCCATCTTCAAGTACTTACGTACTCATATATATGCAGCTCCAACCAGTACATAAGCATTTAGATTAATTTACATCACTACATAATATAAAACAAAGTCGCTTTCTCTGCCCCTATGTATGCTTAAATCTTAAAAACTACGCAACGGATTTTGATGGGTTTTTTTAATAGATAAGAGTGATTCAAGAGTAAGGTTACGTATTAAAACCGTGCGAAGCCGGTCGTTAGTACTAATCTAAAATACAAGCCTGAGTGTGGATATATTGCCGTCGTTTGGTTTTGGTGTAGAATTCTTAATAATACAGAGATAGAATTATGACTAATCTGTTAAAGTACTTATCAAAATGTCACGTCGCAATATTAATCACTACATAGTATAAAACAAAGTCGCCTTTTCTGCCCCTATTTCCCTTTGACTGCTTAAATCTTTAAAACTACGCAACCGATTTTGATGCGGTTTTTTTTAATAGATAAAGTGATTCAAGAGGAAGGTTTATACGTATAATAAAACCGTGCGTAGCCGGGGCGGGTCGCTAGTTTAACATGAAAAGCAAATAATAAAATGAACCATACAAATCAAAGACAAATCTGTTGAAGTACTTATCAAAATGTCATGTCGCCATATTAATATACAATAAAATATTAATTATTGCCGTAATGAATGGGGCTCAGGTGTGTGTAACTGGATACTGTGGACAGATGCGCAAATCAATATGATAATTTATGACCTCGGCTCTATTGCGATATGTTTACATATTACAATATTTTCTAAGAATATAGCTGGGTTATGTCCGCGACTTCAGATACGCTATTGGTAGATATTAAATTCATTAAAATAAAAACTATCTTTATTCAATTGAGCTACCTTTAGACTGTTTGCAACCGTCTGCAGTTAGCTCAATGGTTTCAATTGTATATACTAGTTGTAATTTTTTCTATTCCTTGATTGTAATTTTCGTTGGTAATTAAGATACCTATCTTTATCAGAACAAAGAACAAACATGTCAAAAAATATAATACGTGCAATAGTTATAAAAGCTGTGACGCGCGCATTAACGCCCTCAGAGATGTGAGATAAGGGGTGTCCACTAATTACGAGAGGTGTTCAAGGGGGGAGGGGGTCAAGCTAAATCTTTCCAAATCTCACTTGAGAGGGGGGGTTTTAGCAAATACCACGTCTATTTTTTCTAGTAGAAAAGGGCAATAATTTTTGCGTGAAAGTAAAGTTAAAATAAGTAAAAATTATTTTACGCGGACTAGATCGCAGGGAACGGCTTTTTAAATACAGCATTATGTATCTATTTATAATTTTTATACAGAGTATCTATTAACATACTACCCTCGACGGTTGTGGCGTTTCACTGCCACTGACAACCAGCGCTGGGTAGACACATCACTGCGTGTTGTGTACCCAGTGTGTACACATCAGTGTGTAGTTAAGATGTTTGAATAAATTTTTGTTGTGTACTTAGTCTTAAGGTAAATAAAAATATTTTCTTTCTTTTTTTCTTTCTATACAATCTGTATACGGATTCTCATAATCTTAAGCTGAAAGGCAAAAATATGATTTTACCGACACAGATTAAGGGTAAGTACATGAACACGGATGTAAGCATAAGATTAGATAAGATTGTTCAATAAAGTCTTATTGAATTTGAATTATAAGTATTTCAATCCAACGAAAAAAGGGGGGTTTTCGAAACGTATACTTATCACTTTCTAAAAGACTTGTGTCGAGTAATCTAATCATCCTATGTATAAATCATCTTGAAGCTAAATTAAATTAGAAAAAACGACATCAAAGTAAAGTTAAAATAAGTGATTTTAAACTACAATAATACACAAAAAATTCAAATACTAGTCTAAAGTAATGTAAGAATTTATCTTTTTGTATATCACGAATTTTGAAAAATCTCACGTGAGATTTGGGGAGGGAGTTGAGGAAAATCTTACGAAATCTCACCTGCAGGACTAGCATGGGCTTTCTTGTCTAGGTAGACAAGACTAAAAATGACATAAAAGTGACATTTGGGTGTAGAGAGTAGAAAGCTTTCTTCGGTTGCGAGCATGGCGTTCGAAAGAATGAGCGGATAGAAAGGTTTCTTTTCTACCCTAGAGACGAGTCTACACATTGCGAGCATGGCGATCAATTTACTCTATTTTTGACATTTGAGAATAGAAAGTATTCTTCCAAAATTCTCTACACCTCTCGAGGCCTAGACAAGCGTTTCTCTAGTATTTCGTAAAAGTATTATGGTCTTTGGCTATTATAAACGGGGTAGGAATTGGGTTCTTAGACACTACGAGGAGAAAAATGACCGAAGAAGAGAAAGAATCGCAGTTCAAGAGCTCTTTTCGATTTGCCGAAGGCCTAGTTTCGGAGATTTTATTTCATAATGAAGGATAATATTTGTGCCAAGAGCTGTCTCCTCACACAAAACAAGACTGCCCAACAATCGTAAAAGTAAGTACCTAACCTAGTCAATTACTTACTAAATTATACATAAGTCTGATTGCAAGTTTAATGAAAACGATATATAGGTTATGTCCGGTTGATAATTTTATTTTCACCTTTATATTTGCGGGAGCAAAGTTCACAAAGTACCTATTGATTTTTGGCCATTACCAGAGAGGTGTTTTAGCATTATAAATATACCTACATAATACACACACACACAGTTTAAACCTAAACACTAAATATAAATATGACAACCAACAACATCGTCATGGTTATTAGCACTAATATCATTTCAAATGGGATATTTACCATGATTGATTTGGTTTGAGAAATTCTCACTATTACATACAAGTACTTTTAGTCACCTCCTAAGACATGCCGACATGTTATTAATAATTTTGTTTTTCAGGGTCGTGAGAGTTGATCCCCACAATCCACATGAGACGGAACAAACAACAGATTAGTGAGGGAATATTTCAATGACTAGGTAACCTACCTATTTATTTATTGAGTGAAAACACAGTATGAAATATTATGTTTTTATAATAACTTAAGTTAGGTAATCTATAAGAAGAAATAAGTAATTATTAACATTAATTTATTATATTTTCCAGGTATGGAGCAAGAAATGCCAGCAATGATACAAGCAGTACTATATGTAGATATACTCCAAGTTCGGCGAGGGTCACAGGTAGCCTACTTGTCATGCGCACAAGCTGAGAGCTTTCCCGAGGCGCCTCATGAAGTCCTCGAAGCTGGTGCATGTGATGGGGCTGGCTGTCTAAAACCGCTTCCCATCTACAATCATCAGTGCTTCCTCAACGCAGTCCTTCAAAACGAAACTAAAGTTCTGGCTAATTGAGCAATGTCATTATACATTTAATGAACTTTTCGACATTTTATAATTTAGTATGAATTTAATAAATTATAATTTTTGCCAATGTATATTTGAATTTATAAAAAGTAACTAATTATTAATTTAATCAGAAATAAGAACCATGACATGTAACATGAAACCGTTATTGATAACTACATGTTTTGTTTTCTGTATAAATTAGACACCTATGAATAAAACTTTACATGAAGTTTCTCATCTGTATCTTCTCCAAGTCATGTTCTTAGGTTGTTGTTTAGATCCTAAAACAAGAGCATTTAATGAAGTTAGTTATCAATAATTAAAACATCAAAACTTTCACAACATTGCAGCGCATTAGTGACCACTGCTTGCTGCAAATAAACCTCTTCAATATACCTATTAATTAGTACTCATAACATAATGAGCATTAGCATGAAACTTTCAAAATACTTCTGAAGCTCCAGCCCAGAGCTGAAATAAAAATTTTGGTGGCCTGTGTCTGTAGGTAGTGTTAGAAGTCTGGGAGTAGAGAGTTGTAAAGTGTTCTTTTTAGCATGATATTCTCCGACGAACTCTCCATCATCTAACTAAATCAATGAATAATAAATCATATAATGTTTGTTTATAAACAAAAACAATCAACTTCAACTTCTTGATTATGGCTCTGCGTCTGGTTTGACTATGATTTAAATAGTACATAATGACATTGGCAAAGTCAATGATGTGACGTACATTTACTTCATAATCATTAGAACGTCAAATCAATGTCGAAGTTAAACGTTTCGATTTACGTATTTGCGAAACTTCTTGTTCCTTGTTGACATTATTTTGGTAATGAAACGCTACGAACGAGCTTTTTACAGCTTGGCAAAAAAGTCTTGAAACGGAACTAATTTTTTTGTTTAATGGCAACATTCTTAAAACAATGACGTTTGATGTAAAATTGTAAACAAAGATTACGAATTCTCGGATTTTTTACTTGAATCGGTCAAGGGGTGGTGATAAAGTGACGAAAAGTGAAAAATAATGAAAAAAACAGTTAGAAGTGCTGCCAGGGAGGTTATTTATAAGGTGTACAGGCGATGTCTGGCAGAATTTGAGGCCAGAACTATTCCTTCAGATCTCAACAATGTTTTTCAAAGAACCGCTGATATGACAGGTTTGTGAGAGTTTGTTTTGTAATTTTAAGTTGAATCAAAGGTAACTTGATGGTCCTAAAGCAAGATTAAATTAAAGTTCCACGGAACAAGTGAAATATTCAACAATAAACATCGGGCAGTTAGGTTATGTTTACGTTTGTTCAGCGTACTCTGCTATAGCGCGAGCATAGAATTTGATACTTGAGCTAGACTAGCTAATATGTAAATCTATTTCTACATAATTTAAATGTTGTGTTATTTCTTTGTACTAAAGTTACTTTAGCGTTTGTATTTTAAATGGCCTAGAAATAAGGTGCCTAAATAATAAACTGAAAAAGGTAAGATAAAGGTATCATAAAAAGTTTATTCTTTATAGGAAGCAGCTGAGCGTGCTACAACGGAACGGTTCCAAGCTATTACGGAGGAGGATTGGAAGAATTCGTGCCAGCACGTAATAAAAATAGAAAAGGAATACTGTGAGAGAGAACTTACAATGTATTAAATTTTAATTTACTTTATATTTTTTTCTTTATATACTTACATAACGAGAACCTTGCTCAATTAAACAATATTTACTGATACTATTAGACTAGTGTGGATATAAATGTACGTAAAACAGATATATACACCTAAGTATCAAGACTAGCTTGGTGCGCTATAGGTGTTGCCATAAGGACCTACAGTGGCGCCCCCATTATTTTCTACTCTTTTTTGCCAAGCTATACAACAATTCATAATTTATCTGTGGTTTCGTTCCCGTTGCTATAGAAAGGGCTTGTCTACGAAGAAACTGTTTTCTAGGGTTCGTTCCGAGAAACGGTGTGCTCGAGCAAGAGACAAATTTCGAAGACAAGAAAGTTTTCCACTCTATTCTAGGAAGAGAAGACAAGAAACTGCGTGCTAGCCCGGCTGAGGGGGGTCAAAAAGTCCTGAAAAATGCCTCACTATAGGTACAGCCCCACTGCTGGACAAAAGCCTCCCTTTCCTCTTTCCACACTTTTCTATTTCGCTCCACTGTAGTCCAATCATTTGAGTAAGCGTCTAGTTCGTCTTTCCATTGACGCTTTGGTTTGCCGCAATGGCAGACCAATCGTGCTCAGCCGGGCTACCACGCAGTTTCTTGTCTTCTCTTCCTAGAATAGAGTGGAAAACTTTCTTGTCTTCGAAATTTGTCTCTTGCTCGAGCACACCGTTTCTCGGAACGAACCCTAGAAAACAGTTTCTTCGTAGACTAGCTCTTTCTATAGCAACGGGAACGAAACCACAGATAAATTATGAATTGTTGTAAAAAGCTCGTTCGTAGCGTTTCATTACCAAAATAATGTCAACAAGGAACAAGAAGTTTCGCAAATACGTAAATCGAAACGTTTAACTTCGACATTGATTTGACGTTCTAATGATTATGAAGTAAAGAACAATGGCAAGAATCCCTTATGGCCTGTCCCAAAAATTTGAAGAACGATACTGAATATATCGTTCGAATCGTCTTAGAATCCTAAGGAACTTTGCATTTTCAGTTTTTCCATAATATTTACAGAAAAAATTAAATTATTTTTTAAACATCGGCAGAATAATATAATTTCCTTATGTTATCTCTTCATGGCAAATGGCGGCACAATACAAAATAGGTTTCAAATAAAGAGGTTGGTTTCAGGTTAGGGTCAGGCAGGATTGAAACCAACCTCCTTTGTTCGGTTGGTACAGAAGGTAGACAGAATAGAGAGATTTACCTATTGTACGGAATATACTGTTAGGAGCCATAAGTTTATTTTAGCCTAAACATTAGTACTTGATCTTAGATTTTAGCGATAAATTAAATTCAACCACTTTTTTATGGCTCAGAAGGGTTTTGCAACAAGTTTTTCATTTTTATATGAACTCTTTTCGATTGCAAGAATCAACCTTTAATTAGTCCACTGCTCTGCTGGAAATAATTATGCCTACCCTAGGTATTTATAATGAGACCTATAAGTGCTATAACGCCCTGTCTTCATTTTGCCACATTGTAGTATGGTAGTCTGCAGTCTTTCGCAGATAGCCATCCCACCATGCTGAAAGGCGTCATACATTAGGTACGCTTAGTGACTCGCGATCTCCACTCAAGAACTCGTTTACTCTATGTATTTAATTCCAGAAAAGAAAACACAAATCGCTTACAATTATTTATTGCTGTATTAATATGAATGTCCTGAATATGAATGTTGATAAAGATTTTAGAGTTGTACTAATGTTTGTGCATTTCCTTTTTGTCTAAGTATTTGATTTTACACTGCATTTATTGGTATCTATTAAACCTTACCTTAGTCATCATCAACCTATATTAGTCCACGGCTGGACATAGGCCTCCCCTAATGAGCGCCATAGCGCCCTGTCTTCAGCTCGACGCATCCAGCGTCTGCCAGCATTGCAGTCCTTCGCAGATCGTCATCCCACCTGGCCGGAGGGCGTCCTACACTACGTTTGCCGAGTAGCGGTCTCCACTCAAGAACACGTTTACCCCAACGGTTGTCGGTTCTTCGCGAGAAATGGCCAGCCCATTGCCACTTCAGCTTGCTAATTCTTTGAGCTATGACGATAACTTGGTTCTCTGTCGGATGTATTCATTATAAGAATCCTATCCTATCCTTCAGGGGGATTCCGAGCATAGCTCTTTCCATAGCTCGCTGAGCGACTTTGAACTGGTGGACCAGCCCTACTGTGAGTGTAGGATGCACTGGTTGAAAACTTTCGTTTTCAAATATTGCGGTATGGATGACGAGAAGACCCGACGTAGTTTCCCAAATGCTGCCCAGCCTAGCTGGATCCTCCTCTTGGCCTCCTCAAAATTGTTCTTATCTAACTGCACAATTTGCCCAAGGTAAGTGTACCTACCTACTCGGAAACAATTTCAAGAAGGTGGCCATCTACGACGATCAGTCCCGGAACAACTTACCTTAGTACCCTCCGTACATTTAATACTCATAATATACCTACAATTACGTTTCATAGTATTTAATTCACGATAGTTTTGATTTCTGACCGAGATAAAAATATTTAAATGTCCATTGCCCACCCAATGCTTTATCTTGTTGTAATATGTAAACAAATTGAATAAATATTTCATAATAGTAGCCTCTGTACAACAAATACCTAGAACTTTTCTCAAAACTACACCCCGGGAATTACTCTACCTACATAATATTAAATTACGCGGCGGACTCGTCGGTCACACCGTTTTGCTACACCAAAGTCTGATATAAGATGTGTTGTTCTGCAGGTAATTTCTTTTCTATTTACCTACCCCATTGAAATAACCACTTATAATGGGCAACTACTGATTTAAGTCATAATTCAACTATTTCCAGGGCATTTCATGTACCTACATTATTGGTAAATATCTTTTTCCGGCAATAACCAGGTTTATTTATAATAAATTGCATTA
The DNA here is from genome assembly GCA_944547425.1 of Eupithecia centaureata. Classification (NCBI taxonomy): domain Eukaryota; kingdom Metazoa; phylum Arthropoda; class Insecta; order Lepidoptera; family Geometridae; genus Eupithecia; species Eupithecia centaureata. Next base: position 12,871,329 of record OX155691.1, read on the forward strand.
TGTATGGTGCCTTTATCTCATATTTAGCAGGACTTCAACTGGGCTTCTCGTACCTACCTTGGAGGATGTTGGATAGAGAAGGTACCTAGAGAAGTGATTGAGTTATTATTTTATGCCTAATACTCTATCTGCCTACTAATTAATATTATACCTACCAACATAGAGGAATAAGGCAACCAACATAAGTATGCCATCATTTACAAACAACATAACAGTAGACAGATAGGTAAAATATTTATTTAGTTCTACAGACACACACATACAATTATCATAGAGATACCTACAATACAAAACAAAAGGACAATAATAGCACGGATAGTTCATTTTCATATGATGCGTAAGTTTCGTCGATTTGCATTATTATTTTGTATTAGCCATATTAATATGAACGAACGAAAAGAAACTCTCCCTATCAATTAATTAATTAATAATCGAAATCAGGCCAAAATCTAAGTAAACTATATCATAAACTCTAAACTGAAACTAAACAAAACATAAACTGAAACCACCTATAACAAATTGCCAAGCAATTTGTTTGTTTTGGTTTTTTAACGTTTGACATTGTTGATCGTTTGACAATCAAGTAAACGTCAACGTCAACAACAAAATGGCGGATCTCGGAGTGCTCTTAGCCCTAGCTTTAGGGTCAATTTTTGCTATTTATTCAGATTTTCAAAAAATAATTTAATTTTTCCTGCAAAAATTCTTGGAAAACCACATATGCAGTTTTAATTAGAATTTCATGAGCTTTCGATTGATACCCTTGCGATCGATGTACACGATAGCTCAAAATTCTTGCCATCATTCTTTACGTCACATCATTGACTTTGCCAATGTCATTATGTACTATTTAAATCATAGTCAAACCAGACGCAGAGCCATAATCAAGAAGTTGAAGTTGATTGTTTTTGTTTATAAACAAACATTATTTGATTTATTATTCATTGATTTAGATGATGGAGAGTTCGTCGGAGAATATCATGCTAAAAGGAACACTTTACAACTCTCTACTCCCAGACTTTTAACACTACCTACAGACCAGGCCACCAAAATTTTTATTTCAGCTCTGGACTGGAGCTTCAGAAGTATTTTGAAAGTTACATGCTAATGCTCATTATGTTATGAGTACTAATTAATAGGTATATTGAAGAGGTTTATTTGCAGCAAGCAGTGGTCACTAATGCGCTGCAATGTTGTGAAAGTTTTCTACACATCCCAGTTTTGATGTTTTAATTATTGATAACTAACTTCATTAAATACTCTTGTTTTAGGATCTAAACAACAACCTAAAAAACATGACTTGGAGAAGATACAGATGAGAAACTTCATGTAAAGTTTTATTCATAGGTGTCTAATTTATACAGAAAACAAAACATGTAGTTATCAATAACGGTTCCATGTTACATGTCATGGTTCTTACTTCTGATTAAATTAATAATTAGTTACTTTTTATAAATTCAAATATACATTGGCAAAAATTATAATTTATTAAATTCATACTAAATTATAAACTGTCGAAAAGTTCATTAAATGTATAATGACATTGCTCAATTAGCCAGAACTTTAGTTTCGTTTTGAAGGACTGCGTTGAGGAAGCACTGATGATTGTAGATGGGAAGCGGTTTTAGACAGCCAGCCCCATCATATGCACCAGCTTCGAGGACTTCATGAGGCGCCTCGGGAAAGCTCTCAGCTTGTGCGCATGACGAGTAGGCTACCTGTGACCCTCACCAAACTTGGAGTATATCTACATATAGTACTGCTTGTATCATTGCTGGCATTTCTTGCTCCATACCTGGAAAATATAATAAATTAATGTTAATAATTACTTATTTCTTCTTATAGATTAACTTAAGTTATAATAAAAACATAATATTTCATACTGTGTTTTCACTCAATAAATAAATAGGTAGGTTACCTAGTCATTGAAATATTCCCTCACTAATCTGTTGTTTGTTCCGTCTCATGTGGATTGTGGGGATCAACTCTCACGACCCTGAAAAACAAAATTATTAATAACATGTCGGCATTTCTTAGGAGGTGACTAAAAGTACTTGTATGTAATAGTGAGAATTTCTCAAACCTGATTTGGTTTCATCATGGTAAATATCCCATTTGAAATGATAATAACCATGATGATGTTGTTGGTTGTCATATTTATATTTAGTGTTTTGGTTTAAACTGTGTGTGCGTGTGTGTATTATGTAGGTATATTTATAATGCTAAAACACCTCTCTGGTAATGGCCAGAAATCAATAGGTACTTTGTGAACTTTGCTCCCGCAAATATAAAGGTGAAAATAAAATTATCAACCGGACATAACCTATAAATGGTTTTCATTAAACTTGCAATGAGACTTATGTATAATTTAGTAGGTAGTTGACTAGGTTAGGTATGTACTTACTTTTACGATTGTTGGGCAGTCTTGTTTTGTGTGAGGAGACAGCTCTTGGCACAAATATTATCCTTCATTATGAAATAAAATCTCCGAAACTAGGCCTTCGGCAAATCGAAAAGAGCTCTTGAACTGCGATTCTTTCTCTTCTTCGGTCATTTTTCTCCTCGTAGTGTCTAAGAACCCAATTCCTACCCCGTTTATAATAGCCAAAGACCATAATACTTTTACGAAATACGAGAGAAACGCTTGTCTAGGCCTCGAGACGTGTAGAGAATTTTGGAAGAATACTTTCTATTCTCAAATGTCAAAAATAGAGTAAATTGATCGCCATGCTCGCAATGTGTAGACTCGTCTCTAGGGTAGAAAAGAAACCTTTCTATCCGCTCATTCTTTCGAACGCCATGCTCGCAACCGAAGAAAGCTTTCTACTCTCTACACCCAAATGTCACTTTTATGTCATTTTTAGTCTTGTCTACCTAGACAAGAAAGCCCATGCTAGTCCTGCAGGAATATATATTCCTAACTAGCGACCCGCCTCAGCTCGGATGTAAATTATATTATCCTACTAATATTATAATCGCGAAAGTTTGTAAGTATGGATGGATGGATATTTGTTACTCTTTCACGCAAAATCTACTGAATGGATCTGGATGTTCCATATTGTTCTCTATATTGACGAGGCGAAATTCTACGCCAATATATAGCTATAGCAGATAGTTATAGCAGCTTTATAATTCTATAATTACAATTCCAGATGCCTAGCCTGTCCGGGCAGCAAGGAGTCCGCAGTGAGCGTGCTGGAAGAAGACCTCAGCTACGACGACCTGGACTACGGAGAGGACGACGTGGACGCGCAGTCTGTCTAGAGGTCAGTCCTCTTCATCAGCCCACGCGTCCACGGCTGGACATAGGGCTGCGAACGACGCCACGAACAGCGCCCCAGAGCCGCATCAAACCTGAGACCTAGAATTTATACAATACAAACATTATTTTGCACACCATAAAAACAAAAACAGGACAGGAAAAAAACAAGTAGGAAGTTGTACAATTTTATGTATATGTATATGTTATTTTACTATAAAAAAGGTTAGGTACCTATTTTAAATAATTAAATAATGCTGGAAAATTCACACAGCGTCATCTAGCCCTAAGCTAAGCAGAGCTTGTGTAGATTATTCAACATCATTATTTATTATGATTACATATACATAATATGGGGTTTTCTGAAAGATATCACATTCATAGCAAAAATACCGTGAGTTTAACTATTCTTTGGTAAAAGGCTTACTACTAAGTATCAGATCAGAAGCTTGGGACGGATTGTGCTCCAATCCGTAAACTATCAACCTAACAACGTAAATGTTTCTTGTTTACTTTTATAGTGATGAAGTGAACAAAAAATAAAAGTCAAAGTTTGACTTCCTAGTTTTAACTACTTTTTTAATGGTTCTGACGTGTTCAAGACTTCTTCCTGTAAGGCCTAAAGGATTTTATGAAACTTTGATGTAGATACCTGTAATTATTTATTTATTTATTGGAAAATCAACGGCTTACAATAACTTAATGAAATTGAGTAAATAGAATCAGAGAGCCAATTAAAGATTTTCACGCTAACAAAACATTTTAACAACATGTGAACACAAGTAAACTTACATCAGCTGGAACATAGAATAAGAAAGAAAAGGAATAAATGAAAAAAAACTTCTGCTAAAAATGAGGTAATTTCTAATAATAATGTTATTAGTTTCTAGCTAGACCAGAGGTCAGCAAACTGCGGCTCTTTCGATGTTAAGTTGCGGCTAACTGATAATTATATTAGTTTATTATCAAAACCATTAAAAATAATAATATCAATAAGTAAGTACCATGTCATGCAGAGCAATAATTATTATTCATTAATTATATTCATTTAAAAATCCTAAGAATTAATGCGATGAAATCTATGCAACTGTTGACACGAATTACTTCAGCTCAGACGTACGTAAATGAGATCAACATTGTACCATTTGGAATTGGGGCTGGTTGTACATATTAGATTAATCAAATAAAAATCAAATAAGTACTGCAATCGAAACAATAAAAATTGTGGCTCTCTGAAAACTGCAAAGTTTTGTAAATTGTATCTATGTGCTTCCGTTTAAAAGGTTGCCGACCTCGAGCTATACTATATAGAGGGCGCTGTAGCGTAATGGCCTCTATTGATTTCTAAGATAAATAGGAAATTTTTATTTTCTATTAAACGCCTCAGTTTAATTTTATCTTTTAGAAGAACAATTTAAGAATGAAATTCAATCGAAAACTGGATTATATAATGTACCTACTTAAAATAATATACTGTGAGAGATAGAGCCTTAATTCAGAAATTGAAGATTTGAATCAAGGCCTTGATAGCCTTGATTCAGAATAACCCCATACTAAAGCGCTAAAACTGTTATAGATTACTTACAAATTGTTTTTAATCTTGTGCTAACTCAACAGTCTCAACAACAGAACTACATGAGCTCTTAGTAAATACTTCTTGAAACTCTTGATTGTACAAACAAATCACACATTAGAAGCCTATGTTTAAGTACAATAACACTAAGACAGACACTTCATAGTCCTTTAGAACCTTGTCTTACTGCACTGGTTTCACAGATTGAATGAACGAAGCCTTTGTATAAGTAAATAAGCGACAAGGTACATAAACCTTAGTTTAATCAACGTATGAACAAAATCAATATTTATCTAGTTGTTCTAAGATTAACTTAGTCTCTTAAATACCTATGTTTTGCAACCAATTTAAATTCTGAGGGGTTTTAAAACTAGGTTTTGTTAAACCTAATTTTTTAGTCCCTCTGTCTAGTTATTTAGTTAGTATTTTAAAAAACTCCCTTTTTTAAACTTTCGCGATCAGAATACTTATCTTACACTAAGTAAACAATTTTATAATTATAACTATTTAACGGTTATTCATCGCGTTTGTTTACTTATTTTTTGCCGAAGTTTCAATAGCTTTCTAATCATCTCGATCGACCCGCGTTATCCCATGACTACAGTGTGTAAACCTGTTAAAACGTCGAGGAAAATAGTTGAACTCATGTTCAACAAAATGTCAATCTTTCTCTCCTGAAGATAAAAAAGTAGAGTTTAAAAAGATTACACAAGGTAGATTATTATTATTTTAAAAGAAAGATATGAATAATAGTTTAGTGAAAAGTCATGTAACGTAAAAATTAAAACAATCAAATTAAATATTTTGGTCAAAACTCTTTTGCGAACAATGTGTGTGGTGTGTACAAAAGTGAAACACCAAATGAGACTCGATCGAATTTCGATACAATCGTCAACCGAACTACGAGATCTGATTTCGGTTTGAGAATAGTATCAATAATACATCACTACTCATTGAGATTTTGCCCGCATGATATAGGCTCTGAACCTCATCCCATATATATCGTCACAATACCATACTTACTATACTTAGATCAAAAATTTTAATCAATAAGAAGGTAGAGTAAACTTGCCGTTCTACTCGGCAATAGATGGCGCTGTTCGTGGTTATATGTTTAAAATTATGTTGTATTCTTCCAGTGACAAAAATTCTCAATGATTGGCTTTAAAATTATATCTACTTTTTTATTTGTGTCCGTCCTTTTACTAATTTTATTATTTTTGTGATTATTTCACTGGTGTTTTTGACACCACTTTTTGAAAAGCTATAAAGTACCTACTATCTACGTACTTTTGCTATAAATGTATGATAAAATCCAGATTTTTCGAAAAGTGGTGGTAAAAAACTTGTTTTCCATTTTATCGCTTTATCTTAGCAATAGTCTAGAAGTAAGTTGGTGTCTTAGTATTTTAGTAGCAGGAATTGGAATCTCGATGTATGAAATTACTTGTACAAAATAGATGCCATTAGTTTTAGTTTTAAGTCCCTTTTTTTATCTCTCAATCAAAAAAAATGTATCCATGATCCCCCAAAGTCAACGGCCATAGACTAACCATAGTTTGAAATGGCTATTGTTTTATGCAGCATGTGTTATGTGCCTTACCATCTCAAATGATGGCAAGGCTAAAGGTTGGCACTCACATGTCCAACACCACGGCCGCATAAAAATGAGCATTCAAATGGACTTAAGCTCTTTTTTTTTCATTATACAGTGTTGTCATAAACTAGTAGACAGTGCGCGACCCACTCACTTGAAGATTGCCTTAAGCAAAAAACTATAAAATAATATATATGTCAGTAACATACATACATACGAATACATAAAACTATTCTACAGTAAAAATATATAAAAACGGTGGATCACCGGCCGCGAAGCTAGGCTCAAGCAGCCAGTGACTAGGGTTGCAGACAGAGGAACTTCCTGACGATACGCGCAGAGTCCAGGAGAATCGCTTTTTGGATCTACAATTTCCAAGAGAGTTGAGATGTTGATCGGGGCTCTTTCTTTTGATTATTATTTCACTTTATTTATTTGGAATCTTGTTTTTAATTAATAATTATATAGAATACAATAACATTTTATAAAATTATTCTACCGTTATAATTATTATGAGTGCCTAGTCACATTAAATGAGTCTCAATGTTACAAGTTTAAGCCTTTTTTTTTTGAATTAGCTTTTTTTTGAATTAGCATTTTCGTTTCTGCGGCAGTGGGGTTGGATGTGTGAGAGACAACTTAAAGGGCCCGTTTTGTGTGAGTTTTCGCTTTCAATCGACAGCATTGATGAAAGCCAGTATTTAATGAATCTATACTTATAATAAAACTGTAACAGGTCAAATTCTGTACATTGAAGATATTTTGAAAAATTTTTTTGGAGGGCACTCTATTATCGATACTCAAGCCAAAACTGTAATTTTTTTCATTCATGTCTGTCTGTCTGTCTGTCTGTCTGTCTGTCTGTCTGTCTGTCTGTATCGTAAACGCGCATCACGCCGAAACTACTTGATGGATTAAAATGAAACTCGGCATGATTATAGATCATACTACGAGGAAGGACATAGGATACTTTTTATCCCGGAATTCAGTAAGGTTCCCCTGGGAGAGAGGGTGAAAGAAAAATTTTTAACCACGCATCACGCCGAAACTACTGAATGAGTTTGAATGAAACTCGGGACGATTTGAGTTCATAGTACAAGGAAGGACATGGGATACTTTTTATCCCGGTATTCGGTAAGGTTCCCCTGGGAGAGAGGGTGAAAGAAAAATTCTTTAACCACGCATCGCGACGGAAGTGAATTAATTCGAATGGAACTCGGGACGATTGGACATGGGATACATTTTTTCCCGGAATTCAGTTTGGTTCCCCTGGGGTGGGCTATACGGGTTTTTAAAAATTTCTCACAGCATCTGAACGACGCGTAAAGCGTCGTTCAGGCAGTGAGAAATTTTTGAAAACCCGTATAGCCCAGGGGAACCAAACTGAATTGAACTGATAACCGCGAAAGTTTGTAAGTATGAATGGATAGATGGATGGATCTTTGTTTGGTACTCTTTCACGCAAAAACTGCTCAACGGATCAGAAATCTGAAACTGGTAGAAATTTGGCACAGGGATAGATCATAAGCTGGAATAACACATAATCTTTATTTTACCCCGAAAATCCCATGGGAAAAGGAATTACGCAAGTAAAATCGCGAGTACTCGAAATACTAATCATGCGCAGACGAAGTCGCGGGCACCAGCTAGTATTTAATAAAGTTAATCGTATTCATGGTATGTTTAATACTGTAGTGACTGGCAGAAACGGCTTAGCTGTTAAAATATGCGATTCGAATTGTTTAAATTACTTTCCCTTGCCATATCGTAGGCCTATATGCCTTAGAAGTAATAAGAAATGTGCCTTTTTAGAAGTATTTTATTTTTTACTTTTACAGTTTTATAGTAGTTTTTTGTCGTATTGTGAATTTAATAAATGTAATTTATATTGATGTCTTGTTTTATTATTGACTTTTCTAGTATTTCGAAGAATTCCGTTAGTAAAAATCTTGAGGATAATGCTTAGGCGTCCATAGTGTGCTTGTCTATAGTGTAGTTCGCAAAGAGATGAACTGATTTTGATATCCTTTTGTAGCTTTAGAAGTTGTTTTGACCGAGATTGTTCTTAGCTACTTTTTTTTGAAATCTGTGTAGCCCTTTCAATGTTATCGATTTTCAAAGGTACGCCGTTGGAGTTTTTGATGATTTTTGTATTAACATATTATATTGTGAATTGAAATGTCCGCATGTCTTTTAACATAACTTGATACTATTACATATTTATTAAAACAGTTGTTTAAACATTTACTAACTTCCAACTACGGATGTCAGATTTCAATATTCAAATGCTTCTACCTACTTAATTTTAAAGTTCAAACATATTTAGAAGCAGTTCAAGGTATTATTTTCTCTTATAGAGTCTATACTAGTCCACTGCTGGGCTTAGCGTCCCCTAATGAGCCACCTTTTTACCCATATATGTAGATTTGAGTAGGTACTAAATCAAAAATGAACACAAAAACGAACAAAAAATACAATCGTAAAAATTCTTATTATTAGGTATACCTATGTCTACTGAAATATTTGTTTAACCATTTTTTTAAGTAGTACCTCAATAATATAGTGATTTTTTTTAAGTACCTTTATGTTTCGTCGATCTTAGGCAGTAGATACTCGTAACTTTAACCCTTTTTGACCCTCGTACCTAAGTTAAGGTGTAAAGTTAAAACGTGTCAAAGTTGAACTTATAACTTCAGTGTAAAAACACTACAAAAATGCATTATTGTTATTATATATTACACCAGAAAGAACATTACTTACATAAGTCAGGTATAATGGGCGGTCTTATCTCATAAAATAGTTTTTGTTGTTGTTTGTTCAACTGAGATATTTTACTACGGTAAATTTTTACCGTAATAAAATGGTAAAAATGGCAAAAAAAATCACTAAAGGGTATCCCTTAAAGGGTGCCTTGATATATTTATTTATTTAAAAAAAAGCAAAATAACCAATGCGCTAAAAACCACTGCGTAAATTGACCAATTTTTAAACAAAACGCTATTATAGGTAGGTACATTCTTTATCGTAACCGTTTATTTATGTCTCTGGATACATTAGAATACATCATTATCTATGGACAAACTTACCTGTTGGTACACTTTTACAATAAAATTGATAAATTCGTAAAAGTAAATACTTTAATCCGTGTTCGCAATCTTAAGATAGACAAAGAACCAACACTCAGTGTGAGCTGGTAGATTATTTTGTCGTATCTTTATGACACGTATTTTGTCTTTCAAGGTTTAGTAAAAACTTACATTTTTAACTAACTAAAATAACATTAGTATATACAAGTAATAAGTATAGTAATGAAGTATAGGAATGACGGAGCTGAGACGTGGACACTCACGGTAGGGCTGGTCCACCAGTTCAAAGTCACTCAGCGAGCTATGGAAAGAGCTATGCTTGGATTCTCTCTGAAGGATAGGATTCGTAATGAATACATCCGACAGAGAACCAAAGTTATCGACATAGCTCAAAGAATTAGCAAGCTGAAGTGGGCCGGCCATATCTCGTGAAGAACCGACAACCGTTGGGGAAAACGTGTTCTTCAGTGGAGACCGCGACTCGGCAAACGTAGTGTAGGACGCCCTCCGGCCAGGTGGGATGACGATCTGCGAAGGACTGCTGGCAGATGCTAGATGCGTCTAGCTGAAGACAGGGCGCTATGGCGCTCATTAGGGGAGGCCTATGTCCAGCAGTGGACTAATATAGGGTGATGATGATATACAAGTAAAGTTTTGATTTATAAATCCGGAAAGACAAAGAATGTTCGTGTCAATTTTCAACCCTTACAACACTTTTGGACCTCTTAGGAAACCGAAACCGAATTCGAATAGTTCCTTCCTTAGAAAGGAATAAATACTCCTAATTTCAAGTCTAGGAACAGAGGTCTAGGCGGTCTGTCAGTTAGTTGACTCCTTCATGTATTGACTACTAGCGGCTCGCGGTTTTCCCGCGTCCCTTTGCCGTGGGATTTCCGCCATATAGCAGACTATAATCTATCTCTGTGCTAAATTTCATCCATATCCGTTCTGTTTAAGTTTTCGCGTGAAAGAGTAACAAACATCCATGCATCTATCCATCCATCCATACTTACAAACTTTCGTATTTATAATAAATGGGAAAGTCTGTGTGAATGTTTGATTCTATAATTTCTATAATCTCCGTAATTACTTAAGTTATTTAGATGAAATTTGGTACGTAGTTAGTTAAGGACCTAGAATAATAAAATCTCTGAGGGGGTTAAATAGGGTGGTAAAGTTTATATGGAAAATATTTTTTTTTTGGTTCGATTTACTCAAAACTCGGTATTGATAAAGTACTTACTTATGAACTACATAATTAAATACTTATTTTTACAAAATAACTCCTAGGGATTGTGTTCGGAAATTTGTATGAAAAGAGAACTGGTTCGCGGGCGAAGCCGCGGGAGTAATTTCCTCCACTGATCGAGTGACTAATCGCGATGTTTGAAACTGCAGTCGGTCCCTACGATGCTGTGCAGACAGTTTTGATCCTTTAGTAGGTCTGTAGGCTGCGATTTTTTTCTCCCGTAGTCTTCTCGTAACCGTGGAGACACTCACTGAAACTCTACGAGAGTACGAGTGAGAGGAGCTGCTGCTGTTGCAATTAGACAGCTTTAGAAAACCGATTGCGTAAAGACGTGCTTACAAGGAACTGATCGTTTCTATCGGATGTGTAGCGTTTTCTCAAAGATCCATGTCTTCGGATACAGCCACAAGTTTCTTCGAACCGTTGATACACTTACCGAATGGAAAAACGGCTCAATTTTAGTTGTCCAGCAACATCACACTACCCCATCCCTGATTGCAACAGTGCTATCACTTGAGCGTCTTCTTCAGCGGTAGTATCCAATTTGAAGTGTATTTTTCTTGCTGGTGTTTACTTTTAAGTCTGAACAGTGACTAACCATCTAACATTTTACCTGGATTCGGCCCCTTATAGGTATCTACTCCTTTGAGATAGTGCAAGTAATGACTACTTCAACAAGTAATTTCCGAACAATTTTTTCAACATTCTGTAGCAAAGCATTCTCTTTTGTGTACAAATTAAAATGCTTATTTATTTAAAGGTAATTGAATAAACTTTCAATTATTGTAAATATTTGTTGAATAAAATGTATGCTTGAGAAGATTTAAACATAATTTCGGAGGTGCGATTTTTGTGACGTCGAGTTTATAACAATAAATAACAAAATAAGAAATTATGTCATTTTATATTTTTTTACTTCTTTTGCTCAAAAAGTGTCATGGCTTGGGCTACACTATGACACATTTTGAGCAAAAGAAGTCGTAAAATTCGAGTTGTCTTTCTCCCTATCGCAGGTTAAAACAAGCTACTATTTTAAAACACGACAAATTATCAAAAGTACATTCAGTATTCAGTTTTAGATGCAAAAGTATTAGATAATACTTATCTAAAAGGCAGGCGCCTCAACTGCATAGCGATTCCATAATTATTTATAGTCTGATCAGCTGAGAACGTTTGCCAGTACTAAAGTCGCGCGTCGCTCGCGTGGACACGCACGTAACATTGTAAAATAACCGGTTATCTGTAAAACTAGTCGAAAATAAACGTAAAAACCGGTTCCTAGTTTGTTTACCGTCAACAACACTTAAATAATTGAGCAAACTTACGATTTGTTACTAAAATTTGCATAACTTTTTGTGGAGAACGTTTATAGGTAAAATTAAAAGGTGACCCCTGAGAATAAATTAAATAAAACAAAACCTGCTTTTGCAACTTAACATCTTCCTAACTAATGTGAAAAAAAACAAAGCACTAATTTTTATTTTTATATTTGGAATCTTCTCGGTCTCCTGCGTTTCTAAATTCAATTTTGGCGCTGATTTTACACCAACTCATAGTGAAAATGCAGTGATAAGTGATAGTGGTGTAAAATAGACCGTATCCAGTGGTGGAAGGGTTCAGAATGCGGAGCGACGTGCTGGCGCCGAGCGAGCTGGAGGGGACGGATTACCTCCTCTCCTCGACCATGAGGCTGGAGGATAGCTTTCTGCAAATACTTGGTGAGTCTTATTTCCTACTTGGTAAGTCTCAATTTCGAAGATAAAACTACCTGGGTGGGAGGGAATACTAGCCTGCAATTATTTTGTTTTTTATTGTGATTTGGTATTTTGTCAAAGATTGATTTCAAAAGAAATAGGTTGAATTTTAACGGTTGTTTGGAGGCTTCTGATACAAGTTTCATACATTAAATGTCAAAGTTAACCGACAAAGCTGCGTAAATTAGCCGTTTTTTTTTAAATGAAAACCAGCTTAGGTGATTTGTTGGTTCTTTGTTAGTGTAGGTACTTGAAAATGCTCACAAGGTTAAAATAGGTCCGAGACTAATTTATAAAGAAATCTACCTCCATTTTTTCTGTTTGTATTAAAAAATCTAAAAATCTACCTGTACTGTACTGTATATTGTATTCAGTACTAGTGACCCACCCCGGCTTCGCACGGTTTTATTGTAGGTAGTTACATATAAACCTTCATCTTGTATGATCACTCTATCTATTAAAAAAAAACGCATCAAAATCCGTTGCGTAGTTTTAAAGATTTAAGCATACATAGGGACAGAAAGCTACTTTGTTTTATACTATGTAGTGATAGTGATATCAGTCATCTAGTACCCATAACATTATTTTTAAAATGCTAAAGTTGTGCCTAAAGTAAGTTTATCCGTAATTTTCAAGACTGATTCGTTCAGTCTTGAAAATTACGGATAATAATAACTTTAGTTAGGATATAGTTTTGATTCTGGGTATGAACATGCTTGTAGCTAGGATAATACATGCGAAGCCGGAGGAAGAAAATAATGTTTTCTTAACAGTGTGTAGCCGCAACGCGAGTTCAAGGTATCAGTCGTTTTATTATCATTTCCATACATGAGTACATAAAGTATACAGTTTATGCACAGCACAAAGCAATGAACGCAAAATGTACAACTGCCGCCGGGTGAAGGATAGGAACTAGGGTTGTCAAATCGAAACTTAAATTACCACCTCCTAAAAACAAACAAGGTCCGGCAAATGCGATTGGTGTAACATAAAAAAAAACATCCATGTTGTTGAGCCGGGGCCTGCATTTCGGAATCCGGGACAATTAGGTCTTATTACTGGACACGTTAAAATTCCGGGACATTCCCGGAAATCCCAGCTATTTGGCAACCCTAAAGTATCTGTACGCGTTGTTTATATGGAAACGTTCGGATTTATGGGATGAAAATGATGATGTAGCCTGTGTTATATACAATGTGATTTGTCGAACCTTGATCAAACGAAATCTGCGGATACACGACACATATTTATCTATAAAAACCGGGATAAAAAAAAATATTTGTTATTTATCTCAAAAACAAAGCAGTTTTAATATTTTTTTAAATGAAGACTACTTCATCTGGTTTTTTCTTCGTTTCTTTTTGAGTTAATGGTGTATTTTATTCAAAGTAGTACTCATTCGAAAGCTAGATAGTTTATCTAGCTGATAAAATAAACAAAAAATACAAATACGATACATAAGCGTTGTAAAAACAATATTTTTGTAGAAATAAGACAAAAAAAAACGATTTTTATTTTATTTTTCCTCTAACTTTAAAACTGGGTTATTAAGGTGTACTTTTTTGCATGTTGTATTAAACTTCATAATTTATTCTACAAATCCTCCAAAAACTGGGGGTCTAACTCTTTCCGTTGTCATGTTATTCACCTACATCTACATGGAAGAAAGTACCTAATTCAAATGGTGAATAACATAACAACGGAAGGAGATAGACCCCCAGTTTTGGAGCATTTGTAGAATAAATTATGAAATTTAATACAACATGCAAAAAAGTACAACTCAATAATCCAGTTTTAAAGTTACGGTGAAAAAATAAAGGGTCCCAGGGTGTCCCAAAAGGTTACATAGCTAGGAAGAGGGGTGATAGGGGTGGTCACAAGGTTCACCAGAAAAATAAAATAAAAATTCCCCTCTGGGTATTAAAACAATGAAAGGCATTTTTTAAAAAACTAAAAATTCACCTTGTGGTTTTGCTCCCAATGACCTACAAATATTGGTATATTAATGATAGTACGTAAGAACAGAGGTATTTCCTTTGATTTGCCGTTTGCCATTGAATATTATCCGAAGGTTTTTGCGCGAAGTCGTTGCTAGCCGGCAAATGTTTATTTATTGACACGCTGCTTAATATTCCGGTTTGCTAGAAATTGTTTGAGTAGTCACATAGGTCATTTGACTAACACAGCGACGGGTTGTTCTTGAACCTTGAATAAAACGCCAGTCTTTTGATTAATTTCAAGGAAAATAAACGAAAAGACTATTAAATTGCGGCTTCTGCGGTGCAGTGGGCAAAGGGTCACTTGAGAGTTGCAGTTTGATTCTCGCCGCGGAATAAATATTTAAATAACTAACCTCTAAATATTTTTTCTGGGTCTTGGTGTTCTCAATGTTGGTTGCAAAAAAGTTTGATAAACGCAGAAACACGTAGGTAAATATGAATAGACGTATGTAGTTCTAGCCTTGGATAAAACATAGGATATTTTTCATCTATTTTCATGTTAGTGAAGCCGCGGGCAGCAGTAAGTTCTAATGTATATAGGTCACAGATTACCCCCTAATATAGGTATTAGACTCCCTAGGAAGTTCTTTCAAAGGCCAGATCCAGAAAGCGGTTCTTCTGGACTCTGTGCGTATCGTCAAAAAGTTCCTCTCTGCAACCCTAGTCACCGGCTGCTTGAACCTAGCTTCGCGGCCAGTGATCCACAGTTTTAATATATTCTTACTGTAGGTACAATAGTTTATATGTATTTACTAAATTAAAAAATGTATAATAATAATGGTAAAATATACATTCAGTATTAAATAACAACTAAAAGTTTAGTTGCAAGGCCAGAACTTGATTATCAATCATAACCGTGCACATAAACCATCATTAACAAAAAACTAACGACCTAGGTACCTATTATTTTTGAAGGCTACTTTGTCCCAACAAGGCGCAAACATGAGATAAATTAGCACCGCTACTTATTATACGTATTTACGTATATTATTACGTTATACTTACAAAGGAAATTCCAAAAATCAAACTTGCAGTTTGTTATACCTATCATAAGCTTTTTTTAATGCATCTGTAGCAGTTTTAATTTGACTATTTTAGGATTTTTTTAATTAGTCAAAATCTTGCTTGTTTGCGCCTTAAGTAGGTATTGTACTTCCTTAATTAAGAAATAGTTATCTGTAATGCAATACATAATTTGCTCCGTTGATCTGGGAAACGACCTAATGACGAACGACGAATAATTAGATCTCTAAACAAAACATAAAAGTGCGGAGGATCTTGTAGTAAATTAAGGTAACATTTTTGAAGGTACCTTACAAATTATTGAGCAGAGTTATTATCGTATACTGAAACAATGCTTGCGGATGGAGGTCGTCGCAAGACACTAATTAATGCTGTCAATATTTCGTAATATTTGTGTTTTATGTATTGTTAAATCTGTGGTTTTATAGTCTTGTGCAAATATCCTATGACAACGTTTGGCAAATCGGTTGCACGTCGGAAGTTTATTAATAAAGTTAGTTATCTACTTTTTATTATTTTCGTTCTGTTACAGCCACGCTTGTAGCTTGTAGAGACAATAAAAACTTTTAAGAATAAAATCAAACCGTATTCAAAAAACTTAAATGGAACATTTTCGGGGTATAAATACCCTTTCCAATAAAAAAAGAATTATCAAAATAGGACTACTCTGTAAATAGTTATGCGCAAAAAAACAAATAAACCTACTCGTCGACCTTCCGTTTTTTCGTCGGTTGATAAAGCTAGAAATTGGAAAACATCATGGAAGTCATATATCAGCAATAACTGTCAACGATTCTAAATATTTAAAAAATCTACATCACAAGAGAACCCTTGATTGGTCCGACACGTAGTAGCAGGCTTTACTTCACGCTATGATCTGAACTAAGCGTGGCTAAAAGCGGTATTACACTACAGGTTATTTAAGGCCCTAACTACCTACGGCCCTGAATATCGTCCGGGTCCGGGTCCGTCACTTAGGGAACCTAAATCTTATTACACCACTCTTAGTTAGGGTTAGGGTCCCTGAATAACGTGTAGTGTAATACCGCTTTAAGCTATAGTTATAAGTATAAAACAAAGTCGCTTTTTCTGTCCCTATGTCCCTATATCCTAATGTCCATTTGACTGCTTCAATCTTTAAAACTACGCAACGGATTTTGATTCAAGAGCAAGGTTTATATATGTATACTAAAACCTTGCGAAGCTGGGGCGGGTCGCTAGTCTAACATAATATAATATAATAGCCTATTTGCATACCTGACCTTTTTATCTTAGTAATGAGTTTCCTACAAATAATAAAAAATAAGAAATTGAACAATTATAGGTGCATGCAATGTTTCCTTGGATGATTGAAGCCCTTTTCAGCTCTTGTTTCTAAATAGTTATATTAATTACGTAAAAATTGAAAAACCTTGAAAAATCTTGAATTGTTTTCCTGCATGCAGCATGTCCTCAGTTGAGGTGAAATACGAGAATAATGGACGTAATTTACCCAAGTCTATTATGTACCTGAGGTATATTTAATTTAATTGACACACCGGTTTCAATAGGTCCGTCCTTCCTCAATCATAGTTCCTATATTACTGTAAACGTGTTCTTGAGTAGAAACTCGGCAAACGTAGTGTAGGACGCCGCCCTCCGGCCAGGTGGGATGACGATCTGCGAAAGACTGCAGGCAGATGCTGGATGCGGCAAGCTGAAGACTGAACGCTATAATGAATGACACATTAGGGGATGCATTAGTATGTCCAACAGTGGGCTAATATAGGGCGATGATGATGATGATGATACTACTGTTAGGTACTTGCTTCCATAAAACAATATACCAAAACCTACAAAATTCAATAAGAAATGAAATACATAAATATGTGTTATAAACTTCTTCGACAATCCTAAATATTAAACTGAATTTGGTAAAGAAAATACTGTGTTAGGGTAATCACTGTCTTCTAAAAAACTAAAAAGCAGAGTAGATTAATAAAAACCTACTAACTAGCTTACTTGAATATTGCTATACCTACCAGTGACTATACAATACAACGATCATTCTTTTAAATACATTAAAATAGTCTGTAACAAACATAAAACATTACTTGTATTATCAGCTGCAGCAATTTTTGGGTTTTACAATTAAATGATCAAGTGGTTAAATGATAAAGGAGTGAAAATGATCAAGTGGACGAATGATCATTTTAGTAAACTGGGATTTATTAGAATGATAGTGAGCAAATTATTATTAGTAGTAGTAGAGTTCAAATTATTAGTTCCAAGGTAAAATTATACGGTTATGTTATTTTCTCTAAGTTAGTTGCGGTCACCGACATTAATTAACATTAATACACGACTCCAGTATCTACATTATTTATGTAAAGCAAGTGTGAGTGAACTTCCACTATTTAATGCACTGACTGCTAGCTATACGATGCGTGACATTCTCAAATAAAGTAACAGGATGGATAAACTTTTTCATTACTCGGAAAGAAGGTCTGACGTTGCCTGAAGAGCGGGTTGAAAGTGATACTTTTCAGCCCTAGGGAGAATCGTTTTCAACTGACAGCTATAACGTTACTATTGAACCATGATAATGGTAGAATAAATGCTGAAGCTAAAAAAAATCGCCTTAAAGCGGTATTACACTACACGTTATTCAGGGCCCTAACTACCGGGCCCTGAATATCGTCCGGGTCCGGGTCCGTCCTTAAGGGACCCTAAATCTTATTACACCACTCTTAGTTAGGGTTAGGGTCCCTGAATACCGTGTAGTGTAATACCACTTTTAGCGACAATTCACTGAATTCAAAAAATACGAAAGACAAGGCAGTATGGCTTTATGGCATTCGCCTGTCCTAGATGGACTAATATTTAAAAAAAAAATAGCGGCAATTTGATTAATTTTTTTTCTCATGTTTTTTATTTATATTTCCTTGTCTTCGTAATGAAAAACACAGTGTTTACCTCGTGTGAAAGTAACTTATGTAGTCCCTCGAACTATTGGCGTCCCCGTCTCGGGACTAAATAAGTTACTTTCGACCCTTGGGTAACAATAACTCTAACGTTTCATTAAATAACTCGTTGTTTCTATGGAAACGTTTCAAAGCTTTCATTTCTATCCCTTGAAACTCTTATATGGGATGAAAAGCCTATGTTTTATTCCAGGGTTAGAACTACTTCTATTCAAAATTTCAGCCCTATCCGTTCTGTAGTTTTTGCGTGAAAGAGTAACCAAACTCCACATGGACTAACTAATACAAGATATTAGGAAAGGATAAGGATAGTTGTTGCTCATTTAGCTCTAGGACCCTAACTAAATAAAATTGGGACGGTATGAGAGGTGTTGGTTGACTGACATGGGGGAACCAAATTAGACGGAAATGAATAGTTTGATTTCAATTCGTTTAGATCGCTTTATTCGGATTATGACGTTCGAGTTAGATATTCGTGGGTGTGTTATAAATAGGTATAATAAAACAATAATTAAGATAAAGAAAATTGTGTGTTTTTACTAACATTGTGTAAAAATGTGAAAACTCTATTTAGTTCTAACTAGATGCGACCCGCGGCTTCGCCCGCGAGCCAGAGTTTTTTTTCGTACAAATTTCACACACAAATTACACCCCTAGGGGTTATAGTGTAGAAATAAACAATACGTGTTTAATTATTCACTCCATAGTTGATTTATATAAGTTTTGAGTGAATCGAATCAAGGAAAAAATATTTTCCATACAAACTTTACCACCATAATTAAACCCCTCAGAGGTTAAAATTTCCATATTGTAATAGCCTATGTCCTATTCTAGGTCCTTAACTGTCTACATACCAAATTTCATTTAAATAACTTAAGTAGTTACGGATACTACTTCTATCAAACATTCACACAGACCTTCCCATTTATTATAATAGTAAGAAGTAAGATAGTAAGATTTGGACTAGGTATTTAATGGCAAGTTTCTTTGTTTTATAACAAACTAGCGACCCGCCCCGGCTTCGCACGGTTTTATTATACGTATAAACCTTCCTCTTGAATCACTCTATCTATTAAAAAAAACCGCATCAAAATCCGTCGCGTAGTTTTTAAGATTTAAGCGTTCAAAGGGACATAATGACATAGGGACAGAAAAAGCGACTTTATTTTATACTATGTAGTGAAGTAGTTTCACCTAATAGATAGCCTAGAATAAAATAACAGCTCCGCTAAGGTTAATTACAAGTTCATTGTCGTAGCATGGGTGTTGTATAAAATTACCTGAATACCTCGGTATAAATGCGGCTCGCTGAAGACGGCACTAATGCGCTATGGCGCTCAATAGGGGAGACCTATGTCCAGCTGTGTCCTTTTCCTCGGTATGTGTTCTCTACATCTTACATCTTACAGGATAGCTACGTTTGAAAACTATAAAATCATTAAATACTTGTACATTCTTCAGAATTTTGACACTCAGTCAAACGTGGAACTTTAAACCTAAGTTGTATTTTACCTAAGTAATGAATCAAAAGCCTACCATGAAAAACGCCTTACTGGCTCATATCAAAACGGCATAATGCTACAATATCCAAGCTGGGCAAGGTACTGGAGCTGGGGATTGGGGATCGAAATACGTTGACCTTTTCTGCAGGAAAGCCCCTGGAGGAAAGTTGGTTCCAGTTAATTAGGCACTTAACCCATTGAATAACATTTTATTGTAAAGCCTGACATGTAGATATGACATGTAAAGATCGGTTTGACGAGGGTAAAAGTTGCGAGCTGAAGTAGGTATCATTATTGTATTTCTCTCAACGGATCCGGGTCGTTGAGCCTCTTATCTTCTATCACCACAACAAACTTAAACACGACGTATTGTACTTTGTTATTTGCACAAGATATTCCTGATAAGGATTTTGGAGAGGCAACTACCATATCTACTCACTGGAAAGCAGGGAGAATTACATTACATCACTCTAGTAATTAAACTAATCTTACTAATAAAATAAATAGGAAAGTCTGTGTGAATGTTTGATAGAAGTAATATCCGTACTAACTACAGAAGTTATTTAAATGAAATTTGGTATGTAGACAGTTAAGGACCTAGAATAGGACATAGGCTATTACAATATGGAAATTTTAACCTCTGTTAAATAGGATGGTAAAGTTTGTATGGAAAATATGTTTTCCTTGGTTCGATCCACTCAAAACAGTATCAATAAACTATAGAGTGAATAATTAAACACGTATTTTTAAATTAGTACGCAATAACCCCTAGGGGGTGTGCAATAAATTTCTGAAATTTGTACAAAAAAAAAACTCTGGTTCGCGGGCGAAGCCGCGGGGCGCATCTAGTACCTATTAGATATGTAGTAAAATTAGTTAGGTAGTCGTTATTGAAGTTAATTTAACGAACTTTACCTTCTTACTTTTAGAGTTCATGTAATAACGAAGAGGTAACTCCGAACAACTGATCAATTAGGTATAATTTCAAACACCCAAACTTTGGCATTGATCTACAACTGCGCCCCGCGGCTTCGCCCGCATGGAAATTTATTTGAAAAACTTCGTAAGATTAAGATTTTTTCGTATTAAGTTACTATAAAACCTCAATAACGGTAACTCTCATTTTACATACTTTTTTTATGGGTTTTCAAAACTGCTAATCTCAAACTTTGATAACCCATTTTGAGTCTTAGGAAAAACCCTGAAACACATGTTCAGTAACTATATGCTTTTACTATTTATTCTCTGTAAGTTTTAAGCAAATCGACCTATTGGTTAAGGAGTTACAAAAAAACTCAAACACCCCTTTTCACCCCCTAAGGGGTTGAATTTTAAAAAATCAGTTCTTTTGTAGTAGTAAAAAGAAACTATCCTCCAATTTGCAGTTTTCTAGCTAGTTATTGGGCTGGGCGTTGTTTCCAAATAGCTTGCTACTTTGTAGCTTCGCACGGTTTTATTATATTACGAATAAACCTTTCTCTTGAATCACTCTATTTATTAAAAAAAACCGCATCAAAATCCATATAAATATATTTTTACACCATCGGAAAGTAGAGATTTCAACAAACAGAAAAAACACCAATTTTTTTTAAAAAACTGATATAACGCGTGAATTTTCGACTGACAATTACCCTAATTTTTCAATATTTCGATCAAAATAAGGTGAAAAAATTAATATTTTAAATCAAATAAACTACAGTGTATGTACCTATTTGAAACATAAAAAGGTAAGTTCTTACCAAATTTCGTGAAACGAAAACATTAAGGTATTGTAAAAGTTAAAATAAAGAACCAAAAACTTGGTACCTACAACTTTGCAATTTGACTTTTTACCATAGGACTTGTAGTTCTGCCGGAAATCGAGTTAAACCATTTTTTACCCTAAAACACTTACCCCCTACCCCTTCCCGACCTCAGATCGCCCGTAAATTATGTTTCCTTAATTTTTTACTACATTCTCCTCATTTTCAATGGGTTTCATTCATCCTACTATTATTTCATTTCTTTTTTCATCATTTTGAAAGGCTTCTACCCTGGTCTATTAGGCACATCTGTGTAAGTAAAAACTTACTAAACTTTATTTTGTTGTTCTTATCTCGTAGTAAATTAAAGGCTAGTTTTATTAAAATTAATATCACGATGATTGTGTAAATTTCACACGTACCTATTCTTATTTTCGTTCTTTGCCTACCTACTCCTGAATTCTAACCGATTAGATAAAAAGTAAAAATGATAAGTACTTATGTATCTAAATAATTTGGGTAAGTAGGTGTGTAAGTGTGTAGATATCCATAGGATTAGATAATATTTATATGTGGGGCCACTTGAACTGCTCGAAACTGATAATTCGGCTTTTGATAAAAACTGTGGGTTTATATTATTCGACACGTGATCGACGTGGGTTATCAAAAACAATGCTGTATTATATTTTGGGTGTGCGCTACTTACCTACATTATTGTTGCCTAATTGTTTGTTGTAGGTATATCTGAACCACGAACATTATAATTTGATAGATTTTCTGGTCCACTATGCACTTTACTATCACTACATAGTATAAAACAAAGTCGTTTTCTCTGTCCTTATATCCCTATGTTACTTAGGCTTAAATCTTTAAAACAACGCAACGGATTTTGATGCGCTTTTTTTAATAGATAGAGTTATTCAAGAGGAAGGTTTATACGTAAAATACAACTTAGTATTAAATTTTATAACAAAGCAATTTCAAATAATCAAATAGTTATCTCTAAAATCGCTCTTGACTCTTAACTGACGACCTTTGCACTACTTTCGCGTACGTACCTATTCTCAAAAAAAGTTTTGCAAAATGATAATCTTATGTTTCCACATCAATGTAGAATTGAAATATGCAAATGGATGCTATTGCACCGCTGCCAAGCACTTACTAAAATGTAGAGTTATATACTCGACATTTATATTAAGTAGGTACATTAAATTGTCAGCGTCCAATATGAAAGATTGCCTATAATAGACAAACTTTATTAACAACGAAAATTACAAGCAAAGGAATAGAAAAATTACAACTAGTATTTACAATTGAAACCATTGAGCTAACTGCAGACGGTGACGCGTGACCAAATCTAAAACATAATTTTAATCTTTAAAACTAAACAAAGGATTTTGATGCGATTTTTTTAATAGATAGCGTGATTCAAGAGAAAGGTTTATACGTATAATAAAACCGTGCGAAGCCGGGGCGGGTCGCTAGTATAATTATAATTTATTGATAAGCACTTCTTTCAGTGTTCTGAATCCATATTGTCAAACGCCCTCATGAACCTCAAGATACAAGCTTTCTTGCTTAGTTTAAGTTCCGCCAGCAATGTATTGCGTTTTGGTTGATAAATATTTTATTATTATTTACCTATCCTTTCCGAGGAGTGGAACTCCTCGGAAAACCTACCGCCACAGAGGCATTTGTCCTAAAACTCATACCCAGACCTACCCGACGATTTACGAGATTTTTTGCTTATGTTATCCAATAAATGACTACAGTAGGTACCCAACTAGCACGTTGGCGTTAAAATAACCTGTATATTATACTTATAACGGTTCCAATCGAGTATCTTAGTGTTAAAAATACCTGTAAGAATGGAGTTAGAGCATGCTCTAACTCACATATAACCACGAAAGAGGCGCACGATTTTGCAGGTAAAGGTGTTATAAAGCCTGTATAAGGGTGGTATAAGGGTGTTAAGTACCTGCACAAGAGTGTTTATTCATTCTCAGCTAATACCTTAACCGGTATAAATGTCTTGTAGATGAGTTGGTTAATACTATAGGTGTTAGAATCATTTCGGTTAAGAATGAAATATCACCTAACATATTACAAGACCTATTTAAAATACTTGTTTGACACTTAATCGCTTAGTAGTTAGTTGGAATATTCTCAAGCGTAGGTATTTTGTATCTTACGACGGGAAGTCTATGAACTTTTTTACTTAATAAAATTATGTGACTATCAGTGAATGGGGTAACAGAATTGACAGAGGAGAATATACAAATACTAAGGAGTTAAAGTTTTCATTGGAAGTGAACATAATCTGCCGCGGTAATTTTACTGTAAATGTATACCATGTTTCTCATCTCAATTTTAACGCGCCCTGGATTAAATTAAGATTTTAAATAAAAATTATGAAGAATAATAAAGAAATTTCAGATTTTTATTATTTAATTTTTTTCCTTATTAGCCAGTAGCATGTTAAATTAAGTGGTTTCAGTAGAATGACAGAAGTTACATAAATAATGAAGTATTTTGTTGTCAAATATTGAATAACCTATATAACTTTTAAAACTATCATGGTTTTTAACACTAAAGTCATTGTATACGGGATATTTACCATGATTTGTTTTGTTTGGAGTTTTTCGATATTTCGGCACCGTTTCAGGCGCCATGATCACGAAAGAACTGAGGTCACTGCGAGTGAGTTTTTATTGGCAGATATATCGATCTACCCTCATTTTTCGTCTTTTGCTACGAACGTTACCACTACCACCGGTTTCATTATCTATCGCAACTCGATCACGACACACTACACTAACGGTATCCGAACGCCGCTCCATACGTACATCACTTCTTCGGTTTTTGCACATCCTCACAACAGGGTTCCAGGTTCCTGATAATTGGAAACCTTCTTCTCGATTGAAGTTCCTGTGTTTGGTAATCTCAATGGCCTCCTGTACCATTCTTGGTATGTAATGTCGCTCTGTTGAGATTACTTGTGGGTTGTGTAACTCGATCCAGTGATTCGAACCAGACTCCAGAAGATGCTCAGCTATGGCCGACTTCTCAGTAGCCCGATTCTTAACCGCACGTATGTGCTCCTTAACTCTGCAGGCAATAGTGCGCTTCGTTTGGCCTATGTAGGAGCTTCCACAGCTGCAGTCGATCTTGTACACTCCTGGTTTCTCAAGTGGGAATGTGTCTTTAGGCGTGCGCAGGTAGTGTACGATCTTTTTAAGCGGTGACCTCAGTTCTTTCGTGATCATGGCGCCTGAAACGGTGCCGAAATATCGAAAAACTCCAAAGAAAACAAATCATGGTAAATATCCCGTATACAATGACTTTATTGAATAACCTATTCAATATATATAAGTTGATTGACCAAAACAATGGCGACCGAACATTAAAGCTTTATGTCTTTGTTAAGTGTTCTATTACACATTTCGAGATACAACATCTTTAGTCAAGAATGTTGTCAGTCTTTAGTACTCTTTACAGTGTATTAATAGTCTTAAGTAACTACAATTACTATAGCCAAGACAATACTACCGGCTAAGCATAAAATGAACTTATACTCTTGACAAACTCTGTTTTAAAAGTAATGTCTGCACCTTATAATCAATATAACACCAAAATACTTATAAGGCACTTTACGGAAAAAACTAAACAACAATAAGTGTTAACGAGAGTCAGCGAGAACCGTTGTATAGATTTGGGTGTTATAAACAGGTTAAACCTATAACATCTTAAGTATACTTGTTGCAGTTAGCACTATTGTAACTCTAAAAGTTGTTTAACGTCGTTCAGTATAATACTACTAACACTTTTCGAGCTCAATTTATATTTTAACTACCTTATAAAGTTTATAGTTACAACTGAGATCATTATTACTCCGTTAAACAGTTATAAGTAATAATAATACCTGTAACTGACACCAAAATGTTAGTTGGGTACCTACCTAGCTCATAAAGATTCCAATTTAAACGACGAAGGATGCCCTGCGGCCATGTGGAATAGTTACCTGCGACAGACTACAGCTCGCAGATTTACTTACGTATGAAAGGACCGTTATGTAATAACAGAAAGAAAAGTAGAAACGCGGATACTGGATACGGCAAACTGAAGATCGCGATGGCTTTCACTCACATGACTCACATGGGGTCCTATGTCCACCAGTGGACTTGTGGTCGTGGGATAATGACAATAAATTTCCGTGAAAACCTTAAATAAGTTTACTGTCATTTTACTATTTGTTAGCCTGTTATTTATAAGCCTCTGGTTTTCCTTTAAATCAATAAATAAATTTAGTTCAACGTCAGTTTTGGTAACTATTGCTTGTAGGTAAAGTTTTGCTGTACAAAATCAAGATTCAAGATTCTTTATTGTTACATGCTGTAGTATCTTTGTATAGGTCTTAAATTAACATATGGGTATCAACCTATATGTACCCAACCTCCTCAGAATCTATTGTTTATTTTAACTTACCTAAACACCACCATATTATAACTTCACAAGACACAGAAGGCCCTAGTTACCTAATTATAAAATGGTTGTGGCAGGCATTTGGTTTCGCTGCCAGCGCATAACCTATGCCAACACACTTACGTTGTGATATCACGGAACGACCGGATGATAAGATGAATGATGCGAATGTGATCTCATGTTGGATGTCCCCACAGAGAACTCCGTGGATGACCCATTCAATAAAGGGAGTAAATCACTACATAGTATGTCTTTTTTTTGTCCTTAAGTCCCTTTGAACGCTTAAATCTTAAAAACTACGCGACGGATTTTGATGCGGTTTTTTTTAATAGATAGAGTGATTCAAGAGGAAGGTTTATACGTATAATAAAACTGTGCAAAGCCGGGGCGGGTCGCTAGTTTATTGATATAGTGTACATTTTTAATATTTGGTTAGCCGGAAAATCAGCTAACAACTATTTAGACAGCCGACGAAAACATAATAGGTAGTATAGGTATTAAATGTTTTCATCGGCTGTAAAAACCAGCAGTAAGTATTTTATTTGGTCGGCAACTTAATTATTTTTGATAACAAAATAAATTGTTGCTTGATTGGCAAAATTAATGTGTTATAAATTATTGTTCCTGCTAATATAAAAAAGTACCTACTTAAATGATTAGTAGGAATATACCATTATTTTGAGCAGCTAATAAATAATGATATTATTTTGGTCACTGGTCGCAATTACTTAGATAATAATTTACGCATGGTCAAATGGGCAAAGTAGTCTAAGGAACCTTTTTCGGTAACTATTGTAAATGGACGGCGCGGCTTAGGCATTAGAAAATTTATCTTCACTACATAGTATAAAACAAACTCGCTTTTTCTGTCATAGTATAAAACAAAGCCGGGGCGGCTCGCTAGTATGAAATGAAGAACAAATTTGAAAAAAGAATGGCACTGCCACTCAGTGCAATTTACCTGCAGCGCAACGTTTCGATGGTTAAAAAAACTAAACTTTCTCGTCGCTGTAAATGAAACTTGTTTTTTAGCATGTTTATCACAAAATAAGTCTTCTTACACAGTAGTGTAATCTATTTCAAAGCTGAAGGCTGCTTGGAAACTTCTTCCGACACACATAGTTTAACAACACCAATATTACAAAATAATTTTTTAGTAAAATCAATTAAGATCTTTATTAACAACGAAATTTACAAGCAAAGGAATAGAAAAATTACAACTAGTATTTACAATTGAAACCATTGAGCTAACTGCAGACGGTTGCAAACAGTCTAAAGGTAGCTCAATTGATCCATGTCAATACCAGTCGGAAGCGTCCCCAAGACACTGGCTGCATTACCACGCTGTATGGCAATGCTGATGCGCTGAGCCAGATATTCACCAGCTCTCGGGTCACGCGTCGCATCGACCAGACGCTCAGATAATTTTTTAAAAACCCGGAGAGCCTCGGTACCCCACGGACCTAGGGTCTCGAATCCAAGGGGAGCAAATGCGTAGGTTCTGTCGAGACCTGCATATTTGCGCCTCTTGAGATCCTCGGCCAGATCTGCCGCCGCACCAGCCCTAGTGGATGTCCTTGAAAGATGGGAAGGTGCAAGTGTGTCGACGCATGTAGCGTCCCACACAATGGGCCTCCCCAACTCCCATGGGACTAGTGTCATACCGTCGGGCCTCTTGCCATCGTCACGGAACAGACCATTCGGTTCGAGAATAGCTGGTACGTTAGCGCTGACAAAGGCCCGCCGGATGATATCATTAAGGCTGGCATGACGAGATATCCGACCAGCGGCCCTAGTACACGATAATCCGTGATGACCAAGCTGTTCGACTGCAGTACCGCACTGGCATTGATGAGGCGCACAACACCTTGCACCCAACCGAATACATGTTGCGATACGGAAAGTAGCGGGATCCAATAAAGTGCCAGTGTTATAAGAAGGAAGTGCTTGCAGCCAATGTCCTGACTCCCATTTAGAAACGGCTAGGAGACGGGCACGATCTGCCGAGCTGGAGCACGTTTGTAACAAACAATTCCGTGTCAACTCACACAAAGGCCCATCCCATTGCCGTTGGGACGAAAGAGATTTTGGAGGAGCAGCATCGGGGCAAGCACTATGCCAAGCCGTTCTAGCTTCGTCTAAATATGAAATTTTGAAAGAAATTTGTGATCGGACCAAATCAGACGTGTTTAAAATTTTTTCAACTAAAGAACTAGTGCTGTAGACGGAAGATAGGAACGCTGGTAGGGCTACACTGGAAATTTTGCGAATACCTAAGCCTCCCAATTTGACAGGTAGGGAGGCCTGCGACCACGCCTTGTCATCCAAATCAATATTCAAAACCGATGATAAAGTATTCTTTATTATGTTGTCTAAGCTATCCAATAGCTCGCTGTGTTTCCACAGGTGACTACATCTTAAAGAATACGTAAATTTAGGTACAAACAGGCAAAACCGAATAATAGTAAAAGCCATATGGCTGTTAATTTTGAGAAGTCTGTCTGAAGTTTTGTTGAAATTTTGAATTTTCTCATCTACAAATGGCCGAAAAGACTCATCAAGAATTGGTGAACCTAGGAGTCGAAGTGAACATTTATCTATAACTGTAATGTTAGGGGCCAAACTGTTAAATTTTGCAATGATATTGTTTTTGTCTACACAA
Source organism: Eupithecia centaureata (assembly GCA_944547425.1). Classification (NCBI taxonomy): domain Eukaryota; kingdom Metazoa; phylum Arthropoda; class Insecta; order Lepidoptera; family Geometridae; genus Eupithecia; species Eupithecia centaureata. The sequence continues at coordinate 12,900,221 of OX155691.1, forward strand.
GAGTCCGAAATAAAAAGCTCGCACTTTGAAAAATTCAATTCCAAACCTATTTGTCGAAATTCATCTGTGATGATTTTTAAATCACTAAAAACGGTGTCCACTTCTCCACCTAAAGTTCCGTCATCCAAATACCAAACATTGAGCTTGGATTGAAGACGTTGAATTATTGGATGAATGGCAAGGCTAAATATGGCCGGACCAAGAGGGTCGCCCTGCTGACAGCCAACGGCAGACGAAATAATGTTATTCCGGTAAATTAATTTTGAGGGTGAACCATAGCACTGCCAGAGAAAAGGGTAAATTTCAGGAATTTTATTTTTAATTTCGTTTAGCAGGGCGCCCCTATCTACGGAATTGAAGGCATTTTTGACGTCTACCTTCAGAACTACCTCCCCATAATTTTGATCCAAAAATGTACGAAGGGAATGCACTGCGGCCTCACAGCCGCCTCGCGAACCAAAGCCTAGCTGAATTGGTCGGAAATAGTCGCCTAAATAGTCGGCTTTTTTCCGACAGCAGACTTTAGCCGCAAGGCGGCGGTAGGTAGTGCCCACGGCTATGGGTCTTATACCGCCATCCTTCTTTTTGAGTGCACAAAGGTTTGCACCATACAAAAGTTCCGTGATCTCGCTGTTGACTCGGCCTGACAACATCAGGTTGATCAAAGACGTCAAGTCTTCCAGAAGGACTTCACCTGCATGGCCAGACCCACCAGATAGTAGATCTTTTAGATGCTGTGGAGACACAGCATCCAGGCCGCCGGCAGAGCCACTCTGGAAAGAGAAGACGGCTTTGAGCACATCCTGGCTGGTCGTGCCTACAGCGTCATCACTCTCTTGTGGTGGATCGGGGAGTTGGATATCGGGCCCTGCGGGTGGATGCTTACTCTCAAGAGAAATGAGAGTCTCATCATTATTTGGCGCCATCGTGTCATTTGAAAACATTAAACGTGAGGCTCCTTTAATATCACCATCATTGAGTTTACTTTCTACAAGTCTGTAGATAGTAGACTCTGCCAGTGATGTGTATGATTTTGAATTTTTGTGTGAGTCCTGATCATCAAAATCAATAGGATGCCCTGCACGTGCAGTGTACCTAACACAATTTTCTTTTATCCTAACAGTGATTGAACTTTTGATCGAAATATCTTTCTTTACATGTAATATTTTGTAAGGAAAAATTAAAAGATGCTCCCAAGCTTGCTTTGTGTTTTTTAAAACAGCGTTCCTAATAGCCTCCGAGAGAGAGGAAGCGACAGAGATGCGGGCACCTCGAGGAAATAATTGAGATTGACATGGTATTTTTTTAAATTAATGCAAAATTATAGTGAGCGCACGATGCCATGGCTTGACATAATTATGAGGTTAATGAATAATTAGTCACAAGTTCACAACACAAGTATTTATGCCGACTGATGAAGGTCCGCCTGCGACGCACGCTACGACGACGACGCCGAGGCGGGTTTTGAACCTGCAACCTCCTGGTTGGCCAGGTTCGATTCCCGCCTCGGAACAAATTTGTGTACGATCTGCAGAAAGCATAGTGCATAGGGATATAGGGACAGAGAAAGCGACTTTGTTTTATACTATGTATGTAGTGAGTGATGTAGTAGGCCGTTATGTAGGTAGAAACATTAGAATAATGTAATCTTTAGAACTACAGAAGTTAATAATAAGTATACCTACCTACGTACTACTACGCTAATAATAGGGGAAGGGCGGGTAGCCCCGGACTGCGGGTACCCCCGGACACTTCAAATATAAGGTGATTAGGCTCACTTAGAAACAATGAAATACAGTTTAAGATGATTGTTCATATTCCACGCGTCATCTTAAACTGTATTTAATTGTATTCTAAGTGAGCCTAATCACCTTGTATTTGAAGTGTCCGGGGGTACCCGCCGTCCGGGGCTACCCGCCCTTCCCCTAGTACCTACCTACCAACTTACAGCTCTATCGTGCATTTAACATTGCTTGATAAATAACAAAAACAAACAAATAAAACAACCGGCGGCAGTCGAAGGAAAACAAAATATTTATAGAAATGTGTGTCAAGTACACCTCGGAATTGATTTGTTGGTCTGATTGGATAAATGAGGGATGGACTCGACCTACGCAGTGTACCTTCTGGAGAAATAACTTTTGGCAAGTGCATATTCTGAACAATCCTACCAACAAAGTAGGTGGGTATTTTAATTCTAACACAAAACTCATGCCAAATACGAGAATCAGTCTGTCTCTAGTAGGTACATAATTAAAACCAATTTTTTATTTCTTTATCAAAATTAAGCTCATTGACAAGTCAAATCTAAAACAATATTAATTATCATCAACAACCTATATTAGTCCACAGCTGGACATATGCCCCCCTCAGACTATTAAAATATCATGCCTCCCAAAATGAGCGCCATAGCGCCTTGTCTTCAGCTTGCCGCATCCAGCAGTCTTTCTCAGATAATTATACCACCTGGCCCAGTGGCGGATTTATATTTTTCATGAGTGTAGGCCACTTTGTCCCGCCGCCCCATGTACTGAGCCGTTCATTATTAGCTGCGACCCCCCCCCCCCCCCCCGTAGACATACAATTTTGATTGTCTGCAATCGAGTGACCGTCCTCTGAAATCTGCCGCCCCCCTAGGACGCTGCCGCCCTCCTAGGACGCCGCCGCCCCTAGGCCGCGGCCTATACGGCCTGTTTACAAATCCAGGACTGACCTGGCCGACACTGATACTGGGTTGGGTAGGTAAAATATTAATAAAAATAAAGAAAAAAGTTTTCTTTGAACCTTTTGACTAAATTTTTTGTACACAAGTTCAAGAAGTCCCTATTCGAAGATTTAAACAATTCCTACAATTCGACTGGTATATTGACATGGATCAATTGAGCTACCTTTAGACTGTTTGCAACCGTCTGCAGTTAGCTCAACGGTTTCAATTGTATATACCTACTGTTGTAATTTTTTCTATTCCTTGATTGTAATTTTCGTTGTTAATAAAGTAGTCCTACATTAAACAAAATCTTACCCAGAAGGCATATTACTCCAAAAAAGATAACGTACTAATTCCCTGGCTAGCTTAATTTAATACCTAGATCCTGTATTTGAATACACGTAGTTTTAGCCCTGGAATAACACATAAGCCCAGTTATTATTTATTCTTATGACATAGGCTACATCATCACATAAATCAGTTCAAATGACATAGAAATATCCTTGAAACGTTTCCATAGAAACAATGAAGCCGCTGGCAGATCCAAGTACGCTATACATCATCCAGATAAGATGTAAAAGGCCTTATGCAACCGTCTAATTACGGATGCACTGACGACGTGCAGCATGAGTGTTTGGCACCGGCGGCGTGGTGGCCATTTGGCACCGGCAGCGATCAATGACATGACTCCATTCATACCTGGGTCGATTTAAAGGCCACCGGGTTGTTGTCACTTGTACAACTGCTATTATAAATTGACTATCACCATGGCCCAACGAATACAAGAAGGTACTTTATTGTAAGTTACTTGTATTCTTGGTCCATGCTATCACTCAAGTAAATTACAGTTCAGGAATCGAAAATATTGAAATTAGTTGGTATTAAACAATTGAAAACATTGAGCTTACTGCAGACGGTTGCAACAGTCTCAAGGTAGCTCAATTAATCCATGTCGATACCAGTCGTCGCGTCCCCAAGACACTGGCTGCATTACCACGCTGTATGACAATGCTGATGCGCTGCGCCAGATACTCATCAGTACCTACCTATCAGCACCAGTTTCTTGGGGACGCGACGACTGGTATTGACATGGATCAGTTGAGCTACCGCTAGATTGTTTGCAACCGTCTGCAGTTAGTTTCAAATGCTTATACTAGTTTTCATTATCATCATCGGCCTATATTAGTCCACAGCTGGACATAGACTTCCCCTAATGAGCATCATAGCGCCATGACTACAGCTTGCCGCATTCAGCATCTGATGCAGTCTTTCGCAGATCAACATACGACCTGATGGCTGGAGGGCGTCCTAGACTACGTTTGCCGAGTCACGGTCTCATACAAGCACAACCAATAACGTAACATTCTATAGGTACTATGAAACTTTAAAATTTTATGTACCTACGGTATTTTATGTTTTAGAATGTGTAATAAGTAATGATGGCAAAAAGTCTCTTGTGGACAGTAAAGTAAATGACTGACAGAGTTATAAAGTTTAATGATCGTGTACGAGCTATTGTTCTTTTTGTATCGTACTTATAATCCACTATAAACTTTACGTGTGTAGTGAAGTTTTATTTTATTTATTCATAGAATATTTTAAATGTACCATTGTGTATCAGAAGTTACGCCACCTACAATTTAATCTAAGCAAACACAAATTAAAGTACGTGCTCCTCTTTCCTAGATGGCGTTATTCAAAAGAGTAATTTTAGTAATGGCAAGGTTTTCACTTCATTCGTTCTATATATCCGGATTGTCAATTGAAAATGACAGATGTCAAAACTTGCTCCAAGAAATATGCTGGTGTGTCTTGTCATGCATGTAAATAGTTTTTCGTAAAAATAAATGTTTTTTACTCTAAACGCGACGGAAAAACATATGAAACCATAAAATTACTTGTGAAATAATAGTTGTGGCTTAAGAATGGGGCTCTGCGACGATGGTAAGTGCTTTTAAATCTTGTTATAAAGTTTGTGGTAAACAAGTTAATTAACGACCCACTAGAGACTGGTAGAAGCTCTAAACGATTAAAATTCCATTCTAGATCACATCTTGCACCATCTATACATAGTAATAAGTGTCAACTAGCGTCTACTTACGGATAACTTACAATCTCAGTAAGTTTGTAAATAAAGTCTTATACAAGATAGGTACTTCTGTTTTACATTCTGGCTGCCCAATGTTTGTTCAGTCACTTAGTCGTTAAAGGCAAATCTCAATTGCGGAACTAGACAACAGGTTTGACCTCTAAACACATTACTCAATGTTTATGTGAAGGGTTATCTGGTAATGTGGGTCATATTGTACACAATTGTTTATTTGGATTGTTCCTTTCTACCTATTACTATAAGCTTCACTTTTCTATATTCTTCCAGCTGTTAATATGTGATTCCAGCAGACACAATCTGTAAAATTTTGAATTTGAACTCAAATTCACTAAAATGACCGAGTTATGTTACATCATTCTTAAGTGTTAATGTCAAAATATCAGCAAAACAGAATACCTAACATTAAACTCACTGTGGATTCAGAGCATCAGAGCTTAGTGAAGTTCGAAATGAGTTTGTAGAATGAGAGTACAGGTGTAGAATAAGGCAACCTGCCTGGCCTGTTAAGAAGGAAGTTTGTAATAAATTAGGTAAATAAGTATACGAAAAGAACTAGACTTTGTGGATTGGCTGGTAACATTTTAGGCAGAATTTTTATTGTTACATTTGCCCAAACATATAACAATGGCACATACTTTTGAATTATAATATTAATGAGAAAGCATTGTAAAAAATTAATAAAACAATGGTGGATATGATTTCCAAGCCGAGTATAGTTTTTCAAACTGAAATCAACAGTATCTAAGCATGTACTGAAATAAAGGGCATGTTGATGCTTATGATTGTGTGAAAATGGCATCTCAACCAAGCCTGTCCACAACAATCACACAATATAGATCACAATAGTGCATTCATTGTATTTGTACATGGAGACACAAATTAGTTTCAATTGCACACTATCTAGGACTGTTGACTACAAAAGTTTGTTTAAAATAATATTGTAAAATACAAGAAAAAAGTTAAAAAAAAAAATGTGTATGAACTGAAACTGAACATCATAATCAATTTTTATTTTAACACATGCTTTTACTGTGTATCTTAACCAAATCACTACATAGTATAAAACAAAGTCTAAAACAGAGCTTCCTGTTGTCTGTCTGTCCCTATGCATGTTTAGACCTTTAAAACTATGCAACGGATTTGGATGCAGTTTTTTAAAGTGATTCAAGGGGAAGGTTTATGTATGATACATCCGTGCAAAGCCGTGGTCGTCGCTCATCACTACATAGTATAAAACAAAGTCGCTTTTTCTGTCCCTATGTCCCTATATCCTTATGTCCCTTTGAGTGCTTAAATCTTTAAAACTACGCAACGGATTTTGATGCGGTTTTTTTAAATATATAGATTGATTCAAGAAGAAGGTTTATACATATAATAAAAAGGTACGAAGCCGGGGCGGGTCGCTAGTAATTTATAAATGGGATAGTAACTCTTTTTTCAAACGCTAAACAGATCTTTATAAAATCTGATCAGAAAATAGTTTGTAACCTCACAGATTAATATTTTCACAGTAAAATTCCATGAAAAGAGGCTGTCAGAAAACTTTATTAAATAAATAAATAAATAAACTAGTTCTAGATAATAATTACAATAAAATTGTGTAAGCAACTGTCCATCAATTGGTTGTTAACGCACAAATAATGCATTTGCCTAGAGTTCCAAGTGCAATAGGTATGAAATTTCCTTTGTATTGAAGTGAGTAATTATCATTGTGCCTATAAAGCAATGTTGACGGATTTATTTGATGATTCAACTTCCTTTTTTATTGAAACTTAATTTCCATGATTAAATTGAATCTGAATTTTAGTACACTTCTGAGATATTTCTTTTTAATGTCGTTGATGTTAATTACTCAAGAGATTTAAATTAGTTTTGGTTCTTAATTTCGATTTACTGTTAATCATAAATTTGTTCTTATTCTTTAGTCAAAAATGTGTTTTCCAAATGCTGCAAAGATAATTAAATCAAAGTTTGTTAATAACATGGTTTCATAAAAAATGGAATACTGACAGATTTAGTCTTTGTATGCTAGAATCCTGCAATTTTTTTCAAATATCAATAGAACCAATCTATCTCACACGCAAAGTTAATTGAATACCCTTAAGTCGTAAAATACAAGCGTTAATCCTGTGACCTCACCTTAGCAGCTTGTAAGCCTTTTGACTTCGGGACCAGACGCAGGCTTGATAAGCGCCTTAGGGAATGTACCTACACAACGCGTTACAGCTTTTTACCTCCGGGTGACCACCGATCGGATATACCAATAACACCCCTCCCACCTGACGCCCCCCCCCCCGGGCCTGTGTTCGTGGTGTTTTCAAGACCCTTAACGGATAACGTACTATGGGTACGTTTCATTATTGTCATTAACCATAGAGAGGTAATGCACATAAAGTCCATGACACATATTGGGGGTAGTGTCCAAAGCCCATGCTGGGCATGCGTAAATACTGCAGGAGGCCCTGATGCCCGCACTGTTGGATAAGTTCCATTTAGGACACACATGGGTGCAAATTCTAAGACTAGGCTAGCATACCGTAAGGCTTAAGAAACCGGCAACAACGACTACTACTTTGGGTTACGGAAATCTAAAAAAAAAGAAATAAGAGATATGTGGAATCTAAACTTAGTGTGTGGTGTAGTAGGTGTCTATCTCAATAACAATATTATATTTTACAATCAATAAATCAAGATTTACCATATCAATTATCTGAAAAAAAACTTAAAACGATTTGCAAAATAACAGGAAAATTCCTAGAAATGTCTTTATCGTCTGCAAGATTACCTAGCCGCTTGTTATACGCATCAGATATGCTGAGAATAATCCGCTGTATCATCATGACTCGATGGAACTAATAAGGTGCCTAGTTATTTTATTCTTATGATTTTTATGAGGAAAATAATAAAATTAATGTTGAACAATTCACATAGCATCATCTAGCATTTGCCTGTGTTATGAGTACTAGGTGACTGATATACTTAAAACTACTTTAATACGACAGATGCATGGCATGGGGCGCGGTGGGCGAAGGTCTGCCTGCGACAGGAGTTTGCGGATTCGATTCCCGCTTTGGGCAAATGTTTGTATTCTACGGTCTTCAAAAATTTGTTCCGGGGTTCTGGGTGTTTTCTATGTGTAATAAATTTATCTATCTGATATTGTAATATCAGTCATCTAGTACCCATAACACAAAGTCTGCTAAGCTTGGGGCTTGTCCAGCAAAAAAAAAAACCACTACCTACATTAATTTACTTGTTATGATAATTAAGTTGATTCCCCAAATTCGGACTTAAGTACCTAATGTTTGACCTAGTTATAAGTTTAGAACTTTGTAGGTACCTACTCTTATAAATCTGTATAAATGTGAGCAGATTAACAACAAACTTTGTGTTGGAAGAATAAGAACGTTGTATCCCTCTAGCGCCTAAACGAGGGACATCATGAGGATGAGTGGTTATGGGCGCCCGCTCTTCAACACAAATTAGGTTCGATGTTAACCCGCTCATCACTACATAGTATTAAACAGTGTCTTTTTTTGTCCCTATATTTCTTTTATGCTTAAATCTTTAAAACTACGCAATGGATTTTGAAGCGTTTTTTTAATAGATATAGTGATTCTAGAGGAACGTTTATACGTATAATAAAACCGGGGCGGGTCGCTAGTGTATAATAACGAGTTTTAATCGTAGTAGGTAAAGTAAAAAGAGTTTTAATCGCGTTATGCACCTGCCTACTTTGCCTAGACCAGAACTTATCCTACTAAGTAGGTAGCACTTTCACTTTTCATTCTAACGTTTTGAAATTTTACGACCATATATTTTAGTCTTGCACTTCGTTTTTGCTCTGTGGTCTTGCACTTGCTCAAGAAGTACAGGTTAGATCTTGATCCAATTATATAGGACAGAACCACATAAGAAGTAAATACTTACCATCTTTCAAAATAACAAATAAATCAGAATAGCTCCGCCTAGAAAAGATTATGAGGTAATATAATCTGCTCACTCTTTTGCACTCGGCAAACAGTTTAATTATATCCAAAAAATCCAGTTGGAATAATTATTATGTGTTGGTCCGTCGTGACCGGCCTCGGCCATAGTATAGAGCGGACGTGTTACTCTTTGTGTCATAAGTTTTATTCATAAAGTGCGAAAAAATTCACATATTCTACTGGATTTTTATACCTATCGAAAGCTGTTTATACGTAGAACAGGATTCCAATACGTACGAAGTCGGAAAATTCACTCAAAAGCAGTAATTAATCAAAACATTCACCAAATTGAAGAACATTGCAAGTCATCACCTTAGAACAGTAAGTTGTAATTCCTTTGTTTTAGTGGTGAGTCATAATGCGCCTACTCGACTCTACTCACTAAGGAATTCACACAACTGAGGACAAGTTCTAAAATTTCGCTGCTACAGTTATAGCACAGTTGGTGCGGCGGTGCAGTCGGCAGAATTAAACATCGTCTACGGCAAGTGACAGACGCGGGTTCAAATCTACTCAGCAGTATACACTTTTTGCATTTTTTTTTTTGTTTTTGTTTTTCCTGATCAAAGTTTGCTGCAGTATATACTATTCGCTTGCTTTGCGCTTACACCATAATGGCAGTGAAATGTTCTGGTTGTGGAAAATTTGTCTCTTCATCAACTGGCGTCGCTACTTGTAGCGTTTGTCCATCAATGTACCATAAGGGATGTGTTGGCATAGCAGAAACATCTTCCACAAGTAAGGATTGGGCCTGCCCGGAGTGTACTAAGAAAAGAACTCGAAGGGGAGATAACAGCAGCACCCCTGTCAGAAATGTCAGCGGGTTAAACACTCCAGCTGCAGATGGAGCCCCCGCAGTTCAAAAAAGTTCTACAACAACAACACGCGAAACTTCTCGTTCTACGACATCGCGTCAGGGGGACCTGCAGACATCTGCAGATGATGATGACTCTGGTATCCTAGGGCTCCGTCGGGAGCTAACTGCATGTATGGCGGAAATACGAGAATTTCGAAAAGAGATGACAGACTTGCGCAATTCTCTCTCGGGAATCAACGAGCGACTGGACAGTTTTGAGCAGAGAATAGATGCAGTAGAGAAGCGGTGCGTGCCTGCGCATGACGAAATTGCAAAACTGGAGCGAACTGTATTACATCTCAAGCATGAGCTGAATGATAGAGACCAAGAAGCTCTACAGTCGGATCTTGAAATAGGGCAACTACCGGAAGAAAAAGGGGAGAATATTCTCCACACCGTGGTAGTGCTTGGTGCTAAGTTGGGGGTACAACTTGAAGATCGGGATATAGTTTTTGCTGAGCGGATGGGTATCGCACAGGTTGCGGCCGCAGGAGGTGAGGAACCACGCGCTCGTCGCGTCGTGGTACGCTTGGCTCGGCGAGATTTGAGAGACAGACTGTTGTTGGCTGCACGCGTTCGCCGCACGTTGACCGCCGTCGATGCCGGACAGTCAAACAATGCTGGATATCGTAGTCGAATATTTATCAATGAGCGGTTGACGCGAGCCAATAGGCAGCTATTCCACCGTGTTCGAGAGGAGTGCCGCAAGCACCAATGGCGCTACTCTTGGACTAAGAAAGGGCGTATTTACACACGGCAGGCTGATGGAAAACCAGCTCATCCCATACGGTCGGAGGAGGACATTGAGCGAATTTTTGGTTCAAACTTAGTTTGATTTTCATGTTACTACGATATTACACAGGGTTAAGTTTTATAATATGTATATCCACTTTTTACTATAAGTTATGTTTAGGTATAGATATTGATATTTTGTTTTTTTATGTTCTATTTAGTGGTTTGTTTTCAATGACTTTGTGTATTATGTTTCATAGCACGTACGTACTTTGCTCCAAAATCCCTATCTTTGTTTTTCAAAATGGTTAGTAAGTTGCTTCGAATAGGTCTATTTAACCCAGGTTCCTTATGCACGAATCAAGATAATTTTGTAGCTTCTGTCAATCGTTATGATCTAGATATCTTAGCAATTAATGAAACCTGGTTGAATGTAGGTGAGGAAGGTAAAGCCCCGTTCCTACCAGCGTATAGACTTCGTCATACTCCGAGACCGTGCGGTGTGAGGAAGCGTGGAGGAGGTGTGGGATTCTACATAAAGCGGGGTATAAATGCACGTACTTGGTCTCACCCAGTTGATCCAAACCACTCACTGGTAGAGCAAATGTGGATCACTTTTACATGTAGTGGGAAAAAAATGGTAATCGGAACTGCGTATAGACCTCCATGGATGGAAGTAGATACGTTTTTTGATGCACTTACAGATAGCATAAACGCTCTACCTTTAAATGACCATATAATTTTATTAGGTGATTTCAACGAAATCAGAGTAAAGTCAAAGTTTGACTTATTCCTAGAATGTCTTGGCTTGACTCAATTGGTGACTTCACCTACACATTTTACAGAAACGTCAGAATCCCTTATTGATGTGGTTTGCACGGATTTGCATGCTAGAAATATAACACTGGATCATGTTGGCAGGCTCTATGGACACTGTCTCATAGTATGCGAATTTAATATAAAACGTGTAAAGCCCATTCCTAAAACACTAACCTATAGACCAATAAAAAGTATCGTGATGGAAGATTTTGAAAGAGACTTACGATCTATAGAATGGGACGCGTTCCTGAAACTTGAGGACGTTAATAATTTGGTGGAAAAATTTACCAGTACGGTTGTGTCTTTATTTGACTTTCATGCACCTCTAAAATCTATTAACATAAAAAAACCTTCTTACCCGTGGATCACCGACACTATAAAACAAATGATGCGATTACGTGACGAAGCTCTATCGGATTATCATAAAGTTAAAACATCAAATAAAAAAGAATACTATAAAAGTATGAAATCAATTGTTAACCAGGCACTCTTCTTTGAAAAAAAAGCATATTTTAAATTTAATATAAACAATAAAATAAAATATCCCAGGCAACTTTGGAAAAACATTAAAAGTACCTTCTTGCCCGACAATAATAAGGAGCTCCCTATGCACTTTCAAGACCCGGATGCAATAAATAATCAATTCATAAATATACCAGGTACAATAAGTATACAAATTTCACAACTAACATATTTTGAATTCAATAATTATAATGATGCAATATTTAGTTTAGAGCCTGTGTGCTTAGACACAATTCTTAAAATCGTAAAACGTTTAAAATCAAATGCCGTAGGCAGTGACTTGATAAGTTTGGATATGCTCATTATGACGCTTCCTAATTCTTTAGAGACCATTCAACATATTGTGAACACTTCTATAACTACATCCACTTTCCCTAACATTTGGAAGTTGGCGATAGTTCAACCTCTTCCAAAAATACCGAATCCGATAGAACTTAAAGACCTTCGTCCCATAAGTATCTTGCCTTGCATATCAAAAATTTTGGAAAAAGTAGTAAGCTTCCAGTTAACTGATTTTCTTGAAAGAAATCAAATACTTCCGGACGTGCAATCTGGTTTCAGAAAAGGTCGTAGTACGGTCACTGCTCTACTAGATGTGACTGATAACATTATTGTCGCCCAAGATAGGGGGATGGTAACGTTATTAGTACTTCTAGATTATTCTAGAGCTTTTGACTCTCTTAATATCGATCTCCTAATTTCGAAGCTCGGCTACTATGGTTTTGATCAGAACACTAGGAAATGGTTCACTAGCTATCTCAGCAATCGCTCTCAGCACGTAAAAATAACACGCAGTGACGGTACGGCTCATTTTTCAGAGACAGTTGGAATAAATAGAGGCGTGCCGCAGGGCTCTATCTTAGGACCCACAATTTTTGCACTGTACTCTACTGACATAGAGTCCCACATCAAATACTGCCGATACCACATATATGCAGATGACATTCAAGTATATATCTCTTGCTGTCCAGCCGATATCGATGGCGCTATACTTAAGCTTAATACTGATCTTGCAAGCATTGCTCTGTGGGCAAAAAACAACAGTCTGTTACTCAACCCAAATAAAACAAAGTACTTAGTGTTTGGTAGCCCACGTCAACTAGCTAACACTCTTCCTAGCACAAGTATTATGCTTCTGGATAAACCCATCGAAAGAGTGTATAAAGCGCGCAATCTAGGTTTGAAAATGGACTGTAACCTGCGTTTTGAAGAGCATATAGCCGACTTGGTTAAATCCTGCTTTTATAAATTAAAAATTATATACAGGATGAGGCCCTACCTGACGGAAGAAGTACGTATCCAATTGGTAGAGTCGCTTATTCTTTCAAAGCTAAACTACACGGATATAGTCTTTGGTCCTCGACTTTTACAAAAAACGGCCCGATTAATCCAAAGAGTTCAAAACTCATGTGCCAGATTTTGTTTCAACATTCCGCATAGAGGTCATGTTTCGAGCTTCCTAAATGATAGGTCTCTTCTCAAAATGAGGCATAGGCGAAAACTTCATTTAGCCTGTCTTATGTTTGGTATTATGAAGCATCAAGCCCCCATGTACCTACACGATAAGTTTGAAGAAGCCTCTAGTTTGAGATCCTGCGAACGACGCCAGCTTTCGATGCAGCTCCTAACCCAGCCACATAAGACAGCGGCCTTTAGAGGAAGCTTCCGCTACGCTGCATCGAAATGCTGGAACAATATCCCACCGCCCATAAGGAACCTAAAGAGTCAGTATACTTTTAAATTAAAATTAAAACATTTTTTGCTAAACTGGCAAAAGGAGCAGGAATCTCTCAAACATGATACGAGTGCTATCTAACATAAGTGTGCAAAACTATTCTTTTAATTTATTTTATGTTTATTGTTTATATAATAAGTGAATTCTAGAATTAGATATTTAGTTTAAGTTATTAATTCTTGTAATTTAATATTGTTAACACTTCGCTTTATTGTATTTATTTTTGTGATAACTCGGTCCCATAGGTCACAACAGAAAACCAGCGCCGGTTTTAAATTTATAAAACCTGCAAATGCTGAGTTGGGACCTTTTTGTAACTATATTCTAAGGTTAAAACCGAAATTGCTGTAAGTTTTCTAACATATTAGTCTTTAATTTCCTTTAACTAATAATTAATATGTATTGTAAGTTACAAATAAACTTATTTGATTTGATTTGATTTGATTTGATGAAATCAGGAGGTAGGTAGGATAATGAAAATGCCACACCTATCGTGACCATTTATAACTCAAAATCATCTTAAAATAAATACAATGTCAAAGGAGTCGCTTACAAAATAAATAGTCCACATAAGAACAAAGTGGAAGAACAAGTTTCACGCTCTTACGTCAACGGGTTTACCATTTTGCAAGCCATATATTTATGTGGAATGATTTCGGACTTTGGACCAAAAGCTTTGTTTTGGGTCCAAAGAACGGATTACGCAACGTTTGGAAATTAACTTTAGCCAGTCATCGTGACCACGTAGTTTTTATGCATTCATTACGTAATTTTATGGTCGTAACTGGCAATATATAATTGCACGCTTTGTATTTTATAATGTCGGGGTTCAAAGTCCGAATTTGAACGCTAGAAGTAGGTTCCTTAAACTTGTTGATTTGTTTTCGTCTCCGAGTTATTATGGGCAATGTCCACGGTGGCAATGTTCGGACATACACACAATGCCTACGTACGATAGTGATAGAGTAATATGCTTACAATATGTAGTTCAATGGTCAAGCGTAAATTGGACTTTGCACTGAAGCGAGAACGCCGAGTAGGTACAGTCGCACAGAAATTGTCGACACATTTAAAAATAAATTAAGTATGAACGCTAAATTAATTACCTACGGAATAACAGTCGGTAGAGGCGCTGCGTTGTAAAATAATCTCAAATATTTTCATAAAATGTATAGAAACTGAATGAAAATGTTTACTTTCAACCGAATTTGAACAAAAATTACAGAGAACTTCATCAATGACCGATTGTCCGGAATGTAGTCAATTAAATACCCATTAATAGGTAAGAACAACACAAAACCTACTGATCAGATCTTGATCTTTATATGGGACATGAGAAGTACCGGCTATCAAATAAAAAAGAATCATTAAAATCAGCACATCCAGTAAAAAGTTAGGATTATTAACACCCAAAAAAAATAACCAACTTGAGAAAGTCCTGCTCATTTAATTGGTTAAAAGTAAACAAGTACTTACTTAACAAATTTTAATTCGTTGTTGTTACTCTACATTTTATGAAAAAAATTGAGAGCATTTTACAACGCAGATTACAAAAGTAAATATTTTAGTAGAGAAACGAGTCATATATTTGTCAACTACGTTATATATTTTTACCATCGATACTGACTCATCCTTTTAGTTATGCATGCATATTACACATTAGGGCACAACTTATTTTGATGTTCTGACTTTTAAAAAAAATGTTAAGGCGAAAACCAGTTTTTAAAAGACTGATTAACATAAATAAACCTAGGTAAGGTAAGTACATTTAACAGGTATTTTGTGCGTAAAGGCTTAATGCTACTATAGGACATACGTATCTACTAGACTCTACATATGTCCAAAAACGCAAACCTATAGACACTTAATTCTGTCTGTAGGTGGTCATACAAATAAACAGTGAAACAACAGGTTTAAATCAGGGTATCTGTGCTTATAAATTTTCTTATCACGAGTCCACGCTACAGAATCGTATCCATTTGAACTAGATACTTAACTTACGTTGAATCTGTGGCACTAAGTGCAAAGTCCATTTTATAGTAAACTAGCAACCCGCCCCCGCTTCGCACGCTTTTATTATACGTATAAACCTTCATCATGAATCACTCTATCTATTAAACCGCATTAAAATCCAGTCCGTAGTTTTAAAGATTTAAACAGTCAAAAAGTCATAGGGAACTAGGGACAGAAAAAGCGACTTTGTTTTATATTATACTAGCGACCCGACCCGGCTACGCACGATTTTATTATACGTATAAACCTTCCTCTTGAATCACTGTATCTTTAAAAAAAACCACAT
Source organism: Eupithecia centaureata (assembly GCA_944547425.1). NCBI lineage: Eukaryota > Metazoa > Arthropoda > Insecta > Lepidoptera > Geometridae > Eupithecia > Eupithecia centaureata. The sequence goes on from OX155691.1 coordinate 12,915,990, forward strand.
CAAAATCCGTTGCGTAGTTTTAAAGATTTAAGCATTCAAAGGGATATAGGGACATAAGGACAGAAAAAGCGACTTTGTTTTATACTATGTAGTGATAGTGACTAGCAACCCGCCTAGGCTTCGCACGGTTTTATTATACGTATAAACCTTCATCTTGAAACACTCTATCTATTAAAAAACCGCATCAAAATCCGTTGCGTTGTTTTAAAGATTTAAGCATATAATTATGTATAGGGACATAGGGAAAGAGAAAGCGACTTGTTTTAAACTACCTATGTAGTGATTCGCTGTACCCGCGACTTGGTCTTGGTGGAAATGTGACTTTGGTCATTTACATAAACCTACGTAACATATACTACTTTTAGCCCCTATTTCAAACCCTTACGACCCTTTTTTCGCATTTAAAAGTAGTAAATGTCCTTTCTCAGGCTCTAGACTATAACTGTACCAAATTTCATCTAAATCTGTTCAGTAGTTTAGGCGTGAAAGCGTAGCAAATAGACATTTATAATATTAGTTAGGTCATAAAAATTTTGTATTTTGTATATTAATTATATTAAGAAAAATCTGACATGTGAATTGATTTTACCAATAAATTGTATTTCTGTATTTCTGTAGGATTGCATTGCCTTTTCAACGAATAGGCTCCCTAGCTTAGATTTACGTTAAACACTGGCGGAGCGGGTTAAGGCTCGCCTGCGACGCAGGAGGTTGCGGTTTGATTCCCGTCTTGGAGCAAATTTTTTTACGATCTGTAAATATTTGTTCGGGGTTATGAGTGTTTTTATGTTTACAATCTAGAAAAACGCTTGTAAAGCCGCGGGTAGAAGCTAGTTTCCAATAAAACAACCACAGTTCTAGAAATGCAATACAATACAAATACTCTTTATTATACACAACAGTGCGTGCGGGCGGCATTATCGCTAAGAGCGTTTTCTTCCGGGCAAACTTTAAATAAGAAATTAACACTTGTATATACTATTACTGCAGAGGTAGCTCAGCTGATCCATGTCAATACCAGTCGTCGTCGCGTCCCCAAGACATTACTTATTACGCTGTATGGCAATGCTGATGCGCTGCGCCAGATACTCACCAGCTAGAGGGGACTATAAGAAACTAGTATCTAAGCCCGGGTCTTCGCACGCGTTTTTTCTATGGAAACGTCTAAAGGCTATTTCTATTTCATATGGTATGAAAATAAGCCTCTGCTATTCCAAGGCTAGAACTACGTTTATTCAAAACTAGCGACCCGCCCCGGCTTCGCACGGTTTATATACGTACTATAAACCTTCCTCTTGAATCACTTTATTAAAAAAACCGCATCAAAATCCGTTGCGTAGTCTAAAAGATTTAAGCGTTCATAGGGACATAGGATATAAGGACAGAGAAAGCGACTTTGTTTTATACTATGAAGTGATTTCAGGCCGATCAGTACAGAAGTTTTTGCGTAAAATAGGAACAAACATCCATCCATACAAACTTTCGCGATTACAATATTAAGGATAACTAGTCGGGCCTTAGTTATACCGGTTGTATCACAAAAAACCTTACCTTCGAATGTATTTTTTCCACAATCTCAAAATAACTACACACTACTACGTACTGACTAGTGTGTGTAGTGCACAAGTGTTCGAGTTGCCTTGACTTGTGCTTGTGGGCCTCCATTACGTGTAGTTCCGTGTTGATTGATGCTGTTGCATCTCTATAATTACCTATCTCTCTCAGCCTTGGGTCAGGTTATCAATAGGAATTGCAAACAGGATTTATGTTGTTACCTTTTGCATTTGGCTTTGTTCGACTGGTCTATGGATGCAAGATTCTCGGCTCTGGGTTACGGTGTAGAATCTATATTTATCTATATACTAGTGACCCGCCTGGCTTCGCACGGTTTTATTATACGTTATAAAACTTCTTGAATGACCTACTCTATCTATTAAAAAAAACCGCATCAAAATCCGTTGCGTAGTTTTAAAGATTTAAGCGTTCAAAGGGACATAGGGAAATAGGGACACAGAAAGCACTTACTGCTTACGATAACTAGACGAACACTAGACTGCTTAAATCTTTAAAACTACGCAACGGATTTTGATGCGGTTTTTTTTAAATAGATAGAGTGATTCAAGAGGAAGGTTTATACGTATAATAAAACCGTGCGAAAGCCGGGGCGGGTCGCTTGTCTACAATAATAGTAATAATTCTGGCCAATTCACACAGCATCATCTAGCCCCTGATCTAATCCCTACATCATCGTTCCAAATACCCTGTATATAGATAAACAAATATATAACATGGATGTAATATGTAGATAGATTAGTAAATTAAGAAGAATACACTTCATAGAATCAAACTACCGTAGACAATAAACACATAAGAGAAAATTGTAGGTAAAGAAATGTTAAAACAAAGGCACTATGTCCATCAAATATTAATGTACCTCGGTAATTTGCTTACTTTAATGTTATTTAATAGATTTTTGTTCGGGGCACGTGTGACTAATTTCATCATAAAAACTGCACACAACTGATTTTTTACATGAGTGGTTAAATAAATACCTACCAAATAAAATACTGCAAATTGGACAGAAACATGGAAGTAGGCTGAATTACTGGATTTATAATTTATTTTTGTTCTTCGTCTTTTGTTATCTATGATTTGTCTTTTATAATTAGTATGGATGTATGTATGTATGGAAGTTTGTTCCTCTTTCAAGCAAAAATAACTGAACGAATCGGACTGAAATTTGAAATAGACGTAGTACTAGCCCTGGAATAGCACATAGACTACTTTTGATCCCATAAATCAGTGCTCATGGGATAGAAATAGCTTTGAGACGTTTCTATAGAAACAACGCGTGCGAAGCCACGGGGAGATGCTAGTGTATACATGTATTTATGTTGAACGTGTGATTCCTAAAACGGACGACCCTCCGACATTTTCCAAATAATTATAGATTATAAAATGTATAAATTTAGAGACTGCTGCTGTATTTAGAGACTATATTTGAAGGCCTTGATGATTTCAGTGGCGCGCGGGCGTTTCGGCTGCGACGCAGGAGGTTGCAGGTTCAATTCCCGCCCTGTAACAAATGTTTGGACGACTCCAGATATTTGTGCTGGGTATTCTGGGTGAAAATCAAATGTATTATCATGTATCATAATCAAAAGTTTCATATTTTAAGTAAGTATATATCAGTTCTGTAACACAAGCTTGCTTTGCTTGGGGCTAGATAATGCTGTGTGGATTGTCCAGCATTATATTTATCACTACATAGTATAAAACAAAGTCATTTTTCTGTCTCAATGTCTCTATATCCCTATGTCCCTTTGTATGTTTAAATCTTTAAAACTACGTAACGTATTTTGATGCGTTTTTTTTTTAATATATAGAGTGATTCAAGATGAATGTTTATACGTATAATAAAACCGTGCGAAGCCGGGGCGTGTCTCTAGTTTTTTTATAATTTGAGTTATATGGAGAGCATATCGTGCAGTGTGAAATGGCGACACACCAGCAGATAGACGCGACCCGGCCTGCCCTCAGCGATAACTCAGTAAATAAACAAGATATATATAAAAGTGAGCTTAAATGCAGTAAACAATATCTACTGTAATGCATTGTGATAAGGTATTACGATTCAAACTAAAATGCGAGCTAAGCAGTCTAAATATTAGTGTACCCGGACTTATTTGGACTTCACTACATAGTATAAAACAAAGTCGCTTTTTCTGTCCCTATGTCCCTATATCCTTATGTCCCTTTGAATGCTTAAATCTTTAAAACTACGCAACAGATTTTGATGCGGCTTTTTTTAATTGATAGAGTGATTCAAGAGGAAAGTTTATACGTATAAAAAACCGTGCGAAGCCGGGGCGGGTCGCTAGTAATAAATAAACTACAAACTAATATAATAAATTCGAAACTTTGGATACTTCTTCACGCCAAAACTATGGAACAGATCGGGCTGTAATTTTTAATAGATGTAGTTGTAGTCTTGGAATAAAACATAGGCTACTTTTGATTAATTTTCACGGAGATGAAGCCGCGGGGCGCAGCTAGTACTACTTTAATAATAAAAAATAGTGGATAATCAAATACAACGCAAGCTAAGCAGAGCTTGTGTTATGGGTACTAGATGACTGATATACTTTACACAATACACTAGAAAACTCCAAAGAAATACCTAGACTCTGATTTAGAATCATATATATTTTATGTAAACAATGACATTTATGAATGAAAATTTAACAAAAAATTATTAGAATAACAGACAACAGGCTAACAACTAAAAACCAAAACAAAAACTTCAACAACAAATAATTGCTCAAGCACAGAGACAAAGATGCGAAAAGAAGAGAAAAAGTTTAAGTTCGATAACGGATGAGAAACTAATGAATGAAAACTGTCAAAACCACGAAAAGTTTGGAGCTCCTTCAGCTTGCTCTGATGATACTAGTATCGTAAAATATATTCCACCAATTTTCCTTTGGTTTTGTATTAATTATCTGGTTTTGTAATGAGTTTGTAACTCATTTGTTTACAAAAAAAATTCTCTATGTTTTTGAATCACGGTCACACTTAAATCTATAGGTGCTTTTTAAAAAGATCGGTTTAATAACTAACTTAATCTGAGTTGTGCAGAGATGTTCATATTTGTTAAAGATGTTGCACATCTCCTTATCGGCGGATAAAAAAGATTAGCGACAGAGTGAAAAATCACCGCGGATCCATTTACCATAAGACAGTTCCATCGGTGGTACAATTGCCACCGATTAGTTCCAATAGTACGGCTGTCCCATTTTAAAACCTAGTAAGGGACATTTGAAAAAAAAACGGGTTTTTGATTTAAGGCTCATTGTTAGCGATTGTCCACGAAATTGCATTATCAGAATCTCAAAAAACGGCTTAGAAACAAAAATTAAAAGTGTAAAAATACCTAGCAACTCCACCACGATGAAAAAGCTGGCCCGAAAAACCATTTCTAAACCTAGTAAGAGACATCGACCACTTTAAAACCTAGGAAATTCCCTTACTACGTTTTAAAATGGTCGGCGTCCCTTACTAGGTTTTACAAATGGTTAGCAAAGATCAACATTCGCGCGCTGATTTTAGTATGACACTAATTAGCCGCCGCGTGCGCATCGTTTTTTCTGTTTTGATGAAGAAAATTACTTCTGCTATGCCTAAACAGTTTTATAGATCATCCAGGATGATCAATGCAGTGAAAAAACGTTTTTTTTTGCAATAGCTGGACGCGGTTACTCATTGATATGTACTATGGCACCTCATAGGAAACTACATAAACGCCTATTAATTGATGGCACTGTTTATAAGTGTACTTTAGTTTACTTTTTACTTACTTAATTTACTTTCTTATTATTAAACTGGTTTCATTTAGTGAAATATAGCTTTAATCCATTGCAAATACAGCAATCATCCATCCAACCTTGTCCATTTGGTAGTTTATCAGGATATAAAATAAACTATGGTAAATCGCGCTATACTGTGCTACAGAAAGGTCCTATAAAACTAAAACGGGTACTTCTAATCGAACACCTAATTTTTTTTCGAGATTCCTGAGTTGCCAACATAACTAAAATTGTTTGCATTGGTAAAGAAGAATCCCTTTTAATTCTACAGGACATTTCTCAAGCAACCTGTATAAAAGTATTAAGTATGGAAATTCTGCTTTGGGTAGTTGCTAGGTTTATGAAAATGTTTGTGGCTTAACGAAACCAAATTTAAACCTAGTAACAGCCCTTACTAGGGTAATGAAATGGTCAATGACTGTCGCTTCCGTATCAGACAACCATTTCTAACCAAGTTCGCGCATTCATTTGTGCAGTAAAGCTACAATATTGGCCATAGAGAAATGAAATTGAACTGTATGGCAAGTCAAGGTTCTACCGCTTCTTTTGAGCTCATTCTCGTTCAGCTATTTATCATAGTTTTTCCAGGGCATTGAAATGAAGTGACCAAACCGTTTTTTGGCTCTCCTGTAAAATTTGTCTGATGTCCCTTACTAGGTTTTAAAATGGGACAGCCGAGTATCGTGTTAAATAAAACTAATCTAGTAATTTTAGAACGGATTAAAAAAATGGTAATTCCAAATCAAAAACTCATTGCAGTACCGGATACACTACCCGGTTCGCGCTAAGAAGCCCCTAAATCATTTAAATAAGTACGTACTAATTAGATAATTATGCCAAAAACCTACAAGCATTATCTGGCTCTGTTTACTTATCGATAGATAACATAATCTAGGTAGGTATATAATATTCTGTCAAACCCACACTCAGATAATGTACCGTCGTATCTGAATCCTGGTCGATAGCACTATCACATCACATGGCAACAAAGGAACAAAGCGAATGTGCCACAGAACTGACAAACAAATTAGTCACGATGTTTACTTACTATGGTAAAAGGTTCTGAATATCAGCTGTGGTCACATCCGTTGCATTTCCGATAAGCGTGACTCAGCTACACTACAGGCGCTTCGCTGATCCGACCATTCATATCCATGCAAATGCAAAAACCACAGATTTGTCCACACCTATGACGCCACATGTATCAATATCAACTGTCAGTATAGTCAAATCCGTGGCCGAGGAAGGTCGTGTCACGCGCAACCCTGATAGGCAACGGCGCGATAAAAACAAAAACACGCCGATAATATTGACCGAACATCGTATTAGTATGTTGACAAATAGTGACAATATTAAATTGGACTAAATCACCTGTTAGCTGAACTTATCGGTTTTTATCAGCAACGTCGGGGTTGATAAACAGTTGGTGTTGGTTAGTGTTGGAAGATGCCGGTGTTGGGATACGAAGGGATGGCTCAAGACTACTGTGTGGGGTATGGAGCGCCAACGCAGCCCTACATGGCGCCTCCGACGGGGCTTTGGCAGAAGAACCCTGCGTGTCCATATGGATACACCCACAGGAGCCCTGCTGAATCGCGTAGTGCTGCGTATAATAATGGTGCGTTGCCTTTCAGAAGCATTCTTAAATACATAATATTACAGCTATTTCCATACGTTTAGGTACCTTAATACGTAATAAGATAATAAAAAATCTCTATCATGCGCGATAACTGGCAAATATTAAATGATGTCATTTTTGGTAGGTATTTGCTTGTGATTGGTTTTTAAGTTTTTGCCTAGAGTTATGTTAATACGTTTCGGTTTTTCTTACCTTTGTATGGCAACGGATTATCATGCGAATAATACGTGATATGTTATGAATAATGACAAGACCTTGAACCGGCTTAAGCTTTCTAACTAAGTTTAGGGATGCGGAATGTGCGCGTCTAGATAACCCCACTGATCCTGAAGTCCCTCTTTAGAAAGAAGGGATGAAATATAATAGTGTTACAGTAGGCTTGTACCTTGAATCCGTAGGTTCCCATACTAGCCGTTGCGGTTGCTGCTCGAAACGTTTGGTGAACTTTCAACACTAAGTAGGTTCATAGATAACCCGCTAAACATTCAGTGAAATGTTAAATTTGTTAATGTTTCGTCTGCTGAAGAGTTTACTGGCTTCTTACGTTCAGTTCCTCCAGATCCAGGCCACAAAACTTCAATTTACGAAATGTCTTGTCGTATTTCATCACCATCATCATCAACCTATGCTAACTAGTCCACTGCTGGACATAGGCCTCACCTAATGAGTGCCATAGCGTTTCGAATTGCATCTACATAGTTTGGTGTCAAATTGTCAATTCTGATGTAACAAAAAAAATGTAAATGCTATTGAATTCTTGAGATATATTTTACTGGTGGCCTCGAGCGGCATGCCTGTAACTAAACCTTAGAAGCCTGTAAACTAAATAAACTAATTTTACTACACTATTATTGTTACATTTTGGGAAGGTCTATGTCAAACGGTGGACTAATAACTTTGATGATGATAATGAATAATGTTACCGTGTCCCTCTCTTACCCATTGCTAGTATAAATAGCAAGACTGAGACCTTGCTGAGATCTTCAACATCATCATTCTAGATTATGCTGTGTACCTGTGTACACATACATAGGGATACGATCTAGATTTCATTATGAGATCCATTTTACTGTCTTCTGTTTTGTGTGCACAGACAAGGAAATAAAAAAACCCGTCTCAAGAGCGAGTCGGACTCGTGCACTAAGGTTCCGTTATCAATAAAAACGGCAAAAAATCATGGTTATTGTACGGGAGTCACTTAACTATTACTACTATATCATATATCACTTATTATTACTATATCACTTAAATATGTTGTTGTATTTATTTTGTTTTGTTTTTAAAATTTGTTGTTATAGCCTCAAAAATACATCATTTGTGAATGTGTAAATTTCAACTTTCTAGCTATCGCCATTCTTGAGATGCAACCTTGTGACATACAGACGGATGGACAGACACCGAAGTCTTATTAATAGGGTCCCGTTTTTACCCTTTGGGTACGGAATTCTAAAAGAGGGTGGAAAGCCCAGATTTCAATAGGTATTGTATGTTTCCTTTATGCAAAAAACAACATCTGCGTCATATGTTTTCAGACAAACAGGGAATTGTATATTCAGTTTTGCTTCGGTACATATTGTTGCCTCAACTTCATTTGTCAATTTTTGTAGTTTCGCTGACGTCTGCGGAATAACTTTAAGCGTAAATAATTTTTTTAGGTATTTGTAAAATGCTGACTCGAATTTGCATGTTATTTTTAGACACTTTGTAGATTTTGAGGTCATTGCCCGTTTGTTTTTATAGTTAATGCAACCTTGTTTCTTTAGAAACTGTTTATTAGATTTTCTTCTAAGATTAAAGAAAATACACAAACTATTTACTTACTTTTAATTCTTGAAGTTATTTTACTTGGGTACTTCTTTTTACTTAATAAAATATCAAAACCTAGGCACAAGGGTAAACTGAAACTACTGCAGCAGACTTAGGTTCTAATTATCTAGCTCCATGGCAATGGAAGAAGGAAAATTTTCCTCCTTTCTCCTAAAAGTACGTACTATAATAGTTTTGACGAGCCTAGCCAGTCGAATATTAGGCAATATCACCTGACCATGTTGCCTAATCCGTTCGTCTCGCTCTTACACAGTAATCACTGTAATTGTATGACAATTGAGGCTTCTTTATTTGCGTCTTCTCAGCTGAAATGATTTCTGCAAGGTGCATTGAATCTCATACTAAGAGAACTGAAAGTCTAAACTGAATAAGTAGTCTAATATCGGGGCTAAGCCAGCATTAAGCTGAGTAAGAACGTCGTATGTACCTCCTATTTATAAGTGCAACTATTTTATCTGTTTCTAAATAAATTATTTTCTATTCTCTTCCATTGACTTTATCTACAGAATTTTAAGTTGATACTAGGAAAAAGATGAAATCGTTCAAAATTCCCATTTCCTAAATCATCATCTCGTTCATCTATATTCTATTCTAACTAATGCTGCACATACGCCTTCCCTAATAGGTCCGACCAGTCTATAGTTTAAAATTTGACTTGTCTAAGTGCATATTTTGTATATTTACAGAAATAAAGATTTTGATTTGATTTCCTACTCCACTTACCTACTATAGCAGAAAAATCATCTATTCGGTCTCAGTAACATTGCATTGAAAACTGTATAAATTGGTTGTGCGCGTGCATCCTACCTCTTTAAGTCTTACAACAATAGAACTCATTCTTAAAATATTAAGTCCTGAGAAAATCCAAAACATTCTGAACCGTGAACTCTTCTTGTTCCAGACAGTGACATGCAACTCGAGACCAGCAGCAGTGAAGCAAGCGCCGCCAGTTCCACTTCAGTGTCAACTCAGTGCGCCATCTGCGGCGACCGCGCCACCGGCAAGCACTATGGAGCGTCCTCCTGCGACGGCTGCAAGGGATTCTTCAGGAGGAGTGTGCGGAAGAACCATCTCTACACTTGCAGGTAAGGTTTTACTCCAGCTACCATGTGTTTTCACTAAGCAAGACCCGATTCCACCTCAGTGTCCTGGCCAATCGCTATTAGCGGTAAATTTGGCACCGGAAAGCACTCCTAGAAGTGTCGAAATGTGCGGAAGACCTAATTGTCTACTGCTGGATATAGGCCTCATATAGCGATTTAATGGTTCTTATCATAAGGGGGTATTCCTATTAATAATACAAATAGATAATCTTCGCTGGGGAGGGGTTGAATTTCGCAGTTCGGCGGTGGATCATATAGACCCTTCCTTTGACCACAATTTCACTCGTAAGCGACGTTGTGGCTAGGGCGTGCAAAACCGGTTTTCGGTTTTGGTGAAAACCAGAAAACCGGACAAAATTTACCAATTTTTCAAAACCGGTTTTGAGCGACAAAACCGGTGTTAGCTCCGGTTTTCAAGTAAATGAATTAAATTTGATTTAAATCCACGTTTTTCGAAAGCACTCAAGAAATATGCCGTTGTTTTATTCCATATATATACATACAGGGCTTATAATTCCTAACGTAAGAGTAGAATTTCGTATGCCAATTTTCTTTAGTTTCAGATATAAGTATCATTTTTTTTAAGAATAACCTCAGAAATATTCTTTTTATATAGCAAAGCAAATTAGGCGTTTATCGCTCATATTTCGTGACCTGTTCGATCGCGACCCACTTGTTGACTGAGTCTATCGTTCAATCTGCACGGTCTAAACTATCCTACTAAATAAAGTGCATGAATTGAGACCCGCAACACGTGACCCACAACTCGCATTAGGTACGTGTGAATTGACAAACGTCACGAAAATCAGTGCAAAAGAAAGAGATTAAGCTTAGTTGCGTGACACCAAAGATCGGACGAATTTCTATCAAAACTTAAATTTAATTGTTTATAACTTTACGTGTCCGAAATAAAGTTGGTTTTTGTTAACAAATACGGGTCACGATCGAGTGTCCGAGACTAAATCAATCGCCATCGACACAGGTCTAAATAAAATCTGTACAGCATTCATCATCAACATAGCCTTTCCCCAATGAGCGCCATAGCGCCCTGTCTGTCTTCAGCTTGCCGCATCCAGCATCGGTCAGAAGTCTTTCATAGATCACCATGCCACCTGGCCGAAAGATGTCCTAAACTACGTTTGCCGAGTCGCGGTTTCTACTAAAGGTTTACCCCAACGGTTGTCGGTTCTTTGAGAGATTTAGCCGACCAATTGCCACTTCAGCTTGCTAATGCTTTGAGCTTAGAACTTTGGTTCTCTGTCGGATGTATTCGTTAAAAATCCTGTCCTTTCGCAAATAGTTATTTTCATAGCTCGCTGAACGAATTTTAATTGGTGGATCAACCCTACCGTGAGTGTCCAGTCCACGTCTCAACTCCGTAGGCCATTATGGTTAGGATGCACTGATTGAAAACTTTCGTTTTCAAACATTGCGGTATGGGTGATGAAAAGACCCAACATAGTTTCCCAAATGCTGCCCAGCCCAGCTGGATGCTCCTCTTGGCCTCCTTCTTAAAAATGTTTTACCCAACTGCACAATTTAATGCCCTTACCTTTCCAGTCCAGCGAGAGTCTTGAACATATCTTCCAATGCACTTGTGAACAGTTTCGACGATATGACATCCCCCTGTCTCACTTCTCGGCGCAATTGGATGGGTTTAGACTGCTGGTCTTGTACTTGGATAATCATAGTGGTAGCTTAGTAGAGACATCTCAGCACTTCAATATAAAGATAGTCTACTTGGCATCGCTGCAAGGATTCCAGAACAGCCCAAGTTTCGACGGAGTCAAAGGCTTTCTCATAGTCCACAATAGCGAGACACAGGGGCTGATTATACTCTTCGGACTTCTGTATAATCTGCCTCGTTGTGTGAATGTGGTCTATGGTGCCATATCCTCCGCGGAACCCGGCCTGTTCTGGTGGCTGGAACTCGTCAAGTCTCCTGGCGAGACAATTAGTGACCACTCGTGAGAACAGCTTGTAGATGCAGCATTGTCACGTAATAAATCCATGGTTCCCAGAAGTGCTTCACCTAATAGAAGGTTTACTAAAAGAATAGACCCTTAGTCTTAGGTAAGTACTCTTAGTAAAATACGTATACCTACATCTTTTACATAACGGTGCCACAAACTTATCTGCCACGGTGGGTGATGGTCTCGCTTTGTCAAAAATTTTCCAATCAGAAGCTGGCGTAGATAGAATCGACCAATCCTGCTTGACATTTTAACCTCTCATCTCAAGCAACGCGTTTTTTTTTCAAAAACCGGGGCTAAAACCGGTTTTCGGTTTTGGGACCTCAAAACCGAAAATCAAAACCGGTTTTGAGAACCTTCCGGTTTTGCACGCCCTAGTTGTGGCTGAAGATGTATCACGAAGGTCTAGTCTAGACAACTATTGCCTCTCGGCTTGATCCTCGGTCTCGAGGTTGAAGTTCGCGGGAAAACAAAAGCAAGCACCGAGTTCAAGTGCGTTTGTTTTTCCTGGAATGGAAGGGAGATGGTGGGATCAAGTCATGAAGTTAGCATTCTTCGAAATTTATCATGTAAAAGATTGAAAGACTAGAAATCTTTCGCCATTTTTCAAGACTTTGGATCTCAATTCTCAATGCCAAGAGTCCTGTAAGGTCCAAAGGAAATAAAGCACTTTGACTTTGCGTCTCGTTCGCGTACTTTACTGCTCGCCATGATTTTTATTTTACTCGGTTCTGCAAATGGCTCTGCTGCCCAACCCTCAGTGGATCTCTTAGTGGTGACAGGTACCTACAGGAGATTTGGGCTTGTACAAATTCTAAGCCAAAATCACAAGCTCTAACTGCACTGTATTCATGCATTAAGCATTCTGCAGAGAGCATCATTTACTCCTAGTATGTAAGGTAACATTCACAGTCACCAAAGCCGAAAAGAATAGAACGTGGTTTGCCAGTTTACCCTAGTAACGTGGTATGAATGGGACAAACTTTACTCTGATTTCTTACAACTGTCTAGCCACAAAACTTGATTTTGGCTCCGATTGTGTGTTTACAGTTTTTTGTAATAAACAACTCGATATTGCGATGTCTAGAGAGTTGTTGACAACGTGAGAAATAGGTCGGCTCGCCATTTACCACAGAATACATAACTACTTCTGGACGATCGCGACCGCGTCGCATTACACATTATGTATATAAATATTATAAAACAGTAACTGGGCCTTGGCTGCGTTTCCACCAGACATGTGAGGGATGTGTTTGTTATGAACCAATATAAACACTTCATTACATCCTACATTGATATTTATGCTAGTGGCAAATACATATAATTTATTATTGGTATTTTGTCATTTTTTTTCTTGTATTTTTTTGGTACCTAGCACTCACTACTGAATTGTTGTCCACTCTACAGTACCCGAAGGTTAACAGGTAGAGAATGCTATCTATCATTATGCTCGCCCATGTACAAATTTTGTGCAATAGAGTTCATTTCATTTCATTCATTGCACGAAATATGGTCATATACAGGTCTTATACATTATACTAGTGTCACATACTTCACCAAAACATATTGGCATGCAAAATATCATAAAAGTAGGTTTCTATTTAAATTGAAATCATGTGATTAACATTAATAATGATTTAAAGAATAATTAACCAAAATTCTGTAAATAATTAACCAAATGTCAATAATGTTGATTAAAAATTACAAATTACTTAAATTTATGTCCATATAAAAAGCTTTTTCAATGAGCCATAGTTTTATCTTTTTTATAAATAATTTTAAAAGTAAATCTAGACGACTAGCTGTCTAAGTGCTTATTTTGTAAGCCTAAAGAAATAAAGATTGATTTCTGAGAATTTTGGATATTCATGTCTTACGATACAAAATAAGGGTTGTATTGTATGTGAACCTAGAATTATCTGTATTTCAGTAACCTTTAGTCTTCTAATGATTCCACTGAAGATACATGAAGGAAATTAAAGAGCATCGAACATCGTTGGCATACCTACTAGTCCGCCATTTTGAAAAAAATCGTGATTTGGCCGCCAGTGATGAAACCGATGTCAATCGACAGAGTAAAATATCCGTGAAAGCTTAAGAAAGTCAATCTATATTTGATAGCGACCATGGAATAACATTGGAGCACTATCGTCAATCAAACACGTGCTTCGCCCCACGACGGAGCCCTTTGGCAGCGGCATGCCGCGCTCCCATTGGACGGGAGCCGTTGACAGTTGCCCAACCTCCGCTATCATCGACTGAGATCTGCTGGCGAGGAGCCAATAAAGGCCTAATGCAGACGGCCATTTGATTTATTGTCGCTTGTCGTCACATTGGAATATTTTCTTTTTTTTAGACGACGTGATAGTCTAAAACAATATAACTTCTGCTAGGCTTCATAGTAACATAGTTATCATCATCAATAGTCTAATGCTGGACATAGGCCCCTAATGAGCGCCATAGCGCCCTGTCTACAGCTTGCCGCATCCAGCATCTGCCAACAGTCTTTCGCAGATCGTCATCCCACCTAGCCGGAGGGCGTCCTACACTACGTTTGCCAAGTCGTGGGAAAACAATGTAATTCTACCGAGGTTTTAAAGTTAGTTTTCATCATCATCAATAGTCCAGTGCTAGACATAGACCTTCCCTAGTGAGTGCCATAGCGCCTTGACTTCAGCTTGCCGCATCCAGCATCTATCAGCAGTATTTTGCAGTTCGTCATCCCACCTGGCCGGAGGGCGTCCTACACTACGTTTTCCGAGATTCTATCTCCACTACAAGAACACGTCAACCCCAGCAGTTGTCGGGTCTTCGCGAACTATGGCCGGCGCACTGCCACTTCAGCTTGCTAATTTTTTGAGTTATGTCGATGACTTTGGCTCTCTGTCGGATGTATTCATTACGAATCTTATCCTTCAGAGAAACTCCGAGCAAAGCTCTTTCCATGAGAGATTTTCCAACATATTTGGAACTTGATTAATCAAAAAACTACAAGCAGAACAAGACGCATGTAGTACATTCAGTCAAAAAAGTATCGGGAATGGATGATTTGTTTATGGTTCCAAATTCAAATTTTTGTTTTTTTTGTTGTTGTTAGGTTGGCACAACTGTTTGCCATTTTGGCGCGGAGTTTGAGTTGCATCTGTTATATAAATTAAATACAGTGCTGTTTTTAGTTACATCATATCTAGTGTGTATTGCGAATTTCACAATGGACAAAAACATCGAACAAAGAGTTTGTCTTAAGTTTTGCATCGCCAATGGAATTTCGTGTTCGGAGTCACTGAAAATGTTACAGAAGGCTTTCGGTGAATCGACTTTATCAAAAACACGTGCTTATGAGTGGTACAAAGCGTTCAAAAGCGGTCGAGATGTGATGGAAGATTTGCCTCGCTCTGGTAGGCCATCAACGTCTGCAATTGAAGTTAACATCGCAAAAGTGAAGGAAACAGTGACTGAAAATCCTCATTCAACTTTGCGAGACATAGCCGCCGAACTTTCTGTATCTCACGAGTCGATCCGTACCATTTTAAATAATCACTTGGGTATGAAACATGTTGCCGCTCGACTAATCCCAAAAGACCTGAATTTTCTCCAAAAACTCAATCGCATGAGAGTCGCTGAGGACATGCTAGAACGAGTCAATTCCGACCCAACATTCATGAAACGCATTATTACTGGTGACGAGACGTGGGTTTATGAGTTTGACATGCAAACTAGTCAACAAGCTTCGGAGTGGCGCCTTCCAACAATCGGTACAAGACATAAAGGAGAATTCGCGGCGAGAACTAAACTCAATTCCGGAAACAGCGTTTAAAAAATGTTTTGATGATTGGATAATTCGTTGGCGTAAGTGTATCGTTTCTGAAGGAGCATACTTTGAAGGTGATAAAATAAATTTGGATGAATAACAAACATTTTGTGTATTATTGATCTTTTCCCGGTACTTTCTTGACAGAGTAGTATATAATCGAAGTCTCAGACGGAGGATGTTGAGACGATATTGCGACTTCAATTCCCGCCTCGGGATAAATCTTACGAACTTCAGATAAAATACATGTTTTCTGGGAGTTGTCTATAGGTAATACCTACATAGAATAGATATTTTTGATATACCTACTAGGTATATCAAAAATATCTAGAGTAAAATGTATTAAGGTATCAGTCATATAGTACCCATAACATAAGCTCTGTTTAGCTTGGGGCCATATTATGTTTCGTGGGTGGATTGTCCAGAATTATTTATTTATTTTTACAAACCAACACATAAAATCATAATAGTAATTTATTTTAGGTCTCTTATTCTTAGAAAAATTAAAGCTCCAACAACAATAACATATTATTATGCTAAACTACCTAAAGTACTAACTATTACTAACTACACTACAAATAAATAAATTAAAGGAATTCCGACAGGAAAAGATCATGATTTCCCTGTAACTCCATTATGATATCCAATTCATTGAATACCTAAGTAGTCATGACATCAACAATTGCAATTATTTTAGCACCCATTAAATAACTATTACTGATACTAATTGAGTTAGTTGAAAACACTAATGAGTTAATTTAAGGCGGGTCGATACGGTCGCGCGCGATATAAAAAAAGGTTTTTTTTGTAATTCTTGATTTTACGAAAAGAAGAAAGGAAAGAATGAAAATTTCAATCAAAGAATAGAAAAATTAAATCTAGTAATATGTATACAATTGAAATTGAGATTTGTTAGTGTTATAGTGGATTTAAAAATGTTAAGTTGTCCAAAACGATATCCTTTATCTGATCAACAAAAAACTGTTCAAATGAGACCTAAAGTATAGGTACGATATATACGCTAAACGTTTAGTTACCTAAGGTATATTTATCAAATAGCGACATCATCGTGACAAGTTTTCAAAATTATGTCATCGCCATGACTATTGCCAATTTTTTATCAAAAAAATGCAGAAAACTGCCCAAACAAACAACCAAATGTATTAAAATAGGATTAATTTTCAGATTAAAAAAATCATTTGCTTGCCAAGATAACATAGTAGGTATTATAGTATTAAAGAGTTTATATATAACGACTACAGTATGAAATAAAATCGACTAAATTACCTGAGGTAGGATATTATTGAGGTAATAATAATACAAACAATTAAACAAGCCGAAAACATCACTTAACGTAGAGTCCTTTTAATAATATAATCGCCCCCTTAAATAAAAATGTACTGAGTTATGTGATTTGACGAGTCATAATTAGCCTCATCATTTAAATTGAAGTAAGTACCTACTTTAATCATCACTAAATAGTATAAAACAAAGTCGCTTTTTCTGTCCCTATATCCCTTTGAATGCTTAATTCTTTAATACTACGCAACGGATTTTCATGCGGTTTTTTTAATAGATAGAGTGATTCAAGAGGAAGGTTTATACGTATAATAAAACCGTGCGAAGCCGGGGCGAGTCGCTAGTGTATGTATAAAATGATATGAATCTGAATGGAATGGAAATATTTATTCCTTGCAACATACCTATTTGTTTTCTGTTGCATTATTTTGACATAATCTTTACTTAATTCTGACTTAAAATAATCATTCAAATCAATACTAAAATATACTAAACTCAATACTAAATCGGATTAAAATTTATTGATAAGCAATCTGATATACCAGTTGGACAATAAATTAGAACGTTATGAATATCGATGGTTACTCTGTGTACGTGACTGTGACGTACAGCGAAGAATGAATGAATGAACACTTTATTTGTAGTCAAGAAATACATGCTTGGCAAAAAAGAGTAGAAAATAATGGGGGCGCCACTTTAGGTCCTTATGGCAACACCTATAGCGCACCAAGCTAGTCTTGATACTTAGGTGTATATTTCTGTTAACGTACATTTATATCCACACATAGTATACTAGTATCAGTAAATATTGTTTAATTGAGCAAGGTTCTCGTTATGTAAGTATACAAGGTATAACATATTACCCCTGCTAAGCCGAAGGGGGGGGTTTCAGGAACCCATGGTGATCAGTTGTGGGGGGGAGATAATTAAAAATTCCTATTTTCAGTTTCCCATACAAAAAGTTTTCATTTCCTAGTGCCAAAATAAAGTGACAACCCTATTTGGGAAACCTATACCTACCTACTACCTCTACTGGTATGTAGGTAGGTATTTATCTTCGTAGATTTCAGCTATGGCGGGAGATTACTAGACGATCTAATAAATGCGTGATAATAATAAGATATGTAGCTAGTATGTAAGTTCCTAGGTTGTATTGAGAAAATTTTAAATGCAAAGTAGAGTTAGGAACGTTGTAAGTGTAGGTACATACCTCATATTTTCTCGCTTGTCAGCTGTCTGGATGGCTTCTTACGAAGGGATTTAAGTATGTTTTGGTAGGTCACTCGTAGGTACACTATCACAGACAAGAAATTCACACACTTCAGCACAAGGTTGGTATCTTTTTAGGCATCAACATGTCTCACTCACTTTAGCACTAGTTAGGTTAGTTAGTTAGTTAGTTACACATGACATACCGATAACTATGCATGTAAGTAGGGTTCGATATGCCTCCCCTCTTCCAAGCAACACAGACGAGCGCGGCCAACCACTGATGATGTTGCATTGCCTATTTTTATGGGAGTCAGAGCAGCACACGCTTCCACCACACGCCTCTTCATCTCTTCAGCTGTGTGACACTCCGATGCATACACCACACCCTTAAGGTAGCCCCACAAAAAGAAGTCAAGCGGGGTGAGGTCAGGGGAGCGCGGTGGCCAGACAATCGTACCTCCGCGGCCGATCCACGTACTGAACCGCCGGTCCAGGTAGCTCCTCACTGCGCGTGAGTAGTGAGCTGGTGCTCCGTCTTGCTGGAAGACCAGGTCCCGGTAGACTCGCAGCGGCAGCTCCTCTAGCAGTTCTTCTACCTGTTCAGACAGGACTTGGAGATAGGTTTCCCCGTCTAAGCGATTTGGTAAAAAAATTGGACCGATAAGACGGTCTCCAACAACGCCAGCCCAGACGTTGACGGCCCATCGATGTTGGAAGGACGATTGGCTCGACGCGTGTGGGTTGACGTGCGCCCAGATATGGTCATTGTGGATGTTGGAAATGCCGTTCCGGGTAAACGTGGCCTCGTCACTCCACAGCACCGTGCTGATCCAACTTCGGTCCGCCTCTGCCCTTTCTAATACCCATCTGGAGAACTGAACGCGTGGACCGTAGTCAGCTGCTACCAGTTCCTGGGTCCTCCGGTAATGGTACGGGTGCTGGCCATCGTCATTAAGGATCCGCCAAACTCTCATATGAGGCACGCCGAATTGAGCCCCTGCTCTACGAGTACTCCTTCGAGGGTCTTCGTCAAAGAAATCCAATATGGCCTCCTCGTCGGGTACCGAGACAGCATTTGGGCGCCCTCCGAAGTTACTCCTGTGGAAGGATCCTGTAGAATAGAGCCTTCCTACAAGCTCACGAAAGCAGCGGTATGAGGGTAACGGCGCGTTCGGGTGTCTTTCACCATACAGCCTCCGCGCAGCCATCAGGTTGTTATTTGGAGCAGCACCCACACACAGTATCATATTATAGTAATCAGCATTGCTGTAAGTCGCCATTATTCTTAAGTCCTAGTAACTTGTTTTTTTGGCACGAAAGATAAAAATTGTAAAGCACTACACGGCACCGCGACGCAAGTGATACTAAAATAGTTCATGTCATTCCTTTGATTTCGCCGAAAAGATGGAAAAATTTTAGGGTTCATTTTCAATTTTAACTTCCCTGTCCAATGAGTCATATATGACTCATAGGAACGTATTAGAATAAATTCATGAGTCACATGTGACTCATTTCTCTACACGATTTGAGGCACTCTTTTCGGTATGAACGTGACGTGATATTTTTGTAAATCATATGTGGACAAAATGTGTATAGCAAAAAACTTAATGTTTACAACGATTAAACGTGATTTTTTAGATTTTGTCATTGTATACCATAAATAAAACGATAATACTGGAATGTAAGGTTTTTTATTCAAAGAAAATATTATAAATCAATCAATAAATCAAGCATGTTTCTCATAATAACAATGTTATTATGAGAAATAAATCAAATAATAAATCAAGCATGTTTCTCATAATAACAATGTTATTATGAGAAACATGCTTGATTTATTGATTGATTTATAATATTTTCTTTGAATAAAAAACCTTACATTCCAGTAATAAAGTTTTATTTATGGCATACAATGACAAAATCTAAAAAAATCACGTTTAAGCATGTTTCTCATAATAACAAGAATGAGAAACATGCTTGATTTATTGATGGATTTATAATATTTTCTTTGAATAAAAAACCTTACATTCCAGTATTATCGTTTTATTTATGGTATACAATGACAAAATCTAAAAAATCACGTTTAATCGTTGTAAACATTAAGTTTTTTGCTATACACATTTTAACAGAATAAACAGAACGCTTTTTCACATCTTTTGCATTCAGTGTGTACTTGCTTTGCTTTTCTTGCCTTAATTTATTTAACAAATTTTTCCAACAAAATATCAATTACAACCTCAAATAAACATTAAACTTTCTTATTTAATTGCAGTTATAACAGTTGATTAACATTCTACGAATGATGTATTGTCATTGTCAATAAAAAATGCATTTGTGTGGGAGTTCACATGACTCAAAGAAAATTTATCGCCCTACGTTCGTGAGTCACATGTGACTCACGAACGAACTTCTAAAAATTTTGGTGTTAAAAAAAATTACGGAACCCGTAAAAAAATATTTCAACGCGCTTGGAAAAAGGCGGGGTCGCCATGTTGGTGTATTGCATGTTGATAGATGCCGACAGCCAATTAGCGGAAAGGGGATGGTTCTCTAAGATTTCAACTTGTCTATGATTGGCGGTCGGTAACCATTTTGCAAAGTGCTACAGCCAATAAAATTTAGTCGCTTTCTTTTGTGGAAATACAAGTGTCAAAGATTAATGTAGGTACAGAACGGACAGACTAACTACAATTAATAACGGAAAGAGTCATTTGGTAAAGTTTTTAGTTAAGTTAACCGATCCCTGTGACTCAGCCTGCGGATGTCGTAAAAGTCGACCAAGGGGCTTCGCCAAATGAAAGGCAGCATTTTTATTCTGTGAATTACCTATACCTTTTCTTCGATCAGCAATCCCCAGCCAAGTGATTATGGCAATATCCGCCAGATTCACAGCTCTGTTCAGTAGTGGACATCAATGTGTATTCAGTCAGTAGGTTATTATGATTAGATCAACACACAAGAAAGAACCAACAGTTAGAAAAAGACATAACTAGCGAGTGTTAGCGTAGTTTAGTTCGTATGTTTAACTTCACGTAACTTAACCTTCAAATTGAAATGTGATTTTAGCTATAATTTTGTGACATGACTTACGACAATTTGCCTCAATGTGCTGTAGGTGTTTTTCTATTTTAAGAATATGAATCTGTCACTCTTTTATACATCTATTCTGTGACCATACTGAGGTCATCGTCGCAAGTATAAGAAACAGCTGATTTTCAGGGTTGTCACTTCGTAAAAAATCTGCTGGCCATGTGAAAACTTTGTTTTAGTTTTTTCAGAGATACCAATCGAAATTAGAAAAGTCGTTGAACAAAAGTTGTTCCCCGGGGGGGTAGAAATACCCAGCTTTTCGCTTAGTACGTGTATATTGTTACACCATGTATAAAGAAAAAAATATAAAGTAAATTAAAATTTAATACATTGTAAGTTCTCTCTCACAGTATTCCTTATCTATTTTTATTACGTGCTGGCACGAATTCTTCCAATCCTCCTCCGTAATAGCTTGGAACCGTTCCGTTTTAGCACGCTCAGCTGCTTCCTATAAAGAAGAAACTTTTTATGATACCTTTATGTTACCTTTTTCAGTTTATTATTTAGGCATCTAATTTCTAGACCATTTAAAATACAAACGCTATAGTAACTTTATTACAAAGAAATAACACAACATTTAAATTATGTAGAAATAGATTTACATATTAGCTAGTCTAGCTCAAGTATCAAATTCTATGCCCGCGCTATAGCAGAATACGCAGAACAAACGTAAACATAACCTAACTGCCCGATGTTTATTGAGGAATATTTCACTTGTTCCGAGGAACTTTAATTTAATCCTGCTTTAGGACCATCAAGTAACCTTTGATTCAACTTAAAATTACAAAACAAACTCTCACAAACCTGTCGTATCAGCGGTTCTTTGAAAAACATTGTTGAGATCTGAAAGAATAGTTCTGGCCTCAAATTCTGCCAGACATCGCCTGTATACCTTATAAATAACCTCCCTGGCAGCACTTCTAACTGTTTTATTCATTATTTTTCACTTTTCGTCACTGTAACACCACCGCTTGACCGATCTAAGTAAAAAATCCGAGAATTCGTAATCTTTGTTTACAATTTTACATCAAACGTCATTGTTTTAAGAATGTTGCCATTAAACAAAAAAATTAGTTCCGTTTCAAGACTTTTTTGCCAAGCTGTATAAAGAGCTTATATCTAATTAAAAAAAATAAACATAGTACAAAAAGGCAGCCTTATCGCTGAGAGCGAAGGTGGGGCCTAGACACAGAAGGGGTTCGGTTCCTGCGTTGGGAAAAATATATTTAACTAAAAAAAACGTTGCTAAAATCTATTCAACAAACCGAAAAATTCACAGAAAATACATGAGTTTCGTTAGTTTAGACCTTTCGCTTCTGTACTGTATCAACATGTATATCTACTTGTGGTAGAATAAATAAACAACCAGGCAGTCCTGGATTTGTAAATAGGCCGTATAGGCCGCGGCCTAGGGGCGGCAGCGTCCTAGGGGGGCGGCGGTGTCCTAGGGGGGGCGGCAGATTTCAGAGGACGGTCACTCGATTGCAGGCAATAAAATTCTATGTCTACCGGGGTGCAGCTAATAATGAACGGCTCCGTACATGGGGCGGCGGAAAAAGTGGCCTTCACTCATAAAAAATATAAATCCGGCACTGCAACCAGGTATCCTTCATAGGATGATTAGATAACTCGACACAAGTCTTACAGAAAGTGTCTTACAGAAAGTGATAATGATAAGTATACATTTCGAAAACCCCCCTTCCTTTCGTTGGATTGATATACTTTATAATTAAAATTCAATAAGCCTTTATTGAACAATCTTATCTAATCTTATACTTACATCCGTGTTCAGGTACCCTTAATCTGTGTCGGTATTATTATATTTATATCAACTGTAGGACCAACCTTCTTATGTTTTTTACCTTCTCATGTCACTCGCTATCTATCTACTCAATATCCTGTCCATCAACATCGTGGATATATTTCATCAAAACCTGCCGAAAGTCATGGAAATGGCACAGCTAGTGATAGAAACCAAAATATGTATTTTAGATTAGTATGATAATATTTCTGTATTGTAACTGTATTTAGATAGGTTGGTACCTTAAATGAGTTGTAGTAGCCTTCAAAATATATTTATTGTACTGTAGGTCTAGCATCGCCTAAGGGTTAAAAAAAGAAACCTATTATGATGTTACGATTTATATAAATAAATAAAAAAATTTTTTGCCTTTCAGCTTAAGATTCCATAGATTCTCAAATTGTATATGTAATAGAAACACTGATAGATAGTGCTTTATTTTAAATTTGTTTCGTTGGTCTGGGTGTTTATATGTATAATAAAAAAATATCTATCTATATATATAATGTATTAAATATATCAGTTATCTAGTACCCGTAATAGTCCAGTCATTACGTCGGAAAAATCAGCTTCAAAAAGAAAGTGAACCGAGAAAGCCAAATTTTTGATATTACGTGGGGGGTGGCTAGAAAAGCTTAAGTTCAAATTGTCGACCAAAATAACCTTGTGCAATTTCCGCCATCTTGAAAAAACCCTTAAATTCAGTTTTTTCATCATAACTCGGTTCCCCGTTGAGATACGAAAATTTTTATAGAATACTTTTTTGTAGCTTTTTTCACGATCTACAATTAAAATCCTCTACATTTTTCACGTATCGATCGTCGTTTTCGAGATATAGATCAAAAAAAAATCATAAACCAGCCGAATTATAAATCAAATACATGTCGCCAGAGTCGAGATTTTATTCAACGACGATCACGACGATGACGATGATTATAATTTTTCGACCCTCACAACATCATTTCCTGCGATTGAAGAGGCTTCACGACTCGAAGAATCTACCGAGGAGGAACTTGAACAGCCAGGACCGTCCAAACGACGAAAAACGTTTGAAAATGTGTGAAAGTGAAACGTGTGAACGTGAAAATGAAAAAAAATGAAAAAAATTACCACCTGTAATCATTATTTTTGCTGCATAAAAATTATTTTAACAATAAATTTCATGTAAAATTATTCATGTAAAATTATTTTATCAATAAATTTCATGTATTTGATTTATAATTCGGCTGGTTTATGATTTTTTTTTTATCGATATCTCGAAAACGACGATCGATACGTGAAAAATGTAGAGGACCTTAATTGTAGATCGTGAAAAAAGCTACAAAAAAGTATTCTATAAAAATTTTCGTATCTCAACGGGGAACCGAGTTATGATGAAAAAACTGAATTTAAGGGTTTTTTCAAGATGGCGGAAATTGCACAAGGTTATTTTGGTCGACAATTTGAACTTAAGCTTTTCTAGCCACCCCCCACGTAATATCAAAAATTTGGCTTTCTCGGTTCACTTTCTTTTCCAAATGTATATAATGACTGGACTATAACACAAGCTTTGAGTAGCTTACTTTGGGGCTAGATGGTGCTGTGTGGATTGTCCAGCATTATTATATTATTATTATTATTTAAAAAGCCGTTCCGTATAATAAGATTTTATTACCTTAAATTTTTGAAAAAAAATAATTTCTTAATTCACGCCTTCATCTTAAGAGGTACTCAAAATAGGTAAGTCAAAATAGTAATATAAATTATAATGTCATAATAATTAAACTAAATAACTTCATAAAAATTATCAAATTTCTCAAATTAAAATAATGTCATAATAATTTCAGCTCTGTGGAAATGATCCACCGTTATCTACACTTATTTCTCTAATCTAATGTCTGTCTGTACGTACGCAGCGAGCATCGCCAGAACCAATAGCAGGTGGATAATTGCACCACGTTCACAATAAGTGCAATTTGTCGGATCATTGCATCCACATCAATGCAGTTGATAACTACAGGTTATCTAATTTATGACCTAACCTTGACAACTGCATCATTACCTGAATAAGCTTTTTGTTTATGTAGAACTTATCTCTATATTATATTCTGTGCTAATATGTCTCTGAGGTCGGTATTTAGGGAACATATCACTAAATAGTATAAAACAAAGTCGCTTTTTCTGTCCCTATATCCCTATGTATGCTTAAATCTTTAAAACTACGCAATGGATTTCGATGCGGTTTATTAATAGATTGAGTGATTCAAGAGGAAGGTACGTATAATAATACCGTGCGAAGCCGGGGCGGGTCGCTAGTATTTCATAACAGTCAAACCTGAGTAAAGTTTTAATTTTAAGTTTCGTTTGCTTGATATCTTATACAATCTGTACCCTCTATCATCTTTACTATTATCGGCTCTAGAATCAAAGATATTTTATGTGTACAATTACATTTATGAAAGCACTAGCAGCACCTCGCGGTTTCACCTGCTATAATTCCCGTTTCCGCGGGAATTCCGGGATAAAATATAGCCTATATGTTATTCCAGACTATAACCTATCTCTGTGTCAAATTTCATCCAGATCCGTTCAGTAGTTTTTACGTGAAAGATTAACAAACATCCATCCATCTATCCATCCATACTTACAAACTTTTGTGTTTATAATATTAGTAGGATAATAAAAACTTATTTCGTATAGTCTGACGCAACTACAATAGTACATCCTTACTAACTTACTTACCTTTGGGGCTAGATGGTGCTGTGTGGATTGTCCCGCATTGTTTATTTATTTATTAATGTTAAAGACAAGTTTACTAATAATTTTGTTGTTGTTGTTCGCAGGTTCAGTAGAAATTGCGTCGTTGACAAGGACAAGCGGAATCAATGCAGATACTGCAGACTGAGAAAATGCTTCAAGGCGGGCATGAAGAAAGAAGGTAACGTAAACTTCACTATCACTATCATCAATACATAGTATAAAACAAAGTCGCTTTCTCTGTCCCTATTTCCCTATGTCCCTTTGTATGCTTAAATCTTTAAAACTACGCAACTGATTTTGATGCGGTTTTTTGAATAGATAGAGTGATTTCAAGAGGAGGAGAGGGTTTATACGTATAATAAAAACCGTGCGAAGCCTGGACGGGTACCTAGTACTCTATACTTATACCTACTTGTTTCACAACTAAAATTACAATCTAAGAATAGAAACAAATCCTTACCAATATTTAATGCGAAAGTTTCTATGGATGTATGCATGGATATCTGTTCCTCTTTCACGCGAAAACTACTGAACGGATGGGGCTGAAATTTGGAATAGATATAGTTCTAGTCCTGGAATAACACATAGACTACTTTTCATCCTTAGCTTAGCAGAGATTGTGTTATGGGTATTAGATTACTGATATAGTTAATACAATACATTAAAGATAATTTGTAAACATAAAAACTCACACAAATAACTCAATCGTATGAAATGCTGGCTTCTATTTCGGTCAACGAATTAGCATTGCCATTCAACGTGGCAATGCTGCCAGCATTCTGGGTACTCTGCCTTCTGGTGACGGCTTAGATTTTTAAAAGTTTTATGAATTGTAAAATTATACTATTCATAAAACTAGTTAAGTTTATCGTATGGATATTAGCCCCGAGGCTGGCATCGAACCCGCAACTTCCTGCGTCGCAGGCGGACCACGATGCATAGGTCATCAAAATTAATCTCCTCCTTGGTAAATTATCTTTTTTTTACTTTAAATACCAGCAAAATTATTTAATTATATTCAGTCGCGTCATGTAAGAACATGTTAGTCTATTGTATATATAAACGCTATGACCTTATCTTATGTTATTTGGAAATAAGCATTGTCTCAAATGTATGATGCTTAATGTTTCATGGTCTTATGACAAAGATCGCTATATTGGTTAACTATAGAATCACTACAAAGTATAAAACAAAGTCGCTTTCTCTGTCCCTATGTCCATTGTATGCTTATATCTTTAAAACTACGCAACGGATTTTGATGCGGTTTTTTTATAATAGATAGAGTGATTCAAGAGGAAGGTTTATACTATAATTAAAACGTGCGAAGCCGGGGCGAGTCCCTAGTTAATCTATAATTAGCTAGAATAATATATTAGTATTAATAAAATAAATCCTTTCTAAGTTAGCGTTTTACGTAGCATGCCAACATTATGCACTATAATTACATATACCTTAATCCTACTAATATTATAAAAGCGAAAGTTTGTAAGTATGGATGGATGGATGGATAGATGTTTTTACTCTTTCACACAAAAACTCGGAACGGTACTGGATGAAATTTGGCACAGAGATAGATTATAGTCTGGAATAACACATAGGCTATATTTTATCCCGGAATTTCCACGGCAACGGGAACTACGCGGGTGAAACCGCGAGGTGCTGCTAGTATGTAATTAAAGTGCGTAAATATTTAATTTAATTCCAACATCTGTTTCGCGAGAGGTCTCTAGGTTAACAATTACTTGAATATTCACATATCAGTGTCAAATCAGTCTAGACTGTATTCCAATAAATATCGCTTATCATCTAAAACTTCCATCTTACTTGAAACATTTACTTTAGTTATAATGAAGTTGTAAATAAACATTACTTGGTAATTACATCCAGATATAACGAGTAAATAGTCGCCTAAGGAACGATAGGGTGATTCATTTGGAATGTTTGTAAGACATAGCTTGGAATGGAAACGATTAAAAGATGCACGCTTTTGTCACGTGGAAATAATATTCCCTTGTAATTTATACTAATGTAAACGATGAAAGCGAGTTTGCTTAAATTAATTAAATTGGAAGAACCGAGAACAATGGCCATCTTTGGAGGATGCCTTGACGCAACTTGGGGTTCTAGAAAATATAAATAAATTATAAAATATTATTAACTAACCATAAACATAATAATAAACCATATATTAAGATAACCTACATACTAGAGATAGGAAATTAGCTAAGGATTTGATTTCGACGCCGAGTGCCGACTTTCGTACTTTGCCAACTTTTGCAATATTCAATCTAAGTATTAGCGGAGTGACGACATTATTTAGCAAGAAAATAAAAGGCCTTTTATTTTCTAACTACCCGCCCCGGCTTCGCACGGTTATTATACGTATAAACCTTCCTCTTGAATCACTCTATCTATTAAAAAACCGCATCTAAAATCCGTTGCGTAGGTTTAAAGATTTAAGCATACAAAGGGACATAGGGATATAGCGACAGAGAAGCGACTTTATTTTATACTATGTAGTGATATGCCTTCTTGATAAGATTTAGTTTTATATATAACAATAGTAATGATAGATTTTGGTTTGTCCACAGCCGTCCAGAACGAGCGTGACCGCATCAACTGCCGCCGACCGTCTTACGAGGAGCCGACGCAGGCGAATGGACTCTCCGTCGTCTCTCTGTTGAACGCAGAGCTACTCAGCAGGAAGGTCATAGATGAGGTCTGTAATACCCTACTATTATACTATTATAATAAATGGGAAAGTCTGTGTGAATGTCTGTTATAAGTAATCTTTGTAAGTACGTACTTAAGTTATTTAAATGAAATTTGGTATGTAGATAGTTTGGAAACTAGAATAGGACATAGACTATACAAAAATGGAGGGGTTAAATAGGGTGGTATTTTGTATGGAAAAAAAATCCTTGGTTAGATTCACTCAAAACTCGGTATAAGTAAACTATGGAGTGAATAATTAAACATGTATTTTTTTTATTTTTACACAATAAAAAGCTAGAGGGTGTGCAATAAATTTCGGAAAATTGTACGAAAAAAAAGTCTGGTTCGCGGGCGAAGCCGCGGGGCGCATCTAGTATTAGAATATAAGGTTGACAAACGTTGTGTAGGACGCCCTCCATCCAGATGGGATGATGATCTGTGAAAGACTGCTGGATGCCACAAGCTGAAGATATGCTACGTACTATATACGCTATGGCGCGAGGGGGAGACCTATGTCCAGCAGTGGCTGATGATGATGATGAGGCAGGTTTTACAACCTGTCTACTTATAGAATTAACGGCTGAAGTGGCATTGGGCCGGCAATCGTAGTGTAGGATGCCCTCCAGTCAAGTTGGATGACGATCTGGGAAAGACTTCAGGCAGATACTGGATGTGGAAAGAGATAGGGCGCTATGGCGCTCATTAAGAGAGACCTATGTCTAGCTGTGGGCTAATATAGGTCGATGTAAGATGACAATGATTTAGACAGAGGACTATGCGATGATATGTGATATTGATGTATATGATATGTTTGATTTCCTTTGATTTAAAGCCATTGTGCATCGGATTCATCGCGTAATGAAATGTTGCAGTGACTTAAGTTGTTGCGGTCAATTGAGCGTATCACAGCTTCTGTTCTTTAAGTTCTGGACGAGTATCTGTAGTTCAAACTGCTAAGTACGTGTCACGTCCACAGAATTTAGAGTCCTAAGCTTGAAGTGTTAATCACCATAGTTTTATTTATTTATTTGTCTTAGGGAAACAAAAAGCTTTAGAACTACAAAATAAAATAATTAACAAAAAATAAGCTAGGCCGTTTCCAGTTTCTTTCTATTTAGAAAGAGACTAAAATTAGAAAAATACTAAAAGTAGGAAAAAAAACACAAAATAAAATACAAGTTTATAAAGTGCAAAGGTGTTGTGTAAAGTGTTTTAAAGTTTATATTTGTTTGTAAACAGACAAACAACATAACCGACGCGGAGCTAAACAACCGCAAGCTGGCCAAGATCAACGACGTCTGCGACTCCATAAAGCAACAGCTTCTGATTCTGGTCGAGTGGGCCAAGTACATCCCCGCCTTCACCGAGCTGCATCTCGACGATCAGGTAACTATATACAAGATCAACGACGACTGCGACTCCATAAAGCAACAGCTTCTGATTCTGGTCGAGTGGGCCAAGTACATCCCCGCCTTCACCGAGCTACATCTCGACGATCAGGTAACACTAGATACAAGATCAACGACGTCTGCGACTCCATAAAGCAACAGCTTCTGATCCTGGTCGAGTGGGCCAAGTACATCCCCGCCTTCACCGAGCTGCATCTCGACGATCAGGTAACACTATATATATTTATATATCCTCGACTTACAAATAATTTTGGTATTATATAAGTTTGTATGGGGAATTCATCCTACGGAGGTCCCGTTAGATGTGTGACTATCTAACGTGACCGACACTGCTCCTGCAGCCGGGCTGCGCTAAACTGCTCCTTATCCCCCGTGTCTAAAGCTCACTCTCCGCAGGTGGCTCTGCTGCGCTAAACTGCACCTTATCCCCCGTGTCTAAAGCTCACTCTCCGCAGGTGGCTCTGCTGCGCTAAACTGCACCTTATCCCCCGTGTCTAAAGCTCACTCTCCCGCAGGTGGCTCTGCTGCGCTAAACTGCACCTTATCCCCCGTGTCTAAAGCTCACTCTCCCGCAGGTGGCTCTGCTGCGCTAAACTGCACCTTATCCCCCGTGTCTAAAGCTCACTCTCCGCAGGTGGCTCTGCTGCGCTAAACTGCACCTTATCCCCCGTGTCTAAAGCTCACTCTCCCGCAGGTGGCTCTGCTGCGCTAAACTGCACCTTATCCCCCGTGTCTAAAGCTCACTCTCCGCAGGTGGCTCTGCTGCGCTAAACTGCACCTTATCCCCCGTGTCTAAAGCTCACTCTCCCGCAGGTGGCTCTGCTGCGCTAAACTGCACCTTATCCCCCGTGTCTAAAGCTCACTCTCCCGCAGGTGGCTCTGCTGCGCGCGCACGCGGGGGAACACCTCCTCCTCGGCTGCGCGCGTCGCTCGCTGCACCTCACTGACATACTGCTGTTGGGGAACAACTGTATCATCACCAAACACAACATTGGTAACATACATTGTATACTTAAGGCGATATCAGACGGTTCACTTTTCGTTCATCTTTGTCTTTCATTGGGCATCTTTCACTCGAAATGATTCGTCTGAACCCCAAATGAAACAAGAGTGCCGAATGAATTCACTAATGAACCGATCCGACGATGTCAAATTTTTTCATTTGGCATCTTTCACTCCTACTCCGAATGAACGAAAAATGAACGATCTGCACACAGAGAGAACGTTCACTCGGATTCGGCAAATTTGTCTCGAGCCCGGTAGCAGCGGAAAATTGGCGGCAAAATGGAAAAAACGACTTCACCCGATGACATATTTAAAGTAAATAACAGATGAACGTTCTTTTCTTTTTCATTCGCAGTAAGTCGTGTGAACATGGAATGAAAGAAAAATGAAGCATTCATTCGGGTGAATGTTCTCTCGAGTGAACCGTCTGATATCGCCTATAATCTATTTTACCTTCAATTTTTTGTTATTGACGACCGATGTGGCGCGTTGGGCAAAGGTCCGCCTGCGACGCAACAGGTTGCGGGTTCGATTCCCGCCTCGGAACAAATTTGTGTACGATCTGCAGAAATGTGTTCCGTTGGTCTGGGTGTTTTCTATGTATAATAAAAAATATCTATGTATGTAATGTATTGTATTAAGTATATCAGTGATCTAGTACCCATAACACAAGCTCTGCTTAGCTTGGGGCTAGATGATGCTGTGTGGATTGTCCGGAATTATTATTATTATTATACTATTTGCTGGACAATCCATACTGCACCATTTAGCCATAAAGTAAGCTACTCAAAGCTTATGTTGTGGGTACTAGATAACTGATATATTTAATACATTATATACATAGATAGATACTTTTTATTATTCATAGAAAACACCCAGACCTACGGAACAAATTTCTGCAGATCGTACACAAATTTGTTCCGAGGCGGGAATCGAACCCGCAACCTCCTGCGTCGCAGGCGGATGTCGCCCGCCTTGCCACATTCGGTCGTTAAATATATGAGCTTGTATTGTAAAAACCTCATTTGCCTTGTCAACTTAGTTATTTTTATATCTTAGATATAATTGTATTATTACATTTCTTAATTCCCTTTCAGATTACTTCATCCTCTTTCAGATAACTTCATTCCCTTTCAAATGAAAATGATTACTTCATTCCCTTATAAATGAAAATAATAAATAATAAAAATTTATTCAAAGAAACTCGTACATACAAAACATTAGTGCACTAAAATAAATAAATATAGAAAAGGAATGAAGTAATGTATGTGCTGTAATCAGCCAGAAATTAATGAGTTTTTGACGCAATTTTTAATATATTTTTACATTTTATTTTTAACTTCCTTGCCAACTTATCCCGACTTTACCCTATTTCCAGATGGTCGCATGGACATAGACATCAGCATGATCGGCATGCGAGTGATGGACGAGATAGTGAAGCCGCTGAGAGAGATAGAGATAGACGACACAGAGTTCGCCTGCCTCAAGGCGATCGTCTTTTTTGACCCCAGTGAGTATTACTTACACCATATGCCTACTCACTTAGATACACCATAGGCCTACTCACTTAGAGACACCATAGGCCTACTGACTTAGATACACCAAATGTCTCCTGACTTAGATACACACACCATATGCCTCCTGACTTAGATAATAGAATGCGATTTTACAGATCTCTACATAGTATAAAGTCCCTATGTCCCTTTGTATGCTTAAATCTTTAAAACTACGCAACGGATTTTGATGCGGTTTTTTCTATATAGATAGAGTGATTCAAGAGGATAGATAGATAGATAGATAATACTTTTATTGCATCGCTTATAAAACAGGCAGAAGGTACTTATTTAAATATTCTAAATAGAGATAAGCAATGGAATTGGCGGCCTTATCGCTTAAAGCGATTTCTTCCAGGCAACCAAAACAATTGTGAGAAGAATAAAGATGGATGGCGGCACAATAAAAAAAAATTAAAACAAATTAATACTAATACACAAATAACAAAAGAAGAGGAAGGTTTATACGTATAATAAAACCGTGCGAAGCCGGGGCGGGTCGCTAGTTAACTATAAATTAAAGAGGAAGGTTAATATGTAGGTATAAAACTACCGTACGAAGCCGGGGCGGTTCGCTAGTATTATATAAAGTGTAACGCCCTTTATAAGTTGGAGAATAATTTTGTCATCGTTTGTGGTCCTAACGGAAAACCACAACTGGCTTGGTGCCTTATGGGACTTAAACTAGCATTATGCTGAGTAATACCATTTTAAAACAACGTTGCATGTACACCCTATCTATAGTGTTGTATCTGTGGTTGTTATAAATAAACTAGCGACCCGCCCCGGCTTTGCATGGTTTTATTGTACGTACAAACCTTCCTCTTAAAAAAAACGCGTCAAAATCCTTGCGTAGTTTTAAAGATTTAAGCATTCAAAGGAATATAGGGACAGAAAAAGCGACTTTGTTTTATACTATGTAGTGATAAAGTGATATTTGATTTCCTCTTCGCTTCAATCTTTTGTCCACTAGTGGAAGAAGCTAGCACTAGTATAACTTATCTGTCTATTACAGTCATGTTGTATATAAAGTGTAACGCCCAAATCTATATAAAGAGTGTTAGTTAGTTAGTTTTAGTTCAGTTATTTAATTTTACTATGAGTGGAAACTGTCCTAGCTTAATTTTTTCTAGCGCACGGACCTATTGTTACTTAAATATAACCTTTTTGTTTATAAACTAGCGACCCGCCCCGGCTTCGCACGGTTTTATTATACGTATAAACCTTCCTCTTGAATCACTCTAAAATCCGTCGCGTAGTTTTTAAGATTTAAGCGTTCAACGATAGGGACAGAAAAAGCGACTTTATTTTATACTGTGTAGTGATAAAAAAAAAAAATCTCATTTCGCAGATGCAAAAGGCCTCTCCCAGCCGCAGAAGATAAAGCAGCTCCGCTACCAGATCCAGATAAACCTGGAGGACTACATCAGCGACCGGCAGTACGACGGCCGCGGCCGCTTCGGCGAGCTACTGCTGTGTCTTCCACCGCTGCAGAGCATCACCTGGCAGATGATCGAGCAGATCCAGTTCGCGAAGCTCTTCGGCGTCGCGCACGTCGACTCGCTGCTGCAGGAGATGCTGCTCGGAGGTAATACAGCATAGGCCTACTGACTTAGATACAGCATAGGCCTACTGACTTAGATACAGCATAGGCCTTTTGACATCGATACAGCATAGGCCTACGGACTTAGATACAGCATAGGCCTTTTGACATAGATACAGCATAGGCCTACAGACTTAGATACAGCATAGGCCTACTGAAATAGATACAGCATAGGCCTACTGACTTAGATACAGCATAGGCCTACTGACTTAGATACGCCTTTTGACATAGATATAGCATAGGCCTACTGACTTAGATACAGCATAGGCCTACTGACTTAGATACAGCATAGGCCTTCTGACTTAGATACAGCATAGGCCTTTTGACATAGATACAGCATAGGCCTACGGACTTAGATACAGCATAGGCCTACTGACTTAGATACAGCATAGGCCTACTGACTTAGATACAGCATAGGCCTTTTGACATAGATACAGCATAGGCCTACTGACTTAGATACGCCTTTTGACATAGATATAGCATAGGCCTACGGACTTAGATACAGCATAGGCCTACTGACATAGATACAGCATAGGCCTACTGACTTAGATACAGCATAGGCCTTCTGACTTAGATACACCATAGGCCTACTGACTTAGATACAGCATAGGCCTTTTGACATAGATACAGCATAGGCCTACGGACTTAGATACAGCATAGGCCTACTGAGTTAGATACAGCATAGGCCTACTGACTTATATACAGCATAGGCCTTTTGACATAGATACAGCATAGGCCTACGGACTTAGATACAGCATAGGCCTTTTGACATAGATACAGCATAGGCCTACGGACTTAGATACAGCATAGGCCTACTGACTTAGATACGCCTTTTGACATAGATATAGCATAGGCCTACGGACTTAGATACAGCATAGGCCTACTGACTTAGATACAGCATAGGCCTTTTGACATAGATACAGCATAGGCCTACTGACATAGATACAGCATAGGCCTACTGACTTAGATACAGCATAGGCCTACTGACTTAGATACAGCATAGGCCTTTTGACATAGATACAGCATAGGCCTACTGACATAGATACAGCATAGGCCTACTGACTTAGATACAGCATAGGCCTACTGACTTAGATACAGCATAGGCCTACGGACTTAGATACAGCATAGGCCTACTGACTAAGATACAGCATAGGCCTTTTGACATAGATACAGCTTAGGCCTACTGACTTAGATACAGCATAGGCCTACTGACTTAGATACAGCATAGGCCTACTGACTTAGATACAGCATAGGCCTTTTGACATAGATACAGCATAGGCCTACTGACTTAGATACGCCTTTTGACATAGATATAGCATAGGCCTACGGACTTAGATACAGCATAGGCCTACTGACATAGATACAGCATAGGCCTACTGACTTAGATACAGCATAGGCCTTCTGACTTAGATACACCATAGGCCTACGTACTTAGATACAGCATAGGCCTTTTGACATAGATACAGCATAGGCCTACTGACTTAGATACAGCATAGGCCTTCTGACTTAGATACAGCATAGGCCTTTTGACAAAGATACAGCATAGGCCTTCTGACATAGATACAGCATAGGCCTACTGACATAGATACAGCATAGGCCTACTGACTTAGATACAGCATAGGCCTTCTGAATTAGATACAGCATAGGCCTTTTGACATAGATACAGCATAGGCCTTCTGACATAGATACACCATAGGCCTACTGACTTAGATACAGCATAGGCCTACGGACTTAGATACAGCATAGGCCTACTGACTTAGATACAGCATAGGCCTTTTGACATAGATACAGCATAGGCCTACTGACTTAGATACGCCTTTTGACATAGATATAGCATAGGCCTACGGACTTAGATACAGCATAGGCCTACTGACTTAGATACAGCATAGGCCTACTGACTTAGATACAGCATAGGCCTTTTGACATAGATACAGCATAGGCCTACGGACTTAGATACAGCATAGGCCTACTGACATAGATACAGCATAGGCCTACTGACTTAGATACAGCATAGGCCTACTGACTTAGATACAGCATAGGCCTATACGCCTTTTGACATAGATACAGCATAGGCCTACAGACTTAGATACGCCTTTTGACATAGATATAGCATAGGCCTACGGACTTAGATACAGCATAGGCCTTTTGACATCGATACAGCATAGGCCTACGGACTTAGATACAGCATAGGCCTTTTGACATAGATACAGCATAGGCCTACATACTTAGATACAGCATAGGCCTACTGACATAGATACAGCATAGGCCTACTGACATAGATACAGCATAGGCCTACTGACTTAGATACAGCATAGGCCTACTGACTTAGATACAGCATAGGCCTACTGACATAGATACAGCATAGGCCTACAGACTTAGATACAGCATAGGCCTACTGACATAGATACAGCATAGGCCTACTGACTTAGATACAGCATAGGCCTTTTGACATAGATACAGCATAGGCCTACTGACTTAGATACAGCATAGGCCTACTGACTTAGATACAGCATAGGCCTTTTGACATAGATACAGCATAGGCCTACTGACATAGATACAGCATAGGCCTACTGACTTAGATACAGCATAGGCCTACTGACTTAGATACAGCATAGGCCTACGGACTTAGATACAGCATAGGCCTACTGACTAAGATACAGCATAGGCCTTTTGACATAGATACAGCTTAGGCCTACTGACTTAGATACAGCATAGGCCTACTGACTTAGATACAGCATAGGCCTACTGACTAAGATACAGCATAGGCCTTTTGACATAGATACAGCATAGGCCTACTGACTTAGATACGCCTTTTGACATAGATATAGCATAGGCCTACGGACTTAGATACAGCATAGGCCTACTGACATAGATACAGCATAGGCCTACTGACTTAGATACAGCATAGGCCTTCTGACTTAGATACACCATAGGCCTACGTACTTAGATACAGCATAGGCCTTTTGACATAGATACAGCATAGGCCTACTGACTTAGATACAGCATAGGCCTTCTGACTTAGATACAGCATAGGCCTTTTGACAAAGATACAGCATAGGCCTTCTGACATAGATACAGCATAGGCCTACTGACATAGATACAGCATAGGCCTACTGACTTAGATACAGCATAGGCCTTCTGAATTAGATACAGCATAGGCCTTTTGACATAGATACAGCATAGGCCTACTGACTTAGATACAGCATAGGCCTTCTGAATTAGATACAGCATAGGCCTTTTGACATAGATACAGCATAGGCCTACTGACTTAGATACGCCTTTTGACATAGATATAACATAGGCCTACGGACTTAGATACAGCATAGGCCTACTGACATAGATACAGCATAGGCCTTCTGACTTAGATACAGCATAGGCCTACTGACTTAGATACAGCATAGGCCTACTGACTTAGATACAGCATAGGCCTTTTGACATAGATACAGCATAGGCCTACTGACTTAGATACGCCTTTTGACATAGATATAACATAGGCCTACGGACTTAGATACAGCATAGGCCTACTGACATAGATACAGCATAGGCCTACTGACTTAGATACAGCATAGGCCTTCTGATTTAGATACACCATAGGCCTACTGACTTAGATACAGCATAGGCCTACGGACTTAGATACAGCATAGGCCTACTGACTTAGATACAGCATAGGCCTACTGACTTAGATACAGCATAGGCCTTTTGACATAGATACAGCATAGGCCTACTGACTTAGATACGCCTTTTGACATAGATATAGCATAGGCCTACGGACTTAGATACAGCATAGGCCTACTGACATAGATACAGCATAGGCCTTTTGACATAGATACAGCATAGGCCTACTGACTTAGATACGCCTTTTGACATAGATATAACATAGGCCTACGGACTTAGATACAGCATAGGCCTACTGACATAGATACAGCATAGGCCTACTGACTTAGATACAGCATAGGCCTTCTGACTTAGATACACCATAGGCCTACTGACTTAGATACAGCATAGGCCTACGGACTTAGATACAGCATAGGCCTACTGACTTAGATACAGCATAGGCCTTTTGACATAGATACAGCATAGGCCTACTGACTTAGATACGCCTTTTGACATAGATATAGCATAGGCCTACGGACTTAGATACAGCATAGGCCTACTGACTTAGATACAGCATAGGCCTACTGACTTAGATACAGCATAGGCCTTTTGACATAGATACAGCATAGGCCTACGGACTTAGATACAGCATAGGCCTACTGACATAGATACAGCATAGGCCTACTGACTTAGATACAGCATAGGCCTACTGACTTAGATACAGCATAGGCCTATACGCCTTTTGACATAGATACAGCATAGGCCTACAGACTTAGATACAGCATAGGGCCTACTGACATAGATACAGCATAGGCCTTTTGACATAGATACAGCATAGGCCTACTGACATAGATACAGCATAGGCCTACTGACTTAGATACAGCATAGGCCTACTGACTTAGATACAGCATAGGCCT
The DNA here is from genome assembly GCA_944547425.1 of Eupithecia centaureata. Classification (NCBI taxonomy): domain Eukaryota; kingdom Metazoa; phylum Arthropoda; class Insecta; order Lepidoptera; family Geometridae; genus Eupithecia; species Eupithecia centaureata. The sequence continues at coordinate 12,954,643 of OX155691.1, forward strand.
ACGGACTTAGATACAGCATAGGCCTACTGACTAAGATACAGCATAGGCCTTTTGACATAGATACAGCATAGGCCTACGGACTTAGATACGCCTTTTGACATAGATATAACATAGGCCTACGGACTTAGATACAGCATAGGCCTACTGACATAGATACAGCATAGGCCTACTGACTTAGATACAGCATAGGCCTTCTGACTTAGATACACCATAGGCCTACTGACTTAGATACAGCATAGGCCTACGGACTTAGATACAGCATAGGCCTACTGACTTAGATACAGCATAGGCCTTTTGACATAGATACAGCATAGGCCTACAGACTTAGATACGCCTTTTGACATAGATATAGCATAGGCCTACGGACTTAGATACAGCATAGGCCTTTTGACATCGATACAGCATAGGCCTACGGACTTAGATACAGCATAGGCCTTTTGACATAGATACAGCATAGGCCTACATACTTAGATACAGCATAGGCCTACTGACATAGATACAGCATAGGCCTACTGACTTAGATACAGCATAGGCCTACTGACTTAGATACAGCATAGGCCTACTGACATAGATACAGCATAGGCCTACAGACTTAGATACAGCATAGGCCTACTGACATAGATACAGCATAGGCCTACTGACTTAGATACAGCATAGGCCTTTTGACATAGATACAGCATAGGCCTACTGACTTAGATACAGCATAGGCCTACTGACTTAGATACAGCATAGGCCTTTTGACATAGATACAGCATAGGCCTACTGACATAGATACAGCATAGGCCTACTGACTTAGATACAGCATAGGCCTACTGACTTAGATACAGCATAGGCCTACGGACTTAGATACAGCATAGGCCTACTGACTAAGATACAGCATAGGCCTTTTGACATAGATACAGCTTAGGCCTACTGACTTAGATACAGCATAGGCCTACTGACTTAGATACAGCATAGGCCTACTGACTAAGATACAGCATAGGCCTTTTGACATAGATACAGCATAGGCCTACTGACTTAGATACGCCTTTTGACATAGATATAGCATAGGCCTACGGACTTAGATACAGCATAGGCCTACTGACATAGATACAGCATAGGCCTACTGACTTAGATACAGCATAGGCCTTCTGACTTAGATACACCATAGGCCTATGTACTTAGATACAGCATAGGCCTTTTGACATAGATACAGCATAGGCCTACTGACTTAGATACAGCATAGGCCTTCTGACTTAGATACAGCATAGGCCTTTTGACAAAGATACAGCATAGGCCTTCTGACATAGATACAGCATAGGCCTACTGACATAGATACAGCATAGGCCTACTGACTTAGATACAGCATAGGCCTTCTGAATTAGATACAGCATAGGCCTTTTGACATAGATACAGCATAGGCCTACTGACTTAGATACAGCATAGGCCTTCTGACTTAGATACAGCATAGGCCTACTGACTTAGATACAGCATAGGCCTACTGACTTAGATACAGCATAGGCCTTTTGACATAGATACAGCATAGGCCTACTGACTTAGATACGCCTTTTGACATAGATATAACATAGGCCTACGGACTTAGATACAGCATAGGCCTACTGACATAGATACAGCATAGGCCTACTGACTTAGATACAGCATAGGCCTTCTGACTTAGATACACCATAGGCCTACTGACTTAGATACAGCATAGGCCTACGGACTTAGATACAGCATAGGCCTACTGACTTAGATACAGCATAGGCCTACTGACTTAGATACAGCATAGGCCTTTTGACATAGATACAGCATAGGCCTACTGACTTAGATACGCCTTTTGACATAGATATAGCATAGGCCTACGGACTTAGATACAGCATAGGCCTACTGACATAGATACAGCATAGGCCTTTTGACATAGATACAGCATAGGCCTACTGACTTAGATACGCCTTTTGACATAGATATAACATAGGCCTACGGACTTAGATACAGCATAGGCCTACTGACATAGATACAGCATAGGCCTACTGACTTAGATACAGCATAGGCCTTCTAACTTAGATACACCATAGGCCTACTGACTTAGATACAGCATAGGCCTACGGACTTAGATACAGCATAGGCCTACTGACTTAGATACAGCATAGGCCTTTTGACATAGATACAGCATAGGCCTACTGACTTAGATACGCCTTTTGACATAGATATAGCATAGGCCTACGGACTTAGATACAGCATAGGCCTACTGACTTAGATACAGCATAGGCCTACTGACTTAGATACAGCATAGGCCTTTTGACATAGATACAGCATAGGCCTACGGACTTAGATACAGCATAGGCCTACTGACATAGATACAGCATAGGCCTACTGACTTAGATACAGCATAGGCCTACTGACTTAGATACAGCATAGGCCTATACGCCTTTTGACATAGATACAGCATAGGCCTACAGACTTAGATACAGCATAGGGCCTACTGACATAGATACAGCATAGGCCTTTTGACATAGATACAGCATAGGCCTACTGACTTAGATACAGCATAGGCCTACTGACTTAGATACAGCATAGGCCTACGGACTTAGATACAGCATAGGCCTACTGACTAAGATACAGCATAGGCCTTTTGACATAGATACAGCATAGGCCTACGGACTTAGATACAGCATAGGCCTTTTGACATAGATACAGCATAGGCCTACGGACTTAGATACAGCATAGGCCTACTGACATAGATACAGCATAGACCTACTGACTTAGATACAGCATAGGCCTACTGACTTAGATACAGCATAGACCTACTGACTTAGATACAGCATAGGCCTACTGACTTAGATACAGCATAGGCCTTTTCACATAGATACAGCATAGGCCTACGGACTTAGATACAGCATAGGCCTACTGACATAGATACAGCATAGGCCTACGTACTTAGATACAGCATAGGCCTTCTGACTAAGATACACCATAGGCCTACTGACTTAGATACAGCATAGGCCTACGGACTTAGATACAGCATAGGCCTTTTGACATAGATACAGCATAGGCCTACAGACTTAGATACAGCATAGGCCTACTGACATATATACAGCATAGGCCTACTGACTTAGATACAGCATAGGCCTTTTGACATAGATACAGCATAGGCCTACTGACTTAGATACAGCATAGGCCTTCTGACTTAGATACAGCATAGGCCTTTTGACAAAGATACAGCATAGGCCTTCTGACATAGATACAGCATAGGCCTACTGACTTAGATACAGCATAGGCCTTTTGACATAGATACAGCATAGGCCTACGGACTTAGATACAGCATAGGCCTACTGACTTAGATACAGCATAGGCCTACTGACATAGATACAGCATACGCCTACTAACTTAGATACAGCATAGGCCTACGGACTTAGATACAGCATAGGCCTACTGACTTAGATACAGCATATGCCTCCTGACTTAGATACTGCATATGATATATATTATCTGAGCGACTGGTCGATGCGACGCGTGACCCGAGAGCTGGTGAGTATTTGGCTCAGCGCACCAGCATTGCCATCATCATCAACCTATATTAGTCCACTGCTGGATATAGGCCTCCTCTAATGAGCGCCATATGGTCTTCAGCTTGACGCATCCAGCATCTGCCAGCAGTCTTTCGCGGATCGTCATCCCACCTGGCCGGAGGGCGTCCTACACTACATTTTCCGAGTCGCCGTCGATAACTTTGGTTCTCTGTCGGATGTCTTCATTACGAATCCTATCCTTCAGAGACTCCGAGCATAGCTGTTCTGTTTCCATAGGTCGCTGAGCGACTTGGAATTGAGGTAATATTACTTAATATTAGGTAAGTAATACGTATATATAGTTGGCAAGTAAACAGCACCATCTAGCCCCAAAGTAAGCTCAAAGCTGGTGTTATGGGTACTAGATAACTAATATTTTTAAGTTCGCAATATATCACTATCACTACGTAGTATAAAACAAAGTCGCTTTCTCTGTTCCTATGTCCCTTTGAACGCTTAAATCATTAAAACTTCGCAACGGATTTTGATGCGTTTTTTTATAATACCTAGTTAAAGTAATTCAAGAGGAAGGTTTATATGTATAATAAAACCGTGCGAAGCCGGGGCGGGTCGCTAGTCTATGATTAATACACAAAAATAACTTTTTGAAAAATACTGATTTTCACAATCGAAATACAAAAAATAAGTTACACATCCCATCATTTAGATAACGAAAGGTGGGTAATTTTATGGGTAATTGTGTGCGCTTCTATAATAAGCTTCCATCTGAAGCAACTGAGCTCTTTATTCGTAAAAAACAGAATATAAATTTCATTCATTCTTTCACATATAATTGTTTGTCCACAGGAGCGTCAGCGGAAGCCGCTATAGAGCCGCCGACAGAGGCCGCTAACGACACGTCCTCCCCTATGTCCGCTGCCTCGTCCCCCCCGCTCGTGCCGCAGCTACCTATCGCCGACGCCTTCCTCGAACCCATACCTTTCAAGCAGGAGCCTAACATGTAAGCTACTACGCAAGGTTCAAATTGTGGTGGCGGATCATAAAACAGGAGCCCAATATTTAAGCTCTATTCTGTACTGGATAAGGTTGAAATTGTGGTGATGGATCATTTAACTGGTGCCCAATATGTAAGCTCTATTCTGTACTAGATAAAGTTGAAATTGAGGTGGTTGATCATAAAACAGTTGCCTAACATGTAAGCTCTATTCTGTACTATGTAAGGTTGAAATTGTGGTGAAGGAAGGATCAGAAATCAAAAACATTATCAAAGTTTTCATGTACTTCGTAATGTCTTGCGAAAGCCCTATTTAGTACTGCATAAGGTGTATATTTGTGGTTAAGGAAGTTTCATAAGTCTACGGTGTTTTCCATTCAATTTTAAAGTCTATTTAAAAGGGATATGGTTTAAAATCATGGTTAAGGAACTAACTGAACATGCATATCTCATCTTTTTGTATAAAATATATTTACTATATATTGAGCTTTCTACATATTTATAACTGTATACATAAGAAAATGTGCCATATATCAAATTAAATTCCGACTTAATTGGGTTTCTCAATAAAAAATATTCTAAGACAAAACTATTACGTATTTGTATCTTTTTCGATATAGGTATACATAAATATTAAAAAGATATATCAAATAAACATGCCGACATTTTCTGAAAGACTCTGAGCGCGTGTGACGTCACGATGTTCATTTCTAATCAACTCATCTCTTTTAACTCATGCTGAGACAGAGCCAAGGCTCAGGTTTTTTGTATATTATTATTTTTTCTCGTGATTACCTTAGTTTGTTTATAAAATAAAGATAATTTCACTTTACTTTACTTTATAATCTTTGAAGATACAGAGTTTTCATTTATAACCGATTATATCTCGTTATTATCTACAAATTGATAAATAAATAATAAAATATCGAACCTCAAAAGTTATCGTGCTTGATTCGTACCATAAGCGTACATTATCTACGAATACTATAAAAACCACGCCTGAAAAAAATTAACACAGATAATATCTGAATTAGACTTTATAAATCCTTTATCACATATGTTAAGATATGACTTAATAAAATTACCTTGTATTGAATTTCGGATCATCGTCATCATCAGCCTATATCAGTCCACTGCTGGACATAAGCCTCGCCCAATGAGCGCCATAGCGCCCTGTCAGCTTGGGATATGTTTAGTCAATTCACGTTTAGAAGCCGTTGATGCTGTACTATCGTAAAATTCCGTTAACATTGTGACGTTACAAATAGGCCAATTAATTGAAATAAAAAATATAGTTTTTTCATTCACATCAAACTTACTACATATGTAAGTTTTAAAAAAAAAATCTTGTCGAAAACCAAATTAAGGAAACTAAACTGGGGGTCTACTTTTTTCAACGAAAAACGAACCTTCGATCGAAAGTTCGCGTAATTCCGACTCCGGTTTCATTTTTTTACGAAACTTCGTTCGAACGAAAATTGTTTGACATTTAAATTTTCTAAACCTACTCTCTTTCACGAAAGTTCGAAACGAACATTTGATTTTGACGGATCTTTGTTCGGAGTTTTAACCTCAAATCGACGAAACCAAAAGTGTTACCTTTTGATTTTTGTTTTTCTGATTTGATAAAGAAAATTGACTGAACTGAATGGAAGATTACTTTTAATTGTGCCTGCTCTTCGTGATGAACTTTTGGAGCGTAAAAGAAACCATCGCATGCTGCGCTATCAATTCAATATCAATCATATTACAGACTTAGAGTTTGTAGGGAAGTCTGATTTAGGGAATTAAAGACTGAGTAAGAAATTATTTGAAGAGTTGTGGCAGGAGATGGTACCTCGACTACCTCCAAAGGAGAGACGTATTTATTAATACTATTTATTAAGACTTACAAAGTTTTATAATCCAGTACAAACAACTTGTCGAGAAGCAAAAACACTGCAACTTGAAACATTCCTATGGAATGTGTATCACGTTTACGATAAAAAAAGCACTTTTGATATCACAACACTTGAGAAACATTATTTATACTAACAAACTTTGTTTTTATCGAAACAGAGAATGCAAACATAATGTTGCAATGGACCATAACAAATAAGTACCTAAATTTATTATACGGATATGTTTGGTTGCCATAAGTAAGCCCAATTGTGTATGAATTGTACTCTTAAAATTTGTCGCATTATAACGAGTTCTTTATAGTGTCTTGGGTAAATTACGTCAAAAGTAGTAATTGGTCAAATTCTAGTTGTTTAATTATATGTTTTGCTTAGATACAACAGAAAATAGTTATAAAACTACAGAATAGATGTAAAATTTAAAAACAAAGCGAAACATTTTGTTTATTTTACATTAAAGAAAAATCTGTAATTGGCATGTTAAAAGACCTACACATATCATTCGATCAATTTCATTCACGAAAATTGTCTATGAATCCGAACTTTGTGTGCGTATCCGAAAATGAAAGAGAGTAGGTTCATCACCGAAACTTCGTTTAAAATTCGTTCGTTTGCGAACCTTCGTTTCAAAGAAAGCGGGTTGACGCCCTGTTCGTTTCTGTCCATTACCTACTTGACGACCTTGGTAGCGTAGTGGGGGAGGTCAATCCCGCTTCGGGACAATTATTTGTACGTGCTATAGATATTCTTTCAGGGTATTATGGGTGCTTTCTGCGTAAAATAAAATAATATTTACAAATCTATTTAGTAATGTTTAACAGTTGCCTAGTACCCATGAAACAAGCTCTACTTAGCTTGGGGCTGGATAATGCTATAAGAATTTTCCAGCATTATTTATTTATTGTTATATATTTATTACAAACAAGCAAAGTAATATTGTATAATACAGAATCATCGTCGGATATTTTATTCTATCATTCATTAACTTGATGCGTTGATACCTAATATTCAGTGTTTGTGGACAAAGAAATTAAATCCAATTTATGATCGATAATAAATATCTTTATCGTAATCCTAAGGTGCTGGGCTCTGGCTATGGAAATTGAAAAGATAGGAAAAAACCACGTAATTCGATAGCTTATCAGATGTTATTTTTGGGTATGATGATATTTGTTTTTAGCTGCGCACTTGTTTCTTAATAGTCAAGAAATGGAACACAAAGATAAAATAAAATGCTATTTTGTATTAAGTCCATCAGTCATTTAGTAACCATAACAACTCTGCTTAGCTTGGGGCTAAATGATGCTGTGTGGTTTTGATCAACATTTTTATCTATTGAGGTCTAAAGTTTAGGGTTTTTCTTGTTTGGATACCGCTTCATTGTTTCTGTATGATAGCTTATGTGTTAAAATCAGGGCTTGATACCGGTTCCAATAATACCGGTACTTTTACGGTAGTAACGGTACTTTCATTTCGTTAAATTCGAGTACGATACTTTTGAAGTACCGGTACTTTGCCTAAAAGTACCGGTATTCTAAGCGGTTCTCTCGTCGTCTCGTTCTTCTGTTCTAATCAGTTTTCTCTCTCACTTGCACAAAATAAAATTCTTGAAAAGTACCGGTACTTTTCGAGCATAATATCGGTAATTTTACCGATACTTTAGTACCGGTACCAATGAAAGTACCGGTATAATTTGTATCGATACCAAAGAAGTACCGGTACCATGTCGAGGTCAGTCGAACCGGTATTTATAAATACCGGTATTCCAAGCCCTGGTTAAAATGTAAAGACTCCCTTGTAATTCCAAGAGCCCTGTAGGGTCTAAAGGAAATAAAGCACTTTTATTTTGGATAAGTTGTTGACTTTTGACGTGGAAATTATAATATTAAACAAATAATGAGTGAATTTGTATGTTTGTTTGTAGGAGTCCAGACCGCAACCCTATAATGGCGAAGACTGCTAACATTACATTGTTATAATTATTATAAGAAGCATTATAAATTACCATCAACAATTCGGCAGGTACTATATTTCAATATACACCTAAATTTATAAATATATTCATCTATTTTTATTTACCTTGTATTTTTATAGAAAGTATATTTTGTAAAAGATATTGGATTTATAATTATTATAAATCGATGTATGAAGAATGACTGCGTAAAGTTAAATTTTTGATAAAGTTAATGTTTAGACTCGTTGCATATTTAAGAACATGTTAACCAAATAGTTGTGTCAATTTAGAAGTATTCAAAATTAAACTAATTTAACTGCACTAAAAATGATGTCATCCTTTTTCTTTCGATCGTTATGAAAGAGACAACAATATTTTAGTTATATTAGTGCTCTTAAATTAGTTTACAAGTTTTGGCTACATCTGTTTTGGCACTAGTGCCTGTTATTAGATAAATATTTTCATATTTCCTAGGTGTAGGTATTTTGCCTTATCATTTATTTATAAAAGTTATTTACTAGTTATAAGTAAAATATAAGTTAGTTTATAAAAAGGCTGTGGCTTTTGAAGTAGTGTGTGATGGATGACATATCGAGAATAAGACAAAAAATTATAATAATAACTAAGAAAAATGTTATATATAACAGTACTCATTATAATTATAAGTGGGTTATCTACGAACCATGTTTGTGTTAGAAGAACACCATCTTTTCATCCCATAGCGCGGGTGTTCTACATAGTGAGTGCGGTTAACAACGAACCAATAAACGTACTTTCTTCTATTACACATACTAGGTTCGTTGTCAACCCGCATACAGTTATAATGCATCTTGAAACTACGAAAGCTTTTAAAGTAAAAGTATCAATGTTTTAAAAGTTAATTGTTATAAATTTTTTGAATTGGTTAGTGATTGGACTAAGTCTTTGAATTTGTGAACCTCAAACAGGTTGGTGAAGGTTTTTTAATTCTGATGTAAACGGAATAGTAAGCATTTTATCTCCATTTGCTTTCCTTTGTTTATATTACAGCCATCGCCATAGGTATTTGATACATGTCTTTCGCACAAGTGAATTTGCACCTTCTACCATTAATATAAAGATGGTTTAATATTTAAGCAGAATCAGTTTATATTTCAGATTTATTTTTAGTGTTTGTTTTTATGAATGCGTGTCAAATAAGTAGTTGGACATAACAAAATGTTAGGTATGACGCACTTTTAACGGAAGTTTCGAAATGCTTGCAGTAAATAGTTTGAAAATATGGTTTTAGAGATGTCTATCGAGATAGAAGTCTTAACGTTTTATAACTATGCCAAGAACTAGCATCTTAAAAGGGCGCCTATTTGATAAACAAAGTAGATTTAATACTCATGACACCTGAGGGGTTAAAAACTGAATTATATAAAATTTAACATAGTTAATTTCTGTATTTACCTAATCTAATGTAAAATTACGACCGAGAAAAAATCTATTAAAAATATTTGGTTCTTTTCTCGGTTGTGTGGTTTTTTGTAATTAGTAGATACAGACATTGTATTTTTGCCTACGACACTCCAAATAGGTATGCTCTATCCCGCTCTATGAACGCAAAATCCTATTTCTGTCCTGTTCGCACAAATGGCGGTTTGAACAATTTGAAAGTGTGGCATTTCAAACTTTTTGAATAATGTCTGTTGAATATGCTCAATGTATATAAAATGATTATATTATATACTGGTGTTAGTAAATTATGGTGAAAGCTATTTACATAGTGCCTTAGCACATAGATCGATCCTAAATAGGTGCCTTATATATTGTTGAGGTGTACTGTTGAAAATGTACATACTATGTTATGATTTTTAGTAGAATATATTTTAATAAATAATGTTACCTAAATATTATTGTTTTTTTATTTTCTCTCAACAGAAATATTTAACCCTTTAATTGTCTATGACGCACTTGCCCACCTGGCGCGGCGTTCCACCGAGGATCATGGTGGACAGTGAATACTTTTAAATAAATTATTTAATACATAGATAGGTTATAATAGGCTATGTTATCTGATTATACAGGGTTTCCCAAGACTATTTTAAAAGTTAGTATGCTGCCATCAAAAATTTATTTAATTTAAATTACTTGTTTCATCTGGGCGGCTAACCGACTGAAATGAGCAAAAATACCCCGTATTTTTATGATTTAAATCGAAAATACGAATCCATAACATAGGTAATACTAAGAGGTACTAGCGACCCGCCCCGGCTTCGCACGGTTTAATTATACGTAAAAACCTTCCTCTTGAATCACTCTATCTATTAAAACCGCATCAAAATCCGTTGCGTAGTTTTAAAGATTTAAGCGTTCAAAGGGACATTTTATACTATGTAGTGATTTGCATAACGTGTTGTTATTCTGTTAATAGATAATAACAAAACAAAATAATTAATACCTACCTACGATAAGAATAAACACCTAAATATTGTTGATACGATACTATCAACAATATCTTCTTCCTATCGGAAACATTTAGCTAGGTCCTTTTAGGATTAAAAAATAATAGGTTATGCAAAATGCGATTTATTGATATTTCACTTTAGGTAGGTATGTAGTAAGAATTATTTTGGAAATAAACTATTATGGGTAACTACCTGAATAGTTTATTTCCAAAATTATTAGTATACTAGAAAAGAATTACAAAAATATGCTTGTTGACACCGGCAGCGCTGGTCCCTTAAAACTACTTTTAGACAATTCTCTTTCGATCCTTCCTCTTTCAACAGAAGTCAAAGTGACCGAAATCTATCACTGTCACAAATTCAGCGCTATAACACCAAAGCAACTTTTGAATTATTTTTACGATTTATAAATGAGATCGTTCCATTTAATAGTCTACGTACCGCTGTGTTTAATGGTGTCTGTTTCGGCTCTTTCGGTCGTATACCTTTACTGCAAGAACCAAGTGAATAGGAAGAAAGGGTACATGGATGTTAATGAGAAACCATCGAGTGTTGAAGAACCTTAAGCTTTGAATTTCAGCCTCTCGTAGTCACAGCTGGACCTATGCGTCCCCTGATGAGCTACAAAAAATGGAAAGAATCGAAGCGACGTGATTACCTTGGTGGTACAATGATGGTGGAATAGGCACTAAGTTATATTTTTTCACCGTATATCGATGTATTTTGTCTGTAATTTGTATGTAAGTTTTGTTTGTTATACGTTTTTATGTTAAAACTATGTTTTTCACTGTTTTCATGCCTAAGAGTTCTGCCCGTTAATTACTATTATGTAAAAGAAAGTGGGGTTAGTTACAAGTTGTAAGTATAACTGAAGAAAGGCTGCCTGACTTGATATTGGATTTATCTCCGTCCCGAATAACAGAATAATCAAAGATGGTTCCACGCAGCTGCAGCAAATCTAATTCGACGCGAGCGGAGTTGTAGGCAAGGCTGGTATATTATGAACTAGCTCCTGTCCGCATATTCACACGCTCTTTTCAAGTAGTAAGTTCGTCCCTGGGATGACGTTTACCTCCCTGCCAAATATCTTTAAGAAATGTTCCGCCGTTTAGGTGTGAAAACGCAACAGGCAGAATCGCTTTTAATATTAGTGTTGGTTGACCCTAAACAGAATCAGACCAAAACTGTGGTAAGTTCGTAGGTTTCACAAATATGACCTATTCCTTAAATAGATACTTCTACATTTCTTACCCGGTGTCATAAACAGTTTGTCCATAACAGGAGCTGACCAAACCCGTGGTGAGTTTCTACAGGTACTTCAATCTTAAAGCGAATCTGATTCAAATCGAACAAGTGTTTGGTCCTAAACAGAATCCGACCAAAATCAAGAATAGTTCATAGGTAGTAGGTATATTTTCACGTTTATGTTAGGTACTTGTGTCACGCATCAGTGATTCTTATTGACCTAAACAGAATCTGTCCAAACTCGAAGTCTCTAGATTTCTACCAACGTTATTCAGAAATAAGAAACTTTTTACTGAAGGTACTTCTTAGTCGTAAAATAAGAGGCCTATAGTTACTATAAAATATAGATTGATAATACTTTGCCTATGTTCAGCAGTGGACTAATATAGGCTGATGATGATGAATACATGTGTTACCAACATAATCCTACTAATAATTATAAACTCGAAAGTTTGTAAGTATGGATACATGGATGGATGTTTGTTACTCTTTCACCCAAAAACTACTGAACGGATATGGCTGAAATTTGGCACAGAGATAGATTGTAGTCTGGAATAGCACATAGCTTTATTTTATCCCGAAAATTCCACGGGAACAGGAATTACGCGGGTGAAATCGCGAGGCGAAATTCTACGCCACGCTAATATACCTAAGCTACTCGACAAACTGATCCTGCGAAGACGAAGTCGCGGGCACCAGCTAGTTTAATAAAATTATAGAACAGCAATGGAATTGGCAGCTTTATTGTTTAATGTGATTTCTTCAAGGCAACCAACACTATTGTGAGAAGTGTAAAGGATAACGGTAAGTTTAACAAAATTCAAACTGATATAGTATATATTATGTATGATCTGAGAATAAATGAGTTAATAATATAGAATGGACAAATAAATGAAACAATATTTAAAATAAAATAATATTTATTTATACTTACAACTAAACAACTAGCACCCACATAATCGTCACGAAAATAAACAGTAATTTAGTCCTTAATTATTTATTAAACTTGAATAATATAATTCAAATGAGTTATATTTTAAAAATATTGTCATGCTCTGATTTCAACAACTATAGATGTAGCCCACGTCACACAAAAAACTCACTCAGGGCCTTTAGTGTCATAATTTGCTTAGGACCAATAAAATATGCATAAATTGTAACTCAACCATGCTGAAAATCTTGCAATTACTATAACAATCAAGTAATGTTTGTTTTTCTATTCGCCATCTGAATTTCGTAATGAATGAACGTAACATCACATAAAGTACACACGAACTAAATTCTTCGATAAGGCCTAACGTATTCGAATCCAACTCTGTTTTAACGTATAAGAATAACACAAGACTTGTGAATGTGATGACAATTTCGGCGTTTTCGGATGTAGATGAAAAAAACCCTTACCGCACAGAAATCAGTGTAGTTACTATTCAGTAGCATAACAGTCATTTGGAGATGCACATAGTGAACGGTGACTTATGTATTCAGGTCGATCAGTGAAATCAAAGTAGATATCGTGTTTTATTATCGAAGAGGAGCTAGTTTATCATCGGGTTGCACTGAACTCTATTATCTTGTATTGAATAATAGAGCTCAGTTTAGGGATATCTTCTCTAAATACGCACAGTATACGCCACTATAAGACCAAAAGAGCCCTTTTGTTAGATTTTCTATCTATTTTTGACCAACGATAACGCCTCAGTACAGTTTAAACGCAAGATAATTTCAGAAAAAATACTAGTGTTCCTTAATTGATAATTAGTTTAATGAGCGACGAACTAGATACTAATATTTTGGCGTTAACGCGTGACAAACATGCGCAGAATGCCCTAGAATTTGAGTTCTTCATCTTGGTCACGGGTTCGCCAGGGTACAACCAGTTTGTCGCTTATTATTTTACATTATGATACAAAATACGAAAACAATTCTGAACCCAGATATTTATTAGCCAAACATTAATAATATCACAGTTTTTTCTACTTTTTACGTACTTTCAAAATAACACAATTAAGGTTTTTGTCGCTTTGGTTTTCTCGTGCATTTCACTACAGTTCACATATTTTAGTAAATAATCAGTATTTTTTATTTAAGTATAGAATCAATGCTAAAACACTCGATCTTAGTGTATTTCCAACAAGACTTATAAATACAAAAAATGCTTCAGAACCTTATACTATATTCCCAAGAGGCGCAAATACGCAGGTCTCGACCGAACCTACGCATTTGCTTCTCTTGGAGTCGAGACCCTAGGTCCGTGGGGTACCGAGGCTCTCCGGGTTTTTAAAAAATTATCTGAGCGTCTGGTCAATGCGACGCGTGACCCGAGAGTTGGTGAGTATCTGGCTCAGCGCATCAGCATTGCCATACAGTGTGGTAATGCAGCCAGTGTCTTGGGGACGCACAGACTGGTATTGATTTGGATCAGTGGACCTACCTTCTAAACTGTTTGTAACAGTTAGCTCAATTGTAAATAATGAACATTAACAAATAAAAAAAGAAATGCATTTTTTTATATTAAGGGGGCATCCACATAAATAACAAGAGTAATTTTTCGTATCGTTCCCTATCTCCCCATGGTGACATGTGGTGAGATTTGGTTCTCCTCCCTCCCCTTCTCTAATCTCACGTGAGATTTTTAAGACGCGTTTTCTAATGTGTATAATTTGTTAATCTGGGCTTTATTGCTTTGCAGGCTTCTAAGAACGTAGTTTAAACATCACAGTGACAATTAAAATGACAAGTAAAATAGTACAGGAACTAATAAAATTCGTCCAAAAAACGTGAACACCCTGACTCGCAAACATCACGTGAGATAAGATGAGATACGGCTTTAGCCCCCCCCCCCCGCTGAACACAATGAATGGACGCCCCTAACAGCCTGTCCAGATAGGGCGCTTTACGCGCGTAAAGCGCTGGACTCTCGACTCGCGCGTGCTACGCGCGTACTACGCGCGAGTCGTAATACTCGGGCGAACAGTGGAGCGCGCGTAAAACGCCGCATCTGGACGCAATATAAATTGAAACGCGCGAGGGCACTCGCGCGTAAAGCGCGCGTAAAGCGCCCTATCTGGACAGGCTGTAAGCCTAACAGCCTGTCCAGATAGGGCGCTTTACGCGCGCTTTACGCGCGAGTGCCCTCGCGCGTTTCAATTTATATTGCGTCCAGATGCGGCGTTTTACGCGCGCTCCACTGTTCGCCCGAGTATTTCGACTCGCGCGTAGCACGCGCGAGTCGAGAGTCCAGCGCTTTACGCGCGTAAAGCGCCCTATCTGGACAGGCTGTTACTCTATTGTTGAGAGCAATACGCCTTTCATGATTTCCATCACGATAAAATATATGCATGTTACCTAAAAATGTCCAAAAAAAACATTATTTCCATCATTTTAAGTTCTTTTCGACTTTAAGTACACAAGTACACACTAAGTTTATACAGTACCACACAAAGTGTAGTGCTTTGTGTTAACATGGCAGTATTTCACCAGATAAGTACAGTCTGTCTAGAATCAGAAATAAAAAACTTTAAAATATACCCAAAAAAAATCACATCTTTTGAATCAGGTAGGTACTGTTCTGTTTCTGTCTAGAATTGCAGTAACTCTAATAATTCGTGTCATGGCTTCGAATTATTTGGGTGTAATAAAAGCCGTACTTACGGCTTTTATTATTACGAAAATTGGGTAAGTGTCGTCACGTGACAATAAAGCACGGCCTGAATTCGAATTGTACGCTCATATAATGGACAACATGATAATCGGATAATTGAATTAGCAAACCACAAAAAGCCGTGTACACGGATTATTTTTTTTTTTTTTTTTTTTTTTTTTATTCAGATTTTACAACCTTTAAGAAAATTTTTATGTCGGTTGACTAAGTAACAAAAAGAAAACTTAATAGTAAACAAAAGAACACTTCTAGAAAGAACAAAAAAAATTAACACTAAAGTAAGATTAATTTATGAACTATTACTATACTTAACTAAGAATCTATTTAATTACCACTTAACTACCTACCTATGTGTTGCTGTTTGAGCCAGCACAATTTGCTAAATCAAACAGCAACCTAGCCTCCCTGGTATTGGGATATGCTAGTATTTGGTGGAAAGTTCCTACATCTAGAACATTGATGTTCAGTGTCTGAAGAACCTTTCGGCGCTCGGCCTGGTTCCGGAGACACTCCACCAGCACGTGGTGCACGTCCTCCGGCTTGTCGCACGTCTCACAGTTGGGTGATGCTACTTTGCCCATTAAATACGCATATTTCCCAAGTGGCATGTGTCCGGAACGAAGCCTGTGAGCTGTTACTACGTCCCTTCTGCTAATGTCGCCCATGAACCACGGTGAACTGGGAGGCTGACTTTGTATTATTTTATACCATATTCCTTTTGTTTTAGACCGTTCGTCGAAATATTCTCGCCAAAGTGCGTCACTCAATTTTCTGTATTTAGGTATAAATTCCGAGTACGATTGTAATATGAAAGTTTCCGATCCATCTGAGCAAGCTGCCCTCGCTAGTCGGTCAGCCTCCTCGTTCCCCGACAGGCCTATATGCGACGGGATCCACTGCAAGACAACTGTTACATTGTTCTCAGAAAACTCCTCTATTTTTCGGAGTATATCATAAGCAATCTTAGTACCACGATTACCTAGGATACAACTAGTTATATGTTGCAAGGCACTTTTACTATCGCTGTAAATAACAATGTTTAAGTGAGTGTCTACGTTGTATTTTAGATACGTCAAGGCTTCCGATATAGCAAATAGTTCTAATGACATAATAGACAAATTAGACATGTTCTTATAACATTCTCCTCGTTTATAAAGCGAGTCGTAAAAGGCGGCGCCAGATGCGCCAGTATTCTTTGAACCATCAGTGTATATTTTAAACCAATTTCTAAATTTTCTGTCTAATTCACATAAAATATCGTTTTTCAATAAATTATTATCATAATCTTTTTTCGCAATTTGGACGCAATCTAAACTGTGTCTTACTATACGCTCTGTGTTAATTTTCGATAACCATGTTTTTAGCTGAAACATTTCAAGAGGGTTAGAAGATGTAACTTTTTCTTTATCTATTACATTAAATGTAGAAATTAGTAATGATTTCTTTTTGTTCGACCAGTATGCATTGTCGCCAAGAGCACTGAGTGATTTCAGGCTGCTTGTTGTCGCACCGTTAGTCCAAGATTTCGCTTTAAGGCAAAATTTATAAGCTAAATATTGTCGTCTTACTGTTAGTGGAGGTACACAGATCTCGCTTTCCATCACGTGTATAGGTGTTGTTTTTATGAAACCACCTATGATTCTAAGAGCCTGATTTTGTATTTTATCTATTTTATTCGTATGACATTTTGCGCTATTGTCGTATAAGTAGCTGCCAAAATCGATACGACTCCTAATAAGGTTAATGTAAAGTCTTCTCAAGTGTTTAGGATGGACACCCCACCCAGAACCGGCTAATACTTTTAAAATATTTAAAAACTTTTGTGTCTTTTCGCTAACTTCGTTAATATGTCTACCCCATCGCAACGATCGATCAAGCCAAATACCTAAATATCTAATGTTCGTTTCGCAGGATAACGGTAAATTGTTAACGTTTAATTCTATTTGATGCTGTCGGCGACCCCTACTGTATAAACAAAATTGTGATTTATGGGCCGAAATATTTAAACCGATTTCAATTAGGATATTAGCAATAACATTTAACGAATGTTGAATGTTTAATACACAATTTTCTATTTTTCTGTCGCTTGTAAAAATAACAAAGTCATCTGCGTACTGTGCAATATTTGATGAAACACTGTTACAAATCTCATGGGTTACTACATTAAATAACAATGGGGATATCGGGTCTCCTTGGGCTAAGCCCTTGGAGGTCCATCTCACCAAAGTCGACTCATCAGTATCATCAAATACATCCATAATTTTCAAATGCCGTTCACTTAAATATTCCCATAGGTAGTTACATACTGTCGCGCCAACGTTTAAGTCATCTAATGTCGTTGCAAGTCTATCAACAAGTACATTATTATAGGCATTCTCAATGTCAAGGTAACATGCAAGCGTTGGTATGTTTTTAGTAAAACCTACTTGAATTGTTGACACCAAACGAGTAACTGAATCAAGACAGGACTGCGCTTTTCTAAAACCGGTTGTATACGGTGATAAAACTTTATTCTTTTCAATGAACCATTCTAATCTTTTTGTTAACATCAAATGAAAAGTTTTACAGAAACAAGAAATCAAGGAAATGGGGCGCAATTTGACCTCCGAAGAAGGGTCAGAAGTACCTACTTTTGGAATAGGAACGACTTTAATGTTTCTCCATTGTTGTGGTATTGATCCCGAAATAAAAATATCATTATACAAAGTGATTAAAATGTTTCTTCCTATTAAAGGTAAATTATAGATCATAGAATATGTTATGTTATCTTCCCCGGGAGCTGAATCCTTTTTTTTTAAACAACTCTCTAATTCATGTAAAGTGAAGTTCTCTTCCAATAAATTATTACGAGATCCGAAATAAGGTTTACTAATTCTTACAAAGTCGGGAGCCAGATTACATAATAACTCGTGTTTCTTATCAGCGGGCGCCTCATACCTGTTTTTACGATAACCCTTTATCCAACGCATTCTGCGCCACATATCTGTTAGAGAAGTTGACTCATTTGTGGAATTACAGAACTCTCGCCAATGATTAGATTTTGCTTTAGATAATTCTGTTTTAACCATTTCATTCCTATTTTCTAAAACTAATAAATTGTTAGGCGTTGGATTACGACGAAAGGTGCTTAATGCGAAACGACGTTGAGCTACGAGCTTAGATAATTCTGCGTTCCAGTATGGTTTAGGAGTAAACTTACTTTGAGGATCAGTGTTTATTTTCAACCACGGAATGCTACTATCGGCCGCTTGATTAATTATATCTACGAATGTATCATACCTATTTTGGATGGTGTTTTCACTGCTATATGGATAACTACAATTAATCGAGTCTTCTACACAATTAGCATATAGAGTCCAATCCGCTTTTTTATAATTACGTTTTTTAATGAAATGAGATCTTTCCTGAAAATGTGTACATATTTTGAGAATGAAATGGTCACTACTTAAGTTTTCATTCAAAACAGTCCAAGAAAAATGTATCACGATGTCTGTAGTTGCAAATGTTATATCTGGTGATGATTTTTGTAAAATGTTATCCACGTACTCAGCTCGCGTTATATTACCATCATTCATGTAAATATATCCATGTTCTAAAGACGAATCTAGAAGCTGGAAACCTCTTGAGTCATTTTTATACGACCAATTTCTGTGATGCCCGTTAAAATCTCCTGCTATTATTGTTTGACTTTTAAATTTAGAAAAAAGTTCGTCCCAGTCCGCCTGGGAAGTATGCACTGATGATGGACAATATACACATACAACTTGAGAAACAAATTTACAATTTAAAATTTTTACAGCAATAACTTCAATACCTGGATTAGTTAAAATAAATGGGTATACCTGTACTCTAATAGATCTGTGTGCGAGTATACCTACTCCGCCGTACGAGTCATCGCGATCCTTTCTGTACCAATTATAGTCTCTAATGTTAATGTTAATATCCTCATTCAGCCACGTTTCACTTATAATAGCTATGTGCACTTTATGTTGAAATAGTAAACACTCAAACTCAGTCTGTTTTGGCTTGATGCTCCGAGCATTCCACTGGATTATATTGATAAAACGTTGACTATAACAACTGCTATCCATTTGAAAAAATGGACAGGATTTTATCAAGATAATCCCCAAACTTGAAAAACTCGGCTACATAAGAGTAGCATTCCTCGAACAATACATATAGACAGTCATTGATTTTTTCTTCCAGTGATTTTTCAGACCTAAATATTTCTCTTAATTTATTGTACAGTCTCACAAAACTAAATGCTTTCACCTTCTTAGATTTTTCTTTGGTTTCTTCTACTGTGTCTCTTCTACTTTCTGCTTCCCGCTCATCGTCACTGTGATTTTGATAATTTTTCCTATAAGCTTTCTTTTTCTGTTTCTTCTTCAGTGCTGGCCACTCAACTCTAGAACTTTCTCCCGCGGAACAGTTTCCCTCATCTCGACTAACCCCATCATAATGTGATACTGGTTTCGAAAGCAGGGCTTCTCTGTACTTTCTCGATTCTAACTGGGTCGCTGATTGTTCTGTCACCTCCAAAGATTGTAGATCTATCACGTAGTAGTCCTTTTCATCCTGTTTTAACCTTTCTTCATATATCTGACAGGCTTTCTTATACGGGTAATTTCCGTCACGCATTATTACTCTTATGTCTTTTTCTTTGCGGAAAACCGGACACTTGGACTTCTCGAGCGACATATGATCACCTTTGCAGTTTACGCATTTAAAATGCTCAGTCTCACAGTTGGCATGGTTACGGCCACACTTTGGGCAAAAGATTTTGTTTAACGGACAAAACTTGATTCTGTGCCCATACCTCCAGCATCCAGAACATTGCGCCACCGGGAATATGTAAGGTTCCACTGCAAACCTGCAACCATATGCTTCTACATATGGAGGTATAGCGGCACCTTTGAAACAGAGGCGAACTGTCTCGCTATCTACCCATTTGCCTTCCATTGTTTGCCGTTTTAAACGATTAATTGACAAGATTTCATATTCGCAATCAAAAGTTTTTTTTAGTTCTTCATCGTCGATCTCCAAGTCTACTCTCCTCACTATTCCGTAACGAGTATCCATATCATCCATACCTTGGCACTTAAAACCTTTCGTCAAAAACTCTTCGTTCTTCAATAGATCCTCCGCTTTTTCTTTGTTTTGGAATGAAATTATCACTTTGTTAGTACTTTTGTATTTTATTTTTACTATATCTCTAATCTGAAGTCCTCTCAGCAATTTGGCCAAAGCCATCTGTTTCGGCAATGGGTCTGTTGAAGTTACATTCACGTCGTATAACTCACAAACAGGGGTGAATGACCGCTGTTGACCTCGTATCTCTATTGTCCCATTATCAGTGAGATCGCTTGGCCTTGACACATCTACACCATTCTTGTAACGAGCGCGCTTAGATTTTTTATTCGTTACCGTGGTAAAATCCTCATACTCGTACGAGTTTACTTCACTTTCCCGGTTGTAGGTCGGCATAGCAGTCAACCTCTTGAATCGCTGAACAGAACTGTCTGAGAAGATGTTCTCCGTTGATTTCACCAAGTCTTCCTCATCGATATCTATATCCTCCGGCTCGTCAGCCATAGTGGCAGAAAATGCGCGCGCGCGTGCGCGCGTAGTGCACGACAAAAATTACAGACGAAACCCGTGCACACTCCGTAGCGGTCGGCGCGCGACTGACACGGATTATTGTGGTGTGCAAATTCATGTCTCCAATAAAGAAAGTCACCCAAATCAGTTTCCACACGTTTCATTTCGAAACATGTCACACAAACCAGTTTTTCCACACATTTTGAATCACTGTTCAGTTCCAATGTCTAGAAGTAAGTCAGTGTCACTATTCCGCTGGAGAGGCCTCGAACACTATCGAGTCCCGCATGCTGCGCGGCTCGGCGCGCGCCTTGCTGCGCGTCGTATTCACTCCCACGTAGCAGAAACCCGCGTCGATGCCGTTAGCCGAGAGGTACTGCATCCACTGCAGCTGCTTCATTGAAGGCTTGTCTGTATCCGTTTTCACTTCTACGAACTTTATCTGGAAGAGAATTGATAGATACATAACAATCCACGCAGAATCATCTAGTGTAGAGCTTGTGTTATGGGAACTAGATGACTATACTTAATAAAATATACTATTTATTTTATTACTAGAGACCCGCCCCGGCTTCCCACGGATTTATTATACGTATAAACCTTCCTCTTTAATCACTCTATCTATTAAAAAAACCGCATCAAAATCCGTTGCGTAGTTTTAAAGTTTTTAGCATACAAAGGGACATATGGATATAGGGACAAAGGGACAGAGAAAGCAACTTTGTTTTATACTATGTAGTGATAATGCTGGACAGTCCACACAGCATCATCTAGTCCCAAGCTAAGCAGAGCTTGTGTTATGGGTACTAGATGACTGATAAACTAATATACTACACAAATAGATTTATTTCATTATACTATAAAAGACCCAGAACCCGGGAACAAATATTTGCTTATCGCCCAAGGCGGGAATCGAACCCGCCACCTCCCGATGCGACGACAGATGACAGTTATATACACAGTGTGTAGTACTGTCTGTACCTTCTTAGTGGCCGCGTTCCAGAGCGTGAGGTCGGGGAAGCCGCTGTGTGTGCGCGCGTAGTCCCGCGCGAGGCGGCGGCAGATGACAGTTATATCGTCGCAATCGTAGCAAAGAGACGGATGTGCATTTTACCAACTTTACAGGAGAGCATTTTAAAGAGTTTAATTTGGATTTTTTGTCATATTTTGGAAACGGCTTGTCCGATCAGCGTAAAATTTTCACCAATTGCTTTTTGTATAATCTTTTACAATATGATCTATGTATTTAATCTTTATTATGTCTAATTTTTGTAAAAAGTCACATGCGTCAGTACTCTGCGGACACTCAAGTGACGAATGTATTATTGCAACGTTTTACTACGGAGCTATGATTCCATAATTAAGGCGCAGTGTATTATCCGTCGTTGTTTTGGGGAATTGCAATCGAATAATTTGGCGTATGTGATGACATGGAATAAGACAATTTTTTTTTATTATAAAAGTATTATATTTAAGTGTTTTACACCCAAATATAAAAACAGGAGGTACTCACGGATATAAATTTTTTTTAATAGTGTTAAATTATCAACAAAGCATCTAAAGTGGTTTCAACTCTACCTACAGCCAGTTTTATTAGGAATGTCTGAAATATAAAATGAATGAATGTAAATGTCATTAATGCTAAAAGTTTAAGGCAGTCTTGAAAGTTAAAATTGGTATCAAAATAGGCACCTGCCTACTTATTTATCGAACTATTTTAAGAGCCTTTCTTAACAAAGTAGGACATTAGGTAGTAGGCATTTAATCAGCAACCATTCAAGTAATGTTTATTTTGTTAAAAAAAACATGGCAGGTATTATTCCAGTTTCAAAGTAAAGTCATACAATCATGGGTTCAAATATTAGTAAATCACCTTTAACGACGATAATTACAATCAATAAATAGAAAACATTATAAATAGTATGTACACTTGAAAAAATTCAGCAGACGGTTGCAAACAGTCTAATGGTAACTCAATCGATCTCTCGTCAATACCAGTCTGAAGCGTCCCCAAGACACTGGCTGCAATACCACGCTGTATGGCAATGCTGATGCGCTACGACAGATATTTACCAGCTCTCGGGTCACGCGTCATCAATCAGACGCTCAGATAATTTAAAAAACCCGGAGAGCCTCGGTACCCCACAGACCTAGGGAAGCGATTCCAAAGGCAACAAATGCGTAGGTTCTGTCGAGACCTGCATATTGAGGTCCTCAGCCAAATCTGCCGCCACACCAGCCCTCGTGGATGTCCTTGGAAGATGGGAAGGTGCATTTTTGTCGACGCATGTATCATTCCACACAATGAGCCTCCCCAACTATCATGGAACTACTGTCAAAAGTGGGTTATAATGTATTTGTACCGTGTTTTGATAGGCTCGATTTTCTCAAACATTATCACATTCTTTTATAAATTTTTCATTCTACTGTTTTATTCGATGCGAGTGTTTCACCGTGATTTATGTCCAATTTTGTTCTGCAGCAGCTCTTTAAAGTCTGAGTCTCTTTAAACACTAATCTTAAATAACTTATCTACCTTCATACGGATTGTAAGTTTTAGCCCATTGAATTAGTATAACTTCCAATCTTCTGGAGTATAAAAAATAAAACAGTCAGTTAATTCATTATAAATTGGAGTCAATGGCATCGGTGAATCGAGTAATAGAAAATGGTAGGCATAAAATTATCTTTAATAAACTCGTCACAGGGGTAATACCTGTTCCTGTTTGGCAGACATTGGTGTTCAGCGGCATAATTCGGGGATTTTCAGCAGCTGTAGGTGATGCGAAGGAAGTTAAAATTTCAAATATTTTAGTTTTCGGGGCAAAATGGCTTATCACGGGAGCTGCTGCATATGATTTGTTTTGATAGTCTAATTCTGTAGTCGCGCCAATACATCATCGTCATTGTCATTTATTTTCTGAAAAGAAACATCACTCATACATCATGCATACTTTGCTCAGGTTAAATTGATTCGGCTCCTGGTGGTTTGGGTGACGAACAACGTTCCTCGGTAAAAATTTTTTTTAATAAATTCATAGTTAATTTATAAGAAAGTGTACCAACTATTAAAAGAAAATGTACTTATTACACTTTAATTTAAAAAGTTTTTAAGCTCAACTGCGAAAATAATAAGGAAAAATTGTAATTAAAACGACGGTTTTAAAAATCTCTCCCAAGTATATAGACGGTTATGTAAATACGACTGGCCCTTATCCGTAATAAAAAGGCGGATTGTACCAAACGCCTACTATTTGCCATCTAGAGTCCGTGAAAAAATGCCGCACTGTATTTTACGACACCAAAAATTGCAAAAATTAAAAAAGATGTATCTTCATTGTATGAACTTATAAACTTGATCACAATAACAATAAAACTATTTTCAGGGTACATAAAAATTACTTATTCGAACTCCCAAGTAGAACGTTGGAAGTGGCATACCGCTATTGTTCCGCGGATGGGCTAATAAAACTATAGTTTACTTCAAAAGTTAGCTATAAATTAATACAAGGCACCTAAAAGTGAATAATAAATACAGTAAATTCATACCTGGTGCAGTGCTTACGGGCTCTTCCGATTTTTTATGCTGGTCGCACTTACTAGTAAACATAAAATTATTTTATATTTCCGTTTCTTTAGCAGTTTCACTAGTTTTTTTTTCTTTTCAGCGAAAGAAATAATTGTTTTGACGACATAACTACGTTATTTTATCGTCAATTAAAAATTAAGCGTTAGTAACAAATTTAGGAAAGAATAGTGCTGTTATTCTACCAATGGCCCTAGCTCTGCATAGAACACTGCCGGTACGTACGATCCGTCGCGCGAGGGAGGGTGGCGGGGGCAGAAGTCAGCGCCTTAAAGTGGCGCATCAATTCATACGTCATTTTACTGCGATCCAAGTTTCAAAACCGCCTTTTTTCTACTGAATATCTTCGCAAATAAAACAAATATTGAAAAAAAAATCAAAGTGATAGATTTTCTAGGTAATTCTTAGCCGATTAATAGAATAAAACGAAAATGGCCAAAAATCAGATCCGCCTCTTTTCTACGATTGCGACGATATACACAGTGTGTAGTACTGTCTGTACCTTCTTAGTGGCCGCGTTCCAGAGCGTGAGGTCGGGGAAGCCGCTGTGTGTGCGCGCGTAGTCCCGCGCGAGGCGGCGGCAGATGACAGTTATATACACAGTGTGTAGTACTGTCTGTACCTTCTTAGTGGCCGCGTTCCAGAGCGTGAGGTCGGGGAAGCCGCTGTGTGTGCGCGCGTAGTCCCGCGCGAGGCGGCGGCAGAGCGCGCCCGTACGCGCCGCGCCCAGGCAACTCGCCACCATGCGGACGTTGTCCCATCCGATGCGACGACAGATGCCTGATAGCTCGTCTGGAGGAACAAACATATTACTTCAATTAGTTGAGGTACAAAATTAGTAAAAGAAAAATCTCTATCATGCTATTTATTTTGTAAGTTCGAAACACACTGAAGCCGGAGGCGGAGCGGAGGCGAAGGCGTGCCGGTTTTTCCTACGGCACCGCGACGCCACCGCCTGCGGTGTGTGTGTAGGCTTTCATATGATTCAATAGAATAAAACTCGCACGCCTTCGCCTCCGCTCCGCCTCTGGCTTTTGTGTTTCGTACTTTAAATGGACCGCGTGTCGACCGCCATGCTCTCGATGCGCCGCAGCCGCTCGTCTCTGTCCGTCTGTTCGTACACAAGCTGTCCGTACACTCACGCTCGGGTCGTTCGTCCCACGTGCCCCGCATGGTCTCGACCAGCGAGTCGACCGCCATGCTCTCGATGCGCCGCAGCCGCTCGTCTCTGTCCGTCTGTTCGTACACAAGCTGTCCGTACACTCACGCTCGGGTCGTTCGTCCCACGTGCCCCGCATGGTCTCGACCAGCGAGTCGACCGCCATGCTCTCGATGCGCCGCAGCCGCTCGTCTCTGTCCGTCTGTTCGTACACAAGCTGTCCGTACACTCACGCTCGGGACGTTCGTCCCACGTGCCCCGCATGCTCTCGACCAGCGAGTCGACCGCCATGCTCTCGATGCGCCGCAGCCGCTCGTCTCTGTCCGTCTGTTCGTACACAAGCTGTCCGTACACTCACGCTCGGGACGTTCGTCCCACGTGCCCCGCATGCTCTCGACCAGCGAGTCGACCGCCATGCTCTCGATGCGCCGCAGCCGCTCGTCTCTGTCCGTCTGTTCGTACACAAGCTGTCCGTACACTCACGCTCGGGACGTTCGTCCCACGTGCCCCGCATGCTCTCGACCAGCGAGTCGACCGCCATGCTCTCGATGCGCCGCAGCCGCTCGTCTCTGTCCGTCTGTTCGTACACAAGCTGTCCGTACACTCACGCTCGGGACGTTCGTCCCACGTGCCCCGCATGCTCTCGACCAGCGAGTCGACCGCCATGCTCTCGATGCGCCGCAGCCGCTCGTCTCTGTCCGTCTGTTCGTACACAAGCTGTCCGTACACTCACGCTCGGGACGTTCGTCCCACGTGCCCCGCATGCTCTCGACCAGCGAGTCGACCGCCATGCTCTCGATGCGCCGCAGCCGCTCGTCTCTGTCCGTCTGTTCGTACACAAGCTGTCCGTACACTCACGCTCGGGTCGTTCGTCCCACGTGCCCCGCATGGTCTCGACCAGCGAGTCGACCGCCATGCTCTCGATGCGCCGCAGCCGCTCGTCTATAACGGTCTGTCTGTTGGTGTAGAAGCTCTCGGTGTAAAGGTCCAGGGGATGCAGCTGGTAGTGCGACATGAAGACGCCGCTCACTCCCACGGGCTTGCTGTAGATGATATCCCAGAACAGGAGGAAGAAGATTGTGATCACTATCCTGCCTTCCCAGTGCTCGCCTGAAACAAACAACGGTTAATTTACGAAGGCCGTTCTAGTTTTTTTTTATTAGCATCTAAATTTTTGATCCATCACATTTTTGCACAAGTTTTTTTTTTTTTTTTATCAACAATAGACCTTCGTTTGACCACAATCTCTATTATTATCTCTAAGTGCTATTATTACTAATTTTTAATTATTTCATATCAATAATATGATTTGAATTAATTTAAAAACTTTTTCAATTGAAAAAGTAGCATAATACATCCTTTCTGAGGCTCTATCTAGCTAGACTATTTCGGTACAAAATTTCATTTAAATCAGTTCAGTTGTTTTACGTTTATACGTTAAACCGTAAAACGGTCACACAGACATAGTTTATTTCGCACCTTATAATATGAAGTAGGGATATGCTATGTGATAACTCACCGTGTGTGAAAGGTCCGTTGGTGGTGTAATGCACTATGCAATACTCTTCGCAGTCCAGGAACTTCTTGTCGTCTTCGGTGTGCACCTCGAACTTCTTCTTACCTCTCTGCTTGTAGTTTCTACAACAAATTACTTACTTTTACACAATTACAAAGGAAGACAACTTTCTTGTAGTTTTGACTTTTACACAATTACAAAGAAAGATAACTTTCTTGAAAATAATATTTTGATGTATTTTATAAAAACTAGCACACAGTTTCAAATTTCACGCATTATTAAGGATAAAGAAACTACTGAATAGATCTTGATCAAATTGATGAAACATGACAAGCACCAGCGTTCAAATAAAAAACTATATCAACAAAAAAAGTTGATGTAAAATAAACAATATAGTTGAATAGAGAACCTGAAGAAGATCCAGAGTCTGTCAAAGTTCTTTGGACAAGGACTCGAGGACAAGTCATAAAATTGAAATGATTTCAATAAAACTAGGAAATAAAGTGATCACTTTGATTTATTGTTCACTTCAATCTTTAAGCTAAGGTAAAGAAGCGCACAAGAATTCTTTACCTTTTTAGGTTGTTAGTTTTCAAGCTTTTGATCCCTTTGATAATAATATTTTAAAGTAAGCCTCTTCACATAGATTAGTTACTTAGATTTATCATTGCACAAAGTTTATATCCAGAAATAACTGAAACAGTTAACTCACTCCATGGGCTGCTTGCTGATATGATCCGCCGTGAACTGGTTCTCCAGTATGATGTTCTGGCTGGCGCTCTCCAAGGCGAGCCGCACCGCCGCCTCCAGCTTTATATTCTGCTGCTTGGACAGCTTCAGTATACTCACTCCATAGGCTGTTTGCTGATATGATCCGCCGTGAACTGGTTCTCCAGTATGATGTTCTGGCTGGCGCTCTCCAAGGCGAGCCGCACCGCCGCCTCCAGCTTTATGTTCTGCTGCTTGGACAGCTTGAGGGCGCGCGGCCGCAGCGCGTCTTTCTGCTCCTCGGGCATTGAAGACTTCAGCCCTTCTAGGAGGACTTGGGCTGCCTGGGAATTACAATATTTATTTTATTTATTTGGAAAACAAACAGCTTATTCAACAATAATAGTTGAAACCTATGGTGAACTTAAACCTAAAATTTTCCGCGTATGGGTAATCAATGTTCATTGTGCCCTTAAAACTTTAAAAATTAAAAAAAAATATTTATGTTAACAAGTAGTATTTTAAAGCGCAAACAGGAGGTACACTAGCGCCACCAGTTATTTTATAATAATACTAGCGACCCGCCACGGCTTCGCACGGTTTTATTATACGTACAAGGTACCTCTTGAATCACTTTATCTATTAAAAAAAACAGCGTCAAAATTCGTTGGGTAGTTTTAAAGATTTAAGCAGTCAAAGGGAAAAAGGGACAGAAAAAGCGACTTTGTTTTATACTACGTAGTGATTATACCTAAAACAAAGGAATTTCCAAAATTCACACGTTCAGTTTGTTATACCGAACATAAGCTTTTTTAATGCATTTGTAGTAGTTTTATTTTGTCTTGTTTAGGAAGAGATACGAACTTGCCTTTGGTGGCCATCAAACTCTTTTTCCGCCGACCCCGGACTTAGTAAGAAGTAGTCTTAGTAAGGATTAGTGTCAGTTTACCTCATCGTGCCTGAAGAGCAGTTTGTGCAGTATGAGAGCCTTGTCCGCGAGCCAGTCGCCGCGGCGGTGCTGCCTGAAGGCTAGCTGGTAGTACACGCCCGACTTCACCTTCTTAGTAAGGATCAGTGTCAGTTTACCTCATCGTGCCTGAAGAGCAGTTTGTGCAGTATGAGAGCCTTGTCCGCGAGCCAGTCGCCGCGGCGGTGCTGCCTGAAGGCTAGCTGGTCGTACACGCCCGACTTCACCTTAGCTTAGTAAGGATCAGTGTCAGTTTACCTCATCGTGCCTGAAGAGCAGTTTATGCAGTATGAGAGCCTTGTCCGCGAGCCAGTCGCCGCGGCGGTGCTGCCTGAAGGCTAGCTGGTAGTACACGCCCGACTTCACCTTAGCTTAGTAAGGATCAGTGTCAGTTTACCTCATCGTGCCTGAAGAGCAGTTTGTGCAGTATGAGAGCCTTGTCCGCGAGCCAGTCGCCGCGGCGGTGCTGCCTGAAGGCTAGCTGGTCGTACACGCCCGACTTCACCTTCTTAGTAAGGATCAGTGTCAGTTTACCTCATCGTGCCTGAAGAGCAGTTTGTGCAGTATGAGAGCCTTGTCCGCGAGCCAGTCGCCGCGGCGGTGCTGCCTGAAGGCTAGCTGGTCCCCAAGCCGCGACAGGATGTCCAGCGCGAGTTGGTAGTACACGCCCGACTTCACCTTCTTCAGCTCCTGGACCCCCGACTCTAGGATCTTCACGTAGAGGTATGCGGGGGTGAAGCGGCGCAGCCATATTGGGAGGGATTTGTATCTGGAACAGGAAGTCAAAAACTTTATTTTTTTAGGTTACCGGTAACTCGGTTAACGGTTTCTTTAGGTTACCAAATCCCATACTTGGACAAAACATTATAAACTTTATAACTAAATTTAATTATAATATATTTATTTTATTAAAAATAAAGAAATAAGGAGTAACTTATTAATTTTCTCTTTGGTAAAATTTTTGTCCCGCCTGAAATAGGAAAATGAAACAATTTTTTTTTATTACAACAGAACAGTACAAGAACAGTACAGCCACCTGGCTGTAATCTTTAACTATCAGTGTAACATACGACAAAATTTGCTGCAGCGGGCGCAGGTTGCAGGTTCGATTCCCGCCCCAGGACAAAACAGGGGGACCCCGAGGCTGGGCCTCATTACCCCGGCGTCAACTTGTGGGTGACAACCCCTCGATCCTTGGGTTCTTGCTCGCCTAACCATTGTGAATGTGGCGAGTTGTACCGATGCATATAAACTGTTACCTCATCATATCTTCCTCGTTTATTTCCTTGTACATCTTGTAGACGGTCTCCACCGTCTTGCATTTCTGATTCGTATCTGTCTCCGCTAGGAACGACTCGTAGATAGTGTGAGCTTTCAGATACCTGCAATAAATAAACATAATCACTACATAGTATAAAACAAAGTCGCTTTTTCTGTACCCATGTCCCTATATCGCTATGTCCCTTTGAATGCTTAAATCTTTAAAACTTCGCAACGGATTTTGATGCGCTTTTTTTTAATAGATAGAGTGATTCAAGAGGAAGGTTTATACGTATAATAAAACCGTGCGAAGCCGGGACGGGTCGCTAGTAACACAATATAGTATTGCTGGATAGTTAATCAGAAAAATAATATTACCAATAGACAAGTATAGGCTGCCTTGATAAATTCAAAGGAAAAACAGTCAAAGAAATCACGTTTTCACGATCTTCTTGTCGTGACCAGCATCAGCTCCAGTCAGGGCTTGGAATACCGGTATTTATAAATACCGGTTCGACTGACCTTGGCATGGTACCGGTACTTCTTTGGTATCGATACAAATTATACCGGTACTTTTTGAGAACCGGTATAATTGAACTTAGTGTGGTATCGGTACTTTCATTTGTACCGGTACTAAAGTATCGGTATTTTCTATAAGTATCGGTAAAATTACCGAAATTATGCTCGAAAGTACCGGTACTTTTCAACAATTTTATTTTGTGCAAGCGAGAGAGGAAACTGATTAGAAAAGACGAACGAGATGACGCGAAAACCGCTTAGAATACCGGTACTTTTAGGCAAAGTACCGGTACTTCAAAAGTATCGACACTCGAATTTAAGTAAATGAAAATACCGTTACTACCGTAAAAGTACCGGTATTATTGGTACCGGTATCAAGCCCTGGCTCCAGTTGCTTTCTCTGAAGCTGCAGTAGTTGATACTCACTTGTTGAACTCATCCCGCGTCCGGAACACCACGGACGCACTGTCCACCTCCAGCCCCTTATCCACCGGATAGGTCTCTCTGCAGATCTTGTCGTTGATCAGCACCAGTTCAAGCTGCTTTTCCCGTATGGTGGAGTAGTTGATTCCGAGGAACATAAGGAGGTAGAGGCGGTGGAACGTGTTGCGAGCGATGTCGGATAGCTTGTAGCATGTACCGGCTTTGGATTTCATGCTGGAAGGTAGAATATTGATTAGATAATGCTGGATTTCATTGTTGAAGGTAGCGTGTCAACTTCAACTTCTTTTTGTATGGCGCCGCTTGCTTTTCGCTACGACTTTGCCAGTGTCTATATTATCCTATATCCTATTATATTATATCCTATTATCCTAGGTGTCATAAACTTCTATGATGGGTTTAACGAAATAAAAATCTTATAATTTTGAACCAAAGTTATTTTGCTAAAACGAAAGGACAACACAACATGAAAAGCATAATATTTCCAACAGAATACATTTGCATTTGACGTAATTTAAGGTGATTTCAAAGTCTTTATAGCAAAAATGATCACATCATGGCTCACATATCAATAACTCTCTTAGCGTTGTTGACCGGCGCTCCGCCCGTAAAGTACTGACTGATGGAAGTCTTCCGGCGGAAGGCGCTCAGGGCTTCGATAGCGTCCTGCTTCGACTGCATCTTGAGCTTGAGGTCTTTGCAGATCTGCTTCAGTTCGTCTGCGCGGAGTATCTTAGCGTATTCCTCGAAGCATAGGCTGTTTATACCTGGGATTGTACATTAAAAATGGTATTAAAGTGATAGGTCTTAAAAATATGTAGTATTTTTGACTTCAAAACTTTTTTCTAACAAATGTGACGTATTATTCTAGAAATTAATGAAATAAATGATTATTGATTATTATTGATTATTGATTCTGACATTCTCGTAAGTATAACATAATTTTTGAGAAACTTTTTGAGTTGTATTATATGTATTAGCAATAATTACCTGAATATTTGACAAATTAATTTTCTGAAAATCATTTTGTATTTTATAAAGCCTAATATTTAAAATTTGCACGCCTCGACGAGGCAGAATGTATTAGGAGCTATAATTATTAATAAGAACTTATGTACCTACATTTGATAAATAATGATTTAATTTGATAGGTTAAACTACAATCTGGCATTATTGCCTTGAAATTGATTATCAGTTAAATTCAAATGTCAATCAGTGGAACAATCGAAGTCCAGGTTAGGTTACAAATGTCAAAAATTTATCTTGACTTATCTAAAATCTCTTGAATAATCTAAATCATGATTAGGTATCAGTTGAGTTGGACAATATGCCCCTGTTTTATTTATTTACTAACAGTAATATACTATGTAAATAATCACAATATCCATGGCTACTGACTCTGGCGCAGCAAGCGCCGTTCTCGAGCGCCTGCGACGCAAGATGTTACGGGTTCGATTCCCGCCTCGGGTGTACGATCTACTAATCGAACTTTGTTTAGTAAATAATGAAAATACGTATGTATATTTTTAAGTTCATCCGTTAATGCTAGATAACTAATACTGTACAATTTACACTCAGAATCAAGTTAAGCAGATATTTTCGTAAAATAACATTATAAATAATGTCCCAAGGAAGGCCTTATGCTACTTTTTATCACAGAAAGCACGTGAAGCCACAGGTTGAAGCAGCATTTAATAAAATAAATAATGATGTGTAATCCACATAGCGTCATCTAGCTCATCTAGCGCATCTAGCAGAGCTTGTATTATTTATGTGTGCTAGATGACTGATATACTTGATATACATTACATAAATACTTAGGCATTTTTTTACATTAACAAATAATCAGAATAAAAGAGATATTAGTAGTTAATTAATATGTAATGTATAGTATTAAGTTTCAGTCATCTAGTACCCATAACACAAGCTCTGCTTAGCTTGGGGCTAGATGATGCTGTGTGGATTGTCCAGCACTATTTATTTTATTAAATGCTGCTTCAACCTGTGGCTTCACATGCTTTCTGGGATAAAAAGTAGCATAAGGCCTTCCTTGGGACATTATTTATATGTGATTTTATGAAAATATCTGCTTAACTTAATTCAGAGTGTGAATTGAACAGTATTAGTTATCTATCATTAACGGATGAACTTAAAAATAATGAAATTAAAAATAATGAACTTAAGGCGTCGTCCTAATTGGGAGCGATCATACGATGACACGATGCGTTCTCGTCGTGCGATGAGTTCAAACATACAGATTTCAGAGTGTCCTATTTGGACCTCGCAAGTAATCGTGCAAGCACGTAAAATGCTTAATAATAATCGTACGATGCCTTTGATCGTGCGATCATGTAATCAAAGTAACAGATCTCTTTTGAGTGTCCTAATCGGTTACCAACGCGATGCGTTGACGCGCGAGGGGCGTCATCATCGTCGACGGCATCACACGATGGACATCGCGCGATCTATTAGGACACCTGTTAGGTCGCATGACCACTTTGATCGTAAGATGAAAAACGCATCGCGCCATCGTACGATCGCTCCCAATGAGGACGCCGCCTAACCCTTACCTGACACAGCCGAAGGCGTAACAAAGCTGTTCAAGATCAAAGAGCTCATCATCTCCTGAAAGGCTGAATCACCGATGACTTCCTTCTTATCAGCAGTGATCTGAAGCAGCTGCTCCCTTCGGTACCAGCCCGGCTGCCTCCAGTACAGCCGGCAGACCAGCCTCATGCCCGGCTTCGTGACCTGGAAGCAGCGGCCCAGCATCTCCTGGGACGATTCCATGAGGAGGTGGGTCAGGGTGTGGTCTTTGAGGTACTTGTTGATTATTGTTAGGAGGAATATGGCTGGAACAAGTGGATTATAATCAATTACTAGTGACCCGCCTCAGTTTCGCACGGTTTTATTATACGTAAAACATTCCTTTTGAATCATTCTACTTATTAAAAAAACCGCATCAAAATCTGTTGCATAGTTTTTAAGATTTAAGCATTCAAAGGGACATAGGTGCAGAGAAAGCGACTTTGTTTTATACTATACTATGTAGTGATACAATATTATAAACTCAAAGAACTTTTAAAAATAGACTATAGTGTATTGACAATGACTCAGATATACACGCATCAGCTTAAGAGCTGCCTGTATCACTCATAATAATAAGGCTCTCTCATCCATTGTTTGTCTCAGTTTACTGCATATTAATAGGTTTAATTTAAGAGAAAGTTTCTTAGCCTATAGGGTTAAGATTAATTGTTAAGTACAAATTGTGCATATATTTTTTTTACCTTAACATGACTATATTCCAGGGTCCCTCATAAAATGTGTCCAAAAACAAATAATTTTTCAACAAATAATTTTTCTCAAAAACTTTTTACAAAAATTTGCATTCATTAAAAAAGAGCAAACAACTTTTAACACTATCAGCAGGTTTTTTACTAAGGTATCAACACTCATGGGTACATTTTTAATTTTTTTGTTTGTCTGTTAATTTTTTTGCTAAATGATTCCCTAATAAAAAAACCAAGATCAAAATAACCATTTTAGAGCTGAGCCGTTATCAATGACCCAAATAACAAGTAATGAATAATCTGACTGGTAAGAGCTATATGATTACATAGTACTCCAAGACATGCTCAACATAGTACTCCAAGACATGCTCAAGATAAATAACTTAAGTTGTAACTATCAAAGCCTATAGGTAAGCTTAGCAACTAGATAAAAATAAAAATAGTAGATGTTTACTTTTATCATCCATGCCCTCACACGCCTCCTTGAACATCTCATCGTCAGAATAGACGCGAGGCTGGATAAAGGACTCCCGAGCCAAGTTCCTCTTGACTGGCGTTCTTTTAGCCACAGACCGTTTCTTAGCCGGAGAGTAAAACTTCTTTGAATTTGGACTTTGCAAACTGTCACCGGAACCCTGTGGAGTCTTAGAAGCTTTTCGTGGCGTTTTAACAGGCGTTTTAACCGGCGATTGAGGTGTCAAAGTGTAAATTATTGTGGCTTGAGTGGAATTTGGATCTACTTCAGATTTGAGTTTGGTTTGGCCTAAGTTTGGCTCTTGAGCCGTTGAGGGCGAGTTTTCGTCATCGCTGCTCAAACATATAACTTCGGGCTCTTTTTTGGGTTGGCTCTTCTCAGGATTGGCATACTTGGGAGATTTCAGTATCGTTGGAGTCTTCACTAAACTAAGGCTACGACGTTTTTTAGAACTACTGCCGTTTTCGCTCATGACCTTCGTGCATGAAGGAGTTGGGTTAGATTTTGTCTTGAAATATGCATCGATTGATATTTGCCGGCTCATTTTGAGATCGCTTTCTTGGATTCAGTCATAGCGGTAGACCGAGTTTTCATTTAATGTACAGGCTACGTTATTATATATTACCAACACTTGGCGAACGTCACACTTTTAAACATACAAGACAAGTGAAGGGCAATAATGTACCAATGTTTCATTGAAACTTTTATCGTGCACTATTTTTAGTTATAAACATTTCCCTCGCTTCAACTTCAACTTCTTGATTATGGCTCTGCGTCTGGTTTGGCGCAATTTTGCCAATGACCGTTTTTGGATAGCATCACAAGGTTTTTAGAAATTAAGGCTAGTATTTAAAGTGGACATTCTTTGAAAATCATTGTTTAACTAAATAAATTACATACAGAAAGTGTACATACTATATTAATACGCATAGATATTTTAATAATAAAAACAAAACTATAATAAGTGGAATATGAATACAAAAAAAAAAAAACAAAAACTTTGCTACAGTTTAATGTCATTATTATATACAAATTTACAAAGAGCAAAGTTTACTTTGGGAGAGAAAATGAGAGATAAAATACTTTTTATACATGTAGGGCGAGGAACGTCTAATGGAAGAGTTTCAAGTAAGGAAGATGAAGTTATGGGGCAGCTGAAAAATATGTGATCTACACTGCCTTCATCGAGACCACACTCACACACTGAGTTGTCCCTGATCCTAAGTTTGAAAAGGAAAACCGGTGAACATGTGTGTCCTAATCTGAGTCGACATATGGTTGAGGTGGTAACTTTATCGAATTTACGGAATTTAAAAAACCAAGGCTTTCGTGGGATATCAGGTTGTACATCTGCATAATGTTTGCCCTTGATGAGTTTTGAGGCGTTCCAGAGTTCCGACCAGGATTTTTGCAGATGGACTTTAGGAAGTAGACATATATCATGACAATAGGTTTTAAAATGCTCAAGAGACCCCAACTGAACCGCAGCTTTTGCACAGGCGTCAGCAGTTTCATTACCTGGAATTCCAGAATGGCCTGGGACCCAAGCTAAAATTACATCAATGCTCTGTTTACTACATTCATATAGTGCCTGACGGATTTGGAGTATTAAAGGAAAACAAGAAGGGTCCTCGCTTCGATCAACATGTAATTTTTATAGTTTGGTAAAACCAAGAAGAAGAAGCAAAAGCAAAGCAAGATAACAACAAAACCATAGATTTATCAAGATTTTTTGTTTTTCAACTTCATCTTCATGATTATGGTTCTGTTGTGTTTGCCGTTATTTTGCCAATGACCGTTTCTTTAAAGAAAGCATCGTAAGGATTTTAGAAATTTAGGCAAATATTTACAATTTCATTGACCAAGTTTTTTTTTTTCCTAAAGAGAACCTGTCGTAACCAGAATCAGACCTAAACAGAATCCGACTTAATAGTCTCCACACACTGCAGCCGGAGGCGGAGCGGAGGCGAAGGCGTGCCGGTTTTTCCTATAGCACCGCGCCGCCACCACCTGCGGTGTGTGTGTAGGCTTTCATATGATTCAATAGAATACAACTCGCAAGCCTTCGCCTCCGCTCCGCCTCCGGCTTCAGTGTGTGGAAACCTTAAATCGAACAAGGCGGTACTAACTTCTACTGGGTAGGTTTATCACTAATTTTATATCTAGTGCCTCCTCTATCAAGTTTCTATCCCGTTCTGACTTAATGTACCTAGTTCATTGTTGCCTGGTTGGTTCCCATATTATAATATTGAGTAGGAACCTGGTGTACCTAAATTAAACATGCCAATAATAAAACATCCAATAAATCCAATGCATTTTATAATTTAAAACGTTTTACAAAAGTCCAACAGGAGCGCGGCTGCGGCGGCGGCGCCCTGGATCTTTGTCTTTTCTTCTAAATTCCGGAATAAAGTAGGTTGATCAGTAACCTCTGTCACGGCGAAGTTCATCAACGGTTGGTGCTGTTCCTTCTATTTCAGATTCCGATGGATTTTTTTTGGGAAAACATAATATCAGGAAAATCTGTGAATGAATGGTATTCAAAAGCTTAGTTAGACCGTGCCCTATATACGTACCGACGACAGACGTAAGACTCAATAGGGACCTACTAGGTACTAATAAAATGTTTGTAAAGGTCAAACACCTAGTTAGTACTACTGAGTAACCACCGCAACATCATCCAAGTACCTAGTTGAGTACATACCTAACTCAAAACTGCTGGTGCAGATCTTGATACAGTAGAGCCTCGATAATCCGTACCCTGGCTAATCCGAACGTCGCTGTAATCCGAACTGCCACCGGGCCGTCGGCAGTCTATGTCTTTCTCACTAACCGCGACCGCTGATCTTATGCTTCGTCTTTAATTGCGAATGTAAATACGAAATACTTGTTTGAGTTGATTTACTTGTGATGAAAATGACTTGTCTTTATCCGAAAAAATGATGGGACAAAGCCTTTTTTGGTCAATATAATAGAACCCGCCAAACTAAAATGGACGACTTTATGAAGAAGTAGGTAACATATTGTGTGGTTTATATACGTGTCTTAAAGTAATTCAATAAATATACTCTCAAAATATACTGGCATTTTTTTAACATATTATAATCCGAACGCTCCGCTAGTCAGAACAGGGTTTATTTTTTGGTAATTCGGATTATCGAGGCTCTACTGTAATTGAATGAAATCGGTTCACATAAAAAAATACAGTCGAACTGATATGATACCCTGCTCCTTTTTTGTTGTCTGTTGAACATATTAGTCACTAGCAGCGGCTCGCTGTTTCACCCGCGTAATTCTCCTTTCCGTGGGAATTCTGCTTCCGCGATAAAATTTAGCCTATGTGTCACTCCAGACTATAATCTATCTCTGTGCCAAATTTCATCCAGATCCGTTCAGTAGTTTTTGAAAGAGTAACAAAAATCTTTCTATCCATCCATCCATACTTACAAATGTTCACGTTTATAATATTAGTAGGATAATTTTAGTATTGATGAACTTACTTGTAAACTTACGAATATTATGAATTTTAACCACTTTATTTGTTTAGATTGATCCATTGTTTATGACATGCACCTGAAGGTACCTGACATGAAACATACTTTAGTGCACTAGCATGATCATCTGATTATTCGATGATGCTCTAATGCACTTACCTACATAGGTAGGACCTGGTAGGACCTGTTGATTATTTAATTATTTGTATGGTTAAGGTATCATAGGCAGGTATTTATCAGAGTTTCTATGTTTTGTTTAGGTGGTTAAGGATTTAGTTTACTTTGTGCATAAGCGAACCCAGACTAATAGCGAGCTCCTTGAATTCATGACATGCTTAGAAATTACTTTTTAATTAGTTGTACGTATTATTTATTACTTCCATGGGGATAAGGCCAAAGAGAATATAAATACCTACTACGTACAGATACAGCCTGTCCAGATAGGGCGCTTTACGCGCGTAAAGCGCTGGACTCTCGACTCGCGCGTACTACGCGCGAGTCGAAATACTCGGGCGAACAGTGGAGCGCGCGTAAAACGCCGCATCTGGACGCAAAATAAATTGAAACGCGCGAGGGCACTCGCGCGTAAAGCGCGCGTAAAGCGCCCTATCTGGACAGGCTGATAAGGCACAAAAAAATCACGTGCAAAAATAACTTCAACTTCTTAAAATGTAAATTGATGTAAATGTAAATAAACACCTCTGTTTTGACACAATTCTGAAACTGTCCGTTTCAATGTATAATCGAAAAGGCAAACTTAGTCGTAGGATGTTTGCGAAAAAGTTTAAAGAATGGAGGCTGAGTTTGTTTCTACACTAAACAAAAGATCTATCACCATAGTTCTTTATTTGCAAAAAAATCAAACGTGTTGTAGGAATGTCACTGAAGTTTGTGTATTTCGTATATCGAACTGCTTCCTTTCTTCTGGTAAGTTTCTTGGTCGCCTCACACAATAACTCCACTCCAAGGGTTAAGTTGGAGGGGTCGATTCTCAGACCACGACCGCCACTAATCACCGCGGTTCGGAATCCCATTATTGAATATTAAAAATTCACATATTTGCTGTTACGGTACCTACCTACTGCGACAAAGATCCTATGACTACCTACGTGCGGTATTCCTCGTCGTGACAGTAAACCTACTGTATTCAAAAGAATACACTTGGCAATGATGGTGGTCACCCGATTAATTCAAAGTTGAACGCGAAATTTCAGTTGATACAGAGGCTTGCTTCGTAACCTAGAGGTTTGAATGGACATGGTTGAGAACCGCACGGTAGACTGGCCGTTGGCGGAGGACATCACTCACGATGTGCTAAAAGCGGAAAGTAAATTTCCTTGACAAAGCGGGGCTGTTTTTAATGAAAGCCTCAAAGGAAGTGGAACATCATGGCAAAGCTCTGACACTGTGTCGAAAAAGAGATCGATTTCATAGTGTCTTGTCGTGTCCAAAGAAAGCGCGAGCTGAGTGAGAGAGCCCTTTTAGTATACTCGGATTTAAAATATTACAATTGCATTTATGTTTTCTGCGTAATTCCACCACATATCAATGAGTAAAAACTTGATTTAAGGTCGTAAAAAACGATATTGGAAAAACCAGCACGCAGTATGAGACACAATTCCAGCCGTCCTTTCTCCTTTCTTTAAAAGTCTCCACACGCTGAAGCCGGAGGCGGAGCGGAGGCGAAGGCGTGCGAGTTGTATTCTATGGAATCCTATGAAAGCCTACACACACACCGCAGGCGGTGGCGGCGCGGTGCCATAGGAAAAACCGGCACGCCTTCGCCTCCGCTCCGCCTCCGGCTTCAGTGTTCTCCACACAACTTTAAATGTCCTGACATTTTAAATGCCTATAGAAATTTTTTATGCCTATTTACTAAGATCTAGCATTACTACGTAAGTTTTTACTACTCGACAATAGATGGCGCTTCACTCATTTTTTTAGATCAAAGTTGTAGAATGCAGATGCGGATGATCGCGTAGTACTACTACGCGATCATCTAGGTAGTAGATAGGCTTCTATTTCGACGATTTACCTTAATCATATTTCTGTGATTTCGTTTAACGAATTAGCATTGCCATAGCCTTCAACGTGACAATGCTGCCAGCATTCTGGGCACTCTGCCTACTTATTGATGGTCTCAACTTTTAGGAAATTGATATCAATGTTAATACTAGTATAATAATAATACAATAAGTATAGTAGTAATAATATACCTACCTAGTACCTATATATTACATTGTTTCACATTACTTACTAAACAATTAGTTGTGCCCCGCGGCTTCACCAATGTGAAAATTGATGAAAAGAAGAACTACTTACCTACCCTCGTCTATATTTTTTTTAAATTGTTTTGGCGTGAAGACGTTCAAACATCCATCCGTCCAAACTTTCGCATTTAACTAATAATAATAAATAAATAAATAAATAAATTTATTCAAAACTTGTAGAACTATAGGTAAAACAAAAGGTACACTTATTATCTAAATATAGCTAGTTTAACAATTAAGCCTGAACTAGGTAGTCCTGTGTTTCAGGCGAAAAAGTGCTTAAACCAAACATTGCGAAATAATTAACTATGATATTTTACAAATATTGCAGACGATTGTATAAAATATAAGGAACTTAAATTACAGTTGAATAAAACTATGTGTATCACTATTTTAACTAGGATAAAGTTATTAATTAAATTTACAATTTACTTGTTTATTTCTAGAAGTTTCTCTGTACCATCGTAGGATAAACTTTTAAGTGTATGTACTTATAATAGATTTTTTACAGTTACTATAGTTGAGTGCGTATAAATTAGCCATTTTGTTGAGTCTGTAATATTAGATAGTGATTTCAATCACTATCACTCTAATACCACGTCGTCGTATCTATCATACATGACTTCTTCATTCAATATCAAAGGTAAATAGATATGTACTTACTTATTATGTTTATTAAATGTAGGTACGTAGAACACTTGGACCAAATATCTGCAGATCGTGCAAACATTGGTCCGGAGATGAATCGAACCCGCAACCTCCTGCGCCACAGTCAGATCTTCGCCCACTGCGCTACGGAGGTCATTTGAAAATATGGTTCATATTTCAGAAACCTGTGTAAATCTAGATGGCCTATAAAATATTGTATGTGTCTTGTCTTTATATAAAATACAGACAACTACTTAGAGTAGCAAAAATCATCAAAGTTCATTTGATTTCTACACAAATATGTCCGAGTCTCATTTAAAAGTCCCCTGTTTGGCGTCTCGGCGGCAGTCTCGCCAGTCTCGCCAGTCCCGAACCCAATCCCATCATGGAAATCGATCGAATATTCAATGTAGAGGGAATACTAGTAACCGATGTTTTTCTGTTCAGAGAATCAGTTTTGGCAGGGCGAGACTTCAAACCAAGCTGGTAAATGTTTACAACACTGTAGTTAATGTAGCTATAGTACTACGACTTATTACGTATGATGATCTATGGAAGACTTCAGTCAGATCATGGCCAGGTCATTTAATGGAAATTGAAAACAAAGGTCTCAATAGTGCCATTCAGATCAAGAACAAGATGACGTTTGTGCATTTGGTATTCTACTATTTTTTGCGCTTGAAGAGACTTTCATACTTAAGAATGTCAATTGGTACCCAGTCATTTATGACTAGGTACCATTGACGTACGACGTAGGTACCAGCTGTGACGATAACGTTTATAAACGTTATTGTCACAGCTGTGAATGAATCTCTAAAAGTTTGTGGTACCTCATAAAGAGTTAACACTGACATTTTGACACGATACTATTTTAATGGTGAAGGGATTTATTTACTGGAATTTGGGCCCTGGTCTGTTAAAAGCACAGACCAAAGTGGATAGGGTCACGTGGACCAGTGAAATTATACATTAAGTAGTGTTCATTATTTGTCTATATTTATGTAACTCATTTATATTACCTTAAATACAACTGTACGGGATACCTTACCATTATTGTCACGGGTTCCCGCTCAGCCAGGCTAGCAAATTGAGAAACGGGAAACCGTGATAAGTTTCTCCTATCTCGCTAACAGGGAATTAACGCTAATAAATAAAAAGAGAAAAGTTTCCTTTATATACCTTATATTTTGAAATAAACTTAATATTTAGATTATCAACTAACAAATTCTTCAATACCCTGTAATTTACGAATTACCCTGTAATTTACGAGTTACCTTGTAACTTCAATCACCTTAACTAAATATTCAAAATTATTACTTATGTCACCGACCGCTCAATGGCTTTCTCAGTTCTGTTCTTTT
This sequence comes from Eupithecia centaureata, assembly GCA_944547425.1. Taxonomy (NCBI): domain Eukaryota; kingdom Metazoa; phylum Arthropoda; class Insecta; order Lepidoptera; family Geometridae; genus Eupithecia; species Eupithecia centaureata. The sequence goes on from OX155691.1 coordinate 12,997,634, forward strand.
GATTAAAGTTTCTTACTCTTCAATAATAAGATCGTTAATAATAAATATTAGAATTCAACGGGGAAAACCACTTGACGAAAGATGCATTACAAAAGGTACTGAAAGTAGGTAAGGTTAAATTTACTTAGATTAAAATGTCTGACGGTGGCGTTTAGGCTAGAGTTTTGCAGAGAATTGCTGTAGCTTAGTTTACTAGTCAGTTACCTAGAATGTAGTTGCCGTTATCGACAAAAATATAAATTAGTTATATGTATATAAAATTGTAACCCTAACTAGTTGCCAACCTATTCGCCTAATCCTTCCGTATAATTCCCTAAACCGTAACTTCCCTAACACTATATTGTGAAACTTCCGATTTATAGACTCAAAAGACACAAAAGAAATATGACCGACCAATACAAACACACCCTAGGATTCTGGAAAAAGGAAAGGGGGGAACCGACCCCCCAACAACTAGAAAGAACACACCTTGTTCTAGAAAGACGTGTCGCCGCGCCGTATTCAACGGTCGCCGAACACGTTCGCCCCTCGAGTCCTGGAACCGCTCCTGTCGCTCGGTGCTCCCGAACCCGGCGCTCGCTCTTCGACCGGGGTGGACTCCTCTCACGCAGCTCGCCCCGCTTGAGAGTTGGCCTCGCCGTCTATCGGCGCTCGAGTTCTTGGGATTTTTATCCCCTTTGGAATCCTGAAATTCCCCGAAAAGAAATCCCATTAGTTCATTATATCCTGGCGGTGTTCCCGAATTGGAACTTGCCGTGAAACCCCCCTTCCACCGAGAAAAACCCCTCTCTCAATCGCTTGGTACCTGAATTTTATATTCCCGTCGCTTATTTTGGATTTGGGGTCCCGCGCTGGCAGCCAAACGTTCCAGGATCACCGATGCTCGTCACTCCTTGAATCCCTCGCCTTCCCGCTATTTTGTAAAAGATCGTGTCGATTCGCTGTTATTCGTGCGGCAGAGATTTTTCAGGATAGGCGGCTCCAAAACGGCAGCGACGGCAGGGATCACGCAGCACTGACTCGACAAACTACTGACTCCACACAGGCAAAGTTACCCCTCGCAATAATTTTTCCAGAATGCCAGGATCTTCGGGTGTGGCCCTATTTATACTAAATTTCAAAAGAATCTTCTAGAAACAACGTCTCCTTTCGTTCCGCTACTCGACGCTAGGGCGACCTTAAACCCGTGGCAGGGTGTTCTATTTTTTCTTTGAGGTCACCATTTATTCGTCTGACCTCAAGTCAACTTCCCATCGATAAAATCCTTTCCCGAGTTCAATTCCCGATCCCGAATTTAGTGATCATATTTTTTTTATAAAAAAATTATACGTTCGTTTTCTTTTTATAAATGCTAAAATCATAACGTATTGTGGCTCCCTCTCCAAATCAATACCAATAAAAAACCGTTTCTTATCCCTTTCGATCCTTTTGAAAATCCTAAGACTCAAAAATCACTTTGCAATTCTTCTTGACCCTGACCTGTCCTTTACGAATTTATTAATGCACTTGCTGCATCATTCTGTACAAGTTAGCCACTAATGGTATCTCCAGTTACTAATAGATGGCGCGGTAACCGGTCTGTGATACCTAAAATTCTCCTGCGACGTGACGAGTGCCTCCTCACTTCTTCTTTCGTAAGGATGCAGGATTCTTGCGTGTCTTCCCTTTCCAATAGACAGAATTAATTTTCTAACTGCGCTTTCGCTAAACAACTCAACGCCCGTCATTTTTATACACCACTCGACGACAGATGGCGCTGACCTTATTCTGAACTTCAAATTATGGTTCCAGCTCGTTATTGATTTGTGTATCTATGCATCGGTAGATGGCCCTAAACGTCACCAAATAGATTTACTTGTTACACCATACGAGTCATCATCATGAACTATGCTTGAGTATTGAGAATATTTGAGAATACAGACAATGTAACTTGAAGAACGAAGAGCAATACTTGCCATTTTTTGTAATTTTGTCTCACTAATTTTTTTTTGAAGTTCTCATATTTTCACATGAATGTTTAATAGACTGAAAGATTACCTATAACTGTAGAAAATTAATTATTAAGTAAGTACGTAGGTAATCAATAAGGTAAATACCAACTAACTAAGACAGTGCGTCACTAGTTATAGGTATCTAGTTTTTTGCTGCTCAATCCGGCTGCTCGGCTACGTATTGATCAAACTACCCGCACGTAATGACGGAACCTAACTCCAAACAGGTGCGGACCTTCCAACCAACTTACCGCCTGAACTCCAGGAAGCCGTTCAATGTGGAGAAAGTGCAAAAGCTTCTCAAGAGGATCGTGGACTCGGAGCTTGAAGAGGTTGAATACAGCGACAAGGTTGTCCCCGAACTATGCTTGACTCTGGCTGAAATGGTCCGCACTGCTGTCAAAGAAGAGAAATATGACAGGTCAGTTAAAACCTACAACGTGAAAAATACTTTAATTATTCAAGAAGTTGAAGTTACTGTAATAATTTCTATTACCTTAAGGCGCAAACAGCACCTAAAGTGGTGCCCCCACTTATTTTATCATATAACTCCGATAAACAAAGAAATTTTCAAAATTAACTCGTATAGTTAGTTAAACCTATCATAAGCTTTTTTTAATGCATCTGTAGTTTCATTTTATCTATTTTAGGAAGAGATACGAAAACAGAGATTGGTGGCCACCAAAGGCAACTTTGTATCTCTTCCTAAACCAGCGCCTTAAAGGCCGATTTACATTTCAATAAGTTGGTACAGTAGCGAGTTACAAAATCAGTCAGATAAGTAAGAAGTAGTAAGTAGCCTCCAAACGGGGTCCAGTAGTCATAAGTTGCCATTCCGAGAATACTGACGGTATCGGTTTTACTCGATCTTTATGGAATCTGGTCAGCTGTTTTAATTTAGAAAATGGACGTTGAATTATCTAATACCAATTGACATGCATTACATAAGAGAAATACTTAGTGTCTATGGTCTAAGATCCGACTGCAAGATTAGCCCGATCATCATTTTTTGCCTAAAACCAATTTTTTATGTTTATTTGTAAAGAGAATATATCACTCTGTCTGTATATCTACCAGGTTGCCTATCAGAATTTGGACGCATTGCCGTTCAAACGACACAAGTATAGGTGTTTCGAAGGGTGTGTTGTAAAAACTGTACCTACTGTACTGTACTTTGTAGAATAGCAATAAATAGTCCTTTACTTCAATAGAATGTGGTAACCTGAAGATGGCTCGCTAGGGGAGGTCACTATCTATCCAGCCGGTGGGGGTGGACTAGTGTACCTAGTTATATAATAATAATAAAGTCATTTATGTCGGACAACATAACAACAAGTAAAAAGATCTTATATAACTTACTAGCGACTCGCCCCGGCTTCGCACGGTTTTATTATACATATAAACCTACCTCTTGAATCACTCTATCTATTAAAAAAAACCGCATCAAAATCCGTTGCGTAGTTTTAAAGATTTAAGCATTCAAAGGGATATAGGGACATAGGGACAGAAAAAGCGACTTTGTTTTATACTATGTAGTGATTCTACGGTCCATATCAATATAAACAATATAAATTAAAACTAAAATAAATATTCAATTATAAAAACAAATGACTAATGGACACGCGTGGTGGTCGCCGGCGTGTCTCGGCGCGGGGGATCACGTGATAGGCGGCCCTTGAACCGCCGGAACTTCACCCCTTTCGGCCAGAAGTCAGGGCTCATGAAGGTCTTTATTCTTTCCGTCGGGACCCTCACCATAAATGAGCTGAAGCTAACATTATGACGAGAGTCCAGCTTCTTGACCCTCAATTTGATTCCGGCTTTCTTTCCGATGTACTCCGCTACCTCTAAGGGCTTGACATCGTAATAAAGGCGGGACATGTAGATCTGCGCTATAGCGCATATATACATACATATTATAGCGCTTATATTATAAGAGTGATAATGATGATTGCCTCAAAGTCATTTGACTCTTCCGCATAACATAGCCTCAGCGTTAAAACTAAACCATCAAAAAGTTTCATCGATTTACTCTTTGGTTTAATATAACGGTGACAGCTCTGACAAAACGGTTATCAAAAATGTAAGAAATTTGTTAGGTATTTGGCAAACAAGGATAAAATAATAATAAGATGTACATTTTACCTGCAATCGCCGGTGCTATGGCCTTTTCCTGCATCTATTGTCTCTGCGTGAAATAGTTAAAGAACACGTATATAGTTAAAAAAGTGAGTAGATAACTTACCACTTCATACCAAGCTAATGGCTCTAGCCTTAGAATAATTAGACTTGAAAAGTGATTATAATTTAGGGGAAGGTGGGGCAGAACGGGGTTCCTTTCTGTAGCCGCAACCGCAAGCGATAATCTTATGTTTTATCCACCGTCGCTGGGGGGCCATTTTACATTTGCACTTAGTATGTAAGCAACTAGCAAGTAAATCAATACCTTTACTTCTTTAGGCTTACAAAATAAGCACTTAGACAAGTCAAATTTTAATCTATAGGTACATCATTTTATCATAATAATATAAGAAACAAAATGCTAATTGATTTCCCCTTCGCTTCAACAACGATAGTAGCAGCAGAGTGCATGCGTTAATTCTTAAGAGGTATTGTTATTTTTTCGCGACGTTTTATCTTATTTGGTGTTACCACTGAATTGCTTGGAAACAGGTGAGTTTCTATGATAACTGTTTGGTCTAGTTCCTGTGATTTCTTAAGTTCGTTGTTGATATCAAGTTGAGGTCGATAATAATTTATCTATTCATTTTATTTTGTTATTGATGATTTATTAGAAACGTAAATCTCGGGGCATAACGGGGACGTAGCTACGGGGCACAATGGAGTCCCCCGTTCGTTATGCACCTCTATTATGTTAGGTTAGTTCTCATTTAATTAATTTTTTATTATTTTAGCTATACAAAATGTTTCATACTTCAAGAAAAAACTTCGTGAAACAGTTTGTCGACGGAAAGTATGAAAAAGGCTATTGATGCGGTTCTGATGCAAATCCATGGGTTACAGAAAATCTGCAGTACAATATGACATACCACAGACCAAAAAATTAAAAACCTGCAATTATCATCTTTATACAGATGATACACAGATATACTACAGTCTTAAACCGGAAAATGTAACCGAAGCGATGGCTCTTGTAAATGCAGACTTTGAAAAGATATTCTCTTGGGCCACCAAAAATTCGCTTTTTCTTAATCCCGCTAAGTCTAAAATGATGTTTCTGGGTACAAAGACGCAAATACAGAAAGTGCGTAATGTTAACCCGGAACTTAAAATAAACAATATGGTTTTCTTTTCTATTCTAACACAGAAGACTTGGAAAGACTTGGCTTTGGCACAAAAGGAGCACGAAGATAATATCTATGTTTTTATTGTGTTGATGTTAAAACACCTATTTGAAATCAACAGAGGATTGGGTCGGTTGCCAACTGTGCGGACGGTGGTCTCATACGGCCTGTGTGTTCGGAATATATATATTTTTTAAATTTGTTATATCTTTGTTAAAAATAGGTATTTTGGCACTACAGTCAGTTACAACTTTTTAAACTTAACACTATAGACTAAGGACCATAAACTTTGCCTAAGACACGTTTTAACGATTTTAGATTTTTATTCGATCTTACCCCGTCACCTTTTCATCTTCCCCCTGTTTCAATTAAGTAAAAATAATATTTTTAATTACAGTTTTCTACTTTTTGGACAGCTTTATCAGGCTGTTATTGACATATTATAAAAATCTAGTCTTTACCCTTTAATTATGTCCAATTTACTTTTAGCTAAAGTTAATATCTATTCTTCTACATGGATTCAAAAACAACACTGACCATCTCATTAAAAAACCGTTCGATCTTGCCCCCACTCACTCTACCTTGTAAGCAGAGTAGAATATGATAAAAAGTCATCAAACTCGTATGCTTTGATACAAAAGGGTAAGGGAAAAGGTTTTCGGCGCGAAAGTCCCTCAGGTCTCGATACCATTGTCAACTGGATTCGGTTGGGGCTCACCTTCCCTTAACACCTTCACTGCCTAGGCTTCGCTCCAGCCGCTGCCGCACGCGGCTACAAGCAGCGCTAGTAAGTTCAGTAAATTCATTTTATTGATCAGAAAGCTAATTAGGTACTAATGTCACGATACATTTTGTAAATATAATCTGTACGTAATCTTATACCTACTTATTTATGTACTTGACGTAGGTACCTATTTAGTAGGTTGGTCAATCAACTTTTATTTGTCCTGTAAGTACTATGTTGTGTCCCTGACCAATAATAGCAGTTCTAAAGAAAATTAAGTGGTTTGTTGGCTTATGTCGCATTTGTCTTAATATTAGGAAACGTACGAATAAAGCATTTTAAACAAATTACTATTATACTCGAATTTTAATGATTTTTCGGGTGGCAAAACATCAGAAAAAGTGTTTTATTGTTTGTCCCTTAGTAGGTTAGTACAATGAAACATTACTTTATACAAAAAAAAACTATTTGGCAATTAATTACGCTTGTAAATAATTATTTATTACAATGTCTACTATGATGCTACCATATAGATTTTTGTTTACTTTAAAATTTTAACGAGTTTTTTGCATGTTTATTTTTGTCCCTATTATATTTCAATATTTCTGATGTCCACCGGACAACGGCAAAAAAGTTCCGTAAACAAAACACAGATGGCATGATCAGTGCTTTGAAAACAAGTCGATTCATTTGGTGACAAAATTCACCCAGCCGCCGTTTTGATTTAATTTTTCCCGTGGCGCGAAACGGCCGAGAGTGTTTTGAAAAATCGCGTGGCTTTATTGTGTGTCCACTGGACAACCATCACAAAAACGTAAGAATTTGATATAGAGTAGTAAATTAAAGTGAAATATATTCTATTCAATATATATTTTTCACTGCGCGAAAGACCTGATTCAAAATATCATTTTTTATGACTAGGGAGCGCAAAGACATAAGAATGTCTCTTGGACAACCAGTCACTTGGACAACTAAAACGGTTGTCCGTGGGACATTTTGGTTGTCCATAGGACAATAGTGATAGAATCAACGTATAACAATACTAATTCTTTCAATAATTAATCATTGAAGAGACTATTACAAGCGCTAAGGCATTTATTATTGTTTAATTTAAATAAGATTGATATTTTGACCAATTTTAGTTTTGTTCTTCCTTAACACATTTTTATAGCCTAATAGTTAGTTCTCAATTCTAAGTTGGTTTTGTTTTTATTTTAAGACTAGCGACCCACCCCGGCTTCGCACGTTTTTATTATACGTATAAACTTTACTCTTGAATCACTCTATCTATTAAAAAAACTGCATTGACATCCGTTGCGTAGTTTTAAAGATCTAAGCATACAAAGGGATATAGGGACAGAGACAGCGACTTTGTTTTATACTATATAGTGACTAGTGATAATGGGTTTGACGGAAAAGATAAATCAAGACGCAATTTAGAAAATCTTGAAGCAGATACGGAGAAATTAGCTGAGCGAAAGATAAAAAAGGGAAAGCTACCATAGGAATAAAAAACTTAAGTATGCCGCCAGAAGATAAAGATAACTGCAACGTATTTTTATTTTATTATTATTCAGTATAGGCCAGGACATAAACTCAGAAACTCTCAACTCTAGTTCTCGAAGTCAGCCCACTAACTATACAGACCCTGAAGAGATAAAAGAACTAAAAAAAGAAATAAATATGGCAAAAAAGGAGTTAGAAATTGCACATTTGGAGATTGAGAACTTGAATGTAAGAAATGTAGAGCTCTCAAACTTATTGCTTAAAAACGAGAACAAAATCAAGTATCTCATAAAACTATGTACAGGTACTCCTAAAAATTGTGCAACGCGACATAGTACTACTAATTGTTCCCCACTTCGTAGCAAAGACTGCTATACACCATCATATAGAGTGATTGCTTCTGTGCACAAACAGTCTCAGGTAAATCAAAAACCGTTGAAGACAAACCGATTAACTTCTGAGCCGTGTTCACCTATAGATGGCGCTTCAACATCCAAGGATATACAAAGCAGTACCCCATGCAAAATTTCTGACTTGAATGATACGATTCTGTCATTTAAGTCACAGAGAAAATGCTCACTTACCGAAAAAATCAACAAAGCTGACGACTTGGAAATAAATAGGAAACAAAGGAAGCCGCAAGACTGCCGTAAGATTTTACATCCTAGCCCCAAACAATCAGAAAACTCCAACAAAAAATCATTGATAATATTAGGAAATGAGCATGTTTCTGGCTTGGCTACTGAACTGTATGACACCAGAAGAGGGAAATGGAATGATGAATACATACCGCAAGGTTATGTCAAACCAAACGCCACGACAGAAGAAGTTCTAAAGTATTGTGACAAAGTAGAGAACTATCTCACTAAGCAAGACATTGTAATATTAAGTATAGGTAACCACGATGCCAGCCCTCACAAAATTTATAGCGCTTTATGTATAGCTCTTTATAAGCTTAAAAACTCTACCGTCATTGTGCTTCCAGTAATTAAAAATAAATATCTTAACGAGGACCGACTAAACCTTAACCTGCGACTATTATGTAAAAACTTTGACCATTGTAATTTTATTTCTATGAATTCTATCCGTTCTAATTACATTCATAAACATAGGGTTAATTTTGTAAGAGACTTGTGTAATGTAATAAACGTAGCTATTGACTATACAGAATATAAAACACAATATCTAACTTTTGAAAACCTTATTAAAAACAGGGACATGTTAAACTGTTTTCAAGTTTCAGCACAGCAAGAAGAACACAAACGTGTTATTAAAAGTTCTCTAGAAAGGATCAATGATACGGTTTCGGCCGGCAACAAAGACCAGTTTTTTCGTTCCTAGTGAGAATAAATTTGTAATATTACATCAAAATATTGCTGGTGCGCTAAACAAACAAGACCAACTTCAAGTAGCTCTAGATGATTTCTCTAAGAAAGACTTGCCTATTAATGTTGTCTGCCTCACCGAGTCATTCATTCTATCCGGTCATGAACGAAATTTAAATTTGCCAGGTTATCGTTTGAAATCGAGTTTTTCAAGAACTGACAAAAAAAGATCAGGGGTGTGCATTCTGTTGAGAGATAACATTCCATGTACTGACTTAGTGATAACTAAAAAGTTTGCGGAACCGAGATGTTTTGAATGCTGTGGAGTCGAAATAAAAGGAAAAAAACTTTGCATTATTTGTGTATATCGCACGCCTGATTCTAATGTTAAAATATTTTTTGAAAAGTTAAATGCATTGCTATTTAAAATAACCAGGCGTTCTAATAAAATTGTATTGGCGGGAGATTTAAATATCGACACGTTAAAAACTACCAAACATTCAAGAGAGCTCCAGGATCTGCTTTCGAGGTACAATTTACAGCTTCATATTAATACACCGACAAGAAAACAAACGTGTATTGACCACTTAATAAGTAATATAAGTCCTGCAATAGGCCGAACACATGACTTAGGATTATCCGACCATAATACTGGACAAACAATTGAATTTAGCTTTAAAATAAAACTTTTAAGACCATTCTATTTTGACGAAATGCGTGACTTTACTTTTACAAACGAAATAAAATTTATTGAAGCAATAAAATCATTGACATTTTCTGACGTACTTGCTGAATCAGATACAAACAAAGCTTATTTATTATTTTATGATTATTTAAAATTATTTTTTGACCTGTGTTTTCCCAAAATTAAGATAAAAATAAATACAAAAAAAAACGTAATAACTAAATGGCTTACCAAAGGCCTCAAAAAATCATGTCAAACAAAGAGACGACTTTACCATACCTATAATTTTAATGCGAATAATAAAATTATTAATAAAATTAAATATTTCAAATATTCTAAAACACTGAGGCGTTGCATTCTACATAGCCAGAAAATCAGCAATTTTAGGTACATTGACAAAAGCAAAAATAAAGCTCAAGCAATATGGAAATTAATACAAGCGAAAAGTAACCCTACGAACTCTGAATTTGACATTGAAAAAATAACTTATGAATCTGACATCTTGACAAAACCACTTGACATTGCTACTGCTTTTAACAATTATTTTATATGTAATTCAAATGTAAATCAAAACGTAATAACCCATAGAGATACATTTGAGAGTTGCCATAGTAGTATCTTCCTAACTCCTACTACTGTAGAAGAAATTCAAAAAATAATAAAGCTGCTTAAAAATACCAGATCAGTAGGTTATGATGAGTTAACAACAAATATTTTAAAGAAAATTTCCATTGCGATTTCAAATCCTTTGAGTCACATCATTAATCTATCTTTTGTTCAAGGCATATTCCCGGATCACTTAAAAAAATCTGTTATCAAACCCTTGTACAAAAAAGGACACGTAGAAAATATAGACAATTATAGACCGGTAGCATTAATACCTATCATATCTAAAATCTTTGAGAAAGCTATGCTTAAAAGATTAAACAGCTTTCTAGACAAATTTGAAATTATAAAAAATGAACAAAACGGGTTTGTTAAAAATAAATCCACTGCTCTAGCTAATTTTAACCTCGTTAAATCAATCTCTGAACATATTGATTCAGGAAAGCCCGTTGTCTCATTGTTTTTCGACATGAGCAAAGCCTTTGATTTTGTTCACCATGAGAAATTGCTGACAAAGCTTTATAAATACGGCATCAGAGGTACAGCTTACGATTGGTTTGCAAGTTATTTAAAAAAACAGAGAGCAATGTGTAGAGTTAACTAAAGTAAACAGTTCTATGCAAAAAATCAGGTACAGATCTGAATTCAAAACTAATAACTACGGCGTACCTCAAGGTAGTATCTTGGGACCTAAGCTATTTCTACTATACATCAATGATTTACCTGATGCGACAAATCACGAAACTGTTCTGTTTGCAGACGACACTACGTTGATAGTTAAGGGTAGGGACAAGAACGTTACAAATCTAGAATATGACATACATAAAGGAATTGTTGACATTGTAAATTGGCTAGGTAATAATAATCTTAAGGTAAACTTAACTAAAACTAAAATTATGCAATTTCAATCATTACGACGCAAACCACTCAAACTTGATATTAAATATAAAAATTCTAAGATAGAAGAAGTTAATTCAATTAAATTTCTAGGTATACATATAGATGCGAATATAAGTTGGCGAACTCATATTGATGCGGTTTGCTTAAAATTAAATAGATATGCATACGTTTTACGAAGGTTACGCGAGATCGCATCTGTAGATACAGCGCTACTTGCATATCATGGTCATATAGGTTCGGCTCTACAATACGGTCTACTTTTATGGGGCAACAGTGTAGAGTTTGATAGGGCATTCAGGGCCCAAAAGAATTGCGTCCGCTCATTATGTGGAGCACATTTCTTAGACCCCTGCAAACCACTTTTCAAAAAATATCGAATTCTACCTCTACCATGCCTCTACATAAAACAAGCGGCAGAGCTCGTAAAGCAGCACCCAGAGCTATTCAAAACAAAAGGGGACGTTAGATCTAGAACATTAAGAGAAATGTGCAACAACAGATTGCACAAACCACAATATAAATTAACAATGACGCAAAAGCAATCCTATTATATGACAATAAAAATATTTAATAATTTACCAGAGGACTTAAGGAATTTATCAGGAAATTTATTTAATGTACATTTGAAAAAATGGCTTCTAAGTAAGTGTTATTATTCAATTAATCAATATTTTAATTATAGGGACTTAGATGACTTTGAGTATTTTCATTAAAATTATATTATTATTATAAAACGATAAGTTAAAATTCTAAATAATTAAATATTATTCCAAAATTGACTTAAAATTTGCATGCCTAGGATAAGGTAGAATATAACTGGACATATTTTAATTTTAAGACCAAATTGTACTTGTATTCTTGCAAATGAACACATTTCATTTCATTTCATTTCATTTCATTGCAGAATTATGCAGAATTAGAATTAATGAAACGACTCCACTCATGCTGCCACACTGCGCGGCTCGCTACGCTTGCCTTGCTGAGAAACAACCGTCGCATTGCGGTTCGCTTTGCTCACCGGAATACGACTTCACCCGTGCTACGACACTGCGCGGCTTGCTACGCTCGCCATGCAGTGTACCACGAAACGCAGCTCGCTACGCTCGCCCCGAGGAGTAACTGTCGTCGCATTGCGACTCCACTCGTGCTGCAATACGGTGCGATTCGCTTCGCTCGCCTTACTGGGTATCTACACCGAATAGGTCGAAATCGATACCCATGATGATATTTCGCGATTAAAAAATATAAAGTAAAGTAAAAGTAGTTAAAAAAATATTTTGTCATATAAAATACAGGAAAATACAGTTTTGGAAATAGAATAAAAGTAGACATGACGAAAATTGGTAACCACTCAGCGTGTGCTATGACAGAGCGAATCATGCCATAGCGCTGGTCTTCCGTGGTGGTGGTGTAAAATGTCAGCCATCTTGGATTTCTTGGAAATCTTTATCGTAATCTACAGGTTTGAGTTAGTCAAAAACAATACCCATATGAGGGATGTGCAGTCACACTGCACAGCAAAGTACAAGTTAGAGTCAAAAAGTGTTTAAGTTGAGTTAATTAGTAAAAGTTGTCATGTTTATAGATCTATTCATTATTGAATAGTTTATTGTAACTAATGTTGATTATTCATGATCAAATATGTCATGATTAATAGCCATATTGTTCCGGGACCGATCGTTGTAGATTCCGTTGTAGAACCTTCTTGAAATTGTTTCCAAGTATACTTACCTTGGGCAGATTGTGCAGCTAGGTAAAACAATTTTGAGAAGGAGGCCAAGAGGAGGATCCAGCTATGCTGGGCAGCATTTGGGATACTACGTCAAGTCTTTTCGTCGTCCATACCGCATATGTTTGAAAACGAAAGTTTTGAATCAGTGCGTCTTACCCGTAATGACCTACGGAGCTGAGACGTGGACACTCACGGTAGGGCTGGTCCACCAGTTCAAAGTCGCTCAGCGGGCTATGGAAAGAGCTATGCTCGGAGTCTCTCTGAAGGATATAATTCGTAACGAATACATCCGACAGAGAACCAAAATTATCGACATAGCTCAAAGAATTTGCAAGCTGAAGTGGCAATGGGCCGGCCATATCTCGCGAAGAACCGACAACCGTTGTAAGACGCCCTTCGGCCAGGTGGGATGACGATCTGCGAAGGACTGCTGGCAGATGCTGGATGCGTCAAGCTGAAGACAGGGCGCTATGGCGCTCATTGGGGGAGGCCTATGTCCAGCAGTGGACTAATATAGGTTGATGATGATGATGAATGTTGACTATTTATTAAAAAATATAATAAAACCAATACAAAATCTTCGCGAAGGTAATCCTCAAACGCATAACAAAAACACTTGATGAGCACCAACCTAAGGAGCAAGCGGGGTTTAGAAGTGACTTCTCTACCATTGACCATATAAATGTTGTAAAACAAATTTTCGAAAAAAGCAAAGAATATAACATCCCCTTCTACTGCTGTTTTGTGGACTACAGTAAAGCTTTCGACTCGCTCGAACACGAAAGTATATGGGAGGCGTTAAAAAACCAAAACCTCGACCACAAATACATAAGAATCATTAGAAATATTTATAGAAACAGCACATCAAGAGTCAAACTAGAGAGAGAGGGAGCAGAGATTAAAATAGAACGAGGAGTACGCCAGGGTGATCCCCTTTCACCGAAGCTGTTTTCAGCTGTTCTACAAGGAATCTTTCAACATCTAGACTGGGACAAATTCGGGCATAACATAAATGGTGAAAAATTAACTCATTTGAGATTCGCAGACGACCTCATAATCTTTGCTTCAACTAAAGAAGAACTACAACAAATGCTAAGCGAACTTGACAACGAGAGCCGGAAAGTAGGACTCACCATGAACACGGAAAAAACTAAAATGATGACGAACGCTACACAGGATCGAATAAACATTAACAACAGCATTATCGAGTACGTAAATGAGTATACCTACCTAGGCCAAATAATATCACCAACTGACCTAATGTCTAAAGAACTGGAAGTGAGGACAGCCAACGCGTGGAAGGAAACGTTACTGGACTTTAAGGGAAATCATGAAAAACAAGGAGATGAACATGTATTTCAAAAGAAAGCTGTACAATACCTGTATCCTCCCAATCCTAACGTACGGGTGCCAGACCTGGGCCCTCACAAAAGCTCATACCAAGAAGCTAGAAGTCTGTCAATCGGCTATGGAGAGAAGCATGCTGGGCAAAAATAAGTTAGATAAAATAAGTAAACAAACACTTAGAAGGCGAACTAAATTAGAAGATGTGACAGTTAAAGTAAAGAAACTGAAATGGAGGTGGACTGGACATACAGCAAGGGGAAAAGACAAATGGAGCAAAACGCTGATGGAATGGTTTCCAAAATATAATAAAAGAAACAGAGGGAGGCAGTTTAAAAGGTGGGAGGACGAACTAAAAGAAATAGCGGGAAATACATGGATAAGGTTGGCAAGAGACAGAGAAGAGTGGAAAAGGCATGAGGAGGCCTTTGCCAAAAGAGGGCAAACAGAAGAATTATCGGTGTCGTTAAAATAGTTTAGTATTTAAGTAGTAACAAAATTGTAAATATTTTTCTGAATAAAGGCTAAAATAAAAATAAATTCTAAATAAATGAAATGAAATGAATAATAAAACCAATAATTATTGATATTTTTTTTTACATAAAAGAACAAATACAGGCAATTTCAATTCTAGCATGTCCTTCGGACTCCCGAGTAATGTCCTATGGACAACCGTATATGTCCACTGGACAACCAATTTGTCCCTGTCTCCTGAAGACACATTATCGTCATAATTAATTTCAAACAATAGTAAGGTTTACAAAATATAGAAATTTAAATGTGACAATTATAAGTGAATTTATAAACTATTAAATATCACGTATAACTTATTTCTTTGCAAATTAAACAAAAAGTTCGTTACATTGAAAGTTTGTCGTTGTCCAGGAGACAATATTATTGGGAATAACTTAAAAATTAAAAGTCGCGTCGTTTATTTATGAAAGATAAAATATAAATAATTAGTTATCTATAACAATTATGATAAAATATCAAAAAATTCACATTAAATCTAAAAAGTAAAATTTTTCATTGATGTACACTTAAAAGTTGATTGACCCAGCAAATTGCCATGCTATTGGTAGGACCATTTTATGACCAAATAAAACCGCATTTTTAATTAATCATCTTCATCAACCTATATTAGTCCACAACTGGACATAGTCCTCCCCCAATGAGTACCATAGCGCCCTGTCTTCAGCTTGACGCATCCAGCATCTGCCATCAGTCTTTCACACGGCATCCCACCTGGCCGGAGGGCACCCTACATACGTTTGCCAAGTCTCGGTCTCCACTCAAGAATACGTTTACCCCAACGGTTGTCGATTCTTCGCAAGATATGGCCGGCCCACTGCCACTTCAGCTTGCTAATTGTTTGAGGTATGTCGATAAATTTGGTTCTCTGTCGGATGTATTCGTTACGACTCCTGTCCTTCAGAGAAACTCCGAGCATAGCTCTTTCCATAGCTCGCTGAGCGACTTTGAACTGGTGGACCAGCCCTATCGTGAGTGTCCAGTCCACGTCTCAGCTCGTAGGTCATTACGGGAAGGACGCGCTGATTGAAAACTTTTATTTTGGATGATGGACAAATTTACAACAATAAGGTGACAAATTTTCAATTGACAGGTTCTAAGTAATTAATTTTATAAAAATATCATTCATTTTAATTAATTTTTATAAATCTGTCAATTTAAAACCCTTGTGCTAATGATGATAAATTGTCCTTCTTCTGTTGGGAATTATTTTATCGCATCACATAAACATAAAAACATATGAAATGAACCATTATAACTATCTCGTTGTGATAAGCAAACATATTTGCTCCATCATTTCCCAGTGAAGTACCGACCGTCCTGGACGCCAGGGTCGTCAGGCATTGATTTTCCCCGCGCATGCGCGCTCTGTTCCCCTCAGTCTGCCACGTTGCATGCGTCTACCATTTCATCGAACCTAGGTGAATCATCGTGGGGGAAAGTAATCCCTCAATACCTAACTATTAGAAGGTGCCACTAAGTCGACAGGGCTCATTCTATGTAGATATAATTTACGTATTATACACTTAGGGGTCTTGACCTTTTAATTATATAGGTGGGTTTAATAATTGAGTAGGAAATGAAATGAAATGAAATGTCGGCTATATTCCATCAGGTTTCCATCATCTTTTATCGGTTATTTTCTAGTAGACTCCAGGTCCACGACGACGTGACTAATGGTGCTCAGAACCTTTGCTCTTCAAAACCTCGAGTAAACGAGTAAACCGCGCGAGAGTAAAGTGAGCGACTTTGAGTCGAGCTATACAAAACCGCGTGCTCGTCGAAGTGAGCATTGGAACGGTGCGCCATTTGAAGTCGACTCTGAGAACGTCGTCGCGCCATTTGATTTTGACTAGGGAATGGACACCGGTATTCGGTATTACCGAAAAACCGGTAATACCGAGTTATTTAAGGCACTTCGGAATACCGGTATTGAAATTGCTAATACCGGTAATTCGGTATTTTGAATTAAACGTAAAAATAAATGAAAAAAATTATAAGGCAGCTCTGGATTACACAAGTTTACTTTATTATTCTAATTTATATTTATTTTAAATTTACAATGATTGTAAAATTGATGGACAGTCTACGTTTTCGCTTCAGCATGCCTTCACGTGGTCACAAACCGACTTCAAAATAAATAAACGTACAAATTCCCGTAGGCTAGTGTTAAACTGTTTGTTGATTTAAATCTTTACTTTTATAGTACGAGCAAGCAGATAGACAGACGCGGATGGCTTTGAGCTAGCCACCTAGCTAATAGCGAGCATAGCGTCAGGGACATTATTTCTGCATGCATAAAGCTAAAAACTGACTGGCGAAATGAACGACGAATGCACGTGCAAGTGAAAAAAACTATTGTACCTGTAATTTCTTGGGAATAAAACCGTCAGACCCGTGTGTCTTTCTTTGTCAGGCACATTTTCAATTGCATGGTGCGCTCTCGCGCGGTAGGCGTTCTCTTCTCTATCAATTGTTATTGTTACTACGCACGAGCACAAGGTTCAAACGGTAATCAGTGTATCGTATTAGGCAGTGACAAGTTCAAAAACAGTTTGTGTTGTTGGTTTGGTATTGGAGACAAAAACAATCACCGAAAGAATAAACGGTAAGTAATATTTCATATCATTTTATATATTAATTTCTCAAACAATTTACCATAACGGAAGTTTTATATTGCACGTCTTATTGTCTAGAGCATATAAATAACTATTATACTGAATTACTGATGGATGTCAATAGGCTTATTATGAATGAATTCAAAACAGAAAGTTTTTCCAACCGCTGACCGACCGCAATGTAGGTGGATCTCAATTCTACTGTATTTATTTTTGTATTTTTGTATGTTACCTCCGAATTTTTCTCTAGGTGATACGCTTTTGATGATTCTTTCGTAACTTGAAAGTTATTGCTTATCTTGTGGTCTTGTCGATTACCTTCCTATTTAAGTCTTCAATATAAAATAGAATAGAGATTATTAGAGATAGACTTTCTAAAATACTTGTCCTATTTTCAGTTCCATCCAACCATGAAGTACGAGAAATATAAAAAAGAGCACCACCAAACTCCCGCTTCACGCCTTAGGAGTTCTCCCACTGTGGAGGACGGCATTGAAGTGGTTCTGTAGGTCCTGTATAACAGAGGCTCCTCCTGCCTTCAGAAGCTCTGAAGTAATACCGTCCTCACCGGGGGCTTTTAAATTTTTAAGCTGCCTCAAAGCTAACACGATTTCGTCTTGACTGGCAATTCGTCGGTACAGATTCAATAGGTAATTATAATTATGTTAGAAAAGATTTTTGGAGTTCTAAATGTTGATTGTTTCGAATCTTTATTAATGTGTTATTAGGAATGTTTAGAGTTCTAAACGTTTAATTATCTGTTTGATTTCATCGTGATTATTTTGTTTCATTGGTGTGTGAAAACCTTCGATTTATAAATGTTTAATAAACGTAAGTTTGTTGAAGTTGTTTTTTGTTGTGATAAATATTTGATTGTTATGTATGTTTAAGTTAAAGAAACACTGTATAGTTGTACTTAAGTACCAAACATTCCCAATTAAAGTTCAAGTTGATTTAAAAGTACTGCTTTTTTTTTAAGAACCCTTTTTTATTACAATTTAGATATACTTATTCAGTCTAAAACCATAAATAACACAGAAGAAAATATGTTTTTCAACTATTTTAATATTTTTAGTAAAATACCGAAAAATTACCGAAATACCGGGATCCCGGTTTTAAAAATATGAATACCGAAAAATTACCGGTATTGGCAAAACGTCCAATACCGCTATTCCCTAATTTTGACTTATTATTGAAATATCTATAATGAATACTAGCTGGTGCCCGCGACTTCGTCTGCGCATGATTAGTATTTCGAGTACTCGCGATTTTACTTGCGTAATTCCCTTTACCGTGGGATTTTCGGGATAAAATAAAGCCTATGTGTTATTCCAGCTTATAATCTATCTCTGTGCCAAATTTCATCCAGATCCGTTCAGCAGTTTTTGCGTGAAAGAGTAACAAACATCCATCCATCTATCAATCTTATCCATCCATCTATCATTCATACTTACAAATCGCGTTTATCAGTTCAATTCAGTTTGGTTCCCCTGGGCTATACGGGTTTTCAAAAATTTCTCACAGCATCTGGACGACGACGCGCGCGTCGTTCAGATGTACTGAATTCCGGGATAAAATGTATCCCATGTCCAATCGTCCCGAGTTCCATTCGAATTCATTCAATTCCGTCGTGATGCGTGGTTAAAGAATTTTTCTTTCGCCCTCTCTCCCAGGGGAACCTTACTGAATCCCGGGATGAAAAGTATCTCACGTCCTTCCTTGTACTATGAACTCAAATCGTCCCGAGTTTCATTCCAACTCATTCAGCAGTTTCGGCGTGATGCGCGGTAAAGGAATTTTACTTTCATATGGGCTTGAGTATCGAAAATAGAGTGCCTTCCAAAAAAAAATTTCAAAATATCTTCAATGTACAGAGTTGGACCTCTTACAGTTTTATTATAAGTATAGATAATGTTATCTATAATGAATATAATGTTACTATTATAATAAATGGGAATGTCTGTGTGAATGTTTGTTATAAGTTATCTCCGTCCGTAACGACTTACGTTATTTAAATGAAATTAGGTACCTATGTAGATTGTTTAGGACCTAAAATAACACGTAGGATAGTAAAATTAGGAAATTTGACCCTCTGAGGGGATTAAATAGGGTAAGTTTAAAAGTTTGTATGGAAAATTATTATTTCTTGGTTTGATTCACTCAAAACTCGGTATAAATAAACTGCAAAATAAATAATTAAACAAGTTTAACAATACTACCCCTAGCAGGCGTGCCATAATATTCTGAAATTTGACAAATAAATTTCCATGCGGGCGAAGCCGCGGGGCGCAGCTAGTGAAATAACTGTAGAGGTCGTATTCCTGTACAATGAAAAAAAATGCCTTAACGAAGTCAGGGAGAAGTAAGAATTATAATAATCAAGACTTATTTTTTTTAATTTATAAATATCTGATTTATAAATTGAATACTTAATGGTTGTAGGTTGGAGGTTTTGAAGAGCTAGGTTCTGAGCACCATTCGACGTGACCGGAGTTGCGGGCAGAAACTAGTTTTCCATACTAGCATGTGCTTGAAAATGCGATGCCGCGTGCTGAAGCAAGATCCATATTAAAGTCGTTCTTTTGTTTTTTTTTCAGATACAGGATCCTAGTGGCAGTCAGCATCGGTCAGAAGCGAAACCAGGGGGTCCACATACTTCATTCCTTCCTCTGGGACCACGAGCGGGACGCCTACGCCTCACACAATTTCGAGAACCCTCACTTGTTCGCAAACGTCGTCGTCTACGGCATCTATCTAGATTAGACCTGCTTAATGCACTCAAATTGATTATGAGAGACTTGATATTATCTAGAAACAATTATTTATTAGAAAAACTAGCATTCAAGAAAAAGTTAGTTCTTTCTAATACCCGTTTCATATAGCTAAATGCCAAGAATACCAGCTTAAATTTAGAAGGAATACACCTTGAAGAAACGTCTGATTTTTATCTTTACTGGAATATTTATAAAATCAATAACAATGGACGCAATGATAGGTACTAAGGATCGCCAAAATGGACAGAGAGTATCTAAAATATTTAAGTTCTCAGCTGGAAGGGATACCTCCACCTCAACGACACCATTCATCACTGAACTCACCTCCAAACTTCATACAATCTCGAGAGAAATAAAAAATGGACTGAAGAGTACAATAGACCGAACGGGAATCAGAAATGGATTGAAAAGTAAAATAGACGGCCAGGGAATAAAAAGTTCAAAACACCGCATGGGATTAAGAAATATTATTTTAAAATCAAGGAAACATCGTTCAAAAGTCAAAAAGGGACTGCGAAAGACTATGAAGCATACAAAAAGGGGATTGGAAACTACGACGAACCTTGCATTGGCTCCATGGTATACGCTAAAAACGAAATGTCGCGATTTTATAGATATGGTGAAAGAAACTTCCTTCAATTTAAACTTTAACGTGTCTGTTAACCAATAGAAAAAAGTTATGAACGCGTGACACATTTTATTGATTAAAACGTATTTCTGTTTGTAGGTAATTTTGACTTCCTAGCTTCTTTAAGTAATTTCATAAAATGCTATTGATATTATGTTTAGTTCGGTGCATTTTCCTCATCACCATTTCATATTTGTGGGATATTGAGGATGATTCCTCCCGTCTACTAATGTCTTGTCAGCCATTCTGTAAATTAATGGAAATAAATGATACTTGATTAAATACAAACTTTTGAATCATTTTTCAAAATACCTAAAAGATTATTGCTACATGCTGTAAGTAGGTACATATTATAGGTCTTATAGTTACTTAGGGATCATCATCAGCCTATATTAGTCCACAGCTGGACATAGTCATAGTCAGTCCTGCCCTAATGAGCGCCAAAGACCCCTGTCTTCAACTTGCCGCCAGCAGGCACGATCGTGGGACCTTTCAAAGATCCCACCTGGCCGGTGCAACGGCAACCCGGGTTGCACTTCCTTTTTTTTAGGACGCGGTCTCCACTCCAGAATACGTTTAGTTACCCCAATGTTTGTCAATCTTCGCGAGATTTGGCCGACCCACTGCGCCACTTCAGCTTGCTAATTCTTTCAGCTATGTCGATAACTTTGGCTCTCTGTCGGATGTACGTATGTATTTGTTATGAATCCCATCCTTCAGAGAAATTCCGAGCATAGCTCTTTCCCGAGCTCGCTGAGCGACTTTGAAATGGTGACTAGCCATACCGTGACTGTTCACGTCTCATCTCCGTAGGTCATTGGGTAGGACGCACTGATGACTTTCGTTTTAAACATATGCGGTTTATGCGTCGCATCGCGAGGCTGAGGCTAGGCCGTCCAGCATGTGGGTGAGCTCCTCTAGCGACTCCGCCATGACTTCATCAGCGAATCGCAGGTGCGAGATGTAATCGCCTTTTATGTTCATGCGGTTATCTTTCCAGTCCAGCATCTTAAACATATCTTCCAATGCGCTCGTGAACAGTTTTGAGGATATGGCATACTTATCCACATGTAGGAGTAATAATGACATATCACTCTTCTGTGCAATCTCTGAACCCCTACAGGTTTAAACTGCTGGTCCTGTACTTGGACACTCATAGTGGCAGCTTCGTAGAGACATCTCAACTATTCGATATACTTAATGATAGTAGGTATACCTACTTGGCATAGCTTTAGAGATGCGGCGGAAGGCATCGGGTAAGAACAGATCCATAAAATGTATGTTAAAAACTTTTTTAAGACGGCTTTTGTTAATTTAATACAATACTCGGTGAGGTTACCTCGTTTCCTATAGGAGTTCCTATGGCATCCCTCCGGCTCAATCAGCAGAACTTTGGTCATCATTTATAGGTAGTACCCAAGTTCTGGGAAGACAAATCGAACGGACCCGAATTCAACGGGATCACATCGTTGTTTCATTTAGGAGTTCCTAAGGCCACCTTCTGTCTCCGTCAGACCAGCTCGATGATAGGTACCTAAGCCTACATAAATACCAATTGCAAATTTTAGCTCAGTCACTCGAGGATTATACTTGTCTCATTCCTCTAAGCTTGTCTCAAATTCAGTAGCAAGATTTGTACAACACAAATAGGAACGACTAACCACATAATTAACTAACGGAAAGTTTAAACAAGCTTGTTAACATGTCGGTTCTGCAGGTTGTGTGTGATCCCTCAGGAGATAAAGCCGAAGGTCCTGGTGAACCACGAACCCTGGACTGGACGACGATGGTGCCAGCGGCCTGATAAAATTTGCATCATGTTATATAAACAGGTTTTTATTTAGTGTAGGTAGGTAGTTACTTTTGTTTTGAAATAAATCCTAATTATTTAGACCTTTCATGTTCCTATTCTTTTTGCAATATATGTTATCGTTTATTTGATTTCAAAAACGGTCTACCACAGACGGTTGTGACGTCCAGAATTCGTTACCTTCCCTGACCTTGCGCTGCTGGGTGACACACGTTGTTCGTCCAGCACAATTCTGAGGGAAGGCCATGTTTGCCCTGCATTCGCTGCTCTCTAAAGATAGATCTTTACTTAGATTTAATTAGTCATGTTATTGTACGTACCTACCTACTATGCGGGAGATATTAGATTAGGTAAATAAATTTCACTTCATTGCAGATCCTGGAGAGAGTGTTATCTCACTCGACAGGGTAGGAAGGTATTGCGTTTAGATACCTACCTACCTAGTCAGATAGTTTCCAACTAAAATTATCGTCAGTTGCTTCAAAAGCTTTTTGTTTCATGGTCTGTCTGTAGAGACCACAAAACAACTTATGATAATTTGTGTGGGAAGGGGGGTGAATAAGGTAGTTTGTGTGGGAAGGGGGGTAAATAAGGTAGTTTGGTAGTAAATAAAAGGCATCTATAAGCATTTTTACAGATCATACATATTTATTAATCCATTTCATAGTATAGATATCACACTGGCCCGCCCTTACAAAAATAACTGTGTAATACATCAAGGACCCAGCTGTCTAGCGCTGGAGTGACGGCGCGGCGCCGCTCCCACGCCGCTTGCTCGCCGCCGCGCTGCATCTTGCAGCAATCCTTCTCAATAAATATTGGCATCAATTCGTTCGACTCTAACCTACAACAATTTGGACACATTCGACGGCGCAGTCACCCCAGCCCTCAATTCAATTGATTTCTATCATATTCTTACAGGAGAAACTTGAGAATATAATTCTAAACCATTATACAGGTTGTTAGATATACAATTAATTAAATATGTTTACATAAAAATTCGCACATATTTGACACACAAAGCGAAGATTAATGGATAAGAAGACTAAAATTAGCTAAGATATTGGTCCGAGACACTGAAGCGAGATATCCGCGTACGTACGGAACCGGCACAAGCCACCGTACCACAAACAAAGCAGAGTCCTGCACTCGAGATATACAATACAAAAGCTTCTCCGACCTGAGCTGTGGGACCTCACAACCAACGGCAGACGGTCTACTCTCGCTTAGCCACCTTCTCTGCGCTCACGCACGCTAGGCCAATGCAAAATAGTTCAAAAAGGGTAAAACTTTTATAAAAAATTGAGTCTGTCTATGTGTCAGTGCAGATGGTGTTGCCAGCTTGAGATCCGTGAGCGCGCGACTCTCCGGGCCGGCACTTGAGCAGCGTGAAGTGACATTTAGTCCGGCCGCGGCGGACCGGAAACAATCAGCCTCTCAGAGTTACATTTTACATCCGCATGATATGTGTTACACAGATTTATTTAATAGTACTGGGTACATACACTTAATTACCATAAAAGTACAATATATGACGGTAAATCGTTGCTTACAACCTTAGAAAAGTAAATATAGCTACATATCAAAACAAATGCCGTGAATATTGGTATCAAAATATTAGTCCTAAATATTTGTGTGTTATAAGATATGTGATACCGATTTGTGTAAAGATACAAAAGCTTCTAACATGAGAGTAGGTACAATTATTGGAATATAAAAATATTACTTAGGATATAGCGAAGAACGACAAATTGAATGAACAAACAGTTGCCACAAAAATAATCAACAATTTGGATCATAAGCTCGCCCGTTGTCCTCGAGCCAGTTCTCGGGCCAGTGCACGAGCCAGTGCCCGAGCCAGTGCCCGAGCCAGTGCCCGAGGACGATTCCACCGCACAATCACCAGTGCCTTCTGACAAAATCTTTCTTTAAAAAAAATCTACAAAAAAACAAATAAAAAAATTGTTCATGTTAATGCAGCATCAAAATGCTCTAGCATTTCTAATACAAAATATCACACTGTCTTTTCATCCATATGCATAGTCTTTGGGAGGAGAGAGAGAGAAAGAGAGATATGTAGTGGTGCGAGATAGTTACGCGTGTGTCGCGGCGAGTAGAGGAACGGACCAAGGTCCGAGGGCGGGTGTAGCTCTCTTCTTGGGCCAATTTTTTTAAACATTTATTAATAAAATATTAAAGCTTAACATACATAAAGATTAAGCATCTCTGCACCTTAGATAATATAATAGCCATTAAAATTAACTGCAGATTAAAATATCTCATCTTACAAATTAAAGTCTTAAACATTAAACTATAATAAAAGACTTGTATGTATCGAAACAATTCTTAACTTAGGCCAAAATAATAAAAAAAATGTTGATTTCGCTGTTAAAGGAGTTTTTATACCACTAACGAAAAAAATCAATGAATGTAATTTAAAAACTAAGTTACGAGTTTAGTGCATTGTTCTATCGATTGTTCGGATGGTGACGACGCTTTATCGATATCGATGTTTTGTGAGGGAACAACTGCCTATCGTACATAAAAACAAAAACATCAGGCAACAAAGAAATAGTCGGATGCGCGTGCGCCGGTACGAAGCCTAGCAACCGGCGCGGGATGATGATCGGTAACGAGCAGCAACAACTTCTAAAATAATCAATTGGCGGTGGTTTGTCTGTTCAGTCCTCAGGGGAAACTATTCAGCTTGATTCTTTCTCTTTCTCCTTCGACTCTGAAAAGGTAAAGTTAAAATAAGTAAAACAAAACAAACCAAAAAACACTAAATAGTCAAAAACTATTTCAAAACAAGGCGGTGATTTCCTAAGCATATTATGAATTTATAAGTTCTATGTATATTAAGTATGTTAAACTTGTTTTTACACATGCTTTTCGGTCAATTTTTTCAGCCCTCTTCACAAATGGAAATGACGCATTCATGGTTGACATTCATTATCATCCTAGCAAGATTGATGGCGTCAGGGAAAACGAATATTCATCAATCGATGCGTTTGATACGTTTAATGCACTAGGTACCCTCGACTTCGCATGACCAAGCCGTCTTGGCTAAACGCCGTACAGCCTCTAGACTATTGTAGACATTATGTAAAATTGTGGGGTAAAACTAACCGAACTTTCGGTATTCGGGAAAGAAACCTCAAAATAATTCTAAAATTAAGCACGGTGAATGTTAAAATGTGAACTAAAGCTGATTTCTAGCTAAGTGATTCTAAAACGTGTACATATTAACTACGCGTGTTTGTTGTCCATTATTAATTATTACCTCCTAAAAGGTAATGTTTTTTGCTTTAACTGTTAAGAAATTAATTTTAACATGGCACCTTTGACCTGAGAATAAACTTTAATAGCAGATAAAGCAAAAACCTGTAAGATGCAGTCTAAAGGCTGTAACTTGTTCGTGAAGCCGCAGCGAATGCGTTTAGCCAATCGATGCGTGCGTAGTTATTGAAAATTAAAGCAAAACAAATAAATACTTATGAGTAGAATGTGAAGCCTCTACGCTTGCATGCCTGGTCATGGCTCGAGACCCACCTTCGTCGCTGTTACCGTTAGTGAGCGGTTCTTCACCATTCTGCTCACCATTCTTTTCACCGTTCTTTTCTCCATTCTTTTCTCCGTTCTCGGCTGGCTTTTTCTCCTCTTCTTTGGCCTCTTTGTCCTTCTTTTCCTCTGAGCTCTCTTTGGAGGGCTTCTTTTCCTTGCCGGACTTGCCCTTGGCTGGGGTGGCGGGTTTGGGCTTTGGCTCCAGAGACGGATCAAGGACCAGCTTGCCAATGTTCTTGCGGTCGTGCATCTTCTGCATAGCCTCACCGACCTAAACAATAAAATAAAGTTAAGATGATACTAAATGATAATACGATGATGATAATAATAATAGGTACTGGAGATTATCGCAGATGAAGACCCAAAGCAGAGCTTGTGTTATAGTTACAGATGACTGATACACTCAATGCAAAGGTATTAAAAAAACATAACATATTGAAAAAGAAGAAAAAGTTTGGACGGTTTTTAATATAAATAAAAAATAACGAATATCTACTAGGGATATAAAGCCTTACAAAAGGGATTTCGATATGTTCATCAATTTCATCATCTTTACGATTGTCGGCAACTTTATGTCCCGGATATTGAAACTTGGACACGCGATTACTATTTAAACCATTAATGTTAATCTTGAGTTTATTATCGGGATATTTACCAGCGGCGCTAAAGACCATGTATTCGGTTTTCTTAACTTGTACATAAGCCCATGCTCAACAGCGTAGGTTTCACATACTTTTGAAAGCTCTCTAATCGTACCGTGGAGTCCAGCAGCACCATATCATCGGCATAACTGATGTTATTTAAGCTAACACCGTCCATGTGGCCGATATGCATACTGCTGTGCTCGTCGATAAGGTCATCAACAAATAAATTTAAGAGATTGGGAGACATTAGTTTCCCTTGTCAAACCCCGCTCTCCAACCTATTAGGTTGCTTCCGAGTTCCGATAGAGAGCTAACCAACCCGCGCCAATCCCTCAATTTCAACGACATAAGGTCAAAAGCTTTGGAGAAATCAAGTAAATAGATAGTTATGTGGTCTGTATAATTCTGAAAGGTTTTTTCCTGTCCAGGCCGAAACTGAGCGTAGTAAAGATTTAAATTATTATATTATATTTACCATTTTTTTTTTCTAACACCTGTGCTTGTTAAAATTTACAATATCTTTATACATATTGTCCAACAAAAGCGTATTAAGTACAACTCTTATACTAACCTAACACATTCAGTACCTACCAATGCGCTACAGTAGTCGATGATACAGATTACAATGTGTGAACGCATCCTCAATTGTTATTCTACTGAACAGAAAGGGGAACGGAACTGCATTTGCATGATTGCAATGTTGAACGAATAAATGAGCTCTTCGTTACCTATTTATCAGCGACCTCGGTAAACCCAGTTCCTTATCAGCCGTCAATAAAAACAAGAAAAGAAAAAATAAAGGATCGATTTCTTATGATCACCCCAGTTCTTTACCCTTATTCCAGTTTATCCAATTGCTTAAAAAGTATGTTGAAACGACCTCGTTTGATTTTAGTAAAATAAATCCGACAAACACTATATAAGGCTCATAATCTGTTCAAGTGAGTGTGTTTATTAAACTTAATACTCGTAAAGTTTATTTATATGTGTGTCTGTACAAAGTACAATGTTATTCAGAGCAGTTACGTGCGAGAGCTAGTTCAATGAAATCCCTTTATTTTAGTTTTACGTGCTTTTCATGTTCCTTGTTTTGTCTTCATGTTTACTAAATCCAATTAATAAACCAGTTGCGATCTACACACCGTTGTTCGAGTTATCTTTTCTACCCTGATACCTCTGACTGACAGTGTCGGTTCGTATTTCTTTACTACCAGTCTATGTCCGAAAATCCGAATCGACTTCGGTCCCAATTAATTCGGATAATCGGCGTTCTACTGTTAATCACTATCATGATAGTATAAAACAGAGTCGCTTTCTCTGTCCCTATATCCCTATGTCCCTTTGTATGCTTAAATCTTTAAAACTACGCAACGGATTTTGATGTGGATTTTTTTAATACATAGATAGAGTGGATCAAGAGGAAGGTTTATACGTATAATAAAACCGTGCGAAGCCGGGGCGGATCGCTAGTATAAACTATAGATTAGTAGTACTCACGTCTTCAAGAGCCCAGGTGGAGTCGACGAGAGGCTTGACTTTGCCCTCGCCCCAAAGAGCGAAGACGCGCTCCACGGCGCGGCGCACGGTGTCAGCCCGCCCGTTTTGGAACAGGAGGTGTCGCAGGTTCAGTCCCGCTAGGCTCTTGTTCTCGTCGAACAGCTTGATGGGAGAGACCTTGTCCACTTGCCACCACTGTTGGGGATATCGGAATGAGTTAGGGAAATTGTTGAGAATAAATTTTGATCGAATGTAATATCGAGACGTTACATTAGGTAACTAAGTTTTATGCTAGTGATATAAAATTTGTATCTTTCATTCTTTTATCTGGTTCAGCATATTGCCATACAGCGTGGGAACGCAGCCAGCGTCTTGGGGATGCGACAACTGATATTGATTATGTCAACAAAGATACCTCTACCTCTTCTCTAGATAGTTTGCAAGCGTCTCTAGTTGTTTCAATTGTAAATAGGTACCTATTTTGTATTTATAAATTACTTCGTCTTTATTTTTACCAAATGTGGGTTGGTTTGAGTAAAAATGTTTATGCGATATACTGAGCCTATTCAATACACTGAAACGGCACGAGTACCTACAAGATATACAATTAACGTTAATCTATAACCTTAATTAGTGTAGTGTGTTCTGAGAGAGGAAGCTGGAGTGACTGAATCGAAATTAGCTGAGCCGATGAAAAAGCTGAATTGACGAATTGACCCAATAATTGTATATCTATCTATACATGTTCAAAAAGTCTCAACATCATCATTATCAAACAGAGCTTGCTGTAATAGGGACACTTAGTGGATGTCCTATCATTAAAATGAAATAAAGCTTGAGTTAACTTCATCTATTCCAATATTCAAGTCACAAGCTGTCTCAAGCAATGGTCTCACGACGTCGCGTCGTGGATGCGTCGCGACTCGCGGCTAAGTTTAGCCGATCAGATAATTAGCTAGTAAGTATGAGGCACTCACCGCACGCGCAGCGCTGAAGAAACTCTTCGTCTCTCCGGTCACGATGTTAGATGATCCTGCGATAGGAGCTATTGTTTAGTACAAATATTTGTGCAGGGCTGGAGTTAGGCATAGGGTGGGCACTGGGCACATAACTGAAGGAAAATATGTCTAGCTTCTTCAGAACAGACAAATCGCTACTTAATATTATAACTGCGAAAGTAACTTTGTCTGTATGTCTGCTACGCTTTCACGCCTAATCTACTGATACGATTTCGGTGATTTTGATACAGAGATAGTCTAAAGCCTGAGGAAGGACATAGGCTACTTTTTAATACGATAAAAGCTCTAATTTTGAGTAGAACTACTTTTAAGTACCTAAATCTAGAATACTATCGAACTTTTATATGAGTACAGGGCGCGTACCGGTGTCCATTCCCTAGCGCGTACGTCAAATTGTCTGTTATATAATAAGAATATCACAAGTATCACATAGGAACGATTTTTTCCTTTGTCTCCATATCTAGTCCTGATTCCATCCCTGACCGGTCGCTCGCTTGTTTACTAGTGAGGTACTTCTGTAAGTGTCGGAATGTGTGGTGCAAAGGTGCAATGCACGACCTCACGGAAGCACAATCAAAACAACGCGAGTAAACTCTTTGTAAAGACTATCTATGCGTTTCACTTTGATGGAATACCAAAGCAGACTTTGGTAGGTTGCGGGTTATTTGTCAACTTGTGCCACGCTTTGGTACGAGTTGACGAAACGCGAAATTGTGGTACGAGTTGACATTTTATTTTGAATGATTATGGCGTGTAAGAATTTACGACGTTTTGTTTAGTTTTCTGGAGAGATGATCATTTAAGTTAAGATTTAAGTATACATAGTAAAAGTAAAAAGCCAAACTGTAAATCTTATTATCACACTAACATCGATTATCTATGGATGGATCTTCTACCTACTTATTGACGTAAAAAGTACTGAGCGGGCTGAGGTTAAAATAGTTTTAGACTTGAAATAAAACAGGCAAACTTTTCATCGATTTTCGCGTATAAGCCCTCGGGGTCCAGTAAGTTATAAATATACCTACGCTACGGATAAAACGCATAATATAGAATTTTTTCACTACATAGATCGTAATCCTATGAGTAAAACCTCGTTGCTCCGACTCACCATAGAGAATGTAACGGCCCATGGGCTTGAGCAGCTGGTAGCCGCGGTTGCACTCCTCGCCGCAGAGACAGTCCAGCACGATGTCCACTCCGTCAGCTGATACCCTGCAGGACAACGAATCATGAGGCAATGCTAGGACAACAGTTTTAAATGATAACTGAGCTTAAAAAATAAATAAATAAAAATCTTTTAATTCGGATACCTCAATCCATAGTTTGTTAGTAAATTACAGGGCTTATTGCTAGGGTTAGTCAAAACGAATACTAAAAATTAAAACTAAATTAAATTATATAACTCTCACAGGGAAAGGTTATTCTACCAGCTATGGTTTTTAGAAAAAGTTTAAAGAATTCCGTATAATTTTACAGATGAAACGATACTATTTCAACTCAAAATTGTTTAAATAAATAGATAGTTAATGTTCGACAATGCACACAGCGTCATCTAGTCCCAAGCTAAGCAGTGCTTGTGTTATGGGTAAGTACTGGATGACTGATATACTTAATAGAGTACATTACAAAGATATACATTTTTATTTTACATAGAAAACACCCAAAACCGCGAAAAATATATTTGTAGATCTTACAAACATTTGTACAAAGGCAGGAATCGAACCCAGACAGACCTTCGCCCACCGCGCCACATCGGTCGTAAAATTGCATCAGTTATTCTCATTTTGTTGTTGTTGATGTTTTTGTTTTCGTGTATTCGAGATTTTAGGTTCTCCTGATAAAAATTTGCATGATAGCCATGATTTGCCATTTCTATCACCAATATACTTATTGCTCCATTTTCCTCTAGCTCGCTCTTTCTGAACTACTATAGGTTAAACAATAATTTCCGTTTACCGTAAACTTTAATCCCCCTTAAGGTCCAACAATGTTTACCTATTACGATAATCATGCTACAAAACTGTCAGTTAAAACAATTCCACACCTAACGTAATTCCGAAAACTTCCTCACAAACAGCCACTAACTATCAACATTAACAGCACAATCGCTAATTTAGACAACAATGACCGCGGACCGTACCTAACTTCGGAATCCTGTGCAAATGCAATTCGCAACTTCATGTTCAGGCTCGTCAAGAACTCGCCCCGAATATCGCTATCTCTGTTAAACTGATGCAGGTGCAACCAGTGCGTGTGCGACAGCAATAGTAGTGTTTAAAATTTCTTATGAATTTGTTTAATTTCGTAGGTACCAAAAATAATGACGTTAAGTATTTTGCACAAAATGTAGTTATTCGGTAACTAGACAATAAATGTTATGTTCATTCCTAATCAAACAACACGCTAGTAGATAATTGTATTTCATGTTAAAAAGGGATGCTTTTTTGTCGTAAAAAGATACAAAATGCGATCCTGGTATATTTCATTTATGGTAAGTATTTTGACTCGAAAAGCTATTAAGGAACCTAGATAAATACTATTCGAATACAAAAAACAGCACAACTTAATAGAAATATGCTCGACTTCTAAAATAAATTTTGGTATTACGGTGGATGAGGAATTAATATTTCGGGGCCGCTTAAGGCAACAAAAACATTGTTTAGTTACACAAGGAATCAAGATTAAACTCGGTCCATTTCCCGTTCCATAACTCGTCCCGCGGGGTTTTAAAATGGGACGATATAGCGAACATCTAAATTGCCAATTCGAAACTAATCACAATAATCTATTTTATACTTTCTGCTATACGTTTGCTATAATATGCAGGTAATAATTTTGCATTAAGGGCCGATTTTACAGATAACACTAAGTTTTCTAATAAATATTTAATATCTAATTTGCGTAACATTAGTATTTGAAATCTAAGACTTTCCACTTAAGAGCGATCAAGAGTAGGTGCATAAAATAGTAGTCTGTTTACTCCATGAAGATCTCACCAGTTATAAAAATATTTGTCTCTTTACAAGAATTAAATGACGCGCTTGTTAGAGGCTGCTGCCTTAAGCGAGTTATAAACGGAACAATTAATATGAACGACCAGCTTTATCTGACCTCAGGACTATGGGACTAAAGACCTGCTTATACAATGCGACCACTGTCAACTCTAGATGGTGGCAATTAGAAACTGATTCTGCTACCACATTACACTTGTTATCTCTTGGATAGAAATCGCGGCATACAAATGCAGTGCGTTTTTCTATGAAGTGTGGGGTTAGATTTTGTACCTATGTAAGTATCTACTACGAACATTATAATAATCCTACCTGAAATTTTTTGATGGTGTTCCTTATCACAGGATGTGAAAAACCTTGAAAAACTTAGTCTACGGTTTTAAATCAGTGTACCACGATTCAACGGCTACTTCCCATTACATCCAAAAAAGTTTCCCAACCACATCCACGCTCATTTTTAATAGCAAAATTTTATTCCCACTTACATCCACAAAAAGTTTAAGTACAGTCAACATACGCACGGCTTCTGTCTTCTGGTTTTTATTTTGCTTATTTCTACCAAAATATCTAATGTTAGCTATGTACTACTTATAATGATGACCTTAATATGAAAATATCAATAAATTCGACGCATATAATAAATAAAAAATCAGCAAAGGTAGGTAAGTAGATAATATTCATAGTTTACTAGTCAAGCTTACTAGCAAAACAGAAATATTTGTTTATCCAAGCAGAGAACAAACTTAACCCCCTCTCTCTCCATCTCTCTCTTTCTGTTGCATTGAACAAAAATGCAGCTTTTTATCAGTTAGTCGGCCAACTGACCTTTATTTATTATGACGCTAAGTGCAAATGAGCTGCACCTACCTGCTACTGTGTAACTGTACTCTAATTTTTTTTTTTTTAATTTAGCGAAAGCAATAGGTCTGACCACAAACGAAAAAAAACATGTGGGATTATGTGCCGCTTTGGCTTACTTGCCTATTGAGGATGTTGAAGATGGGTGGTTGGTTATTATGGAATCATGTGCAACCACCGAAAACATTACAAATTTTAACAACTATTTTGTAGACACCGGGCTCAACAACGCCAATCTACCTTATGAAATGTGAAAATAATCTATTAGTTAAGGGTCGATTATACTGTATTTTTTAATTATTTAACATA
Source organism: Eupithecia centaureata (assembly GCA_944547425.1). NCBI lineage: Eukaryota > Metazoa > Arthropoda > Insecta > Lepidoptera > Geometridae > Eupithecia > Eupithecia centaureata. Next base: position 13,031,018 of record OX155691.1, read on the forward strand.
CTTAAGGCTGATTAACTGTGATAATCTATAATTTTTTAGTTTTAATATATTTTATTTTAGATTAATGTTTTGATTATAAATATCTGATTTCCTGTTTTACCTTGATATTTTATCACAAAATAAATACATATTAAGACAATCCTCTACTTTTTTTCGTCTCAAATATGTTCAGTATCCGTATTAGCTTACCTACTAGGTTTAAGTATCCTACTATCAGAAGATTCTCGCGCTGACGGTACCTCAACTTTGCATGGATGTGAGTGGGAACTAATGTATAGAACGAAAATATTTTTAAATTTATTATTAAAAAGGTCCTTGGATGTGGTTGGGAACTAATGTATGAAAGTAAAATTTTTCGAGAACAATGGTTTTGGATGTAATGGGAAGTAGCCGATTCAACAAACTAGATTTTTTTGTAAGCAAATGAGTTACAAAACAAAAATAATGGAGTAAAATATTTTAAGACACAAGTATCGTCAGAGGAAGCTATGGATTTGATTTGTAAAATTCATCCATCATTTCATTGGGCTGTCAACATCGTTTTAGAATTCGAATTTGCATCTTTTTCGCTGCGATTGGTTTTTAGGTGTTACCCTGCTGTTGTCTGTTTTTGTTAAGTTTTAACACATGTCTTTGTTTACAATAAAATATTATTGTTTTTAAATTAGAGCATAGGTTTATTAATGTTCTAAATCTGAAAAATTATATAATAGTGGGACTTAGCACAGATTTATACCTAACTATTCAAGCACCGCTAAGATATAGTGACACAAGATGATTCTTCTACCATAAAACCTCAAACCTAAAAGAAGAGTTTTCAAAAAAAGAAAAAACCAAATAACATTCGAAATCCTTAGAGATCCTTACTCTTTAGTGTGTTACATCAACCTAAGCAAGGTCAAATTCCATAATAAACCTAGCGCTATCTTTTAACCCTGGTGACTAGACTAACCGAGCCATTAGAAGCTTGGGTGTCAAGTTCTCCTGGTCGGTTGTCATCGCGCGGGTCCATCCCAGCTAAAATATGTAACTGTAATGACCGGCAATTAACCAAGCTTGGGATCGGGAGCAATCCGTTCATTAGCTACGACATTTGAGGCACAATAGATACTGTTTGTTTGCTAGTAAGATGTGCATGCTTTCTATGATAGATATCTACTAGGACTTTATGATTCGCTTCTGACTGCGGCTTCGCACGCATTCCATAGAAACGTTATAGGATTATATACCTTGAGAACTGATTTATGAGATAAGATAGCTTTTATATGTAATTAACAAAAGAGTTTCAATACATTATTTACTACGAAAATTACCATCAAGGAATAGAAACCAATTTAAACTAGTATATGCAATAGAGCTAACTGCAGACGGTTGCAAACAGTCTAGGGCTCAACTGTTCCATGTGAACACTAGTCGTCGCGTCCCTAAGATGCTGGTTGCATTACCATGCTGTATGGCAATGCTGATGCGCTGCGCCAGATTCTAACCAGCTCTCGCGTCACGCGTCGCATAAAACACACAGATAATTTTGTAATTAACTATCTGCATATTTATTCGCATCAATTTCCTTTTAAATCCATTAACCTACAATTATTTTATGGGATGGTAAACAAAGTGCGTCGTAAAAATCCTTCTTTCACATGTAATGTGAAAGGTAATATTTATTACCAACTACGGAAAGCTTCTGCAGTTTATGAATATTAGTTTATTTTTCCAAAAACATTCTGATTGCCTAATTATTATTGTGATTTGAATCGCATTATTATCGCAGAAACGCTTTGTTATTGCATGCGCTCGTGCACTGCATTTGCCCAGTAAAGATTGCTGACAAACCCACATTGATGCTCGATGATCCGGTTTTATGGAGATGACTATGAATATGATCCTGTTTTCCCTCTATTTCCGACATATAAAATAATAAACCAGCTAATAATTATTTTTAAAATTTCACAGAATTTTACGAAAAAGTTAAGAACTTTTGTTCAAAGAGATGAAAAATGTTTTGATTTTTTGATCCAAAATACCTACGTACCTAGCCTTCATATTAAATAATGCTGGAATTCTGTATTTCTTGTAAAGAATTAGCGTTAATGACGAATTTAAATCTCGTAGGTAAATTTATAACGACAATAATGTGTAGAAACAGACGAAAAAATCCTGCGCTGTACGCATTTAACATGTTTAACATAAACAATGGTATATTTGTAGGATGAAGGGCCGGAGTTATTTTAGACTGGCGTGATATCAGCATTTAATCCAGCCCTTTTCAGAATTCCGAGTGATTGCCCACTCAAATCATTTAACCATTACGTGTTTTGACGAACATTATTTTAACTCGTGATTCTTATTGACGCAAAGCTGACGATAGTCGTCAAAAGACAAAAGATTGAAGCGAAGAGAAAATCAATTAACACTTTATTTCTTATTATGATTAGTTTAACATTTGACTTGTCTTATAGTTGCTTTTTGTAAGTCTAAAGAAATAAATAAAAGATATTGATTTCTGATTTATGAATAGCCACCTTCGCAGCACAGATACAAGACAAACAAGAAAATATAAACTCTTTTAAGCCAAGTACTACACGCATGTTTTATTTACCTATTACCTTACCTTAATTGAATCCCTTAATCAAGAATCAAACCCCATCTCCTAGCTTTCCACCCACAGGGCCGAAGACATCATCATTCAAATTAGATTATCACACGACAAAAAACATACAGTCTCACAGGTGGATTGGTAATTTAAATGTGTACAAGTTTTTATATAGGAGCTTCTTAGGTACCTACGCATAAAAAAGCAAACTTGAAATGAGCCTCTGTTCCCGTACCAAATTTTTTGCTTGATCGAATTCACGTTACCAATTTGATGATCTCATAAAATCGACGAAGGGAATATTATGTTGAGATTCTCCGTCATAATAATTGGAATCGTAAACCTGAAGACAAGATAGCCTAATTTTCGAACTGGGGTAATTCATCACTTTGTCGTGAACTGCAATATTAGAATGTTTCCACCTCTTCCGTGATCATTATCTTGGCCTATTTGCCAGCGAAAGTTGGTTAAGTCAGAAAGAAAAAAGAACCTACCAAGTTAGTTTAAGATTTAAATCTAAAATATTTTGATAATGTTTTAAAAGCAAAGACATAAAATCTCGTCTTATCTTCTCGATTTAGAGCAACTCAACAGCTGAAAATAGTGATTCACACCTTGCAAAGTTGCAATTATTTTTTGCATAACGAACAGATGTTTTTAATTTATCACTGCAGTCCTCGCAAGCTGCCTTTTTCGTTTGCTTTTTAAAATCTCCATTTTGGAATGCAATTATTTATTTAGTCAAGATTTGTTTTCTTAATAAGGTATTTTGATAGTGACGTTTTTATCTCCCGTAAATTGAAATCATTGGTACTTACACCTGCTGTTAGTTGACTATCTACTTACAAAAAAACTCAACAGGAATTAACAAAAAATGCTTCTTCCAAGAATAAAGTCACGAAGCTAGTCGCAATATATGCCTCATGTGGCATCCATGTGTTATTTTACTGGCTGTAGAATGAACCAAGCAACCTAAATATTCTTGGCAAGATGGGTCATAAACTCTCTTGCTAACTTTTAGATTTTATTGGGGGCGAAGCTAATTTCACGATAAATGAACGCAATTTCCCTGAATACCACGGCATGTATGTAGGTACAAGAAAACCTAGAGCAAAGTAAAGCCAGCACTCATTATTGTCTCATCGAGAATTTGTCATTTCCGAGTGAGCGTGGTAGGTATAGGTATTAATATGTACCTATGTCGATCGATCGATACCTATTAATTCTCGGAGTAAAATAGCCTATTCTAATTTGTTTGTTTCTCATATTACACAATTTTTGATATTCATCTCCTTACAAACAATACAAACAACAACGTTTAATCTAACAGTCATAACATCGGTAGGATGTTTATAACTTTGATGGTGTAATAAAGTTATTATCTATCTATCTACCGTACATCAACAACCTAGATTAACAAAGAACTAACGTTCTGAAACCGTTAAACCGCCGCCCGTACATAAAAAAAACTAATTTAATAAAGCACTTGCGTTTTGTTTTGGCTGATTCAGAGTAGAAATCTTCCTTTAAATTTAAGCCTTGGGTTACTTCTACTTAAGTTATTGGCTTAAATATTCTTTAAATTCTTGAATGCTTAGTGGTATGCCCGTTGGTTCACATGGCATTTGAAATCGACTATAAATAAATTAAATTAAATTACGCTGGACAATCCACACAGCATCATCTATCTAGCCCCAAGGTAAGCTGAGCTTGTGTTATGTATGGGTACGAGATAACTCAATACCTGAACTGAATATGTAGGTATCTGCAAATCGTACAAACATTTCTCCCAGGGCGGGAATCGAAACCTCCTGCGTCACAGACGGACCTGCCGCGCTACACCGGTCATCAATATACAACAAAGAAGGCACTTACTTCCTGACTTCGCTGGTGTAGTCACTGCCTCTCTCGAGGAGATGGTCGATGTTGTTGTTGTTGGCCTTCAGGGCCTCGTGCTTGGACTTGGAGCAGACTCCGAACACTGTCACGTCGTTCACCGTCTTAGCCAGCTGCGCGACGGCTTGGCCCTGATGGCAGAAAAATAATACAATAATAAAAAGGTTACAATTTCGAAGTGCGAATTTTCTCCCGCAACCGAAAGCCAGAATTGTATTACTGACACAACTTTGTACCTACTTATTATTTATTTTTTTGTAATTCAAGTAAGTACCAAAGCAGTTTAGATATAATCCTTACAGCTTATTGGCCCCGGTTTAAATCTATTGGGTTCACCGGGATCTCATTGTACTACGTTCGTACAAGTGCCGTTGACATTTTAACTACATTATGTACCTACCTACCTGTGTATGAAAAGGAACATAATCATCATCATCGTTATCAACGCAATAGGAAGTAAAATTAGAAGGTCCTTAACACGGGTGTAAGTGTCAAAATCTACGTCAATGGGGCGACCGACTAATCTTCACACCTGCCACACTGCATGGTGTGCTGGGTTAGGAAGAACAAAATATTCTACGTAACACGCCTAGTTGCAATTTGGGTCGACGACATAGTACGCGTCAGGGGCGTCAGTTAACGAAAGTGGTTAGTACAGGACTAATGGAGTACATAAACTTTGGGAAGCCTACCCAGCAGTGGGTAAAACCGACTGCAGATGATGATGAACAAGAACGGCCAAATAACGGTTATTTCAGTAACGATCACAGTGGCTCAATTACCGTCCTAGCTCGGTGTCAAGAGCAATATAACTCAAGGTGTGCATTAATTTGATGGAATTCCAACAATGGTAACACGAATCCTGCCTTCTCAAGCATTCCGACGAGATGGCATTAAGATTAGATCTGCATAGCTTTGATAACGGTTGATGAGTTCTGAATTGAACAGACACTTGCTTCTTTTTTATTTGGAGCTCATAAACAACACCCAAATTCTTTTATAATAAACAAATATCAAGTACCTAAAAAGAGGTAAAGATAAGACAGATAGATAAGACTAAACCGAGGGCATACTAAGATGTGTTAATCGAAAGATATAGGAAGCCAAAGCGGTCCTAAACTGAAGTACCTAGGTAGACGATACCAGGGCACAGAATAGATGAGATACCCTAGCTAGAATCACGATGTACTACCAACCAACCAATGCACTTGATTTTTGAACTTGAATTTAGAATTTCAAGCGGTTGAAACCGCGGGGAACTGCTTGAAGTGATTATGGCCGCCCTTGTCTAGCGCAGGCACTTTCAGCTATGGGTGTGTGACAGCTATAGATCTGAGTATACGATATATCTAAGTACACAAGGGACATCATCACTGATGATTACGTTGCGCAGTAAAGGTTCAGAAAAGAAGAGGCTTCCTTCGACTGGGACCACTTGTTACTGGATCTCGGTCCCAGTAAACGGAACTGGGACCGCTGCCGACTAAATGATTGAAAATTCTTTTGTTCAAGTTGAATACAGTACAATCAACTTCAAATAGTCAAAGGGAAAAGTATTAAAATGTTGTAATCTTCCCGTCATTAGTACACGTCATAGACACGTCAAGATGAGTATAGGTACGGGATGAACATTTTGTAATTATAATTGTGTAATGGAGTTTAACTCACGGTTATATTAAATCATAGGTATGAATGATTGTTATTTTATTCATGGAATGTGGTATTAGGTATTTATTACTCAAACTAGCCTAATACCTAAGTACGTCTTAAAATATACCTTCTATTATTATTTTTCTTGAAACTACGCAGAGTACAAGGAAAATATATATAACATAAAATATAAATAACATAAACCTTAGGTAAGTAAGTTGGTACTTGTTTTGTTCTAAGGGAAATTATTGTTACTGAAGTACGATTACCAAAATGTTTTATTATTTTTAGTACGACCGTATCAAAAAAAAAAATTAATATTAAAACAGTGGCTGAAATGATGACCCTTGTAAATCTAGTTAGCATTGCATCCGTAGATTTAGGTACACTGCCTAGTTTTCTAATCTAATCTTGATGAATTTTATTACAAGTGCTAGTGATCGCTTTAGTCTCATTTCGTCAACTCGTACCACAAGCTTATTTGGTGCGAGTTGACAAATTCCTTATCGTACGGACCCGCATAGATCCTTGTTTATTTTAACCCTTTGCGTGTCCTAAGTAATTTAAATTAAATAATCAGTCACGATTTACTACTCATCAACGCTACTAAACTGTAAAATAAATTGTTGTACTCTATATTGACCGAAGGCAGTAGGCCTACGTACCTACGGGTCATTTCCCTACAAATTGATTCCCCCTCGAAGCGAATGTTGCTAATTAGAGTCCGAACCGAACCCCGCCCAATACCAAGGACATTGACACGATAGGGCTTGATGACGTCATTGCTACATGCCTATTGCCTAGTCATTCCCTGGAACTTTTACCCGCAATTACTATTATGGCAAAGTCATAAGTTTTTTTCATGTGAAACGCATATAATAGATACGTGTAAAATGTATCTCTTTAAATAGGTAAGTAGGTAGATACCAGATTTATCACTACATAGTAAAAATAAAGTCGCTATATCTGTCCCTATGACCCTATATCATTATGTACCTTTGACTGCTTAAATCATCAAAACTACACAACGGATTTTCATGCGCTTGTTTTTTAATAGATAGAGTGATTCAAGAGGAAGGTATATATGTATTAAAACCGTGCGAAGCCGGGGCGGGTCGCTAGTTTAGAAATAAAATGATTATTTGTAGATATCGTGTTACGTATGATTTGTTATTATAATTATTGACTTGTAAATTAATATGATATGAAATATTTGCCCGCTAAACATTAATACAACAATAATAAATAAACCTAACATTGTTCGTTCAAAAGTTCTGGGGTCAATGATATTCAAATTATTTTCGGATTCGCTGATTTTGTCATGCTTTTATTAGGTCGTTCAAACACTGGAAATCTGTTTTACATTTCGACTGTTTACAAAATGAAATAATATGGAAACCAGTGTTCTTATTATAAAGGAAAAGGTGGAAAGATATTTATTTTATTACTACGCACAAACATAACTGATTAACATGATGAAATATAGAATATAGTAGATTTTAGGCGTATAACACTTCGTACTTGTCATGCCATACCTAATCCTAGAAAAACTTGCTGAGTTATAATTATTTATGAAATCAAATCTAAAAATAGGTTTTTTTTTATTCGCTGATAAATATAAGAACTTTAGTACATACTTTCTGGCAAATAAACGATTATGATTATGATGAAAAAGCGTTCGTCCAATTTCAACCATATGAAGCTCCAAGTCTAAACAGTTAAGGAAGAAAACCCGTAGACAGAGGCCGTTATCAATGAATCCCTTAACCACGTTAACCGTCCACAAATAGGAGCTTGACTGCTCCGTGTTATCACCAGACGCCATTAACAGTTTAATAGCTCCCGGCCCTTGACATGGACATAAGGGCTTCAAGTTCTGACTAGCTTTAAATAACTACAGGGTTAACTACCTACCTAATTGGTATAGAAGATTAACTTACATCTGGGTGCCGCTATAAGCTCCAAGTAGCTATCCTATACAATTATCAAAGCAGCAGCTTAACCTATGCTTAGTCAAGTAATTTCCTCTAAGCCAGGGCATCCAGATCTAAACTTCTTATTATAAATAGTCAGAAACGGCATTATAGATGATTGTGAGCAGCCTTAAGTACATTTTCTTTTAGATTAAAACCGGGATGGGTTTAAATTTTGGGATTAAAGCACTACAAAAAAAGGAATCTATTTGAAATAATGTCTTGATGAACTTACCACACCGCCTCCAGCGGAATGCACCAGGAGGCTCTTGCCAGGGGTGAGATTGGCCATCTCAAACAGCAGCAGGTAAGCCACCACGTAGTTCGTGGTGACGGCCACCGCGTCCAAGGCTGTCATACCCTCGGGCAGTGCATACACGTACTGCGCTGGGACAGACACCAGTTCAGCCCAGGCTCTATACTCCGGCAGTGCTACGACTTGGTCGCCGACCTGTGGAGGAAATAGGCTATTAGCAAGGGTTATAAGACCATTTTAATGTCATTTCACAACATTATCCCTGGGCCCGAATTCCATTAAATAAATCGCTGCACCATTTAAATAGTATCGTGTCAAAATGTCAGTGTTAAACTCTTTTTGGTAATATACTAGCACAAACTTTTTGAGGTTCATTCATAGCTGTGACGATTACGTTTATAACTACCAATCTGACATTCAAATTATGAAAGTATCTTCAAGGGCGAGAAATAGTAGAATAACAAATTCACAAACGTCATTTAAATCATCTTGATTGAATGGCATTATTGAGACCTTTGTTTTGAAATTAGTGGAATTTGGTCGCTGCTTTTGACTACGTTTGAGCAACTCATGAGCAAACCGGTGAGAATAAGCTACTAATAAATATATAAAAGCTATATGGAAGCTTGAGTCATAAATTTGAGATGAACGAGGCTTGCCTTGCAATAAATAGTAGTATTTCTAATGACTGACTTGTTAGACAGACAGCCAGGTGTTAGGAAAATTCATTAGTGTGTCTGTTACACAATGTGAAACTTGACTGAAGCCGCAAAGTGTGTCGGGAAAGCTTTGATCTGCTTTTTCACATCCTAGAAAGCTTTTGAATTACATTTCCGTTTACAGTTCTCCAATTATCCCAACATTGGTCAAATTGTAATAACAAATGCCAGTTCTAATTGCTTTTACGTGTTTTGATCGAGAACATTTCGTCTTGCGAGATCGTAAGCCATTATAATGTAAATAATATCCGTGATAGGCCCTCCATTTGTACAGTACACCTACTGTTTAGCTTGATTACTTTTTAATGGTGCCTCAGGAATCAATGCCGGAAGATCTTTATTACAAAATGATGATGATACTGGTATCGATTCACGCTCAAACATTGCAACATCAATAATAGGGCCTAATTCTGTTAACTAATCACTTCGTTATGATAATAGTATATTCGCAGAATCGCCGGCTGCGTGGAATCCGAAATCAAATAACAGATAGCGCGAGCGGGGCAATTTGCTCGGAGAAATTGATAAATTGCTTTCAACCTCGACAATTTTGACGTGTTTTACTTATCTTCAGTTTGTTTCATGTAAGATAGACGTAGAATACCAAGATGGGTCTATTATGGCGATTCAGAGACGATACCTAACCCACCATCGTCATAGTGAAGCAATTAGCAAGCAGAATTTCACTTTTCCCTCAGTTAGATTTAAGGCTTTTAAATCATGTTATACCTTGTAAGTCTATTAAAGTTATTAAACATGTTGCAGGACATAAAATTTCAATCACTTTCAATTTGAAAAGGAAGGATACAACATTATATTATATCCGACCTAACCGAAAACATTTAGGTATCTACATGAATGCTTTCAATACTTTCTGGAGTTAATGAAATGTCTGGCGTGAGGGATTTATGAGGGCTCCTCTTGTTGACAGAGAGTAGCTTTGCATTAATCTGATGTATTGAACCAAGGGGTCAAGTCAACTCAACGGGAATGAAATTCTAAGTACCATAATGGGGAATGATAATAGGGAAAGTGCAGGTGAAAGTCTGCGACGACGTAGAAGATTGCGCGTACGAATCCTGTCTCGGAACAAATGATCAGCAGATTTTTGTTCATGGTATCCTGGGTATTTTCCGATGAGTAGTTCATAAAATATCTATTGATTTAGTATAATGTATGAAGAAAATATTTTTCTGTTATCCCTTAACGCAAGCTCTACTTAGAAATCGGAAATCAATAAATTTATTTTAATTTACGAATAGGGAGATGACGGATAACAGAGGAAAATGGAAGTAAATATATGTTATGCCGGCCGACCCCACTTAACGTGGGAAAAAGTTTGGAAGAAGAGATAGACATAAATAAGGACTCGTATATAATATCTGGCTCAGCGCATCAGCATTGCCATACAGCGTGGTAATGCAGCTATTGTCTTGAGGACGCACAGACTGGTATTGACATGGATCAATTGAGCTACCTTTAGACTGTTTGCAACCGTCTGCAGTTAGCTCAATGGTTTCAATTGTAAATACTACTTGTAACTTTTCTAAAATTACAATCGAGGATTAGAAAAATTACAACTAGTTTATATAGGAACTTACTTTAAGGTTGGTGACTCCCTCGCCGACCTGCTCGATCTCTCCCGCGCACTCGAAGCCGAGGATGAAAGGAGTCTTGGGAGGAGAGTCGATGGCGCCCTGACGCACGATCAGGTCTTGGAAGTTCAGCCCACTGGAACAAGGAAAGGGCTGTTCATCATCTGATCATACGCAATAAACAATGTGTATATCATCTGGATGAGAAATTACACCAATCTCGCTTGAATTTGTGGTTCAAATACTAAACCATCAAGAGTGGAGGAATGATGGAAATATATCACTATCACTACATAGTATAAAACAAAGTCGCTTTATCTGTCCCTATGTCCCTTTGAATGCTTAAATCTTTAAAACTACGCAACGGATTTTGATGCGGTTTTTTTTAATAGATAGTGATTCAGGAGAAAGGTTTATACCTATACTTATAAAACAACAGTGCGAAGCCGGGGCGGGTCGTTAGTTTATTATATAAGAGTGTGTGTGTTTAGTCTACCTAAGTACACGCTTGGTGTGATTTCTTATTAATTAATTAAGTTTTAGGAAGATAATTTAATTTCTAAAAGACTAAGTTTAATAGAGATTTTATCTACGAATTGGCAATGTTCGTAAAATTTTAGTGGTTTGGTAGTAACATAAATTGCAATTGTGTTTACATCACACATTCTAACAATTAGAAAACGATCTATCATGTTTATCGATCTTTTTATTTAGCCCAGGTAGTTAGCTAATAATTTGTGTTAGTTATATTGAACAGAAGCAAAACTTTATATGGACAAGTTGACAGATATAAAATTCGGTACGTGTTGACAAATTTGAGACAACTTTTGAGATGATATATATGGCTACGATCTGTCACTCATCACTTAACTTGTCTGCATCGTAGGTTGTATACTATACAGTACGTATACCTATCTACCTTCCCAAGGAATGCGATATATGTGGTTCAAGTACTTATCTAATTAACGTGGTGGTACCCGAGTGTTGGAATGCGGTAGCCATCGCGTGGTTAGCATACAGAACCCAGCATTTGAATGGTTAATCATAACCGTACCGATTTAAATATAATCAATATGGAGGGCTGATTGTTCTCGATTCAAACTGGTACCTTACTTTAGCTGTTACGTCGGTATGAGGCGGAGAAAAAAGATGTAGATAGGTAGGTACCTTTATGGTGTATCAGAAGTAGGTATCCGCGTCCGCGTTATCATAATTATGGAGGTGATTCACAGATTATTGTGAGAATAAGTAAAGTTATTAAAACAATTATAGGGAAAGTTTAACAAAGGCAAGTATAGACTTGTGTTAAGGTAAAGTAGGTAAGTACTAAAAGTATCTAAATTAATAACATAGCGACAAAATAAATCATAGGAAAATGGCAAAACAATAAATGTATGAACACTTACAAAACTCTTGTGATATATGCTACTAAGCAATAAAGATAGTAGGTAGGTATACATAACATACCTACTAAAACTAAAACATTCGTAATTTAAAATCGCACTTTCGAAAAGTTCGTAAGTAATTAGTACCTATGATATTCGACTAATTCTAAATTAGTTAGTTCGTATACATTTATCTACAAAAAGTCTCACAAGGATCTATAAGCCTATAAAGACCAACCAACATAACCAAAGACCACAAGGCGAACTATTTCAGTAATTTATTTCCTCGCCATGCTACACCCACGCCTCGCCAGGCTTTTAGCATGGATGGAAAATCAATAGGATCCCCTTCCCCTCTTCCACGATATAGGTACCTACCTAGTCTGACTCCACTATACCTAGGAATAGGACTCACTTTACACTGTTTACGGCCATGTTCGACATTCGTATCGTTTCGTTCCTATTCTAATTTTAGACTGGATCAATCCGTACGATTAAACGCGTTTACGTTTAGTCAAAGAAAAATAGTAATCATTATTCATGCTAGGTATAAATTGAAAATTATTATTATAACTAATTGAAAATTCAAGGAATGGTGAATAAAATTTGGCACCATCCATAGGTACCTACCTACCACTTTACAGCTATAATCTTATCCAAGTAAAAAGTAGAAAGGACATTTTCAATATTAGCTTCATGAGAAAAAGATATATATGCATAAATAGCTACTACATTCAAATCATCACGTACGTTCGAACGTAACTCGTGGAAGAGCAACAATCTTTCACAGCATTATTAATTTTGAAAGATTTAACTTCCACTGATACATTTCCTCCCTTTGTGCCGCCTAAATATCAGTTTACAGATCAATAAACATCTGCATAGCTTCTACAAACGTACGTTTAATGCGCTAAGCCTATTATGCTTCGCATAAACAAGGAAATACGTCGACTACTCGCCAAAAATACACATCACTCGAGTACGAACTGAATAACGAATGGAAACCCTAGTTGGCAAGTGACGAGGAACTGTTAAAAACACTGTGGCTACTTTAGGTAAGGTAGGTTAGGTATTGTCGACGAAATAGACGGAAAGTAATTTGTTTGCTAGTTCTATTAGCGAAGCTCTCAAGTAACAGATTGATCTTGAAAAGGGTAGAGAAATGTTTTTTTTAGTATATTTTGGTTTGTGTATTTAAAAGTCGAGAACATTGTCGAATTATTTACGTAACCTTAGATCTTGACCGATTTCCGAATTTAGGAAAGTAGGTACTTAGCTACAGTGTTTACAGTCTAATCACGATCTTACGAAAATTCGATGTAACAAACACCCCTGAAATTTTAGCAGTTGTTATAATTTACAACTGTAAGCAATTCACGCGCAGTTTGATCTGCCAACACTTGAACTTTATAAATATTCATACAAACATTACTCGCTAAATGGTACATTATATGAACGTACAGCATATTATCACCATTAACATGGATACGGTAGTGATTCACCTTTGTTTGTAGTAGTAAATAGTTTGTAGGCTACCCACGGTGAATCAGACTTTTGTGAGTACGTTATTGGTAGGTAATTACATATTTGTGTTCGACATGACGCATGATATCCGGATTATTCCGGACTGACCTGCCGCCATGTCGTCCCCTTCGATGTCAACCCCTCGCCGTGATGTGGATATAAATGTAATTCTGAATAATTACACAAAGGAGCGATTCACTACGGTGTCGGCTGTCGCGTCGCTACCCGCATGCGTTTTATTGGCTAAATTGGTGTCGGGTACCACGGTTCCATTACAGAAAGAGCTTTGGCCTACTTTGCTGGCGGGTTGACGATCCTGGGAGCGGCTGTGGGACCGGGATCATTGGAATGTTACCTAATCCGAGATAATCTCCGCCAGAGCGTCTCGAATTTTACGCACGCTACCTGACCGAGTATTCAAGGCAGACTTGAATGGTCTCCTTCGACAATGCTTTGTAACGACCATGACAAGCGCAGGTAGAACGCCTTTGTTGCTTAATCCCTAAAATTGATGGTATCCGAATAAAGTTGTTCCAAATGGAGCACCTTGTTCTTTATCGGGGAAAAAGTTGATCTCCAAAAAGCCAAATTATTCCAATTCGAAGTGTTATTTTACCAGTTGCGTGTCAAGAACTCCTTGTGTCAAGGTCTTGAGGTTGCTGGCACCGGCTCGTTCATCAAAATTCCTTCCAGTCCCGCATTTCTTTGATTACATTACATCTGAATAATTTACAAGTGTGATTGTAAGCCGACCGGTGCGTGGGCCGGTAATGTAGTCGAAGGGAGCTCGACAAATCAGATTGCGCACAAGCCCGCACAAATTACAGCGTCGAGCTAATGCGATTAAATTTTTGTTGCGTCGTCACACGAATTTCTGTTCACGCAATTCAAATAACTTTATGCTTTATTGCACGGATGATAGGTTACGTTACCCCACGTGCATGTTTTAATGGACGTTTGAAATGAAAGATTGAATGAGTGAACCCTTGTTCGGGGTAATTTTAAATTGCATTGGGGTGGTAATGACGCGACGCCGCCGCCGCGACGTCGCGTCGAGTCGGCTGGCGTCGTCGCGACGTAAACGACGTGCAATGCACAAATCGCTAGAAACATTATTTGAACGTGGGTGACTAACCACGTTAGTTAATGAAATTGACTTGCAGTTCATGCGAAATATGTCCAATATTTCTACATTTCTTGCACAAAACAGTTTAAATCCTAACGGATATCGTGTTTTGCTATGATTCAACCATAAAAGGTGTTCTATCTAGCCAGACATCTCGAAAATTTTCAGATTTAATAGCCGGTTGAATAACAAAACTTCAAACTTTAGAAACAAAATCTTTAGTGGCACTCAGCTTTCCCGATGCTTCTTTAGAAACAAAACCCGTGTCAAGTTGGGGTTCCTACCTAGTTTATCACCCGGGCAGGGCTCTGTCGGATGTGTGGCGTCACGAGCCAGTGCACTTCGTCGAAATCCTCCCATTCCAATGCCAAACTTGTTCCCTGGACTTTCGCTTTCAACGGTTTTTATACGTCCGAAGTTTTACAACCACCCCGCCTTTACTTCCATAAATTTAAAGCTCCCGACGGAGCTTTCCATGTAAACCTACACACGTTTTCTCCCGCATTATTTATTCAGGCCTTTCGGGTATTCTGTAACTTTGAGCGTAAATTCTTAAATTCAGACGCCAAACTTTAGAGATTAAAACTACAGTTATAAGATCTTCGCGGCGATAGGTAATGATCCCATGCGAAGCGTTATTACATAGGAATTGATCTTCGGAATGCGAGCTGTGACTTTATAATTGAATTTGATATTAGAAGTCGAAGTGGTCACGAAGCCAACATGGAACATCTATCTCATAGCTTTTATTTTATCTGTTTCCTAGACTGAACACGTAAAACTCATTGTAATTCAGCGCATGTCCTGGTACTTGAAACTCTCTTTCCGTTCTCGGCTCAGTATATTTCATATTAATACTCGTACGTGTTTATAGAAAGAGGGTAGTTTATCCACTTTACAAAGGCCGCTGATTCCTCTTTGTTGGAATTTATTTTCAACTTACCCTATTTTATTACGGTTGCAAACAGTCTAGAGGTACGTATCTCCATCCATATCAATATCAGTCGGAAGCGTCCCCAAAACACAAATGTATCTATTGTAGTATACTAGTTTTAATTTGTTTATATTCCTTGATTATAATTTTATATTAAGTACGATAGATATTATAATTGAACTTTACGCTTAAAGAAAACGTAAACACCAGTAATTTTTAATATTTTATGGTAAAGCAAATAACCCTGGAGAAACTGATGGTATCAAAGCAGCGGCATTACAGCTAATGCCCGGTCCGCACGACACAAGCCGGCGAAAGTTATCAGATCCGCTATCCATATTGATTGCGACCAATTTGCTCGAAGTAGAGTAGACGTAAGTACCTATAAATGGGCTTAAAATATTGATGAAGCCACAAAAGACTTAGAAATTGAGATTAATACCTATTTACGATGAAACTTTCCGAGAGGCCAAAGAAATAAGGGCTTTGATTGCGAAAGCCCATAAAATATGAAGTTCCCTAGAGGAAACAGAAAATAAGGAAGCAATTAAAACAAAATAAGGTTGGTAGCAAGAGATCAACAGCAAATCATCGTTGTGTGACACGTTCACGAGGTTCAGTACAGCAGAACTTGTAATTGTAATTACTTTAGCTCTGCATTCCGATATTCCTATTTATATCTACCTATCTATAGGTATAGTTTACCGCGTGTCAAAGGCATTTATGGCATGAGTGCATGACTCACATCATTGCTCAGTGTGGATGTCCGGAGAATAGAAATAGACGTTATTAAATACGTCATATTTCATTGTTTTATTCCAACAAAACGCATAGACCATTTCCAAAGGATTTTTTCTTTCATTACATTTGAAAAGACGAGGAAGCAATCGAACAAAGATAGCTCGTAATTCGTAAGTGAAGTCATGTTTTTAAAATGTATTAGGTATTTATTGGTCACCTTAAAACTGTTTACAGGAAAATCCTGATTCAATAGTTAACTCAATTTTGAATCATCACAATTTTTCATTAATTCATAAAAGTACATCAAGGAAATAAAACAATGTAGCCTTACGGATTTTGTACACAGTACAGATACACAATGAAACAGATCTATAAAAAGTTTATTTTCTATGTTTTCGGACATCAGTTCTTTATTCTTACAACTAGTAGTGCCATTGTAATAGTCTCAAGTCAATAAAGGCTATATAATACCGGACATCAAAGTGTCAAGTCAAGAATTTCCTCAATCGCGGACTTTCGGACTCATTTGTATGCCGCAGTCATCCGTATGCCGCCGATAGTTCGCTTATGATATTGTTATGACTTACTAGTGGTATTCACCGGAAGTTTAGCCGCATGTATCGTTCACGGATAATAAATAAGGCTTAATTTGTGACGCATTTCCATTCAACGTATGCTGAATTGTTTTTGATGCTTAGTGGTAGGTAGGTGTTTATGCTTTATCAGTTGAGTCCACTTTATCATCTTCATTTAGTTTATTGTCTAGTGTAATTTCAATTCTTAGCTTTTTACTACAGCTTCTCTAAGATCTTAGCTACAGTTTCTCTTAGCTACATTAGCAATAACTAGTACATTGATGGAATGTCGTACTTCCAGCTTATCGTTTGCAAGATTTGAAATTATGTCAATTTCAGTTAATTGTTAGCCTCCGCAGTGATTACCGATTTAACGTGGCATAGGTATACCTAAATAATTAACTATTGCGATTAAAAGGCTAGGTTTTTTAGCTGCTAACATAGAGTCACGTAAAGTTTGGTATTTGTGTCAATGTACCTATGGCGTGACTGGGAATGGCCTAGTATTTGTTCAGTAAACAAAATAAGCACACCTTTTAATAATGTTAACTGACTAATAAACCTTCGCAGTGATCAAATATGCATAGGGTATGTATGGATAAACAAAAGTTAACAATGAAGGTAATATAAAATTACTAGTGAACGATTTGAAAGGTATTTCTTTCTACAAATAATATTCCTGATAAAAATAATATCAATTGTATAGCTGCAACAATTGAAGTCCGGCTAGACTATTACTTGTCAAGATGTTAGAAAGGGAATGTTGACAATTCTCATCCATGGCTTGGAGCCAAGGCGAAACATCTGGAGTGAAAATGGAAGTAATTCTAGTAAACAGGTCCGCATCAAAATTCCTAGCACGGTGATAATTAGATTTAGAATTTCAGAACCTGGTAACCGAATGAAACAACAGGCTTTCGCTCACGATTGTACTTGATCATGACCATAGAATGATAAATTAAATAATATCACAAAAACTACGTAACGATTAACGTACTGAGGAAATGTTGCGAGTTCCAAAGCTCGCGGAAACTTTTTTTTTGAGATTTTTAATTTCTTTAGAAATCACCTTGCTGAATGAGTGAGTATTACGCACAATAATAAAATAACTAAAGCGTAGAATAATTATAAAAAGTTAACAAAAATATTCTGAAACAAATATAGGCTTTAAGATAATAAGTTGAGTATAAATAACTAACGGTATCTCAACTTGATAATCAGCATTGCCATACAGCGTGGTAATGCAGCCAGCGTCTTGGGGACGCTTCCGACTGGTATTGACATGGATCAATTGAGCTACCTTTAGGCTGTTTGCATCCATCTGCAGTTAGCTCAATGGTTTCAATTAGAGGTATATACTCGTTTAAATTTTTTCTATTCCTTGATTGTAATTTCCTTTGTTAAAAATTTCTAAAAAACTAGATGATGGCAATATTCGTATGAATCGTGTAACTAATACATGCAGCGAAAACGCTTGGTGAACTAAACACTTCCCCCACAGTAAAAACCGCAAGCCACCAGTACTACGTGTACAAACAAACAGACCGTTGGTTTTATAAATAGAGGATAGGAAGTATTAGGTAGCAACAATGCAGGTGCCTAAAGTGTAATATCCGGTAAACGGGGAAAGGGACAATGACTACGAGACGTGACCGGCCCGTGACGACTATCGGCTTCCGATCTAACTGATGACCAGGGGCCGAATCCCACTAAATAAATCGCTTCACCATCATTACAATAGTATCGTGTCAAAATGACATTGTTAAACTCTTTTTGGTATTCTACTAAGCACAAACTTTTTGAGGTTCATTTGACATTCCAATAAAAAAAGTCTTCAAACGCAAAACATAGTAGAATACCAACTGTTGAAACGTCATTTTAGCCATCTTTATAGTATGACGCTATTGAGACTTTTTTTGAAATTAGTAGATTTCGACCCCAGTCGTCATGACGTCTGAATCGCAACCCTGATACCACCAACCTAATAATTAAATGATGACAAAATACCATTCTGTAGACCAAACGAGAAACGAGAAATTCAAATAATTAATTCTTTAATGCACAAATAAAAAAATACACAAGTAAATCTTAAAACTAGATAAGTAATGGCACAGGCGAGCTCAACCCTAAAAAGAGATTCAACGATTTCCCTGAGAAACATAAACGCAGTCATTTCATTGCGAGATAAAATATAGGTACCTATCATATTTCTATGAATACTGAAAGCGTTATAACCAGTTGAAATAGGTTGTAGAGAGGTTACAGCGGAAGCAGAATAAATAGGTACTCAAGTCGGCGACGCAGCGTGGGATAAATTTGCATTGGATAGCTACGAGTTGAATTTCAATTCTCGAACAATATTAGCTTAACTTAAACATAAAGTTGTATAAACTTAGTTATTGATATGTTTTGTATCAATAAACACAACATAATGCCTATTTAAAATGTTTACACGCCCTTATATCAAATAGGTACTTCCATTATACTCGCTGCAGAATACAAATGTAGATCCAGTTGCTAACTACAGCCTTTGTATAAACACAATGGAATTTACGCATCATTTTGCACTACGCAAATAACGAGCCTTTACAGTACTCGATTGTTAAAACGCCATGGAAATGAAGGCTTCGCTTTAACACTTAACACAGCCATATCTACTCTGCGGTACTAAGCAATGCCACTATTCGTTCAGTTCCACAAAATCGGAACTGAGACCGTTAATTCTATAAACCCTGATCGTAAAACTAGGCTCCTCGCTGCTGCCGGAATAAATAATTTGAAGGGAGTCTTCACGTTTGCAAATGAAAGTGAATTTGCAGACGTGCCATTGTCACCACCACAAAAGCATTGTCCTAGCAATATGGCTCATTAGTCACCCTAAACGAAGCTAGCTCGTCATGTTTCGGAGGCATCCGCTGCAATTGTCTAGCAGGAAGTGAGCATTCCTCAGATGGCTGCGCGTCCATCGAGTGAATAATTGAACTGTCATCAACAGATGGACCAGATATTATAATGTAGGTAAGGAATAAAGAATTCTGTTACGTTTTTTTGTCTGTTACGTTTTGTATTTCTTTACTGTGGTGTGCAATTTGTATTGTATTGTTAGGTACGTTGATGAACTGTAGCAGGGAATTTTTTATTGAATTGAAGGCAATATTAATGGTATGTGTGTTAAACAGTAAGAAAGACATCACGATTAAAAGAGAAATTAATACTCATATGAGAAAGCTTATTTATTTAGGTTATCTGAAAAACACTTGGGAGTGACAAGTGAGTTAAGAGTTACAGACTAAAATCAGAGTCACATTCAGGTTATTTAAAAGGTAAAACAATAAAAAAACTGCACAACGACTTGATAAAATAACCTATCGAAACAAAATGTATCGAGCTAATTGTAAATTTTATTTTGTAATGATAAGGGAAATGAACCAGTTCTATTCCTGATTTGCAAACGAAATAACGAATTCCGAGATTCCTACGCATTTACGATAACTCCGTGGCACGAAACTGCTATGAATGGAATCCTGAGATTACTCAACGCACATAAAAATCTGTAGCGTGTATGTGGTCCTATTTTTATAACCATTTAGGCATGTAGTGTGTACGCATTGTTTTCGAGTATCAATTTAATATGCTGTAGATATTCGTGTAACGTAGTAGAGCCTGCTTCGATTATCTAATCTGATCGGTAGATGATTTTTCAAGCACCTATCTACCACAGCGTTATCCTTAGTGTAGGCGTGAACGAATTACGCACGATATATGAAACGACACGACACGACACGGTTTATCAAAATACAATAACGTTGTTAGTATTAGAAAATTCGAGTTTGATGATTTTAGGTTTGATAAATATTTCGGGTATGAAAGTCTAAATTACTTTGAAGTAGATTCCTTCCTAAAATCTGATGTTTCGAATCGATTCAACTGCTTTGCTTATTGCAATGTGCATTCTTTGCTTCAGGTATAGTACATACAAAGTTTCCGTTTCTATACGGCTTCCGATCGATGTTAATGATTATTAGCTTCCACTCTTTCCCGCTAAATTGTTGATAAAATTGATTGCAAAGTTCTTTTGCGTCCGATATTGGCAATACCCTTAAAACTGCGTTATAAATCAACATAATTGCTGCCTGCAGTGCATAATCATTACAAAAGAGCTCAGTCTTAGCACTGAACTGTAGTGCGCGTTCATCCGTGCCGAGCGTAATGCGAAGAAGTAATGAATCCGGTACATTTGTACTAGTCTTTATTTACTAAACCAGACGAGTATTACGCGGTGGATTACGCTTCGAATAGTTCGAATACAGTTGCACAAGCCTCGAGCAATTGATGATAGCTCCTCTATACGAACACCTCGGTAAGGAGGTTCTAGGTAGACGTTCTCATCTTATATTTTATGAAAAAAAAGCTTACCGTCGTGACTTTAGTCGTATTTCTCATTTTAATTCCGAGCTCTTTGTATTGTAATCTTTTGTGCGAGTACAATCTACTAACCGACGAGCTATTTCGTAATGTGTAATCATTATAAAGTATTATGTCGATAAGTAACGGAAATTGAGGTAGGTGCTTAGATGTTTTAGTTCTTTTAAGAATCTGCAATAAAATTACTTGAATAGGAGTATAATTAAGTTTTTTTAAGACTTCATTTTGAAATAATAACAACTAAACTAGAGACTTTATTGAGACTTGGTAATAAACTTTCTAGCTATTTACTAGATATTTCACATGTGTTATATTATTTAGGAAATCCAAGAAAATAATCACAACAAACACATCTACTACCTATTTTAAACCATCTTCAACTATATTGGATCACTTTGGAATCTGGCTATAACGTTAAAGTTCAATTTTGGGAAACCAATTAATTGATGTCGAGCCTTTTTGCATATTAATTTCAGAAAATGCTGAAACATGAGTTTGTTAATTTTATAAGGGGAACCTGCATGTTAATTTGACTGTAGGTACTGCTAGCGGTTCCTGAAATACAAAGCAGTTTTGTTTCACATTAAACCCCTTTTTAGCGAAATTTTGTAATGACGCAAGTTTTCAAAATTCCTTCCGTATTATTATACCCCCCTACACCTAATAGAAATAAACACTTAAAATTTCAAGTCTCTAAAATTTTAAGTCTTAGTAGTTCTCTAGTCTCAGTTTAAGCTGTGAGTTGACTGACTATTACAATTAACAGTTATAGCAAAAACGGTTTGTCATGTAACGAATTAACTATAACTACTAAGTAAAAGTAATTTAAGAAAAATTTAATGTACCTAGTATCAAAAAAGACCAGTTTGCTAAACACATTAGTTGAAATACAGATTAGCATCAAAGCTTGAAAGAAGCGCGTTGATGTCTTATCTATGAGGAATAGCAGTAAGTTCTCCGAAAACGATAAGATTCAGTGGGCACGGGCCTTCTAAACTATGTCCCTAGTTATCCTATTTTATCTTGCAACGTTCGATATCCAACTCCCGATAAAGAAAACAAATATCTTAGTTTATGTTCAAATATTTACTCCATCCAGTCTTTCAAGTTTTAAAATAATCAAATTCCAAAGAAATCCGGCTAAAAAATATTGATACATCGAGATGACAAACATTATGCACGCTTTCTTGCAAAGTTAATTATGAACTGGTCTGTTTCACAGACAGCAAAAATTACAATTCAAAATACATTATCAGTTATCAAGTTCAATTAAATGATCAAGACTCAAAACTAACAACGACGTACCATAATAAAACTTTTAACAAAGCAATGATTCCAACAATATGGATTGACAACCCTCGGTATATTAACGAATGCGGGCGGGAAAAAAACTCATATGGGAAAAAAGTCGTACGTAATATCGACACGGAATATTGTAACAGAATTTCGGGTGACTAGGGAGGCAAAAAGGTGTCGGAATTATCGGTCGCTGTAGAAATACAGGGCTTGAGGGTTTCTCTAGCCAGCTAAATATAGAATCAACGACTTGCCGACCGGAATTTGTACTTTACACGCATGACGATTGTACGATCGTATTTGTGGCCTTAGCAACTCTACGAGATTTTCTAGCTTTACTTTTTTACCCTGAACTTTAAGCTTTGGAAAGTATATATCTTAATTTTATAATTGACTAGCGAACTGCCCCGGCTTCGCATCTATTAAAAAAAAACCACATCAAAATCCGTTGCGTAGTTTTAAAGATTTAAGCATACATAGGGATTAGGGACAGAGAAAGCGACTTTGTTTTATAATATGTATATACCTAGTGATAGTGATGACATGTGTTTAGTTTGCAATGACGTTTCTAAGATGATATGTTGGGAGTGATATAGTCAATTTGACTAAACTCCCATCTAATAAATAAACATAAAGATGATATGTAATAATATGAGTAAGAAAATGGCAAGGATAGGAGGAAATCACTATGGCTGACCCAAACCCACGTGCGATAAGTTTAAAGAATTAAGAACACAGGCAGGTAGTCTTACAGCAAGTCGTGAACAAATGAAGACACTGATTTAAAATTACATGGAGTGGGATATCGCAGGAACTACAATGCATCATAAATCAACCTGTACGTCTTGACGTTGTGAGGAGGCGGAAAAACATACTACAGTGATATTTGATGTAAGAAATATTTTAAAATATTCATTCGATCCTGCTAAACAAGGTCTACATAATTCATAACTCAATTGCAGACTCAGACAATCTTACTTGTAAAACTTTAGTCTCGTTCCTTGAACATTTCGAGCGTTGGCGGACTAAGACCGGTCAATAGAAGGTAGGATACCTTCGAATGCCCAGAAAAGCTAGCCACTTTTTATCAAAATGTTAGAAGTAACAAGATATTTGCTGGTATTTGCAAAAAAATAGCAGTGGTCAAATAACAGATGCTTGAATCGAAACGGAAGTTAACTTTACAGATAATGAACATTTACATTCCGATCATATTTACGAAATGAACCCTCAGATTGTAATACTGAGAGGAAAGAAATACCAACACATGCTTTTATTCATTTATCGGAGAGCATGGTTAATGGGAGCTATAAAAAAACAAGCAATGGCGTCGAAAGACGTAGGGCTAGCGGGGCTTGCGGGGGCGGGTGCGGGCAGGGGACGCGCCGTATTGATCCGGTGCCTGCCCCCCGCTCCCCGCAGACACATTACACTCCAACCCTCGGGCCCCGCTACCCCCCGCCCGTCCGAAAGCGCAACCACACCCCTTCTAGAACGACTCACGGGATTTTCCAAATCAATTTATTCCGCAATCGTTGATATACCTACTGTAGCTACAGCCACCTAACAACTGCTGAATCTACAGCAATAATGTCCCTCCAACTGTTGCAAAAAATTGGTCGGCCAAAGCTGCATTACAAATGCCCTCGATTACGATACGAATGTTTCCAGAAATGTAAATCGTCGGGAGAAGTTTTATTACTTGTCACGAGCATTTTATTTGTCAAAAAAGATTTAAGAAACCTCGCCGTGCTTACTTCCATATACAGTAGCGGGTGATTCGATTATGGTTACAATAAGAGAAGGAGGATTTTCGTAAGTTCGTTGACTTTAAACAATGTGCCTTGGGCTCCGGCCGCGGCGGCGGCGACGCGCCCCGGCCGCATCTGCTAAACGACACAGGACTCTATATAGATGAGTATAGACTCAGACTATCGGTATAGACTACCGAGCTACTGTCTGCCAGCCAGTTCGTATCGTAACACGACTTGAAACGAAAGTAATCTCCATAATTCGACAATAACCTGTTGACACTCAATTGCAGGATCCAGATAAGCCGAACAAGATTTTCGCAGTTGCGGCACTTGTTTACGATCCGATAATCTGTATATAAAGTGTCCATAATATGTTCATAAAGATTAAACTTGTTTCAAATATAATAAACAATGAGTTGTTGATGCCAAAACGGAAAAGCTTGAAGAGATCGGTGAGAATTTCTTTAAAAACTTAACACATGTGCACGCTAATGAGTAAAATAAACAGCAATGACATTGAGCGAGCGCACATCTGCCAGGAGTTCCGACAAAGGTCAATATTTTCCCTAAACGAAGGGAGGCCACGTGCACGGCCCACATAAAAATGATGCGGATAATAAAGAGGAACTCATTTCAACAACTTGTTCCAATGATTCATTGATAGCCCTAACTTAGTTGACTGAGTTGACTCACAATGCTGAAGTACGGAATTGGCGTTAAAAATAATGTTGTGTGTGACGCACTGCGAAAGTACATACATCACATACCTATGTTCTGGTTATCATTAATTAATTTGTTTATATTGATTTTACAGAATGCTGGGAACATAATTCACAATGTAGTAAATAAACGATCAAATCGTTGTGATGATGGCCTGGTTCAGACAGTACCTACACATAAAATATTGTGTTGTGTGTGCGGCTGCCGTCTGCTGTATGATTGATGGAGCGTAGCCACAGGTCATGCCACGATAACATGTTATTACAAAAAATAATCTAGATGCGGTGCAAGGCATTGTTTTTAAAGAAACTGAAGAAATGTTTAAAAAGAATTATATATGTATGACTATGTAGAGGAGGTAAATGTTAAAAACTGACGCATATTTTTGATTTTAATAGTAATCCCGATAGAAAACAATAACGTCCACGGTAGTCATAGGAATTATAGCTACGTAAATACTTTGAGGAAACTGGACGTGCTAGACAATATTACCGACAACACAGGCAACCGTATCATAAAACACTGAGCTAATACTACAAATGATTATTGTATAAGATGAAGAGCACCGTTAGTAAGCTCTGTGTCGGGTAATAAAGCTACCCCATGCTGCGAGCGAACTGCACTTCAGCAATAGGCATCGCCACCCACTCAGACCGACATATAAACAGCGAGTTATACCAATCGAGTTAACTCAAGAAAATAACTTTCTAGTGACTCATAGGAAGAGAGCTATCTCGCACAGACGCTCTCAATAAGGAAGAGGGTAATAAACAAATTCATCTCTCCCATCTTATGCGGCTTCGGTCCATTAAAATGCACAATACTGCACTATGCCATGGACGGCCTCTGCAGAGGGGAGGCGCTATTTTTAGGCATTAAATTGATACACCAACAAAGAAGAGGATGCGAGCAATTAACACGCACTTTCGATACAAAAAGCTCCACGATTGCGCTCGAGTTGAATCCTTGATACATCACCCGTGACCCGGAGTACATCTGGTTGGCGTGATGAATCACAGACGCCACAAGCCCATATGGAACAAAAAATAAAGGTCCATCTTTCCCCGTCATCTCCACATACAATTAAGTACTCGGAATGAAAAAGAAAGCCACTTATCCAAGGCGTGAGTATAGCCATTGTTCTTGGAAGTCTTCTGGCTTGACCTAATTTAATATAATGGGGCGTTATTCAGTGGATTTCGTTCTCGAGTCTTACGAAAGCATATTAGCCGAATCGAGACCACGAGATGTTCTGGTTATCATAATTACCAGGGTATCAACATTATAGTGTAACATGGATTTAACTATATTGTAACGTATATATAAACACCACTAAAATGTAACGTATCATTACTTTAATAGGGCTATCAAGTGTGTTACAAAAAGAGAGTTATTTCGTTTTGACAAAGCCCGATTGTTTTCTCGTTAATTTGTAATGTTTCTTTTACTTTTCATTGTTGCATGACAAGGGTGCCTACACATCCTTTCATAGCTATAAATTATTTTGTTACATTTTCCTTTTGTGTATTGTACAATTATTTTTATCTTTACGTTTGGATTATTCTTCAATGCGCCATAAATTATTGTCTACGCTGACAAGGATCGTTCGAGTGTATATAGATACCAGGGTATCATCCAAAGACCCAATACGTAAGTAAGTACCATAACAGGTACCAGCTAGACGAGTTACATAATGACTATTTAATTGTAGGTCAACAGCCTCTTCGTATCTAGCTCTAGTTCGAGTTCAGAGTGTTTTCACGGCTCTGTTGTTGGTGGTTGTCAGTAGCATCGTTCACACCTTGTTAGCTGCTTTCATCAATGTTGTTTTAGGTAATAATCGGTGAAAAATCTTTTTCGGAATTTCCGTTACAATTTTGAAGAAATGCAACTTTTTTTAAGGCTTTTTCGATACTTTTGGGTAACTCGTAGCCTGTTTTGTATGGCATCTTATTGTTGTCTTCTGATTAATTTTGGGCGGCGCGGCGCACGCAAATATAATTTTGTTCGAAGTTATCAAAGAAGGTTTTGCGCGAATTCGTTACTAATGTTTTATGATTTCCTAGTTTTTCCCGTTTATATTAATCTTTTTGGATTATATGAATTGAACGTTCGAGCTTTATCCATTCTTCTTTTTCCATACAAGGAATCCGTCCCTGTGGCCCTTTATCTTCCCTTTCCTCGCCATCATAAGTACAGTAAGGCTGGTCTGGGCGCGAGCACCGTGTGGGCGGAACTCACACGTTTTTGCGAAGCTAGAGAGCAAACCCGTTGCTTCATACCGGTCCAGAGACCACTTCATATTTCGCAGCAGACGGCGTATGTCGCGGTCATTTACATAGTAAGTCGACGATAAGCGAGCTATATTTAGCGCGGTGCGCTTTGCCCTGCGATGCGGCTCGCTAATAGCATCCCTAAACGACCTACGACTTGATTCCTTGGACCTTAGGATCTCACGGCTCTTGATTAGCGCATTGAAGACCCGCAAAGGCTGGTCGAGAGAACATGGGAGCGAGGCGACCCTACAGGATGTCTCCATTCAAAGCTTTTAACGACCCATTCACGGTCAAGAGCAGCTTATCAAGTTAAGCCATTACCGGCCAATAATAGAGCACTTTCCATCCCAGCAATGCAACGAAACAAATCTTAAACAAGCTAAGTGGGTGTTTTGTTAAACCTTAACAAAGTGCAGTTAACGTTAACAAGAAAAGTGGCGGATAAGTCATACGTATCCCGGCGAGCGCATTATCTGAGGCACTGGAGCGATAAAAACGAACAAAGAACAATGTCAGTAGGCTCAACTCCCTTTCGCACAAACTCGACTCGCCGTCCTCTTATGACAAAATATCATTAATCGAAGCAAAACGCTGCGTCCGCGCCGCTCGGCCGCGCTTGCGTGCGCCAGCGCATACTCCGCACGACGATCGAAAACGTATTTACATACAAGTTTAGCTACTGCATAAGCAATACTTTGGCGAAATCGTTGAAGAAACGCGACAATGGAACACGTTATAGGCCGCAAGAAATTCAGTTGATTGTTGGGCGCTCGGTGGTGGGTGCGAATGTGCGTAGAATAGCTTTCGGCTGCGGGTGGCGTATTGCACGGCCCAGCGACGGCAGATGTTAATGAGGCGCGCCGGTGGGCCCTTTCTCAGCCACCGTGTGCATAAATACAACCTTTTTACACCATATGAAGAGTAAAATCTGGACGAAACTAACCTAGGAAGGTTTTAAAACACTGGCAGTAACAGAAATGCTGGATACAGGCTCTATAAACCCAATGTTGGCGGTACTAACATATTATCGATTTAAAATAAGGTAGTTCAAAATAGTACTGACCAGGCTTTCACGCGGATGAGGACTTCACCCTCGCCGACGCTGGGCTCAGGTTTCTTCAGGATCTTGACAGTCTTGAGGCCTCCGAAGCCGGTCAGCACGACGGCGCGCATCTCCTTGGGAGGAGGGACCTCCTCTTTCTTCTCCTCGACGGCTTTCTCCGGCGCCTCTTCCTGAGGGGTCTCGGAGCTTCCATTCTCCGTCGGGGTCGGGGTCTTCTCGGGCGCTGCGGCCGCGGGGGTCTCGGTGCTCTCCGTCATGTCTACTGAGTATTAGTTACCGTGCGTTGCGATGAACGGTCGCGGTGCGAATGCGCGAGTGAAGCCGGCCGGCAGACGACGCGTCGCGGAACGAATGAGTCGAGGGAGCGAAACGCGCGCAGAGCGAGGGTGCCGCGCGGCAAGGGTGGGGCGCGGGGTGTCTGCGGGGGCCGGGGAGCACACGCGCCGAACAGGTGGCCACCGCGCCGGCCGGTTTCCCCCCTCGTCCCTCGGACCTGGGATTAACTTTATTGCAACGTCGATAACGAATAACTTAGCTACCTACCACAAGATAGGCTGGACACGCTAAGGTTCCAGGATTTTGCACCTCCAAAGCTAAGCCGCGTGGCCTTCCGAGTTCCGTACGTGACTTGGCAACGGGCGGCGGCGCCGATCGATATTGACGGGCTCTATACACTATACTTACGTACTTACCTAGTTGAACCGACCAACACCTAGACACCTAGGTATAGAAACTGTCTGCATCGATGTACTTACCTCCTATAGGTATCTAGAGAGTATGGAATGAATGTGGGCCCGTTTAGTGACCGTCTCTAGAACGAATTAATGTTACCCTCCTTAGACATTACTGAGCTAACCGCAACCTGTTGATGGTGGGCAAAAAAAGAATGATTATTATCCGAGACTAGTCAGCGCCCGCGGCTGCGTGCAAGTGGCCAGGGATCTCAAGGGAGTTTCATGCTTTTTCAATTCTAGACTTGTTCTAGACAATCCTTTTACTATGTAATAATAATAAATAATAAAGTATTTATTTCCAAAAATTTCCAAATCAAAAATCATCTAAAATCCTTTTACTAGGTTTAAAAGCGTAATTTTATTGCAAAGAGGAATGAGTGCCTGTAAATCAATGGGCATATAATGAATAAAATTATTAGGTATGACCTATTTACCTATTTGGTTGGTTACAAGCTCAGGTTACAAGTAGCTTCCCAAATTCCTTTCTTTTTGTTTGTCTTTCAAAAGTAGCTGGTATCCATTCCATTCCATTCAATTAATTCAGGATAAGGAATTGAATTGTCAGATAGGTACCGAAAGATTAATAATAGAAAAAAACTATCTAATTTAGGTATAATTTTGAGTTTAAAATGGTTTTATAGAATACTAGCAGCGCCTCGCGGTTTCATCCCCGGTAATTCCCGTTCCCGTGGGAATGTCGTGATAAATTAATACTTAACTATGTGTTATTCCACACTATAATCTATATCTGTACCAAATTTCATCCATATCCGTTCAATAGTTTTTGCAAACAAACATCCATCCATCCATTCATCCAGACTTACTTACAAACTTTCGCGTTTATAATATTAGTAGGATAGAAGTATTTTCTTTTCGTGTTTTGTCAAAAAAACAGAATAGAAGAAATTTCCATTTATAATACTTAGGAGGTTACTTAGGGTATAGGAGGAATTATTTTCTAGACTGAACTTAGAGTGTCATGTGATTATTAACATAGAATTTGTTGGAACTGATCTGAAGGCAGGTAATAAGCATTAAAACAATAGTTAAAGAAAATAAATAGAATATAATATCACTACATAGTATAAAACAAAGTCACTTTTTCCGTCCCTATGTCCCTATAATCCTCATTAGGAGAGGCCTATGTCCAGCAGTGGACTATTATAGGCTGGTGATGATGATGATGATGATGATGTCCCTATAATAATAATAAATAATAATAATGTTTTTATTTCAGACCATAGATCCATATTGTAGTTAGTAAGAGCTTATGCTATTGTTAGTAGAAATTACCATGTGTGCAGAAAATATTAAGAAAAAACAGTTTTTTATCACCACATTCGAATCTGCTATCGCAGCATTGTTCGAATGCAGTGCCTTATAAGTGGACTGTCCCATTTATCGGACAATGCGCTCAGGACTCAGGATGGTGTTGGAGCTCGCGCGCCACCTGCGCAACAGTGAAGCGGTTTTTTTCCGCATGCAGGCGTGGAAGCCGTCGGTGCGCGCCTCGGCGAACATGCCAGAGGCGCTGCAGAACCGCGGGAGCTTCAACAACATCCTAAACGCATTGTTGTACTGGACGCGAAGGGAGCTTACTGCTTTTTGAGTATACGTGGTCCAAAGGCTACTCGTGTAGAAGGTTTGACAGTACGATTTAAACAGACTAATTTTGACCTCTTCTGAACAACGAGAGAACCTTCGAACCAACATATTGGATCTCACAGCCAGCGCCCTTCGCTCCCTCTCTATATCCATCTCGTCACTAAGGTTCTCTTGGACGATATGGCCTAAATACTTAAAATTAGAGACCCGTTTCAATGGGGTTCCATCTAGCATAAAAACTGGTACATATTTAATGTTATCACTCCTGTGCGAAAAAACCATAAATTCACTTTTTTTACATTATATTGGAGGCCATGTCTCAGAGCATACGCCTCGCATACCTTAATAAGTTTTCTAAGTGCGCTGATAGTCCTATGTCCTTATGTCCCTTTGAATGCTTAATCTTTATAACTACCTACGCAACGGATTTTGATGCGGTTTTTTTTTTTGATAGAGTGTTTCAAGAGGAAGGTTTTTATATCTATACTTATAATAAAACTGTAACCGGTCCAATTCTGTACATGGAAGATATTTTGAAAATTTTTTTTGGAGGGCACTCTATTATCGATACTCAAGCCAAAACTGTATTTTTTTTCATTCATGTCTGTCTGTCTGTCTGTCTGTCTGTCTGTATCGTAAACGCGCATCACGCCGAAACTACTTGATGGATTTACATGAAACTCGGCATGATTATAGGTCATACCACGAGGAAGGACATAGGATACATTTTATCCCGGAATTCAGTAAGGTTCTCATGGGAAAGGGTATGAAAGTAAAATTCCTTTACCGCGCATCACGCCGAAACTGCTGAATGACTTGGAATGAAACTCGGGACGATTTGAGTTCATACTACAAGGAAGGACATGGGATACTTTTTATCCCGGAATTCGGAAAGGTTCCCCTGGGAGAGAGGGTGAAAGAAGAATTCTTTAACCACGCATCACGACGGAAGTGAATGAATTCGAATGGAACTCGGGACGATTGGACATGGGATACATTTTATCCCGGAATTCAGTTTGGTTCCCCTGGGCTATACGGGTTTTCAAAAATTTTAAATTTTTTTAATTTTTTTAAAACCCGTATAGCCTAGGGGAACCAAACTGAATTGAACTGATAGACGCGAAAGTTTGTAAGTATGAATGGATAGATTGATAGATGGATGGATGTTTGTTACTCTTTCACGCAAAAACTGCTAAACGGATCTGGATGAAATTGGGCACAGATATAGATTATAAGCTGGAATAACACATTTATTTATTTTATCCCGAAAATCCCACGGAAAAGGGAATTACGCAAGTAAAATCGCGAGTACTCGAAATACTAATCATGCGCAGACGAAGTCGCGGGCACCAGCTAGTATTACATATATGTGTTACTTATAATAAAACCGGAGCGGGTCGCTAGTTGTTAACAAAGGTAACAAAAAAAAAAAGTTAAAATAAATAAAATAATAAATAATAAAATAGAAGCCAGCATTCTTATCTCCTGTGGACTCTATGAGAAGTTTCGTCAGATCTTTAAAAATTGTGTGTGCCCCAGGACCCCAAGGACCAAGGGTTTCCACCCCAAATGGCTCAAATAGGTAACCTCGGTCAAGATTAGCATATTTTCGCCGTTTGAGGGACTCCGCTGATGAAGCTGCGGAGCCAGCCCTTGCTGATGTCCCTGCCTGCATGTGAAGGCGCTAGCTAGAGTATCTACACACGTATATCTACATAGTATCTGCCAGCATTCTGGGTACTTTGCCTTCTGGTGACGGCTTAGATTTTTAAGAGTTTGTTATAATTGTATATTCTTTGTGTCTATAAATTAAAACTAACATGTCATCATAAATAATAATAAAGGAAAATAATCAGATCCAAAAAGCGGTTCTCCTGGATTCGGCGCGTATCGTCAGGAAGTTCCTCTGTCTGCAACCCTAGTCACCGGCTGCTTGAGCCTAGCTTCGCGGCCGGTGATCCACCGTTTTGATATATTTTTTACTGTAGATTAGTTTTATAATATTTTTGTATTTTCTATAGTAAAAAATATATTTTATAACGAGTATTAAAATAAATAAAGTGAAGTAAAATAATCTCATAAGTAGTTCCGTTTTCTGAAACACGTGTTTTGTTGATTAAGTAAATTTATATTGTTGTACCTATGCTCTTCTAAAAAAGCAGCAAAATTTGTCTCAAAAATAGGAAAAAATCAACTAAGTAAACTTATAATTAGTACCTATAATCAAAGTCGGTTGTAATATATATTACAACCTTCTTACATAAAAATGCTATAAATATCTCGTGCTTTCCGCATTATGAATGTATAAACTTTTTATCATCAAACTTAGGCTTCTCAAAATCTACATCAATCAATAGTCTTACCCTAAGATCTAGCATAGTAATGCTAGATCTTTTCAAAACATCTTTGGTCTTACTTACCCTATTGGCTAACTCAGTCATGATTATTATTGAACTATTATTTACTTGTGTCATTAATTATCTATCGGAATTGGGTAAAGCGTTTTCAGAGGGATGCCATGATGCCACAAAATCCTCTTTTAGCCAAATTTGAACTGTAATGATCCAAGGCATGAAGTCCCAAGAAATGTCTCCCGGCATACTCGTTTTTTGCAGTGTTTTCATGACTACGATCATTATAAATAAAAATAATAAAAAAATGCTCGAAAAACGAAGGTCCCTCCCTGATCTTCTGGAATTTTCTGATGTTTGTCTGCCTTTTCCCTGATACGTAACAACATAGCTTCGTACGCCTTCCGTTGGTGCCAATCCAATCACTCTTTTCAGGTTGAGCCTTTTATTGTCTTCGCTGGCCTTCATTCATATCTCCAAATTGAACTGCGTTTTAATTGACTGACACTATCCGCCTCTTCATTTATTTCAGACTAGTTGCGCCCCGCGGCTGCGCCCGCATGGAAATTTATTTGTCAAATTTCAGAAAGTTATTGCACGCCTCCTAGGGGTAGTTTCGTAAAAATAAAAAATTCGTGTTTAATTATTTCCTTTGTAGTTTATTTACTCACTAGCGACCCGCCCCGGCTTCGCACGGTTTTATTATACTTATAAACCTTCCTCAATCAATTCCTGAATCACTCTATCTATTAAAAAAACCGCATCAAAATCCGTTGCGTAGTTTTAAAGAATTAAGCGTTCAAAGGGACATAATGACATACGGACAGAGAAAGCGACTTTATACTATGTAGTGATACCGAGTTTTGAGTAAATTGAAGCAACGAAAAATAATTTTCCATACAAACTTTACCGCCCTATTAACCCCTTCAGAGGTTAAAATTTCTAACTTTTAATAGCTTATGTCCTATTCTAGGTCCTAAACTATCTGCGTACCAACTTTCATCGAAATAACTTACTTAGTTACGGAGATTACCTATAAGTAACAAACCTTCACACAGACTTTCCCATTTATAATAATAATAGTAAGATTCAGAGAGATACATCATGTTTAGGTCATTCATCATGCATTCATGGCATCGTCTGGATCGAAAATCAACAAACAAACACTTTGTGTTTGCTGTGTCTTGGTATGCTGGACATCAAACAAACACTAAAAGAATGGTCTACGTTTTTGGTTGGTGATTACATATTTATTTATGAAATTATTTTATTATCTTTGTATCAAATTTTCTGTCAAATCTAGGTATTCTTTTTGCATTCCTATGCCAACCACTTGACTGATAGTTAGATAAGGGATAACTGGGGATAACAATCGCTTCCCACCATAAATGGAAAGAGATTTCTGCGCATTTAATTTAACAATATTAAAATAACTTTCGCTTTGTTTTGTTCACAGCGTGGTGATAACGAAGGCTGATTACGCGACCTTCATTCCAGATCAAAATAAAACCATTAACGAGGCATTACACTCTACAATGTTGATATTATTGATGTACCTTCCTCATTATTTATTTCTCACTAGCTTCAGCCAGTGAATTTAGTCCTGGGGATGTGAAAACATAAACATAAAAAGGATCACTAAAAAAGCGTTCTAATATTAATAACATTAGAACACCTAAGTCCTCCTAACTCACTTTTTACTTCACTATCACTACATAGTTTAAATAAGTAGCTTTGCCTGTCCCTATTTCCCTATGTCCCTTTGACTGCTTAAATCTTTAAAACTACGAAACTGATTTTGATGTGGTTTTTTTAATAGTTAAAGTGATTCAAGAGGAAGGTTTATAGGTACTTACGTATAATAAAACCGTGCGAAGCCGGGGCGGGTCGCTAGTAATATTATAAATGCGAAAGTTTGTATGTTAGTTACTGTCCTACTCTTTCACGCGAAAACTATAGAACAGGACGCTTCGGGCTGAAATTTTGAATCCGCAGTTCTAGCCCTGGAATAAACCATAGGACTTTCAGCCCATGATTCAGTTCCCATTGAAATAGTCTTAAAAATTTCCATAGAAAAAATCATGCGAAACCAGGGGGAGATAGTAGATCTACATATACCCGTATGATACAAAATATCTGTCAAGATCAAAGCTTTGCTAAAAAATATTCTAAAAAAATAATATCTAATTTAAAAACCGAATGCAATTTAAAAACAGATATTAAAAGGAATCGGTAATTATAATAACCGGTATAGGTATTGATGGATAGAGAAAGATTTACATTTAATGAAGCTGGCTTCAAAGGCGATATAATATAACTTACGTACGCAAATTATGAAATCTAAAACATAATTGATAGGTACTTACCTACTTTGGATAAAAAATCTTTATGGTACAGAGAAAGTTCACAATCGGAAGCCAATTTATGAACAAACAAAAAGCCGATATAGGGGACCATTACTACACTATTCTGGCAATCTACTCAATTGATATACCTACTCTTCATCATCACGTAAGCCAATTGAAAATCAGAGATATCAATTGGATTACAAAGCGTACTGGATTACAGAATCGATTGGAAAAGAAGCTGGATGAGTGTAATAAATCACATAGGAGATCACAGTACAACATTAGTGTAAGACATGCAGAAGGGTCACTAAAACGAGATTGAGAAATTCATCTCGGTGTTAGGTACCTATGACTAGTTTAACTCAAAGGACAAATAACTTAACGAAATCATACTAAATTAATTTAATACAATGCGAATAACTAGTTTTATTGCAGGCTACTTTAAACAGTTTAAACTTACAAACGTATTATTCTATATAGTTTTGAGAAAAACGACAAAAAATATTATTAATTATTGTACGCTTATCTACGAACGATCAGATTGATTTTGGCATTTGGCGATTTTGGCCAGATAATAATTGACCCTGATTCCGAAATCCTACTACAAATGTATGGGCCGTAGTTTTAAGTATTTAACATCCTGTACTTGACTATTGTAGCCTGAAATAAATGATTTATTATTATTATTATTAAATGTAGATTTTTAGGACAGGCTGACCTTGTTTTTTTTGGTTTCCTCCAGAAATATAAACGCTGGTCTTCCAAGTACCTAATTGCTCCTGACATGTTAGGTTTCACCTGAGTTAGTTTTCTGGTTAGCCACGGTTATATTGTGCTAAGCATAGCTACTGCCATCGTGGCTTCTACTGGGCCGAGTAAGACGAATTTGATACAGATTCGTGATTTATCACGGCATGTTAGTTTGGTTGACGAGATGGGGAAGAAAGGCATAGGGTTGATATATGAGGGATCTAATTAAATAAATAATATACAAATATAATTCTGACCACTATTTAGTAGATTAATAACTAGCTGTTGCCTTTCTTCGCATATGACTAGGTATACGTTAAAGTTGCTCAAAATATATTTTCTAGTTCAAACAATAATGAAGCTGAATTAAAAACGCCATAAAATATTACAGCTTTCATTTTCTTTTTGTGAACAATATTATCAAACAGAGTTAATACTAACTTCTAGGACATTCATTATTTTGTCTTGTAATACTGTTAAGTACATAAAATATACCTGCATAATGTAGGCACCTACTATATTCCTACTAAACTAATATATTCCAGTTCTTATAATTTTCTGGAGTTAGCACATATTTTATTATCTACTAATTTACCTTTATTAACTCAATTATCGTCGACTTAATAAATAAATTATTAACTTAGGAAAGCATATTTACATATGTAGGTAGGTAGTTGAAAAGTGTGAGATCACTCTTACACTGGTATACAATCCACACAGCGCCCTCAGACTATAGAACTATCATCTAGCTCCAAGCTAAGCAGAGCTTGTGTTATTGGTAGGTACTACAAGATGACTGATTTATTTAATAAAAGAAATTACATAGGTATCTTTTATTATACTTACATAGAAAACACCCAGAAAAGA
This sequence comes from Eupithecia centaureata, assembly GCA_944547425.1. Taxonomy (NCBI): domain Eukaryota; kingdom Metazoa; phylum Arthropoda; class Insecta; order Lepidoptera; family Geometridae; genus Eupithecia; species Eupithecia centaureata. The sequence goes on from OX155691.1 coordinate 13,068,174, forward strand.
GCTCCGGAAGAAATATTTGTAGATCGTACAAATATTTTTCCATGGCGGGAATCGAACCCGCAACCTCCTGCGTCGCTTAGATAGATACCTATTTTATCAGTCGGTAACTCTTAAGTTACACAAAACAATAGATTAGTCAGTCCTTTTTAAAAGAGTACAGATTAGATACTACCTGGAAACCCCTTTCATGTTTAAACAATCAGCAAATCCAGTCCTACGTGCGTTAAATATTTCTTAGAAAACGTTGATTTCGTTTTAAGACTTAATAAGACCTAAATTAGAGCTTTTCTGCGAGAAACGAGGTTGGATTAGTAGGTACCTTTCTAGATAAAGTATTAAGCTAGGTTCATATTGCTGTGTCGGGGTGTGTTGTGGGCGTTGTGGCGCGACAGAACGCTATCGGTCTCATACATTTAGTATGACTAGATTCACATTAGTAGCTTGTGTTGGGGTGTGGCGCGATCTGTCGCTAATGTGAATCTAGTCATACTTAATCTATGAGGCCGATAGCACACAGCATAATACACAAGCGCTGCTTAGCTTGGCGCTAGATGAAGCTGTGTGAATTGTCCAGCCTTGTTTATTACCCTAAGTTTTTCGCTACCAACCCTTGTTCCAAGTCTTTTCACTTTTTTACGTGTTTTAATAATGAATTATTTCATTGTGCATTTCATCCTAGTTCTTTCATTTTAAACCTACCTATATTCTCTGAGTCTATATACATTTCACACACTTGTCAGCACAAATTTAGGCCTCGCCTACCGACGAGGGGTTAATTTTATTACTAAATCAATTAACTTTAGGTACCTACTTATTTACTTTCATTATTTACTTTCATACTTTCATTCATATTTTATTCAAAAGTGGAAATAAAACACCTTTTAAACATAATAACTATTTATTTACACTTTCTAAATCTATCCTTCTAAATCAGTGGTCGTCATTTGCGGCCCGCGGGCCGCTTGCGGCCCGTGGGGCATTTTTGTGCGGCCCGCGGTGATTGATTCCAGAACAGCGCAAATAAAATAAATATTATGTACTTTTCAAGCACTGTGAAAATATTTTCTGTGCGTGGCAGTTCAATTATTACACGGGACGGATACGAACGTAAAAAAGCACAAAAGGATAATTGTTTATTGAACTGAAATTCAACTGTTCGTAATGCGCCAATAGTTCGAGGGACTAAATAAGTTATTTTCACTGTGCTTTTCATTACAAATACAAGGAATATAAATAAAAATAATAAGGAAAAATAATAAATAATAAGGAAATATACATAAAAACATGAGAAATCAAATGAATCGAATTACCGCTATTTCTTTTTTAATATAATAGTCCATCTAGGACAGGCGGAAGCCATACTGCCTCGTCTTTCGTATTTTTTGACTTAAGTGAATTGCCACTAACAAGATTTTTTTTTTAGTTTCTGCATTTATTTTTCTCATTCTGCCATTATCATGGTTCAATAGTAACGTGATAGCTGTCAGTTGAAAACGATTCTCCCTAGGGCTGAAAAGTATCATTTTCAACCCGCTCTTCAGGCAACTTCAGACCTACTTTCCGAGTATGAGTAATGAAAAATATTTAATATAATAAATTGCGTTCTGTAATTGTAGTACCCAACATTTCACTACACCTGTTGCTAGTTTACAATATATACAGTGCGGCCCGGAGAAGTACGTCACATTGTCCTATGTGGCACTTGACCAGAAAATTATGACGACCACTGTTCTAAATCTTCTTGTTCTGTGGTTCTTTTTCTTGTCTATGTTCGAAGTAGTCATTATCGAAATCATCATAATCATCAATGTAGTCATCATCTTGTACCTCATCATCCTCGGGGTACTTTTCATTGAGTTCGAGTTGCCAGTTCTCATCGATCTTCCGCATTTCTTTGTGGATTTTGTTTTGAAGAATCTGTGAAAGAATTTAATTATTTTTAGAATTTTGTGGCATAAATTCGTTGAATTAAACTCTGTGTCCCTCTGTGGGTTTAACACTAATAATAAATAATTAAGTTAAGCAAAAATCTATAGTGAAGAGGAAATAAATACACCTTATTCACTGAAACAAGTCAAATTTTAAATTATTGTATCTTTCAAAGGGCGATTTATACGCTTCTATGTATAAGTATAACATAACAAAACTTTATGAGTTCAGTAAATTTAATAAATAGTACAGTAAATAAATTGACATTTATATTCTTTGTATTCTTCTGATGTGTTCCCGAGTCCTAATTAGCTCTTAATTTCCTTTATCTAGACCTTAGGTCTAGGTTGAGTTTAAGTTTATCAAATAAAAAACAAAGTGTTAGGTATCTATTTCCTTGTGAGGTGGTGTTGGAACACCCTGTACCTCTATGTAAAATACCTGTATCTTTTTCGTACGAATCTACTGTTGGATAAGTGCAACTCCCTGTTACCTCGAAGCTTTAATGTCTTCATGGATCCTACCTACATGACATATGAAAGTCGATTCTGAGGAGTGGATCTAAATCACTACATAGTATAAAACAAAGTCGCTTTTTCTGTCCCTATTTCCCTTTGACTGCGTAAATCTAAAACTACGCAACGGATTTTGATGCGGTTTTTTTAATAGAAAGAGTGATTCAAGAGGAAGGTTTATACGTATAATAAAAACGTGCGAAGCCGGGGCGGATCGCTAGTATATAATAATGTCGGAGATAGTCCAGTCATTTTAGTAAGTTCACCTCGGAATTCGAGATACCCAGCTGTAGTCTGTAAATACTTGTATATTGGCACCCTAAAAGTTGACTCAAAACCTACATAGGTATGGTAAGGTGTGCGCAACTATAAAATTTCAAGGTCAAGTGTCACAAAAATCGATTTTTTGAGGAAATGAGATATTTACAAAAAAAGCGCAGAAAACAGATTTTTGTGACCTTTAACCTTGAAATTTTATAGTTGCGCACACCCAGTGGCGGCGCTAGGTCTCGCGTGGACGTCGGCGAAATTAGGTTCGCGAGGCCTTTTTTCCCAATCAAGAAAATATTAGATAAGGTAAGTCAATATGAACTTTTATAACTTATAAAATTTCATATTGACTTAAGGTCAGTTGGGGAAAGTGCGGCGTATTTTATTTTAAGTTCACTTTGCACTCGAATTGTGTTTATACTGTGAACATTTTTAAATAATTTATTTCATTACCACGTTCCCTGATGAAATATCTCCAAATGGAACCTGCAATTTTAGAGTTCTGAAGTAGTTTTCTATGTATTTCATTGGATTTTTAACAGCATGTCCATAGCCGCACTTTACCCACGAAATGGGGTAAGTGCGGCAGGGATGCAAATGCCAGTAAAAGACTCTTTTTGTAATTTCGACGTGAATATCAGAAAGAGAGGAACGTTCAAATAGAAGTCTATATTCGACTCTTGGATCCTAGAATTAAGGTTGACCGAAAAAAATTAGAAAATTGTGAAATGGGGGAAGTGCGGCATAATTCCTAAGGAACAAGCTATCCAGTGGTACTAAACATTTGTACCTGACTGCCCAAGAAGGAAGATAAAGGTAATGGGATGTATGTACTACGTTTTTTTGACAATAACGCTCAGTGATGTTTATATACACTTTAAAAATCCATTATTTTTTTGTGTTCCCTTTTATTGATTGAAAAAGCTTGTTAAATGAAAAATAGAACTAATTAACAAAAATTAAGACACAAGTAGAAAAGACAGTATCAAAATAAACTTATATTATAAACTTTATAATTTAATAAATTAAGTGTCATAATATTTTTTTTTATTTATATGAAAATTATGCATAATGATAAAACTTAATTTTGCATATTATTATAACGACATTCAGTCTATCTTACGATTTCTCCGGATGACCAAATATTTAAAATAAATTACAATACATTTACTCCCAAAACATAAGGTTGAAAAGGTTGAAAACCGCTGACTTGGGGTAAGCATGGTAGCCGCACTTTCCCAAACAGTGCAACTTGACGTGAAATTTTTGAACTAGGATTATAGCTTATTTCGCATAGATACAAATAAAATAACTACATAAATACGAAGGTTAGGATCTAAAGAAAACACTAACGTGTTACAGATTATCCAATCTAAGCAAAAAACTTGTTTTTGTAGCACAGCAACGCACACGTATCAACTACGATGTGTATTGAAATCCGAGTGAGAAATAAAAATAGCTACAACTCCTATTTCCTTAAAGTGGCGCTCCCAATTTTTTTTCAGGGAACTAATTTTGGGTCTCTTGTCATGACTAGATGGCGCTTTTAGCAATAACATTGCTAATTTCTTTAATAATGATGCTTGCCGCACTTACCCCATAGCCGCACTTACCCCAACTGACCTTAACTTATCTTATAACCTTCGAAGTATGAACGAAATCTCAATATAAATTAACACTTTTATTCACTAAATTACCGGGGTACTGACTGACTGACTTTAAACACAATAAAAAGAAATTTTGTCCATGCGAGTCTAGTCTGCGAGTGTTGCGTTGCATTCACAAAAGGAATGATTGTTTACGTTTCGCTCGCAGAAGAAATACAAAAACGACACGGGTATTCCCCGTCTCGCGCACGAAGTTGTTAAACTTTAATAGTGTTGCCAGACGATTCTGCCAGTAAAGTGCTCATCGCAAAAAACGAGAAACACACTCACTTAAATCGCGCAAGTGTTATGATATTAAAATAAATAATAATGAATAACTAAATTTTAAATATTAAAAAAGTTTTGCGAGGCCCCCTCAAGCGCGAGGCCGTCGGCGGTCGCCGACGTCGCCGACGCCTAGCGCCGCCACTGCGCACACCCTACCATATGTAGGTTTTGAGACAACTTTTAGGGTGCCAATATACAAGTATGTATTTACAGACTTACAGCTGGGTATCTCGAATTCCGAGATTCTTACCTAATTTAAGCTTAAATGACTGGACTAATCATACATAATATAGCTCCACGCTAATAGAGCTTATGTAACGGGTAGGTACTACTGGTACAATTCATTACTAATGGTCCTTGTGGATTATTATGTATTTTGATTTTCAAAAATCATCAACATTATTTATCTATGTAAGTTTATTATATTATTGGTAGGTTATATATTATGTAGATATTAGTAACGTATTTATTTTATTTTCCTTTTCCATATTTAAGTAGATATCCCCATTGTTACTAGGTACCACTGTCTATATTATTCTATTATGTCCTGTCCATCCTAAGGTTGTCTGGAAGATATCGCTTTTAGCTATAAGGCCGCCTTTTATACCTAGTCTTAGTATGTATGTATTATTTTCTTTCTTTGTGTGGTAGGTATAACTATAATAAAAAAAAAATCTATCCAAACATAGTTATTTAATTTCGCTCTTGAGTTTCTCCGAAATCCGTATAAAAACCATAATAACCAACATAGCACCCAGAATGATTAGGCTGAAGACCCAGATTCATCCAAAAAGAAAAGGTTTCTTTTGCGCCTATTTATTGATTTGAACAAAAGTCAAAGTGAAGACTTTATTTCCTAGTTTTAACTACCCTTTTAAAACTCGAATTTATGACGTGTCCACTTATTAATATACATATATTATTTAGTATTCAAGTAGGCTTAATGGAAATAAATACTGACTTTTTTGAAGCCGGTAGAAATGAAATCCACCTTATTCATAAAGTGAGATTTTTTGAATAAGGCGGATAGTTTTTCGGCAGCAGTTACAATTGATAAGTAAAACAACAATAACACAGATAATAGGTATCTGAGTTATTGTTGTTTTACTTATCATCGATCCTCTGATTCACCAAATATTCGCTGTAGCGAATTTTGCAATATTTAAGCAATGCGTTGTTGTAATAAACAACGCATCGCAAAAATGTCTCAGCAATGTCAATGGATTGTTTCCATAACAGGTCCTAAAAAGTGTAAACAATGAAAATAACGCCTTATCGTATGCGTGAGCAATCCATTTCTATTCATAATACAAATAAAATTCAATAGGCGGGTATTCGTCATGTAAATTCAGCTTATCCGGCCTTTTGTTTAGAATAAACAAAAAACTTAAAACTTTCATGGTTACTAACACCAAAGTCATTTAAAACGGGATTTTTAGCATGTCCCTTAAACTAAGCTTAATTCATTTGTTTAGTTTTTAATTTAATCTTTTTTTGGTATTACGTGTTAAATTAGGTATTGCATATTAAATTGTTATGTACAGTGTACCGCCATCCATTTTTCTGCTCACAATCGTTTTGGTTGCTTGGAGCTGGAAGAAATCGCTTTAAGCGGTAAAGCCGCCAATTCCATTGCTTATCACTACATAGTATAAAATAAAGTCGCTTTCTCTGTCCCTATGTCATTATGTCCCTTTGAACGCTTAAATCTTTAAAACCACGCAACGGATTTTGATGCGGTTTTTTTTAATAGATAGAGTGATTCAAGAGGAAGGTTTCTACGTATAATAAAACCGTGCGAAGCCGGAGCGGGTCGCTATTTTCTTTTATTATATTTAATTGTTTCCTGTTTCAAGCAGTGCAATAAAAGTATTAACTACCTATCTTTTTACCATGATTTGATTTGTTTTGAGTTTTTTCGTGATCATGGCGCATGAATCTGTGCCGAAATATCGCAAAACTCAAACCAAATCATGGTTAATATCCTGTTTTAAATAACTTTACTAAATACATTATTGGCGTGTTACTTTTAAGTTTTACCCTCGCAAATAAAGGATTTTTAACATTTTCGTCGAGCTAGATTAGTATCTGGCCGCGGCTTCGCACGTTCGTGTTTCTACAGAAACGTTTCAAGGTTATTTCTATTGCATAATTTATAATTCACATAATTCTTACCATTCAAAGGTTGCCTGGAAGAGATAGCTTCTAAGCGATAAGGCCGCCCATTGTACTTGTATTTTGTTTGTTCCTTTATGTAATGTTTTTTTCTGGTGTACAATAAAGAATTTTTGTATTGTATTGTATTGTGATGAAAAGTCGCCTATATGTTATTCCAGAGCTAGAACTACGTCTATTTAAAATTTCAGCCCGATTTGTGCAGTAGTTTTTGCGTGAAAGAGGAACAAATATCTATAAAAAGTTTAAGAGTTTAAATATTAGTAAGCATAAGTAATCATCTTGTTGTACCCTCTTAAAAAAGCTTACCTTCCGCTTCTGCAAAAAGTCCGCCAACTCTTTCTTCTGATTGCCAACGTCCACGTCAGTTTTGACATCTGACGTCCGGTACGAGATGACAGAAGCATCGGCGTTCTCCATTCTACCCCAAGCGTCTCGGTTCTTCTTCCTCGCGGCTAGCAATCTATTCAAAATCCTCTCGTGATCTAGCCCGTACACATTGTGCGTCATCTCTGGTAACGGTTCTTCTACTAGTGGCGTTTCTTCTTCCAAGTGCTTGATTTTAGCCTGAAAGAGAAGTTCGCAAATTCCGATATTTGAAAAAAGAATAGAATTTCCCGCCAATTGCAGGATTCTAGGTCAAACGGGAAAAATCATATCTATTTTGATTATGTTAACAGTATAGTGAGCGTGAATCAGAACTAGTATTGTCCTGATGACATATAACGGAAAGAGGAAACTTTTTGACGACTTGGATTAGATTTTTAGTTAATACGTAAAAAGAGGTTCATCATCATCAACCTTTATTAATCCACTGCTGGACATAGGCCTGCCCTAATGAGCGCCATAGCGCTCTGTCTACAGCTTGCCGCATCCAGTTTCTGCCAGCAGTCTTTAGCAGATGGTTAACGATCTGCGCACTACGTTTGCCAAGTCCCGAGAAGGTTTAGCAAGTGATTGTATAAAAAAAAATTAACTATTATGGATCATGAGATACATCCTGGTTACAAACGGACAAACAGACGGATGGACAGTGGGGTTTTAGTAAGTCTCCCGTTTTACCCTTTGGGTACGGAACCCTAAAAACGAATGACTCTTCCGTCTATTTTATTTCGAACCTTCATTTCTGCAGAGATTTTAGTGTTCAATGAAAACTCTGTCTTGAGCAGATGTCCCATGTCCGTTGGAGTGTAGTCGTCACCGTAATCAGCTAGTTGTAGTCTTCTGTCGAGGTCTACTAGTTTTGCCTCTTGATGATCTGGGGATTAAATAAATTTGGTTTCTATGATACATAGGAAATAGAATATAAAATAATACTTTTACTCATAGACAGAATTTTTTCACTACGTTCAAAAAACGTTTATGATTGATGCAACTAAGGTATACATAATACCAAACTATATACACCGCTGCGTATGTATCCGAGAATCTGAATGATTTTACTACAACACAAGTAGCGTCATCTTTTGGGGAGTAGGTAACACTGCAGTTTACACAACAGAACACAAAAAGTACGAAACAACGCCATCTATTGGTGAGTAGCACTACTATGCTTTACAACTTTAGGGCTTTACTCAATCCTGTTCATAGAAAAAATATTTCATATTTACCTTTGACAAAATCGATATACGGAACCTCTCCCATTACCCTCAAAGTAGACAGCTCGTGTCTGAGTGCTCCAGCGATACTCCTCAACATAGCATCCGTCTCCTCATCAGAGTTGTCACCTTTGCATACCCAGAATACTAGTACTTTCTGCAGATCGGGTGTTATTTTCACCTGGAAATTGAGCTTCCAGCTTAGATTTAAGGTTCAATTTTAATGACTCTCCACATCAAAAATTTGATAATGAATTATTAGTAGTGACTTGTCCTAGGATTATTACATTGTTAGAAGATTAACATATTTTAAGAAGTCACTAAGAAATTCACATTCAATTCATCATCTTTTATTATGGGAAAAAAAATAATTTTTTTGTTCCAAACGAAAGATTATATAGAAAATAAGGTCCAAATTCACTACCTTCGAGACCTCAATTCCCCTGCCCACAACTTCCATAGCTACTGTGCCAGTTGACATCAAGTCAGTTATGTTTTTCATGAACATTTTGTTCAGCATTGATGACCTGCGGGTGGCTCGTTTTCCTGGCTCATTCTTAGTTTTAGTCAGGCTCTTTACACTGGGCATTATGTCGGTTTCTATTTGGGTGGGATGCCATTGCCTGAGAACAAAATAATTTCCTCTAAACATAACCTCAAATAACTACATACTTATTATTTGTTTAAAATAGAAGAATCTGACCGTTTAGTCCTCGGGCTTATCATCTTGTTGAGTTTCATTCCAAGTTTTTTCATGCTATAAACTGTGGAAGAGACATGATAAAGACGTCGAAAGGATATCATTTCGATTATTAAGGTTTGTTACGAAATCCAATAGAAAGAAGAGTAATTCGCATGATACAATGAATTATTGTATCGTTTTCAGGTATATATTTATAGAATGACACAGTAAAATATTAGTTTTAATATATTAAATTGTATCTCCAGTGCTAAATTCAAATCGAAATAATATATGTTTTCATTCTTGTTTGCTATATCGTCGTGCGAGAGGAACTATTGGATTTAGATCTATCTATTTGTCGGCTCGCTCGCTCTGTGCTCTACGCCGAAAGTTTGTTCGAGTTCAAATCAGTGTCCATCTCCAACCTCCAACCCAAGTAGGTAGGCAGGCAGGCAGCAGTAATGTCAACCATAGACAAAGATACACGCGTGGGAGGAGCGCCGCCGTTCCCGCCAACAGTTTGTCAAAGTTGTCAAAATCGAGAGGCAACTTTGTGGGAATTTGTTTATTTTGTGTTTTATTATAATAGTAGGAAATAAGTGCAAAATTATATCAATTAGAAATATGTCTGGTACAGAGGAAAGTGAAGAGCGCTGGATGGCGGACATGGATAGTATATGTTCGAACCTGAATATGGACTCTACTGCTGCACAGAAATCGAAGGAATCATTTTTAGAAATAAAACAAAATTTTACCCTTGATGTAAGTTCTGTGCCTCATTGACTTGTGTAAATGAGAATATAATTAACCTATTATTATGCGACACTCACTAGCACCTCCTAAAACCTTGTTCTCTTTGTTATTCAGGCAGAAAGTTGATGATAAACTTTTGATGATTTCAGGGTGATGTGCTGCATTGGATGGCGTGTGCTCTCTACGTGGCTTGCAGGACCTCTGTCACCCCCACAGTACAATCAGGAAAATCTGTTGAGGGCAACTGTGTCAGCCTTACAAAGCTTCTTAGATTATGCAACATCAGGTAAACAAACATTCTAACCACAACAACAAAGCGTTGATAAGAAAGAACTATAAAGGAATTTCAATTCAGTTATTAATATTACCTATCAGAATGCAACAATTAATTATAACTTGTATTTTATTTCAGTCTCATACAATTTTTCACCAAAATAAAGAATTGGATGGACATGACCTCAATGTCCACAGATTTCAAAGACAGGATATCGCGGCTTGAGCACAAATTTGCAGTTTCTACAGTTCTCTACAGGAAATTCCAACCCATCTTCCAGGAAATATTCCAGGGACTAAATTCTGATGAACCTCTGAAAATGTCTTCTACTAAGACAAAAAGACCAAAGTAAGTGTATCCGAGATCTACTATAATATAATATTACTACATAATGTGCATAAATAAGCTGTGGTGTGTGGCCTAATCCTTTGTAGTTATAATAATATATATCACTACATAGTATAAAACAAAGTCGCTTTCTCTGTCCCTTTGTATGCTTAAATTATTAAAACTATGCAATGGATTTTGATGCGTTTTTTTTAAAGGATAGAGTGATTCAAGAGAAAGGTTTATACATTTATTAAAACTGTGGGAAGCCGGGGCGGGTCGCTAGTATTATTATAATTTAAATTACTTACATTATAGAAATCTTACATCAGATTATTCGATTATATTATTCATTCGATTATATGCCCATTTAGTGTAATATTTGTTAAAGTATTCCTCACATATATAAGCTTCCATTAGACTAAACTGTTGCTTCATCATCATCAACCAGTCCACACAATTTTTTGTTCCATGGTTTATTATTGTTACAACTGATAGCCTGCTAAAATTATGAAAAATGTGTATTCTTGCAAATAAATAATGATGATTACAGTAAATAAGGGAGACCTTTCACCTACAAAGAGAGCAATCCATATCTTTACTAATATTATAAAAACAAAGGTTTGTATGGATGGATGTTTGTTCCTCTTTTACTCAAAAATTGTATAGTCCTGGAATAACACTTAGGCGACTTTTCATCCCATAAATCAATTCCCATGGGTTAGAAATAGCTTTGAAACATTTCCATAAAAACAAGGCATGCAAAGCTATAAACTAGTTTATAAAAAGATGTTACAATATGATTATAATTTACAATACGTAATGCCGTTTTTTGGCAAACATAGTGTAGGATGCCCTCCGGCCAGGTGGGATGATGATCTGCGAAAGATTGCTGGCAAATGCCGGATGCGGCAAGCTGAAGATTTTTTAAAAAAGAAGCTTATTAGGGGAAGCCAATTTTCAGCAGTGGACTAATATAGGCTGATGATGATAATTATGAATGCCATTTTTCAGATTCCAGTTATGCAGCACAAATGCCCTGTATGAGTTCACTTGGTGTCTCTACATCTGTGTCAAGGGAGAGTTCCACAACTCTGCTGATGACCTGGTGGATATGTACCATGTGCTGCTGTCCTGTCTGGATTTTGTGTACCTCAACGCATACATGGCCAGACGGAAGGATTTGATCAATCCCGAATTCAAAGGTAGACATGGACATTTACATTTTACATGGACATTTTATTATGAAAAATGTAGATGTTATTAAGGATTTTGAGTCAAGGATTAAAAGTTTTAAGGCACCGGCAATTCCCTATAAACACATTAGTTAGTTATTGTTTATGGTATTTAGACAATAAAATGATTTTTTACTTTACTTTTTACTTTTACATCATAAAAAAATATTTGTAACTTTGCTTAAGTTATTAACTATTTCTTACAAATTATTTCAACCATATTATGCTGATTTTATATCTTGGTCACTTATTTAGTGACTTATGGGTAAATGATATTAATTTTGTTTATACAGTCAGTTTAAGTATTTTTTTGAAACACATATTCTTAAAAATTAAATCTATTACAGGACTGCCAAGTGACTGGCTTAAAGATGACTTCGTATTTCCCCTGAAACAACCCTGCATCATCTCAACACTGTGTGAGATCAAAGATGGACTGACTGTTGAAGCTACTACTATGAAAGAGTACAGCTTTAAGCCTGTAATTAAATCATTTTTTGAAAAAGAGGTAATATATAAGGTCCACAATATTGTATTTTTAAAGTTCTATAGCTATAAATAAAATGTTCTGAAAAACTACTCTAATGAATTTTGCCCTAACCATGTTTACTTCTTTTCAGATATTGAAAGGTGGCAAAGATCAATTGGGTGTGTTAGATGTTAAGTATTTTGATGCAAATTTGAAATCATTGAACAATTTATACGAAACATATGTCCTCAGTGTGGGCGAGTTTGACGAAAGAATATTTTTAGGTAAGAAACTTTTTAGTACATGACCTTTTTTTTCGTAACCTTTTTAGGCCAAACAAAATTTAAAGATTACAATATTGACAAACAAAGTAACGTCAAATAAAAAATGGTTTTACAATTTGTTATCAAAATGGCTGAAAAACAGCCGAATTTGTATTGCTTGAATCCGATTTTGTCTTGTATTGTGGAATTAGAGAGTATGTTTCAATAAAAATAGTAATATTTATATAGTTTTGTGTTTTCTGTTGGGATAAATATTTACACACCTTATTTTTTTCCAGGAGAACATGCAAATGAACAGATCGGTACAAAAAACAAAGTGTCTGGAGATGAAATATCGCAAGTAATCGCGTCTTTTGGCCCGGTAAGCATTAAAAAAATTATACTGCTGAAGCCTTCTAGCAATACAGTTAATTACTCCAGTAGGTCATCCAACCAAAATATATCTTTTACTCTTAATCAAAATTTAATAAATACTTAATGCATGCTGGACACAGCATCATCTAGTCCCAAGCTAATCAGAGCTTGTGTTAAGGGTATTAAATGGCTGATATATTTATACAATACATAATAAAGGGAGATATTTTTTATTCATAGAAAACACACAGAACAAATACCGACGGATAACTAATAGTTACACTTAAAAAATGTCACAGATCAATAAGGTAGAGCCTTACTAATCCGGAAAGGCAAAAATCAAACAAATAAAACTTTTATTTACAATGAAAATTACTATCAAGGAATAGAAAAAATTACAACTAGTATATACAATTGAAACCATTGAGCTTACTGCAGACTGTTGCAAACAGTCTAAAGGTAGCTCAATGGATCCATGTCAATACCAGTCGGAAGCGTCCCCAAGACACTGGCTGCATTACCACGCTGTATTGCCATACAGCGTGGTAACGCAGCCAGTTTATCAGTATGTAGTGCATCGCATCAGCATTGCCATGTTGATGCGCTGAGCCAGATACTCACCATCTCTCGGGTCACGCACGCGTCGCATCGACCAGACGCTCATATAATTTTATGAAAACTTGGAGAGCCTCGGTACCCCACTGGGGTCTCGACTCCAAGGGGAGCAAATGCGTAGGTTCTGTCGAGACCTGCATACTTATTACTACGTACTTATTACTATTGTAGTCAGGCGATTTTAATATCACAAGTCATGGTAGATGTACAGAAAAGTGTGAACTAATAGAGTTGTATATTCCAGAGCGGGCGGGCCTGTCCGGATACTCCTCTGACCGGGAGACGCTACCTGGCGCGGCGCGGCGAGGAGCTCACGCCGGTCTCTGAAGCCAAGAACAGCCTGTCGCGGCTCGCCGTGTACCTGCACCAGGCGCGCCCGCAGCCCTCTGCGCATCTCATGAAGCTGTTCAGGTACCTTCAGATGTCATTAGAGATAGATAACTGATACTCCTCTGACCGGGAGGCGCTACCAGGCGCGCCCGCAGCCCTCTGCGCATCTCATGAAGCTGTTCAGGTACCTTCAGATGTCATTAGAGATAGATAACTGATACTCCTCTGACCGGGAGGCGCTACCAGGCGCGCCCGCAGCCCTCTGCGCATCTTATGAAGCTGTTCAGGTACCTTCAGATGTCATTAGAGATAGATAACTGATACTCCTCTGACCGGGAGGCGCTACCAGGCGCGCCCGCAGCCCTCTGCGCATCTCATGAAGCTGTTCAGGTACCTTCAGATGTCATTAGAGATAGATAACTGATACTCCTCTGACCGGGAGGCGCTACCAGGCGCGCCCGCAGCCCTCTGCGCATCTTATGAAGCTGTTCAGGTACCTTCAGATGTCATTAGAGATAGATAACTGATACTCCTCTGACCGGGAGGCGCTACCAGGCGCGCCCGCAGCCCTCTGCGCATCTCATGAAGCTGTTCAGGTACCTTCAGATGTCATTAGAGATAGATAACTGATACTCCTCTGACCGGGAGGCGCTACCAGGCGCGCCCGCAGCCCTCTGCGCATCTTATGAAGCTGTTCAGGTACCTTCAGATGTCATTAGAGATAGATAACTGATACTCCTCTGACCGGGAGGCGCTACCAGGCGCGCCCGCAGCCCTCTGCGCATCTCATGAAGCTGTTCAGGTAACTTGATGTCATTAGATATAGATATTATCTATCTACTTTAATTTGAAACATACACAAACAGCACAGGAAAATTAACTAAAGAGAGAGAACAGAAACAAACAATTACTTAAATGGAAAATCGGTACAGTAGAAAAGAAAACAGGTAGGTAGGTAGAGTCTGTCAAATGAAAGTAGACCCTGAAAAATCGCGTCAATTTTAAAAAATATCAGTGTGGCAACCCTTTAATTAACGCCATATAGATAGATATCTGGATCATAGAATCTTCATATATCAACTCTACTATCCTACTATTATAAACGCGAAACTTTGTAAGTATAAATGGATGTTTGTTACTCTTTCACTCAAACACTACTGAACGGATATGGATGAAATTTGGCATAGAGTGTTAGTCTGGAATAACACATAGGCTATATTTTATCCCGGAATTCCTACGGGAACGGGAATCACCGCGGGTGAAACCGCAAGGCTCTGCTTGTCATAGATACAGCACAATGGGCGTTCCTTCCTATCTTTTAACTTCTCACTTTGATGGCAAAAGAAAAGAAAAAAATCATGCACCTTGTGCCCACCCTTTGTCCTCAATACAAAATATAAGTAATAATAAAGATTTTAATGCACAAATGTTTTGTTTATGTAACTAATTTCTTTGAATATGTTTTTTATATCATTATCAAATCTACTTCTTATTTGCTGTTTGCTTTATTTTTTTTTGTTTTTTTATCTTCAATCAGTCTCTTTACTATGAGCAAATTTGGTGTAGGGTGTAGATTTCCTCACTGTTTGCTTTTGTCATGAATCGAGCACTATAATGTGTTTGCTTTAATAAATAAAATTTGTATTACATTGACCAGTGAATGCTGCGTAAGCGAGGAAGCAGTGAAGTCATTCCTGGTGGAACCGTGCAGTACGTGGACGGAACAACTAGCGGGCGCGCTGCGGGCGAGCGGCACTCCGGCCGAGACCACCGCCTTCCGCTGCGGCATGGTGGCCTGCCTCTACTACCGCGTGCTCGAGCACATCATCAGGGAGGAGCATCGGAAGAAGCCGCAGGTGTCGCTGCAAGTTAGTCTTTCATTTCTCTTTTACTAGCTGCGTCATCATCATCATCAGCGCATGACAATGTCATCAAGCGCTGTCTGAATGCTTACGGTATCGTAATCGTCGGCATCCTTATCAACGTCTTAGTATATATTTGCAAAATACAAGCTTCTAACCTTTTGTATATCAAGACTGATTTTAGGTCAACTTTAGGCGAAAATATATAAAATACGGAGAATAAAAACCAACATGAACTAATTCTGTTTATTTATTGAATGAATCATTGGGCATCCTAGTGCTCTTAGAGTAATTTCTGAGTCAATCTCTTTCTTACACTATATCAGGTGAGATAGCATACATTTAGGCCTCGCCTACCTTCGCATTCGTTGACTGATTCTTACACAGCCGGGTGTCTTTGTAGCGACCTCTAAGCATGACGTGAGCTGAACTACAAATGAAGCAACAAAAGTTCTGAGTGCAAAAAGTAGATCACGTGACCAATAATCCTAGATCGCGCAAACGCTGGTTTCAACAACATCTGGCCTATATACAACTATGCGACATCAACTGTCGGTCGAAAGACCCCGGGTAAGTTGGGCCGACCCGGTACAGGGAAGATCTTCCCCTGTAACTATTTAAGGTGATTCGATTTCCATACGTTTGTATTTTCCCAAATATGAGCGATGTGGACATAATTTAACAAATAAATAACTGTTTTTGGCTTTGTTATTCGTCATTATTTGCGGCAAATTGTGTTTGATTCATGAAAACACTCGGAATAATTAGAAATAACGTGAAAATTTTAGGCCATTCTATCAATGCGTGAGTGAACACGGATAGTGTCGTACGCCCGCTTACTTGAACATGTGAGTATGATGGCGGCGACGGAATCGCCATCTGTGTGCTATCTAAAGAATCATCTAATAATACCATAGTCTACCGTTCTCAAAGGGTTTTTCCATCGTCCAAGTATTTATTCCTATCTATTTTTGCTGCATGTCAAATAAGATCTAGGAAGCCTACGTTCCGTTTCCATGACAACAATAAATGACACTATGTAAACAGATAAAATGTTTGCTTATAGATACCAGTTTAGAGAGTTTTACGCTGGGGCCACACTACCTTACCGTCTACCGGGCTGTTACCGCAATAATTATGACATCAAATTACCGTTTAAATTACTGCATGACCTGGTGTGGTTACACTAGAGTTTACCTAGATATGTCAATAAATAAGGCGGTAAAAATATCACGTGCGTCGCCGGTGAGCTCATATTGCACACTGGACAAACGGTAGTGGCCACAAACGCATTAATTACTGCGGTAATCTTCTTTGATGTGCGAAAAAAGACCGCCGCCGGAGCTATTGTCTACCGCCATTTGCCATATTGATTGGCATTGTAAAATTATGGCCATAAATCGTGGTTGCACCTAGGTGTTGTATAAGTTATAATTAAAATAATTATCGGCATATCACGGTAGTGTGGCCCCAGCATCAGACGTGTCACATTGTATGCAAAGCATTTCGATCATTCATCAGCGACAACCGATGTGGCGCAGTGGGCGAAGGTCCGCCTGCGACCGGTTGTGGGTTCGATTCCCGTGTCGGAAAAAATTGTGTACGATCTACAGAAATTGAACATGAAATTGTTCCGTTGGTCTGGGTGTTTTCTATGTATTTATAAAAAAAAATATCTATCTTTGTAATGTATTGTATTAAGTTTATCAGTCAACTAGTACCCATAATACGAGCTTTGCTCACCTTGGGGCTAGATGATGCTGTGTGGACTGTCCGGAATTATATATTATTATATTTTTTTTATTGGACTAATCGTAACTTTTTACAGAGAGCCAAAACAAAATTTTGAACATGATTTTTTTGAAAAGTTAAAGTTTTTCTTTTTTAATATTAAAACATCATTGTTTTCGTAATTTTTTGCTCTATTTTTTAAAATAATGGTCGCTGTTATAGCTATCACCCAACTTGATAAAAACTACAAAAGCCCATTTTGCATTAAAATTTTGAAGCAAAGTTAAGATAATTATCCCAATAAAAAGAAATAAATATTTAAATTAAACTAGCTTTATGAAAAGTTCTCAAAAGAAAATATACTTTATCAGAAATAAAACCATTTTCTAAATTTTTGAAATGTGGCCGTTTTGCATTCAATGAGCGATTTGTAAAAATGCCTGAACTTAGCTGGCGTAAGAGCTAAAATAAAATAAAAATCAGTTGGTGTTGATAGTACATAATTGTTTCTTTTTATTTTTGTCATACCGTTAGAAACGAGGTCAGGACCCTTTGTGGGATGTACCTACGCAGAACAGTCTACCAAAGTTTTATATAACAATCAAATAGACTTAGGAAGGCTTACAATAAGTAATTTATGACAAATATGAATTTGTTTGTACTAGGTCTATGACATTGTTCAAAATATAAAGAATAAAAATGATAAAAATCAAAAATTTTGGTAGTGTTGAAGAGATTCGAGCCCGTACTAACGGGATGTATAAAAATTTTGTGGATATTTCATTTTCAAAAAGCAAAAAGTAAATTAAATTTTCGGTGGTTTCGAACCCAGGTACGACTATACATCGTCGCACCCACCCGACTGTTCAAACCGCTAGTCCAAAGTGATTTATTGAAATACTGTGAAAATTTGTATTACTTTTAATCTTTTATAAGTGGTCGTAAAATCGGAGCTAAAATACCTAAATACACAAAGAACAGAGTCAAAAAAAGTGGAGACTTCCTTACGCTAATAATTTTAATGTAATTTTATTATAAAATTTGGAACAACTTTCACAGTGAGTACATTTAAAATTAATGATTGTTATTGTGAACTTATTCAATTTATTTGTCAATTCCAATGATTTAACGAAATTAATAAATAGCATGAAAAGTATTTTTTTTACCTATGATTTGTAAGATATTCTTTAGCTAATAAGCTAGTTTGTAAATAACATTACCCTCTGCGCCTTTTTACTTAAATTGTTCAAAACGATAAAAGAAAATTACCTCCAATTTTTTTTTTAAATGTATATAGAGCCTGTTTTTATTCTTAAAAAAAACAAGAGTCGAAAATTAGTTCGTTAACTAGTGGTTTTATTGAATTAATTTTAGATGTAATTTAGTAATGTCCCGAAAACGGAAATATTGGTCCGAAAAATATTTAGTCCTAAGGCGTCTCCAATTATCTCTGTTATTTTTCGAACAGTAGTTATTTTAGTTCCACTGAATTTATAGGGTTTGCCTGTGTGAGTGACTCGTAGCGGCCGATCACTCACACAGGCAAGATCTTTTTTGCTCTTCCCAAATACAAGCTCCCTAAATGCTTTCAACACTTGAAAAATTGCTTGGTAAATAAAAAACAACATACCATTTACGGCAAATACATTACCATTAAACAATTATGAACAATTTAATTAGAAAATAGTGAAAAACATCAAAATTGAAAATCATCGCCATCTAGTAGCGGAGCTATGCTTAGTCCTGGACGCGAAATCACCTTAAGGGAATACCACCTTTAACGCCAAATCTACAATAACCGTTCTCCCCCCCAGATGCTGCTCAGCCAGGAAACCTACCAGCTCGCCATCTTCGCATGCTGCACAGAAGTGGTGCTTCACGCGTACGTCATCCACTCGCTGAAGTTCCCTCGCGTGCTGAGCATCTACGGGCTGAGCGCGTTCCACTTCTACAAGGTCATTGAGCTGGTGGTGCAGGCGGTCGTGGAGAAACTCAGCCGGGATGTTGTGAAGCATTTGAATGCGGTGAGTTTACTTTAAATATAGCTGAAGTTCCTCGCGTGCTGAGCATCTACGGGCTGAGCGCGTTCCACTTCTACAAGGTCATTGAGCTGGTGGTGCAGGCGGTCGTGGAGAAACTCAGCCGGGATGTTGTGAAGCATTTGAATGCGGTGAGTTTACTTTAAATATAGCTGAAGTTCCTCGCGTGCTGAGCATCTACGGGCTGAGCGCGTTCCACTTCTACAAGGTCATTGAGCTGGTGGTGCAGGCGGTCGTGGAGAAACTCAGCCGGGATGTTGTGAAGCATTTGAATGCGGTGAGTTTACTTTAAATATAGTTGAAGTTTCCTCGCGTGCTGAGCATCTACGGGTTGAGCGCATTCCACTTCTACAAGGTCATTGAGTTGGTGGTGCAGGCGGTCGTGGAGAAACTCAGCCGGGATGTTGTGAAGCATTTGAATGCGGTGAGTTTACTTTAAATATAGCTGAAGTTTACTCGGGTGCTGAGCATCTACGGGCTGAGCGCGTTCCACTTCTACAAGGTCATTGAGCTGGTGGTGCAGGCGGTCGTGGAGAAACTCAGCCGGGATGTTGTGAAGCATTAGAATGCGGTGAGTTTACTTTAAATATAGTTGAAGTTTACTCGGGTGCTGAGCATCAAACTCTTTAGGGGTCATGGCGTTCGTTTTAAGCTTATATAAATCTTGTTAATAAAATATATTGAGTTTTAGTGCAGGTTTTTATATTCGTGAAATAACTTTTCATTGATATTACGCCATTTTTTTACAAATGTACTTATCGGGTTAAACGTTAGGAGATAAATACTCCAAGTAACATTATAAACTCCGTCTGCAACGCAGGAGGTTCATTTTATTTTATTTTACACGAAAGTTTGTAATTATGGATGGATGGATGAATGTTTGTTACTCTTTCACGCAAAAACTACTGAACGGATATGGATGAAATTTGGCACAGAGATAGATTATATTTATTATCTGGAATAACACATAGGCTATATTTTATCCCTGAATTCCCACGGGAACGGAAACTAGGTTGTATGAAACCGCGAGGCGCTGCTAGTAATTAAAATATATATGTATGTCAACAGAATTGAACCTTTAGTGTAGTAGTCACTATAAAAATCTTTAGTGTAAGGGCTTACTCACTATAAAAATACACAATCCTTATTATTATTGGTTTATTTACTCCATAAATATTTATTTTAAATCCTAACAGGTTGAAGAAGAAGTACTAGAATCTCTAGTATGGTCATCGGACAGCCCGCTCTGGGACCAGTTGAAGAAGACCCCCGTGCCCGCGTCCGCCGACGTCTACGTGCACGAGTCGCCGATGCGGCGCGCGGCTCTGCAGTCGCCGGTCGCCGTTGGCTTCGACCGGTTCCTTATACCAGTGGATCAGGCCAAGAAACAGCTCTTTAAGGATCCTATAAAGCCGGGACAGTCCTTATTGGGTAAGTCCATGAGGTTCCGTAATGATTTTAGTTGAGAATGCTGATTTATAGAGATATGAAATCATTAATTAAAAACTGTTTGGTACAAATTTTGCTCCAACACGAAAACTAACAACCTAACAAGTAAAAGGATCTTCTTCCGAAAAAATATTTTAAAAATTAACCTTTGAGTGGTTTAAAATATGGTAGTAAAGTTTGTATGGAAAAATATTTTTCCTTGGTTCGTTTTACTTAAAACTCGTTACTATGAAATTAATAATTCAACACGTATTTTTTATTTTTACGAAATAACTCCTAGGGGTTGTGTAATAAATTTCTGAAATTTGTTTGATAAAACTCTGGTTCGTGTGTACGATCTGCAGAAATTTGTTCCGTTGGTCTGGGTGTTTTCTATGTATAATAAAAAAATATCTATCTATGTAATGTATTGTATTAAGTATATCAGTCATCTAGTACCCATAACACAAGCTCTGCTTAGCTCGGGGCTAGATGATGTTATGTAGACTGTTCGGAATTATTTATTTATAAAAACGTATAGCAATGATGGTTATAAAGATAGGTACAATTATATCTTGTACTTTGCTTATGTAACTACTCAACTATTTTTAGTTTAAGCATATTTAAATACCACAAGCGAAAACTGGTAAGCTTTAGTTATAACCACCATTGTTGTATTCACATAAGTATTTTAAGCTGTTTGTTTTCCATCTGAAATAAATAAAATAAATAAATGTTTCCACAGTAACAACGCACGTGGTGAAGCACGAGTCGCCCAGCCCGGCCGCGAGCGCGCCGAGCTCGAGCGGCGAGGCCACCACTCCCAACACTACGCCGAAGAAAGCCAACAACTCGCTCGGTCTCTTCTTCAGGAAGGTTAGTGGACTTATTTAAACGAAACTAGCTAACCTGACAGACGTTATTATTAAAATTAAATTCGAATTTTACGCGTTATTATTTTTTTCTTTCATAAGAAACTTCTCTTGATAATAACAAACATAACAAAAAAGCCCTCCAGCCGTACACGCGTGATGGCGTGACCAAGGGAAATAGGAATTCATTTTTATATATAGATTAGGTATCGTAAAAAAAATTAACTTCGGCCCAGACTATTATATAATATTATTATATTTTATTTAAATATTACCCAGAGTGCGAGGGCTTACGCAGTACAATTACATAATCCTTAGTTCATTAAACTTCATAGGATACTGTCTCTCCCTCTGACAAATTTCATTAAGATCCGTACATCCGTAAACGGTAATAGAGAGATAGAATTACTTTCGCTTTTATGATACCAATAGTTGTAAGTACTGACAGTAAATCCAACATCGTATGAAACCTAAATTCGCGACTTCAAAGTCAAAGTAATCTATTCATGAAAACGCCACTAATATTATAAGACAGACCAAAGGGATGTTTTATATATCTAAACGCAATTTGTTGTTACCTTGACTAGGTCAATGTTCATTCTACTCACATCACATATAAACAATATTTCAGTTCTACAGCCTAGCGGTAGTCCGTATGAACGACCTCTGCACCCGGCTTCGACTGACCGAAGATCAGGAGCTAAAGAGAAAGATCTGGACGTGTCTAGAACATTCCATCATGCACCAGACACAGCTGCTGCGCGACCGCCATCTTGACCAGATACTCATGTGCGCCGTCTATGTTATTTGTAAGGTGAGCTCATGTACCAGGAGTTGAAGCTAAAGATCTGGACGTGTCTAGAACATTCCATCATGCACCAGACACAGCTGCTGCGCGACCGCCATCTTGACCAGACACTCATGTGCGCCGTCTATGTTATTTGTAAGGTGAGCTCATGTACCAGGAGTTGAAGCTAAAGATCTGGACGTGTCTAGAACATTCCATCATGCACCAGACA
Organism: Eupithecia centaureata; assembly: GCA_944547425.1. Taxonomy (NCBI): domain Eukaryota; kingdom Metazoa; phylum Arthropoda; class Insecta; order Lepidoptera; family Geometridae; genus Eupithecia; species Eupithecia centaureata. The sequence continues at coordinate 13,090,869 of OX155691.1, forward strand.
CAGCTGCTGCGCGACCGCCATCTTGACCAGACACTCATGTGCGCCGTCTATGTTATTTGTAAGGTGAGCTCATGTACCAGGAGTTGAAGCTAAAGATCTGGACGTGTCTAGAACATTCCATCATGCACCAGACACAGCTGCTGCGCGACCGCCATCTTGACCAGACACTCATGTGCGCCGTCTATGTTATTTGTAAGGTGAGCTCATGTACCAGGAGTTGAAGCTAAAGATCTGGACGTGTCTAGAACATTCCATCATGCACCAGACACAGCTGCTGCGTGACCGCCATCTTGACCAGATACTCATGTGCGCCGTCTATGTTATTTGTAAGGTGAGCTCATGTACCAGGAGTTGAAGCTAAAGATCTGGACGTGTCTAGAACATTCCATCATGCACCAGACACAGCTGCTGCGTGACCGCCATCTTGACCAGATACTCATGTGCGCCATCTATGTTATTTGGAAGGTGAGCTCATGTACCAGGAGTTGAAGCTAAAGATCTGGACGTGTCTAGAACATTCCATCATAACGACCTCTATCTAGGCCCGTTTACATCAGAAGAGCGAATTACTCCACAAATCACAAAATATGGAGTATTTTTAAATTATGTGGGATGATGACCTGCGAAAGACTGCTGGCAGATGCTGGATGCGGCAAGCTGAAGACAGGGCGCTTTGGCGCTCGTTGGGGACGCCTATGTCCAGGCTGATGATGATGTAAACAGACTCAAGAGTTATATTTTATATTTTTTTTTATAATGCTGGACAATCCACACAGCATCATCTAGCCCCAAAGTAAGCTACTCAAAGCTTGTGTTATGGGTACTAGATAACTGATATATTTAATACATTATATACATAGATTAGATTATACATTTTTTTTATTATACATATTAAACACCCAGACCAACGGAACAAATTTCTGCAGATCGTACACAAATTTGTTCCGAGGCGGGAATCGAACCCGCAACCTCCTGCGTCACAGGCGGACCTTCGCCCACCCCGCCACATCGGTCGTCAGTTGGTTGTTCTATTGCTTTTAATAGAATATTCTAAGAACGTTCGCTCGTTTGATGTAAACGGCAGGCTTTTTTAGTTATATACTCTTTCGATAAGACGCGCTAATCTGTCCTAGGTATCGCACAACCCAACGAATCAAGTGGAGAGGACATTCGCAGAAATCATGAGGTGCTACAGGCAGCGCCCTCTAGCGGACAATCATGTTTACAGATCGGTTTTGATCAATTCCGTAGAAGGTAACAACTCTTGATATACTTACTAATTAAATCCTACTAATATTATTAACGCGAAAGTTTGTAAGTAAGGATGGATGTTTGTTCCTCTTTCACGCAAAAACTACTGAACGGATCTGGATGAAATTTGGCACAGAGATAGATTATAGTCTGGAATAACACAATGTTTTATCCCGCAATTCCCACGGGAACGAAAATTACGCGGGTGAAACCGCGAAGCGCTGCTAGTAGTAGTAGAAGCGCTGATAGTGTTTGTTCCTCTTTCACGCAAAAACTACGAAACGGATCGGGCTGAAATTTGGAATAGACGTAGTTCTAGCCCTGGAATAACACATAGGATTCATCTGATTTAACGCATGCGAAGCCGTGGGCATATTGTTGACTATTGTATCATCTTATATTCATCCAAAAAATTTCTATTATAATATTAACCCACTCTACATCTAAGACCTGATGCATAATATCAAAAAAATGATATAAAAAGATAAAATATATTGTTTAACTATCTCATAATAATGAATTACATATTTAACATTTGCACATCTGCTTGCGGGTCGAATACCTCAAATAGCTATAGGATCTTGACATGTAATTTATTGTATTCTGCAAATTAACAATTTATTCTGATTATAAACAAAATTGAATGAATAAGAATTGATTCTTATTGTTTTAGATCCACCTGAAAGAGGCGATCTCATCAACTTCTACAATCAAGTGTATGTGCAATGTATGCAGAGCTTCGCTCTCCGATTCACTGGAAAGAATAAAGACGTAAGTATAAGACCATTTATGCCTTCTAGACGCCGGAGAGTGCGGGTTCGAATCTCGCCTCGGGATTATTTTTGACTATCTGCATATACTTGTTCAGAGTATTTTCTATGTATTATGAAAATAATGTTCTATGTGTAATGTAGGCTGTGGCACAGCTTGTGTTTTATGAAGATAAAATGCAATAAATGAATGAAATTTTAGAAATTATTAACAGGTCCCTTTAGCCTGTTATTATTTTGTCTTGTATTTATTTAGGTTCTACACAGTAGTAAATATACGAATGTACAAACTTTTGTGAGGAATAAAGACTTCGAAAAACCAACAAATAAAAGTCTAGTCATGAGGCTTTTCAAAAGATTGTGTGTGCTAGGGCTTTAAACTCAATCAAGAAGAAGGAAAGTTATGGTAAAATTACTAGATACATTTTGTATTATTTCATCTTTACTTTTAGTGATAATGCTATAACCTAGGATTTATTTTATAAATATTTTATACAGTATGTACTTTTGTGCATGACGTGTCAGAAATTTATTCTTATTAATAAATAACTGAACTGGTCAAATTATCAGCTCCGGAGTTCAGTTCCAATGGTCAGCATTAAAATTTCAACTCTGGAATTCCGTTACAAATGTTACAATGCAAGTGCTTTTAGTGTAGCGTGACCCGAGAGCTGGTGAGTATCTGGCTCAGCGCATCAGCATTGCCATACAGCGTGGTAATGCAGCCAGTGTCTTGGGGACGCACAGACTGGCATTGACATGGATCAATTGAGCTACCTTTAGACTGTTTGCAACCGTCTGCAGTTAGCTCAATGTGAAATCATTGAGCTGTATTGTATATACTAGTTTATATACTAGTAGCATTGTATATACTAGTTTTAATTTTTTCTATTCCTTGGTTGTAATTTTCGTTGTTAATAGAAGCGTTTTACATAAAATAAAACGCATATTAATTTACTTACCTTGGTAAACGTTTATATAACCGAGAGATAGGCCCTACATTTCCCGCCTTATAAATAAGTATTGGCTTTGACTTTCTGTAAAAGTACTAGCCAATCAGTAACCTCGTCCAAAGAGGAGTTGGCCAATCCGGTGTCTTCCCGCCACCGGCCGCTACGTCAGATGTACGCTTGTAGAGCCGACATCTTGTTTCTTCATTGCGTCGAATATCACCAGGCAGAATTTAAAACGTAAACGTTTACCAAGGTAAGTAAATTAATATGCGTTTTATTTTGTGTAAAACGCTTCTATTAATTTGACTGTACCTTGGTAAACGTTTATATAACTGAGACGTGTTTGTTATCGCCTGGTGGTGGTGAAGACACTCAACGCCAATGTGAACTTACTATTTTTTAAATAATATTATAATCGTAAGCCACATCGCTATGAATGCAAATAAGTTATTGTGACATTCAAAAACTGCAATACGTATGGTCCAAAACACAATTAAAATAGCCTTATATAAACAGATGGCTTAAATAATTAAAAGACATTTATGTCTTGTTTCGACTGGTTCTGAAATCAATATCATAGAGATACCATTTTTAAACAAATTTATCGCACTCTATCATGATGATGATAGAATGTTCCATCGATCCTAGTATAATAAATAAATAGTTCTAAACAAAACCTCACACAGTATCATACAATAGGGCCCCCAGCTCAGCATGAATATGTGAGTGATTGGGTACTGATGACTGGTAAACTTATAACAAAAAATTGCTTAATATGTTCGTATTGTATCAGTATACCTAACTGTATAATAATACTTCAGCAGCTTAACTTCTTTTAGAAACAGTTTTTGCAACTTTTGCAATGTGTGACCTTCGGTGACAATAAATCATTGCACAACTGAAAACTAAAATATCTGCTCCAAAATTTAAGTAGGTAGTTACTAGGTATTTAACTCATTAGTTTTCTGGACATAGTACTCGTTTTAACCAATTTAAAGCATGTGGGAAAACAGTTACATTAACATTTCAATTTATTGCAGTGCGCTGTAATACCTGAGTAGGTACTTTATGAACCTTTATAATTATACTGAAGCTTTGTATGTTCATCTAAAATGTCCAGTTATGGGAAGTTCTTATAAAACATTTGAATAACTGGTTTTTCCTCCCCACAATGTTTGGACTAGATTACAAGTTTTGATAAGACTTGTGTACATTTCCACTGTAGAAGCGTTGTACTATTTCTTTTTCCCTTAAAGGAACTTGTTTTGCTCTTAAATACGCACTGGGTATGCTTCTAATGTTATTCGAATATCATACCGAATACATTTACAAATTCTCACCCGAGAGCATATAGGTACTTAAGGCCCCTATTACGAAAAAAGGCGAAAATGCACTTATTCGTCGTCCAAATTCTATAGCTTTCGTTCGTTGCTTGAAATAACAATTTCTTGTTAATAGTAGATTGTTTCCTCAACTTCAGTAATAATTAACCAGATTTTAGATAACTTATTTGTTTATTTAGTTATAATCATTCTCCCGATGCTAGTTTAGGCAAAAACGCTCGGAGACCTGTTTTGGGAGCTCTAATTTGAAGATTCCATTGAATATAGACCATATAACTATTTTTTTTAAGGTAACAAATATCCCATTCTTCGATAATAATTAAATACATTTTCGTTATATGCCTTTATATGAAGGGAAAAAAATCTGAACCGAGGTTAACTATCGATCGAAAAGGCTTCGAAACAAACCCTAATATCTCCAAAGTTCTACATCATTTTGACATAAAATTTATACCAAAATAATCTTCATTGTTTTCTTAAACTACAATATTAATTTTACGTTTTAAATCCCAACTAATTTTTTTTAATGAATTTATTAAAAAAGGTATATATTTCATTGTGCTGGCAATCTGCCCTCAGTACCGCGCGAGCGCTTGTCGAAGGTGGACCTATGTCACTTTTGCTCGCACTCTCCGTCGGACGAAACGCCCAAAAAATGCAGCGTTTATGAGCGAGTTGGAACGTTTTGATCGTTGTAAATATTTACATTCGCATTTCAATAATTTTTAAATTCGTAACATGATTATTACATATTTTACCAGATAGTTATTTTTATTATAACTGAGGTTTATCACACAAAAAAAAAACTAAATATTCTATCGTTGAAGAAAGCAAGGTATGGTATTATTTTATTACCCTTTATATAAAATTGGTTTACCACTCACTGACTCACTCACTCACTGACTGTCATGATTGTTCTCCCTGTTGGTGGAGGGGGAAGTATGGTTTTTTTTTCGGAAATGTGTAGGGGGGGTGGGGGTGAGTTTGGGAAAATTTCCACTTTTTTAAATTTCGAACCCCCTTTAGGACCCCCCGGGGGTTCTTCGGCCGTGTGGGGGGTGGGTCAGATTTTTTTTTGGGGTCGTATGGAGGGTTAGAATTCGTTTTGGGGGGTGAAATTTTTTTGACCCCCAAGACCCCCAACACCCCCCGCTTTTGACTTGCAACCGGATAGCGTACCGATAGAGGATTTCGGATGGCGGGATCGTATAGAGGGTTAAGTCCTTAATAGGAAGGAAAAAAAAATCGACCCCCCCTCATGACCCCTTTTTAGAACCCCCCCTTCGTATCTCCCGAACGGCTCGCGATGGAAAAAAAGTATTTTCGCAGTCGCGTAGAGGAGGTCGAATAGTTGCGGAAGCCAAAAAAAGTTTGACACCTTTGCACCCCCAGACCCTCTTTTTTTTTAAAAAACCGTTTTTTGGGTTTTTTTTAGGGTGGAGCATCGAGGCGAGCGAAGCGAGCCGAGATGCGACACTGGGAACCAGCACGGCGAGCGAAGCGAGCCGTGCTGCATTCCCCCCACTAACCCCAGGACAACCCCCTCGACCCCCCCCTGGGGTTCTTCGGCCGTGTAGGGGGTGGGTCAGATTTTTTTTAGGGGTCGTGTGGAGGGTTCAAAATCGTTTTGGGGGGTTACATTTTTATACCCCTAAGACCCCCCAAGACCCCCACTTTTGAATTGCTACCGGATAGCGTACCGATAGATAATTTCGAATGGCGGGATCGTATAGAGGGTATAATCTTTAATAGGAAGAAAAAAAATCGACCCCCCCCCCCATGACCCCTTTTTAGAACCCTCTTTCATATCTCCCGAACGGCTCGCGATGGAAAAAAAATCTTTTCGTAGTCACGTAGAGGAGGACGAATAGTTGCGGAAACCAAAAAAAAATAGACCCATTTGCACCCCCAGACCCCCTTTTTTTAAAAAAAACTATTTTTTGCCCCATTTTTGAGGTTTTTTAAGGTGGAGCATCGAGGCGAGCGAAGCGAGCCGAGATGCGACACCGAGACCAGTACGGCTCGCTTCGCTCGCTGAGCTGCGTTCCCCCTACGACCCCCAGGACAACCCCCACGACCCACGACCGGGGGGGTCGTGGGGGTTGTCCTGGGGTTCTTCGGCAGTGTAGGGGGGTGGGTCAGATTTTTGTGGGGTCGTGTGGAAGGTTCCAAATCGTTGTGGGGGGTGAAATTTTTTTGACCCCCAAGACCCCCCGCTTTTGAATTGCTACCGTATAGCGTACCGATAGATAATTTCGGATGGCGGAATCGTATAGAGGGTATAATCTTTAATAGGAAGAAAAAAAATCGAGCCCCTCCTCTACATTTTTTATCGCAAAATATTGTCATGGGTTTCGATTTCGACCAATTCAGGAGTGTAGGTTACGAAAAGGGGTTGTAAATAAAAAAAAACAGCCTACACAACCGACGCGAGCTGCTTGCAGCTAAAAATTAGTTTTTTATTATAAAAACACCCAGACAAATTTCGATCACGTGATCGTTTCCGACTAAACCCAGGGCATGTTGCTACGAATTTGAGGTGTTTTTAATTTTTCCAAGTTTATTTTTCATTTAAGGCGTTTTTTTTTATTTTCGTATAAACTGAGGATATAAATTACTTAATTATTTTTAATCCAATACGCCTTATTCATGTCCCTAAAATTAATCTTTGGTGTCGTTTCACTTATTTTATTAATAACAATATTTAAATTAAAACAAGTTTATTGTTTGGAATCAATTAATCAATTCAACATGTATTTCATTCAATACATTTTTAAAAAAATAATAATTAGTCGCATACGTTTTTTATTGTCATAAAAAAAAAACTATCCATATACATATTGTATTACCTATATAATTATAATAGTTTTCTAGTTCCCATAACACAAGCTTTGACTTGCTAATTTTGGGACTAGATGGTGCTGTGTGGATTGTCCTGCATTATTATTATTATACCAGGGTACAAATAAAGAGCCTTTTCTTGCGACGACGGCGTTAATGATGGCGTTTTTTAAATGAATATTTATTATGACGTCACTGTAATTGTTGGACATATATTGTAGCGATATTTTTTGTAGATAATAATGTGTTCTGCAAAGTCGTAGTACATTGTTTTGTTCTATCATCAATAGTTTTCGTAGCGCACGCGCCGAAAGACATTTTGTGACTAACTTTTTTACACCTTGTTTTAGATAATTTAAGTTTTAGTAGGGATCCTTTTTTTTACTAACAACGAAAATTACAAGCAAAGGAATAGAAAAATTACAACTAGTATTTACAATTGAAACCATTGAGCTAACTGCAGACGGTTTTTTTTACTTATGAATATAGTCTATGTTGCTGAAGGATAAGTAGCATTCTAATGGTGAAAGAGTCTTCGAAATCGGTCACTTTGTGAGTTTATTCGTTACATACATACAAATCTTTCACATTATAATATTACTAGTTGCGCCCCACGGCTTCGCCCGCTTGTCAATTTATTTGTCAAATTGAGAACTATATCGATGTCCAAGGCTGAGAATAATCACTACGTTTTATTCTTTAGTGGGTAGGCCACGTTTTGGAATTTAGAGCCGACGCGGAGAGCGGATGCGCTTATCTATTATTTACATACGTAATGGTTTTCAGGTAATGGTATCATGTTTTGAGTGAATGAGAGAAAAAGGAAAAGTTATTTTTCTTTTCCTAAAAAATTATTGCAAAAGCCCTAGGGGTTATATTGTAAAACATAAAAATACGTATTTAATTATTCACTTCAAAATTTATTTGCACTGTGTACAAAATTTACCACCCTATTTAACCCCTTCAAAGGTTAATTTCAAAATAATACTTCACATGTGTTATTCTAGGTAAAATAAATTAGTAGTTTCTGCAATAATTATAACAAACATTCACACAGACTTTCACTTTTAATGTAATAGGAACATAGTAAGTATAAATAAAATTACCATAAATTACATAAAAACTATAAGACAAACAGATACTATTAAATTATTTATAAATCTATGGAAGCGATATTTGATTCACATAAAAAAATCATCTACCGAAATCAATCCTATGAAAACTTTGTAAAAATTACTCGTGGATCAAGATTTTATAGCAATACTCGCTTGCGTAGCACGATGCCCCGCCCACTCGGTGTCGAAATACCTAAATCAGCATAACGTAGATTTGTGAACCGCCTCTTAATATAGAGAGGTCTATTGAGACATCAATAAAATTAAGACCAATAATGGTAACTAGCAAACCCTAGATTACTAAGCAGCTTGTGACAGTGAAACCAAGTTCACTTTGAGGACCAACGTTATTTGCAACACTGTAGGCATTATACTTGTGCATGAATACCTCACCCATTGTCAATGTACCTCGAAAACAAGCTCTTCATTTGAGATGCAGTAGTGTCTGTTGTACTACAATGTTTGTAAAACAATAAACAAGAACCATTTTCCGCTTAACTAGTAGTTATGTTGAAACATCTCACGACAAATTACTGAAAATCTGACGTCATCGCTTAAGAAGCGAAAATATAGATGCACTTTTATTCTTATTACGTATCACAGAGTGCTAGAGTTTAGAAGCTGACAACGATCGCTTACTTGTAAAGAATAGTGTAACACTATATAAAATATAAACAGTTCTTTACGTCAAGGACAATGGCTGTCCTTTACTGACGTTCAAAAAGAATACATTGACGATTTTCCAAGGTTTTTATTGCTATAGTGCGCAAACCCTCAATTGCTCACGGTCATTTCTAAGAATGATGATGATGATGACAGTTTCAAATATTAATTCTAAAAATGTACTAGTATTTGCGATGTCTAATACAGTTGAGAATACATTCAACAATTTATCATACAAAGCAGATAACAGAAATGCCACTTATGATAAAAAGTATGATGAGGGTAGTTGTAAATAAACGCGTGAACGTTCATTACCGTACACACCTTTATACAGATAACCAAGAAATGCCACCGGTTATAATAAGTATGAAGAGGGTAGTTGTAAATAAACACGGGAATGTTCCTTATCGTTCACACCCTTAGCGTTCCCACAATCATAAATCCGGACATGGGTTGAGTACAATTCAGAGCCTATACAGGTAGCTATAGTGCCGCAACGCCAGTACTTTCACCAAATCTCCTTCTTTTTGTCTGACAAGTAAAGTCTTTTAGACAATGTACTCTTAAAACGGTCAGGCCAGTGAGTGAGCTAGACCCAGTACATTTGCGTGGACATATCCACTGATAGACAGTATCTTGATACTGAAGGCAACTTTGTGCAAGATATTGTGTTTTTGGTAGAAGCTACCTTATTTATACTAAAAACTATCTCACGCACGCAACATTCAAATTCGTGATGGAATGAGGGATACGAAAGGTTCTAATAATAGGCACTAAATTTTTAATGCGGGTGGACAGCATTTTTCTTATAATTCATTTCCCTAATTATTCGTGGTACCCACCCTACAATTGTTAATCATTTTAAAGAACTTGTCTCGTCAATGAGAAGTTTTGTAGGTAGACTGAATAACTTATATGTTAACCTTAGAGTCTTTCCTGCGATCTCACGAATGCAAAGGGTTCTTATATCTGCTACCGTTCACATATCATACAGTGTGAAAAATAGTAACTCTGGGTTAGGCTATGTAGAATGTAATTCAGCTCGAAGGCTTAGGCTTGCCCTTAATTCACAATGACACCTCAACCAGCTGCTATACGCAATTTATAATTTGCCTATAAAAATATCAGCCAATCGATAAATTTATCAACCCATCACGCTTATCAGCCCGAGTTTCTTACGATATTCTTATATGACTTTTGTCACAAGTACGGTTTATCAGAAGATTTTATTATTCCTTCAACTAAACAGCTCCTTCTGAATGTTAATGTCTAACAAGAACAGAAACTCCGTCTATATAGGTATCGAACGTCCCAAATCTTTTGTTGATAGGTGTGCAATACACGAATCATTTACATACATAGATATTGGTAAGACATGTGTCAATAGGTACGCGATACCCTGCACTTTTTATTTTGATGCTTCTATTTAATAATAGTTAACCTTCCTCGAAGTTCTAGTCAATAGGTACGCGATACCCTGGACTTTTTATTTTCATCACTGTTGGAGGTGCACCACGATGCTTTTATAGTTAGCCTTCCTGGAAGTTGTTGTGAGTAGGTACGCGATACCCTGGAATTCATCGCTGGTGGAGGTACACCACCACGATGAATTCCTTTATCCAAACAAGCAACCCTTTCTGATGCTTATGTAAACACATATTTATGTTGAATAAGACTCTTCATTCGAGAATAATGCTCATCACGTCCAAGACAATTCAAAGCTGAAAAATATTCGGTTCGCCCGAATTTTATATGTCATCGCAGCCGTGCGAGGGAGCGTAATAAACCCTGCGAGGGTTTTATTATATACTTGAAAGGAGATGACAATGCGTCAGCCATTGTAGCCCTGCGAGGGCGTTAAAATAACCTGGCGAGGGTTTTTATTCCTTGTCCAAGACAATCTAAAGCTGAAAAATATTCGGTGCGCCCGAATTTTATTTATGTCATCGCAGCCCTGCGAGGGTGCGTTATGAACCCTGCGAGGGTTTTATTATATATTTACTTGCAAGGAGATGACAATGCGCCAGCCATTGTAGCCCTGCGAGGGCGTTTAAACAACCCTGCGAGGGTTTTTATTCCTTGTCCAAGATAATCGAAAGCTGAAAAATATTCGGTGCGCCCGAATTTTATTTATGTCATCGCAGCCCTGCGAGGGTGCGTTATGAACCCTGCGAAGGTTTTATTATATATTTGCAAGATGACAATGCGCCAGCCGTTGTAGCCCTGCGAGGGCGTTAAAACAACCCTGCGAGGGTTTTATTCTTTGTCCAAGATAATCTAAAACAGAAAAATATTCGGTGCGCCCGAATTTTATTTTTGTCATCGCAGCCCTGCGAGGGTGCGTTATGAACCCTGCGAGGGTTTTATTATATACTTACAAGGAGATGACAATGCGCCAGCCATTGTAGCCCTGCGAGGGCGTTAAAACAACCCTGCGGGGGTTTTTATTCTTGCAAGAATGCACGAGGTGTTTTGCTTAAAAATCAAGGTACTTAGCTCATATCGAAAAATAGGAACATAGAACATATCAGTATTTATCCTTGAAATGTATCTCGTCAATCGTGGACTTGAGACACATGTTTATATTTGCATTTTCTACACTTCTGTTTGGTACAAAAATAATAGGCAATGAAATATGTATCTACCCGCTCCTGAAAAAAAAAGGTTACTTTCTTGCCAACCTAGATTAACACTCAGTGCCCTTGCAAAACCACGTGCTCTGTGCAATGGTTAGGCAGTGAATAGATTAGACAACCTATTAGATTAATCCACCCGACGACATTGGGTGTAGGCCACGTGTGTATTTGCACAAGTGTGCAGATACCTCAACATTTCGTATTATGTATATTCGCGTATAAATTACGGGCAGGTGACAACCAAACGTATCGTACATCGTACGCGTTGCCCACGTGGCTGCGTGGCCCAGAATAACCAAAACAACGATATTTTAAAGTACTCACGATGTTATTTCCATTACCATCCAATATTGACCTCCTTCTCCAGTTGTCTTTCAAGTCTCGTTTTCACGACATCGGTCAGAATTTTGCATATTATATCGTGTTTACATCCTTGCTAGAAAAATAAGTATTTTAGCACATAGCAACATATAACCTCAAAATAAATTCGAACGAATCGAACGGAAAAACCGTTAAAATCTTACTTAGGAGTAAAAAAAAAGAAAAATTATGTCACTGGCACATGGGATGCCAGGTAGTTGTAAAAAGCTTCGGCTTTTGTCATTAAAACAAATATAACCACGTGCTTTCGAGCACAAATAATAAGAAAAATGTCACGGTCTTAGTGCAAGGTAGTAAAAAGGCGTATGCTTTCGTACTAACCATGCGACATGTGTGCGACTCGTGAGTCTCCAACAAAATATAAATAGAATGGACTCATTAGTCCAAAAACAAATTACGAAACTTATTTCGCAAATTACCCTTTTATTGAAAAAATGTGGGTATGTAGTGGTGTAGACAAAGAAAAATGTACTTACGCAGTAATGCAATTTTACACCAAACCTTTAGAATACTATGTGCACTTTGCAATAATCCTGGTATGCACTTTGAAATATTTTCTGGAATATTTCTTTAAAAGCGTGCTGCGTATTTGGTAGCACGTCTGTACTCGGCGGGAAACTAAACGCCAATGAAGAAACAAGATGTCGGCTCTACAAGCGTACATCTGACGTAGCGGCCGGTGGCGGGAAGACACCGGATTGGCCAACTCCTCTTTGGACGAGGTTACTGATTGGCTAGTACTTTTACAGAAAGTCAAAGCCAATACTTATTTATAAGGCGGGAAATGTAGGGCCTATCTCTCGGTTATATAAACGTTTACCAAGGTACAGTCAAATTAATAAAGGTATTTTTAGTTGACGACCGATGTGGCGCGGTGGGCGAAGGTCCGCCTGCGACGCAGGAGGTTGCGGGTTCGATTCCCGCCTCGGAACAAATTGGTGTACGATCCGCAGAAAATTCCGGTGGTCTGGGTGTTTTCTAAGTATAATAACAAAAAAATATCTGTTTATGTATATCATGTATAAAATATATCAGTTATCTATTCCCCATAACACAAGCTTTGAGTAGCTTATTTTGGGGCTAGATGGTGCTGTATGGATTGTTTAGCATTATTATTATTTATTGCCTCCAACTTCTGATAAGAATGGTATGAAATGGTTTGGAATGGTTTGAACCCGCGACGTTGACGGTCGATCGCGGACTAAGATTTGGGTATTCGTGAGCTAAACGCATTCAAGCGGATCTGAAATGCATATTTGCTGCGTGGTCGTTCTACCCTAACCACGGCCCTAACATGATAAGTGTAGAAGCTTGTGTCTCCCCAGGAATGCGGGCTTTCCCCGCTGCCGGCGGGGCGCGGCGACGCGGCGTGCTCGCCGCTGGGGCAGCGCGTGTCGGAGCGTCACCAACTGTACGTGAAGCCGCTCACGACGCCGCCTCCCGTCTCGCACCACCTCACCTACCGCTTCAGTCGGAGCCCCGCCAAGGTAACACATCACCTGGCTTACATCATCATCAGCCTATTAGTCCATAGCTGGACATAGGCCTCCCCTAATGAGCACCCCACATCACCTCAGGGGCCATTCAAGTATTAAGTAAGCAGATATTTAGCAATTATTGACCCATCCCTCCCCCTCGTCAGCAAAAGTAAGCAAAGGTCTTACCACTCCCCCCATGATTACTTAAACATTGGTACAAGTGATTGATTTTTGACTTTCATACTTTTTCCCATACTCAGTTCTAAGCGAACATCTAAACGTATTCATTATTTGTAGGAATCCCCGAAAATTCGTTTCGTACATAGACAATGTGTGGGTTCTATCTGATATGTGTAAAAAAGTAAATAATTACTGCTGACGTAATCACTATCTAGATCCCCCACCCCATCAAAAATGGTCCCAACCTTTGGGACGGTAACGGTATGATTTCTATTCTATTCTTTTTTTACTCATTGATATACATCCCTGATGATCACACAAACTTTGTTACGAATATAAATACTCAAAGAGAATGCACCCTCAGGACCTCCACGCGATAAACACACTGGTCTCGTACGAAGTGACCGGCATCGGCATGAAGCGACCGGGCGAAGGCGGCGACATCGTGGTGAAGCGGTCGCGCTACGGCGGCGCCGGCGTCGCGCGGAAACTGCAGGGGCTTATGAGCGATCGACAGGCGATCTAGCAGGTATCTCAACACTCCTTGTCACAAAATTGTCAAAACTATTCTTTGTAAAAAGGCTTACTATAAAATATCTGATTATTTAGATGATAAAAAAGCTTGGGACGAGTTTTGCTACAACTCGAAAACTAACAACCTAACAAGGTAAAGGTTTCTTGTATGCTTCTTTATTTACCTTAAGAGATCGGAGTGAACAAAAATCAAAGTGAGCACTTTAGTTCCTACTTTTAATTATTTATAAATAATTATTTAAAATTTTTTATTATTTAATTATTATTTATTTATTATTATATACTTTTTTTGAACAGAAGTAGTTCTAGCCCTGGAATAACACAGGCTAGTTTTCATCCCGTAAATCAGATCTCATAGAAATTATAATAGCCTTGAGACGTTTCCATAGAAACATCGAGCGAAGCCGCGGCCAAATACTAGTAGTTTAATATAAAATTCATCTTTGTGCATCTGGGGTAACACTAAAAACAGGGCTGGCTCCGCAGCTTCATCAGCGGAGTCCCTCAAACGGCGAAAATATGCTAATCTTGACCGAGGTTACCTATTTGAGGCATTTGGGGTGGAAACCCTTAGTCCTTGGGGTCCTGGGGCACACACAATTTTTAAAGATCTTACGAAACTTCTCATAGAGTCCACAGGAGATCGGAATGCTGGATTCTATTTCGGTCAACGAATTAGCATTGCCATTCAACGTGGCAATGCTGCCAGCATTCTGGGTACGGCTTAGATTTTTAAGAGTTTGTTATAATTGTATATACAGTCAAAACCTGATATAGCGACATTGAAGGGACCGTATAGTTGCCGACGTTATATCCGATAGTCGTTATAAGCAATACACATACATACATACATAATATGTAGTTACATTAGTTGTGTAGTTATATTTTTATAGGTAGGTACATATCTATCTAGTATATGGGTTATGTTTGTGAACTTGTTGTCAAATGAAATGTTAGAAAAAAAGTAAAAATATTTATTAAGAAATAACACGCACACTTGGTGTAAAATATGCAAGGTCAAATAGCCGGGAAGAGGTTCGGATGAGGTGGGAGAAAGTGCGTAGGTAATAATACGCGCTTAAATATTCCTTCAATGCCTATTAATAAGATTTAAAATCGTCCGTATTGTTTTGTTTTGCTGGGACAAGAAGCGATTGGTCGTTATAGTCGATGAATATCGATACATTTCGTCGTTATAAGCGATATGTCGCTGTATCCGATGTCGTTATAGGCGATATGTTTGCTGAATATTTTACTACAGATTCGGGCGGGACTTTACAATCTGGCTGTAATAACCGATAGGTCGTTGTAAACGATGTCGTTATAAGCGGTTTCGACTGTACCTACTAGCTTGTGTTTATATAGTATGTACCTATTTCATCAATAAATACACTAAAATAATTATTTTTTTCATTGTTTTCAGATCTTGCAAGGGCTCGCCATACAAGATGTTTTTGCAATATTCGGGAGTTAACTGGAAGGTCGCCTGCCGAGGTATTTTGGAATTCAAGTCAAACTAATTTACTTAGTCAATCTATTGTCATTTCACTTTATACCAAAAATAGCTTATAGCTCTCTAGACAAAAGAAATCATCTCGATAAATCAAATGAACACTTGACTAAAATTGTGTATTGTAATCATTTTTAAGTTCTGTCCTCAATCTGACATATTCCTATCGATTGGTGCTATTGATTAGCAGGAGTGAATCTAACATGCTCAAATAAAACCCTCTTTAAAGAGAAGACTATTCATAAAAAGCATATTGATCTCATTTCTTATTTATGTTTTATGTATTATTGATATGCCATAACTTGGAAGATACGTTGTTGTAGTGTTAGGGGCATCCATAACTTCGTGAGGGAATTTTACGATTTATCGACCCCCTTTTCCCATGGTAAGATGTAGTTCGGTTTTGCTTGACCCCTTAATATCACGTGAGATTTTTCAATATGTGGATTCTTATTTAGATTAATGTAAGTCTATCACAGTGACGAAATCAATAATATACTTAGGTAAATCATTACATAGTATAAAACAAAGTCTGTCCCTATGTACGGATTTTGATGCGGTTTTTTTAATAGATAGTGATTCAAGAGGATGGTTTATATGTATAGCACACCCGTGCGAGTCGTAGTAAATAATAAATATAACAATTTAATTACGTGATTTTGGGTCGACCCCCTCTCACCGTTACATTGGATGAGATTAGCTCGACCACACTTACCTACTTCTAACCTCACTTAGTTAATGGATGCCCCCTAAGGTCCATTGCGACTGGAGCGGTCGATTTTTTGCAAGTCGCCAGTGTACAAAGGCCCTTTATTTGAAAGGCTGTGTCGCAATTTTCAATGAAGTTTTGATTTAATGGGCAATGTGTGTTCTTATGAACATAGTTATTTATTCATAAGTATACTTATTCTTTATTGTTGTTTTATTCTTTAGTTATAAGCTGAGCTGTATTAAGCATTCATAATTGACTTACTTAAATATAGAAGTTAGTGACTTTGTAGTCAAAATATTTCATTTAAAAAGAGCAAGGTCCTCAATTTAATTTTCATATTCGCTTCCATTAATTATATTTTATTCTTAGTGTGTAAGTAATCAGAAGTTAGAAATCAATTTTGTTTTTATGTGTAAATCAAAATTGAATGATTGTATATTTCGGACTTAACCATTTTATCATGTATTGTAGTTTTTACTACTAGGCTAATAAAAAGATTGTACTCTTTGTTTTCGTTTATTTTTACCTTAATCCATACAAAAACATACACATAGTTTTAAACCCGAGGAACATTGTTACAAAATACATAAAAAAGCACATTTCAAACTACACAATTTATTTATTTTATAATTCATCTTCTTGTCTCTTTATAATTAATAATATAAATAAAACTATTATCTAATATCTAAATAAGAAATAGAAACTAATGTCGTTTCTAAGTAGGACCCAGTACTCTATCTTAACTATACTGTCTAGAGGTACAACAGAATACAGGTCCTTGGTGTACTAAGCACATCGACTTCGGACTAAGCAGATAACTAAAGCCCTCATTATGACTACCGCTACATTGCCGTTGAGTTCTTCTCTATTGTGGCTAGCTTCACGAAAACGAAGCTAAAGTGTGAGTGTAATTTATTTTTACCGCTCTGGGTAGAGAATACTGTGTAGGTACGAGATTTAGACAGGCAACCCTAAAAAAGTCATAAATTTAAGCAACTGTTACTGATTTTTCCTAAACTAGTTTCTAATAGAATCGGTCGGTTACCTTTTGACCTTACTTGAAGTTGTTTAGTAAAACTATAAATTAATTGACGTAGCTGCTGATCGTCCAAATATTCAATGTAGCGACTGTTTTCTCATCTTACTATTATAATAAATGGGAAAATCTGTGTGAATGTTTGTTATAAGCATGGTAATAAGAAATCTCCGTCACTACTTAAGTTATTTAAATAAAATTTGGTATGTAGATAGTTTAGGACCTAGAATTGGATTTTGAAATTTTAATCTGTCGAGGGGTTAAATAGGGTGGTAAAGTTTGTATGGAAAATTATTATTCCTTCGTTTGATTCACTCAAAACTCAGTATAAATAAACTTCAAAGTAAATAAATTATACACTTTTATTTTAACTAAACTAGCCCTAGGAAGCGTGCAATAAATTTCTCAAATTTGCCAAATAAATTTACATGCGGGCGACGCCGCCGGGCGCATCTACTCTTATGTGGTCTAATTAAAGTTGAAAACACAAAGAAGCTGGAGGCAGAGCGGAGGCGAAGGCGTGCCGGTTTTTCCTATGGCACCGCTCCACCACCGCCTGCGGTGTGTGTGTAGGCTTTCATATGATTCAATAGAATACAACTCGCACGCCTTCGCCTTCGGCTTCAGTGTGTGGAGACTTTAAATGCTAGAGTCTGTAACGGAGACGTCAGAGGCGGAGGATCGGCTGCGTTTGGGCGGCCGCGAGCCGTGTCAGGTGGCGCGGCCCTTGCCTTCCTTGATGGCGATCACGTAGCGCTGCGCCACGCGCTCCGGCGGGGAATACCCGTCCGCGTACGACGAGTCCTAGAACAAATGCATAGAGATAATGTTGGACAATACACACAGCATCACACAAGGCCCTGTCTGGAAATCAGCGTTGCTACTAGCTGCGGCCAAATGCTGAGACAGGGACCTTTTCGGCCCCTTATAATAGCTTTAGGTACTCTTATTTTTTTGTATTTGTGTTCTTTCTTGTTTTCTGAATCTGTTATCATGTGTTATTTATAAATATTATTGTTATTTATGAAAAATGGCCAAATAAATGAATTTTCTTTCTTTCTTCTTTCTTTCTTTCATCATCTAGCCAAGCTAAGCAGAGCTTGTGTTATGGATACTAGATAACTGCTATACTTAATACAAGATCTTTATTAACAACGAAAATTACAATCAAGGAATAGAAAATATTGAGCATTGAAACCATTGAGAATACTGCAGACGGTTGCAAACAGTCTAAAGCTAGCTCAATTGATCCTGTCAATACCAGTCGGAAGCGTCCCCAAGGCAATACATTACATAGATATTTTTATTTTAAGTAGAAAACACCCAGACCACCGGATCAAATTTCTGCAGATCGTTCACAAATTGGTTACGAGACGAGAATCAAACCCGCAACCTCCTGCGCAGGCGGACCTTCGCCCACCGCGCCATATACCTACTTGGATATAGATAACTGAGACCTTGGTTAGATTGCTTTTGCTGTTTGTATTTGCTTATGGGATTACACATCCCTAAACAGCCAATACTGCTTGATGCGACGGGTTGCTGCAAGACTTTTCCAGTTTATAAAGGTGGAAACACACAAATGAAACGCCACGCGACTATACAGCAATACGCGATGCGTGTTGAGTAAATCGTGTCGACACGTTGCATCTCGTTTCAATAATGTGTTTGCGCCTATTGCAGCTGGCAGTAGCTTGCCAACTTATCGCCGAAACGCCGACTTAGGTGTAGGTAGAGTTGTAGGCTCTATAGTAAGTCATATGATGATATCAAGCAGTGGACTAGTATAGGTTGATGATGATAATAGATTTACAAGTTGGTCAAGCTTAAGGTAGCCTTCCGTTCCTAACGACCGGGTCGCGCGACCCACTGCTTTGTATGAATTTATATGGAGCAATAAACAAATGGCGCGACCGCGGCGGTCGCGCCATGTGTTTAGACCGGTGGGAGTGGCTCCATATAAATTCATTCAAAGCAGCGGTCGCTAGGAACGTAAGGCTACCTTTAGCTAATGCTAATAAGGCCTCACCTCAAAGAGCACCTCGTATGGTTCATTGGCGCTGGGCGGCAGGCGGTTGACTACGGCGCGGTAGAAGCAGGTTGTCTGCGGGTAGAGAGCCATCACCACGGCGCCCTTGGGGAAGAGAGCGGACTCGTCCGTGCGCGGGTCCGCTCGCATCAGCGGCAGCGGCACGACGCGCCGCTTGCTCAGCACGTGCCGGTTCTTCTGCTCCTCGTCTATATCGTCCACTTCGTACTTGCCTTGCGCTGGCAGCCAGCTCACCACCTGCAACAGACGGCGATATACAGGGTTATAGGTATCTAATGATTAACCTCTTAAAGGCGACTTGGGTGAATCAAGACTAACAACTTTTTATCGACATCGGCATTTTTATCGACTCCCGCTCGCCTTACCGCGCAACCCCTTTTTTTCTTTGCTAGATATATGTATAAGATATAGGTCATATACCGTACTGTGTGTATCTGTGACGCCTAGACAGAGCTAAGAAGATTAGAACTGGAAATTTACATATAATACATTTTTTTGTATGGGAAAAAAAACATTGAATTCGAAAAAATCGTAGAACAAAAGTTGTTGGACTTGATTTACCCATGTCGCCTTTCGAAGTTACTCATTAAACATCTATAACCCTGTATACCAGGACAATTGTGACCAAAGCCCTTCGATCAAAGATACCCTAAATTCATCGTAAGCACGCCAAAAGTAACCAAACAAAGCAGTGCTATCTCTATGCCAAGTTTTTGCGTGAAAGCGTAACAAACATCCATCCATCTATCCATCCATACTTACAAAGTTTCGCGTTTGTAATATTAGAAGGATTAGCGCTGTTTTTCCATAAGGAATTTCACGCGTTAGTGTTATGCAGATAAAGTTGCCATTGGAAAAAACGGCACGCTTTCGCCTCCGCTCCGCCTCCGGCTTCTGTGTGTTTCGAACTTATAATGGCTTTTTTTATTTTTTGTGTTATCCCTTAGAAGTATGTATATCTCAATTGGAAGATCGGTGTAGTAAATTCAAGCCGCTTTTGTGCGTTATGTCATTATGGAAAGTTCCATCTAGGGTATATTTGATCAAAGCCAAAGCTTTATCGGTCTATGGTACCTATAAACTTATTATTACTTACCCCTGCTGAATCACTTACACAAGCTTTATACAGGGTGTCCCGAAACTCAAAGTCAAGCCGAAAACAGAGGACAGGTGGGTTCACGACGACCCATACGGCCCGGAGGGGTGCGTCGCAGCGCTCCTTTCTTTCAAGAACTGCTAGTGCGTCATTGGGAGTCGAAGCCTTGTGACCGTAGACACTAAGTGCTCGTTCACGTTGGAACGCGCGGGCACGGGGACGTGGCGAACTCATGTTCACATTGGCCGCCAGGCGTTTGCGCGAGTCGTTTCTGCGTCGCGAGTCGCGAATGAATCGCGCGCTCCGCCGCTAGTTCGACGTGAACACACACAAACGTCTCACGCGTTTGATATAGCTCCGAGCGCGCTGCGCACGCTTGTCGCTAGTTGACCCGCTACTTTCGCCGCACCTGCGTTTTGTACGTGAACGCTTGCATAGTCTGCTGTATATTTGATATTTCGTGACCGCGCCCACGAGTTAACGTGGACAAGCACTTAGGGTTCAAGTTACCTCAGCCAGGATCCAGTTCTCTCCTCGATGTTTCCGGGAAACTACGAGGCAGCCTCGCGAACCAGCCTCGGCCGCACCGCTCGCCCGGTGGAGACGCGGCTCCTGTGACCTAGGGTTCAAGTTACCTCAGCCAGGATCCAGTTCTCCTCCTTGTCGGAGACCCTCACGAGCGCGGCGACCGCGTCCCCCGCGCGCGCCACGTGCCCCGCGTCCGCCGGCACCGCCCCGCACAGCTGCGGCGCGCGCTCCCCCACCCGCCCCACGTGCAGAGGCAACGTCTGCGCCGCGAGGAGGAGCATCTTCATGAGCGCGCCGCAGCCGATGGTCTCTTTGTTGCCGGCGTGACGCGCCTGGGGACCACAAATATAACTGAACACTATGCTGAATAATAATATACAGGATTATAGGTATCTAATGATAAACCTCTTAAAGGCGACTTGGGTAAATCAAGACCAACAACTTTTGTGCTACGATAGCAAAGTCGCCTTTTCGAGGTTAATCATTAAACACCTATAACCCTGTATATGACTGTAGACTTCTGCCAGATGCTGGATGCGTCAGGCTGAAGACAGGGCGCTATGGCGTGAGTTAGGGGAGGCCTATGTCCAGCAGTGGACTAATATGGGCTGATGATGATGATATAAATATGTTGGACAATCCACACTACAGCACCGTCAAGCCCCAAATCGACGACAGATCCTGTAGGAGACGGGTGTGAGGGAAGATTGCTTGTTTCTGATTCTTTTGAACACCCTGTTGCCAAAAAAACACAAAAATCTCAATACTTTTGCTGACATTTTTGTTTTTATGCTCATTTGTGGATAAAACTTGTAACTAATTAATGTAGATATTTACTGGGTACTGTTTAAATGTGTGTGATACATCAGTATTATAATATCTTGATACTGCTCTCAAACTAAATGGTTCTAAAGTAAAGTACAAATCATTTTTATGATACAATTCAACATTCGAGTTAACTGCGCCCCGCGGCTTCGCCAGTATGGAATTTAGATGTGAAATTTCATATATTTATTGCAAAAATTGTTTATACTTTGCAGTTTATTTATACGGAGTGTGTATACGTGAGTGAATCAAAGCAATGAATAATAATTTTCCATACAAACTCAGAGGTTAAAATTTCCAAATTTTAATATCCTATGATTCTAGGTCCTAAACAATCTGCATAAATTAAATTTTAATAACTTAAGTAGTTACGGAGAATTAGATTACTTATAACAAACATTCACACAGACTTTCCCATCACTACATAGTATAAAACAAAGTCACTTTCTCTATCCCTGTCCCTTTGTACACTTAAATCTTTAAAACTACGCAACGGACTTTGATGCGGTTTTTTTTAATAGATAGGGCGATTCAAGAGATAGGTTTATACGTATTATAAAACCGTGCGAAGCCGGGACGGGCCGCTAGTAAGTACATAATTATCAAACTAATATCACAACAACAATATAAAACAAAGTCGTTTTTTCTGTCCCTATATCGTTTTTTTTAATAGATAGAGCGATGCAAGAGGAAGTTTTATATGTATATATAAACGATGACTTGAACTTATGACAACGTGACTACGCTTCTGCAGCGGCCAGCAACCTTGCAGCCCCTCAAACTATGGGGAAGAAGCAGAGCTGTGAACCAATTCACAGCGCTGCGACCGTTAGGGCTCCACGGAAGGGACCCTGTGACGCAGAGGGCTTTACCGAGGTGATAAGGAAGAAACGAAAGCCCTCTTGCCGGAACCAGTGTGGTACTGCTCTAAGACCTAGCGAGCAGCACTTTAGAGCGGAGGTACCTACTACGCAGATCTACGTGTCCCGCGTTCATTATGATGTGAAGCCCATAGAGATAGCGGAGTACATCGGAAAGAAAGCCGGAGTTAAATTGAGGGTCGAGAAGCTGGACTCTCGTCATAATGTAAGCTTCAGCTCATTTATGGTGAGGGTCCCGACGGAGATGTTAAAGACCTTCATGAGCCCTGACTTCTGGCCGAAAGGGGTGAAGTTCCGGCGGTTCAAGGGCCGTCTATCGTGTGATCCCCCGCGACGAGACACGCCGGCGACCACGCGTGTACCCTAGTATAATTATATTGTGATATGTATTTTAGCTTTAAGGTATATATTGATATGGACCGTAGAATAAGTTATATAAGATCTGTCTACTTGTTTTAATGTTGTCCGAAATAAATGAATTTATTATTATTATTATTATATGTATAATAAAACCGTGCGAAGTCGGGGCGGGTCTCGAGTTTATTATAATATAGTAAGATACCTGTATTCTCCTCTCGTTCTTAATGGTTCTGATCTCGTAGATGCGCGAGAGAGCAGCCCTGAGCAGCCTCTCCTCCTGC
This sequence comes from Eupithecia centaureata, assembly GCA_944547425.1. NCBI lineage: Eukaryota > Metazoa > Arthropoda > Insecta > Lepidoptera > Geometridae > Eupithecia > Eupithecia centaureata. Next base: position 13,114,293 of record OX155691.1, read on the forward strand.
TCTGCCGCAGTCAATGCAGCCTTGTAGATACTCTTCAACTGCGCTTGCTGGAAATTATTCATTCATTACTTTGTACCTTGGCTTCACTGACAGAGGGTAGCATTTTGTATTTCCTCCATTATAGCTTAGCTTTAGTTTGACTGAGTGTTGACTATGTGGACTTTAGTTTGTTTGGGTGGGATTGAGGGACTATTAACTGAAATTTATCAAATAATATATTTTATTAGGTTTTATATTTTGTCAGCCATTTTCATTATGATAAATCTGATCATGCTCGGAGTTTCTCTGAAGGATAGTATTCGTAATGCATACATCCGACAGAGATCCAAAGTTATCGACATAGCTCAAAGAATTAGTAAGCTGAAGTGGTAGTGGGCCAGCCATATGTAGGACGCCCTCCGTCCAGGTGGGATGACGATCTGCGAAAGACTGCTGACAGATGCTGGATGCGTCAAGCTGAAGAGGCGCTATGGCGCTCATTAGGGGAGGCCTATGTCCAGCTGTGGACTAATATGGGCTGATGATGATGATGAAATCTGATCAATTACTTGTTGAGACGAGCCAGAGGAGTCTTCATTGCTCTGGGGTGAATCGCCAGCCTTTTCTGCTCTCAGTATGTTGTCAATGCATTGCTCGTTGCGAGCCCGCTCCCCTTCGATGTCGTACACCAGTCGGTGCAGGGATCTCAGGCGTTCCTGAAAATATTATTATAACAATGATCAATAAACAAATCAGTAAATCAATATCTTTTTTTTGTAGGCTTACAAAATAAGCACTTAGACAAGTTAGATTTTAAACTATAGGAACATAATTATCAAAATAATATGTATAATCAAATAATACATTATCGTGTACTAGGGCCGCTGGTCGGATATCTCGTCATGCCAGCCTTAATGACATCATCCGGCGGGCCTTTGTCAGCGCTAACGTACCAGCTATTCTCGAACCGAATGGTCTGTTCCGTGACGATGGCAAGAGGCCCGACGGTATGACACTAGTCCCATGGGAGTTGGGGAGGCCCATTGTGTGGGACGCTACATGCGTCGACACACTTGCACCTTCCCATCTTTCAAGGACATCCACTAGGGCTGGTGCGGCGGCAGATCTGGCCGAGGATCTCAAGAGGCGCAAATATGCAGGTCTCGACAGAACCTACGCATTTGCTCCCCTTGGATTCGAGACCCTAGGTCCGTGGGGTACCGAGTCTCTCCGGGTTTTTAAAAAATTATCTGAGCGTCTGGTCGATGCGACGCGTGACCCGAGAGCTGGTGAATATCTGGCTCAGCGCATCAGCATTGCCATACAGCGTGGTAATGCAGCCAGTGTCTTGGGGACGCTTCCGACTGGTATTGATTGACATGGATCAATTGAGCTACCTTTAGACTGTTTACAACCGTCTGTAGTTAGCTCAATGGTTTCAATTGTAAATAACTACTAGTTGTAATTTTTCTTTTCCTTGCTTGTAATTTTCGTTGTTAATAAAGAGATTATATATAAATATGTTTAAGAAATAAAGTGATAATTGATTTTCTCTTCGCTTCAATCTTGACACTAAACAATTCCCATCTTTGTTTTCAATAGCTCCAGTCTTTGGTTTGAATTGACGGGTGCTAGCTTTTATATTAATTTGTGATTAAATGTGATAATCTTTTAGAATATATTATTGTCAAAAGAAGAATGATCATGCTTTAACATGACTAGACAAGACTGACATAAAGTGGGCCCAGATGTTTCTAGAATTCAGCAAAAATTTACAGTGTTTTATTTTAATGTGCAGAGGAAAACTGCACCAAATAAGGTAAATAGTTGAATATAAAAATAGATTAAAATAGATAAAATATTATAGATAGTAGTGTTCATTTTTTTTTTATAACAAAAGATTACTGAACTTCTTAGTTTCGAACTTTTTGAATGTTAAAGTTTTAATTTGTCATCATTTTTTCTTTGAATGTTGCTCTTGTTCTTTGCTGATTTTGTTGAGTGGTGTATTTTATCTCTTCTGCAAGTGGCTTGTATATCAGCACTGAGAAAATTAAGGTGCAAATAAAAAATATTTCTTCAATACATAGTATAAAACAAAGTCACTTTCTCTGTCCATATGTCCCTTTGAATGCTTAAATCTTTAAAACTATGCAACGGATTTTGATGCGGTTTTTTTAATAGATAGAGTGATTCAAGAGAAAGTTTATATGTATAACAAAACTGTGCAAAGCCGGGGCGGTTCGCTAGTTCTTTATATAAGTACGTTAGACAAAGGAAATTTCAATAATCAAAAGTTCAGTTTGTCAAACCTATCATAAGCTTTTTTTAATGCTTATAGAAATTCCATATTATCTTTGTAAGGAAGATATAGGAAGTAGATCTTGGTGGCCACCAAGCTCTGTTTTTGTATCTCTTCCTCTTCTTTCTTCAATTCTTTTACAGAAATTACAGGGGTCTTTAAGCTTCAGCAGTTTTCAAACATACATATTAAGTGATGTATACCTACATCAAATGTTGTTAACAAACATAAAAAAATGTGTACTTAATAAAAATTACACATTTTTTTGGCTGTGTTTTTAACCAATCTTTGATTTATAGTTTCAGATATACATTACAAACTTTTATCCCTCTTGAATCTTTTACGTTTTGCACCAGAAATAGTCAGGAAAATTATTAAAGAGTTTTAAGCATGGTGGATTGTAAGATAAAATAATAATTTATCTCAGGGCAGAGTAGGTTATTTCTATCACTTTTCTCTTGCATAAGCAAAAGATAAACAAAATGAATTTTGTGTATACAATATGGACTTACATGCAAATAATAATGTGCCTTTATCTGAATTTCTATAATGATTAGGAAAGTGAAAATACTGTGTCTGTCTTGTTCACTCAGTCCAGACAGAATAAAGGGAATAAATTAATAGATTTAGGATATGAGGTACCATCTATTTATTCATTAATGGTACACCAACAGTATACATAAGTATTAAATATAATAAAAGAGATACATGACAAATTCTAAAATATATACTTATTACAGGTGGACACAACATTCAATAGAATAAGGTTTATACCTACCTATATTAGTAAAAAACAAATTGATACCATCAATCTTCACACTAATAAACTGACCTGCACTTGCTGAGCAGCTACATCAGCTGTGAGCGGCATCACGAAGGTACCGCGAGAGGCTCCAGCCCAAATAAACAGTATGTACCCAACAAATACTCACGAAAACCTGCAAAAAAAACAAAATGAAGATACCTTTATCAGCCTAATTATTATTATAAGCCTTTAACTTACAACAAATCAACAGATGATTAGGAATTTGACAGATTTGGCCGACGAAATACGCATTTCTTTAACTTACAAATATGATGACTTTATACCAAGATATCATTTGCTCCTATAAATTAGTGGTCTAACTATAAAAACTGTACGAAAAAGTACACGATGGGAAATTCAATAAACAAATAAATCATAATCAGACACAAGGTATCAACTTCCGTCATCTTATTGATTATGGCTCTGCGGCTTGTTTAATTGTTGCATTGCCACTGACAGTTTTTGAATCACAAGGTTTTTAGAAATTTAGGCAAATACTTACAAGAAAGACGTTCATTAAAGAATTTTAACTTATTAAATTATACTCCTACACAACACTAAAAATACTATATAAATAAAATAGATACCTACCTTTGCTAATAAATAATAGAAACAAAACGAATGCAGCATCCACACTCGCACGCAAACCACGGCGCAAATAGCAGCGCGAATCCAAGCGCGAATAGTAGCGCGAAGCGCGGCGCGAAAACACAACCGTCCGTGGCAATATAGTTATTGCCACGGACGGTTGTGTTTTCGTTTTCAGTAGTCTGAGCAACTAAGCAACCCGCGAATATGGAGTCTTGTGGTGTTCGCACGCGTTTCGCGCCTGCGAGCTCTCTGTCGCGAACACCGACAATTTTCTCGGAACGAGCTGCGAAAATAATCTCTTCGCGACTCGCATATTATGCGAATCGGATCCACCCACACTCACGCTTCGCGAATGCTTCGCGCCTTCGCCTACGAACCGCGCGCGAGTGCGGATGTTAAAGGTCTCCACACACTGAAGCCGGATACGGAGCGGAGGCGAAGGCGTGCGAGTTGTATCCTATTAAATCAACATTAACAAATCGCACGACATAAGAACATTGGAATTCTAGGTTTACTTTCCAGATGGGGTGAGCCAGGCCCCCTTGAGATTTTGCCTAAAAAATGTTTATGAAATGTAGCTAGGTTGTCTAATTGCTTATTTTGTAAGCCTAAAGAAATAAAGATATTGATTATTTGATTATTTAGTAGGTTTAATCACAAACATTGTATTTCGAAATATTATTTCGAATGAAATAATATTTCACTCGAAATAAAATGATGATACCCGACGCGCATGCGACAAAGCGATGTGGGCTCGGATCCGCGCCCACAGTTGATTCGGGTGCTAGTAGTGTAAATGTTATAATGTTAATCATTCGAATTTTAGAAGTGATACAAGAATTCATGTTGGACATCTCTATAGCTGAGATTCAAAATCTCTAGACAAAAAAATTGCCAAACAAGTGCCGCGAAGTTTTGACAAAGTTATTGTGAATGCATGGTTTTCTTTTCGTGAATTAGCCATAAGTAAGCAATTGCTTTATATTATCTTATCAGAAATAACCTCTTTTTACTTTGTTTGGAAGAGTCCTTTCAAATTGTTGTAAAAAATGTTTTTTGAAAAGTGGTCATATTTTTAACGATCTTTAAATAACCAGTAAATGCATCTATTTGCATGTAAAATCATCTTTATTACTCAAAATTACACGTCAACATTATTTTTAAATTTAAAGGCATAAATTAAACCCTACTAATATTGTTTTCTCTCATAAAATATGAGTTAAAGTAATTCATTACTTATTTCAGGTAAAATATAATGATTATATAGCGCTGTGGGCTACAAACTGCTGACCCAAGTTGACCATTAAAATGTAAAGGTGTGTTCAGATGTATTCGATTGTTTGCTGGACATTGTTTGACTTGGGTCGCTAGTCGCTATGTTATCTTGTAAGTGTAAATCAAATCGGCATTGTACTAATAGAATCCAAATTAGAAACACTTGAGTTTCGAGTTGGAATGACTAGAATAGGTTGATGAGAAAAAATCATTAAGGTTATTCATGTAAGATTTATATTTGTAACGTATTTAAATAAAAGTGTTATACTTACAGTTACATGTTAAAACAAAATGATTGAATATCCATGGGTTTTAATTTTTAATACCTTATATCCAAGTATCTACATAAAGTGAGTGCGATACTTTGTATACCCGTCCGCATGAGGACATCTGATACGCAGCGCCCAGGTTCATACTAGTAATCAAATATGAAGTCGAAGAAACGGCTGTTATGATAAAATCAAATTAAGAATTAAAACAAGAAACTTAAAACAAAACATACATCTTGTAAAAATAAACAGTCTTCATAATAATTGATTTCCAGGTTCGTTTAGTTCAAAATATATATTATTACGAAAAGACCTTTATCGTGACCTTATAAAACGCTCCGGGCGCAAATCCGTGCCCGATATTGTAATTCATTGATATTACGAATTAAGTTTCAGAGATTGTTTTGTTATTTTTTTGAAATTGCAGTAGTACAAGTTATGGACAATTTCATGTAGTTATGTAGTTTTATGTGTATAATAATAATAATCTTTATGCATAGTATTATAAAAGTGATATGACATTTAAATCTGGGAACAGTGTCCTAACGAGGTAGTTGAAGCCTTAAACGATTTTTATCAAGGTATTTATTCATTTTACTGTCTTATGTTATTTATAACCAAAAAATATATAATTTTCTACCTTTCTTATAATTTTTCAAAAAAATGTGAGTAGTTTAAACGCTACATAGGTTTATGTTTACGTTGGGCGCTGCAATTTTCAGTTGAAAATCGAAATTTGATTGTCTAAGTTCATGATTTTTTTTTTCTACTAAACATATCATTTCCTTTTATTATTCAATAAAGTTGATTATTTACGGTCCAAATTAACACAAATTCCCTTATTTTATTTTTTGGATTCGTTAATATGAATCATTTACTGCAACTGCACGAAAAAATTACAAAACATTTTTCTTTACGTGATTTACTTAAATTTAATAAATGATATTAATCAAACAATACAAGTGAATATAACGCCTAACTATTCTTTTTTATGAAACTACTTTTAAAAATGATATTAATTGCGTACATCTTTTGCAAAAACTGTTTATGTAAAAACCATACCGCGCTATTTGCGGTTGATAATAATAATTGGACGCTAATACTCGAACCGGAACCAATCCACACAATGATAGTTTTGAGATACCTAAAGGCATTTTTGCCTAAATTGTGCAAAGAAAAAAAATGTACTGCCATTTGTAATAAAGTTTGTTTACAGTATTGTAAAACATACTCAGTTCTATCTACCTATGTCAATATTATTTTAGAGAAAAACATTAACATTAATATTTCAAGTTTTTTTAGATTATCGGGTTACCATGAAGCATGGATCTTATTATTTTGTGTTGAACTGTGGATGTGTGGGTTAGTATCTTTGTCGATAAAATGGTTTGTTCAGTCAAAATTGCCAGATCACTGTGATCTTTACACAGTTGCTATAAGGTGTATTTTGAAAGCTTTCTGTGTACTTAACTCAATTTCGACATGAGTGTGGGTTGGTTCCGGTTCGAGTATTAGCGTCCAATTGCTATCTACCGTTCAGCAGCGCTAGAACTACATATAGATAGTTTTTTTTCTAGTCGTTTCGCGGGCCCATCGCCCGAGTGGCTACGTAAACTTGACTTAACTTCTTAGTTGATGGCAACATGTGTCTGGTTATACACTTTTCTGCCAGTGTCCGGGTCATGGAAATTTCTATATAATTATATTAAACTAGCGACCCGCCCGGCTTCGCACGGTTGTATTATACGTAAAAACCTTCCTCTTGAATCACTCTATCTATTAAAAAAACCTATATCAAAATCCGTTGCGTAGTTTTAAAGATTTAAGCATTCAAAGGGACATAAGGATACAGGGACATAGGGACAGAAAAAGCGACTTTATTTTATACTATATATATATATATATATATAGTGATTTCTATATATAGTAAACAATGCAAGCAGCATTGTATGCTTTTTTGATATTGGCAAGATAGGATTTGGATTTGGCAATGGCAACCACATGAAATTTTATAGCAACACCAGATAGTACTATATTTATAAATCTGTCAACACCAGGCAACACCAGGCTACAGTGTTTGTTATTGATACGGCAATTGCCGTAAGATACAGTAATCCACGCTTTTTTGTCAGAAAATTCGGTAAAAGGCAGGTCTTTCAATGCCGTATCAGAAAATACGGCACGCGGCTGTACGTGAAACGAAACGTTTTTAACTAGCGCAACGAAACGTACCACTCATAGCCGGTGAAATCCCAACTCGCGACTATAAATAGAGTTCATATTACCGCAGGGTTGGATTCAGAGCTTCAGACAATTACTGTACAAGGAAATTAAAATAATACTGGGTTAGATAGATAGATAGATAAAGGTTTTATTTGTTTCTGCAACACAGAATACAATACAATAACACAGTGAAAATAAAAAATATATATATAAGTACCTACATCACTATCATAACAAAAGTAGCTTAAGAACTATAGGAACAAACAAAAAAATAAAATATTCTTAAATTTAAGTATGTGTGTGCTGTAGCCTAACAAAAAGGCAAAGACTCAGCGCATAGCTTTGCTCGCAGAGCAAACACTGATTTTTAGCATCACCCGAGGTGACCAGAAAAACGAAACACCAACAGAACAAATAGTGTGCCATGCATATAATTTATTATCAATGTGAGATCATCGGTATAATTTAGTTGTTTTTTTTTTATTATTTAATATAAAACTTAAAAAGAGTAAAAGCAACAACCCCTATTTTACCTACTTCTGGCAAACGAAGCGTTTTGGAATACCTTCGTTTTGTTGTTGTAGCAGTAAATGTTTGAGTTTTGATTTAAAAGTGAATTTAGTGTTAAGATTGCGTAAGGGTGGAGGTATATTGTTCCAACACTTCGTTGCCAGATATAGAAAACTACCTTTGAACGCTGCTGTTTTATGGTTATGATACAGGAGAGCAGATCTGATTGACCGCAGATCACGAGTGGTATTTGCAAATTTGAGCTTGGAGTGCAAGTGGAGTGCAACTCAGGCTTATTGAATTTGATAACATCAAAAATCAACCCTCCAAGATGTAACTCTCTGCGTGATTCTATGTTGAGCATTGACATTTTGTTTAAGTAAGGAGTAATGTGACACCGAGGCGGTACAGTGAAACAAAATCGGCAACATGCGTTCTGTATACGCTGTACCGCTTGCTGAGTCCGAGCCAGCAATCGTGGGCCGTACACTACATCACCATAATTCAACCTCGACAAGATCAATGCTTCGCTGAGTGTTATGCGAGAAGACTCTGAGAGTTGATTACGAATGTTATAGAACACCTTGAGACGATAAAAACAATTCTTCACCAAGCTGAGCACGTGATTTTCGAACCTAAGTTCCTCGCCTCATCCACTCGATCGACCAAGACTCCTTGTATCTCCATCTCCGGGTTCCATTTTTTAGCGTCTTTAGTTTAAATTGAAAACAGAATGCGTTGAATGAATGAATACCCATGTACTACTTTATTGTACCTAACCATTGACAACAGTTAAAATCTGATTACAATTACAACTAGCCTGTTGTGTCCCACTGCTGGGCAAAGGCTTCCTTTTTTTCCCTGGTCCCTCCACGCATCTCGATCCTGAGCCAGCTGGAGCCAAGCTTCGTCGTAGGTGTCCAGTTCGTCACGCCATCACTTCTTTGGTCTGCCGTGGCACCTTACGCTGTTGGGTTGTTATCTTGGCCCACAAAAAACTTTATATCTAAATTTAAAACATACCTTCATAATATAAAGCTGTAGTTTACGAGTAGTATAATGGCCTAACGATAATAAATTTATTATCAAACTAGCGACCCGCCCCGGCTTCGCACGGTTTTAGTTATACGTATAAACCTTCCTTTTGGATCACTTTTTCAAGTAAAAAAACCGCATCAAAATCCGTTGAGTAGTTTTAAAGATTTAAGGATACATAGGAATATAGGGACAGAGAAAGCGACTTTGTTTTATACTATTTAGTGATTAGTGATAATGATACAATAGTATTATGATGGTACTAGTGTGTAACATTGGTGATAACCGCCGAGGCGCCATTCAATTCATTCGCGTCATATGAGATTCGAGGACGGTAATCATCATACACACGTGCATCATATGCCGTTTTTCACACTTGTGAATAAAATAACGAGGAATAAACATTTTAAATTATATATGGCATTTTAGTATTTTTTCCCTAAAAATACGGCAAATCAGAATTCGGCAACTCGATTTTTTACGATTAAATTACCTCTTTGTAAATTACAGGGCAACACCAATGGTTGTTTGGTTTGGTTGATGTCGGATTATTTACGTGCTATTTATCTGCAAATATCGCGAAATAGCAATGATGATTATGAAAATAATACACGTAAAGTAAAACACAGTGCAGAAATGTGTTTGGTGTAAATTATATTTCATAAGTAGGTCACTAATATAACGGATTTGGTTACCGGTACGTCAGAGAGAACAACTATTTTTTCTCTTCGTACATTTTATAGTGAATTCCGTTTTATTTTTGATCCGGCACGGTTTATTTACAGATAACGAAAGTTGTGATTGTTTGTGAAAAATTTTGCAGTGGAAATTCATACGAAATGGCAGAAAACGATGACTATTTGGATTCCATTGACAACAATCATTTGGAAGGAACCAATGGTTCTCTCAATATGACCGACAACAGTCTTGGGGTATGTAATCTTATAATACGAAACTGGCGTTGCGTTAAACTAAACCATTTCTATTATACACAAACAACAATATCTTGTTTTGATTTACTGAAACACTACCTGCTTAGCACCAGAGTTCACTGTCATTGTCATTTTTTAAATGCAATGGGATGAAAAAGAATTTAAAAAAAGCAATATCCCTGCATACGCTGTACATAATTGTTTGTTATTTTGTTTACTTTCAACCACCGCAGATGATTTCTTTTGGTTTACATGTCTTACAGTAAGAAAGTGGATGCATAATGGCATTCGACAGACACCATACTCAAATGTCATATCTACTGGTTAGTTTAACTGTAAACTTATTGGTAAAAGCATGTATTTGTATTATATTAATGTTCTATCTAAATATGAATACAATAATGCCGTTGAGCTTATGTATAATGCCTAATTTTATCAATGAAACTTTACTTCGCTCATTTGGTAGAATAATGACGTAATTGTCAATTTTTGCAAAATTGAGTTAAATATGCCAGAACACCTGTAAGTAGTATCTCTATATGGAAAAAAATCGACAAAATTCTATCTCTAATAGTTTCCGCTAGATGGCTCAAACGTCGTTGTAGTATTTAGACCAAATCGTGAAACTTTTGACGATACAACGACGAATTGGTCAGTTGCGCTGGGGGACTTGTGAAGTGCCGTCGAGTTGAGGGCTACATCGACGTAAAGGTAATTATGACATTTTTTTTATCATTTTTCTTGGGTAAACAATGACGGAATGTCACTTTCGTCGTTATTACTTCAACTAGATTAAATTTTTCTTGGTTGATTGACGCAATATTTAAGAAACTGTTGCGAGTATAACATTTAGGTCGTTGTTACTTCAATAAGATTAAGTCTTTAGCTAAATATCGAACTAAATAAGTCAGCAGGTAGCTTATTATTTATATCAAATAATCAATATCTTTATTTCTTTAGGCTTACAAAATAAGCACTTAGACAAGTCAAATTTAATACTATATTATTTTTATATTTATTAATAATATATTCGCCTCAGTTTTTTGTACACTAGTGGAAGAGGCGAAATAGAAACCACTAGCATGTGTAAAACTTATGTGTCTAATACATGTTTGCCTTATAAATAATTAAATACTATTGTCGATGTGGAACTGAGCGACATCTGGCCAAGCACTAACTTCATTGATGTAATCATTTATGGAGTAATATGCCTTCTTGATAAGATTTAGTTTTATGTACTGTTTAAATCTACGAATAGAAAGCTCAGTTGCTTCAGATGGAAGCTTATTATAGAAGCGCACACAATTACCCATAAATGATTTCCACAGTTTTCGTAATCTAAATGAAGGAATGTGTATTTGTTCTTGTTTCGTGTATTTCTATTGTGAACATCACAATTTTTCAAAAAGTTACTCTTGTTTTTGTGTGTCTACATTAAATTTTCATAAATATATTGCGAAATTACAGTTCAAATATTTATTTCTTTAAATAATTCCCTCAATGAGACACGTGGCTCTAATTTATAAATTGCACGCACCGCCCTTTTTTGAAGAACAAAGATAGTCTGAATATCAGCAGCCTGTCCCCAAAGCAAAATACCATAGGACATAATACTATGGAAGTAACTAATTCTAACTAATTTCATTGTATAATTCAGCACTTCGATAAAACGATAGTCTACTTGGCATCGCTGTAAGGATTCCAGAACAGTCCAAGTTTCGACGGAGTTAAAAGCCTTCTCATAGTCCACAAAAGCGAGACACAGGGGCTGATTATACTCTTCGGACTTCTGTATAATCTGCCGCACTGTGTGAATGTGTGGTCTATGGTGCCATATCCTCCGCGAAACCCAGCCTATTCTGTTGGCTCAAACTCGTCCAGTCTCCTGGCGAGACGATTCGTGACCACTCACGAGAACAGCTTATAGACGTGGCTCAGAAGTGTGACGGGTCTGTAGTTTTTAAGGAGAGTTCTTCTTAAAAAGAGCACCACCAAACTCCCGCTCCACGCCTTAGGAGTTCTCCCACAGTGAAGGACAGCATTGAAGAGGTTCTGCAGCTCCTGTATAACGGGGGCTCCTGCCTTCAGAAGCTCTGAAGTAATACCGTCCTCACCGGGGGCTTTTCCATATTTAAGCTGCCTCAGGGCTAGCACGATTTCATCTTGACTGAAATCTGGCAGTTCATCGGTATAGTGGCGTGTCAGGGTGGCTCTAGAATCATGGTCATCTCGTTGGGAACGAGGGGCATTTGCAGTGTACAAACGGCCATAGAAATCTTCTATCTCAGCTGAGATCTCTGGCTTCGACAAAACGGTCCTCCCGCCGTGCGTTTTAAGTTTCGTCAGGTGGCTTCTGCCAAGCTGCTGAGTGAATACTTTGGTCCCTCGGTTTCGCTCTATCGCCTCTTCAATGAGGTGTGTTGGAGCTCCGAAGGTCGCGCCGCACCATCTTCGCGATTTACTTGTTCAGGTCTAACCTCTCTGACGAAGATACTTAGGTGGTTTCCCGTCTTTTTGTCATCAGATCCAGAATCTCATCCGAGAGTTTAGACTTCCTGTCAGTACCTCGCTTGCTGCAGAACTTAATGCCCTCGTCCCTCAACGTTTCAACTAAAAATTCTATACACTGTTTTAAAAAATAAATAAATAAATAATTCCAGACAATCCACACAGCATCATCTAGCCCCAAGCAAAGCAGAGCTTGTGTTATGGGTACTAGATGACTGATATACTTAATAGAATACATTACGACGAAGATACTTAGGTGGTTTCCCGTCTTTTTGTCATCAGATCCAGAATCTCATCCGAGAGTTTAGACTTCCCGTCAGTACCTCGCTTGCTGCAGAACTTAAAGCCCTCGTCCCTCAACGTTTCAACTAAAAATTCTATACAACTAAAATTCTATACATTGTTTTAAATAAATAAATAATTCCAGACAATCCACACAGCATCATCTAGCCCCAAGCTAAGCAGAGCTTGTGTTATGGGTACTAGATGACTGATATACTTAATACAATACATTACATAGATAGATATTTTTTATTAAACATAGGAAACACCCAGACCACGGAACAAATTTCTGCAGATCGTACACAAATTTGTTCCGAGGCGGGAATTGAACCCGCAACCTCCTGCGTCGCAGGCAGACCTTCGCCCACCGCGCCACATCGGTAGACAAAATATGTTTTAATATTGTTAAAATGAAATTAGAAATTCCTTGAATATAGCTCTAATATACATCTAGTATAATCATAATCCTACCACCAGTTGCTTACAAATTCATTAGAGAACTCCAAAAGAACTTAATCGGTCTCCTGTAAAATTTGAATTTTGTAAATTACGTCAATGTTCTAAAAAATGAGCGAAGTTACAAAGACTATTAAGAGACTACTTTGGTTTTGATGAAGATTTTGTTGTTTTTAACACAGTTTTGTGCCTTTTAAGAAGTAATATTGAATCGTGATATTATTCTATGACTGCTTTTTTCAAATTTTTAATAGTTTAATAAGTTAATAAATGATTAGTTACAGCAAATAAATTTTTTTTGTCACAAAATCACGCATTTTGTATGAATAGTTTTATTATCCAGGACTCTATTCTGGTGGAACAATGACTTAACTACAGGTACCTCAGTAGTTATTTTTATATTACGGAAATTCTATACATCGTTTTAATATTGTTAAAATGAAATTCGAAACTCCTTGAATATAGCTCTAATATACATCTAGTATAATCATAATCCTACCACCAGTTGCTTAGAAATTCATTAGAGAACTCCAAAAAAACTTAATAATCGCTCTCCTGTAAAATTTGAATTTTGTAAATTACGTCGATGTTCTACCAAACGAGCGACTTGTCATTGGCGAAACCTAAAAACTTAGCATGTTTGTGTCTGCATGTACAAACAGGCAAAGCTTATGCTCACATGAGAAAACATTGTGTCTATGCCATCTAGAGTTAAGCATTTATAAAGCTTGTTTTAATGATTGTTCTCTAAATCAGTCTGTCATTATGTTTTTTCCTTGAACATATTACTATTATCAGTGAATTCATTTATGTCAAAACATATACTTAAATATGTGAGAATGGGCGTTGCACTTAATTGATGTCATAAGTTAATCTTTAGAGCCTTGCATAAGCACTCTAGAAAATAATCTTAAATAGTACATTATTCAGACAAATTTGCTTAGTCATTAAGAATGATAGTGCCTATGCGAGGCTAAATTCATGTTTGTAATTCAGTAGTTCAATGTTGTACTAGATTCACTATCAAGGCTGGTGTTAACTAAAAAGATGATTGGACAATTAGCAGCTTTGGTGGTTAACTTTGGTGTAATGGATATAAACTTACATCTAAATGTTTATTAAAATTTAATTGCCTGATTATATTTAAAGAACACATGCCTTATGGCTGCTGTACATATTATTGGGCTAAGGTGAGGTGCCACAATCAAAACCAAAGATTTGCATCATGATCTCTTTTGATTTGTGCACAAAAACAGACACTTTGTTTGGTTTGTCCAGTGTTAGTCATCAAATAGCAACATAAAACAAGTATATCTCTACATGTTGGTCCAACACCTTGGCCCACTGTGTACAGCCACCTTTATATGTGCTGAGCATTTGATAACGTGCAGATACTTGATGTGCATTCTGTAGGGTGGTGATGAAGCAGCTGGGGGTGAGGTGCCAGATCTGGCTGCCATCAAAGCCAGGGTCCGGGAAATGGAGGAGGAAGCTGAGAAGCTAAAGCAGATGCAGTCTGAAGTTGATAAGCAAATGAGCATGGGCAGCCCACCTGGACTTAGTAAGTATAAATACTCATAGCATCTAAGTATACAAAAACACAAGAAGAAAGTAAGTAAATAAAAAAATAAAATAAATAAATAATTCCGGACAGTCTACACATCATCATCTAGCCCCAAGCTAAGCAGAGCTTGTGTTATGGGTACTAGATGACTGATATACTTAATACAATATACTACATAGATAGATATTTTTTATTATGCATATTAAACACCCAGACCAACGAAACAAATTTCTGCAGATCGTGCACAAATTTGTTCCGAGGCGGGAATCGAACCCGCAACCTCCTGCGTCGCAGGCGGACCTTCGCCCACCGCGCCACATCGGTCGTCAAGTAAACCTAAAGTAACATTTGTGGTACAAGATAAATGATAATGCTTATATTTTTATATGCGAGGACATTTTAATGGTTAGGAGTTATGTTTTAAGATGAATACTACTATATTATGAACTATCCTATATAATATTTTAAATTATATGACCATGAATATTACCTTCATATAAATTAGCTAGCAGTGCCCTACAGCATACATATACTATTATCAAAAGCTAGTCTAAGTCTAGATGTAAGCAATTGAAAATAAATAAACGTTTTCTGTTAAACAACTGTTTGTGATCGGAATAAATAAACCAAAATACTTGACATTAAAGTGAAACCAATCCAATTAGGATATGGAGATTTGGCTGACAAGCATGTAACTAGCGAATCTTAACACATTCTATGGCACTAAGATTTAACATAATAATAATACTGGATCCATACAGCATCATCTAGTCCCAAGCTAAGCAAATTAAAACAATAATAAGGCTGGGTAATCCACACAGCATCATCTAGTTCCAAGCTTAGCAGAGATTGTGTTATGGGTTCTAGATGACTTATACACTTATACAATACATTACATG
Organism: Eupithecia centaureata; assembly: GCA_944547425.1. Classification (NCBI taxonomy): domain Eukaryota; kingdom Metazoa; phylum Arthropoda; class Insecta; order Lepidoptera; family Geometridae; genus Eupithecia; species Eupithecia centaureata. The sequence continues at coordinate 13,129,923 of OX155691.1, forward strand.
GATAGATCTATATTTATTATATACATAGAAAACACCCAGAACCCTGGATCAAATATTGGAGATCGAAGAAACATTATTCGCCCCAAGGTGGAGCAAATAATTGTATTGAACCCGCAAACTCTAAGCGACTCAGGCGATCCTTCGCCCGCCGCGCTACATTGGTAGTCTCACATATCTAACTAATATACATAATTATTTTTACAACAGCAAGTCCCCTAAACATGTCGATCGAAGAGAAGATTGAAGCTGACAACAGATCAGTGTATGTTGGCAATGTGGACTACGGAGCCACGGCCGAGGAGTTGGAGCAACACTTCCATGGGTGCGGCTCAATCAATAGGTGTGTAGCACTCGTATTCAATCAGTTTATCCTCGAAAAATGCACACAAAAACACATACAGGAGCTAGTTTAGCTATAGTCTTTTTCACTTAAGAAGTTTGGTTTGGTGACGTTTCAGTTTGAGAGTTATAGAAATGAGCTAAGTGTAATTGTAAAAATTTAATTTGATTTTTGACTTAATTTAGTATCGAAAATCGATTATTCGTAAATAATTTCATTATTTTTAATTGACTTTAACAAAGAGAAACATTAAATTAGGTCTATCTAAATAAAAACAATTGGAAACATCTGCATTTCCAATAGGTCATTATTTAGAATGCGTCATTATTTAGAAATAGGACAGTAATAATATCAGCAGATAGGTAGGTAATTGAAAATGAATAACAAATAATCATAGGTGTGTACATCCGTGATAAAATTTTAAAATTACGATGTAGAAAGTTACGATTTTAATTTGCGATAATCGATTTATAGATTTCGCGGAATAATATTTGTTAGCCTCAACTCTATTACGTTCCGTTCTACGCAAAACAAATTGCCTCGGATTTCATAAAATAATTGTCTTGTATTTTTTATTACGCGTGGAGGCTAAATCAAATTTATTTTCGGATAACTTGTGTGTCTTCTGTAGCTTAATAAATATGTTTGAAATGAAATAAAAATTGTTTGAATTTTCGAAATTATAATTTGCCAAAATCATAGTCAATTGAAATGAAACGCATTCCATCTGTCCAAGCGTCCCCTGCGCTTCCTAAGTGAAAACAACTAAAGTATCAAATATTAAGTATGAATGGAGACCAACTGGAATAAACATGGGACTTTAAGAATTGACTCTCTCAAGTGCAAATGAATCAAGCCATAATATATTTCAGTTCTTGATATGGCTCATGAATCTATCTCAATACGAGATAACTGATATACTAAGTATGCCGATTTTATTTTTATTATGCATAGAAAACATTGAGAACACTCTGAAAAAATATCTAATAATCGTACGAACAGTAGTCTCGAGACGGGAATCAAATCCGCATCCTTCTGGTTGCAGGGGACCTTCACCCGCCGCGCGACAGAGGTCGTCAATGTTACTTTTATCATTATCAGTCTGTTTCTTTAGATAACCTGACACTTGTGTACCTGACGCTTAAAGAGACTTGTATACATTACACCTACATAAAAGAGACTTGTATTGTATACATGACACTCGAATAGACTTATAAATATGACACTTAAAATACTTGTATACCTGATACTTAAAGAAACTTGTATACATGACACTTAAAGAAACTTGTATACATGATTCAAATAGACTTGTATACTTGATACTTAAAGATACTTGTATGTTTCAGAGTGACAATATTGTGTAATAAGTTCGACGGGCATCCCAAAGGCTTCGCGTACATTGAGTTTGGAGACAAAGACAGTGTTCAGACAGCCATGGCTATGGACGAGTCATTATTTAGAGGGCGCCAAATAAAGGTAACAGCATTCCACATGATTTTGACAAAAAAGCAAGCTCTCACATGTTTTCTTTTCTACTCTTCTCGTAAATTTTTTGTCTACAAATCTTCAACTAGTTCAGTCTTGCTTATGCTGAAGAGCTTATGGCAATGGCTTGGTCAAGTTTTAAATCTGATGATAGTAAGAGGAGTGAAGAAAGGTGTGAATACGGAGATGACGAATAACAGAGAAGAATGGAAGAAGAATTCATGTTGTGCCGACCCCACTTAGCGTGGGATAAGGCCCGGAAGAAGAGAGAGTAAGAGGCGAACATCCTGATAGTATAAATAAATAATTCAGGACGATCCACACAGCACCATCTAGCCCCAAAGTAAGGTACTCAAAGCTTGTGTTATGGTTACTAGATAACTGATATATTTGATAGATTATATACATAGATAGATATTTTTTATAAACACCCAGACCAAGGAACAAATTTCGGTGGATTGTACACAAATTTGTTCCGAGACGGGAATCGAACCCGCAACCTCCTGCGTCGCAGGCGAACCTTTGCCCACCGCCCCACATCGGTCGTAAAAACAATAAATATTCCAGTTGTGGCGCCAGATCGAACTAGTATCAATACGTAATGTGGCCCAGCTTGTGGTTTTGAGATCCCGTAAGAATTATACAAAACACCCAAAATCCTTGAATAAAAAAAAAGCTGTAGTTCAGTGAGAATAATGCTGAGCTGCGTAGCGAAGGCGAGATTTTTATTCAACTCTTAAAACTCAATGCTAAATATTTAACATGTAAAATTGCAAGAAAAGGAACGAAAACATGCCCAATACGCAGTAAATGTCGTTCGTTTCTTTCCGAATGTCTGACGATTTTGATTTTCATGCAACTTAAAAAAGGAGGAGGATCCCGACTGTATTTTTTTGTGTGTACCGCTTTTGGTGTTTTTTTTAATTAAAAGCTAGTAGTAATTTCCTTTTCTAGATCTAACCAGTAATTTTTGAGTTATACTTAATTATGCTTAGTTTTTGTACAGAGTATGGTCTCGATGTCCATAATTTTGTTATCCATTACTTTATTTATTTACTAGCAACCCGCCCCGGCTTCGCACGGTTTTATTATACGTATAAACCTTCCTCTTGAATCACTCTATCTATTAAAAAAAACCGCATCAAAATCCGTCGCGTAGTTTTTAAGATTTAAGCGTTCAAAGGGACACCATGACATAGGGACAGAAAAAGCGACTTTATTTTATACTATGTAGTGATTATTATTATCATCATCATCAACCTATAGTAGTCCACTGCTAGATATAGGCCTCCCCTAATGAGTGCCGTAGCGCCCTGTCTTCAGCTAGCCGTTCAATAATGTATGAAATTTGAAATCTGTTGTTGTGAAAACAAAACATACATTGTCTAAAGGCGGGTCTAGATACATATCACTTGCCCGATACGATCACCGTATGTGTAACACGATCGCATATGTATAACATCATCATCATCAACCTATATTAGTCCACAGCTGGACATAGGCCTCCCCCAATGAGCGCCATAGAGCCCTGTCTTCAGCTTGACGCATCCAGCATCTGCCAGCAGTCTTTCTGAGATCGTCGTCCCACCTGGCCGGAGGGCGTCCTACACTACGTTTACCGCGGTCTCCACTCAAGAATACGTATACCCCAACGGTTGTCGGTTCTTCGCTAGATATGGCCGGCCCACTGCCATTTCAGCTTGCTAATTCTTTGAGCTATGTCGATAACTTTGGTTCTCTGTCGGATGTATTCGTTACGAATCCTATCCTTCAGAGAGACTCCGAGCATAGCTCTTTCCATAGCTCGCTGAGCGACTCCGAACGGGTTGTTCCCATCCGATTACGCCAAAACCGATCACGGGGCATCTAATCACGGCAAACGGCGTCAAACGGTTTCATCCGACCACGCCATACAAATACCGCCTTACTTTTTAATTACGTTTGTAAGCATAATATATAGATTTTCAGTATTAAATATTTGGTGGACCAGCCCTACCTATATGTGTAACATAGTATTAAAATTGCAGGTGATGCCAAAACGCACGAACAAGCCCGGCCTGTCGTCGACGAACCGGCCGCCGCGCACGGCGCGCGGGCGCGGGCGCGGCTCGTTCCGCGGCTACTCCCCCTACTACTCCGGCTACCGGCCCCCTCGCCGCGGCAGGTACAACCCATACTAACAGCCGAGCGAGGCTCCACCGCACTCTTCCACCTCCCACTCCTCCCCTCTCTACTCTACGTACGGGTTGACGCACGAACACGTGACGAAGGTGACGAATCTACATCGAGCTATGCTGCGCTGTATTGCGCTGTGCTGCAGTGCGTTTTATGAGTGTAGGCCACTTTTTTCCGCCGCCCCATGTACCACCGTCCTCTGAAATCTGCCGCCCCCCTAGGACGCTGCCGCCCCTAGGCCGCGGCCTATACGGCCTATTTACAAATCCAGGACTGCTGTGCTGTGTTTCTTAAGCAACGTTTTTTTAACAATCAACATCAATCTGTGCTGCGTTTTGCTTTAGTCGTTCATCTTGTCAAAAATGACTTTATTTTCAAAAAGACGTAATCTTTACGACATAGTTGAATCTTGAAGATGAAAGTGAAGAAAAAGCGGATGTAGATATTTTATGTAGCGTATTTTAGTAAGCACAGCGCGGCTCAGCACGGCGGGTAGCGCGCCTCGCTCGAGACTACTGCGTTTTTAAACAGAGCGTAGCCTAACACAGCGCAGAGCAGCATGGTTTGTTTGTATCCTCATTATAATATTAGACGAGCGAGTTGGCCAAACATAGCACAGCGCATTACAGCGCAGCATAGCTCGATTAAGATTTGTCACCCTAACACCTTTACTACGAAGGTTTTGTCACCACACACCGAGTCCAAGAATTCCTGTTAATTTAGGAATATTAATTTCGGGTGTGAACGCGCGTTTTCATGCGTTTCGTTTTCAAGCCACTGTAGGCTGATATGGAACTAAACGCATGAAAACAAGCCTTTTGATTGCCATCGAACAGATTCCCAAGGATAATGTAAGAAGTGTAGATTCGCGTTTTCGTGCGTTGGCTTCGTACTCCGGCTACTGAAGTTAGCTGTGATTGGTTGGCACTGATGCTCGTGGTCTTACAATTGATCTTTATGGAGACTATGTAGTTTAGTTAGAGTAACGCAGTTGTCCTGATGTGCAGTGCACTGGCCTGCAAGTTTGATTGTACTGAGCGAGCGATCTATCGCATAATCTATTTGTTTGCCAACAGCTAACTTCAAGGAGTTATACGGGGAGAACTGTACCTGGCGGTTGTGTCCTTTCTTTTACATAATGCAGACTAACTGCGTAGTAAACCGCATTAATATTGCGATTTAAGCAACTGAGTTCTAAGCAAGAGATCCCAATTGAGTCAAAACCTTGTTGGACCTTGTCTTGTTTACTACATAGTCTGAATGCACTTGTTTAGATAGAAGAATGTAAGGGACTTCCTTGCCGATATCTCTGGCGTTTACTGAAGTGGACACGTGGACAAGGGTCTGCTCTCACCAAATACCGCGTTTAAGTGGTGGTGAATTTTTTCAATCAATTTGATTTCTAAAAATTTAGTATTTTAATGAAGTTTGCCATTCTAGTATGGCACATGGACCTTGCAGGCTTTAGGCTTTGCAGAGCGCAATATTTTTTTAACCAATGACAAAGGGTCGTCGCCGCCGACTGTTGGCCATTGAATCCACTTCGGTTGACGCCCCAACAACTCACTTTTAGCTATCTGACCTGGGTACAAAAATGTTGATTATTTACCTATCTTAATTTCGTTTCGAATTCTGACATTAAAGTACAATAGAAATGCATATTTTTTTACTCAGCTGCCGATATGCAGAAAGTTTGTTTGATCTATGTAGATGCAGAAACACAGTATTCAATATCTTGAAAATGTATTTTGGTCTGCATGAGAGTATTGACTCTGTTGTAAAAATTGTTGTCTAAACTTACTAGGTTTACTATAAAAATATTTATAATCACTGGAGTGTGATAAATAAAGATTTACAATGAAAAAAATATGTATTTTCAATCCATAGCCTCCTTCGTATTTTTCCTTCGTAACTGAAGTCTGGTTGCTGAGCAGGGAGAAAAAAAGAAACTCTGAAATCCTAATGGGATCAAAATATAAATGTAGACCGCTTATTGTATGCATCTAATTCTTCCTGCTACGCGTCCAAAACAAACGCACGGTACAAACCTTGCATGCCAGTACTTCCCTAAGTAGTGGGTGGGTTATTCTGATTTTATCAATTTACTTTCAGTTTCTATACTTACGATTATGTTGCTTTACGTAGATATGATGGCCGTTTTATGTTGGAATCTTTTTCTATTATTTAGTCTTATTTTTATTAGCCTCTATACGCATCCACTGTTAGAACTTTGATAGAAGAATCATTAGCATGGGTATTTCTTGATCACTTATCACCTCTGATAATTGTCTATCTGTCTATCTACACATGTTAATGTTAATGAATGGTTAACATTGTGCCTTATTTCCAGAGGGGGGTACAGGCGCGGGATGTATTACCCGTACTGAGTGGCTTAGTGCGACGTGCCCCGACAGTGCAAGTGCATAACTGTGTAGACGAATAGTGATGTGGAAAACTAGACAAAACTGACCAGCCTTAGCTTGACTCACTGCCCATTTGAGGGTGTTATATGAATCCTGTTTAATGTACTGTGTCTGTGTCAGTTACATAACACAACTGGTCATATTATTGTAGTATAAATCAATGCATTCTAGTAAAGGCATCACAAAATATGTTTTTAAAGGTTTTGTAAGTGAAGATTCCTCTTTAGAGAAAAACTGGCTGATTATCTAATTTTAGAGTAAAAGCTATGTCGTATACCATCCAACTAGAAGAGCCAATCACAAGTCTTTTCGCTCTGGCAGCTTTTGCAGTATGTGTAGGGAATGCAATCTCGAGACGAGATCGCTAAGTCGAGATCTCGGCATTTTTGATATCTCGAATGGATTTCAAAAAGTATTATTCTAATTAGTTATGATTATGATGCGAGTAAGATTCAAACTGAATTATTGAAAAAAGAATAGAAAAAGTAATTTTTTATTTAATATAATGAACACAAAAATTTAGACCTGTAAAATATCTTATATAGAAAGAACTTATTTTAACAAAGGTAATTGATTTTTAATTTCCTGAAATCGCTACTAAACTAGGAGTTATTACGAGTGCTAACTGATTTCGGATATAGCTTCATAAAAAAACAAATAAAAACCGGGATAGTTAGCTTATGCAGTCCGACACTTTCCTTTGCCAATCAAGTCAGCAACGCTCGTGCGCAGACAACACGTCATGCGTCGCTGACTACTGTCGCTCGATCTCGTCAATCTCGGCCGAGATCTCGTCATGTTATGCTTCGCGATTGATCTCGAAAAATGAGCCGAGATCTCGGATGATCCGGATCTCGCGACATCGAGATTGCATTCCCTAAGTCTATGCTAGTTTTTTGGGTGACGGAAGCCTTAGCTATACCTATTGTGGCATGCAAGCTAAGAGTTATCTGTGACTTTATTTATGGTTGAATTGGTGTTAGAAAGATAAGCATTAATTATTTTATCCGTCTGATTCGGAATAGATAATAGTTTTTAATCAATGATTGTGCTAATTACTATTGTACTTAAGACATTTTTCGTGTAAAATTTACCTTATTCGATTCTTGTGTTGAGGTCCTTTTTGGGCTAGGCTAGACCTACTCTTAACATGAGCCCTCTTACGTATAACCTGCAGATTTGCTAGTTTTTGTACTATAACCCTATATCAATAGACGAGGCGTCTACATCTATCTTACGCATAGGGAGAAATTATTATGTGTAACTACTAATTGGCTCTGTGCACTGTTTATAAGTATGGGGAGAAATAGTTCAATGCAAAGAAATGTATTTCTGTGTCTTGTTAGGCTTAAAAGCTTAGCTAGGCAACGAAAATCCTCTAGAACTGCTAGTAACAATAATAAAAGGACATGTTAATGTACTGTTAAGACTTAGGTTAGAATTATGTGGTGTCATGAAAATTTGTAAGGCAAATTTCTTACTAGATTTAACGCTGATACATACCTCAATCATCAGCCTATATCAGTCCACCTCAATGTATGCTAGGGCTCAAAAGATAACTAACCATTGAGACCTAACTTCTAGCAGTGACTGCTTCAGTCATATCTCATATCTGATGCCGGATCCATCCCACATTAATGCAATGATTTTCATTTTAGCGCACACAGATGTAACCATGACGCTCCTGACATTTTCTCTTTTAGGAAAACCCCAAGCTGATATTAGATTTTATTGTGTTGGGGCTAGGATCTAAATAATATGTTTAAATTATCATATTATTAAGATCAGTGGGGCTGCCATCTTGACATCAGGATAACAGCAGACAGTGAAGTACCTAAATACTTCACAGAAAACACTATTTTATTGCACCATTAAATGGCATAGTTGCAAAAAGATAGTGTGCCACAAAATTAACTTTTATAAAGGGTGTCTCCGAAATAAAAGAGATGCAGCCTCTTATAGCCAGCTACTAATGCGTGTGGCGTCAACAGATGAAATAAAAACGTAAGTATTTGTTTCTGGGATACCCTTAATGAAACGACTCATTCTATGCAGCTCACAACTCAATAATTTGTGTTTTTTTTTGCCTCAACATTGCCAAGAAGAAAGATACTGGTTCATTCAATAACATAGCTTCAATAGTGTGGCATCGAAATCTAGATGGCGCCACTTAGTTAAGCTTAGGATACAAGTTTGTATGAGACATGAGATGAGTTTAAAATGGGCTTAGGTAAGTCAATTGAAACAGAAACAAACAATGACAAAATGCCTGGTTTTAACTTAAACATGGCAGACGTCGAAACACATATATATTTCAATAGGCACAAATACATAGGTGATGGCAGGTAGGTTACTTTAGGTATGTAATAAATATTGTATGGAGACCTTGTTGCCTTGGCCTGATTGGTCAATAAGCAGTTATTTTTGTTACAATTTGTACCCAATGACTTTTTGGTTATAAAAAAACAACTTACCAGTATGAAAAGATTTCAAATTAATTAAAATGAAGAAAATGATGATAATCTAAGAAATAATTATAAGAATTAAGTTGTGGTTTTATTTATAGTCACCTTGTTTGATTCCTTTGATTATATACTTGTCTATAATCAAAGTTTGATTCTTATTCAGTCTACTAAGATGATAGAACTGAATACTATTTATGGTACCTTGCATTGCACATACATAATAGGTAGGTAAATTTCTCTCTCAACAAGGAGCTTCATGTTGAGACCGGAATCAAAGACTCCATATAATATTCAGAGCAACTTAAATTAAAATAAAATGTCGGTACTTCTTATTAAAAGTCAATCATGTACCTTCCGTAGTCACCTCAGCTAGCTTCACTTAATTTTCTCGTGGCTCCTGACATGAAAAAATAAAATGGTTCCTGTCAAACTTGGAATGGGTTTTACCGAAGATCCTATGACTATGTAACTATCTCATTTCCGGTTGTCTGTTGTGTTCACCACTGGCCACCTCCCTGAGACCACCTGAAAATATTCTATGGCTGTATATCAAAGCAATTACTGTTTTGTAAAGAATATTAATGAACAGTGGTGGCACTAAACAATGCATTGTGGTGGTGTTTTACAATATCATAATACGACGAATGACAAATATCCAGGGAGACAAATCCCATCCCAGGTTGTAGACGTAGTTGCTACTGCTTCCCGCTAGATGACATGCAAAGCTTAGTTCATCTACTTGCCGTTAGATGGTGCTGTATTTCATCATTTTTTTTTCAAATCAAATGAGAAATGTTTTTGTGTCAACTTCTTTTTTTACGGCTTCGCCACGACTGCCCGACGCGTCGCCCGTGTGTTCCATTCCAGAGCAGTTGCAAACTGACATTGACAGTAAAAATGAATGAAAAATTATTCTTTGTTTGTTTTTTTGTGGAATTTGCTGAAGGAAAACAATTTATATTTTCAGTGCGAATTTTTACTCTTTTCTACAAAACGCTGCTGAATATAAACCATGTCGGCCATAGGGCCCCAATTTTATGAATTCCTAAAGAAGCTAGATGAGAACAATGGTAAACTTCCTACAAGTGTAACTTCAAGAGCCTTTCAGCCAGAATTTGAATTCAATGTAAGTATTCCGTATTTAGTTGCTAAATAGTGTCTCATTTATTTAACTCATTCATTATCCATATAAACCTACAGAATTCTACCTGCTACCTGTGTAACGGATACTATGGACCCAGTTTCGGCGAACCAGTTTGCGTAACGTGCCATGAGTTTCTATACCCCGACATTCCTCACCACCTACCGAACTCCTACGTGCTCAGTGAGAAGACTGACGACGGGGACTCTGGGAATGATGAGCCGTCTGTAGGAGAGCTGCTGTACAATGACCGGAGATTGACTCGGGCGTTGCAGCAGCAAGGAGTGCCTAATTGGGCTTTCAGGGTGAGTTACTCATTATTGTATTATGTATATCAGTCATCTAGTACCCATAACACAAGCTCTGCTTAGCTTGGGGCTAGATGATGCTGTGTGGACTGTCCGGAATTATTTATTATTATTATTATTATTTTAGTGACCTTCGTAATACACTTTTCACTTTCCATCAGATTGTGGCAAAGATTACTCTATAAAAGATAGGTAGTAACCCTTTGATAGAATCAAATTCCCTAGTGAGTTATTGCTGACTAAACTGAATCCACAAGTCTTCTTGTTTACAAAAAATGTGAAGGAAATAATATGTATCCAACATCTTTTGAAGGGATGTTAAATTTCAAATATCACTACATAGTATAAAACAAAGTCGCTTATTCTGTCCCTATAACCCTATGTCCCTTTGAATGCTTAAATCTTTAAAACAACGCAACTGATTTTGATGCGTTTTTTTTTAATAGATAGTGTGATTCAAATGGAAGGTTTATACATATAATCAAACCATGCGAAGCCGGGGCGGGTCGCTATTTTCTGTTATAAAACTGTTTTTAGGCTTAATATGCAAGTACAAGTAGCAGTAAATTAATGTCTCTTTTCATTTAGTTTCAGAACTCATTAGATAGTGAAGCAAGTCCTGAAGATCCTGTAGAAGCAGCAAATGTCCGTGGTGATTGGATGTATGGATCCTCGAGAAGTTCTGCTAGTGGTTCTAGAGCACCTGAGAGAAACAATGAGGGATCTAGAGAAGGTCCCAGTGGGAGCCACTCTGCAGTAAGTGGCAGCCACGAGGCTGGTCCTAGTGTTGACCTTGGAGCCAGATCTAGTATTAGCCCAAGAGAATGTGTCGCTTCTAATGAAAGCCAAGGAGAGGGTGGTACGGCTAGTGGAGGCCCTAGAGAAGGCCCAATCACTCACCATGAGGGTGACCACCAAGAAGTTCCCTGCAGTATTCCCAAAGAAGCCAGCTGTTTCAAAGAAAGTCCGAGTAGACTTCCGAAAGAAGGATTCAGTGGTAACAACGAAGCCAGTGGAAGTTCCAGAGATAGCGTTGCTGGACCTAGTGCATGTCCCAAGGAAGGCCCCAGCTACGGACTTAGCGAAGGAGCTAGTTTCCGCCCCAGGGCTGGCTCTAACAGCATTGCTAGCGGCCCAAGGGAAGGGGCAGTTGTTTCCAACAGTGGCCCTGTACTAAACAGAGTGCCCGGCTACAGTTACTACGGAAACCTAGTACAAGGTTTAGACCAAGTCAAAGACAGACCTAATAAACCGTCCAATGATACAGATGACTCCGGAGATGTGTTCTACGGCGCCGTCAGAGTCCGTCGTCGCAGGGACCCTAATGAGCCGGACGACAGTTCCGATGAGAGCCCGATCGAAGACCGTCCCGTGCGCGGGCCAGGTCACTTCTACAGTGCGGGTGGCAACTTGCTGAACAGGCGGTACGTGTACGATAATGGGATGGGTCCCGCTGTGCCTGACGACGGAGTCATTCGGCCGCTGCCGTCGAGCCTCGCCAGGTCCATAGCTGCCTTGTCTACTCCGAGACCAGCTGATAACCTGGCGCCCGGGCTGGTCGAGAGTCTGCCTTCTGAAGGTAAGCTTTTATTTCTATTTGCAATTTGAAAATTTAACAATAAATAAGTTCATTTATACTGAACTTATTCAGGCAATCCTTATCAGGCTCATTCGCGAAAACTTTTTAGATTTCAATGCTTCATTCAATAACGAAATGCAAATTGCCCAAGCTAAGCATACCTTTTTTTCATAGATCTATATTTTTATTATACATTGAAAATACCTACACTGAACAAAAGTAGGTATAGGTCGCGTCACGTAAAAAGAACGCTGGATGAAAGTGGAAGGGGTATGTTCGCGCATGGGTACACTCGCGTACGATAGTACTATGCCAATTTGCTATGCCTATTTTTAACTAATATTTCACTCGCGGCTTGGTGTTGGTTATTAGAAAATAAATTTGATAAAATTAAAAACAAGTTCGATTCAGTTTAGAATGTTTAATATAATTACAAAAAAATTATGTAATGTAGCAACTCCATCCATTATAAATCGTTTTGGGTGACGTGAAAACCAGATGAGGACGCGGGATTGATACTGGAGGTGGCTATTTCATCATCGTAGCTGTCGTCACTTGAGCTTTCATCATCATTTGAGTCAGAATCATCATCCCCTACACGAATAATAAATGTTTCTGTCATCATGTCTACCAAATGATCGCTTTTACAGTAATCGGCCTCTATTTCCTTTACCTTTGTGCATAATTTCCAAAAACCATTAAAATGTAAAACCATTTCTTAAACTTTTGTGCGCGATGGTATTTTGACAAGAAACGTGACGTGTGATAGCAAATGTCAACTGACGAACCAATAGCGAACCGGCAAGCATGCGGCGCGTGAGCCGCCCACCCCGCGCCCCACCGCCTACCTCCAAATAGACCCATAAATCGCCTTCTGCGCAGCTTGACCGCCAGCGTTCTTCTTACATGACGCGAACTATAGAGCAGTTAATTATTGTAATCCCCCTCATTAGGGGAGGCTTATGTCCAGCAGTGGATTTTATTTTTATTTATTTGCGACAACAAACAATTATACAAAGGAGTTACTATAAATAAACTAAAACTTATGTAGTCTTACTCTAGGTATAATCAGGCCCGTTGTAGGCGGATTAAGTTATTATATTGTACCAAGTAGGGCAGAAAACGGTAATGTGGATTAATATAAGTTGATGATGATGAGCAGTGAAGAAGTTGTGTTATACATATTAATAATAAATAATAAATTACCTAGACAATTTAACGACATGAATTTACAAATTTTTAAATTAAATCTTAAAAAAAATTAATTACAAAATTTTTTTAATGATGAATTATAATAATTAGCTGTTAAGTTTTTGCATGATTAGACTATGTGCATGCCATCTCTCCACCCAATTTGCATACCTTTGCCGGTCAAGCATGTTGTTTGACATATATTTTTGTACATCTTTTTTTACCTGTTTTTTGCAAATAAATATCTTTGAATCTTTGAATATTTTGAATGTATTCCAGTGGTGCTATGCGTGTTCAGTTACCTGGACGACCTGTCTCTGAGCGCGTGCGCGCGCGTGTGCGTGCGCTGGGCGCGGCTGGTGCGCGCGCGCGTGCCGCCGCCGCGCTGGGCCGCCTGCGCGCTGCGCCGCTGGCCTCTCTTCAACCCGCTCGTCGCCATACACGACTGGCACAAGGTAAAATATTCCTCTTCAACCCGCCATACACGACTGGCACAAGGTAAAATATTCCTCTACAACCCGCCATACACGACTGGCACAAGGTAAAATATTCCTCTTCAAAAAAACACAATAAAATCAAAAAATAAATTAAATTAAACCTAACACTGTATCATCATTCATCATTGAGCCACCAGCGATGAGACCAGTTTCAGCATCATCGCCCAGTGGCCCATGATATGTATAATCTCTGATGTTTATAACTTTGATGGTGCAATAAAGTTATTAGCTATCTACCTATACGCGCCTTTGTCTTCTAGAAGTACCAGGCGCTGGTAGAGTCCTGCTTCTGCCGGAACTGCGTGGTGCAGATGTGCATGCAGTCGCAGCCCCCCTTCGAGGAGAACGCCTGGCGACGGAACAGGCTGCGCAACGAGATCAAGGTACAAATGATCTGATTTAGAATTATAGATATTTTTTATAAACAATGGCATTTATGAATGAAAACTTAACAGAAACTGGTTATAATAACAGACAACAGCAAGGTTACAGCAAGCTAACAACTAAAAACCTAAATTAAATATTCAAAAACGCATATTTGCTCAAGCACAGCGAAAAAGATGCAAGTTCGTTTTCGATAACGCATGAAAGACCAATGGAATGATAAATAAATAATAATAAATAAATAAATAATTCCGGACAGTCCACACAGCATCATCTAGCCCCAAGCTAAGCAGAGCTTGTGTTATGCGTACTAGATGACTGTTATACCTAATACAAAAGATTACATAGAAAGATATTTTTTATTATATTCATAGGAAACACCCAGACCAACGGAACAAATTTCTGCAGATCGTACACAAGTTTGTCCCGAGGCGGGAATCGAACCCGCAACCTCCTGCGTCGCAGGCGGATCTGCAGCTTGCTCTGATGTAACCAATATCGTAAAATATGTTACATCAATATTCCTTTAGTTTTGTAACTCTATTGTATACAAAAAATATCTGTTTTTGAATAGTGGTATAGCAATATAATACAGTAGCTTCAGAATGAATCGTTCATTGCAAACTAGCTGGTGCCCGCGACTTCGGTTGCGCAGGATTACTATTTCGAGTATACTCTCGGCTTCACCCGCGTAATTCACGTTCCCGCGGGAATTTCGGGTTAAAATATAGCCTCTGTGTTAATCCACACTATAATCTATCTCTGTGCCAAATTTCATCCATATCCGTTCAGTAGTTTTTGCGTGAAAGAGTAACAAACATCCATCCATCTATACTTATAAACTTTCGCGTATATATAAAACTAGCGACCCGCCCCGGCTTCGCACGGTTTTATTATACATATAAACCTTCCTCATTAATCACTATCTACAAAAAAAAACCGCATCAAATTTCGTAGTTTTAAAGATGGAAGAAAGATTTAAGCATACAAAGGGACATAGGGACAGAGTAAGCCACTTTGTTTTATACTATGTAGTGATATAGCCTATGTGTTATTCCAGACGAATCTATCCTGAGATATATTAGTCTGGAATAACACATGGCACAAATGGCACTGATGCCATTTGTTAATAAATACTCTAAATAATGTTATCATGCACAGATGCTGCGCAACACGCCCCCCGAAGGCTGCGCAGCACTGCCGCTCGACCCCAAGTGTTGTCACTGGCAGGCCATGGTCACGGGCCCCGTTGGCTCGCCCTACGAGGGGGGAGTATTCTATCTCTACATACAAGTCCCTTACTCGTGAGTATATTCTATCTCAACATACAAGTGCCTTACTCGTGAGTATATTCTATCTCTACATACAAGTCCCTTACTCGTGAGTATATTCTATCTCAACATACAAGTGCCTTACTCGTGAGTATATTCTATCTCTACATACAAGTCCCTTACTCGTGAGTATATTCTATCTCAACATACAAGTGCCTTACTCGTGAGTATATTCTATCTCTGCATACAAGTCTCTTACTCGTGAGTATATTCTATCTCTACATACAAGTCCCTTACTCGTGAGTATATTCTATCTCAACATACAAGTGCCTTACTCGTGAGTATATTCTATCTCTACATACAAGTCCCTTACTCGTGAGTATATTCTATCTCTACATACAAGTGCCTTACTCGTGAGTATATTCTATCTCTACATACAAGTCCCTTACTCGTGAGTATATTCTATCTCTACATACAAGTCCCTTACTCGTGAGTATATTCTATCTCTACATACAAGTCCCTTACTCGTGAGTATATTATATCTCTACATACAAGTCCCTTACTCGTGAGTATATTATATCTCTACATACAAGTCCCTTACTCGTGAGTATATTCTATCTCTACATACAAGTCCCTTACTCGTGAGTATATTCTATCTCTACATACAAGTCCCTTACTCGTGAGTATATTCTATCTCTACATACAAGTCCCTTACTCGTGAGTATATTATATCTCTACATACAAGTCCCTTACTCGTGAGTATATTATATCTCTACATACAAGTTCCTTACTCGTGAGTATATTCTATCTCTACATACAAGTCCCTTACTCGTGAGTATATTCTATCTCTACATAAAAGTCCCTTACTCGTGAGTATATTCTATCTCTACATACAAGTCCCTTACTCGTGAGTATATTATATCTCTACATACAAGTCCCTTACTCGTGAGTATATTCTATCTCTACATACAAGTCCCTTACTCGTGAGTATATTATATCTCTACATACAAGTCCCTTACTCGTGAGTATATTCTATCTCTACATAAAAGTCCCTTACTCGTGAGTATATTCTATCTCTACATAAAAGTCCCTTACTCGTGAGTATATTCTATCTCTACATACAAGTCCCTTACTCGTGAGTATATTCTATCTCTACATACAAGTCCCTTACTCGTGAGTATATTCTATCTCTACATAAAAGTCCCTTACTCGTGAGTATATTCTATCTCTACATACAAGTCCCTTACTCGTGAGTATATTCATTTGCCTCTACCTCTGAAGAGCGGTCTTGTAACTCACAGAAATGTCTTTCCAGAAATACCAAACTGTAGGTAGTGTAGGAGGGGATCGTAACTACTAAGTTACCTAGTTTGTTAAAATTACCTAACACCATGAATAATATAAGTAGTCAGGTACTTATTAATTAAAAATTAATTAATTTGACTTGTATAAGTGATTATTTTTAAGTCTTAAACACGGGATATTTACCGTGATAGGTTTGAAATTATCAGGAACCTGGAACCCTGTAAGTGAATCATTCAATGTCATTGAATGTTGTTGTTCTACGGCGTAGAAAGAATTGAACATGATCAATATTTTCACTTTTAGCGTTCAATCTATTTTCACCTTTAGATAATGAAACCGATGGTAGTGGTAACGTTCGTAGCAAAAGACGGAAAATGAGGGTAGATCGATATATCTGCCAATAAAATCTCACTCGCAGTAACCTCTGTAATTTCGTTATCGTGATCGCTTGAAACGGTGGCGAAATATCGAAAAACTCAAAACAAATCAAATTATGGTAAATATCCCATGTTAAATGACTTAAGTGTAACCATAAAGTGATGATATTTTTATTATTTTGTAGAGAGAAGAAATAAAGTTTTTGATTCCTGTAGACAATTTAGGTTGTGGAATGCACTACCAGAGTCTATTAGGACAGCAGCATCATTACCTATTTTCAAAGCTCGTGTTAAGGAGTTTTTCCTATCAGAACTTACTATTTATATATAAGGTATAGGGTACTATATACATGGTGTAACAATATACATGTACTAAGCGAAAAGCTGGGTATTTCTACCCCCCCGGGGAACAACTTTTGTTCAACGACTTTTCTAATTTCGATTGGTATCTCTGAAAAAACTAAAACAAAGTTTTCACATGGCCAGCTGATTTTTTACGAAGTGACAACCCTAAAATCTGCTGTTTCTTATACTTGCGACGATGACCTCAGTATGGTCACAGAATAGATGTAGAAAAGAGTGACAGATTCATATTCTTGAAATAGAAAAACGCCTACAGCATCATTGAGGCAAATTGTCGTAAGTCATGGCTAAAATCACATTTCAATTTGAAGGTTGAGTTACGTGTAGTTAAACATACGAACTAAACTACGCTAACACAGTTATGTCTTTTTCTAACTGTTTGTTCTTTCTTGTGTGTTGATCTAATCATAATAACCTACTGACTGAATACACATTGATGTCCACTACTGAAAAGAGCTGTGAATCTGGCGGGTATTGCCATAATCACTTGGCTGGGGATTGCTGATCAAAGAAACGGTATAAGTAATTCACACAATAAAAATGCTGCTTTTCATTTGGCGAAGCCCCTTGGTCGACTTTTACGACATCCGACATACGACGAGCTGAGTCGCATGGGTCGGTTAACTTAATTAAAAACTTTACCAAATGACTCTTTCCGTCATTATGTAGTTTATCTGTCCGTTCTGTACCTACATTAATCTTTGACACTTGTATTTCCACAAAGGAACGCGACTAAATTTTATTGGCTGTAGCACTATGCAAAACCATGGCAACCAGCCAACCGCCAATCATAGACAAGTTAGAGAACCATTCATTCATTCATTGACTGTCGGCATCTATCAACATGCGATACACCCAGTGATGCCAGATCTACCGATTTAGCAGTAGATCTACCTGCTTTTTTAGGCGTCTACCGATCTACTGATTTATTTCAAAAATTTAGTGAAACCTACCTGATTTTCCCGAGCGCCTTCTAAAATTTAGTGAAATCTACCTGATTTTCCCGAGCGCCTTCTAAAATTTAGTGAAATCTACCTGATGTCCCGAGCGCCTTCTAAAATTTCGTGAAATCTACCTGATTTTCCCGCGCCTATAGCTCCGTGACTAAATAACCACTTGGCGAACTTTTTTTTTTTTTTAGCTGCAATTGTCTGCAAAAATGCAAAGAATCGCTTCCTTTTTACGAATGCACCTAAAAAAAAAGGTCGCCAGCCAAAATGCGAGTCAAAATACTCGCGAAACACAAATACATATGGTACCTCTAGAATTTTCAGTCGTTAATTTCTACCTACTGATTTTTATTCCAATCTACTGATTTTTTACTGAACTTTCTACTGTTTTTTTCAAATTCCATCTGGCAACACTGGATACACCACATGGCGGTGCTGTATTTGCCAAGCGGGCCGAAATATTTTTTAATACGGGTTCCGTAATTTTTTTAATACCAAAATTTAAAGAAGTTCGTTTGTTTAAAATCATAAAATCAAAAAAAAAAAAGCTTAAATCCGTTTTCTACGGGATTTTGTATTAGGTATACCAACTATCAGAATTCACGCAATGTGTATGTGTGTGTAGCAGGTAGGTACCTACATTGTGAAATAGCTATGTAAAATAAGACCTGTACCTACCTACGTATTCATACAATTTTCTACCACATACCTATTATTTCACGACTGTGATCCTAATACCTCCTACTCATTTTGCCAACTAGGGATTTATTAAAATTGAAAATGAACCCTAAAAATTATCCATCTTTTCGGCGAACGAAATCAAAAGAATGAATGATGAACTATTTTAGTGTGACCTTCGTCGCGGTGCCGTGTAGTGCTATAATTACAATTTTTATCTTTCGTGCCTAAAAAACAAGTAACTAGGACTTAAGAATACCTTAAGGGTGTGGTGTATGCATCGGAGTGTTACAGAGCTGAAGAGATGAAGAGGCGTGTGTTGGAAGCGTGTGCTTACTTCCATAAAATGTGTGTTGTTTGGAAGAAGGGAGGCATATCGAACCTTACTTACATGCATCGGTATCGATACCTACGTCATGCATGTGTAACTTACTAACTAACTAACCTAACTAATGCTAAAGTGAGTGAGACATGTTAATGCCTAAAAAGAAACCTACCTTGTGCTGAAGTGTGTGAATTGTCTGTGACTGTGTACCTACAAGTGACCTACCAAAACATACATAAATCCCTTCGTAAGAAGCCATCTAGACAGCTGACAAGCGAGAAAATATGAGGTTTGTAACTTGTACCTACACTTACAACTTTCCTAACTCAGCATTTTAAGATTTTCTCAACACTACCTAGGAACTTACATACTAGCATCTTATTATTATCACGAATTTATTAGGTCGTCTAGTAATCTCCCGCCATAGCTGAAATCTACGAAGATAAATACCTACCTACATACCTGTAAAGTTAGTAGGTAAGTACAGGTTGCGCGAATAGGGTTGTCACTTTATTTTGGCACTAGGAAATGAAAACTTTTTGTATGGGAAACTGAAAATAGGAATTTTTAATTATCTCCCCCCCACAACTGATCACCATGGGTTCCTGAAACCCCCCCCTTCGGCTTAGTAGGGGTAATATGTTATACCTCTATAGGTACTTACTATTTGTTTATATATGTATGTTTAAGTAGTATATTTAATATATGTATATTTAAGATATATGTAAGTAGTATATTGTATAGTATATTATTTTAATTTTATTTTTTTGATATTTTCCCTTTTCGCATTATTAATTTTTAATTAGGTATCTATTATTTTATTCATTATTAGGTATCTATTATTTTATTCATTATTTTATTTTTGTTACTGTCATTTTGTACACCCCCTGCCATTCTTAAATTCACATAATTCTTTCCATCCAAAGGTTGCCTGGAAGAGATCGCTTCTAAGCGATAAGGCCGCCCATTGTACTTGTATTTTGTTATGTTCCTTTTTGTAATGTTTTTTCTGGTGTACAATAAAGAATTTTTGTATTGTATTATCCAAGTAACGCGTGTGTTCCAAGGCGTCGACGGGAAGACGAACTGGACGCACACAAAAGAATGGACCACAGTGGCGCAAAACAGAGAATTGTGGAAGAAGGGAAGGGAGGCCTTGCTCAGCTGTGGGACAGTACAGGCTAACAAAAAATTAAAATAAACGCTTGTGTTCCCAGATACCCGATGAGTCCCCCGGTGGTGCGTTTCCTGACGCGCATCCTGCATCCCAACGTGTCGCGGCACGGAGACGTCGGCATAGACTCCGTGCACCACAACTGGTCCCTCGCTCTCACCATCAGCAAGCTCCTCATATCTATACAGAGCCTCTTGACGGATCCCTACACCGCTGTAACTTGAACACACATTATAATCATACATTACTATAAGTAAATAAGGCTGGAAAGTTCACACAGCACCATCTAGCCCCATAGTCAGTTACTCAAGGCTCAAAGCTGTGTTATGGGTACTGGATAATTGATATATTAAATACACTAGCAGCTCCTCGCGGTTTCACCCGCGTAATTCCCGTAGGAATTCCGGGATAAGTATAGCCTATGTGTTATTACAGACTATAATCTATCTCTGTGCCAAATTTCATCCATATCCGTTCAGTAGATTTTGCGTGAAAGAGTAACAAACATCCATCCATCCAAACTTACAAACTTTTGCGTTTATTATTTTGATAATAGTAGTAGAATAATGTCCATCATTATCCTACTACTATTATCCAACCTGAAACCTCAAGCGTCGCCTGAGACGCATGAGGTTTCGGGTTCGAATATTGTCTCAGGACAAATTGTTGTACACTTGACATTTTCTGCGTTATTTATTTATTCATTGTTTCAGGTATGTATGGAGCCCGAGGTAGGAGAAATGTACGTGAACGAAAGAGCTCGCTTCGAACGCATCGCGCGCCGGTGGACGTGGCGATACGCTATGCATGATATGTACTCTATATAGATAGACTATACAACGCTATGTACTCTATATACAATGCTATGTACCTACGTAATAATACGGAGTGTGCTTATGACCACACGATATAAGTGAAAACTTTACCTGTCGGCCAGGATGATATAGCATCTAGCCGTACGCGTATGAGATGTCGAATGTAGCAGAGTCTACCCGATGGAGCGTAACCGACCCGAGCGTGACGGCTCGTCACGTTTCGATTATTGGTAATGTTATAAATATCTACTGTTTTGGCGCATCAACCGACGCGAGAGACGGATAAACGAAGTTATGGTGGAGAAATTATAAATTTGACATGTTTAGAATATTTAAATTATTCAAAACAACTTGTAAACTATGAATATATTGTAATAATCATATAGTCTTTTATTATCTACACCCTCTACTTAACCCTTTGACCGCCAAAGTCACCATGAATGACAAACCAGAGCGATTTCTTAAAACCGGCCCAGGAAAAAAAGAACAAAAATTATAACAGGTGAAATAATTTGATGAAATAATAGTGTTTTTAGTAATATTTCCATCTTATATTGGACAGGATGCCGCTACCAGGCTGCCTAGTGCGTGCTGAGCTTTTGAAAGCGAATTGTAATTATTATTAAGCTAGGGAAATTAATCTCTTAAATCCTTTCGTAAAGTAGGTAAGCATCGATTCCGAAAACCATACACAGTATGCGGCATAACTATTTATTTAAGGAAGTTTCAAAACCGTCGTGCTTTACTATTATATAAATTACTAGCGACACGCCCCGGCTTCGTGCGGTTTTATTATACGTATAAACCTTCCTCTTGAATCACTCTATATATTAAAAAAACGCATCAAAATCCGTTGTATGGTTTTAAAGATTTAAGCAGTCAAAGGGACATAATGATATAGGGACATAGGGACAGAAAAAGCGACTTTGTTTTATACTACGTAGTGATTATCACAAACTTGTGTAAGTTGGTTTGTGGTATTGTGTTATTGGTACAAAGAGAAGGAGGTAGCCGAAGATAGAATAAAACATCCCTGACTACTGTAAGTAGTTATTTAATTGCATAAAAAACAACGAAAATGTGTCACTGTGTGTAAATCGATAATTTACAATTTATGTATTCTTGGCATCTTTTTGTAGGTATTTTTTTTTATTACTTGGCGTAGAGGACACGGGAATGTGTTTATGACTTGGGTGTCAAAAGGTTGTGTATTATGTATACATGTCTTTAAAAATATATCAAATGTGTAAATGTACAAACCTACCTACAACTATAGTTGCTTCAAAAAAGTACTTAGAACTGTGTAATCTAATCTGTATTACCGTAAATTGCATTTTATCTACACAGGATTTTTGTAGCCCTCTTTTTAAATAAAACAGTAAATTATACCTAAAACGCTTTTAATAATTTCAATGCCTTCTAGTAGTTTTTCTAAGCCTAGATTTAGGTCTCTTTGCCTTCTTTGTAGTAGTTGTCACGACTGAGTTGAAAGCAGAACCTACACTCGTATTAAAATGAGTCAGTTGGAATGTCCTCTTCCTATCCTCCCATAGGTGCTTCAACAGGACACAGTTGCACAGCGCAGGGACACATTTTCCGGTCCCCGGGGCACGGCAATACCCGGGATAAGGGGACTCGCTTTCCAAGAGCGCTCTCCGAGTATTCACAAAGGGTAAAGCTTTTTCGCCATACAGATTGTCAAACTCATCCCAGGTTAAGGTCTGAGTTTTGGTTTTGATTCGGAGACTGCCCGGTGTGAAATAATGCGTGTAAACTGCAACTGCCATAAAGCTCTGGAAATATAATAAAAACACGTTTATACGTAAGATTTTTAATACAGTGTAAATAAGTACCTCCTAGGTATATTTTTTAATTTAACAATACAAGGTTTTAAATTCTCAGTTACCTAAGTAAGGCACAGATTATATAATATTTAGTAGCCTAAGGTAGTGCACGTTTGTTATAAGGTAAAGGATCTACAAACTATAATATGTTAACAATAAAAATATGATTAACTCTAAAGGATAAATGCTGGATATAATATTAAAAGTTATTGAATAGGATACAGATGTTAGCGCTATAAGGTACCAATTTGGGTAGGTATTTAGTAGACTAATAAAAATAAATGCAAGTTTGGATTTTTGTTTGTTACCTCTTCACTCTTATACCTACTACTGAACAGATCCGGCTGAAATTTGAGGTTGTTATAGGCTTTTAAAACCACCACCGAAAAAAACAATGCAAAACTACTTAAGTACTAATCTAAATACAAGGTAAACATAACAGTTCACTAATCTACTTAAATATTTCAAATACAATTTGATATATTGTTATTTAAATACTTCGGCAATAGGTCGTTTTTGTTCCAAGATGACACTTCATGTTCTAGACCCAATCTAAGCAGAGCTTGTGTTACTAATGTTAATAAGTTTTCTTACTTGAACAATTTCGAATTGTAAAGGCAAAATCAGCATTGCAATTAATTTCTTATCACAATTTCACACTCACTGCGCAGAATTAATGCACTATAGCCGATTTTATGGTCATTTAACTTTTATTTTTCTCTGCTTATCCCTATCATCTCTGTTTTGATTTCAAATGTTTTTGATAAATATTCAATATGTTCTCGAGGTCCGTCAGAAGGCTCTGGATGATTGGTGATGGAATCATTATAGGATTCTCCGGGAGGTTTAGCATGTCCACGAGCCCCTGGCCCTCGAGTCCGGAGAAAGGCAACGGGGCCGTGATCTTACTCCTTCATCAGACTTGCCTCTTGAATGTCCACGAGACCTGCCTCTAGAGTGTCCATGAGACCTGCTTCTAGAGTGTCCACGAGACCTGCCTCTGGAATTTCCACGAGATCTGCCTCTAGAATGTCCACGAGACCTGCCTCTAGAATGTCCACGAGACCTGCCTCTTGAATGTCCACGAGACCTGCTTCTAGAATGTCCACGAGACCTGCCTCTAGAATGTCCACGAGACCTGCCTCTAGAATGTCCACGAGACCTCCTTCTCGAGTGTCCACGAGACCTGTCCTTTGTGCGTTCACAAGACTTCCCCCTCGAATATCTTCGAGACCCGTTTCTCTGTTCAAGATCAGATTTGCTTGGTGCTTGGATTATGTCCTTGTCACGAGACCGGGATCTTTCTCTTGATTGTCCACGAGACCTTCTTCCCGAGTGTCCACGAGACCTGTCCCTTAAGCGTTCACGAGACTTCCCCCTCGAATGTCTTTGAGACCTGTTTCTCTGTTCAAGATCAGATTTGCTTGGTGCTTGGATTATGTCCTTATCACGAGACCGCGATCTTCCTCTTGATTGTCCACGGGATCTACTTCTTGAATGTCCACGAGACCTGCCTGTAGAATGTCCACGAGACCTGCCTCTCGATCGTTCACGAGATATCTCTCTATGTCGTCCTTCACCAGACCTACCTCTAACACAGCACAAAGAACCCGGTCCGC
This sequence comes from Eupithecia centaureata, assembly GCA_944547425.1. NCBI lineage: Eukaryota > Metazoa > Arthropoda > Insecta > Lepidoptera > Geometridae > Eupithecia > Eupithecia centaureata. The sequence continues at coordinate 13,154,632 of OX155691.1, forward strand.
CCGGGTAGACTTCTATCACCACTGCTTCCATCTTGGATCTGCTTCTCTAACTGTTGATGGATTCGAATTACTAGCATTGCCCCTGAGCTTTTCTATTTATTGTGATAGATTGCATTCATTGTGCAATATTTGCACAAATTAAGAAATAATTGCACTTTATTTCGCAACAGTCAAAAATGTTGTGCAATTAAAGGCTTGTTGCACAAAGTTGTGAATTTTTCAAAATTTTGACTAGTTTGCATACTTACCTACCTAAAATATCCCCTAATTAGGTAATACCTAGGTACTGCTCCTAAGTAAAGTACCCATACCTAAGATGTTTTCATCATTTATTTACTTACAGGTTACCTACTACAGAGAGCATTCTTTTACCCCTGAAATGCCCTAAACCTTTATATACCAACTCTGCCTCGAATAGGTACTCAAACAGGTCTCAAATTGAATTAAAAAAAAAAATTAAAAAATAACGACGAAGGAATAGTGTTTGTGAAACTGTATGCACTTATTTCGGTAGGTACATATTCACAGAGCATGCTCAGCATGTTTCTATGAAAATATTTCAAGGCTATTTCTGTCCCATGGGAACTGATTTATGGGATGAAAGTGGCCTATGTTTTATCCCAGAACTATGTACATCTTAAAAATTTCAGCTTAATCCGTTCAGTAGTTATTACGTGAAAAAGGACCAATCGAACATTCATACAAACTTTCGAGTTTAAAATATAGTTAGGATGACTAGGTACCTACGGCACTTGAATAGGTACCTCGAAAAATTGCGAAATTACCTTAGAAAATATTGACTACGTGTCGAAAACCTAAGCGCTCTCGGCCGTGATCAAGCGTGGTATTTTGAATATCCCCTTCCCGCCCAAACGGGTCACGTAGTATGCGTACGTTGCTTTGTATTGATTTCTATAGTACAGTAGGTACTTACACTATAATATAGTATAGTAAGAGCTGGCAGGTATCGGCAGGTATGCGCCAGAGACCGGCGTTTCTTGCCGATGACGTCATCCGCATCAATAAACTCGTCGCTATCCTCCTTAATCTCTAATGACGCCCACCGCCCATTTTACTTTCAGATTCATAAAAAAAAAAATATTCGTACGTACGTGCACAATATACTTAAAATAAAACTACAATCTGTGTTGGAAGTCAATTTAATTCTTAAAACTATAGTTATTTTCGTCACTAAAATGTTCGCAAGGCTTATAAAAAGTTATTACATCATGAATTAAACATACAAATATGACGATCACTATTGAGGTACAAATCTCAAGCATTATGTTATTCTAAGACCAACAACAGATTTTAGCTGGTTGGGGCTGCACTTTGTTCCCTTTTAGTTACGGATAATGGAATAACTGTATTTATGGTCATAAATATAGTCTTGGTATTCTTAGTGTCTACACTGAAAACCTATGCAATGCTTGCACAAATACACCTGTAAGTAAAACAAAGATGGAACTCAGTTTAAAAGTACCTCCCAAAACAAATTTGTAATAATAATAAGTCTAGCTAGCATTACACAAAATAAATCTACGGTGAATTCGAAATGTCCATATTATCGGGAGAATTTTTCTCATCATTCAACTCGATGACTTTATTGTCGATAGAGACGTCTTTTTCCTCAATGACCGACAGATTGGGGGTGCGGTCGCGCGACTTGACGTCGTGAGGGGTTTTGGAGTCTCGGTGCGAGCGGCTCTTGGAGCGGCGGCTCCTGGAGCGAGACCGCTTGCGGTCGCGCGACCGCGAGCGTTTCTTGTCCCTCGAGCGCGAGCGCTTCCTATCCCGCGAACGAGTGCGCTTGCGCGATCGCGACCTCTTTCTATCGCGCGATCTCGACCTCTTTCGATCGCGTGATTTCGACCTCTTTCTATCGCGAGAGCGGGATTTCTTCCTCGAGCGCGACCTCTTTCTTCTAGACCGCGAGCGTGATCTACGTTTGGACCGAGATCTATCCCTCTTCCGATCGCGAGACTTCGATCTGTCGCGTTTCTTCACTTCTTTCTCGTCCTTTACCTCGGGCGAAGGAGCTTTCGGCTTCTCGACGTTACCGTTAGTTTCTCCCGAGACCACTGCAGCCTCAGGTTTGACATCCTCTTTCTTTTCTTCGGGTTTGTCCTCTTTGGGGGGAGACTTGGACTTTTCCTTCTTGGGGTCGGGCGTGGGTTCCTTCTTGTCCCGCTTGCGGTCGTCCTTGTCCCGCGAGCGGTCGCGGCGCGCGCGCGTGCTGCGGTGCCGCGAGCGGGAGCGAGAGCGCCGCGAACTGCGGTGCCGGGACCGGGATCTAAGGATAAATTAAAATTATGATAAAATAATGTTTCTTGCAATAAGTCTACAATCTATTATCTATTTATCTATTTATTCTTTAAGTTACTGCAGGTCCTATAGTAGTGTAGTGAAAAATTCGTATTTATTAAATTTTTCGAAAAGTAAAGTTTTTTTTAAATAAGTATTTTTCCTGAATTCAGTGTTCGAATCTACACCCGCCTGAAAGTTTGGTCCTTCATTTTTGTTACACCCTGTATATACATAGGCTTATTTTTAGTGCTAGTATCACGAGAGACGAGAGCTATGATACAAGTAAATTCGATTTAAGGAAATCTGAACAAAAAACCTAAAGGCTTGGATTTTCCAATATAATTTATTGTAAGCAATATTTCATATTATTACCATCTCAAATCGACAATGAATGTAAACGATGCGTTAAAATTAAGAATTTTTGTTTTATGTACATTTAACATCGAATTTGATTAGAGTACCTATAGATCTAATTGTCTAACATGCTAATTTCTAAGCTATGCTTTTCAGTTAACAAGGAAACGGAGTTGAAGGAAAAGATACCTCATACTTTTAATGTTGACTGCGAAAAAGGTCCTCCTTCATTTTCGAAGTTCTATGTTCAGCTGTCAGTATGATTGTGTTAGCCAATTTCCAGTGGTCCAAAATTAGAAAAACAGAGGAAATATAATATGAATTGGAAGTCGGTTTCTAGTATTTGTTGAAACATTGAATAGGAAGTTATTATATTACCTGGTGCGATGTCGATGCCTGGAGCGTGAACGGCGGCTGCGGTGGCGGCTGCGCGAGCGAGACCGCTTGCTGTAGCGCGAGCGGGAGCGCCGGTGCGAGCGGGACCGAGAACGTGAACGAGTTCTGGAATGTACTATGGATTACTGTGCGTTCAATATTAGACTTACTTTCATAAACAGTCTTTCTACCCAACAAGATTTAAGATATGCTGGGGCATTTATTCATTCATTCATTTATTGCATACCTACATATACATTATTTAGCTTAGGTGGTAATTAGCTTAAAGGTAAGTACATGTTCCCTGTTAGGGTACAGTAATTGGTAATAATTGTTCTAATTATGAAAATATACGTAATGTCTAGTTATAATTGAAAATAACTTCACGATTCGAACTGGAGCAAGTAATTTCTGCTTTGCATCAGGAATTAATAACCAGTGGAACATGTATGTGTGTGTATTTCAAATCTGTGTAAGTTCAATACTTAAAGGGTATACAGTCTAATGATGATGTTTCATAGATTGACAGAGCACATAGCTACAGAGGTGGGAAGGCACTTGATTGGTGCTAAGCTAATGCATACAACTTCACTACATAGTATAAAGCAAAGTCGCATTTTCTGTCCCTGTGTCCCTGTGTATGCTTAAATCTTTAAAACTACGCAATTGATTTTGAAGCGGTTTTTTTAATAAATAGTGATTCAAGATGAAGGTTTATATGTATAATAAAACCGTGCGTAGCCGGGGCGGGTCGCTAGTTAAACTATAAATCCCACAGAGATACTGTAGGATTTATAATCTAAAGTTGTATGCATATCAGTGCTTATTTTAGAAGCCTTATGAATAAAGGCATTGATTTCTTATTTCTGTTTTCCTCTGCAACTTCTACATAAGGCATTATTTTCATTGTTAAACATGTAACCATTGTGTTTGTACCATAATAAATACATAAGTTTAGTACCGTTTACCGGAATCAGTGATCAGTGCCCCTTCAGTGAACTCTTTCAAAAATAGACTGGACAAATATTTAAAGTGCATAGACAAAGACTCAGATATACACGCATCAACTTAAGAGCTGCCTGTGTATCATAAATAATAATAATAAGTATATTACATAAATATAATAGCTCCTATTGTTGTAGCACATGCCCAAATAATATATAATATAATATAATATCTGATCTAATATGAAAAGACAAAAACTGATAATAGAGTTGGTTTTTTTGTGTGTTTATTACTTGATATACCTGTCAATCTATCTAACACATTACTCTAATACCGTTTGCCCTGTTTATTTTTAATGTTTATGAGTGTAATGCTGTTGATTGGTAGAACACCAGTTAGAATAATATATACTTAATTAGGCTTAGATTGTAATAGTTTGTTAGCCCCAATAAATAAAAACAAAAAAACGAAAACTACATGTACCCATGGCCCATGCAGTGAATATCCAGATCAGCATTTGTCACACTTAAAATTGTAGCAAGAAATCTGGAATTTAGAACATGTTAATTCAATCTAATATTTGCATACACTATAATCTAATCATTTATGAGTAAAAATATTAGATTATATGTGGATATACCGTCATAATTACATAGTTTAAAAGTAAGGGCTTCCGGCTGTCTGTCCCTATGTATGCTAACATCTTTAAAACTACAAAATGGATTTAGATGCAGTTTTTTCATAGATAGCGATTCAAGAGGAAGGTTTATTTCTATAATACATCCGCGCAAGGCCAGGGCGGGTCACTAGTATATAATATAATAATCAAGGTTTCATAATTACGGCAAACTGAAGACAGGGTGCTATAGCACTCATTAGGGGAAGTCTATGGCCAGTGGACTAATATAGATTGATGCTGAAGAATTTCCCAAGTTTTTCATTTTATTATTGTAAACCTTTTGATTTAATTTTGATAATATACCTCCTTTTATCCTTAGATAGAAGTCCGATGACAGGGTCAATGGCAGCTGAGATAAGATTCTGTGCTTCCTTCACTCGGCACATGGCTTCCTCTATCTCACGCTGGGCAGCTTCGTTGCTCTTCGCTTGAGGCTTCACTATTGCTTGAGTCGAATGAAGAACCTGCAACGTTGATTACAAATTGATAATCAAAAAACTTCAACTGTAAAATCATTTTTAATTAATTAAAAATATCAAAAAATGCTTTTTTAGATGGATGATATAATTTATTGACTCGAGAAAAATATATATTTTGGTAAGTAGTATCTTAAATCCTATGTTAGGTTTATCTAGATACTATACTCTGATTCAGAAATATAGATATTTTATGTAAACAATGACATTTATGAATGAAAACTTTACAAAAGCTTATAACAATAACAGACAACAGCAGGATAGCTGCAAGCCAACAACTAAAAAGCAAAATTAAAACTTCTATAACACATAATTGCTCAAGCACAGCGAAAAAGATGAACGTTCGAGTTCGATAACGAATGAGATGCCAATGGAATGATGAATGAAAACTGTCAAAATCACGAATAGGTTGAAGCTCCTGCAACTTGCTATGATGATACCAGTGTCATAAAATATTTTTCACCAATATTCCAGTGTATTTGCAACTCATTTGTTTACAAAAAATATCTATATTGTTGAATCGCAGTATAGGGTTCTCTAAAACTAGGTATGCTTAAAGCGTAACATGCATAGTGCGGTGTCACATTCAAACACAGCAGTGTCACCACCACCCTGTTTACATGTAGTGCTCTGCATGGCGTGGCTGGTAGGTATACAGTTGTACACAGGCAATCCACCAATTAAGCGCATGTGACTTGATTCAATCTAGTATACAGTATTTACAGTAATGTACTTATCACAAATCCACAGATGTAAAGTTATGAAATGAGAAATCTGGCACATATGTTACAAGTACTCTTTGCCTAACAAAATTATTATAAAACAGAAAAGCTTAATAAACGAACCTTGATGATTTGTCCATCGACAGAAGATCCACTGAGCTGCAGCGCAGGGATCATGCTCTCTTGCTCCGTCATCTCCACCAGGGCAAACCGGGTCTTCTCTTCCCCCCTCTCACAGAACCTCATATACTTCACCTCCCCCACTTGCCCAAAGTGATCTATCAACTGCTGCGAACCCAGATTACCTACTTCAGCAATCAATAAGGTTCTTCTAATCTCCTCAATAATTCGAGAGTCCAAGGTCGCTGGCAGGGGAGGGTACGGAGGTAGACCTAACGACACCATCTTTGGATCGAGCGAATTAAAGACTTGGTTCGGCGGGACACCTTCTAGCGTGTTTATGATGTGTGAAGGCAGTCGCGGCTCAACAGAATTCAAACCTGGCACCAATGTGCCATTGTTGGACATCTCCAAAGCTTTATGTTCGTCCGGTATATCCCCGGACTGCATCGGAATCACTATCAACGCTCGGTCGATGAAGACCGTGTTGGTCATGTGCTGAGCGACACTCACTGTAGCAGAATCGTAGTATTTTACGTAGCATATTCTGGACTGGACGGGACAGGATACATCTCTAATTGTCGGGTACAGTCGGATATCGTCGATCTTGCCCAGATATCCAAACAATGTTTGCATCTGATCCTTAGTCGCTTGTGGCGCGATATTGGTGACTTGGATCACCCTCGTGCTGCCGGACACCATTTTCGATGACTTACACATTTGTGGCGGTTGTACTAAATAACATAATCAACAAGAGTTCTAAGTTATATTCTGATTCAATAATTACCCTACATGTTGGTGTTATTTGCGAATAAATATGAAATGAATAGAACTTTCGTGAAATACACACGCTACAGTCAGTTGTCAATAAGTTAGTGATGTCCATCCACGATTTGTTTGATTGATTATAATGCGAATCGATAACGTTGCACCCTGCTCGTTCATGACGAGACGCGACGTCTTTGTTTCCGTAGTCGATTGATAAAATATTTTTATTTTTTTCAATTGTGGGAATCACAATAAAGTCAACTGTAGTTATTTTTTATTTATCCATAAAAAATTACGAATGTCCTACTTTTTCTTTTCGGCCATTTCGAATCGCGCATCCGGTATCTGGCTTGGATGTTGGCTGATGTAACAAATCTCATGACAGGTCCAGACCAAGCGAACGAGATATAGAGCGAGCGATGGCTAACAAATGAACGATTTCATTGTCATGGCGAAAGCAAGTGAGGACCTTTGTTCGCCATCGGCCGTGCTCCGTCGTCGCCGGCTTTCACCGTGTAAAATCAATGTTGAGGTGGCTAAAAATTTTCATTTTCTGCTCGTGCGCGTATTGCTCGTTTATATTTTAATTTGATCTCAGCTTTATAAAATACCTAGGTTACTACGATTACCTATTACGGAGGTTGGTTTTGTTTTAGACTGGCCGAATAACTTGCCGAAAGTACATGTACATGTACACAGTACATGTACCTACCTGGATTAGATTCATTTATGGTGGTACGATTTTGAAGAATTATGTAAGGTTGTTCTTACGTGACATAAAATAATAAAAAAGATGAAGTATTCGGTGAAACATTTCAGACAAAAGAAAAATAACAATGACAAAATTATAAATTTCAGACAAACTTTGAAATCGATTTTACAAAGCACCACAACACTATTGAGTGTAGCATGTGACAAAACAACCTACTGTTTGGTAGTTTATTTTCCTCTTTTATCAGCGAGCTGGCACCCCAATACTTCACGGCTCTATGCCTGCTCTACAGGGAGCCACATTATTATGAAAAATTTGCGCGCCATTTTTAAAAATATATTCTACATGATCACTAATTATTTTACTACAAGAGCAAAGTTAATTCGAATTCGTTACTTCATAGAACTACTTCCCCCGTACCTATCAGTTGATGTAAACAATCCACAGCAACTATAAATAGCTGGCAAATATAACAATGGCTAGCACCGATGCAACAGAATCGTTGAAGCTAAAACTAAAATCAGGTACATTCACATTTTACGTACCGGTACGAGCAATCTTTTGAGTAGGTAGTTACCTCATCATTTCTGACTAGTATCTGCCCGCGGCTTCGCACGCGTTGTATCTATGGAAAAGTCTCAAGGCTATTTCCATCCCATGGGAACTGATTTTTGGAATGAAAAGTAGCCTAGTAGGTATGTGTTATTCCAAATTTCAGCCCGATTCGTTAAGTACCTAGTTATTCCGTGAAAGATGAACAAACATCCTTCCACACATCCGTACAAACTTTCGCGTAATACCCCTACTTTACGCGACTCCATTATGCGCGGTTTCACTATGAAGCGAAATTCAAATTTCGAATTTTTGAAAAGTTTATTCAGGTTTGGACATATTGCAGAGTTGCAGAGTATAGACAGACAATAATTATGAGTTATGAATGTATTTTACGAGACGTGAAAAAAAACGCTAGGTACTCAAAAGACAATAAGTAGATGTATTTTTCCGTAAAAAATAATTAATAGTATGTACCTACTTACTTTACTACTTTGTACCTACTTACTTTACTTATATGCGTATGCATAAGTGTTCTTAGAATTAAAGTGATTGATTAAAATGATTCGTATTTTTTTTGTATTTATTTTTAACTACCTACGTATGTTTTATCATAAACCTCGAAATACGCGAATTTCTGTTAATGCGATTTTTTCTGGAACTTACCTATCCTTATCTATTCATAAGCCTATCCCTCGCCTCGCGTAAAGCGGGTTATTACTGTATTAGTTAGTACCTACATACCACGTACCTACATTATGTATGGGATAATGGTAAGGATAAAGCCCACCCACTTACTATTTTTTATACCAACTTTAGTACTTAGGTACCTAAAATATAAAATAGGTCCAACATTTCCAGCCAGAAAATTAAAACTTTCAAGAGAGATAGCACTGTGTAAAGCCCGTGACTCCGAGAGATGTATGAATGAAGAACTTGCAGTAGTCAAAGCTGAAAACGAGTTCTTGGAAGCGCAACTAGAGGTACATACCTACTTACAATAATAAAAAAAACCTAAATCTATGGGTGGGTACCTACCTAACCTAGTTACATGATCATAAGAAAGTGTAGGTACTTAACTTACCTATGTTATTATGGTATTTAGGTATACTTTTACTTGTTCGGGCTTTATCTACATACATCGAAAATCTACTTAGGTATAGTAGAGGGACTAGCTGTCGCGAAATTAGTTAATCAATAACTCTATTTATTTCGTTGTTATTTTGTTTTTGTTTTCAAAATAAAATAGGAAATAAATTTTTACTTAGATAATTAAATAAATTGATTATTTTCTTCGCGTCAATCTTTTGTTTATTAAGCGCGCTCCATATTCTCGGCAAAAGTACACGAGCGAGACATAGCGAATACGAGAGTGTGGAGGACATATTCGGCAAGTCTCGCCTATGTTCGTGCAGTCTCCATCCCGTGTCGGTATTTCGTATCCGAATCAAAGGGCTCTCGTGTAGTTTTGCCGAAACACAAAACACTCCCTCCACATTCCCGCCGCGTCAGTCACACAATGCTGCAGCGACAGCTGTTTCCACGTCCATCTCGTTCGAGTACCGAGCGCACAAATGCGCGAGCGAGAATGTGGAGACCTGCTCTCGTCTCGTCAATAGTTTTGGCGAGACCCGAGACAAAACCTCTCGTGGAGAATGTGGAGCGCGCTTTAGTGTCCATCTCCAAGGACATCTGTTAACTAACTGTTAAGTAACACACATGAGGTTACGGGTGACTTTAACCGGCGGTTAGCCTACTCTACACTTTACTTGGTGAAAGAGGCCCTCAGTCTTTATCTATTTTAGGATCTTAAAACTCACATCGCCCAGGCGAAACACCAGATTTCCATGATAGAAATCTGCTCGTCCTCTGAGAAATCCAAGATGGAAGCACATATCAAAAACTTAGAACATCATAAAAGAGGCTTTCAAGACATTTTTGACAAAGGTAATGAACGCTACACTATACCGCGACTCAAAATTTTTTTTTGTAAACGAATGAGTTACAAAACAAGGTAGAACATATTTTACGTACCTGGTATCTTCAAATCAAGCTGCAGGAAATCAAAATAATTCGTGGTTTTGACAGTTTTCATTCATCATTGTTAGGGCGGAAACATATTTACGTGTCGCGACATAACCCCCACCACCGCTCTGGCGCAATCGGCGAATCGGCGGCTAGCATTCTGCGACACGATAGACCGTGTCGCGACACGACACGCCATACAAGTATGTCCCTAACCATACTAAATGTATGAAACCGATATGCTTCTGGCGCGCCCCGACACACCGCGACACGCAAGTATGTTTCTGGCATTACCCTGCTGTTGTCTGTTATTCTCATTAGTTTTGTTAAGTTTTCATTCATAAATGTCAATATTAACAAAAAATATTTAGGATTCTAAATCAGATTACAGGTATTTTTACTACTTATGTAGGTATCTACCCAAGTAGGGATTGTAAGTAGGTACGTTTCTACTTAAGTATCTAGTTCTATTTTTTTTTACTAAGGTTAGGTAGGTAGGTACCTATGGATATGGTAGCTTTATACAATTTTTATCTAAGGCTATGGCTATTTCAAAATACCTACTAAAACAAAGATAATTTTATTGTTTTTACATAATGTACAGTTAGGGTACCTACTACAATTTTTAAATCTGGTTGCATATTGCGATTCAAGTAAATGGAACTTTTAAAATCTTATCGCATTTTCGGATTCTTAGATCGTAGTTATTATTTATTCTTATGGATTTACCTAACTATTGATCGATTAAGGTAGATCGTCTCTCGTACCAACTAACATTGATTCGCCGCTACTGGACATTCAGTCGCTGAAAGTACTAGAACACCTGTGATCCCGTGGGATGACGATCTGAGAAATACTGTATTGGCGCAATGACGTCATTAGCGGCTTATGTCCAGCAGCAGACAAACGTTGATAATGATGATGACTAAGTTATTAGACCTGAAGAGCTATTGAGAATTTCCACTACAGAGTCATCGACTCTGAATCTGACGCAGATTCGCGCGAAATTCAAATATTGAAACAATTTTTAATATTTTATGCATTCTACACGGAATTTAAATAATGAAAAAGTAATTTCCCGTAAGAAGTAAAACATTTTCTATGAACCCATGTTTTGACTCATTTCGATTTAGAGCTACTTTCGGAGAAATTAATAATATATTATTACTAAAAATCAACATTTTACCGAAAGGTCTATTATCTAATATATTTTTGTAAAATGGGGTGATAGAAAATGGTCTACGTCTGTGGATAACTACTTATCTGGTATTTTTATTCCTTGAAAAATGCAGAATATAATGAAATCCGCTAAATATTTGAATTTCGCGCGAATCTGCGTCAGATTCCGAATCGATGACTCGGTAGCGGAGAGTCTGAGAATTTCCACTTCCGAGTCTCTGTAATCGACTCGGAATCTGACGCAGGTTCGCGCGAAATTCAAATATTTGTAGTTGTAGAGAAATAAAAAGTCAAATTTGATCCATATCCGTTCAGTACTTTTTGCGTGAAAGAGTAACAAACATCCATCGATCTATCCATCCATCCATCTATACATACTTACAAACTTTCGCGTTTATAATATTACCCAGTAGGATGACATATCCACCCAATAATTTATTGTAAAATGGGGTGATAGAAAATGGTCTACATCTTGTGGATAACTAATTTTCTGGTAGGTACCTAGGTACTCTATTTCTTGCACAATGCAGACTAAAATAAAACCCATAAAATATTTGAACAGAACAGAACTTGTGTGAGACAGAATCCTTGCCCGTGACTCGGAAACAGACTTTCTGAATCTCTGCATTTAATTTTATTTAAGTTTTGCTTGATGGTGATAATCATCTATTAAACCCGTCACACATAGAATCCATAGCCGGGTTGGAGGCGATGGCGTGCTAGTTGTATCCTATTGAATCATATGAAAGACTACACATACACCGGAGGCGGTGGCGGTGCGGTACCATTAAGATACAACCCGCACGCCTTAAAGGGGTATTACACTACACGGTATTCAGGGACCCTAACCCTAACTAAGAGTGGTGTAGGTAATAAGATTTAGGGTCCGGGACGGACCCGAAAAGCCTTGCTCCCTAATCGCCCTAACTACCGGGCCCTGAATAACGTGTAGTGTAATACCGCTTTTAGCCTTCGGCCCGGCCACGGCTTCAGTGTGTGGCGGCTTTTAGACCTAAAACAAAAATGAATCCCCAGAGCAAATGCAACACGAGTTCCGTGTAAAAGAACAGCAAGAGAAAGAAGCAGCAGAGGATGAAATTTTGCGGCAGAAAGAGAAAGAACAAGCTGAGAAGAAGGAGCAAGAGGCTAGAGAAGTAGCCGCCATCGAGGCAGAGTGCGATGCGATCGAACAGGAGTGTGCGGTGCTAAAGGTACATAGGAAATACCTACTTGACACTAGTTTTTATTTGTTTCAATTCTTTGATTGTAATTTTCTTCACTTTACAGTAGGTACTTGTAAAACAAAGTATCTTCCCTCTCTCTGTCTATCTGTCCCTATGTATGCTTAGATCTTTAAAACTACGCAACGGATTTTGATACGCTTTTTATTTTAAGGCTTGATATCCCAACAAAGGCCGCGCGTTTGTGATTTTTAAAACCACCTGATACTTAGAAAATAGTATTTAACATTCTGATAAAAAGGTATTTCATACTCAAGGATCTAGTCTTTTCAAAGTTGCATTCAGTTAAACGATCTGATGAGTTTCACTAAATAAAAAAAAATCCCGAAATTACCCCTTTTTGCAAAGTTTTTTCAATATTATGACTAAAATACTGGTATTTTTAATATTTTTTTTGTACTGAACTAAAAACACTTAATATTTCTAAACATATTCGTAGAGTTTGACTTGATAAAATGATTTTCATAATCACTGTGTTTGAATAACTACAAAATGCACCAGCGCGGCGGCTTGGCAGGCGCGATCAGTCGCGCGCTGGCGCTTACAGACGACGGATGTGTGTCAAATTTTCCCGCGACATTTTTGTGCACAAATCAATCAGTTTTGGCGAATTTATTGTATTGTTGCAAGTTATTCATAATGGGCAATAAACAATGCAAGCGAAAAAAGTCGACTACAGTCATAAAAAGAATAAATAAAATGCGTAAAATATAATTCACTCCAAAGATATGAAAAGAAGTAAGTAAATGATTCGTTTGTTATGACATTTTAGTCTCTGACACAATCACGTTAGATTTCATTTTACTTCAACCTCTGTTGTCACTATGACCGTAATCATAGTGCCATAGTATAAGAATATCAGTAGGTATTATTATATTAGGTATAATATAAAAATATAAAATTTGGCTCCCATTTGTAATTTAAGCGCGTACTTATAGCTCAATGAATACTTTAAATAAGATGTTGAAACTTTGCATGATAATAGATATTTATAAAAGGAAAGTTATAGTTAGCAGATATTTTAAAATAATCTTTACATTAGTTGTAAAGAGAAAATACCTAAACAATCGCGCGCTGAGAGCATTCTCAGTCAGGCCGCCCTGCCGCCCGGCCCCCGACTCATTCTCGCTTCGGCTTTCTGACGGGGAGCTTGTGTCGATTGCGGTGCTTGCATGTTGTTGATGAATTTCGTGATTGTTACAGGATACCAATATCACCAAAAGACGTGACATATGAACATGTATTATAAAATATTGAATTGTTAGTACATACATAACTATACATTGCTTGTGTATATATACCAAAACGGTACATCTATGAAAATTTAATGTATACGCACAAAAACAGGAGTAGCTTTTTGAAAAATTGTGATGTTCATAATAGAATCACAAGAAACAAGAATAAGCTACACATCCCATCATTTAGATTACAAAAGGTGGGGAAATCATTTTTGGGTAATTGTGTGCGCTTCTTTAGTAAGCTTCCATCTGAAGCTACTAAGCTCTTTATTCGTAGATTTAAACAGTACATAAAACAAAATCTTATCAAGAAGGCATATTACTCCATAAATGATTACATTATTGACGTTAATGCCGACAGTAGTTTTTAATTACCTACCTATTTAATTTTTATAAATAAATAAAAATACTGTCGGTGTGGACAGTACATTGTATTATATTGAAACATTGTATTAGACACATAAGTTGTACACGTGCTAGTGGTTTCTATTTCGCTTCTTCCACTAGTGGACAAAAGATAGAAGCGAGGGAAAATCAATTATCACTTTATTTCTTATATTATTTAGATAATTATGTATAGTTTAAAATTTGACTTCTTCTAAGTGCTTATTTTGTAAGCCTATAGAAATAAAGATGTTGATTTACTGATTTACTGACTTACTGTGTGTTTGACACTCATAAATTCGTATAGGTACAGTGAACTTTTTAGGGTTCCGTTTTTTAATTGCCAAAAACCTGATATGTCAACCAATGCAAAGATATTTTTTAAAGCATTTACCACGCACGGAAGCACATAGAAAACAAATAGAAAGATATTACAAAAAGATTCCAGCGAATGGTTAGAGCTGAGAAGAAAGATTCTAACGGCGTCAAATTTTGCCAAAATTGTAAATAGGCGACAAAACACAAACGTGAAAAATTTAGTGAAATTGAACAGCTGGGAACCCAACTAAACATCAAAATAGATCCTTGCGGTCTATTTATAGACAATACCCATTTCTAGGTGCAACTCCCGACGGAGTTGTGGGAGAAGACACAATTGTGGAAATGAAATGTCCCATTACCGCTTATAAGTCCGCTTTGGAGGAGGCAATAGAAAAGAAAAAAGTAAAGTTTTGAAGAAAATCAGCAAATGGATACCAAATAAATAAAAAACATACTTGGTTCATCCAAGTGCAAGGACAATTGCATATAACAGGTCGACGGGAATGTGTTTTTGGGGTATGGTCTGGCTGCGATAAGCCGATAAAAATAGAAGTAATAGAAAAGATGACCAATACTGGAAACAATTTATGGAAAATGAATTAATACTTTTTTATGAAACATACATAATTATGTTACCTGAACTATGTGATCCCAGACATGTTAGAAATATGCCATTATGAGATTTGAGCGAATTCAAATAAATATTTTCCTGTTGATTTAGAGGTTTTATTACTGAAATATAATCTTCGTACAAACCATCGAATTATAACCTATTTCGACGTAAAATTATCACTTTTGAAGTAAAAGTTCCCGTTGAACTGAGGGTTCAGTACCTACATAAGTTTAGGTAGTTTGTTTATTTGGCACCGGACACGCACTTCATCTCTTTTAGTAAGTCGGTCAAAATAGTTTTGAAAACTACAGTACCTACCCAGTACCACCTATAAGATAATAAGGTTAGTACCTAAGTACCTAAAAAAAACAATTTATGTACCTAAGATAGAATAAAATGAAATAGAAAACTCTTTATTTGTGTGAAATACAATAAACGTAAGTAGGTACGCACAAACATAACATAACTATCAACCAACAAGTGGAAAACTGTATTTTAGTTATAAGTTTATAACTATCTATAGCATTTTACAATCATCATCATGGATCTTCTAGATAGATTACCTCGACGAGATCGCTTATAAGCGATAATGCCGCCTATTGAACCTCTGTATTGTATTGTATCGTATTTCTCTATTTTCAATGTAGGTATTTTTGTACTGTATTGTAAACTACATTATGTAATGTGCTGAACTCTCGTCGGTTCAATGGGGACTCGCACTTGACTAGTACTTTTTAGTAAGTTAGGAATTGGGAATGCTAAAGCGTAGGTAGGTATGCACAAAATATATTCTACTAAAAGCCTAATGTGCGGAACCCTTATGCACTGGTGACTCACACTTGAAAAGTATTTTTTATTACAGTAGCTACTACTGATATAAAAAATACATAACCTATCATACCTACCTCTACATAGGTTAGGTAAAAAATGCAAATTTATTCGATTTGATGATTTTACAAGTTAGTACCTACCTAGGTAACTAAACCACCCTCAATAGTGTTGTTTAGGTGTGTGCGTGACCTGTGTGCGCATTGTGAGCGCGCTGTGGCTGTGTGTGCGTGTCTGCGGGTGGCGGGCGCGGAGTAGCGGGGGCAAAATTGAAATCTGAGCTGACTTACCATGCGCTCTTAAAGGAAGGTTTATATCCTAATACCTAATGCACCCGCGCGAAACCGGTGCGGGTCGCTAGTTGTAAATAAAGCTTCCCAAAAATTGTATGCTTATAAACTTACCTCCGACCTGTAGGTACCTTCTAAGTAAATTATTGTGTTATATTCTCTTGCCTATAAGCGGTATTACACTACACGTTATTCAGGGCCCGGTAGTTAGGGCGTTTATGGAGCAAGGCTTGCCGGGTCCGTCCGGTCGCCGCTCTAAATCTTATTACACCTCTCTTAGTTACAGTAAGGGTGTGTCCCCAGTAGGCAAAATGTGAGCGGCCGACTGAGTGAGCCGCAAATTTGTGGCGAACAGCTTCAAACTCAGATCAGTTTGCGTGCGTATCGCAAGCACTGGAACCTGCGAGTCGACCGCTAACTGAGACAGTCGGCGCACGTAACGCTGCAAACTGCGTACAGTGAGCGCAAACTAGCAAACTGTGCTGTGGACACTCAATTTAAAATATATGGAAGGGCGTACTGAACTGATACGCCGCAAACTCAGTCGGCTGCTCACAGTTTGCCTACTGGGGACACAGCCTAAGGGTCCCTGAATATCGTGTAGTGGAATACCGCGTTATCTCTTGGCTATGCAGACGTAGATTTCATTGATCAAGACTTCCGTACCTTCTTAATAAACTCGACCATCTTCTCAGTACTTACCTTGCTTTTGTTTAATTTATTGTTTGCGCAAATCTTAACTAATATAATAAACTCAAAAGTTTCTATGGATGTTTGTTTCTCTTTCACGCAACTTTCGCGAAAGACACTTGCGCGAGTTACCATTTGCGGGAGTGGACACTTTCGCGAAAAATCAGAAAGCTCTTAATATCTCTCGAAATAGACTTCGAGAGTTGCGGATTTCGCCATTATGTAGATAATTTCGCTTTCTTTGATCTGACATTTATATTACTTTCCCATTCTCCTTCCCCTGTTTACCCCATAAAGAGAAACATAATATGATTCGTTAAAATATTATTTTAACGTAGACCTTCTTAGCACTTGGTGCTACAGTGCTACGACGGCGCCGCGTAGCAAATAAAAGACTTTAACGAGACTGCACTTTTCTTACTCACACTATAATTCCTCGTGGCTTTGAAACTTCCCAAAACCTGAAGAGTTACGCTTTTCACTATGACTAATTGTGAAGCTTTTGCCCTTTATTTTAAACTAGATGCGCCCCGCGGCTTCGCCCGCGACCCAGACATATTTCAGAAATTTATTGCACAACCCCTGGGGGTTATTTCGTTAAAATAAAAAATATATGTTTAGTTATTTATTTCATACTTTATTTATACCGAGTTTTAAGTAAATCGAACCAAGGAAAAATAATTTTACAAACTTTACCTCCCTATTTAACCCCCTCAAATGTTTATTTTTGATAATTTTATTAGCCTATGTCTTATTCTAGGTCCTCAACTATCTACGTACCAAATGTCATCTAAAAAAACTTAAGTAATTACGGAGATTACTTATAACAAACATTCACACAGACTTTCCCATTTATTATAATACTAGCGACCCGCCCCGGCTTCGCATGGTTTTATTATACGTATAAACCTTCCTCTTGAATCACTCTATTAAATAATAGCATCAAAATCCGTTGCGTAGTTTTAAAAATTTAAGCATTCATAGGGACATAGGGACAGAGAAAGCGACTTTGTTTTATACATTTAGTGATAGTAAGAAGAAGTAAGATGAACCGGCTGATTCTTAGTAATTCTTACCCCTAAGTATAAACATATTTTGACGCAGACCTTCGTAGGACTTGGTGCTACGGTGCTACGAGGCGCCGCGCTTATATTAAAAAAACAAGTAAACGTAATTTTTTCCAAAATTCTAAGGAACATAATTCATTTAAAATACTTGCGGCCAAATTTTGATAGGCAACCTGGTATAATATATATTCTCCTTCTTACAAATAAACATAAAAATTTGGTCTTAAACAAAAAACGATGAGCGGGCTAATCCTGCAGTCGGACTATTATGGCTATGGCACTCATTAGCGAAGGCCTATGTCCAGCACTGGGCTGGTGTTTAACTGGGTAATATAGATTGATGATTTGAGGGTAGATAATGCAATCGGCTTTAAACCCACCTTTTTATGCATTCGTTAAATGTTAGTAATAAATAAAGTCAGGAAAACAAAAAAAAATATAATATGTAGGAAGGAACTAATGTTTCTTGTACACTTTTTCAGAAAAGAAATAATGCAATAATGCTGAAACTTCGGCGCAAGCTATTGGAAACTGAAAGCACTAGACGCGAATTAATGAAGAGATCCGCAGATAATATTGAGAACGTTGAATAAAACAAAAGAATTGGTAATACGAGATGTTTTTTATTTAAAAGGACTAAAGGCTTGACCGCGGCAAAATATTCTTTCTACTGTTTAATTGAATGTAAACACATTAAGTAGGTACAGAGAGTGGCGCGGTAGAATTGTCTACCGGAGAATATTGCCGGCCGCGCCGCGCCTGTCTCTCAACTCTCAGTACAGTGGAGCGCAGTGCGGTTCAGCCTTAAACACTAAAGTAGGTAAACCAATTAAAATACATGATTATATTCTAGGTAACTACTTACCTAGGTTACAATAAACCAACAGAACACACGTAAAATTATTTACACAGTATAGGTAAGTAATGAATAGGTTAGTAGGTACCCCTACCTACCACATGTGTATTACTTTGTCTACAGTAGTAGCACAGCCTAGGTACCTACAAAGTGTTGTCACAAATTTATCGAATACTAATTCTGTGTATTTTTTGTGAACATACGTAATATTAGTTGTCTAGTTGAAGAAGCAAGGCTACACTTCTTTTGATCCAGTGTGCGGCGGGCTTATCAGACGGCAAAAAGAAAGCCAACACGAAGTTAGAGGAATGACCAGTGGTGGCCAGTACACCTTTTCTCTCTAAAGTCTTGTAAAGGGGGCATTTGTATCTAGTGCCTTCCGTAAATTCGGCTTTGAGACACGGAAACAACCATACCACAGGTAAATCATCATTCAATATTTTGGGAAACTGTTCTTTTATAGCGTGCGTCTTTCTGTCCCAACGTCCCCCATCCATGAACAAGCCATGCACAAAGACTCCCTTATCTGCCCCCACGTCCTCATAATCAACTTTGCGGACCTCAAAGTCAAATATTAATAAATCTATCGGAATTTTCTTAGCTCTAGCATAGTTCTGGACTGAACCCGTTAGAAAAGCTTGTGTAAAGAAGAAACCTGATAGCCAAAATGTGGGTGGCTTCCCGTGGTCATACCATTGTTGTAAAGCTTGTAATCGTTCCACGAAATCGGCGACATAGCTTGGCAACGGCTTCAAGCTAGGGTACGATACTTTCATCCAGTTTGCTGGGACTCTCCCGAGCATCATTGAATTTGCTTGATTGTCTAATGCGGGTGACATAACAATAAGGCCTTTGACTGCTTTTTGCAGGTCCATTAAGGATGATTTAATTTCTAATAATAACTTGTTAAATCTTTCCATTTCTTGTATGAGCACCGTATTCATGGATTCATTATAATCGACAGGATATTTTTTCGACGATTCTTCAACGTCAAACGGTGCGGGTATCTTGGATTGGATTTCTACAGCCATTTGGATAAGCACCGCTTCGGTGTTGCCACCTTCGCTGCTGCCGCCTGCGCCTTCTACTAAGACTAGAGCCGCCGTTAGAGCCATAGAAATAGTATAATCGCGTGTAATGCCCGCATTCATATGTAGTCCGTACACATCTGGTGGCGGATTTATCGGGACTGTTTCTATGTGTTTCAGGTAATCTTGGTATTCGCATCTGCGTGGGAGCCCGTACTGAGGTCCTAAGTCACAAAATAGATAGTTGGGATCGTTCACCACATTTTCATTTACATAATTGTCCAAAATTGTAGTAATCAATCGTCGGTCCCAATCATCGGTTACCCGTCCACCGTAGTTACATTCACCGGTTAAATATTTGATTGCGACGTATTGGACCTCTTCGTATTGATTCAAAAACAATTGTAATTGCATCACGGATATTTGGAAGTCGGAGTCATTGAAACCATACTGAATATTCCATCCTAGGGGTCCAAACTTTTTTCTTTCTTGAACAACAGCATGGAAAAAACTTATGCCATATAGCAGTTTACTGAAAGTCTTAGCTTTACCCGGACACCCTTCATAAAATTCTGGTTCTTTAACGGGCTCAGATATGTACGAACGATTCAAGTTGTGCTGTAAACCAGTGGGAGGTTCGTTGGTCATCTTTACTCCTATTTGAAGAATAGACTGCGGGAATCTATCAGAAGGATAACTGGTTAGCCACAATCTAAAGCTCAGATCGGTGTTTGTGAGGTCAAAACCTTCGATGATTTTTTCCAGAAAAGGCATCCAAGAAACAGCTAAATGACAATTCTGTAAACATACCCATCCACCTTCATTCTGAGCGCGCTCCATCATAGCTTTCGCGATAGGCCCTTGTCCTTGGCCTAGTGATATAGAGTTAAATCTATTAGCGTAACCCATTCTCTCACAGTATTTTATAAGAGCACCCATAGGGTCCGAGCCAGGAGATAATATGAATATTAATGGTGCAAGACAGTTAGAATCTCCGAATGATTTTCCGATATCAAACGGGGGTGGCGTGATGAACTTTTTGCCCATAACCTTTTCAAGGAATTCAGCTATTGCAATTGTTAATTTGTCAGGTCTTAAAACTCTTACCACTAACAGCTTTTGAAATTGGGTTAGTTTAGTGTCCCAAACACCAGGTAATACTTTATTGTGCGGTTCCATGTCATCGTAAACTTCTTGCCATTGACGAAGTTTTGTCACGAAATCGTCTTTGAATTCCTTAAAAACAGGAAGGAGAGATAATCGACAGATTTCATCCCAACCTCTGGCAGGCAACCATTCAGTAGGATTTTTCAAGGGGTTCTCAACAGCTATTCCTCCAGTAATAAGAAAGAGATGTTCATCTTCTGCCATGTCACCGGTTGACATAAGCATTTTTGCGCACATTATAAAAGAAAACATTAGCTTGTCTTTATCGAAAAGTGATCTACAAACATTACTGTACAAATTGTAAGTAAACGTTTCTCTTAAGAATTTAAGTCTTTTATCCAAATCCTTTGACTTGTTAGCGTTTTCGATGGATATTATATACAAGTTAATAAACCAAGTAAGCGAATACTGGTACATAGGATCGACATTAGGTAGTTCCGTGACACAATAGTATAAAACCGCGGAGTGAGATGCAATTGGCCTGTATCCAAGTCGGAATTCCTCGATTATTTTTTCAGTCTCCACACTAGCTTCTTGCTTCTTCATTATATCTATTGCTAATAATTTAGACGAGTCTAATACTTCAATGGCTGTTTCATCTTCTAGGATATCACCTTTTGATTCTTGTAATGTACGTAAAATATCGTCTTCCACGCCTTTCAATGCTGCTTTATTGTTTGCCGATTGTACGATTAGTTTTTCACGCTTTTCTTGTAAATCTGGCCTCTCTTTTGCAACTACAATGCCAAGTAGTTGATCCTCTAGACCGTCTTTAGTGAGAGCAAAGTTTATCAAAGTAACTTTGTTAAAAACTTCAGGTAAATAATGAGGATTTCTGAGCTTTGTAGTCATGTAAAGTCTAAAATTAGGGTGATATTCGATAACGTTCTCCCCGAGAGCAATAAATTCTTTGCCGCCTTGCATATAGGTGTTCTTCATCAAAACTGGATCCAAAGGTGCTTCTACATCTTCGAGTATGCAGTCGATTAAGGCAGGCTTTCCGTACTCAAGACATGTTTCTATAACTTTCATGTAGTTACCATCGACGAACTTAAGAAGTTGTAGATCATTAGCTTTTTCCATAACTTTAATCCATTTGTTAGCCTGACCTTGGGGATCCACCAGTAAAGACCACCTCATGGAGTTGTCTTGTATAATCGCATTGTCAGTTGAAAACGAATCACGTGGTAAACCGGCAATATACCAATTTTGAATTTTTATATCTGTACCCAGTACGTCTTTAAAGACGAACACATCGGAATGCGGCATATCTAGTTTTATTACCAGTTTGCGCCATCTGTCTATATTCTCAATTCTGACTGGTAAAGTATACGGGGCTAGGTAAGCAATAATGCCACAAGAAACCAGAATGTCTCCCGCCAAATTATCGTATAAAACTTGTAAGTTCTCAGCAGCTTCAGTCCATCGTACTCTTTCTCCTCCTAATCCACCAATCAACTTTTCAGCTCTGAACAATTTATCGATACAAAGTTGTACTTCATCTTCAAGAGCCTTTTTCTTTGCGTTTGCTTCTGCTAATGCTTCGTTTAATTCTGCCAGGCGAGCTTCCAAACGAGCTACCATTGCTTTTTTATCTTCCAAAATTGCCATAGTTTCAGAAAATTCTTTTTCAGCAGCGTTTAGTGCAGCTTTTTTTGGCGCTACAATTTTAGCAACAGCGTCATACATGTCCATAGCGATGATCCATTTGCATAAGCCTTCTGCAGCTGTTGAAGCTTTAGCGATTATATGAGGTTTAAAATCCTTGTGTGGCAAGTATTCCTTTCTAATTTTTTTCATTGCCTCAACAGGAATATTGTCTTTGTCAAAATTTTTTAATCCTTCTAAGAATCCCATGTCACCTAAAATCCTTTTACTTGGTCCCCAAAAATCTAATATCTTTTTCCCGGGATTGTCAGGGTCAGGTATTTTATCAGGTGGAATACCTTTTATTACGCATACGGCAGCCATGACTAATTTTACAGTAGCAGGAGGATTTTTCATAGATTTTACTATCGTAATATCAGCTGGTTTTAGTGTGTTTAATGCTGATATTGCATCTTCTAGAATTGGTAAAGCGAGAGCCAAATCAGCTTCGCAGTCTACTTTTAGTTCTTGAGCAGCAGCCGCTTGAACGTTTGCAACTTTTTGATCCTCTTTTACTTGAGCAGCTGCTTTGTCAGCCACAGCAGTTTCTGCTTCAATTTCTTCCATCATTTTTACAGATTTTGCAGCCATTACAATAAGTTGCGGTTTTAAGGCATTTAAATCTTTCTGCATTATACCTACTGCTTCAGCAGCTTGCCTAAGTTTGTCTAAGCCATTGGTATATCTGAGTTTTGCTGCTCTTAGCTCACGTTGCCTTCTGTTAGTCAAAGAAGTAAACGATTTAATTAAATCTAAGTATGACGCCGAGGTTATGTAGGTTTTTCTACCGTAGTTGAGGTAAAAGCTAGCAGATACTTCCCTTGCGTCAACATGGAATTGTTTACAAGCTATTACTGCTGCGTGTTTAACTTTATCTGGTACGTTCACTTTGACCATGTAGTAATTTGCTACCATCTCTAAGGCATCCTCAGGCCAACTATCATACCAATCGATAGTGCAGCAGTTCACAAGAGATGGATACAATCTTAATCTTGTTCTGAAAGAATTTCCTATGGGGCTAAAGCACAAAACAATGTGAAGTTTGGCTTTACATCGACCAACAAAGAAGGCAAGTATCTGCAAAGGGCTTATATCAAGGTTCCTGTTCCCTCCTTGGGCACCTAATCGAACAAGTTCTAGAATTTCTTGCTGTTCATCTAGACCATATAAATTTGGAACCTCTCCAGAGTTTAATAAACTGTCTAAATTTTGTATGAAGGTTTCTAACTTGATCTGACTTTCAGTAAACAAAAAAGTTGTATCTTTGTTAAGGCCACCAGATTCTCGTAAAACCAATTTTATATCGTCGCCCCAGTCTTTTAAACTGTAGGTTTTAGTGATTTCTGGTTGAAAGCAGGATTGGCCTAAAATTGTGCTAGCCAAGCGAGTGAGTGACTGCCTTCCTGATCCACCTACCCCGACTAATAAAGCATTGCCAGATGGCATACAAAGAAGTCTACAAATTTTTGAAAGATGTTCTAGCGCATAATTAAATAGCACAATATTCATCTTGGCTTTGTGTAATGAATTATATTCTGCAAGCATTGCAGTTGCCACATTTAGAACTACTTCTCTAGAAGGCATTTCTTCATAGCGTCTCTCCCCTTCAGCACTCTCAGTGTCCAAATAACATCCAAACATCATTTTTTTAATAGTCTCTTGAGTAACCTCCTCTTTTTCATCTAAATACGGTTCCAAAGCAGATTCAAAGGTATCTCTCATATAGTCACGGGTAGATCTCTTCAACACATCATAGAACCAGGTTCGATCTTGTTCATCAACAAGTCTATCATAAAATACTCGCATAATTTCATGAACCCATACTCTTACAAAGGTTTTTTTATTTTCAGCTGATTCTTTGCGTAAAAGAGCACACCCTTGGATGACTCTTGAAAAATCTCTCAGATTAAAAATGTAATGTGATTTTGCTGGAGTAGGCCGTAGACCTTCAGTTGCTTGATCGTATATTTCCATAGTTGCAGCCACAATATTAATAATAGTTGGTTGAGTATCCTGACCAAACCCGTTGCGTCTCCAGCCAAGTTGTAGAAGTGAAATAAATATTTTGGTCATACTTTCTTTAGAAAACTCGTTGATGGAGTATATGTTGTAGTGACGTAACATTCTGGGATATATCAACTGTCTGCTTCCACCGACAGGTCCGATGGCCCCAAAAAAGAAAGTATCATAGATGTAGAGCTTTTCGGTGGTTTTAAGGTCATACCAATGTTTCTGATCAAAATACAATCTTAGCAACTCTATTGCCGGCTGTGCTCCATAAACTTCCTTTACGGGCATGTTCATATCGTCGATGAAAATGACCGCTACCTTTCCTTTTGTTGGTCCATATTGATTTTTTCTTCTCTTTACCAATTTAGAAATGACCAGTTCTTGAGTTTGATTGGCTGAAGTAGTTGTTGTGAAGGTTATAAACCCCGGAGTCATCTTCTCCAAGTCAATTCTCATTAAGAAGTTTTGAATATAAAAGCTTTTGCCTGTTCCAGTAGGTCCTATCAATAAAAGTGGTTTTTGAAATTTCGTATGAAGCTTGAGAAGAAACGTATACTTTTCAGTTTCTAATGTAGGAATAACGGTTTGTAAAAGATTTATTTGCTCCTTAACTTCAGTAGCTTTAACCAATTCCGGCCACGGTTTCCAGAAACCCTTACCTTTGTAAACGTAATAATGATCTATGATTGCACCTTCTGCTGGTATAGATACATCGATTCGGTCAATGTGAGCTGGAATACCTTTTTCACCTTTAAAGTATTCTTTGATTAATTCCCCGAATTTAAAACGTGAATCTACATTCAGAATTCCCCCTACTCCCCATAATAGAGCTGACATAAACGAGGCTAGAAACCAAGATCTCGTAAATCTTGTGTCTTCTTCGCCTTCGATTGCATTTTCCATCAGCATTTCTATGAGTCGTAGCGTACTTATAACCAAATTCACTTCACCGGCTGTTACAAGCTGCTGGCAAAACTTTCTGACATAATAAAGTAGGGGTTCTAATAACCATTCCAACATATCGTGAATGTATTCTTCATTCTCTTCATACCAAATTGGATTTAATGTATTAAGCCACGAAATATAAAAGGGTTTTACTCCAAGAGAAGAGGACTCCATGTAAATCATGCCACATCTTGATACGGTTGCGGGTGAGGCTTGCGTTAGATCCATCACTTCAAAAATCATGGACATGACACTAGACATAGCCATTACTTCCCCTGACGTAAGGCATAATTTCTTGTTATCATCTAAAACAGTATTCATATTTTCAATCCATACAGCATCTACTGGGCCATCGAACACGATCCATTTTTTTACTGGTGTGTCTTCTGAAGCGAAGTCTCTAAACATCGTCGCTACAATACCATCAGTCCATTCATACGAGACAGGGTCGAATGCTCCGTAAAGCTGACCCATAGTCACAGCCTTTGGGTTTAACACTTTGTAGGTACTAGCACATCCACCTGGCTGGCCTCGTTCTTCCATTAAAGTAAGAGCCTCTGCTAAAACTTTTAATGTAACTGACTTGCCGGAGAATGGATCTCCAACTAGCATAAAACCGTGTCTCACGATCATCATTTCAAAAGTTTGAATAATTTTTATTAAATAACAGTCTTCTGGCTGTAGGTTGTTTAATTTACAACAATCGCGACAAGCTGTCAAAAAATTCACATAGTCCGGTTTAGGCAATACTATTCCAGGAAATAAATCGCATATGATACCTTCAAACAGTGGGACATCAAATGACAAAAATTTAGGCAAATTGACATCCGTTATAGATCTTAATAATAAAATATTTTCTTCTTCATTTGGGAAAGTTCTCTTTAGATTTCCAGCCGCAGATAAGACAGTCTTTACGGCTCGCATACCATAGTCATAATGGTTTTGGGAGGATAACTGTTCTGAACACAGTCTATAAGTGGTTACAATTTTAACTGATAATGTTCTGGCATCTACAAATCCGAACGAATACAGGGAAATTTCGCCTATCATAGCGTAATCCGGCACCATCATAGCTACTGTCCGAAATAACACCTTCAAATTATCGGGCAGTTCTGAACGACCTGCATAGCCAGGATTCATTGTGATGCACACGTAGCAGGCTGGATTTAAAGTCAACTTGGTGCCTTCGAAATCAAACGTCTCCAAATGTTGCCTTACAGCTTGCACTATACATAGAATTTGTTGCGCGATAACAGACAATACTTCTACTTCAATTCGATTGAATTCGTCAAAACAAACCCAGGCTCCACAAGATGCCAACCCTTTAAAGAACTTACCCATAGCCTTGTAATCTAAACCATCGGAGCAATTGAAAACTACACATTGTACTGCTAATGCCTTAGCTAAGTCCTTTGTAGTTTCAGTTTTGCCTGTGCCCGCTGGACCTTCAGGAGCACCGTTCAAATGTAAATAAAAGGCTCCTATAAGGGTACGATAGCACCGATCAGTTAGCGGAGTAATAACTAGTCTATCAGAATTTCCCAAATATTCATATGCATAGTTAACGGTAGCATTGATTATTTTGACTGTTACTCTTTCTTCTTCCCAATAGTATCGAAGTTGGGCTAGCCATTGAAAATCAGTCACTTCTGTCACATTTTTTTGGAGGAGATCAAAAATGACATCTTTAGCGTGTACGTCGATAACAATAAGTGCCTTTACTGTGATGCTGCTTAGTTTACTTAGATCAGTTCGTCGTATTATAGCAACAGTTTCATTAAGTTGTTTAAATAATCCAACGTGGAATGCTTTTAGTTCGCTTATTTTGTGTGTATCCAAAGCTTCGTGAACATCTATACCCCAATAAATTTGGGAAATGGCCAATACAACCATTCCTTCCCATGATAATATCCAATCTACTCGCCCAATACCTGCATAATCATAATAGGACAACTCTGTTTCCATTTTCACAGATCTCAGCATTTGTTCTTCAACTTGAACTAACCATTTTTCAACAGACCCTCTTGCGGCAGCAACACTTATTATTTCTAAGAAGTCTACCATTTCTCCTTCCATCGAAACCATCGTCGAGATATTAAATTCGGGGTCAAACACCAATCTATTGATTCCTTCAAAACATTTTTTCAAATGAGGTTGTACCTTTAATGGATTTTTAGTTTCAGATAGAATCTCTAACATCTCATCGTTAGATAAAAAGAAAAATCTGGGGAAGTACAACCGTTTCTTTTCCAAGTAGTTATTAACCCCATCATTGATCTTTTCTAAGAACGCTGAGGCAGCTTTCAATGACTCTAGAACTCCAACGTTTCCAGCAATTTCTAGTGCATGAGGATCTTTATCAACACAAGTCATGTATCGACGGTATATATTGTTGACTTCAACAAACATCACCCCTTCTTCAGGCATTTGGGCAACGATATCTTTTGAGGAGAAGATAGGTAAAAGATATAGCCATTGACTTTGTACTTTACCCCATTCGTCAATGGTTGCATTGACTCGTACTATTTTTTCATACCATGCTTTGACCTGTGCTTCGAATGGTTTTACAAAAGCAGACCCTCGCATGCCGATTGTTTTGACAATATGGTCATCTAAAACACTCTGAATATCGTCAAGTCCAGATAGAATATTGATTCCTGTGTCCTTATAGGGGCTCGTTTTGAAGCATATATCAGTCCATTCTGCCGTCATTTTGTTTAAATTTGTAATCAGCGCCAATTCCTTAGTGGCTGCTACACTAATAATATCATACTCATCAATTTCATCCCAGAGATTAAAGTTGATGATTTTTCGTAGGGTTGTGCCAGCAGTTGGTGTTAGGTCAAAACCGGCGATGCTGCTCATTTCGTCCCAATGTCTCTGAAATAGCGCAGGGTTGCACATGATATGAGCCATCTGAACATTGGGTCTCCATTGCTTCAGTTCTCTAACCGCTTGAGCGCATAGTTTCATAGGTGCAGGCATATTATTCATATCCGTGTCGTCGATCGAACCCTGGAAACGTTTTTCGTTTCCTTCTGCTATCTGTTGCTTGATTTTAATTCTATAGTTTTTTGAAACTTTTAAAAATTCCTTGTAATAGGAGTCATGATCAAACTCTATTTGTTGATGATCCATGTATTCGAAAGGCCCATCCATCCAAGTATAGTAACTTCGTTTCCATTTGTGTAACGTGTAGACGAGATTATGAAAAGGTATCACAAAATCTTTGAGTTCTTCTAAATCAGGATAGTTAGTGGGAGGGAATTTGAACGTACGTTCTTCGTGGTTGATCCACTCCACTATCTTGTCACACTCAGCCAGACGCAGAACCAACTTTCTTAGATATTCCAGATATTCGAGGGTACAATCTACATCATCCATTTCGTTTAAGAGTTCTAGAAATGGTGTCATCTCAAGGACTTCTTTGTTAATAAACGCTATCTTGTTTTGGAGATTTTCTTCCATTTCTGCTTTGTAAGTTTCATAGGCGGATGCATTTCTTTCAAATATCGGTTTGATGTCCCTAAGCCAGTTAACGGTTCTCGTATTAGAAGCCACGTGTTCAGGAGACAAAACAGTCATCTCCAAGAGGGCGGCTATTATGGTAATTTGAGACATTATTCTCTCTGTCAATTGTTGAACTAGAACACTCTTTGCATATAATATATACTTTCCCTGTTCGATCAACTCTTCTGCATTTTCAGGCTCTTTTACTGCTTTGGCAGCGATAATTTCGAATTCACCGCATATACTATCATTTTCTGCTATATGAGTTTTGACTATCCCATCAATGATATCGTTCACAAACTCTTGTGCTTTTGCTTTTAATCCATCTATCATTCGAAGTTGGCACACTACAGCACAGTTAAAATATTCATTTTCTAGTACCGTTGTTATGTCGCCATCGATTTCTTGGAAATATAATATCTTATCACGAGCTTCTTCAAAACTTTGGGCCTCTGCAATAAACTTGACGACCGCTTCTTTGGCTGGAGCTGCATATAACATACAGTATTGTTCTCTCAGTCTATTGACGTAATCGACTAGAGGTTGATAGACTTCCTCCAATTGCTTTTGCAGTCTCTGATGGCCATCGTCGTGCAGCCACTCGTTGTACTGCACGGGCAAGGCATCAAAATCATATGGTAATCGCAAATACTGTTCGATCGGCATGAGCCTTTGCGAAATATGAAAAATTGCATCAGCAATATTGTGGAACGTCTCATAAACGGTTTTTAGAGAAGGATCATAGAAAAAATCGCCGTCAAAATCTAAGTCGATGTTTAGAATCTGCACACTAGACGGATCTTTGAGGAAGTCAATGATGGCATCGATCGATCTGCGCATCAGTTCTTGTATCGCAATGGATATCATTTTGGTGGCACATTTCACAAAATCGGGAATCTTTTTCGTTCGCATACCTCGAAGACATCTAGGGTTCTTCAACCAATTCACGAGTATCGCATACCAAGTGCTGGAGACAAGATAATCGGCTTTCTTAATATTATCTAAAATCAGTGTCTCGAACGCCTTCAGTGTCATCGGACCCTTATCCCTGTACTTCTTTATGTCGATCATATAAGGTGGAAACACCTTCTCAGAAGATTCGAGAATCAAGCGAATGAAAGGATGTAGGAGGAGCGATCCATCTTGCAGCTTCTTTCGGAACTTCACCATTTTTTCATAGTTTTCTGTGATGCCGTTGAACTTGAAGAAGGATTCCTGGTACCGAATGCGTGAGACCCCGGGCTCGTCCCTAATAACGAGCCGAACGGCCTGGTGGTGCAGATTCTGGTACCAAGATTTCTTCGTTTCATTGATGAGTTCTTTTGTAGAGATGGGGAAGGAATTGCGAAGTTTGGCTGGCACCAGATGGAGAATCAGATCTTCCCAGGACTTCAGCATTTCAGGCGGCTGGAGTTTGTCGGCGCATTCTCTAATGACGTTGATATGACGCTCTTGTGTTATTTCGAGTTTGTCGCGTTCATTTCTAGGAATGGGTGGTCGGGCAATCTTCACTTTTCTTTCGGCAGCCTTCTCTTCGAGGATTTGACGAAATTTTTCTTGTTTGTCCTATAAATTGCAAAAGTATGGGTGTGACAAACAACTAATAGTTACCCAACTACTTAGATCTTATACTCCAAATACACTAAAGCTAAGGAAAGAGGGTGCCGGCGCGGCGTGGGCTCTAAAAGAATGAGGGAGTTAATCTGTACCTATAAAAATAGCATTACCTAAGTATGTAATTAACGCCAATAGGTACAGGAAGGGTACAGGTACCTTGGCTATCCAAAACCAAAACGTGCCTGTACTTAAGGAGCACTTTCTGTTACAGTGTTCATCTGTTCTAGGTCTACCATAGCGTACCTTGATCCTGTTGTAAGGCGGGAGAGGCTTGAAAGGTAACTTTTCCATCTTACTGGTATCTGGCAAAGGCCGCATGGGCGGCATGCGGCAACCATTCTTGGATTGAAGCAACTTCCTTAGCTCACTTTCATTCATCTTCTAGCATTTCAAAAAACTAAACTAAATTAAAACAAAGATAATTTTAGTTTCTGTGTGACGGAATGTCAATAAATAATGTGTATGACAACCATGGCAACGTGAGGGTTGTTTACTCGTTGTTTCCACTGAGGTCAGTGGTTGTTTCTCTGTATAACTTAAATAGGTCAGTTAAAACTAGGTACCTAATATTGTTCGGGACATAGAGAAAGAAGAGCCGAAGATGTCGACCTTTTCTCAAATACCTACAGTAATAAATAATTATCAAAGACTAGCTGACCCGACAGACGTCCTATCTTAACTAAAGAATATTAAATTCGAATTTCCCGCGCAATTTTCCTAATTATTCTTTCGTAAGTTGTCCGATCAATTTAGACATCCAAGGTTACAAAAATTTCGACTTGGCTGAATATTGGTAGGATTGTTCAATACACTATTATAAAGGAAATGTGAAAGTACTCATCGATCCGGCACGTGCAAAAAAAATTCTCGGGGTCAAAGGTCACAAAAACGATTTTTTCGCGATCTTCAGCAAAACGGTAAGTTTTATCATAAAATTCAGTGTATTGAACTATCTCACCAATATTCAGCCAAGTCGGATTTTTTTTAACCTCGCCCCTATTTTTTAGTCTAATTTGACCGGACTATAGAACCTTCTCCTGAAATAATAAACAAGAAAAAAGGATAACTGTACCTACTTAGCTTATATTACTCAGATAGGTCTTTATTAATAATATTATATCTACTTAAAAACACAGTACAAACATTTGAAGATTGTTCAAACATGTCCCGAAGCGGGAGTCGAACCCACAACCTGCTCTGCTGCAGTAATACTTACCATCTGTAGGGGTATTTTAATTCATTTGATTCGTTTCCGTAACGGAAACGTCAAATTCGAATCCGGTTCCATTTCTGTCAGATCTTTACAACGCTATTTGATTTCATATCCATACTAAGGAACTGTTTCCAAATTCAAATGGCAAAAGTTTTCGAATACGCTCATAATAGTCAAAAATTTCCGAGATCGAATTCGAAGGGCTTGCCGATGAATTAAAATAACCCTCTAATTGTGGTCAAACGAAGGTCTATTGTTGATAAAAAAACTATTTTATAGGTGTCCTAGATAAATAATGAAAATTAAACACCGTTTAAAGTCAATGAATTTTATTCCCACAAATGCAATAATGCACAGATATACCTAATGTAGATTCCGTACAGATATTTTACATTTCAGTTGTTACAAAACTTCTTCTTATACCAATTTATTTACACACAAACCTAGGTTTTAAAATAAATAAGGAATAAATATTGTAAGGGAATGTAAGAGCAGAGTCCTAGCCGGCAATCGCATAACGAACAAAACGATGAACCGAGGAATATTAAATTTGTACTCACAAGAATAATTTGTGCAAAACAAACTAGAGCTCACTCTAGATTGTTTGCAACAGTCTCCAGGTGGTTCAATTGTTTCATTAGTAAATACTAGCTTTGATTTGTTTCTATATTATTTCATTTTAATGGATGGGATGACGATCTGCGAAAGACTGCTGGCAGATGCTGGATAGGGCAAGCTGAAGACAGGGCTCTACGGCGCTATAATAATAAATCATTTATTGCTATGGCGAGTTAGGGGAGGCCTATGTCCAGCAGTGGACTAATATAGGCTCATGATAATGATTGTAAATTTTCTTTGGTAATGAAAGAAAGTATGAAAATAGTGTGAATAGAATTTAGTTCATTCGTGTTAGATCGCCAGGACATCGCTTAAAGATTTTAGGAGTTCACACTAAATTAGAGGTAATTTCGAAATAATCCAATTTTGCTTCAGTGAATTCCACCGTGTTCACTTTGGATACGTTTTAGTCTGATTTTGATTCGTGCGGAAACGTACGATTACGCACGAAAGATCCCGACCTTTCAAGGAATAAGGGAGCGAACGATTAGTCGTAGGTGCGTTCGAACAGTAATCGTATGTTTACGTATTATCAAATTCGTATCCAAAGTGAGCGCTGGCTTTTCATTTCTGAGGACGTAACAAACAATACCATATTATTCTAATGAGTTAAACAAATATCAAATATTTGTTCCATAGAATAGTTAAGTTCTCACGAAACATTTTGACACTAGAGAAATACACATAACTACATGACGGGTTTAAAATGTTTATAATTATGTGAGTCATCGACAAAGTGTCTGGGCACTATGTGGAAGACTCGTTTATTTGTTATACTATCTATTATCACAAGGTCTGGCTCAATAAAATAAAAAAAATCGAGTTTTTTTAAGAGACTGGATATTTTGATTAATTTCTTAGAAATTACCCTGAGTGTAATTTGAGGGCCTACGCAATATAATAACAAAAACCCTTTTTCTCCACGATTTATAAACATATCATAGATTTATCGACTTAATCAGTCTTAATTCGATGTCGACATAAAAGTTTTGTTTCCAGTTATAATGGCACTGCTGAGGATCATATGGGAACATTAACAACTTAAGTTTTTAACAATAAAGTACAAAAATACTCTCTTAATATTCGCAATGTCAAATTTGTAGTATAAAAATGTACTACAAATTTTAATAATTTTAATTACAAATAAATAGTTACATACAAATTTTAAAATAAGCCTCTTTTAAAATCATGAAAATTTCCAAAAGCTTTATATTTACATTTTACAGCATGTAATGTGTAAAGCGATTACATTATTAACAAGTGACTTAAATACAATTAGATAAATAAGCTGGAAGTATCTGGCTCAGCGCATCAGCATTGCCTTACTGCGTGGTAATGCAGCCAGTGTCTTGAGGACGCTTCCGACTTGCATTGATAAGAAACAGCTGAGCATACTTTGTTTGCAACAGCCCGTGCTTCATCATTCATTACACATATTATTATATTACTTTTGTAAGTTTTTTAGATTGTGATGTGCCCAATTTGTGTGCCTACTTATTGATGACATGTTTACATTTCCGTATTTTATAAAGATATATCTAGCCTATGTAATGTACAGTCGGCTGCATTAAGATGTACACTTTAGTACTCGTACTATGTCATACTAAAAAGACGTTATTTGATAGTCTTTACGAAGTCTGTCAAATCTAGACGTGTTACCGAAGTGTACATAATGCAGCCGACTGTACTATATCTATAGATAAGAGCATTTTGATATACATTCAACGCCAAAAACCATTGAGAAATACAATTTAAAAAGTTTTCGTATGTTTAATTTAGACAATATTAGGTTATTTTAGACGTTGACCGTACTTACAATTTAGGTAATTTATTATGGATCCTTGCATTATTTTAGTCCTTAAATACAATATCACTGAAAGGACTGTTCAAGCCAACGCGGTATTCGCTACCCAAAGCGGCAGCGAAAGCCGAGAGGGTATGCTTAAGTTGTACTTACGAAATGAGTGAAACTAAAAAAAACCGAGCGAACATTTTCCCTGTTCCTCTGAATAGCGAATACCGCGTATGCGTTTGCAACTTAACCACATAATCGTCATCACGTCAATTCATCAAGTCATCACGTGATGCAACTTAGTTCCTCCCCCGCCCCCTGCGTGGTGAGGTTTTAGACGTAAGTACATTAATTTTATCAGATATAACTCGTTTGAACACAGTCCCTCGTGCTGTTAACGCTTTCACTGCCCACTGGTTTTGCAGTTTATAGAAATACAATAGCTTCGTGGGCAATGAATGTGTTAGGATTTTACTACGGGCTTCGAAAAACTTGTCTTTCGAGTCGGTAACAATCGTATCAGGTACAAAATATATTCCACGAATGGCTGGCTCGAGGCGGGACACGACAACAAGCTTCTAATCTCCTTCTCATTAATATAGGAACCAGGCTGACAATCTATTCAATTCCATCAGAATACTATAATACCTACATAACTTAGATCCGGTACGAAGATTCGCAGTTTGTACAAACATTTGTTTCGTGTACCAAAAACCTGTGACTCTAGCTAGTATGAGCGTGTAAAACACCAAAACGGAAAAGTTTTCGAGAACATTTCAGATAAGATTCAGATACATATCAATTTGAAAAGATCACTACTGCCACCTTGTCCAAGACTATAAATAAACAATTAATTGAGCCACTGTCATATTTCTTAGACCTAGCTTCTCTCAGTAACTTCTAGGGGCGCTGGGAGTGAAAACTTTCATAGTTTTACATAAAACTCATACAACAGAGTCACCGGGAACTATGACCCACTGCGCCAGAGGTCGTCGACAGTTACCTTGCATCATTCAAAGGTCACGTCCGAAGTGCCGAGGCCTTCCTGAAAGGTCATACACTTGCGCCGAGCAACTTCTCGTCGGCCGAGTCTCTCTCCTCTTCAGAACCTGACTTTTCTTTCTTTATCGATTGGTATCTTACCTGGAAAGATAAGGGTTTTTAGGAACGGCTCCAAGGACCATGAAAAGGGTTATGGTTTGGTTTGGTTATGTGGTAGATGTTAATGGTACCTTGATGATCCCAAACTGCTCTTTTATGACTGGTATTTTGTAGGTGGTCAAGGAAAGTCACTGGTATGTTATGGCACGGAAGGAAAAAGGCCAAATCAATTATCAAGTTTAAAAAAAAACACTTATCCATTAAGGTAAGTATACACGACGACACTGACACTCGACAGAAATGTCGACACTAGTGTCGCTTGCGTCTATACGGTAAACAATTTTTTGTATCGACATTGGTATATCCATCTAGTGTACCGGTTCAAGTGTATTTGCCGTCTACACGATGCAGTGTGGTACACTTCATTTTATTTCCTCAGTTGACCAAGCGCGTGACGTCATTGGTCTAGCTAAAAAATTCCAGCAGGTTTGAAATGAACGACACTCGTGTCGGACAGCGATGTGCGTCCTCCACGGCAGCGACACAGACACTGAGCGACACCGCCATTACATGTGCAATTAAGAGCTTGTCCAGGAAGGACGAATTCGCCGCGATTCTCTCGCGCATATTACGTATTACGCGACCGTTGCGTCCACAAGGTGCGTACCAACGCGCGAAAAACTCTCGACGCGCGTCTCGCGAGTCTGGCGCGGCGCACGCGATTTACGCGCGTATTTTGAAATCGCGCGATGCTTGTGTTGTCGCAATGTATTGGTGTCTAGTATCTTACTAAAGACGTTTCGCGGCGAATTCGTCCTTTCTGGACAAGCTCCGGCGATGTACACACACAGACATTCGATAACACTCTTAGGCGGCGTCCTAATTGGGAGCGATCGTACGATGACACGATGCGTTCTCGTCGTGCGATGAGTTCAAACATACAGATTTCATCAGAGTGTCCTATTTGAACCTCGCAAGTAATCGTGCGAGCACATAAAATGCTTAATAACGATCGTACGATGCCTTTGATCGTGCGATCATGTAATCAAAGTAACAGATCTCTTTTGAGTGTCCTAATCGGTTACCTACGCGATGCGTTGACGCGCGAGGGGCGTCATCATCGTTGACGGCATCACACGATGGACATCGCGCGATCTATGTATTTGGACACCTGTTAGGTCATCGCACGACCACGTTCATCGTGAGATGAAAAACGCATCGCACCATCGTACGATCGCTTCCAATTAGGACGCCGCCTTAGTGTCTGGTGTCGTCGTGTATTTTCACCATTACATCATGTCAAAGTTACTTTAACACTTTTTTTGTATGTGTTTGTCTATTGTTTGCATGCCACTTCCAGCTATGGTCGCTCTGCGTCATGGCTGAGCGGCCATTGTCTTGTTCACGTAGAAACATTCCAATAAGATATTCTTTTTTAGGTTACATTAATAACTCCCCACTTTTTAATGTCGCATTCGGTATTATTTTTAAGGCGCAAACTGAGGAACACGGGCACCGCCATTTATTTTAACATTATTATAATAATACAGACATATTGGATATACAATTTACTTAGATATTCTTAAGTACGAGTTCATATGACCCTAGGGTGAAATACAGTGAATCTACAAATAATTTACAATAAGACTATAAATTATATCTACCTGATATCTTCATGAATAAATGTTTATTTCTTTCCCGTAAGTACTTAGTTAAATTATCCAACCTTATACTAGGTAGGTAACATTGAATTTTTTTTACCATTTTTTCTAGATATTTCGATTTATCCTACAAAATTACAAATATTATAAACGAGAAGGTTTGTATGTATGGATATTTGTTACTGTTTCACGCAAAAACTACTGAACGGATATGGATGCAATTTGGCACAGAGATAGATTAGTCTGGAATAACACATGGCTATATTTTAATCCCGGAATGCCCACGGAAACGGGAATGACCGCGGGTGAAACCGCGAGGCGCTGTATGATATGAATACTTGACTAGGTCCACGCGTGGGTCCACGTATATCTCACCTTAGACTTTAGTTTCGTGCTCACCCCCCTCGGATGGTACATCAGGAAGTTATCCGTCACCCAGAATATTAATATCTGCAACAAAAACAACACCAAATGAAGCAATAAATAATAAATCAAAAAATATAAATAAATAAATTATTCCGGACAATCCACACAGCATCATCTAGCCCCAAGCTAAGCAGAGCTTGTGTTATGGGTACTAGATGACTGATATACTTAATACAATATATTACATAGATGAATCAATTATTCCGTTATTTTGTCTTGTTACAAAGCTCTTAGGTAAATCACTACATAGTATAAAAAAAGTCGCTTTCTCTATCCCTATTATATGCTTAAATCTTTAAAACTACGCAACGGATTTTGATTCAGTTTATTTTCATAGATAGAGTGATTCAAGAGGAAGGTTTAGTTTTAGTTGTAGTTTTAAACATTTAAGCATACAAAGGGACACAGGGAGGGACAGAGAAAGCTACTTTATTTTATACTATGTATGTAGTTAAGCAACGTAAGGTAAATTTAATATTCTGGTTGTTTATTTATTCTTTAATCATAACAGGTTTCCTTTTTATTCTCTTAAAGGGTCCAAAAGAGCTTGCATACCTATACTTAGGTACAAGCGTACTTAACAGACAATAAACTATACAGACTTCAACTAAACAAACACCAGCGGCCTCGGCATTCAGCTAAACAGAGAACTCTTATCAGAATCTATTCTCTCGGTGGAATTTAATATACCGCTATCGCTCCTGATAACCTTACTCACACGGCTTTGTTTATTAGGCCCTGCTATCTAATGGCTATTTTAGTTAATTATAAAGATAATGTTGTAAGTTTCTTTGTTTTTAATAATCTGAAGAACTATTTAATTCTTTAAGAGGTTATGTTGTGGGTACTAGATAACTGATATTATTAATACAATACATATTCGTATTTTTTATTATACACTAGCGACCCGCCCCGGTTTCGCACGGTTTTATTATACTTATAAACCTTCCTCTTGAATCACTATCAAAAATCCGTTGCGTAGTTTTAAAGATTTAAGCATTCAAAGGCACATAGGGATATAGAGGGACATAGGGACAGAAAAAGCGACTTTATTTTATACTATGTAGTGATGATAAAAAAGCGCCAGAACCCCGGAACAAGTATATGTATATGGTACAAACATTTGTCCCAAGGAATCGAACCCACAACTTCCTGCGTCGCAGGCGAACTTTAGCCCGCCACGCCACATCAGTCGTCAAATTATGTCTACATAGATAGATAATTTATTTGGTTCAAAAACAGACATATCAATATAAAAAATAATAATAAAATAGGTAGGTATAGTCCCTTCTCAAATATAGTACCCTAGATTCAGCGCAAGCACGCCGAAAGTAACCTAACAAACCTATATTCATAATATGCACTGTTTTGCGTCATGTAATTTTGGGCTTAAAATGTCATAAGTTCGATAGGAAATTTTTGAATACTAGGTCAACCTTAGGTTACTGCAATAAGGTTGATTATTTCTTGGATTCAATATCGGAAACGTTTGACTATGATTGAAATTCTAAAAGAGTATTCGAAAACTTTTGCCTGTATTTGTATCCTTAGTTCCTTTATTTGCAATGGATTAGAAGTCAAAATATCATTCTAAAGATCGGACGAAATGGAATCGGATTCGAATGAAAACTATTGCCATTTGAATTTGGATCCTTAGTTTGGATATGAAATCAAAATAGCGTTCTAAAGATCTGACGGAAATGGAATCGAATATGAATTTTAAGTTTCCGTTACGGAAACAAATCGAAAGAATTAAAATACCCCTAAAGGAGAGCACGCCCCTCCGGTTGGGAAGCCCTGGGCCCGAATTCCACTAAATAAATCGCTACACCATTTATATAGTATCGTGTCAAAATGTCAGTGTTAAACTCTTTTTGGTACAACTTTTTGAGGTTCATTCATAGCTGTGACCATTCTAGCATTACTACGTAACATCTTTGGCTGTGACCATTACGTTTATGGCTACCAATATGACATTCTAATTATGAAATTCTCGTCAAGTGCAAAGAATAGTAGAATGCCAAATGCACAAACGTCATTTTAATCATCTTTATTGAGGACTTCCGGAAAGATGGCTGATCAGTAAAAACGTGTAATTTTACACAAAACATTTAAGAATATAAAATAAACATCAGACAAGGCAATATGGCTGTAATATGGCTTTAGCCTTTTCATAAAAAATGGACAAATTAAACTAAAAAAAATCATCTTTATTGAATGACACTATTGAGACCTTTGTTTTGAAATTAGTGGAATTTGGCCCCTGGTCTGGTACTTACATTAACAAAGAAGGGTATGATGAGCATGACGACGGCGAGCTCTAGCCGCGGGTCGGAGACGGGCGAGAGGCGGAGCGCGGACAGCGCCGCCACGACGGGCGGCAGGCGCAGCACCAGCGCCAGTAGAGACTTGGCGAACGTGGCCAGCGCGCCGTACAGCACGCACTGCCATAGCCATGCGGACCACATTGGGGGCTTACCTGCAACACACGTGCATACAGATAAAACAGCTATAAATAATGCCGGACAATCCACGCACCATCTAGCTCCAAAGTAAGCTACTCAAAGCTTGTGTTATGGGTACTAGATAACTGATTAATTAATACATTATATACATATAGATAATTTTATTATATCTAGAAAATACCCAAACCAAGGGAACAAATTTCTGCAGATTGTACACACATTTGTTCCGCTGCACCACTGAGTTTGTCAGTGGCATTTATTTGCTAAAAAACGTAAGCGATGCTGGTTACTTGTGGTCCCTGCACTAGGTTCAGAACCTGTATCGTGGGAGGCCGATTTACAGTTATAGAAACGTAAGACGGGGTGAGCTTAGCGTATCTAGGTTTACTTTCCAGAGGGGGCCAGACCCTCTTGAGATTTCAATTGCGAGTGGCTGGTCTACTAAACAGAGAGATTTTGTCTCCCAAAAAAAAGAAGGTCCGCCAACAGCAAGTGGTCTTTATACAGCTGCGATTTTTACATAATACAAGGAAATCTTAAAACTAGATAGGTTACGGCAATGGCGAGCTTAACCCTAAAAGAGTTCTCTTCCCGACAATGTTCTGACAGGACACATTAGAGGGCTCGCCAACGACGACTTTTTGTAGCAGCTGACGTTCGTATCGATACAGTCGCGATTCTACCTTCGCTCACGTAGGCACGATTTTGTATCGCGACTGAAGCGCGACAGCGTCGCGGCAGTAGCGATACAAAATCGCATCGATACAGAAATGCATATGAACTCTACAACTTTGCGCGTGTGCATTGCTACAATCGCGATCCCGTCGCGCGTTTGCATCGCTTCCATCGCGCGTTGCAAATTATCGCGCGATAGTAGCATTGTCATCGCGCTTTTACAAAACGCGCGACAGCATCGCTATAAAAGTCAACGTGGGCATGCGGCCTTCGTCAAAACATTTTATATGGCACGACAATAATAACATTTATTAACTACCTTGCTAAGTTATTAAGTTTATTTTCGAGTGTGCTCGATACACGATTGATAAGTTATATGACGTTTATTATTACTATTTTCATTTTCACCGAGGTATACTTGCATCTGCCCGCGGCTTCGACTCTTTATTTCTATGGAGAGGTTTTAAGGCTATTTCTATCCCCTGGAAACTGATTTATGGGATGTACTCTATGTGTTATTCCAGGGCTAGAACTACGTCCATTCAAAATTTCAGCTCGATCCGTTCAGTTGTTTTTACGTGAAAGAGGAAGAAACATTGTGGATGTTTCTTCATACCTACATCTATACATGCATACATCCATAAAACTTTCGCGTTTATAATATTGCTTGTTTTTTTAGCTAGAAGCTTTAAACCTATTTTTATTTTTTGGGTTTATATAGATAAATAGATAATGCTGGACAATCCACCCACACAGCTCCACCTAGCCCCAATCTAAGCAGAGGTTTGTGACTGCCCAAAGTCACTATTCCACGCGAAAGAAGTCGCGGGCACAGCTAGTGTATCACATTTTCTAGGCTTCATAGTTATCCTTTGCGATTTCGAATCAATTGACTTTACTATTATTAAAAATAAATTAAAACTTTTCCCATTTAAATGCAATAAGTGTTCTATTTTAAGATCGAACTGATCGAATATACGCTTTGTATCGCGTGAATACCAGTGCAACAATGTTGTCGTACTTTAATTATCGTTTCATTCTAATTATAGTTTACTTAAGCGACATAAGTGACCAAGCCATCTGCATAGCTT
Organism: Eupithecia centaureata; assembly: GCA_944547425.1. Taxonomy (NCBI): domain Eukaryota; kingdom Metazoa; phylum Arthropoda; class Insecta; order Lepidoptera; family Geometridae; genus Eupithecia; species Eupithecia centaureata. Next base: position 13,196,340 of record OX155691.1, read on the forward strand.
GATGCGTAATTACGAAGTATCTTTCTCCTTAACGAAATACTCAGTGACTAAGATTTCCGTGAAACTTTTTACTAATTTGTATTAACTTATTCTACATTGTTTCCATGACTTTTGATTAAAGTTTTATAAAAACGTTACATCTGAACATTACTTATAGCATTTTCTGTAAATTTCGTTACCCAGAGGAAAATATCTCTTGTAGCAATATCATACTAAACTTAGAGCAAGGAGTTGAACCATGGCTATATCATAAGTTTACTAAACTTAGAGCAAGGAGTTGAACCATGGCTATATCATAAGTTTACTAAACTTAGAGCAAGGAGTTGAACCATGGCTATATCATAAGTTTACTAAACTTAGAGCAAGGAGTTGAACCATGGCTATATCATAAGTTTACTAAACTTAGAGCAAGGAGTTGAACCATGGCTATATCATAAGTTTACTAAACTTAGAGCAAGGAGTTGAACCAAGTAAATAAATAAATGCTGAATAATCCATACAGCATCATCTAACCCCAAGCTTAGCAGAATTTGTGTTATGTGTACTCGATGATCGATATACATAATATGATAGATTACATAGATATATATTTTTTAAACATAGAACCCCGGAACAAATATTTGCATTTCGTACAAACATGTGTCTCATAACGAGAATCGAACCCGCAAGTTCCTACTTCGCTTACGCACCCTCGGCGTCATTAAGGTCGTCATTAATTAATACAGAACACAAACACTTCAAAAAACATACCATATTCTCCAAAGTTGATAAGTGGTATGTCATAAATCCTGGCGCAGTGCTGGGCCAGCCGGATGCCCGCCCAGATGATGAGGAGGCCCAGGGTGGAGTCCAGCATGAAGTTTACTATGTACCTATAAAATAAACAGCTGATAAGGCCGGCGCTGACTGACGGCGTGACACGGCAGTTTGTGCTGCGGCATTCCCGTAGGCTGCCACGGCATTCCGCGGCATGCCGTGGCATCCTACTGAAAGTCTAGCCATTCTATTATCTACCTACCAGTTTTTACTTTGCAAAAGTTTCAACCTTATTTTAATTCTGTTAGTTATTCATCATTAAGCTGTGTGGTGCCGGCGGCGAATAGTACCAACCCATTTCATCCCGTGGGTGTCGTAAAAGGCGACTAAGGGAATAAAGGAACACAGAAGACGGGCAGCAGCGTCTCTGAACCGTTTGACATCTTACTGCGATCGCCAACCCGCCTGCCAAGCGTGGCGATTATGGCAATTCCTCCCAAATGTTTGGGAGAGGCCCTTGCCCAGCAGTGGGATCTCTACGGGCTACTAAAAAAAAAAAAGAGCGGGCTGACCGACTAGTTATTCATCGTAATTCATAATTTCTTCACACAAAATGACCCATACATCTCGCGGGATGCAGTGGCGCACGGCAACCTGTGGAGTTAAACGGCATGACATGTCATGCCGCGGCATCGGATGTATCATGAATTCTAAAGTCATTGAAATGAGATTAAAAATAATTTGATCAATAATAAATTCCTTTGCATGACACGCCGTGCCGTGCCGCCAGTCAGAACCAGCCTTTAGCATTCATCAATTAGGCCAATTGTATGGAATATTTATTGCTGTCTGATCATCACAATTATCAGGTGTTTCAATTTATCAATAATCATCAATCAATAATTATATAATACTACTCTGTCAAGAAAGTACCGGGAAAAGATCAATAATACACAAAATGTTTGTTATTCATCCAAATTTATTTTATCACCTTCAAAGTATGCTCCTTCAGAAACGATACACTTACGCCAACGAATTATCCAATCATCAAAACATTTTTTAAACGCTGTTTCCGGAATTGAGTTCAGTTCTCGCCGCGAATTCTCCTTTATGTGTTGTACCGATTGAAAACGGGTGCCACGAAGTGGTAATTTGAGTTTAGGAAAAAGAAAGAAGTCGGCCGGAGCCATATCTGGTGAATATGGTGGTTGCTCGATGGTATTTGTTGAGTATTTGGTTAAAAATTCGGTCACAATGATGGCCTTGTGCGAAGGCGCAATATCAAATTCAGGTCTTTTGGGACTAGTCGAGCGGCAACATGTTTCATACCCAAGTGATTATTGTAAAAATATATTTTAAAAATGGTACGGATCGACTCGTGTAATACAGAAAGTTCGGCGGCTATCTCTCGCAAAGTTGAATGAGGATTTTCAGTCACTGTTTCCTTCACTTTTGCGATGTTAACTTCAATTGCAGACGTTGATGGCCTACCAGAGCGAGGCAAATCTTCCATCCAAAGACATTTTCCACAATGTCTTTGCTTCCATCACATCTCGACCGCTTTTGAACGCTTTGTACCACTCATAAGCACGTGTTTTTGATAAAGTCGATTCACCGAAAGCCTTCTGTAACATTTTCAGTGACTCCGAACACGAAATTCCATTGGCGATGCAAAACTTAAGACAAACTCTTTGTTCGATGTTTTTGTCCATTGTGAAATTCGCAATACACACTAGATATGATGTAACTAAAAACAGCACTGTATTTAATATAAATAACAGATGCAACTCAAACTCCGCGCCAAAATGGCAAACAGTTGTGCCAACCTAACAACAACAAAAAAAACAAAAAATTTAATTTGGAACCATAAACAAGTCATCAATTTCCGATACTTTTTTGACTGAATGTATTAATGACAAACAAGTACATAGTATAGGCATTTTAATTACTTCTCTGTGCAATTTAAAATTAATGATTCAGAACTGAATTTTACCCAGAGCTGGGTATTTTTTTTATACCACCAAGGCGGCAAACAAGCATAGGACCCCTCTGATGGAAAATGATTACCGCAGCCTATGGACGCCTGCAACATCAGAGACATTACATGCGCTAATGTATGTTAATTGGTATAGGACTAGTCCAAAAATTCAAAGCTAAATATTCCAAAAAGGTATCAACTTCAATGGTACTTAAATCCACAACCTTCCCTCAATCACTCACAATCACTGAGAGTGTAAGGCTGTGTCCCCAGTAGGCAAACTGTGAGCAGTTGACTGAGTTTGAGGTGTATCAGTTCAGTACGCCCTTCCATATATTTTAAATTGAGTGTCCACAGTTTGCTAGTTTGCGCTCACTGTACGCAGTTTGCAGCGTTACGTGCGCCAACTGTCTCAGTTAGCGGTCGATTCGCAGGTTCCAGTGATTGCGATATGCACACAAACTGATCTGAGTTTGTAGCTGTTTACCACAAATTTGCGGCTCACTCAGTCGGCCGCTCATAGTTTGCCTACTGGGGACACAGCCTTACAAGGTTTAATAACAATACCTTAAAAATATAGATACTCATACATAACAAGGCTTTATCTATCATTTATTATCAGTTGAGGTCACTCAACTTAAAATTATTAGTTGGTAGCACAAATTAATAATGCTGGACAAACCACATAGCATCATCTGCCCAAGCTAAGCAGTGATTCGATTTGACGGATAGCGGAAGAAGGTTGTAAAAATTATCTTTTCTTTTATTTATCACTCACATTTTATTACATTTGCCATTTCTTTGAAAATCACTAATATCATTATTACAATCATAATCATAATTATTAAAAAGTAGCAAGACTATCATATAATATAGTACAATTATAATCATCTTTTTCCATCACCGACTCCTCTGTCCCGTTTCTGGGTTTCTGGTTGTGGTTGACGGCGAAGCGAACATGGAGTTGGCCTATGAAGACCCCATACCCCCTCTCCCTCCTGATCCCCCTGATCACTTGTGATAAGGGTACTAAACAACTAATATAGGTACTTAATTCAATACATTACATAGTTTATATTTTTTTATACTTAGAAATAACCCAGAACAAGTATTTGTGTTGGGATTCGAACCATCTTCATGGACATTTGCCCGCCGCATCACTTTGACCGTCAATAAGGATTATTTGCATAATTTGACTTACCATGTACATGGGTTCCCTGTGAGGTGTGGTGAAAGCCATACATTTGCTGCATGTATTATTAGAGCTCCTAGTCCTTGCTTTGAAGTATCGTAGAACCAAATCAGCCATGGTCTTCGAGCGTAGCGGGGCTCACAAAACCTTTTTCCTGTAAGTTTCATAGGGTTAAAAAATAATGCAGCTGTAAAATAGTTTAGACCACAAACAATAAAATGTATAAGAAAGGCAATACAGTTCATATACAGTCAGTCATGGCTCTCTAATAGTAGTCTTTCCTACACTTCCAAAACAACAAATAACGAGTACATAGTAAGTTTTTACACTTAAATCAATACATTTCATAATTAAATTATGAGGGAAATTGAGAGAGTTTATCCTTGGGCAACGCATGTACGCTATAAAATGCAATAATGTTGCTGAAAGCCAACTAACATAGGAGTTTAATTATGGTCTTAAGTACGAAGTAGAGTTTGGCAACCGGCCGACGTTAAACTCTTTTCCTTCACCTTGAATAAACTTTCGCAACGGTTCATCTTACCAACTTACCAACTAAGCAAGTGAATGCTAGCACAGCCAGGAGGAATTGCATGAACCACCCGTATGTGTCCGTCAGGGCATCCTTAGAGCAGTGGGGCTCCGACCAGTTGAAATAATAGTCAGAACTGTTATTCATTTTTCATTTTATTAATACTTTTTCGGTAACACATAAAAGTCACTGTATTCAATTTTGAAATATTATATACGATATTTTCTTACGAGTGGAATTCAACTAACACAAAGTAAAAGGTAAAAACAAAATATTTTCAAAAATTTGCGTGTGACGACCAAACTAAACTTGGCAAAAACAAAAAGTGACAAAACTGACAAACATTGCAAAATGTACTCAAAATTTGACGTTTGCCTGCCGACAAATAAATAATTCCTTTCTGTCTGTCTCTGTCATCTTGACGCAAATTATTTCGTTCAAAATTGTTGAAATTTTTAGTTGGTCGCCCGCCAGAAATCTACTGAAATCTACCACAAACATCATGTCATTGACCGTCAGCCATTTTCTTCGTTTTTGTAACATTTGCAAATAGCTTGATCATACGAATGAAATAGGTGTAAATATACTATTTCTTCCCTATAAAATCCAAGGATTCATACTGTGCAATAATTACTGAATCGATACCAGGTAAGTCAAATATCTTATTTTTTCTATTTTTTAATACGACGCTGTATTTCGCCGTTTTCGACGTTCCATCGATTTTCTCCTTGAAGCCGGTGAAAAATAATTTTACGTGAAATACTGTGATCATTATTTATTATTAATCAAAAATGGAATCTCATAGAAAACAATGCATGGCATAAAATACTAACCAAAACGTTAACTTAAATTTCATTGATAACCTTGATCTCAACATATTGTGAAGCCTTGCGATAGAGTTAGGTAGGATGCCTTGTTCTGTTTTCCTAGCATATCTATTTAACATTATTTTAGCCATTTCTGTCCTATCGCTGGGCAAACACCTCCCTTTTCATATTAGAATAAAATGCTTGGTTTCCATGACAAATCTTGCCATTTCTACTGTTATGAGTACCTACCTATTGTATTTCTTCATTGGCTCATGTGAGTAGGTAAATAATTTCATTGGAACATAACAGTTCCTCATAAAGTACAAGAATAAACAAAGGGCTACCTTCTTACATTTTCTGGACTGGTTTCCGCAACTAGGCCACAGGTGGGTCTCTTTTTGCATGGCTGTGCATAAATATAAACAAAAATAAATTGTGCTATGCTATCTTTATAATATTTTTAATTGAACACCAAAAAGTGTTTATTCTCACAATACTTTAGAAATAGACATGTAACTTATTGACTTGGTAAATATTTAAATAAGTACATGCTGATGGTTATTTACGATTTTCCACAAACGTTACTGAACAATGTTTTAGAACAACTAGTATGAATGTAGTAAGTACAATAACTCTTGATGTTGATGGCTATTTTGGCCTAGGTAGGTATGTAATAAGCCTCATTTAGTTGGATTGTGCTCTAAATTTTTAATTTGAATAGGTAATTAATTCATCGTCCACCCTGTAATTGTTCTAAATTTCATTTAATAATACCCTGTAACTATAAAAGTTATTCTTCATTATCTATTACAAGAACGTGGATATTTCCATAATTATATCAGCGACATAAGTTTTTAAAAAACATTTCAAAAATCAAAAACTCCGACAGATGAAAAATACTAATTACAATGTTGAAAAGAATCATATATTATCAACTAATTATAGGTGGCTGCATGCATACTGATTGACAGTATTGTATTCGATGATAAGGAATAAAGAAATGTGTTTGTTAAAAAAATGAGTGTTTGGATAGAACATGTTCAAATTAGTTTGCTTAGTACAGCATTAACTTATTGATGACTCTGTTATGGAAAGCTTAGCTTATTTACAACCCCTAGGTCTATAAAGTTTATAAAGTTTAGGTCTATAAAGTTTTTTAATAAAAAATGATACAATTAACAAAAAACAAACAAGTGTACTAGTTTTGTATCTTTAACTATTTTCTACCCACATTTCTTACGTTTTGTAACCCCTATGTTTACAAAAGATATCTAAAATTCTGGAACTGTGTAGGTATCATTAGTTTATTCAATATCCTATTGCTAGTCTACAGGGGGCATTAAATTGAAGACATTTATTAGTTCGCGTGCGTCCACCGGACTAATACCGGCTTTTACGTTACCATTTAATTTAAGCACACATGCAATACGAGTATTGAAGACGTGAATCTAATTGTCGCCTCATCCTACCGGGTGGGAGGCATCGATATCCGTCGCAATCGAAAGTAGAACGAAATAATTATCGGTGGAGTCGGACTAGGGGGCAGTTGGTTGTTCCCGCGCTCGGACCGACAACAAACCGTCGCTAGGCAACTGCTCATGACATATGCATGAGAGCCGCACGGACGCCGCCCGCTTAAATATACAAGGACGGGAAATTACTACAGGCAAATACATATAAGATGTCTCCTGCCTGGCGTGCCGCCGCCCTCGCCTCCAATTACAATCACGAAGCTGTCCGGCCCTTCCTTCCTGTTCTAGACTCCGTAGTCTTCATAAGTCATGAGACAGCCTCGTTACGTTACAAAGCCTAATGCGTCATTGTACATTCCCATTGCATGGAAGCGCGGCACGCGACCAGAGTCCTGTAATTTTAACAGAGTAGATGTTCCACTTAATTTAAAACGAATGGTCAAAATATGGTTTCAAATATGTATGTTACAAATAGGGTGGAAACTCTGTAGGACAGCTTCTTCTCACACATAAACTGTTATTTATAAACAAAGACTAAACGTATGATTAATTTTACTCCAAGTCATAAGTCCGTCGTAGTTAGATTCAGTATTAATAAATAAAGAGTAAGAAGGATGTAAGCTAATCCGCATTTACTAGTATATAATATATAGTATATAATATATAGCCGAGCATATATATTATATATGCTCGGCTAGTCTTGGATTAACTAGTCTAAGAGTAGTTGCGTAATAAGCTTGGAATACAGCTTTTTTATTAATAAGGCTATTAGAGTATAACACTTGATTTAGCTACTATAATAAAACTAGCGTCCCGTCCCGGCTTCGCACACAAGGGTGGACTTATATTTTTTAAACATTTTATCACTATTTTGGGTTAAACGTGGAGTCACAGAATAAATCATAGTTCAGCAGTGGTACTCCGAACTCCGAGTCTTCGACACGGAATCTGACATGACAAACTTCAAAAAGTTCGGTTTTCGAGTTTATTCGTTACTTACATGGGATGGAATTTCCAGTAATCACTTCTTATCGGGTGTCTGTATTGTAAAAGGTACCTACCCTCCAAATTTCAGCTTTCTTGCTTTAGTGGTTTAGGCTGGTCGTTGTCTCTAAAAATCTCTTGATCCTTTATATATAACTAGCGACCCGCCCCGGCTTCGCACGGTGTTATTATACGTATAAACCTTCCTCTTGAATCACTCTAACTATTAAAAAAACCGCATCAATATTCGTTGCGTAGTTTTAAAGATTTAAGCAGTCAAAGGGACATGATTGATATAAATTAGTCAGTTTCCATCTAATCTGAATTACTAAATTCCCATAATAATACTCGACAATAACGTTACGTTAAATGTGGGGAAAGTTCCGCGAGTTTCTTTCTCTTGGGACATATCCATCCCTTTTAAAATATTGAAACGATAGCACCCTTATCAGTTATAACTAAATTACATCCCCAAAGCAATACTTAGAGTAGGTAGGCTGCCGCCGAAGTGGCGCAAAGAAGTTACCTATGATCGATAGAGCATCAAATATTCAGGCATCGGGCGGCTCACGAAGAACCAGAATGAATAACAGTTGTCGGAAAGGCCACAAAGGGGGGGTGGGAGGTCTGACGTGGCTCTTCAAGTCTCCTTGCCCCTAATTATACATACGCTGTAATAAGCCATGTGAATTGACATGCAATACGTTTGAATTTAAGGCATAGACACATTTAAGAAAGTGTAAAGGTTTAGGAAAAGCGTTCTGTAATGATTTTCTGGTTCGTTGAGCATTATCCTGAAGCAGGGACGTGTGCGCGCACGCCCTCAAGCGTGAAATAACTGCCTAACAATTGCTCCGTTCAAAAGGCAATCAGAACCATGACATTGTAGATTGCGCTTACCTTTTCGCTTGTTTCTTATTTATCGGTCAGTTCTAATTCCAAAAGATCGATAAGGAGAAGAATGAGATTTCAGTGTATATTATTTTCATTTCCCATAATTACGCGTGTGAGTATTGTCTGAAATAATGCAATCTTTTTTTGATTGTTCAGGGATTTTAAGGCAGTTTTTAGTATCACATAATGAAGAGCCATTTTTTTCTACTATTTAACCCAAAGTGATATGTGTGATGAAACACGGACTATTTCATCACAATTTCTCTCTCTCTACGTCCTAACAACCACGTGCATACCCGTTAACGGCCCTAGATAGAGAAAATTTTTCCGGCAAATGCTAACTGACCATGATAAAGCAATGTGTATTTGACATTAAAATACTCCCGAAGAAGATTTCTTACGTATCATTCAGATTTATTACCTGTTTCAATTCACCATACGTCCCGATATCTCGATTTCTCGGCTTTGATCCGAGAGTTAAACAGAAGGCTACTGTTGAATTATCAAGGTGTTTCTCGACAAAATCCATAATCGAATTTTTTCTTCTGCAGAAGGGCTTTCGAAGCCCCTATCAATAATAGATTAGACCCTTGCCAACCTTTGCGCAGACCTCGTTTTCTAAATGTTTCCCAATTTATCGCTTAAGAGGCGTCTGAGAAGAAATAAAAGGTTATACGGTTCCTTTCGCGCCTCTTCCCACTTATCTTATCTCAAATGTACTCAACTCCATACGCACCTTGTCTTACCTATGGAGATCTTTATTTACTAACATTGTTAAGTTTAAAATTCCGTAGCAGAAGTTATTTAGCTTAGTATTAAACAATTTATTAAATTATAGAAGAGTTGTTGTTCGGTCTGTTCTGTAGGTACCTAGTAGTGTATAGAGATTATAATCAAAAAGAAGAAACAAATTAGAACTTGTGATTGATTGAGTTATGTATATTAACAAACTTTACTTTTAACTTTACTTCTTATTTGTAATAATTTATCTTTTCAAATTTTACTTGTCTGACTGATATCTGAATTGTAACAGCATGGCAATAAAATCATTGTAAATCTAAAACACACTTTAACACACTCTGCAAGAGAAGAGATGAACGAAAGCATAGAAAAAACCATAAATAACCAAAAACTGGATTTCTGAGAACTGTAGACAGTTGCAATTGTTGCAAACGATCTACGGTTACCTCTCCTTATCTATATCCACCAGTCGGAAGCGCACCCTTGACGCTCGTTACATTTATGACTAGAAAAAATTATCCTGACCCTAAGTAAGTCTATAGTATCATAATTAATTACTTGGTAATTTGAGTGCTTCTTCTTCACCCAACATAGAATGAGAAGGTTCCTCTTGTTTTTCGCATTTACCTAAATAAGAAAGGTTAGACTAATCATAGCAATAAACCTCCCCGTAAAACAATCTGTTCACATCTTTATAATACAAAGTGTTCAACCATACAAAGAGAATACAAAACTTAATTTTCTGGAAAATTACAAAGAGATATGAAGACATAATACATCTCTAATTGCGGAAAATTAGAAAATGACCGAAGACATCTGCTGGTTCCCAATGCACATGTGAGGCGCGGCGCCGATCAGTCGCAGGGTCTGTCTGTACCCCCTCGGCCGGTGGCGTGTCTTCACCCGTCACCCATCCACCTCTGAGCTGAATATTTCAGTAGCCCCCCTTCAAAATTATAGACTTCTTGACAACTCCTAGGGCCTACCGCAATTACTTCTTTTGATATTATATTCAGTGGAAGAAAAAGCGAGTGGTGGTGCAATTAGGTCACAACTGCATGATTGACTACAGTTGTGCTTTCCCAGGGCCTCATAGGCAGGTGTGGGGTCACATGAAGGTGTCTGTTATTCCAGTCTTTATAAAAACTACAACCATTTGACTTGAACTAAGAAGGTTATTTTTGACCCGAACCGAACATGCGTAACAAACATGACATGCCTTAGTATAAGGTTTTTAAAAACAGTTTTAAAACCTTTACAAAAAACCGACTTAATGTTTGATTTAAAGTTTGTACATTTCAAAAATGATTTTGGAAAATATCTAGTTGTCATAGCTTTTTTGAAATACATATACATTGAAAAAGGTCGAAAAAATATACCAATCAGCAACCAAATGTACCAGTGTATGTACCAACTGTTTTTAGATATTAATTACATAGCGAGTCTAACTGGTACCTGTATTTTTATAATTATTAAACTTCTTTTCTAAGCCTAATGAAAAAAAGTTCTTGTTTTACGGATTTTGTAATTTTGGAGTGCATTATTCGGTAGTTCGGTACCTACTAATGCTGTTATCATCTCTGTAAGAAGTGGTATTTCTTTAGTCCAAAAAGCCTTTCTTTACATTTAAAATATAGAAATCCTATAGTTTTTCAGCATTCTCGCGTTGTACTCAAGAGGGATTCTGATTAGAAAAATACATTTTAGAATTTAAATCGTTTCTTTCTGCATTCATCCACAATGACTCCATACAGATCATAATTTAGTCAGACATTAGGCTAACGCTTTTGTAATTAATTTGAATTCTTCCTTGTTAGATAATTATTTGTTTAATCTTCAAAAGGAATAAGAAAACAAGGCTCGTCTTTCTGTAATTTTCTTTTAAATCGGTACAGTAGTTTAGGCGTAGCTGTAGGTAAAAGCGTAACAGACAAACAGAGCTACTTTTGCAGTTAAAATATTAGTTAGTAGGGATTCAAAAAGTCATATGAAAAGATGATCCCCTCGGCCTCGGGGTCCAGAATTTCGGCCTAATACGTTACGTGGCTCTGTGCTCTTGTGCTATATTTGATGACAATCGGGGCAATCATTCTCATTCTGGCTTGAAGATCGTTGTAAAAACGCCAGGAATCTGTCAATTTTCATAACAAATGCTTCAATGCAATAAAACCATGGACACCGTAGTATGTCACAGCAATAAACTTCTTCAAAAGTTTAAAATATGCAAGATGGTCATTATGTATCGAAGGCAATAACAGTGCACTTGTGTTGTTATTCGGTTGTCATGCCAACGATTGTCTTTGACGTCGCCTCATAGGCTATTAGCTATTGACAAATACCCTCAAACATTAAAAGCTACATGCGCACATATGTAATGCTGCCGTATCGCGCTCGTTTGATCGCCAACCCAGGGACAAACTCTGAAATCAGATCATTGGTTTCTGCTTCTGATGAGTAACTGGTTTCTAAAATACGCGGCGTTTACTGTTCACCATGTGACGGAGTTTTCAGCTCAAAATAAATCTGTACATCTATTTCTATCTAGGTTATTTAGAGATCATTGGTATCTAAAAATAAGTAACTTAAGTAAAGTTACGGTAGACACCTGCGGCACAAGAGGTTGCGATATCGATTCCCGCCTCGGGAAAAATGTTTTACTATCTGTTAGATATATAATTCAGGATATTTTCGTTCTACGTAGTCTAATTTATTAAGTTTAACAGTACCCATAACACAAGTTCTGCTGAGCTTGGGGCTAGATGATGAATTGTTAGTATAACACCTCGCGCAAGCCGAGTAAACCCAACCAGTCATATAGAAGACCGCTGTGGCGCGGCAGGCGAAGGTCTGCCATCTAGTACCCATGACACAAGCTCTGCTTAGCTACGGGCAAGGTGATGCTGTGTTGAGTGTCCAGCATTGTTTATTTAATTAGTTTTATTTACATAACTAAAATATAGTCGGCTAGAGTGTGTTGATCTAAAACTTCAGTATATATAGTTCAGTAGGTTAAATTCCAAGTTATTCCTAAGTCCATACCTGTAGGCCGCTTCGAATATGGTGATGACATGCTGATGAAGCCCCAATGTAATCTACGTTATGGTCACGAGTAAAATCTATTCTTTATCTGTTTGTGTAGCGATGGTTGGAATTGGTTTTCCGATGGCATAGCGATGTTAATGAAGGCAATGGATATTCATTTATTTTACCATTTCGTTATGTTTGAATAACCCAAGTAAACATTTTGATGAGCTATTTAAATACAAGCAAAGCAAGCTTCTGATTTCAGTTTCAGTCAATCAATAACTTTATTTTCTTTATTGTATTTTAATCCAAAGAATTGTTTCTTATAAATAAAATAAAAACGTTGGACAATCCACACAGCACTATCTAGCCCCAATGTATGCATCTTTTGGTTTAGATTTCAAATTAGAATAGAATAGAAAAAAAAACATTATTTGGAATAGTAAAAACATTTATTTGGACACATGTACAATAAAAAACAGTACATAAAATTAACAAACAGTAGCATAATAATAACATGGAGGTAATTACGTGACACAGAATGGTGGTAGTTTCAAAAATATCAAAAATCATGATATGATAATTAAAGGCTGAAATTTGTTAATTCTTCTTAATATCGCGTCATAGTAATGAATTAGACCTATATTGGTCATGGTCATTATTGTTTTTTTTTTATGATTCCTTCATCTTCATTCGCACACATAATACCTATGTCCACTGCTAAACATACCTCCAAACATGGAAGGTACCTTTGCGAATACAAATGGCGAATATTGATTATTACGAAAATCTTTGTATCCTCGTGACTACATAGTATCACTACATAGTATATAAAACAAAGTAGCTTTTTCTGTCCCTATTTCCCTTTGACTGCTTAAATCTGCGGTTTTTTTTAATAGAGAGATTCAAGAGGAAGGTTTAGATAGTTTGATAGATAGAAAATTCTTTATTGCACATATAAAAGTATTATACAAAACATAACATATCTCTACCAGACAACCGTGGATGGATAAGATTGTTGGATTGGACATGGGGATCCGTGTTAATTTTAATGATTAAATAAATACCTACTTATATTACATAAACTACTACATAATTAGTTAATACGTATAATAAAACCGTGCGAAGCCGGGGCGGGTCTCTAGTAATACTTATAAGTTAAAATATCTTACAATATCAGCTAGCTAATTAGGTAGAAGAACATAAGCTCTATTGTAAATAGTTAATCGACCACGAGTCCATGGAAACTCTTCCATCCATCGTAACTGTCGAATTTATCATTTTAGTGGCATAAAACCAATAAAGAGAAATTGACGTGAGCCGGCATAGGCAGGTCAATTTGTTAAGTGAAGTTGTAGGTACATTAACAGTTCCTAACGACAGACTTGCATGCTATTGCTTCCACCACCCCATTCTCAGATGTTAGTGTATACTGCGAGGCTAGCACGATCTGGATCATTAATAATTCAGGTCCTGCTAAATTAATAGTCGATCTGTATCATTAACGATGCACTGTGTACACTGTGAGTGTACACATAATTTATGGTGCTTTATTTCCTTTTGAAGTTATAGGATAATTGGACGCGTCAAAATATCGAAAAAACATTAGCAAAACTAGGAAATAAAGGGATCCCTTTGTTTTTTGTGATTAGCCTATGTATAACTGAAGCTGATGTTATCCTAATCAGAAGTAGTGGAAAATATTTTTTTATAATTGGAACAGAATCGAATCATAGTTAAGTAACGTAACCTCTTTCAATATCTAATAGCCGTCGTATCCAATCATCGAAACTCAACCTGTCTCTATCCTCTCACTGTCTTTCTAAATAAAACAACGTCGGGTTGGTTACACCTTATAATTCGTTGAATTCAACGAATGGTTGTTAGTTCCTCTTTCACACAAAAACTACTGAACGGGCTGACATTTCTAGCCCTGGAATAACACATAGGTTACTTTTCACCCCTAAATCAGTTTCCATCGGATAGAAATAGCCTTGAGACGTTTCCATAGAAATAACGCGTGCGAAGCCGCGGGCTAGTAATGCGAGATGCTAGTAATTTATAATTTGTTGGTTTTTGTTGTTCCTAATATCAGAATATGATAAATATAATAAACGAGGGTTCCGAGAAAAAATCAGCGGGCTAACGCGGACACTGCTAGTTATTTCAGATTTTGTAAATTATAAGATATACATACATACAATTTGTGTTTTGCTCCAAACTAAACAATTAAGATTATTTCATCTCTCTTTCATAATTAGTCGGATAAATTAAGAGAGCCCGAGACCCTCGTCTCTGGCTTAATTTTAAAGTAAACCAATCGGACAGAAGTTAGGTTTATATTTATTTCACCTATTTTGAAGGTTTTACAAAAAAGTAGTAATTAGGAAGTTAGGAAGAGCTCTTAGAAATATTTTTTTTGTTTGGTGTAAAAAATTAAATCAGTTATGTACCTACCTAACCTACAGTATTTAATCTTTCGAAAGTAATGTTTATGTATACCTTAGGTAGGTAGGCTTAAATGTTTTTAGTACAATACAATTATGTATCCAATTTGTTTAAAATAGCATTCTTATGTAATTGTTTTTGCAATTGTTGCAATGCAATTTATGTAATTTTTTAGCAATAAATGAACTTTTACTTCGTAATTCAATAAAAACTAGTCTGCACATCAAATCTCTAAAATCCACGAGCATTAAGCAAAGCTATACAAAAACATGCCAGCTACATTTGAAACTGTGACAATAGTTGAAGAGGCGCCTAGAGCAGTCCGCCTAATTTGGGCAGCGGAGATATCTAGGTTGACTGAGACATAGGGTGTCGTCTTGCGGCGTGTCTCGTTAAGTCCTCGTTTCCGGGCCACAATGGGAGAGGAAGGGTGGTATTGACGGCGACGCGCACTGCGCATGCGCCGCGCTGGCGCCCTGGTGTCTCAGGGGTGGCGTACTTAAATCGTGCACAGCCCCTTCGTAGCCAGTCCACTCGCGATCCCCACCCTGGCAACACTAGTTAGCCCTAGGCGTGCTAACTGCGCGCCTATTAAAATGTAGGTCCCATTTCAAAATTAAAAATTAAATTACAGAAAACCAAGTGCTATGTTGGTTGTAGTCGATCTGATTGGCATCTCTCTTGTTTTAGGTGTAAACCGCCTTGGCCAGTTGTCGGCCTTACCGGTCCTGTTTATTGAAAACGGTAAGTGATTGTAACTATAATATAAATTACATATCTTCCACAGGGATTTACTTTAGTATACGAATTTAATGGAATGCAGAACTTGCGGGTTTGTTGAAGTAGTTCAGCCTTTCCCTTGTAAATTTTACGCACGTGTTTAGGTAAAGCAAAGTTATTTAAACATGATCCATTAGACGCTGACTTTCCACTAAGGATGCCTCGTGTCGAGTAAAAGAAACCGTTGTATAGGTAAAGGAACGGAGTGCAGGTGAGACAGCTGGTCCTGACATTTAGAGCGCCGAATGCTCGAGTTTTTTGTACGTTTTTTGCGCGCGTTGGTTGCTTTAGTTAGGTAGTCCGTCTTTGTGTTGGAACACCTGCCGCCAGCCCCGACCAGTCGCGTCTGCTCTATTCACACACTAAACTCTAAAGACGTCCTTAACGCAAACAATTTACGAGTCCTTTGCTTTGCGTGGTTTATTCAGTGCGATTTACTATTTGCTGTAAAGTTCTGAAACTGGTTAATATAAATTTGCCGGCTTTTTAAATGCGCTTTGCATGTTCCTTTAAAGTTTTAAAATTGATATTTGCCGGCGATTTCAGTGCGCTTTACTGTAAAGTTTGTAACTGTTTGATGAATATTTGCCTTTATAATTTACGATGCGTACAATAATATAATAATAAGTAGATATCCTTGTCGAGTAAATTAGTAATGTTAGGCAGTTGTTGGTAAAGCGGGTCGCCTCGTGGAATGGCGAATAATCGCGGGCTGCGAACTTGGTTGAAGGCGGCACCTGCTGTGTCAGTGACCTCATTCACCTGCTGAGCTGACGACCGGAGTCACCATACGTAGGGGCTGTTCACTGTTTCTGCCTAATTGTCTTGGGTATCTCTATACTCCGATAAGGGAGTTGTGATCGCTCAGATTTTCTCATTGTCTTGAATGTAGATTACGTTTTCGATGGCAGCTTGGGATTTAATATTTAGATGTTAAGACGATTTAACGCTAAGAGTGTGCATAGTTTTTGTATCACTACATAGTATAAAAGAAAGTAGCTTTCTCTGTCCCTCCGTATGTCCCTTTGTATGCTTAAATCTTTAAAACTACGCAACGGATTATGATGCGGTTTTTTTAATAGTTCAAGAGGTATAAACCATACGCACAATAAAACCGTGCGAAGCCGCGGGCGGGTCGCTAGAAAATCAATAAATCTTACATTTGTCTAAAGCGACATAAAAACCTTGGAACAAAACAAAACATTTTAAAGCATTTAAATGTTTTCTACGTTATTTTTAATTTACGGCAATGTTAAGAAAGATTTAATTGCTACCTGTAATGCCAGTCCCAGGAAAGGCACAGGAATATAAAATCGTAGTGCCATAATTCCAGGCAGATGTTCAACTAATAAATCAGCCTCTATCACCGCAATTATTTTTCCACAAAACGCTTTTGATAGCCCATACAAAAGTCATGCATAGTTAGTGAAATACAACTAACTGCAGGTGTAAAGCGCTTACCCGCTACCCTAGCTGCCTTTTTATCACATTGTTTCTAACACGAACTGCTCCCAAGTTCCGTCCAGTTGAATTATTGTCTAGTGCTTTCGACACACAATCATGATCAGCTATATTTTTACTTCTCGAAACAATATTAGTATCCTGAAATCGTGTTATTGCGGAATGTTGATCTAAACTTATTCTATGTTGATCTTAACTATTATGATTTCATCCAAAGTTATCTATTCAGTAAATTTATTTTGGAAGATGGATCTGAACTGAACTTACACAAAGCAAACAAAGCTCGCTCTAGAATGTTGATATCGGTAATTCTTTCAAATTGTTCGGATCTCGTCTCTGGCAATATTACTCGATTTGTGTAAAGGTTTCGATTCTGTTGACTTCCATTTTAGCTCTTCTTTTTACGTTTATTATAATTTCAGTATTATCCAATAAAGTTTATTGCAGTTAGCACCTCGCTGGTACTGTGCTATAACTATGAATCGATATGGAGTCTTACGCAAGTATTGTTCAGGGTTCAATGTTGTCACCTATTCTGTTCCATCTATGTATACTATAATATTATGACGGCATACAGTGGCAAAGTTGACGTTCATCTGTAACGGATAATGTCATAAACGACCTATGGTTCATTTAATTTATTTTCAGTGCATTCTTATTCGTGTATAAATTTAATACAAAACAAAATAAAAAATACCAAATATATAACTCGGGTAGCTACAATTTCTCAGAGCGCCAAAGGAGGCTGTATTTACTCAGTCCACCAGCAGAAGCCAGATTTCTGTTATTAGGAATAGTAATTCCACTTTCTTCAATTATAGAACAGTAATTCCACTGTTCTCCATAACTTCATAATTGCAGAAGTAGGTATTTGCACTGCAGTGACAAAATTAATGATGATGCCAAAAAATGTTTAAAATTACTAGCATTCAACATATATTAATACATTTATAACAATACCAGAACTACATGGGGTATTTCAAAAAAGGTCTTTTAAAACATTATTTTATTTTTATTTTTCGTTTATTGAGGCACAAACAGTTTACAATCTTCTTAACTTAAGTAATAGATAGAATGATTTATACACCATTTAAAGGGTGTAATGTCCCTGATGTTGCAGAAGTCCATAGGCTGCGGTAACCGCTTTCCATCAGCCGCATGCTTCTTTGCCAACTAGGTTGTATAAAAAAACGACTTATTTTTTTTAACCATTGGATGCCTCTTTCATTAGATAGAATGCTATTTCTTAGTCCATTAAATGTCTTTCTTAATGTCCAGGCACGATGAAGCGCGACGCCTACGGAGACGACGGCCCCACTCACAAGCGGCAGCGCCAGACCGATGATGAAGTCACATTCCTGATACCCAGCAAGGTAGGCTTATCTTAAGTTATTGACGATCTAGTTTTACTTCTTGATCAAGTATCATCAACATGTAATTATTTATAAGACAAATATGTATTAGACACATAAGTTATGTTACATGCTAGTGGTTTCTATTTCGCCTCTTCCACGAGTGGATAAAAAAGTAAGGCGAACTGAAAATCCAAATTATCACTTTATTTCTTAAGTATAATATTTTGATAATTATGTACTTACCTATAGTATTAAATTTCACTTGTCTAAGTGCTTATTTTGTAAGCCTAAAGAAATAAAGATTTTGATTTACTGATTTCGTATCGCAGTGAGTCGCTAGACGAAGTCGATCGTTAGATGTGCCGGCTTCGAATGGGGGAGGCCTATTGTAAGCGGCTGGTGTTTTTGGACTTATGATGATGATCGAGAATCTTTCATGAATATCGATGTGTACCTAAAGGTCTATGATAAATTGTTCACACCAAAACTGTATGACTCGTACCTACTCAAATTGAAAACGACTTAAACGTTTCAAATATTTCAGTAATAGTAATATTATAAAGGGTTTTAAAGGTAAGGTATGTATTCTCCACAACTTCTGTGACAATTGAAAAATATACTTACTTAAAATCTTGTTTTTAGGATATAAACTTACGTTTTCTCGAACGTTTATATTCATCACGTAACTTTACGTAGTATTCTTTTCCCTATATTTCCCTCATGGTGACACCATTTTGGTCACGGGGCACGTAGTAAATATTGAACAGGAATTCTATAACGGGAACGCTTGGATCGTTATATATGTTATAATTATAAATTAGTCTGTAACATAATATGTCACAAATTCATCGTAATTAATGAAACAATTGTGTAATAGGTTGCTGGGTCAATCATCGGCAAAGGCGGAGACAACATTTCGAAGCTCCGGAGTCAGGTCAGTATTCGATATTATAGTAATTAGGCAGCTAGCTAATTATAACATTCAGGTATTCCTACTATTCGTAGTTACCATTCGTGCTTCGTAGACCCAAACAAAAATTCTAATTGGCTTTCTAATGACCACTGTAGCAGAAGGTATTTCGGCTATTCTAATATGTTAGACCAATATTTATTGACATTAGTTTACATTCACCAGGTACGATTGTAAGTTGCCTACGTTCATCTACTTTACTGTAATCTCATATTAATAATGTTGTCTTTTAAATATTTTCGCCACAGGTACGTCCACCAATCTCGTAATTCCGCCACGGTACTTAATATCTCTGTCCACTTGTGTAAGCTCTAGTAGAGATACCGTGTGAGTTGTTTCGAAGAGGGATGCGATGCTCGTAACGGCTATAATTCAGGCGTCCAGTCCAAAGCCGTAGACAGAATAACCCCCCGGCAGCCAGTTCCAGGAGCGCCCCCGCCGCCCTCTAGCGGCGCGCCGCGCCCCGCCCGGTTTCCGCCGGCGGGACGCGACGCGCCGCTACAGCGACTCTTGGTTGCCGGTCCCGTCGGACGCCGCCTGCCCGCCCCGCCCCGCCCCGCCCCGCCACGCCAAGCAGTACAAAGCCTCTATAACAGTCCCAGATTGCCCCGGCCCCGAACGGTAAACTATATCGCAAACTACTCTATACTCGACGGTTTTTCCGCCCGTCAACAGTCAGGATTCCGTGTTCGCGGTAGCTTCACCGGCCCTCACCCGACCGCACTCGAGTCGCCTTCCCTCCTTTCCGACCTCGCGGTCTGCTCTCCCCATTACACAAGCTACTTCACCGAGGTCCGCCTCCATCTCTAGCCACTTCTCTCTCTCCGGGGAGACTTACACTTATTTACTATACAATATATATCTCATTATCATGCTTCTATACTACTACGATAGTACGGCAATCCTCCCTGACCGTTGATTGTTACCGTTTATTTCTGTTACTTTCTCTGGTTCCTGCTGCGACGGCTGAGTTCTAACGCTCCTTACGTTTTCAGAGTTCTGTCGATACAAGCGGACGATATCGACACTGTATTGGAGATCGTCAAAGAAATTCTGCCCAATTTGGCTGATGTAAGTTACTACCTCACTATTTTAATTTGATTAGATACAGACAGATATTTTTTTTAAATAGCGGAAGTAGGACATAGGGAGGCCTTATTGCTGGAAAAGATCATCTTCCTGGCAATCTTAGGATGAAGTGGACATGAAAGAGATTTGAATAGCAATTTCAATTTGAAGATAAGTCTAAAATAAATTACTAAACTGCTACGTTAAAAAATATTAATATCATTACAAGCTATAAAATGTAAATCTATAATAAAAACTGAAACGGTTTGATTTCAATACATTAGGAGTCAATACATTTTCTAAGAGTAGACGATTTGGATTTATCTATAATGTTATGTTCTTGTATAAATAAATAATAATAATAAATTATTATAAACTAGCGACCCGCCCCGGCTTCGCTCGGTTTTATTATACTCATAAACCTTGACTCACTCTATCTATTACAAAAAAACCGCATCAAAATCCGTTGCGTGGTTTTAAAGATTTAAGCATACAAAGGGACAGGGATATAGGGACAGAGAAAGCGACTTTGTTTTATACTATGTAGTGATATCAACGACATTCACAAAGTAGTCTTCAACATTTCGACTATCGAAATGCGGGTAAGAATCGAACTTAAGTTCTTTCTTCTGGCTTTAACGTCTCATTATACTACGTAGTGATAGTGATAGTGATTTAGGGTGCCAGTACAAAAAGCTTCTTCTTATAGGGAGGTTCTGGCCCCCATAAGGGCAACAACGCGCCCAGCAACGAAGACCTGGGTGTTAGGCTGCTCATCCACCAGAGCCGCGCCGGCTGCGTCATCGGGAAGGGGGGAGCCAAGATCAAAGAGCTGCGAGAGGTGAGTACATTAGTATACTTGGTATTTAATTTTATAAATAATAATAATAAATTCATTTATTTCGGACAACATTAGAACAAGTAGACAGATTTTATATAACTTATTCTACGGTCCATATCAATATACCTTAGAGCTAAAATACATATCACAATATTATACTAAGGCACACGCGTGGTCGCCGGCGTGTCTCGGCGCGGGGGATCACATGATAGGCGGCCCTTGAACCGTCGGAACTTCACCCCTTTCGGCCACAAGTCAGGCCTCATGAAGGTCTTTAACATCTCCGTCGGGACCCTCACCATAAATGAGCTGAAGCTTACATTATGAAGAGTCCAGCTTATTTTATGTAACAGGTGTAGGTTGCTTACCCTGTCAGGGCGCTACTCTTGGTCCAAGATCCGATTGCAAGATTAGCCCACTCATCGGTTTTTGCTTAAAACCAAATTTTTATATTTATTTGTAAGAAAGGGGAATATGTATCTACCAGGCCGCCAGGTTGCCTATCAGAATTTGGCCGCAAGTTTTTTTTGTTTCATAGATTTTTGGAAAAAAATTACGGTTATTTGTTTTTTTAATAAAATAACGTCTACATGACGGCAGTTTATGTAAAGATTCTAAAAAATCACGGTTGCCGTTGCTCACCTGGCCGCACCAGGCAGGTATAATTTTGAAACATGCTTAACATACATTTATGAATGCAAAGGCAAAGGTTTTCCGTGAAACTACTCGTCTTGTATAAAAATAAGTGAAAAGTCGCATTTTTCACCATAGAATCTATCACTAAGATCAAACGACCTCGGGGCAGGCTAAAGCATCTGGGGATATGAACTCGCATCTGAAAGATCGTTCCTTATTCCCGCGACTTCGTCCGAGTGAAATAGTTTCCTTCGGAAGTTACATAAACTTTACATATTTCCCTAACACTTTCATCACGCATTTTTACCCTCAGGGAAACTATTGATGTAATGTATTTATTTATATTTAATCAAAAGCCTAGAAAATTTATAGAACCTTGAAATTTCTAGCTTCAATAATTACGAAACTTCCATACAAACTTTTATCCCCTATTTCAACCCTTAACTATCCTTTTTTCGTATTTAAAAGACACTTCTCACACACACATCTTACATAAGCTCTAGTCAATCTCTGTACAAAATTTCAATCGGTTCAGTAGAACCGCATAAACTACTGTTTATGCGTTGAATGAAGCGTAACAGACAGACAGAGCTACTTTCGCATTTATGATATTAATAGGGATTAAGAATTGTACAATTCATGTTGATCAATACTTAAACCTGGTCATCGGCACCGAATGGGGGTGTAGCGCGCGTGCTGGAAAAAAATCGTAACATCTACGCAGTAAACTTATGCAGCCATCACTTTACCTAAGGTGCGGACTGCGGAGCAGATGCGCGCATCATCTGTCTGAGGAACAGTTAATGTTTTTTACGCGAAGGTAGCGGAGCCACGTGGTCGGCGGGATGAAGGCAGATGTGAAAGCAGCTGCCGCACCTCGCTTATCCACGCCGCACCGGCGCGGCGGATGTTTTGACGCGATAATCGTATTTGAATCAACCTTCCATATCCCCAAACGTTTGTTCCATAAATAAAAATCGCCCGAACGTACGCAGATTAACTCCATCAACCATTTTAAGTCAGTATCATAACATCACTTTATTACGTAACTCGTAAAGCTTAAAAGCTTTCGACGGCGAAGTTTCGAATGCGGAATATGGATTTTCCCAGAGGAACAAACAACGTTAAGCGGCTGCACAACTGTGGAGTGCATCCCGGATCAATTACTCCGTCCAGGAAGTTTTAAAACTAGTAACTTTCCAATCTCGGTCTCCCCGCGCGGTGTTGCGTTTCAAAACACAACTTTGTCCTCGTCCGGCCTGTTCGCATCCGAACTCAGTTGACAAGTTGACGTTTCTTTGATGGAGCGGTCCCGTCTCCGGCCCTACATTTAAACCCTCCTGATGTAATTCCCCTCTCGAAGCCGTCGATTTACCTGAAGCGCTGCTCGGAATTCTCGTTTGTATTTTTTCAACGATCAGCTGTTCCCCAAAACCCTTTGTTCTCTTTGATGTCCTGAATCCGAGTTACCTGTAGAAGGTATCACAAAGGACGCGTATAATTTCTATTCTAAATCACTGAATAGATTGCGAGATGTTTTTGTGATACAAATATTTCGCAGTAATATCGAAGGACCCGTCCTTGGGTAACCGTGTGGACGATAATGATTCTCGTATATTTTTACTTCAAAGCGTATTTTTATCTCGTTCCATCGCGCTTTTCTATTCCTTTGCTTTTCAAAGATTCGAATGAAAGCAGATTTTGAGATGCCGGGAATACTTCAGATGTCTATTTATAAACCTTATTTCGCTCTCAATTTAAATGCCCATTTACGTAAAGGCAGGATTAACTGCGCTAACTTCCAAAATGAGCTAATTTAAACTTGATTGCCGGGATAACCGGCGCTCCACCTTCGGTTACTCTCTACACCTTCCTTGTTTCGATCGTAATGCCGTTGATATATTATGTCTTGGGCTTGAAACGTTCGTTTGAAAGTTCAACGTCGCGGCGTCACTCCAAATGTTGGTGCTTTGGTTACTATCTACACCTTCCTTGTTGACTTTCCATGGTAATGCCGTTGGTATTCTGTATGAATATAGGATGAACAGTTGCTTGGAACGTTGGTTTGACGTTGAATGTCGCTCCAAGTGTTGGTGTTTCGGTTACTCTCTACACCTTCCTTGATTGAAAGTCAATTCAATCGTAATGCCGTTGAAGCTCCTACCCACGAAGAAGACCATCACAGCCAATCGGCAAGTGAACAGCCTTTGAGTAGCCTGCTAGACTCTCAAAGCGAAATCACAAGACTTGGGTGTTGTTTCCCTCGACGTTGAAGCCTGAAGAAAGAACTTAAATTCGATTCTTACCCGCATTTCGAGTCGAAATGTTGAAGACTAATTTGTGAATGCCGTTGATATCACTATATCACTACATAGTATAAAATAAAGTCGCTTTCTCTGTCCCTATGTCATTATGTCCCTTTGAACGCTTAAATCTTTAAAACTACGCAACGGATTTTGATGCGGTTTTTTTAATAGATAGAGTAATTCAAGAGGAAGGTTTATACGTATAATAAAACCGTGCCGGGGCGGGTCGCTAGTAATGTATATAGGGTGAAGAGTTGCTTGGAACGTTGGTTTTTCGGTTGAACGTCGCTCCAAGTGTTGGTTCGTAAGGTCCTTTGTGAGGCGCGTGCGCGGCAGCTGTCGACAGGTGCGTCGCAGCCGGCGGAAGCCACAAAAAGCGCGGGCGCACCTGGCCGCCCCACCTCTGGCACAATGCTACCGGCCACGTAAAAATAGAAATTCCAAGACATGTGGGCCCTTTGCATCCGTCCTAGGGACCAGCTACGACTTTACTTGTTTAAGTATTTTCTAAATTACTATAACTGCAAACTTTAGGAAGTAAAATTCTGTAAGAAATTAAAAAGAAAATTATTTATTGGACGTCAAAATATCAAATTTCAAACGTATTTATTTAAAACTACCAATAGAAGATACACATTAGGTACACATAAATTAGAGAGAACATAAGGAATCACCATCGTAATCGTCAGTCGTAATCTCCCAATTACAGGTAGTTACAGCTCATAAATATTTTGAGTTGTCGAGGAAAATGACGTACAACTGATTTCTGTGAAATTACACAAGTAAATAAAATCAAAATGTCGCAACGTTTTCATAAAAAAGAAAAACTCTTTACAAACAGTTAAGAAATCAAAGTTTTCATTTATTTCAATAAAATTGTAACTTTTAGGGCTTCCCACCCCTTTAAACTTTGACAAACACTTCTTACGTAGCTTTTGATTCTCCCTCTTTCGCTTTGAAACTATATTGTTAACAAATCAAAAAAATATTGAAAATAATTTACTTTTTAGAGCTTCACTCCTTTAAAGTTTGACAATGAATTAGCTCCGAATTTTCCAGGAGGGGCACGGACTTCGTTGTTTTTTCTAAAGGTTTAGTGAACCAAAGGGTGAAGTCACGTGGTCGGAAACTCGTGTAGTGTTACCGGCCACGTGACCCGGCCACGGGAAGTGTTTTTGTGCACCTCCACATCCTTGGGACTCGAGGGAGCGGATATGCTCGGTGCTTTCACGACTGTACTGAGCTCGCTTCAAACGCCATGCCATGTGGGCTTTGTGTGTACTTTCAACTATGAAGGAATTAAATAATTCATCACTACAGTATAAAACACACTCGCTTTCTCTGTCCCTATGTATGCTTAAATCTTTAAAACTACGCAACGGATATTGATGTGTTTTTTTAATAGATAGTGGTTCAAGAAAAAGGTTTATACGTATAATAGAACCGTGCGAAGCCGGGGCGGGTCGCTAGTGATAGAATAAAAGTATCTTTATTTATACTCTATACTTATACCACACAAAGAAAGAACATACCTACTGCATACAATAGACTAAGTATGAAGGACGGCCTTATCGCTGAAAGCGATCCCTTCAGGCTGTCATGGGATGGGATCGACTCAGTATAGACGGTGGTAGTTACACTAGATCTACCTTAATATAGAAAAGGAAAAATAATACAAAATACATTACATTCCACAATACCTACATAACATAACCTACCAATATTATAATAAACTTACATAAGCCTAACTTAACATAAAATATTGCTGATGAAGCAGTTTTTGTCTTATGTCCGGGTGCAGAGCATTTGATTGACAATGACAAGTGGCTTGTACGGAAAAAGATTAATCATAGAAAGAGGTATTGCGAGCAGGGATTAGAGAGTTTCAAAGAAACAAAAAGAGAGAGTGAGAGTTTGAAAGGAATTCGAAGCATTGCTTTTGTTAGGCATGATATAATAATATAGGTGATAATATACAAACATACATGATATACTTATATTATAGTCACACCCGAATTTTAACTATAAGGGGTTATTCCCATCTGATCATATAATCCGTTTGTGGTTGCATCTGATCACATGAAAAGTTGTGATAAACATCTTTTGTAAAGGTTAGAAAGATGAAGAAATCAATTTATTTCAAATTTCTTCATCTGCCTTCTCATCTGATTTGTCATCAACATCTTTTTTCTAATGTGCATTAGATGTACAGTGACTACGTTTAATTATATCTAGGTTAGGTCGGATGAATCTCTGATATTGTAATGTGACACAGCGGGCGAAGTTCCCTTAGCGACGCAGGAGGTTGCGGGTTCGATTACCGCCTGAGATTTTTGTAGACTATTCTTCAGGATATGTATGTATCTGCCCGGGACTTTGCACGCTTTGTTTCCATAGATGCGTTTCAAGGCTATTTCTATCCAACGGGAACTGATTTATGGGATAAAAAGTAGAACTATAACTATAACGTTATAAAAAAAAATCAGCCTAATTCGTTCAGTAGTTTTTACATTAAAAAATGACAAACATCCATATTAAAACTTTCGCGTTTATAATTTAAGTAGTCAGCTTAGGGCTAGCTGATGCAGCATTATCTATTTAGACAGAGCGCTATGGCGCTCAAAAGGGGAGGCCTATGTCCAGCAGTGGACTAGTAGATTAATTTTCACGTCGTCTCGTCCAACCTTTCGATCTTCATAGACCTACGAAGACGTCCAATGATGAACACAGTGGCATGCATCATCCTCTCTACCCTTATGCCTTCTGTTGGTTTGACCCTTTTCCAATACGCTTAGCTTAGCCACAATCAATTGTGATAAAGATCGGCCGGTCCCTTCTCACTTTGACATGTAATCTACTCGACGGTTCTCTACATACATAATTACATATGTACATATGTGTGGACTAGTATCATGTGCACGCGGCTTCGCACGCCGAAGACACATAGAAATAGCCGTTTCCATAGAAACAAATTCTATGGAAACTGCTATTTCTATCCCATAGGACCTGATTTATGGGATGAAGAGTACCCTATGTGTTATTCCAGGGTTTGAACTACAACATAGCCCTATGATACCTACCTATTTATCTGCAGTTGTATTTCCTATCAGACTTCCAAGTTCAGAGTTGAACATGCATAATAACCAGTGGTCGGAGTAGGTAAAACGATTTAGGGTCAATGTCATCAATTGATAGGTTAGTATGGATATAACATTTATTTTCCATATTTTAATTAAAAAGCCAGCCTTTCAGCCCCATCCATTCAGTAGTTTTTGCGTGAAATAGGAACAAACATCCTTACAGGCATACTAACTTTCGCGTTTATAATTTTACTAGCGACCCCAGCATCGCTCGGTTGTGATAAACATATAAACTTTCCTCTTGAATCACTCTATCCATTAAAAAAACCGCTTCAAAATCCGTTGTGTAGATTTAAATATTTAAGCATTCAAAGGGACATAGAGACATAAGGACATAGGGACAGAGAAAGCTACTTTATTTTATACTATGTAGTGACTAGCGACCCACCCCAGCATCGCTCGGGTGTATTATACATATAAACCTTCCTCTTGAATCACTATCTATCAAAATCCGTTGCGTAGGTTTAAAGATGTAAGCATACATGTGGGTGGACACAGACAGTGGAAAGCCACTTTTGTTTTATACAATTACTAGCGACCCGCACCGGTTTCGCACGGGTGTATTATACAAATAAACCTTGCTCTTGAAACACTCTTGTCTTGACAGATAGACGGACATACAGCGGGAATCTACTTTGCTTTATAGTGATACTAGCGACCCGCCCCGGCTTCGCACGGTTTTATTATACGTATAAACCTTCCTCTTGAATCACTCTATCTATTAAAAAAAACCGCATCAAAATCCGTTGCGTAGTTTTAAAGATTTAAGCAGTCAAAGGGACATAATGATATAGGGACATAGGGACAGAAAAAGCGACTTTGTTTTATACTAACTATGTAGTGATACAGTTTAGTAAGGATGTTGTCGGATTGGGGCGGCGGCGTATGTCGTGGCCGCTGTAATTATGGCGACGGAGACAATCAGGTGGCCGGCACGCGACGAGCTTCCGTTTCCGATCCAACCGCAACGGGAATAGGGCTTCGGTCCTGATGGGCTTCATGGCTTGCGGATGCTCCGGGCATGGCTCTCTTGTTTCTACTATGGGAACTTTGAACTGGGCTGTGGTTTCATTGTCATCGGAAAACAAATAACAAATAATACTGGACAATCCACACAGCACCATCTAGTCCCATGCTAAGTAGCTTGTGTCATGGGTACTGATGACTGATATACTTAATACAATACATTACATAGATAGATATTTATTTATTATACATAGAAGACACCCATAACCCCAGAACCCCCAGAACAGAACCCCAACAATCGTATAAACATTTGTCTCAAGGCGGGAATCGAACCCGCAACCTCCTGCGTCGCAGGCCACTGCGCCACATCGGTCGTCAAACAATCCTTGTAGGCTGTATTTGTACAAACGATTGCAAAATACAGTTTCCACATTTTAATTAGAAAGTTTGTTGCCGCGTGACCCCTCAGGATCTCCCTGTTGAGTCCACCCACCTCCCCAAATATAAAACGTGATTTCTTCAAAGAATTCTGTGAGTCAACTTTACAATTTGTTGCGAAATTCGCGAAATTAAAACGTTAAGTTAATAGGGCTGTGCTGATTTATTGCGGCCCGCCCCGGGCATAGCGAAGCTATTGAAGTGCCTCTTTAATGGATTAAGTACACTGGAAAAGTACGCGTCTCCGCTATTTAGGAAAATCTCCACGTTTAATTAGAAATATTCTTGGGATATTTGTTATTGCTATTTGCGTTCGAGCTCGCATTTTTCCATGATGCTTTCTTTCCCCGCGGAGGGTTAAACGCGAATAAACTTTATGATTGATGTAGAGACCTTCAAATGAACGTTCAACCCTCGTAAATGTGTTTTATGTATGTGTATGTTTAATATTCTATCCTTGAGGGATTCCCCAAATTCATCTTTCTATATTACCAGACTTACAAATGAAAATTTGGTTTGATTTCAGTATGTTTCGATTTCACTTGTACTATTTTAGTGTTTACTTTACTCAAGCTAACTTATAAAACCAAGAGTCAGTATGTACAACTCTGAAAAGTAATAAAGTGAGGTCCGACTAAACATCATATGGACATCACTAATATAAAAATAAAGTTTGGATGGAAGGATGTTTATGGATCGGGCTGAAATGTTTAATAGACTTATTTTCATCGGTTTCATATGGATCTTTGTCTTTTGAATTTCAACAAACTCAGACGAAGTTAGAACTTATTGTCATATTTCGGAGACACGCCTGCGGCCTTTACGCGACGAACATATCGCGCGAAAACAAATCCAAAAAAATACGAAGCTCAAAACAGAATCAACGAAAAAAATATTAACAATGCCCGAAAGTTGCGTAGAGCACCATCCAAGATCTAACTTTTAACTAGGAAGAGCTTTTCTAAATTTTACTTGAGGCCATTTACGAGGAACTCCCAAACCGCCTGAAAGCAAAAGTTGCGTACGGAACTCTTGGAAAGTTCTTCAGAAGGCGTGGCGCGCGGAACCCTACTGCAGGTGTTGCACGCCCGCGCGGGTCGAAAGCGCTCATTCCGCGACCGACCGCTTTCCGGGACAGACGTGTCTCCCTCAAGTAGTTCCTGAGTGCTTGTGTGTTCTGTGATTGTGAGGTGTATCGTAATGTCACCTGAACTGTTGTCGCTGTGCGGACACGTGGGCGGTCGATCGCGCCGCGCCTGCGTGCTGCCTCGCGGATGTCAACGCACGCCAGACTTGCTATCTATGCCTGATTGACCACCCGTCTGAGTCCAGACGTATGTAGGTTAGTTATGTAATTGACTGGGATTAGCGGGCGTGCAAATCTGAGGGATGAGAGAAATATGATTTCGTTTTGCTTCTTTTAATCGAAGGTTTTTATGAATATTATGTACGAATGGGGAGTACAAAATAAAATATTAGATAAAATAAACATAAACTAAAAAAGATGCTTATTCGTAAGATTATTTTAATCGAAGGTTTTGTAAAATTTAATATACGAATGAGGATAGCAAAATTAAGTTTGCTTCTTTAAATCGAAAGTTTTGTATAAATATAATAAACGAATAAGGATAAAATAAATAATAATGATGAAAGAAAAACATCTTCAAACTTTCGAGTTTATAATATCAGTATGGTAGTAGTGGGATCTGTTAAAAAGTTTGAAAAAACTCAGGTCTCCAAAACACTTGGTTGGTTGGTTCTTTTTTCCTTAAGGCTTAACCTTTTTTACGTTTGTTACTTCCGTTTCATGGAAACCCGCGTGTTTTACAACGTGGTTTACGTTGCTAAGTTGACGAATACGTATATTGACAATTGGATGTAAAGTTAAACGTTTGTTCTTGGAAAAGTTTTCATATAGATTATAGAGTGAATATAAAGAGGAAAGGTGTGTAGTTTGAACTATGTGCAAGTTGCTTAGCTTAGGGCTTTACTTATTTATTATTATTGAATTTAGAAAACTACAGATCCGGTTCTAAAAACAATACACTGCTAAATTAAACTCGATTTATCTCCTTGACTTATCTCAAAGTTAACAAAAATATGTATAAGTTAATTAAACTTATGCCTAACAAATACTTGTTTCTAAACGATGCCAATCAGGCCGTGGATGTTATAAGTCTTCTCAGGGGTCCTACCAGACAAAGGGCATCATTGATGTGAGGGCTTTCGTATGCAAGTGAAGGAAGTAGCCATAATTCGTCGGTATTTGTATAGATAGATAAATTAATTTATTGCTCCTTCAAAACATGTATAAGAGTTAAAGCTTATTACTAATTATATCTAACTAGCGACCCGCCCCGGCTTCGCACGGTTTTATTATACGTATAAACATTCCTCTTGAATCACTATCTATTAAAAAAACCGCATCAAAATCTGTTGCGTAGTTTTAAAGATTTAAGCGCATTAGGGCATGCAAATTTAGGTTTCCTTGGACCTCAAAATACAATATACTATTATAATGACTGGGAAAGTCTGTGTGAATGTTTGTTATAAGTAATCTCCGTAATTACTTAAGTTATCTAGATTAAATTTGGTACGTAGATAGTTTAGGACCTAGAATAAGACATAGGCTAATAAAATTTTCAAAAATATATTTCTGAGGTGGTTAAATAGGGTGGTAAAGTTTGTATGGAAAATTATTTTTCCTTGGTTCGATTTACTCAAAACTCGGTATAAATAAAGTATGAAATAAATAATTAAACACTTTTTTTATTTTTACAAAATAACCCCTAGGGAATGTGTAATAAATTTCAGAATTTTGTATGGAAAAAAACTCTGGTTCGCGGGCGAAGCCGCGAGGCGCATCTAGTAACAAATAAGGGCATATCAGGAGAGGACAGATAGTGATGATGAACTTACCTTTGAGCATAGTAAGTTATTTGGTACATCGGACGAGCGTTTCGGAGTCTGTTGACTTGCAACGTGAAGGAGTCACCATAGAATTGGGTCGAGTACGATGGGATTTATTGCACACTCTACAAAGCTGTGTTCTATTAAAGTCATAATCACACCTTGTAGCTTGTACAACATTAGAGTCATTTAAAAACGGGATATTTACCATGAATTGATAGATAGATAGAATTTTATTGTTATCACACACAGACAGGACTGGAAAATTACAAAAGAGAACAGAAACTAAATTGAAATGCAAAGTAGGTACAGTAGAAAAGAAAACAAGTAAATCAGTAAATCAATATCTTTATTTCTTTAGACAAACAAAATAATTTTACAAAATAAGCACTTAGACAAGTAAAATTTAAAACTATAGGTACATAATTATCAAAATAATATAAGAAATAAAGTGAGGCAAGCAATTGAGCGTCCGATATTTCAGCAGTTTCATGCGCCGTGATCACAGAGGAACAAATACTAATGTTGATAGTTGACCATGATAGCTTAGAAAGTTTTTTTTATTTACTTTTATTTATTAAATGAGATACAGTCTAGTGACAAACGGTCAACGGAGTCTTTGTAATAGGGTCCTGTTTTACCATTTGGGTACAGAACCCTAAAAACATTCTCTCAACGATTTAGTCCACCTGTCAGCGAATTGGTCAACATACCTCGGGGCTGTTGTTTTTTGTTTCGTATTTATTGTAAAACTAGCGACCCTTTTCGGCTTCGCATGAGTATATTATACCTATAAACCTTCCTCTTAAATCATTATATGTTAAAAAAACCGCATCTGAATCCGTTGCATTTAGATCTAAGCATACATAAGGAAGCTGAAGAAGACAGGGCATGGTGCTCATTCATCATCATCATCCTATATTAGTCCACTGCTGGACATAGGCCTCCCCTAATGAGCGCCATAGCGCCCTGTCTTCAGCTTGCCGCATCCGGCATCTGCCAGCAGTCTTGCACAGATCGTCATCCCACCTGGCCGGAGGGGGTCCTACACTACGTTTGTCATTAGGGGAGGCCTATGTCTGTAGACTGATATAGGCTGATGATGAAGCAAACATAGGGTCATATAGCGGAAAGCGACTTTGTTGTCACTACATAGTATAAAACAAAGTCGCTTTTTCTGTCCCTATTTCCCTATGTCCCTTTGACTGCTTAAATCTTTAAAACTACGCAACGGATTTTGATGCGTTTTTTTTTATAAATCTAGTGATTCAAGAGGTAGGTTTATACGTATAATAAAACCGTGCGAAACCGGGGCTGGTCGCTAGTATACTATGTAACGATAACGTTTGTTTTAGAAAACCGGCGCTCGCCTGAAGATATTCTCAAACCCGGCGCCGCAGAGCACAGAGCGCGTCGTTCAGCTGGTGGGCAAGGCGGAAGCCGTGGCGGCCGGCGTCAGGGAGGTGCTGGAACTGGTGCGGCAGGTCCGTTACATGATAACTGTTGTACATGGTAACTATTGTACATGGTAACTATTGTACATGATAACTATTGTACATGATAACTATTGTACATGGTAACTATTGTACATGATAACTATTGTATATGATAACTATTGTACATGATAGCTATTGTACATGATAACTATTGTACATGATAACTATTGTACATGATAACTATTGTACATGATAACTATTGTACATTATAACTATTGTACATGATAACTATTGTACATGTTAGAGGTATCGGGATAGAAAGGATAACTCCAACAACGGTGTGTAGATCGCAACTGGTTTATTGATTAGATTTAGTTAACATGAAGACAAAATACGGAACATGAAAAGCACGTAAAATGATAAACATCACGCATTACACGTTCGGCATTGCTAAGCTTAAAATATATGAATTAAAATGATATAGTTTTTGCATGTTGCTTCACCCTGAATAACATTGTACTTTGTACAGTACATGATAACTATTGTACATGATAACTATTGTCATGATAACTATTGTACATGATAACTATTGAAAATTATAACTATTGTACATGATAACTATTGAAAATTATAACTATTGTACATGATAACTATTGTACATGATAACTATTATACATGATAACTATTGTACATGATGACTATTGTACATGATCATTATTGTTAATACTGCAAAACGGGATGAATAGAGAAACAAGGGTGAATAGAAATGGAGGAAATACTGGTGCAATATATATTTTTGCAGAGGTCAGATCCACTGACGCTGGAGTTGACGGACTAAAGATACTTCTGCTTTTGTAGCAGATGTTCTGGTGTCGTAGGCAGCTTAACTTAGAGGTCTGAAGCTGAAACACAAAAATATAATAAGACTATTCTACAGTAAAAAATATATTATTATTGTTATATTATTAACTGTGCAGGTCCCAATAATGGGCGGCATCCAGCCGTACGACCCTCACAACTACGATGACTACTACGCGGACGAGTACGGCGGCTTCGGCGGCGGCGGCGCGGCGGGCGGCATGCGGCGGCCCCCGCGCACGCCGCCGCGGGCCCCGCCGGCCATGGGCGCCCCCCCGCGCGGGCCCCCGCCGCGCCCGCCCATGGGCCGCGGGCCCCCGCCGCCGCGGCCCCCGCCCGCCTTCCACGACTTCCCCGGACCCGCGCCCGGGCCCCCGCCCAGGAGCTTCGGCTCCGGTGGACCGCCCAGAGGAGGATTTGGAGGTAAAACAGTTCGTGAGGACTCACACATTTGAACTCAAAAATAAGTCCATTAGGCGTGATTGGAAGTATACTAGGACGCAACCAAACTTATTAAGACGTGTTTGGATTTCAAAATTAGTGCAGTATTTATGTCAGCAGCAACGTAGACTCTATTCAATGTACAGTGTTTCACTGCTGTGAACCACTGCTGTGCTATAGCCCTCTAAGGGAAGTTCTCCTCAGTCAGGCTTGAGGTAAGAATCAGCTGGCTTTGGCAGTTGATTCTGCTACCTAAGATTAACTAATATACTATGAGAACTAAAAACACAAACCAGTGCTGCCTCCTAACCATGCATTTTTTTTGTCATATCAGTTACGCCACCGTTAATTTCATAAATTAACCGATGCTGTCTTGCCTGAAGTTGTTGCCTGGAAGAGATCACTTTTAGTGATAAGGCCGCTGATTGTGCCACTTTAGATGTAATTAGTGTTCAGCTGCTCTGTTTCATATTTTGATGGTGCATTAAAGAAATTATCTATCTATCTTATATTATGTTAGTTCATTAGGTACATTATTTGGGTACCTTTAAGTAAAATTATTATGAATCTATCAGTGGATTTCTGTCAATAGCCTATCAATTTCTATTAAATAAATAATTCCGGACAGTCCACACAGCATCATCTAGCCCCAAGCTAAGCAGAACTTGTGTTATGGGTACTAGATGACAGATATACTTAATACAATACATTACATAGATATATATTATTTACTAGCTGGTACCCGCGACTTCGTCTGCGCATGATTAGTATTTGGAGTACTCGCGATTTTACTTGCATAATTCCCTTTCCCGTGGGATTTTCGTGATAAAATAAAGCCTATTTCTTATTCCAGCTTATAATCTATCTCTGTGCCATTTCATCCAGATCAGTTCAGCAGTTTTTGCGTGAAAGAGTAACAAACATCCATCCATCTATCCATTCATACTTACAAACTTTCGCGTTTATCAGTTCAATTCAGTTTGGTTCCCCTGGGCTATACGGGTTTTCAAAAATTTTCACAGCATCACTGAACGACGCGTGTGTACGCGTCGTTCAGTGATGCTGTGAGAAAATTTTTAAAACCCGTATACCCCAGGGGAACCTAACTGAATTCCGGGATAAAATGTATCCCATGTCCAATCGTCCCGAGTTCCATTCGAATTCATTCAATTCCGTCGTGATGCGTGGTTAAAGAATTTTTCTTTCACCCTCTCTCCCAGGGGAACCTTACCGAATTCCGGGATAAAAAGTATCCCATGTCCTTCCTTGTACTATGAACTCAAATCGTCCCGAGTTTCATTCCAACTCATTAAGCAGTTTCGGCGTGCTGCGCGGTAAAGGAATTTTACTTTCATACCCTCTCCCATGAGAACCTTAATGAAATCCGGGATAAAAAGTATCCTATGTCCTTCCTCGTAGTATGGCCTATAATCATGCCGAGTTTCATTTCAATCCATCAAGTAGTTTCGGCGTGATGCGCGTTTACGATACAGACAGACAGACAGACAGACAGACAGACAGACAGACATGAATGAAAAAAATTACAGTTTTGGCTTGAGAATCGATAATAAAGTGCCCTCCAAAAAAAATTTTCAAAATATCTTCAATGTACAGAATTGGACCTGTTACAGTTTTATTATAAGTATAGATTATACATAGAAAACACCCAGACCAACGGAACAAATTTATGCAGATCGTACACAAATTTGTTCCGAGGCGGGAATCGAACCCGCAACCTCCTTTGTCGCAGGCGGACCTTCGCCCACCGCGCCACATCGGTCGTCAAATATAAATATTTGTTAAATATAAAAAATTAAATGTTGATATAGGTGGGTTCGGCGGCGGCTTCGGAGGGCACAGCGGCGGCGGCGGCGGCGGCGGAGCGCCCGCGCCGCCTGCCTTCGGGCTGCCTAACGGCGCGCCCGGCGGACAACGAACCTCTACGCAAGTCACCATACCTAAAGATGTGAGCATATAAACTTTATTTATTACTAGCGACCCGCCCC
Source organism: Eupithecia centaureata (assembly GCA_944547425.1). NCBI lineage: Eukaryota > Metazoa > Arthropoda > Insecta > Lepidoptera > Geometridae > Eupithecia > Eupithecia centaureata. The sequence continues at coordinate 13,232,782 of OX155691.1, forward strand.
GGCTTCGCACGGTTTTATTTTATACTCATAAACCTTCCTCTTAAATCACTATCTATTAAAAAAAACCGCATCAAAATCCGCTGCGTAGTTTTAAAGATTTAAGCGTTCAAAGGGACATAAAGATATAGGGGCAGAGAAAGTGACTTTGTTTTACTATGTAGTGATGAACTCCGATTGTTTTTAAAATTCATAATGAAAGTCAGTAAGTTTTTATAATTAACTACAATACAATGTTCTAGGTATACATAATAGTTATTATTATAATTCAATGTTTAGTACCTACAGTTATATCTTTGTTGCACTTAAGCTTCCATATTTCCATGTAACTACTATTAAGTCTTTAGAAAGACCTGTAAGGGCTGTTTTTATGTTTTGTTATAACTTTACAATGTACTATTGTAACTGTTGGTCTTATAAATAAATAAATAAATAAACCAACTAGTATTGTAAAGCTACGACTGAGCTTTAGGACGTTCATGTGAGGGACTGCAGCGGACCTGATGCTTAAAGGAGAAATTTTTGAGACCTCGGATAAAGCTACAGTAAAGAAGCTATGGGAGAGAAAGCTCTATTACGTCGAGCAGTGTACGTCTTTTGGCGGAAGTAGAAGTCTAGTGAAGAATTCTGTGGCCTTGGCGATCGTGGTGTAAGGAACCACAGGTCGACGTTTTAAAGAGTCTACTCTTTAGACTCTAAAATGTCTTAAATTTATAGTAACCGTAGCAGCTTCCATGTGTAGCATTGCTTAGCTTGGGGCTAGGTTCTGCTGCGTGAAATGTCCAGCGTTATTTATTTAATACGCGCCGTTGCGAAGCGTTATCGAAGCGTTTGGAGGCTATTTCTGTCCGATTGAAACTGATTTATGGGATGAAAGTATGCCTATGTTGGATTCCATGGCTAGAAATGTAATTTCTGCCCAATTCGTTGAGTAGTTTTTGCGTGAAAGAGTTACAAATATCTATCTATACAAACTTTCGCGGTTAATAATATTAAGAAGGTACAATGGGGTCACCAATCCACCTGGCAGCAATGGCGGCATTCCCCCCATTTTGGGGGCACGTTCAGCACAGGTCATTAGTGGCGAGGAGGTTGTATATAACCATAAAGATTGTTTCTGCAGTTGGCCGGAGCTATAATCGGCAAAGCGGGCTCCCGCATCCGCAAGATCCGCAACGAGTCGTGCGCCGGCATCGAGATCGCGGAGCCGCTTCCCGGCTCCAACGACCGCATTATCACCATCACGGGCACGCCGCACCGCATACAGCTCGCACAGTATCTACTGCAGCAGAGGTAACACACACTCGCATACTCGCTTATTCATTTATCTAGTTTTTAATTCCTTGACATAGGCCACATATTTCATTTATCTAGTTTTTAATTCCTTGACATAGGCCACATTTTTCATTTATCTAGAGTATTTAATTCCACTTCTGACGTAGGCCACGTTTTTCATTTATCTAGTGTTTTTAATTCCACTTCTGACGTAGACCACGTTTTTCATTTATGTTGTGTTTTTAATTCCACTACTGACACGTTTTATAATTATTTCATTACTTTGTCATAAATCTGCATCTTCATACATGATTTTCTTAGTAAGAGCCTAATTTCACTACAATTCACATTAAAATATGAGTTTTTTGATGTCTCTCTCTATGTTGAAAATAAATACTTGTTAACTTAGTTATCACTTAGTCTAAAAGTTGTCATATTTGGTCTCATCTGATATTGGTTCGCAATACATTTTATTGCGACTGGCAATCGATGAATAATTTCAATTACAATGATTAATTTATTGTTAATTTGGACTCATTGTTTACCTTGTTGTTACCTACATATAAGAAAAGGTTTCAGTTTTCGTAATTTCCCGTCAAATATCATGTTAAAACCCTACTCAGAAATAAAAAAAAGATGGAATTTTATTTTTTGGAAACTAGTCTGTTTTCAAATCCTTTGCTTTTTTTTATCCATGTAATAGCATTTTTTTAAAATAATCAGTCAAGGTGTACATTTGATGCAATCACATGATCAAAATTAGCATGTTTGATGCTATGTATGTAGCATGCGTCACAAATAACATGATACCTGTTATGTATTAACTGCATTATTATTGTTAAATGCTTGGTTTTGGCCTCATTTTCATTCATCACAAAATATTTTAATTGTTCACTTAAAATTTAAGAGGAAGTCATCCATATACCATGTTACTATTATAAGAATTACTCACTATCTAATGTTTCTATGCGGGTTCGATTCCCGCAGAATGTAATATGTCTAAAATAATGACATTTAGCTTTTGTACATATTAAAACAAAAACTTTTATGGCGTCACTTTGTAAGAATAAAATAACTATACTTAATTTTAGTATTACGTTTTCTGTGCCATTCATTTTGTATGTTTTCCTATTCCTTAAGCCAACTGTAAAAACATTAACTATAATAAACTAACACATTATTATTTTGATAATAGAATGTTTGAAGAATTCCCCGATTTGGCCACAAACCAAACTAACATGTAGTATGAAATGTGAAGTCGATTGTTACGATCAGGTAAAAATACACACAATTGTTTGTAGAGGAGACTTACCTCAATGGGTAGTTTTTAGAATCTGTATGAATTGAAACAACATCTTTGAATCATGTTTTTCTATTTAAAATGAAGGAAGCCCTTTTTTTTGGGAGCCAGGTAACATTACTCAGAGATTTTGTATTGTAACCACTACTACACTGTAGATTTGAATTGAAAACTCGTGTATATTTGTATGTACATAATCATTAGTGACTAACATAACCTCCGTCTCTAACATAATTTCTAGGTGTCATCACTAACATCGGGCGCCGCGGCCTCGCGTTGTGTGGAAGACTAGTGATTTTGTTGTTTTATTTGTATTAACAAAAAATCACTAATCTCCCTACAAAGCGATGGCGCACACTTCGGGGGAAGATAACATCACTGCTGATTTGTAACTAACCATTTTCTGTGTTTTTTTATCAATTAAGTAGATAATTATTATTTTTCTTATCAATCTAATTGCATGAATATTAATATTTTATTATTTTTTACAGCGTACACGAGAGTAACCCGAATCTCGGAGGTGGCGGCGGTCGCGGTAACTTCTGATCGAAACATTTCAACTTCAATACTTCAACAATCATGTCCACTTATAGGGCTCTTAAAATATCAAGCTATTTGTACTGATGATACACCAGAGGCTCGTTAATTACATATTAAACTTATTGTATTAACTATCATACAGGAAAATAAATACACCAAGTAGGTAATAAATGATGTTTGAGCATTCTCACTACTAGGATGTTATTGTAAAACTGATAACAGCACGGTTTTGTATTGGTCCATAAAGGTATAAAACTTAATATCAAATGCATTTATCATATTTGTAATTATTTAGGAAAAAGATAACTAAGATAGTGTCATTAATTTACTGAATTAATTGCAACATCAATGTATATTTAAGTGATTAAATAAATACATTATTTTCTGGATATTTCTTTTTTATTTTACAATACCCATTAGCAGTTTTTCTGAATAACTTTAAGCATTGACTAGTTAGATATGTAGGTTAGCTATCATTTTTCAAATTCTCAGTTCAGGCAACATATAATAATGTAGGTATATTATTTGAAATTAAAAGGTAGAATACTAAAAATATGATACAATTTATTAAAAATCACATTGTGTCCCCTTATACATAATCAAATAATAAAAAAATGATTTACACAATATACCACCAGAATTAAAGCTTTCTGATCAGATCAAAGTTAAACAGTCGTCAAGTTGTGTGTAAAGGTGGTAGGTCGGGATGTTCTGTGTCATGCTTTTCTAAGAAAAACATAACATAGATGAGAGGCACCATTACACCGAGAACTAACACAAAGCATAGTAGGTGAAACCATTTCAAGCCAAAATCTGCTCCTTGTGATGTCAGTTGTTTGACTACCACGGCTTCGACGGAGACCTTTTCTTTACTTGGTAGGAGTTGAGTGTCCTCGGAGGCTTGTTCTGCGGGCTCGATGTCTGTGTACGGTATACTGGCAGGGGCAAGAGAACTATTTAAAACTATTTCATTACAATCTATTGCAAAATCTTCTTTCACTTCAGTTCTATTGTTTCCAAGACTGAAGTTATTACTATGAGTAGTTTCTTGGCTCTTGTTGTTTTGGCTTGAAGTGGAAGGTACTGGCTCAGCAGGGATCATCTCGGTGAGAACTGAGTATGGAGTGATGGGGACCTTGATAGTTCTTCTTGCGAATATCTCATTGTCTTTGTGTATGTGGTTAATTCTTTTTAGCTCTGATATCTGAAATAACATAATAGTAGTTAATGACAGCTTGATAAGAGATCTAAGATTACATGATAAACAATATGGAGACAATGAGTGCAATGGCTGATTGCTGTGTAAAATCTTAACTCTAAATACATTAATAGACATCCATTTAGACAGGTGGTGTTTGATAACTATAGCATTTTTTTTATTCCTTGACAAAGAAGTAGTAAACGAAAAGGGAACTTACAGAACAATAGAATCGGAGTGCAATGGCCTGTAAAGTGTCTCCTTCCTGGACTTGCGCCTCAATAAAATGGTCCTGTTTCATCCTGTGCAGCTGTATCTCACTTGGGTCTTCACCGTCGTCTTTTTTAGCATTGCCCATGTTATAGGACGCCAATTCTTCCCCGTTCTGCATTGATCGACTCCTACGAAATTCCTTCGTCAGTAACACGTAAACAATCACTCCCGTTTATGTATTTATAACCTATTGGTCACTACTCCTACACTCACCTTTGTTTCATTTTCAAATACTCTAATGCTAGTCAAATCTACCATGACCTGTTTAGGAAATACCTGTTTTTCCCATAAAATTAATTCGTTGATAGGTACCAATTTACAAAACAGCTGTTGATATCATCACTTGTATTGTTTTGACGGACAACTGACAGTTAAATGCGTCGCGTCATTTATGTCAGTTTCATACCATCGAAAAGAAGCATAGACTAAAAGATGTGGCCACAAAACAAAAAGTAACATTGCCAAACGCATGGGTCGGGCCGTCGTCGTCGTCGTCGCCACGTCGGGCGGGTGGTATGGGGCCTTTGATGGGGCCACGAATATGGCGGTACTTTGCGTACTTCGACCAAAGCCGAAAGATATCTTCTCTTTGGTGATTCTTATGAGCATGGAATGACGAGGAATGATGAAGTTGGTTATTTTTACGAGGTTTTGATTCGTGCTAGCAGAAGAGCTGTTGTAACCAGTGCCGTCTTAAGCCTATTCGGCGCCGGGGTGCAGGGCTCAGCCTGCGCCCTCGTTTTCTTTTGCACTGCAGCGTGGCACGTGACCGACGACACACTGCAGTATGGAAGGGGTCCTAACTCCTAATCAACTAAGAAAACACAATACACGTAATTTGATTATTTATTTATTTATTTCTCTAAAATAGAAGATACGTTTAAGATCGTGAAACGTTGAGGGACGAGGGCATCAAGTTCTGCAAAAAACAGCGAACTGGCAAGAAGTCCAAAGTCTCGGATGAGACTCTGGGGCTGATGACAATAAGACGAAAAACCACCCAAGCAACTTCGTCAGAAAGGTCAGACCTGAACAAGCGAATTGCGAAGATGGTTGGGTGTGACCTTCGGAGCTTCAACACAAGCATCATACTTGAACTTAAGCTTCGAACGCACGAAGCCGGGAGGATCGTATGGTCGAAACCGGAGATCTCGGCCGAGATAGAGAATTTTTATGGCCGCCTGTACGCTGCACATGCCCCTCGTTCCTGACGAGACGACCATGATTCCAGAGCCGCCCGGAGAACTCCTATCCTAAGGCGTGGAGCGGGAGTTTTATGGTGCACTTTTTTAAGAAGGGTGATAAAACTCTCCTTAAAAATTACAGAACCATCACAATCCTGAGCCACATCTATAACCTGTTTTCACAAATGGTCATGAATCGTCTCGCCACGAGACTTGACGAGATACAGCCAGCGGAGCAGGCCGGGTTCCGTGGCGGCGGAGGATATGGCATCACAGACCACATTCACACAGTGAGGCAGATTATACAGAAGTCCGAAGATTATAATCAGCCCTTGTATGAGAAAGCCTTTGAATCCGTCGAAACTTGGGCGGTTCTGGAATACTTACAGCGATGCCAAGTAGACTATCGTTATATCGAAGTGCTGAGATGTCTTTACGAAGCTGCCAATATGAGTGTCCAAGTACAGGACCAGCAGTTTAAACCCATCCAATTGCGCATGGAGTGAGACAGGGGTATATCATATCCCCGAAACTGTGCACGAGCGCATTGGAAAATAGGTATATTTAAGACGCTTGACTGGGGAGGTAAGGGTATTAACATGAACGGCGATTACATCTCGCGCATGCGATTCACTGATGGTATAGTCGTAATGGCGGAGTCACTAAAGGAGCTGAACCACATGCTGGACGGCCTAGCCTCATCCTCGAAATTGTTTCCGAGTACACTTACCTTGGGCAGATTGTGCAGTAAGGTAAAAACAATTTTGAGAAAGAGGCAAAGAGGAGGATCCAGCTGGGCTGGGCAGCATTAAGGAAACAACGTTAAGTCTTCTCGTCATCCATACCGCAATGTTTGAAAACGAAAGTTTTCAATCAGGTCCTACCCTACGGAGCTGAGACGTGGACACTCACGGTAAGGCAGGTCCACCAGTTCAAAGTCACTCAGCGAGCTATGGAAAGAGCTATGCTCAGGGTTTCTCTGAAGGATAGGATTCGTAATGAATACCTACATCCGACAGAGAACCAAAGCTATCGACATAGCTCAAAGAATTAGCAAGCTGAAGTGGCAGTGGACTGGACGTATCTCTCGAACCGACAACCTTTGGGTAAACGTGTTCTTGAGTGAAGACTGCGACTTGGCAAACGTAGTGTAGGACGCCTTCCGGCCAGGTGGGATGACGATATACGAAAGACTGCTAGCAGATGCTGAATGCAACAAGCTGACTGAAGACAGGGCGCTAATGGCGCTCATTAGGGGAGGCCTATGTCCAGCAGTAGTTTGATTTTTATGGAGTTTATATTTACGGCCATCACGAACTTCCAAATTCAACTTCAATGACTGTCAAAACAACAGCCGGGGTACGGAGAGCGGAGAGAGAGGATTACCTCTATCTTCTCGCCGTACACCGGCTGACGCCGCCGTCCGCTCGCGCGGGTCCGCGGCTAGTCGGCGCGCCGAGTTGTAAACCCGGCGGCGCCGAAAGCGTAATAAATGTACTTATCTAAAACAATGTTTATTGTTGAAGACATTTTTTTATATGTAGGTACCTATTAATTTTGTGTATGTGCGTATTTGTCGTAATAATCATATGAAACTGTGTACTGGCGTTAAGTTCACTGAAATATCTAAATATTCAGCGCTCGGCAGGCGCCCGGGTGCACCGCGCCCCTTGCACCCCCTGGTAAAGACGGCCCTGGTTGTAACCTGGGTTACAAGAGCCATCCTGCTGGCTCTTTTGCTTCTCGTACGTTACTGCGGTGACTTAAATGGGGAAGAAATACTTACCTACCAACCTATCGCTAATTTGTATATATTCCTTGATTGTAATTTTCGTCGTTAATAAATATTTTAGGTACCTATTGCTTCTTCTATTTCGTATTATAAAACGTTGACAGCAGTAGACCTCAGATTAAGGATATATTTAAGATTATTATTGTTAGCAGCAGACAGAAGCACTTGTGAGCGTGAATTAGCATTATGGATAGTGGATAGACAGGATTACCTAACAGTGGATAGTGACGAGGATGTCATCCATCAGTAATCAATAACTTCATTTCTTTAGGCTTACACACAGATTACCCCCAGGGGGTAATCTGTGGTCTTACAAAATAAGCACTTAGACAAGTTAAATTTCAAAATAATTACAAAATTAATAAGAATTAAGGTGTTGATTATCTCTTCGCTTAAATCTTTTGTCCACAAGTGGAAGAAGCGAAAAATACCTAACATCAAGGCAAAAATCGGTTTCGTTACTTTTTTAATGTTTTTTGGTGGTCCTGGAGCTCGTGTTTTCTACAGGTGATCCGATTGTCATACGTTTGTATTTTCCCAAATATGAGCGATGTGGACATAATTTAACAAATAAATAACTGTTTTTGGCTTTGTTATTGGTCATTATTTGCGGCAAATTGTGTTTGATTCATGAAAACACTCGGTATAATTAGAAATAACGTGAAAATTTTAGGCCATTTTTATCAATGTGTGAGTGAACACGGATAATGTTGTACGCCCGCTTACTTGAACTTGTGAGTGTGACGGCGGCGACGGAATCGCCATCTCTGTGCTATCTAAAGAATCATCTAATAATACCATAGTCTACAGTTCTCAAAGGGTTTTTCCATCGTCCAAGTATTTATTCCTATCTATTTTTGCTGCATGTCAAATAAGATCTAGGAAGCGTACGTTCCGTTTCCATGACAACAATAAATGACACTATGTAAACAGATAAAATGTTTGCTTATAGATACCAGTTTAGAGAGTTTTACGCTGGGGCCACACTACCTTACCGTCTACCGGGCTGTTACCGCAATAATTATGACATTAAATTACCGTTTAAATTACTTTATGACCTGGTGTGGTTACACTAGAGTTTACCTAGATATGTCAATAAATAAGGCGGTAAAAATATCACGTGCGTCGCCGGTGAGCTCATATTGCACACTGGACAAACGGTAGTGGCCACAAACGCATTAATTACTGCGGTAATCTTCTTTGATGTGCGAAAAAAGACCGCCGCCGGAGCTATTGTCTACCGCCATTTGCCATATTGATTGGCATTGTAAAATTATGGCCATAAATCGTGGTTACACCTAGGTGTTGTATAAGTTATAATTAAAATAATTATCGGCATATCACGGTAGTGTGGCCCCAGCATCAGACGTGTCAGATTGTATGCAAAGCATTTCGATCATTCATCAGCGACAACCGATGTGGCGCAGTGGGCGAAGGTCCGCCTGCGACCGGTTGTGGGTTCGATTCCCGTGTCGGAAAAAATTGTGTACGATCTACAGAAATTGAACATGAAATTGTTCCGTTGGTCTGGGTGTTTTCTATGTATTTATAAAAAAAATATCTATCTATGTAATGTATTGTATTAAGTTTATCAGTCAACTAGTACCCATAATACGAGCTTTGCTCACCTTGGGGCTAGATGATGCTGTGTGGACTGTCCGGAATTATATATATATTTTTTTTATTGGACTAATCGTAACTTTTTACAGAGAGCCAAAACAAAATTTTGAACATGATTTTTTTGAAAAGTTAAAGTTTTTCTTTTTTTATAAAGGGTCCGCCAAATAACTTTTTTTTTTCAACTAGTGCTTATTTCGTGAATGGTAACACTTAGCTCATTTCTGATTTGACAGATAATTAGTTTTATCCTTCCGCTGAACGATTATGGTTGTGTATACGCTTGAACAACGCTGGGAAATATTGCGACATTACTTTGAAAATCATCGATCAATCCAGAGGCATAATTGGCCCATTTTTCTGTGGCCGTTTCAGTCAAAGGCGTTCATTATCGGGCCTTATTGAACGAATTTTTGTTCACAAAAATTGAAGAGGAGGATATTGGCAACATTTGGTTTCAACAGGACGGCGCTACGTGCCACTCCGCCGAAGATGCTGATGACGTTTGGCCACCTCGGAGCTGCGATTTGACACTGTTGGACTGTTATTTGTGGGGTGCCGTCAAAGATAAGTGTTACGCCGACTAGCCAGACACAATTGACGCTTTAAAAGACGATATTCGTGAAGCCATTGGTGAAATACAGCTGCACACAATCGATAATGTGCTTAAAAATTGGAACGATCGTGCAGGCTACTGCATGGCCAGCCGAGGCAGCCATTTGAATGAAATTATTTTCCATTATTAACCGGAAGGATTATACTTTCAAATAAAAAAAGAAATTTGAGAAAATATTCAGTAGTTTTTCTTTTATAGCATTTTCAAAAAAAAAAAGTTATTTGGCGGACCCTTTATTAAAACATCATTGTTTTCGTAATTTTTTGCTCTATTTTTTAAAATAATGGTCGCTGTTATAGCTATCACCCAACTTGATAAAAACTACAAAAGCCCATTTTGCATTAAAATTTTGAAGCAAAGTTAAGATAATTATCCCAATAAAAAGAAATCAATATTTAAATTAAACTAGCTTTATGAAATGTTCTCAAGAGAAAATATACTTTATCAGAAATAAAACCATTTTCTAAATTTTTGAAATGTGGCCGTTTTGCATTCAATGAGCGATTTGTAAAAATGCCTGAACTTAGCTGGCGTAAGAGCTAAAATAAAATAAAAATCAGTTGGTGTTGATAGTACATAATTGTTTCTTTTTATTTTTGTCATACCGTTAGAAACGAGGTCAGGACCCTTTGTGGGATGTACCTACGCAGAACAGTCTACCAAAGTTTTATATAACAATCAAATAGACTTAGGAAGGCTTACAATAAGTAATTTATGACAAATATGAATTTGTTTGTACTAGGTCTATGACATTGTTCAAAATATAAAGAATAAAAATGATAAAAATCAAAAATTTTGGTAGTGTTGAAGGGATTCGAGCCCGTACTAACGGGATGTATCAAAATTTTGTGGATATTTCATTTTCAAAAAGCAAAAAGTAAATTAAATTTTCGGTGGTTTCGAACCCAGGTACGACTATACATCGTCGCACCCACCCGACTGTTCAAACCGCTAGTCCAAAGTGAGTTATTGAAATACTGTGAAAATTTGTATTACTTTTAATCTTTTATAAGTGGTCGTAAAATCGGAGCTAAAATACCTAAGTACACAAAGAACAGAATCAAAAAAAGTGGAGACTTCCTTACGCTAATAATTTTAATGTAATTTTATTATAAAATTGGAACAACTTTCACAGTGAGTACATTTAAAATTAATGATTGTTATTGTGAACTTATTCAATTTATTTGTCAATTCCAATGATTTAACGAAATTAATAAATAGCATGAAAAGTATTTTTTTTTACCTATGATTTGTAAGATATTCTTTAGCTAATAAGCTAGTTTGTAAATAACATTACCCTCTGCGCCTTTTTACTTAAATTGTTCAAAACGATAAAAGAAAATTACCTCCAATTTTTTTTAAAATGTAAATAGAGCCTGTTTTTATTCTTAAAAAAAACAAGAGTCGAAAATTAGTTCGTTAACTAGTGGTTTTATTGAATTAATTTTAGATGTAATTTAGTAATATCCCGAAAACGGAAATATTGGTTCGAAAAATATTTAGTCCTAAGGCGTCTCCAATTATCTCTGTTATTTTTCGAACAGTAGTTATTTTAGTTCCACTGAATTTATAGGGTTTGCCTGTGTGAGTGACTCGTAGCGGCCGATCACTCACACAGGCAAGATCTTTTTTGTGTGAGTGACTCGTAGCGGCCGATCACTCACACAGGCAAGATCTTTTTTGCTCTTCCCAAATACAAGCTCCCTAAATGCTTTCAACACTTGAAAAATTGCTTGGTACATAAAAAACAACATACCATTTGCGGCAAATACATTACCATTAAACAATTATGAACAATTTAATTAGAAAATAGTGAAAAACATCAAAATTGAAAATCATCGCCATCTAGTAGCGGAGCTATGCTTAGTCCTGGACGCGAAATCACCTTAAGTTGTCGTTCCTACAATGGTTGCATCTCCTTTCGTTCAGTTTTTAAAGGAATGTACAGGTAGAATAAAAATGCCATAATCGTTCATCATTTCGTTACAATTTTATTAATTCAGAGTATTTTACACAACAGTTACTGAACATAAAATACCTTTGGTATTGCGTAGGAGGTGGTAATAATTGCACATTAATTCTCTAGCTACTTTATATACAAAAATTCAATATTACAAAACCGACATGATTAACATTTAGAGATATAGGTAACACTAGATTAGGTGTTCTAGAAGATTCCGTGCAGTAAGTCCATAGTCAGTCGCCTAGAGGAGCCAGTACAAAATTAAGTAAACAGATTTCTTTCTTAAATGCACCTCTACACAAGATACATTAAAATTAGATGGCGTTTGAAATATGGACTTATATATTTAACTGTTTAATAGGTTCAGTCGATCAGCATCTTTGTTTAATACACAACTTGTCAAAAATAAAAATACTGTAAATCGTAAAACTTAAAATTAATATTTAAATTACCTATTTATGACATGATTTGCACAGCCGATAATGCAAACTAAAAATAAACGCAATAGATACAAAATATAAAGCAAAATAAATAAATTTAACAAATCCGGCAAAAAATATCACAATAACATAATAAAATATCACAGCGATTTTAAATGAATCCATAATTAAATCTAAGCATGATTCCGAGTTATTTGAGTAGATGCACAAACTTAATTACAATATTAAATAAATTAATAATGAAATTACAATATTAAATAAATTAATACTGAAATGTGTCAATATTCTAAATACAAGTGCAGATTCCAAATATTTTTAATCAGGTTTTCTCGACGCGCTTTCGACTAGGTTTGTTAATTGATATAAGCTTAAATTCACAGCAATTGATTAAAAAAAAACAACGAAAATATGTACAATAATACTGTTAACATTCATACAGTTTTGTGCCCAATATTCCCAAAGTCATAAACCTTAGATTGACAATCATCAACCCTAGGCGGCCCCTAGACCTACAATAAAATTGTACAATATTTTTATTGTACAATAAAATTGAGAGGCGCTCTGAATCCAAACGAGTTCAATATTAACCCTAAACGGTCAATATTATTGCACAATTTGCAATATTACGCAATATAATTGACCGTTTAATGGCCACCTTAGATTGACAATCATCAACCTTAGATTGAAAAACATCAATCTTACATTGACATAACCCTGTAAATAAAACCTAGATTGACAGGAAAAAACGTAGATGTAAATATAATAATAACGTTTTACAAGCACTACAGAAAAATAGAAATGAAATAATAAGTTTTGTCTATTGAAGTAGTATCGTAGTGTTCATTAGCAGCTTAAATAATAAGCTAATACAAAAGGAGTTTTCGAACGTATCACAGGGAACATACAAACTTGATTATTCTTACTCTCAAATTCATACATGTCTTATAATACTACTGTTATAATATAAAGAATGCAATCGACAATCCAAACAGCATTATCTAGCCCCCAAGCTAATAGCTTGTTTTACGAGATAACTGATTTATTAAATATTTTAGTGAATGGGTACAAAACTTTTTAAAACGCGGTTCATTATTTTAATATTTTGAATGAGTCCTGAATTTGGCTTTCAGATTTAATATGGACGCACCTACAATCGGATCTTGAATCCAAGATATTTATTGCAAACAACAAGATAACAAACATACTACGTGTGTTTATTTTTTACTTGGTTAGGTGGAAAGTTACAACAATGTAGTCTGTTTTGATCATTGGTTGCAGAATTTTGAAATGAGTTTAAGAAAATGTATCAAAATTTGTGTGTTCATAACTAAAATAAATAAAATAAAATAAATAAAACGCGATTAAAGGATGAAAGAATCGATATGGTCGATAGCAGGGATTATTAACGTCTAGGAGTGGCCATTGCACGTCTGAAGGCCAGATTCAGGGTTCAGTTGAATCCATTCAAATTGGAAATAACAGGTTTCTCAATGTTATATTTATACAATATTGAGACTCGGGTAATAAATGGCAGTGATTTGTACATATATGAAAAACGTTTTTCTGAACATCTGTAGTGCCTTTATCGTATTTTTTTTGACAAAAACGTTCTTTTTATAACCGGGAATGTATTAGAAATCTTAGTTTTCAAAATGAATTAGTTTCATTGAGCTACCATTTATTCATAAGGTGTTGAATCAAAACATACCAAGTAACCAGTAACAACTTTAAATTTTGTACTATCAACACTGGATCCACCCACAACACTGTTGACCTACCAACAATAATGTGGATCAACCAACAACACTGTTGATCAACAGTGTCCAACAATGTGGATCCACCAATAACACTGTTGATTAAACAACAACCCTGTGATTCAACCAACAACACTATTGATCAACCAACAACACTGCTGATCAACCAACACTATTGATTAACCATTACCACCACCGTTGAAAGTATAAAATCATAGACAGAAACTGTTAGAAAAAAATATAGAAATACGATGAGAGCACTACTGATGTGTCTGAAACTAAAAAAATGCACAATTATTATTATTGCCTATTGCCTCTTGTGTCCAGCACATAGAGAGGGAGCTACCAAGTGCACAATTCACCTCATTTATTACGATAGTTCCAACTACCACTACACCAAGATTATTGCTTATTTTATAATAATTTATAAATACTTATTGGAGTTATAAAATAGCTCTTCGGTCGCTTATAAACCACTATACTTATAAACCTTGCTTAACTTAAGGAATTTAACTAAATTCATCTTCTATTGACATACATCAGAGTTAAGATAGACAAAACATTACTAATTATACAACAAAGTTTATAAGTAAGGGAGCAATTGATTAATATCATGGATGAGATCTGTTAATTTGTGTTATAAAAATGGCAAGATATATTCAGCAAATAATATCGAATATAGTATAAAAAAGCTTGGTACAAAACCGATTGACCTAACTTTAGTGAGATTTCTACAATAACGTGTTTGGACCTTAGATATCTAACTTATGGAATGTAGGTGCATCCTTAACTTACCAAAATAGGGTATAAACATACGAATAAACAATATACTAAGCAATATAACCAGCTATTGCTTTGGTCAAGTTATTTCTAGATAAAAATGCAACAATATTTCGGTTATTTCTTGAGTTCTCACGTTTGTTTCTCGTTTCTCATGTTTCGGGTTCGAATAATAGATGGCGCTGATCTGAAGATATTTTTAAATACAATAAAGTACCAGCCTTGAGAGTTATTTCAAATAGATCAACAACAGAATTAAATAATATTAGAATTTAACCATTTCAATATTTTTATCAATCAAACGCGATCGAAACACGTTATGATAAGGTTTTAATACGAATTATTGATCTACTAAATCATTTTCTTATAGCGCCATCTAGTTTCAACATTGGAAATAGCCGCGAAACCTTATACAAAATTGCGTTCATCAGACAAATCGAAGTTTCATAAGTCTGTTACTATAATGTCCCGCATAAACCTGTTTTATAAATACCTTCACGCATAAAACTCGGTTTTAGAGTATTTTTTACGCATTAATATGTTTTACAGGCGTATTTAGTGGGTACGCATAAGTACAACTTTTTTTAGAGTATTTTTTACGGATTAAAATGTTTTAGAGGCGTATTTAGTGGGTTAGTATAATTTTCATGAGTTTTCAAAGGCCTGAAAGTCCCCGGGCCAGTTTTCTCTGCGCGCGGCGCGGTCTGAGCCGGTGCAGGCGAAGAAAGCGTCGTTCGCGAACGGATCCGCCTCGCGCGTGAAGATGTTGATGGACTCTGACTTCTTGATGTCCTTGTGGGGGGCGGGGGGCTTGCTGCGGAGGGGGGGCACCTCGCACTCCTCCTCCTCGGCTATCGATGCTGTGCGACCTGGGGGGAGTTATTATATTTGTTACTGTTATAATTTAGTTTTAGATGTTGTAATTAATTAATATTTTTCTCGCGTTTTATTAACTTTATTGACCTACTTTGCCCCCCGTTGGTTAACATAAATGCTACAGTTACATCGGTCATTAAACGGTAGAATAAGTTATATAAGATTGTTTACTTTTTCTAATGTTGTTCGAAATAAATGAATTTAATATTAAAAATAATTAATGTTACACATAAAGATACTTCTGAGACCCAAAATAACCTATTATATTATGATTTTCATTTTTCATTTTGAAACATTGGATTCTAGTGGCGGGAAAAATGCTAAGCACGGGTTATGCTCCAACTCCGTTTTGCGACTCAAGTAAACTGTTATATTTTATGTTGTTTTCTTTTGTTTTGTTTCTTTTATTTTGTTTCGTTTGAATTACAAATAAAGCTTTTTTATTCTAACTCGAAAAATAACCAACAAGGTTCTTTGTTCACTTCTGTACATTGACATTAAAAAGATTGAATAATCAAAGTGTTTATTTCTTAGTTTTTCTGATGTAATTTGCATTTTCTGACGAATGTAAGAGTCGTGTACGGTCACACTAATGTTTTTGGGACAATAAGGAGTAAAAATAAAAGTTAATACTTACAGTTTAAAACTCGTATAGGTAAGCAAAACTTTTGAATAGTTAATGGTTCCTTAGTGGTTTAGTATTTATTATAAGTAATGAAGTAGGTAATTAGTTCAGATAGTACCAACCTCTCGGAGTAGAGAGCGCAGTGAAGTCATCTTCGAACATGGAGCGAGGCGAGATGGAGTCCGAGTCAAACCGGAACCTGCGATTTTGATTTTGAATTTATCATTGTGAAAATTATTTATATGAGACATAGACATTACATACACATACATAGACATAGACTTAGACATCTCATTTATTTGCTACTAAACATACACACAATTATTTTAATATTGACAGAAGGTTACAATTAGGTATCTACCAAAATAAATTACATATAAAATAAATTATTAATACAAAAACATGTTAAACTAAAAACTAGACAGATTATGGCACAGACAAGGTTAACCCTGAAAAGACTTCAGTTCTGCCAAGCAATAATGAAATCTAGTTTTACAATACAATATGAAATAATTTTTTATATGCGTTCAATTATATATTAATTTAGTTTTTCACATATAACCTAATAGTCTGTTGTTAAGTAGTGTCGTTACCTGGTGGCGGGGGAGTCCCCGTCCCGCGCCCGCAGGGAGGAGGAGGCGGGGGAGGCGGTGGAGGGCACGTCCTCCTCGAAGGCGAAGCGCGAGCTCAGCGGAGCGGCGCCCGGGTACATGTTGAATCTGGAACTAAGCGGGGACTGGGGTCAGTTGACAACCATGGTGTTTAAGGCGGACTATTTATTGTATCTTATTACTAACAACCCGCCCTGGCTTCACACGGGTGCATTATACATAATAAACCTACCTCTTGAATTAATGCAAATGAATGAGAAAATAATGAAAAAAACACATCGAAATCCGTTGCGTAAAGATCTAAGCATACAAAGGGACAGACAGCGAAAAGCGACTTGGTTTTATATTATGAAGTGATTATATAAAATCGCATATCATTTCGACTCTGCGGGACTTAAACCCACGACTTGAACCTTAAACCTAGCCTGCCAACTGCGCCACGAAGTCAAGTACCCTCCTAGTTAATTTTAGCGTTATTATTTAACTAGCGACCCGTCCCGGCTTCGCAAGCTTTTATTATATGTATAAACCTTGCTCTTGACTCACTCTATCTTTTAAAAAAACCGCATCAAAAATCCGTTGCGTTGTTTTAAAGATTTAAGCATACAAAGGGACATAGGGATATAGGGACAGAGAAAGCGACTTTGTTTTATACTATGTAGTGATTAACCCCTCCCCAACCCCCACCTGGCGCAGTCTGCGGGCGGAGGATAGCTCCTCTTCTTGTCGTCCTCGTCTCTCGGTGAGAAGTCGTTGGAGAAGCGGTAGTCTCTCCGTCTCGCCTCCTCGCGCCGCGGCCGCCGCCGTGCCTCTCGCTCCTCGCGCGGCTCCCGCTCGTCCCGCCGCGCCGAGCGCCGCGCCGCCGTCCACCCGAGGGTGCAACTATATCTGAGATATGGATACTATTAAAGTATTTTATATTTATAATATATATAGTATATATTTATATTATATTTATAGTATCTGCCCGTAGCCTTACATGTTTCTATGCCGTAAGACATTTCGTTTCATAGTTATTTATACCCCCATGGATCTCTTGGACACGTCTTAAAATTCAATTAATAAATAAATTTAAACTAGGAAATAAAGTGCTTAGTTAGATTTTTTTTCACTTCAGTTTTTTAAACTTACGCGATCAGAACACATTATTATAAATATTTATGTACGGGTATTTATCGCGTTTATTTACCTATTTTTCCCGACGTTTCGACAGGTTTACACACTGCCGTGGTCACGGGATGACTGGAGTAACCGGAGCTACCGCCTCTACGAAACGGGGTCAGCTGAATTTTAAACTACCCTCATTTCGTCTTCATTGATATTGATATTTTTTCACTTCAATCTTTTTTAGAACCTTTACCTTGTTAGGTTCTTAGTTTTCGAGTTATCTAACTCTCTCACTCGTAGTAAACAATGTTATATCTGGTCGATGCGAGGACGTGTAGCTGGTGAGTATCTGCGCAACGCATCAGCCGTGCGATTGCCATCGCAACGCTGTATGGCAATCATACGGCGTACTAATGAAGCCAGCGCCTTGGGGACGCGTCTACAGTTAGCGCAAATATTTTAATTGTATACTAGTTTTAATATTTATTTTCATTGATTGTAATTTTGGTTGTTAAGGCGCAAACAGGAGCTAAACTAGCGCCACCACTTATTTTATCATATACGTTAAACAAAAAAAATCCCAAATTCACACGTTTCTATTAGTGAATGCTTATCATTAGCTTTCTGAGTCTATTTTAAATTCTATTTTATTAAGTGAAGCCGATGGCATTCCTCCGAATGAAATAAATAAATGTATGAGTGACAGGGCGCTATGGCGCTCATTATATGGCCTATGTCCAGCAGTGGACTTATTAAGGCTGATGATGATGTGCAGTGTACCGTGGATCGTCGGCGGAGTCCCGGGGGCGCGGCTCCCGGCGCCGCCCCTCGCGCCACCCCAGTGACCCGTAGTTCCTCTCTGCTGGATATCACACACACATTCAATAATTATAGTTTTACTAGCGACCCGCCCCGTCTTCGCACGGTTTTATTATACGTATAAACCTTCCTCTTGAATCACTCTATCTATTAAAAAAAACCGCATCAAAATCCGTTGCGTAGTTTTAAAGATTTAAGCAGTCAAAGGGACACAGGGAAATAGGGACAGAAAAAGCGACTTTGTTTTATACTATGTAGTGATGATAACAATCACTATTTAAAGTTTGATAACCATCACTACATAGTATAAAACAAAGTCGCTTTCTCTGTCCCTATGTATGCTTAAATCTTTAAACTACGCAACGGTTTTTGATGCGGTTTTTTAATACATATAGTGATCCAAGAGGTTTCTACGTATAATAAAACCGTGCGAAGTTGGGGCGGATCGCTAGTAATAAATATTATAATTAGTTATCAAATAAAAACAGTCTTAAACATTTTTGAAAACATCTTTTAAGTATTATGGAAATACTTGTGATGTGTATTCGCTCTTCCACGATTTAAATTATGTATAGCTTTTATAGACGTAACATTTTAAAAGAAAAAAACAATTTAGTCAAACATTAAAAGTATACAATCTGCAGGTGTTTTCAGTATTCTGAAAAATATCAGTTATCTAGTACCTCAACATAAGCTCTGCTGGATTGAACCATTTCGTTGTTAGAAATAGAAGCCCATTATACTAATTTCATTTTATTTATTATTTGTTATTAAAACAGCATATTATCATTACAGGTTTTTTATCCCTAAAGCAATGGTACATGTAATTATATGATAGGTACTAATCTAAACATTTTGTTACTCAAACTACCTGTGCTATTTGTAGGAATGTGTATTTACCAAATAGCCAATTTACCTTTATTATATATATTTTAATTACCAATTGAGCTATCTACCTTCTCTCCGGAAGCGATCCCAGCGATCCCGCGACGACGAGCGCCCGGAACCGCAGCCGTCGCTGTAACTGAAATACAATACCATTAGTTATCGTCAAACTCAAAGTGCTTTATTTCCTTTAGAGTGTAAAGAAATTTCAGAAATTTACTACACAACCTCTAGGGGTTATTTTGTAAAAATAAAAAACATGTGTTTAATAGAAGCGTTTTACCTGAAATAAAACGCATATTAAAATACTTACCTTACTGGAAGCTTTAATAAGCTTTTAACGAGAAAGCACATCCGTTTCCGTCGAATTTGACTACTTTTTACTGATTTTTCGGTAGTATATCCGGTCCACTGGCGACACCTAGGCGTTTCGCGCCATTTTTAGTTTGCGTAAAATGGACAGCGCCATGTTTTATCATTGGTTAAGTTACACCAGGCAGAAATAAAAGCAAAGCTTCCAGTAAGGTAAGTATTTTAATATGCGTTTTATTTCAGGTAAAACGCTTCTATTAAATTACTTGACCGTTACTGGAAGCTTTAATAAGCTTTTAACGAGATCTGTTTGTTTTCGCCTGGTGTCGCCAAATGTAGAGTTTGAGGGAATAACGCCAATGTGATGAGATAAAATTAAACAAAAGAATGTGTAACAAGTCTTTTGAAAGAATACTGATACAGTAATGTTCTCTTGAGTTTTGTTCTATAATTCTGACACTCTTGATTTTAGTAGGTAACCAAGAACTAAAATTTATAATATATCCACTTTGAACTGGAACTTAGCCGTTTTAACAGCTAAAATATTCAAATTGCCACCAAACTAAAGTAATAATTAGTAAATATTGTATCAATCGTTTTCAACAATAACGGAGTAACATTATCAGGTAGATATATGTTATTTCTCGCCTACAAATCCTTTAAAAAATATTGGCGAACAGCCAATTCCCTCGTCTAAAGATACAGTGATCGTATGTTATCTGAAACTGCTTCAACATCTGTTTATCTAAAGAGGTATTATCCCAGCCAATAGGTACGTTACGCCAGCTTAGCCACTTTTAGTGTAATATTAAAATCGTTTATAGACTTTTAGTCTAATTTTATGATTAAATAAGTATAGTTCATTCATATTAGTGGATTAATTTATAACATAATTAATGTTTGAAAGAAGTCAACCACTGTCAGTGTTGGAACCATCAAAAAATAAATAACACCTACTATCGTACACAATGACAAGATCAAGGTGTGTCTAGTAACGTTAAGACGTGTAAACTTTTACGTGTACAGATCAACAGTTATATCGTGGTGTGACGATCTTATGAAAATATTGATTAGTAGGTATTTTGTGTCAATTGTTCCACCATTCTACACGTACACTTCAAAAACATGAGAACGATGTTCTTGACTTTCGGTGGTGACAGACATATTCCCCAGTTGAGGAACTACTAATCAGGTATCCCCAGTCACTAAGTGATTTAGACGAAACACTTTAGGGATTAGAAATGGTAACGGAAATTCCCATGCTAGTGATCGATACATACCAGATTTTAAACACGCTATGAAACATCCAAGGGATACTAAACGCGTCATGAAACATAATCTTTCAGATCTCGTGTAACATTATTACAAAGAACATGCGCAGCCTTTCAGGCAAATAAATGGATTAGATAGAAGTATCTAGGGTCCCCATTTTATAAAAACTATTTAATGTTCATATATGCTAGCTGTTGTTGTCACTCGGGGTAAACGATAATGATATAGGTGACCTCCCCGATCATTAGGCTTGCCTGGGATATCGTGTATGCTGAGATGTATTGAATGTCGAGCACATTCGATAGGTTATCTCTATGGTACAACTCTATGCTTCTGCAGTATGATTATAAGCCCATACAGTAAGATGAAGGCTATGAAATGTGATGTATTTCATGTCTGGCTAGCACACACACAATAACTTGTATATATAATAGATTCATTTTGATTGCAGTGCAGGAGAAACTCTTATCGTTACCAGGTGCAAGAAACGGTCAGGCTGGAGTCGCATAATATAGCAGAAAAATCCTTTGTATTTCCTTTGAATGTGCACCTCTAACAGGCATGCGCAATGACAAACTATTAATTTCTGCAGGGTATATATTTTGGACTGTTCCCGGCCTTCAAAATACATCTTTCTGCGATTTGAGGACCGAGGTACCTAAGTGCTAAGACCAAGATTAAGTGCTCGCGAAGCACATCTAAACTTTGATGCAATGTATTACAGCAAATCGTCGAGACAGGATACTCGTATTTCGGTCATTAATTACATGCCTACTCGTTTAGATGGGACTGCCTGATCAGTTAGATTTAACTATAAACATTCGGGATATCGAACGTGGTGATACCAGCGAGCTGCTATTGTCTGTATACCTACCAGAGCAACCTTCCTATCTGACCTCATTGAAATGTCTAGAGTTATTGTTAACTTTTGTTAATTCTAGTGTCCAGGAGCATGTTTCCAGGAGCATTTGAGCGTCCTATATGTATATATATTATATATTGTTACCTTTTTGTTTAAGTGTCAAGAAACATTGGACCTTCCTGCATATTGTATTTATCTATGCGATATATAAGGAAATTGTAAACGTTTATGCCTTAATAAACGAAATATAAAATAAATAAATAATTGTTCACATTTGTTCAATGCAGTATCCAGGAGCATTATATATTGTTACCTTTTTGTTTAAGTATCAAGTGTCAAGAAACATTGGAGCTTCCTGCATAGTGTATTTATCTATGCGATAGATAAGGAAATTGTAAACGTTTATGCCTTAATAAACGAAATATAAAATAAATAAATAATTGTTCACATTTGTTCAATGTAGTATCCAGGAGCATTATATATTGTTACCTTTTTGTTTAAGTATCAAGTGTCAAGAAACATTGGAGCTTCCTGCATATTGTATTTATCTATGCGATAGACAAGGAAATTGTAAACGTTTATGCCTTAATAAACGAAATATAAAATAAATAATTGTTCATATTTGTTAAATGCAGTATCCAGGAGCATGAGAGCGCCCTGCACCATATTTATGACTGTGCTGCGAACCTTGTTGGTAAAAGGGAACTCATGTTTTTGAGCCTTGTCATATGTTATAGTAATTGTATACTAACCACTTCTGGGCTGACCTCTGTGAGATGTTATTATGGTATCCACCTCGCGAATGGTGTTTTTGTAGGCATTTCACCTGAGTCCAGGAGCATTGGAGTGTCCTGTACTATATCTATGACTGGGCCAGGATCCCTGGTGGTAAAATAACACTCTTGAATTTGAGCGCTGGTCCTTGTTATTATAGTTATATATTTATTATAGTTATATATTGGCCACTTCTGGGCTGACCTCGTTGAGAGAGGTTATTATAGTATCCACCCCGCGAGGGTGTCTTTATGTAGGTATTTCACCTAGGTTAGGTTAGGTAGGAGCATTGGAGCGTCCTGTACCTTATTTAAGACCGGGCCAGGAGCCTCGGTGGTTGGTCCTTGTTATTATAGTTATAAATTGGCCACTTCTGGGCTGACCTCTTTGAGAGAGGTTATTATAGTATCCACCCCGCGAGGGTGTCTTTATGTAGGTATTTCACCTAGGTTAGGTTAGGTAGGAGCATTGGAGCGTCCTGTACCTTATTTAAGACCGGGCCAGGAGCCTCGGTGGTTGGTCCTTGTTATTATAGTTATAAATTGGCCACTTCTGGGCTGACCTATTTGAGAGAGGTTATTATAGTATCCACCCCACGAGGGTGTTCTTATGTAGGTATTTCACCTAGGTCCAGGAGCATTGGAGCATCCTGTACCATATTTAAGACCGGGCCAGGAGCCTCGGTCGTAATACTCGTGATAGTTATTATATATTGGCCACTTCTGGGCTGACCTTTTTGAGACCTCTTTGAGAGAGGTTATAACGGTATCCACCCCGCGAGGGTGTTTGTGTAGGCATTTCACCTAAGTTCAAGAGCATATGAGCGTCCTGTATCATATTTATGACCGGGCCGGAAGTGTCAGTGCAGTGGTAAAAGGAAACTCGTGAATTTGAGCGCTGTCCTAGTAATTATAGATGTTGTATATTGGTCACAGACGAGCTGACCTCTGAAAGGTAATTACGGCATCCACCCCGCGAGGATGTGTCTGTGTAGGCAGTTCATGTCGATAAATAAACTTTGAGCGCCTACTGGCGTGTTAAATGATTTACCTATGTTACTTCGAAATGGCCCAATAAATTAATATCTTATTTATAGGGATATACAATTCTGCCTTTAACCTTGAAAGGAACCTGGAGGTCCACACGGTGGACCTAGTGATTCACACTAGCTCTTCCCCCGCGAGGGGCAGCTAAGTCCTTAATTATGTTTTGCCAGAACAGGGTTAAAAGATTCACTTATTACTATCCAGCCTTTTAAAACAAAATACAAGATCAATCAATCAATCAACAAGATCACTTTAATTTCTTTAGGCTACAAGTACAGGTTACGAGCAAGTCAAATCTCAAACTAAAATTATTATTAAAAAACTCGCAGGTAGTTATGTAGAACGCGCGCGACTAGTGTCGCGCACATCCTGAAGTCCCTCTTTCGTTAAGGGATGAAATTAAATGTTGTTCTTCCAACACTAGTCAACTCCTTTTTCGTAAATGAATTCAACAAAGTTTTAATAGGTATAATATTTACCAAAAATTTCTATTTTACTGTCAAATTTAGATTACATTACTATTGAAGTTATCTTTATGCTAATTGATTGAATGATCAATAGGAGCCGTGAATGGTTGAGTTGAGACTCAAAAATAAAACTTTTGAGGGTAGGTATTCGGTGAAGATTTAACTAAAAAGGTCTAGTGCTTGCTAGTTATTATTTCTTGGGTCGTTTCTTGCGAACATAGAAGATGTCTTCGAAAAACAGTTGCGTGTTTTCGGAACCTGCGATTTTGTTCTTCTAATTTGTTCGAAATAATGGCCTTGCCAAGACATTGATTGTCAGTGAAGTTAAACATGTTTGTACAAGCGTCGACGCTTACAAAATGAACTTATCGAGGCCTTACCATCATGGCAAGCAGTATAAAAACGATTATTCAGGCAGGGCATCAGTTATAATAACTTTGGAGCTTACCCGTATCCGCGATGAGTAGGTATGCTTACAAATAGGATCGAAGCTCACGGCGCGTTCACGGCGGCGGCGGCGGCGGTAGCGCCGGTTCCGGTTCTTTAATAAAAATAGGCTGTAATTTTAAAATACAGTTATTCAAGATCTTATATGACAGAACCAACACAATGAAGTAAATTATCTAAATAAATGGACTTCGAGACCGGAACCGAAAGAACCGAATAAACCGAAAACAACCAGTAAATTATTAAAATAAATGATCAAGTACTTTCTATAAAATACGAGATCCGAACGGAAAAACCGTTAAATTTTTACCGTTAGTTACCTACCTTAGGTAAGGTAACAAATTATGAGCACAATATGCTTTCCTGAATCAACGTTCTTTGGCCTTTGTCCTGCAGTGGGACAGTAATGGCTTAAATTGAAAGCAGGCCCTATTTCTTATAAAAAATAACACAAATATTATAACAAAGAGATTTTTACAACATGGTCGATAAAAATTCTCAAAATGATTTCAAGTGCGAGAAAATAAGTAAATTTAAAAACTTACAGGTTTTTCTGCGATTCACTTTACGATATAACCTTATAATAATTATCACTATAGGTAGTGCAACTTTAACAGAGCCAGAGCAGAACTGCTGCGTACACAAGTTGCTTCGACGGAATACGAAACGCCAATGATAAAACATGGCGCTGTCCATTTTACGCAAACTAAAAATGGCGCGAAACGCCTAGGTGTCGCCAGTGGACCGGATATACTACCGAAAAATCAGTAAAAAGTAGTCAAATTCGACGGAAACGGATGTGCTTTCTCGTTAAAAGCTTATTAAAGCTTCCAGTAACGGTCAAGTAATTTAATTATTTATTTCATACTTTATTTATGGCAAGTTTTGAGTAAATCAAACCAAGGAAAAATAATTTTCCATACAAACTTTACCACCCCTTCATTTAACCCCTTCAGAGCTTAAAATTTCCAAATTTTAACAGCCTATGTCCTATTCTAGGTCCTAAACTATCTATGTACCAAAATTTCATCTAAATAACTTAAGTAGTTACGGAGATTAAAATAAAATAAAAAAGCCTTTTTGTTCCGTAACCATATTTAGGTATCAAATCATTGTTGATGTCAAATGAAAAAATAATTTATAATGTGTCAGTAAATACATATGAAAATTTTAAATAACATGCGAAATTTTTAATTTATAATGTAGTTACGGAGATTACCTATAACAAACATTCACACAGACTTTCCCATTTATTATAATAGTAAGATTTCATCGAATTGATCTGTGGAGCGACTATTATCTAGGTAACTTACTCCTCCTCGTCATCATAGGAATGTCTCGGCTTCCTGTGCCGGTCCCGGTCCTTCTCGCGGTAGTCCTTCAGCCGGTCCCGCGACCTCGAGTCCCGGTACTGCTCGCGGCTGTACGTCCTCTCCCGCTCCCACGTGTCGCTGTCTCGCTCGCGACTCCGCCGGTCGCGTCTGTGCTCTCTGCGAATAATATAATAATAATATAATAATATAATAATTCGGAACATTCCACACAGCATCATCTAGCCTCAAGCTAAGCAGAGCTTGTGTTATGGGTACTAGATGACTGATACACTTAATACAATAAATTACATAGATAGATATTTTT
Source organism: Eupithecia centaureata (assembly GCA_944547425.1). NCBI lineage: Eukaryota > Metazoa > Arthropoda > Insecta > Lepidoptera > Geometridae > Eupithecia > Eupithecia centaureata. The sequence continues at coordinate 13,259,252 of OX155691.1, forward strand.
TATTATACATAGAAGACACCAAATAATAGGGAATAAAAGTTTAGATTGAGGATGTTTGTTTTGACTTTAAAAATTGCAAGTTGTATTTCAATATAGCGACCTCTAGCATGACATGAGGTGAACTAAAATGTATTAACAAAAGTTTCGAGTGCAAAAAGTAGATCACGTGACCATTATTCCTAGATCGCGCAAACGTTGGTTTCAACAACATCTGGCCTATATAGAACTTTCCGACATCAACTGTCGGTCGAAAGACCCCGGGTAAGTGGGCCAGTTGGGCGGACCCGGTACAGGGAAGATCTTCCCCTGTAAACATTTGGGGGAATTCCACCTTAACCCCCAAATTCAACAGATAGATTAAGGACGCTTTTACTACGTGATCCTATTCACACAAGGTTTTAGTGGATGCTGATTGTCCAACATTATTATTTATTCGCTACGTTCTTACACAAGCTCTAGATAATGCTGTGCGGATTGTCCAGTATTATATATTTATTGGCTACGTTGAAGACATTAGCCCTGTAAAACTAAGTTCTCTTAATTTTTTCTTTTAATTTACAGAAACATTCTTTACATTCAAAATCAAATTAAAAAGGGGCAATTTTAGGTTTGACCTAAGGACCAAGGCACACTGAAAGGGAGCGGAGTTACACGGAATAGGAGCAGACGTGAAATAAAAAGTTATTTATTTTTGCCTTTGAGAAACGTTTTATCCAATGGGCGCGAACACACGACTTTTTACCTTACTAGACCTTAAATAGCAGTAATACAGTATCATATTGAATAAAAAATGTTTATCCCCTTTTAATATGCATTGCTCAACCCTAATACCAGTCCCAGTCTTGTTTAGTCCTCACCTGTGGTCCCGCTCCTTGCTGTCCCGGCGGTCGCGGCCGCTGCCCGAGTCCCGCGGGTCGCGGCCCGACTCGCGCGAGTCCCGGCTCAGGTCCCGCTTGTCCCGCTTGTCCCGGATCTTCTCCTTTTCTCGCCCGCTGCCAGAGTCCAGGCATTCTCTGGACCCCGAGGAGTTGTGTCTGCTAAGTATAAAAGATGGTGGCGTTACGCTATTTCGAAATAAAATCTGTAAGCTTTTTGACCAGAAAAAAAATGTTCTTTAATTCTTTAATGCACAAATGAAAAATACATACATTAAAAAAATCTAAAACTAGATAAATTAATAATATAATAATGTTTTTGGGAAACGCGAGGAAAATACAAAAATCTCTGTGCATGATTGTTTTGGCTCAACTTTTTTGGCATTACTGCGCCGTCTCGTTTTTTACATTCAGAGTTTACTGACAGAATCGAAATAAACCTCTCTCCGTGAGTAGATAGAATTATTTACTCTGTTTTGACATATTATATTTCTAAATCTTTAGTTTATCTGGTGAAGGCTTAGATTTTTAGTATTTTGTTATAATTGTAAATACTAGCTGTAATTAGTCGTTTTGTTGTTGTTGCATTTGTTGTGTGTGCAGCTTGCCATGTTATATTATTTCAACAAATAATTTAAGTTCTTAACCTGTTTATATATTTTGGAAAAAAATCTAGATCTATTTTTATTTCTATTATCATGTTTAAATTTGGATGCATTCTGCTTTATGTTCCATTATAAATAAAAAAAAAATTACATACGTGTAATCTTTTCTCGACGATTTGAGTAAGACACATCTACCCTCAAATGTTTACAAAGGAAGATCTCTCACATGCCCCGGGTCAATCAACAGACAGTTGATTCGGTTAAGACTATATCAGTCAGATGCTGTTGATATAACTGTTTGAGTGATAGGATGACTAGGATGTGTGCTCGTTTCAAACTCCGAGATTTTATGATGTTCATTCTGGAATTTGTTTTAACGACATCTAGCGGAAGTACTTTGAAAGTTTCAGTTTCTGATGTCGCTTTTATTGAGTGCCTTGATGTCATTTTTATTTTACTAAAATTGATGTGACTTTTATTGACCTTAGCGACCTCTTGCCGAAACGTGAGCTGAACTACAAAAGTTTAGGTCACGTTTCGGTTAGAGGTCGCTACATATTGTTACCTGGGGCCAAATTCCACTAATGGTCTCAATAGTGCCATTCAATCAAGATCATTAAAATGACGTTTGTGCATTTGGTACTCTACTATTTTTTGCGCTTGAAGAGACTTTCATAATTAGAATGTCAAATTGGTAGTAATAAAGGTAATCGTCACAGCTATGAATGAACCTCAAAAAGTTTGTGTTACTAGAATGTCAAAAAGAGTTTAACACTGACATTTTGACACTATACTATTTAAATGGTGAAGCGATTTATTTAGTGGAATGCGGGCCCTGGACTCTCTATCTCTCTCCCTATGGTGTTAAGGCGTATGTTACCTGGACTCTCTATCTCTGTCTCTGTGGTGTGAGGGCGGCCGCGGCAGCCTGGAGACCGGAGGCAGGTCTTCGTCCCACGGAGACACGTCGCGGGAAGATGACGATGTTTGAACTGGAAGGAGTATATGTATTTATAATGCTGGATTTTACTAAAAGCATTCCCTAATCTAGCTTAAAAGCAAGCAGAGCTTGTGTTTTGATTGATATTGCCAGATAAACTCTGGAACTCCTTTTACGATGTCTGTTTATTCGATATTTACTTGTACATTTTTGCTATTTGTATCATAATTTACGTTTTTAATAGCACAAACGCTACCCTGTGTTATTATTCAAAAATGCGAATAAACATTTTTGTATTATATTCTGATCCTTCTATCGCTTTTTACTTGGCCTTCGTCATCCGTCCGGGACCAGTAGATAGATAGATAAATAGATAATACTTTTATTGCATTGCATAAAAACCGGAGTTCGTTCAACATTGTTATATGAATCTTAGGCTATGGAATTGGCGGTCTTATCGCCCCAGTCAGTGGCAAGTGGGCCTTCCGCTGAAGACCGAGATGAAGAAGGAAAGTAAAGAATCTTTTGGACCCTCCTGGCGAGATGAAGGAGGAAAGTTAAGAATCTTTTGGACCCTCCTGGCGAGATGAAGGAGGAAAGTAAAGAATCTTTTGGACCCTCCTGGCGAGATGAAGGAGGAAAGTAAAGAATCTTTTGAACCCTCCTGGCGAGATGAAGGAGGAAAGTTAAGAATCTTTTGAACCCTCCTGGCGAGATGAAGGAGGAAAGTTAAGAATCTTTTGAACCCTCCTGGCGAGATGAAGGAGGAAAGTTAAGAATCTTTTGGACCCTCCTGGCGAGATGAAGGAGGAAAGTAAAGAATCTTTTGGACCCTCCTGGCGAGATGAAGGAGGAAAGTAAAGAATCTTTTGGACCCTCCTGGCGAGATGAAGGAGCAAAGTTAAGAATCTTTTGGACCCTCCTGGCGAGATGAAGGAGGAAAGTAAAGAATCTTTTGGACCCTCCTGGCGAGATGAAGGAGGAAAGTAAAGAATCTTTAGGACCCTCCTGGCGAGATGAAGGAGGAAAGTAAAGAATCTTTTGGACCCTCCTGGCGAGATGAAGGAGGAAAGTAAAGAATCTTTTGGACCCTCCTGGCGAGATGAAGAAGGAAAGTAAATAATCTTTTGGACCCTCCTGGCGAGATGAAGAAGGAAAGTAAAGAATCTTTTGGACCCTCCTGGCGAGATGAAGAAGGAAAGTAAATAATCTGTTGGACCCTCCTGGCGAGATGAAGAAGGGGAGAGAGGCCTTTGCCCAGCAGTGGGACCTTCCATCTGAACAATAAGAGCGCGCGCCGCCCAGCACCGCCCAGCCCCCGCCCAGCACCCTATCTGTACAATAACAGTGATACTCACTGTTGGGGTGCGTGCGTGCGTGTCGCGAGGGGCGGCGCGCGCGCGGGCTGGAGTCCGAGGAGGGGGGCGAGCGCGCGCCGCCCAGCACCCTATCTGTACAATAACAGTGATACTCACTGTTGGGGTGCGTGCGTGCGTGTCGCGAGGGGCGGCGCGCGCGCGGGCTGGAGTCCGAGGAGGGGGGCGAGCGCGCGCCGCCCAGCACCCTATCTGTACAATAACAGTGATACTCACTGTTGGGGTGCGTGCGTGCGTGTCGCGAGGGGCGGCGCGCGCGCGGGCTGGAGTCCGAGGAGGGGGGCGAGCGCGCGCCGCCCAGCACCCTATCTGTACAATAACAGTGATACTCACTGTTGGGGTGCGTGCGTGCGTGTCGTGAGGGGCGGCGCGCGCGCGGGCTGGAGTCCGAGGAGGGGGGCGAGCGCGCGCCGCCCAGCACCCTATCTGTACAATAACAGTGATACTCACTGTTGGGGTGCGTGCGTGCGTGTCGCGAGGGGCGGCGCGCGCGCGGGCTGGAGTCCGAGGAGGGGGGCGAGCGCGCGCCGCCCAGCACCCTATCTGTACAATAACAGTGATACTCACTGTTGGGGTGCGTGCGTGCGTGTCGCGAGGGGCGGCGCGCGCGCGGGCTGGAGTCCGAGGAGGGGGGCGAGCGCGCGCCGCCCAGCACCCTATCTGTACAATAACAGTGATACTCACTGTTGGGGTGCGTGCGTGCGTGTCGCGAGGGGCGGCGCGCGCGCGGGCTGGAGTCCGAGGAGGGGGGCGAGCGCGCGCCGCCCAGCACCCTATCTGTACAATAACAGTGATACTCACTGTTGGGGTGCGTGCGTGCGTGTCGCGAGGGGCGGCGCGCGCGCGGGCTGGAGTCCGAGGAGGGGGGCGAGCGCGCGCCGCCCAGCACCCTATCTGTACAATAACAGTGATACTCACTGTTGGGGTGCGTGCGTGCGTGTCGCGAGGGGCGGCGCGCGCGCGGGCTGGAGTCCGAGGAGGGGGGCGAGCGCGCGCCGCCCAGCACCCTATCTGTACAATAACAGTGATACTCACTGTTGGGGTGCGTGCGTGCGTGTCGCGAGGGGCGGCGCGCGCGCGGGCTGGAGTCCGAGGAGGGGGGCGAGCGCGCGCCGCCCAGCACCCTATCTGTACAATAACAGTGATACTCACTGTTGGGGTGCGTGCGTGCGTGTCGCGAGGGGCGGCGCGCGCGCGGGCTGGAGTCCGAGGAGGGGGGCGAGCGCGCGCCGCCCAGCACCCTATCTGTACAATAACAGTGATACTCACTGTTGGGGTGCGTGCGTGCGTGTCGCGAGGGGCGGCGCGCGCGCGGGCTGGAGTCCGAGGAGGGGGGCGAGCGCGCGCCGCCCAGCACCCTATCTGTACAATAACAGTGATACTCACTGTTGGGGTGCGTGCGTGCGTGTCGCGAGGGGCGGCGCGCGCGCGGGCTGGAGTCCGAGGAGGGGGGCGAGCGCGCGCCGCCCAGCACCCTATCTGTACAATAACAGTGATACTCACTGTTGGGGTGCGTGCGTGCGTGTCGCGAGGGGCGGCGCGCGCGCGGGCTGGAGTCCGAGGAGGGGGGCGAGCGCGCGCCGCCCAGCACCCTATCTGTACAATAACAGTGATACTCACTGTTGGGGTGCGTGCGTGCGTGTCGCGAGGGGCGGCGCGCGCGCGGGCTGGAGTCCGAGGAGGGGGGCGAGCGCGCGCCGCCCAGCACCCTATCTGTACAATAACAGTGATACTCACTGTTGGGGTGCGTGCGTGCGTGTCGCGAGGGGCGGCGCGCGCGCGGGCTGGAGTCCGAGGAGGGGGGCGAGCGCGCGCCGCCCAGCACCCTATCTGTACAATAACAGTGATACTCACTGTTGGGGTGCGTGCGTGCGTGTCGCGAGGGGCGGCGCGCGCGCGGGCTGGAGTCCGAGGAGGGGGGCGAGCGCGCGCCGCCCAGCACCCTATCTGTACAATAACAGTGATACTCACTGTTGGGGTGCGTGCGTGCGTGTCGCGAGGGGCGGCGCGCGCGCGGGCTGGAGTCCGAGGAGGGGGGCGAGCGCGCGCCGCCCAGCACCCTATCTGTACAATAACAGTGATACTCACTGTTGGGGTGCGTGCGTGCGTGTCGCGAGGGGCGGCGCGCGCGCGGGCTGGAGTCCGAGGAGGGGGGCGAGCGCGCGCCGCCCAGCACCCTATCTGTACAATAACAGTGATACTCACTGTTGGGGTGCGTGCGTGCGTGTCGCGAGGGGCGGCGCGCGCGCGGGCTGGAGTCCGAGGAGGGGGGCGAGCGCGCGCCGCCCAGCACCCTATCTGTACAATAACAGTGATACTCACTGTTGGGGTGCGTGCGTGCGTGTCGCGAGGGGCGGCGCGCGCGCGGGCTGGAGTCCGAGGAGGGGGGCGAGCGCGCGCCGCCCAGCACCGCCCAGCGCGACGAGCAGCCCCCGACTAGCACCTTATCTGTAACAGGCACCATGCATAAACACTGAATACACGGTATAACAAATCATGTGTACTAAGCAAAAAGGGCGGAATTGCCACCCCCCCTAGGAAGAACTTTTGAAAATAAATAATTTTGGACAGTCCACACAGCATCATCTAGCCCCAAGGTAAGCAGAGCTTGTGTTTTGGGTACTAGATGACTGATATACTTAATACAATACATTACATAGATAGATTTTTTATTATATATAGAAAACACCCAGACCAACGGAACAGATTTCTGCAGATCGTACACAAATTTGTTCTGAGGCGGGAATCGAACCCGCAACCTCCTGCGTCGCAGGCGGACCTTCGCCCACCGCGCCACATCGGTCGTTTTTGTGCAACGACTTTTCTAATTTCGATTGGTTTCTCTGAAAAAAACTGCAACAAAGTTTCAACATGAACATCTGATTTTTTACGAAGTGACAACCCTAAAATCAGCTGTTTCTTGAACCTACATTTTTCTTTGAAACTTGTATTTCGACCATAAGCTTAGGATTTCCTGCTGAGTTAGGTAGGTATAGGTTGCCTGGATAGGGTTGTCACTTTATTTTGACACTAGGAAATTAAAACTTTTTGTATGGGAAACTGAAAATAGGAATTTTTAATTATCTCCTCCCCACAACTGATCACCATTGGGGTTTGACCCCCCCCCCTTCGGAATATTAAGTGTAATATGTTACAGCTTGTATATAGAGGTACAGAAGTTACACTCAAAAAAAAAAACATTAAAAGTGGGTCTTGCTGCGACGCAACAAAGTGCATATCAGCTATCAGAAGCGCTTAGTGCATGCGTTGATATAGACGAGTGACAAACGACACGTGAATCACACCTTTTTGTTCCTTATTTAAATTATTTCATTCTTTATATAAAAAAAATCATTTATTTCGGACAACATAAAAATTAAATTTAGGTCCATATTGAGTTAGTATTGAGTTGTTAGTGACACGTAATTTTTATTTATTAAATATAGCTACTTTGAAACATTGCAATCGAATAATGACAGTTTTTTTGTCATCATCATTACTCAATTATATTTTCATATGTTTCTTGTTTCTGTATCTCTATTAAAAAGTGTTATGGAAAGGTAAAATCAGTTATATAAATCGATTTACTACCTGTTCTTGTTAGTTATTTCGCTTCTTCCAAATAATAGACAAAGATCGAAGCGAAGGGAAAATCAATTATCACTTTATTTTTTATATTATTTTGATAATTATGTACCTATAGTATTAAATTTGACTTGACTAAGTGCTTATTTTGTAAGCCTAAAAAATAAAGATATAGATTTACTTGATTTACCTAATGTAAAAATAATTTTTGAGTACATTTATATTTATTTTTTATTTTAAAGCGTGTGTAATACGGGGCGGCGCTACCTATTATAACAAAGGAATTCCTATGTTTAACGTATACCAAGATATAAAAGGGGGTGGCGCTAGTGTGCCCCGGGGTACCGCCTTAAGGTTTCCACACACTGAAGGAGGCGGAGCAGAGGCGAAAGCGTGCGAGTTGTATCCTATTGAATCATATGAAAGACTACACACACACACCGGAGGCGGTGGCGGCGCTTCTGTGTGTGGAGACTTTTAAAATGTGTTATGTAAGGTAAAAAGGGTCATATAGGATTGACTTCGTGTCTGTTGTAAGAGTACCCTCACCTTTAGTGTCGGGCGAGGATCCGCTGCAGCCGTCGCTGAGGGAGGCAGCGGACAGGCGCAGCGGCTGCGGCGCGCAGCGGACGGGCGGCTCCAGCCTCACTTCCTTCTTGTCCGGCGGCTGCGGGCTAGAGCGAGGCAGGTCGCTTTTTTCCTCTCGCTCTTTCACTATTGGACTTTTTCTGGAGAAAATATACATGGTGTAACAATATACATGTGCTAAGCGAAAAGCTGGGTATTTCTACCCCCCCGGGGAACAACTTTTGTTCAACGACTTTTCTAATTTCGATTGGTATCTCTGAAAAAACTAAAACAAAGTTTTCACATGGCCAGCTGATTTTTTACGAAGTGACAACCCTAAAATCTGCTGTTTCTTATACTTGCGACGATGACCTCAGTATGGTCACAGAATAGATGTAGAAAAGAGTGACAGATTCATATTCTTGAAATAGAAAAACGCCTACAGCATCATTGAGGCAAATTGTCGTAAGTCATGGCTAAAATCACATTTCAATTTGAAGGTTGAGTTACGTGTAGTTAAACATACGAACTAAACTACGCTAACACAGTTATGTCTTTTTCTAACTGTTTGTTCTTTCTTGTGTGTTGATCTAATCATAATAACCTACTGACTGAATACACATTGATGTCCACTACTGAAAAGAGCTGTGAATCTGGCGGGTATTGCCATAATCACTTGGCTGGGGATTGCTGATCAAAGAAACGGTATAAGTAATTCACACAATAAAAATGCTGCCTTTCATTTGGCGAAGCCCCTTGGTCGACTTTTACGACATCCGACATACGACGAGCTGAGTCGCATGGGTCGGTTAACTTAATTAAAAACTTTACCAAATGACTCTTTCCGTCATTATGTAGTTTATCTTTCCGTTCTGTACCTACATTAATCTTTGACACTTGTATTTCCACAAAGGAACGCGACTAAATTTTATTGGCTGTAGCACTATGCAAAACCATGGCAACCAGCCAACCGCCAATCATAGACAAGTTAGAGAACCATTCATTCATTCATTGACTGTCGGCATCTATCAACATGCGATACACCCAGTGATGCCAGATCTACCGATTTAGCAGTAGATCTACCTGCTTTTTTAGGCGTCTACCGATCTACTGATTTATTTCAAAAATTTAGTGAAACCTACCTGATTTTCCCGAGCGCCTTCTAAAATTTAGTGAAATCTACCTGATTTTCCCGAGCGCCTTCTAAAATTTTGTGAAATCTACCTGATGTCCCGAGCGCCTTCTAAAATTTCGTGAAATCTACCTGATTTTTCCGCGCCTATAGCTCCGTGACTAAATAACCACTTGGCGATCTTTTTTTTTTTTTTAGCTGCAATTGTCTGCAAAAATGCAAAGAATCGCTTCCTTTTTACGAAAGCACCTAAAAAAAAAAAAGGTCGCCAGCCAAAATGCGAGTCAAAATACTCGCGAAACACAAATACATATGGTACCTCTAGAATTTTCAGTCGTTAATTTCTACCTACTGATTTTTATTCCAATCTACTGATTTTTTACTGAACTTTCTACTGTTTTTTTCAAATTCCATCTGGCAACACTGGATACACCACATGTCGGTGCTGTATTTGCCAAGAGGGCCGAAATATTTTTTAATACGGGTTCCGTAATTTTTTTAATACCAAAATTTAAAGAAGTTCGTTTGTTTAAAATCATAAAATCAAAAAAAAAAAAGCTTAAATCCGTTTTCTACGGGATTTTGTATTAGGTATACCAACTATCAGAATTCACGCAAAGTGTATGTGTGTGTAGCAGGTAGGTACCTACATTGTGAAATACCTATGTAAAATAAGACCAGTACCTACCTACGTATTCATACAATTTTCTACCACATACCTATTATTTCACGACTGTGATCCTAATACCTCCTACACATGAGTAGCCAACTAGGGATTTATTAAAATTGAAAATGAACCCTAAAAATTATCCATCTTTTCGGCGAACGAAATCAAAAGAATGAATGATGAACTATTTTAGTGTGACCTTCGTCGCGGTGCCGTGTAGTGCTATAATTACAATTTTTATCTTTCGTGCCTAAAAAACAAGTAACTAGGACTTAAGAATACCTTAAGGGTGTGGTGTATGCATCGGAGAGTGTCACAGAGCTGAAGAGATGAAGAGGCGTGTGTTGGAAGCGTGTGCTTACTTCCATAAAATGTGTGTTGTTTGGAAGAAGGGAGGCATATCGAACCTTACTTACACAGAGATGAAGAGGCGTGTGTTGGAAGCGTGTGCTTACTTCCATAAAATGTGTGTTGTTTGGAAGAAGGGAGGCATATCGAACCTTACTTACATGCATAGGTATCGATACCTACGTCATGCATGTGTAACTTACTAACTAACTAACCTAACTAGTGCTAAAGTGAGTGAGACATGTTAATGCCTAAAAAGAAACCTACCTTGTGCTGAAGTGTGTGAATTGTCTGTGACTGTGTACCTACAAGTGACCTACCAAAACATACATAAATCCCTTCGTAAGAAGCCATCTAGACAGCTGACAAGCGAGAAAATATGAGGTTTGTAACTTGTACCTACACTTACAACTTTCCTAACTCAGCATTTTAAGATTTTCTCAACACTACCTAGGAACTTACATACTAGCATCTTATTATTATCACGAATTTATTAGCTCGTCTAGTAATCTCCCGCCATAGCTGAAATCTACGAAGATAAATACCTACCTACATACCTGCAAAGTTAGTAGGTAAGTACAGGTTGCGCGAATAGGGTTGTCACTTTATTTTGGCACTAGGAAATGAAAACTTTTTGTATGGGAAACTGAAAATAGGAATTTTTAATTATCTCCCCCCCACAACTGATCACCATGGGTTCCTGAAACCCCCCCCTTCGGCTTAGTAGGGGTAATATGTTATACCTTGTATAATCACTAAATAGTATAAAATCAAGTCGCTTTCTCTGTCCCTATATCCTTATGTCCCTACGTCCCTTTGTATGCTTAAATCTGTAAAACTAAGCAACGGATTTTGATGCGGTTATTTTAATAGATAAAGTGATTCAAGAGGAAGTTTTATAAGTATAATAAAATGGCGAGCGAAGCCGGGGCGGGTCGCTAGTAGTAAGTTAACAATGCTGGATAATCCACGAAGCATCAGCAAGCAGAGCTTGTGTTATATTGTTTATGATTTACTATATAAATAATAAATTGATCAGTTGAGCTACATAAAAAAATCGATTCTTGAACCTTATTCTTGAAATAGGTTCAAAAGAAAAAGAGGTTCAAGAGGTTGAAAAGAAGAGTATAAATATAAATAACTGTAATAAAAATTTATAACTTACATTAAAATATAGTGTGAATTGTAAATACGATGTAGTTTTTTTTTTATAATCTTTGCTTGTGATTTTCTTGGCCTGGTTTTATCTCGGCTAACTATAATGAATTAGGTACCTAATTATTCATGGTATGGTTCGCATGCGAGTATGGAATGCATTCCATACTCATGCAAACTAAAAGAGTGTTTAATTAGATTAATTAATAGGTTCACATTTTGAGTGAATTGTAATTATTATGATTTTTTTTTTTTAAACTTAATGTATGTTTCATTTTATCAACGTATGTATCCTGCTAAATCGCTGATCAGAATCAAAACAGTAAAGTAATCAAACCTGAAGGCATCTTCCACGTGCGTGAGCGAGAGCGAGCTATTGTCGATGCAGTCGAAGAAGTCCGAATTATCGAATCCGTCCGATTTCTCATCGGATTTCTTCCTCTCCTTGGGCAGGTCGGGAGGGAGAGACTCGAACTCCTCCTGAGGCTCCGTGATCGTTATCTCTCTGAGAGCTGCGTACCTGGGTCAATTATAGCATACCTGGGTCAATCATAGGATTCCTGGGTCAATCATAGCATACCTGGGTTAATCATAGCATACCTTGGTCAATCATACTTTGGTCAATCATAGCATACCTGGGTCAATCATAGCTTACGTAGTTACTAGCATACTTTAATGGCTTTCTATAGCATGAAACGGAGGACAAATCCTTACTACTATTATTATAATATTTTACTAATAAATAAGATTATCCCTTACTAATATTATAAACGCGAATGGATTTACTAGTTACTAGTATGGTCTTTTAAATTTGGTACAGAGATAGTCTAGAGCCTGAGAAAGGAGAATGGGTATTTTATGGCGGAAAAAGGATTATAAGGGGCTTGTTAGAGGTATCGGGATAGAAAGGATAACTCCAACAACGGCGTGTAGATCGCAACTGGTTTATTGATTAGGTTTAGTTAACATGAAGATATAATGCGGAACATGAAAAGCACGTAAAACGATAAACATCACGCATTACACGTTCGGCTACATCGACATTGCTAAGCTAAAAATATAGGAATTTAAATGATATAGTTTTTGCATGTTGCTTCACCCTGAATAACATTGTACTTTGTACATCTTGGCCACTAGAAAAAAGGAGACAATATAATGTGTTAGAATACGAATTGTATACACAATAATCTAGACACAACTAAGATTCTTCCCGATAATCAACATTACATTGTACTTCGTACATCCTGGCGACTCGCGAAAGATAACAAGTATTCAAAAGTTAAAACTTGACAACAAACAAAGTACCTATTCATGTAAAGGTGAATGTAGATGTAAACATTAAAATTGTATAAGTATGATATAGAAAATTGAATGAAAATGTAATACATAACGAAATATTAAAACAGTTATTAAGAGAACTGAATGAAAATTGAAACATAACGTAATATAAAATTGTATGAGATAGTAAGGATCTGAATGTTCTTATCTACTCGCAGTTCACAGCTTAGATATCTAACCCGTATTTAAATAGACGTTCACTCTCTGACATCACAACTTGTTCACCACACACTGTAGTCACAAATTGTTGTTTGCACGCTGGTTGCTGCTGTGAGGCCTCGGGGTCTTCTATCTTGGGAAGTTTCAACCCTAAGCTCCATCTCGAAACACTCGGCGCTGTTTCATTTCGTTCTTCTGCCGTGGGAATATTGAACCCTGAGCGCCATCGCGAAACAGTCGCCACGCTCTGCTCGCCACACGCTGTTGGATGCTTTGCTGCCTTGGGGTCTTCTACAAGGGCCGTCGAGTAGATCTTCGGCGACAAATGGGATCCCACGTCGGCTCGCTGTGCTTTTCTTCGTCGTGCTCGAGAAGAACGTTGGGGTTTTTGATCCGGCTCGAAAAAATGTTAGAGGTATCGGGATAGAAAGGATAACTCCAACAACGGCGTGTAGATCGCTTGATTTTTTGCTTGTAGTTAAAACAGTTATTAAGAGAACTGAATGAAAATTGAAACATAACGTAATATAAAATTGTATGAGATAGTAAGGATCTGAATGTTCTTATCTACTCGCAGTTCACAGCTTAGATATCTAACCCGTATTTAAATAGACGTTCACTCTCTGACATCACAACTTGTTCACCACACACTGTAGTCACAAATTGTTGTTTGCACGCTGGTTGCTGCTGTGAGGCCTCGGGGTCTTCTATCTTGGGAAGTTTCAACCCTAAGCTCCATCTCGAAACACTCGGCGCTGTTTCATTTCGTTCTTCTGCCGTGCGAATATTGAACCCTGAGCGCCATCGCGAAACAGTCGCCACGCTCTGCTCGACAGACGCTGCTGGATGCTTTGCTGCCTTGGGGTCTTCTACAAGGGCCGTCGAGTAGATCTTCGGCGACAAATGTGATCCCGTGTCGGCTCGCTGTGCTTTTCTTCGTCGTGCTCCAGAAGAACATTGGGGTTTTTGACTTCGATTTTTCTTATTGGATTCGGTTTGTAATTGATACGCTGACATGGTGTGGCGTATTTCTTCTATCTCCTGCGCCAATGCCTTAAATCGAATGTTCATAATATCCTGGATGTTATTGAGAACTTCAAATCCACTTTGTTGATTTCCAAGTGACTGTTGGATTTGATCGTTGCTTTGTGTGCTCATTTTAACATTAGAATTTGATGATATTCTAGGTTTCACAAATGCGTCATGCAATAAAGTATTGTGTTGACCTTGACAAACTCTACAAGTACGTCTTGAACGGCACTGACCTTCCTCGTGCTGAAGTAGGCAATTTTGACAAATGCCTAACTGCATTGTTGTATTTAATTTTTCTGTATTATCGAGTTTATGGAAATCATCACAATGGTATATAGCGTGATAGTTGCTACAATAAGGACAGGTCAATAATGTGCAAGCTGTTGAAATAAATCCAAGGTCGCCTGACTTACTGTAGCTTGATTGTTGTTGAGTATTTAGCTTGCTTGATGATCCCTTTGACTGGCTGAAGGGCTTCTTAAGTTGAGAAGGATTTTGTTTCGTAGGCTGCTTCAATTTATTTCCCATTTCCTTCTTGATTATTGATGAACTAGATTTCCGGGGCTGCAGCACTGATTTACCCTTTTCACTTGTTATTGATGGTACTAGACCACTGGACTTATTTTGCATGAAGTCCAGAAGCTTATCTAGTCTATTTATACTTGTCATAAGATGCTTCCGATTCTTCTGACTGGCTGGATCCTCGAGGAAGTTGTTCTCGATACGTAGCATGGCTTCGAGAATATCCTCAAGGTTCTTCTTCAAGATATCCATAATTAGTAGGTAAAACAGGACCTCTTTGATATAGGATACTTGTCCAAGCGCTGCTCTGCGATGTAGGTTCCGACGGCTATGTAGGGAACACAATACGCGTTCGAACAGCTGCTCCGCGATGTAGGTTCCGACAGGCAATGTAGGGAACACAATTCGCACGATACTACGTGTTCAGATATGCGACGTAGTATCTTGAGGATAACGTTTTAGTATTGTACGTTATCCAGTTTGTCCTTCGAGAGACAGTGGTGAGCGCGATCGCGGATTTTGACTGTGAATCCGGCTCGAAGAAATGTTAGAGGTATCGGGATAGAAAGGATAACTCCAACAACGGCGTGTAGATCGCAACTGGTTTATTGATTAGGTTTAGTTAACATGAAGATATAATGCGGAACATGAAAAGCACGTAAAACGATAAACATCACGCATTACACGTTCGGCTACATCGACATTGCTAAGCTAAAAATATAGGAATTTAAATGATATAGTTTTTGCATGTTGCTTCACCCTGAATAACATTGTACTTTGTACAGGGCTGAAAAAGAGAACGGAAGTTCCTTTATTTTTGTAGCTAGAAGCTTGGTACCAACTTATTATAAGATTGGCTGATATACTTTCCGAATTTGAACTTTCTAGCTTCAGCGGTTTACGCTCTGTGATGATTAATAAGTAAAGTTCTTTTGACTACCGATGTGGCGCAGTGGGTGAAGGTACGCCTGCGACGCAGGAGGTTGCGGGTTCGATTCCCGCCTTGGAACAAATTTGTGTACGATCTGCAGAAATTTGTTCCGTTGGTCTGGGTGTTTTCTATGTATGTATAATAAAAAATATTTGTCTATGTAATGTATTGTATTAAGTATATCAGTCATCTAGTACCCATAACACAAGCATTGCTTAGCTTGCCGCTAGATGATGCTATTTGGACAGTCCGGAATTATTTATTTATAGATATAAATAAGGAGTGTTACCTATCACTGTTGTCCTCTTGCTTGGTCTCCACATGTCCGTTGTCGCGCGGCGACACGCTACGTCGACTCGTCTCTATCTGTAAACTCTTCATAACGCACTTTATGTCTTCTATCTTAGCGTCGATCGGCGTCGTCTTAGGACTTACCGACTTACGGAACATATTGAACGAGTCTATCGTGAGCTCGTCGAGCGATTTCAAAGGACTTTTGGACTCTTTCTCTTCCGTCTCTAGGTCTAAATTCGCTCGCATTATGTTATCTATGGCTGTTAGTTCTTCTTTCTCGTCGGAGTCCTGTTTCGTTTCTAGCGGATCGAGAGTTGACATGGCTTTTAGTTCCTCTTCTTGTATTTCTCTAAAAGCGGCGTATCTGTCGTAGGACGCGTTGGCTTTCTTATCGAAGTCGTCGAAGTTAGCTTCGAACGCGTCGCTTTCCGGCGGCGGTGTGAAGTTGTCTTCGAATTGCGGTTTGAATTCGGAAGGTGGGGGGGCTGTGATTTTGGGGGGCTTCACTAGTTTCGGCGTTTCGGTTTGTTCAGACTTCAGGCGAGGTATTTCCATTTGTTCGGGCGACGCGGCGCGGTACGTCGATATTTGGATGCCGTGTTTATTACGCCCGAAATTCGCTATGTCCGCGTAAATACGCTGAAAGTAAACAAATGTGCCATTGATTGTCCCTTAAAATACGTTTTGGGATTTTTTATAGACAGTTGATTACGAACCTCATCAAGCATTCAGTACATTAACTTCTAAACTAATACCGTTTAAAAGAATTTGGATAGAATATCTAGTTATTTTTTATTTGCATTTATGGGAACTGTGACGAAATTTTATAAAAAGGGTGCTGCGAGGGTTGTGAAACTAGACACGCCCACGTCGATTTTTCGTCGTGTAACTGGTTAAAGAATAAAAGCGTCAATATAGCTAGAATTTATTTAGCAATGTATATCTTAATTTAAGCTTAGCTTAACTGATTTGTACTAAAAAAACTTTGGTTTGATCAATTAATTGTGAATGTAAGCGGTTTAACTACTAACCTACTATTCTAAAGGTTGGCATTCTTCGAACACTAACTAGGTTCGTAGTTAACCCACTTAGATTCACAATAACTCATCCACAGTTACTTAGGCCCTGTAAGAATATCCAGGGGCCTTTTCCCAGCAGTGGGACATACCGGGGCTATAGGGTAGATGACTGGATAAGAATTTTATTATTCCATTTAGTCCGTGAGTTAGAATTTTTAAAAATATAGGACATTATTTTTTTTTAAAAATTACCAAGGTAACGCGCATTACAATTGAGAAGTGGGGGCTCGTGACGTCACGCCTTGTGACAATATCTAGAAAGACGTGACGTCACAAGCCCCCACTCTGAACACTTACCGCTCTCTCGTTGTCTGCCGCGAGATAGGAACGTATGTAGTCCGTGAGTTGAGGGAGAGTCATCGAGGAGAGAGTGCCCACAGGGACTCGGAGTCTGGAATTAATTAATTAACACTTTACTATACCTGGAGGTACCATTACTTTATTATACGGTGCACTTGCACCTGATTTTACAGTTTGCTATGTATCAACATAACAAACTGTAAAATCAGGTATATCTAAGCGACACCTGGCCAAACATTAACTGATGTAGTCGTCTATGGAGTAATACGCCTTCTTGATAAGATTTTGTTAATTCATTCGACTATACCCGTCAGCCTACAGACTGTACAGACCTGTTGGCCAACTCGTCCATGTTGCACGTGAGCAGTTGGCTGAGCGTGATGTCGAAGCGGCGCGCGGCGGGCAGCGGCGGGGGCGCGGGGCTGAGGTACTCGTCATACCCGTCAGCCTACAGACTGTACAGACCTGTTGGCCAACTCGTCCATGTTGCACGTGAGCAGTTGGCTGAGCGTGATGTCGAAGCGGCGCGCGGCGGGCAGCGGCGGGGGCGCGGGGCTGAGGTACTCGTCATACCCGTCAGCCTACAGACTGTACAGACCTGTTGGCCAACTCGTCCATGTTGCACGTGAGCAGTTGGCTGAGCGTGATGTCGAAGCGGCGCGCGGCGGGCAGCGGCGGGGGCGCGGGGCTGAGGTACTCGTCATACCCGTCAGCCTACAGACTGTACAGACCTGTTGGCCAACTCGTCCATGTTGCACGTGAGCAGTTGGCTGAGCGTGATGTCGAAGCGGCGCGCGGCGGGCAGCGGCGGGGGCGCGGGGCTGAGGTACTCGTCATACCCGTCAGCCTACAGACTGTACAGACCTGTTGGCCAACTCGTCCATGTTGCACGTGAGCAGTTGGCTGAGCGTGATGTCGAAGCGGCGCGCGGCGGGCAGCGGCGGGGGCGCGGGGCTGAGGTACTCGTCCTCGCTGCTATTGGTGGCCGCCGATGACAGCCGCGGCTTCGTCCTGCGGTCCGCCTGCGTACGCGTATACAGGAGTTACAAACTATACTTCGGATTCAAAGTAATAGCAGTCTCTATTACGTGATTGCGTAAAAAAACTGACTGACGGCGTGGCTTAAGACTGCGATATTAATATACAGGGTATCCCGAAACTCGAGGTCAAACCGAAAACAGAGGACAGCTGGGTTCACGAAAACCCAGAAAAAACAAAAAATCATGGGTCTATCTTCGGTTTCCGAAGATTCCGTTATAGGTTTTTTACTGAAAATCATAAATTCTCTGTCCGGTGCCAACTTTTTGATGCTATGACTACAGATGCCAATATTTTTATTTTTGTAGTAGTAAAGGATTTATTTTATTATGTGACAAATAAAGGGTGTTAAGTCTCACCATGGGTTCCTTCTTCCTGGCGGGGCGCGGCAGCGGCGGCGCGGGCTCGGGCTCCGCCTCGGGCTCCGCAGGCGGGCGCGGCGGCGGGCGCACGTCCACGCTCTTCTTGGGTGGCAGCGGCGGCGGCGGCGACAGCGTCTCGCGCCAGTGGCACGACCCGCCCGACTCAGAACTCGCCTGAAACCGTATCACTTCTTATACAGGGTGTAACATTTAAAACGGTCAGTATGGGAAAGTCTGAAACTTTAAAACATACGAAGATCTCTTCTTAGGAACCATGTCATCGATTTTAGTGACAAGCAAAACTGCATTCACACGTATCAAGTAAGATCTTTATCTAAACGAGTTAAATGTTGAATTGTAAAACAAAAATTGGTGGTCATTTCTAAAATTTAAAAAATTAATAGATATGAAAACAGTGCATTTTATGCATTTTAGACATTACGTTTCATAGTAATATTTACTGGTTAAGACCTACACAATCGAAATCAGACAAAAAATAGTGATAGTTTTATTTTTCAAAACATCCGGGTTCGATTCCCGGACGGAGTACAAGATTTTTTTAAATTTATGAATGCAGTTTTTCTTGTCACTAAAATCAATGACATGGTTCCCCAGAAAAGATCTTCGTATGTCTTATAGTTTCAGACTTTCCCATACTGACCGTTTTAAATGTTACACCCTGTGTAAACACTAGAGACCCGCCGCCGCGCTGAGGAAGGCACACTTTCGATGAGGGACGGGGGGGCACAGAGCAGTACGGAGCTGGGGAGGAGCAGCCCGGCAATGAAGTCTGTGATGTGATGTGGGATGCCCCAGAAGGGGGAGAGTGTACGGGACAATGTGCGTAGGATTTGTAGTCTTGAGTCACCCGAGTGGCTCATTTCTCACAGCTTCGGTCCGTATAACCGCAAGGTTGGTAGGACCATGGGAAGGTGGAGGGAGTGACCCGCCCCGGCTTCGCATGGTTTTATTATACGTATAAACCTTCCTCTTGAATCTCTCTATCTATTAAAAAAAACGCATCAAAATCCGTTGCGTAGTTTTAAAGATTTAAGCATACAAATGAACAAAGGGATAGACAAAGCTACTTTGTTTTATACTATGTAGTGAAGCTTTTTTGTCTTTTCATTATTTTTGTTAACAGAGAAACAAACAACTCAGGAAGACTCTTGGCAATCGATTCAACTTGAGTAAAGTCAGAGGTAAGAGGGATTTTTGTTACTGCCTTGGAGAATACTTACAAGGCATTCAAACAAGAATACTCTAGTGTTGTTTTTTTGCAATACTTACAATTCTTACGAGTCATTAGCCAATGGCCATTTTACAAGAATTCTCACATTTGTCATCATAATAATATATCTTAATATATTATTCTTAATATATATATATCTTTTGCAATAATCATCCTATATCAGGACATAGGCCTCCCCTAAAGAGAGCCATAGCGCCCTGTCTTCAGCTTGCCGCATCCAGCATCTGCCATTCGGTTTTCATTTTGGAACTTGTATATATGAATACGTTATACATATAAATTAGTTTGACGAACGACGAACACCAAAACTAAGCTCCATAGGTAACATAAGGAAACATTTAAACCTAACACATAAACATAAAAACAAGTATACTGGCCGCGTCGTGCATACATACATCAGGTTAACTTATAATTTTAGGTTTTATGTCACATGACATCTGTACATCTGTAGGTCTTAATATTTAGGGAATGTACATATAAGAGACACACACAATAGTACCAAAGGAGGGCAATAAGTAATTTCTTTGAGCAGTCGTAGGTAGCAAGGTAGGCATTTTCATAATATGTATTTGTATTTTTCGGAATAGCTCTCAATACAAGCGTTACGTTAGATACATACAAAATGGCATATAAACAGATAAACAGACTGTAGATAACATGTAAAGCTCGGATAGCAATCGAATATTCCAGTTAGTAGACAAAACAACGACAGCATAACACATATAATAATCATTTTCCGTGGTTGTGCCCGAATGTGGCATTTCATTGCTAAAATTTTCCAAACGCGACATCTTTCGTTTTTGTCGAGGAACTTAGCAACAGATGCTCCGATGTTAAGGTGTGGTTAGAAAGATGTTGAAATGCTTCAATGTATGACACAGAGATGGAGCTACTAGCATATATTGATAAAATAATTTGTAAAAAAATAAGATTAACAATAAAAGTATCTGAAATATATTGCTAGTAGACCAGTCTCTGTGTCTTTGAAAAATGCATTTCGTATTGTATTGTATTTCGAAACATTCCTAAGTAAAATATCACACTGAGCCAAGGTATTTTGACGGACAGCAGCACATAGATAGTTTGCTATTATTGTTTGTAGTTATTAGGTTAATGTAATATATTATCATGTGTCTGAAGTTGCAATTGATTGCAAGTTGATAGGTAGTGACCTATCTACCTTTCTAAACACACTCTTAAGGTCTCCACACACTGAAGCCAGAGGCGGAGCGGAGGCGAAGGCGTGCGAGTTGTATCCTATTTCAATCATATGAAAGCCTACACACACACCGCATGCGGCGGCGGTGCGGTGCAATATAAAAATCCGGCACGCCTTCGCCTCCGCTCCGCCTCCGGCTTCAGTGTGTGGAGACTTTTATTGTTCCTAGTTATTAGTTAAAAGTATTTTATTATCATGTGTCTGAAATTGCAAAGACGTTGTTACCTGTACCTATCTACCTTTCTAACCACACGCTTAACATCGGATATCGCTTGCGTAGTTCCTAAAAAAAACCAAAGATGTCGTTGTTGGAAAATGTTAGTAAATGAATTGCCATTTGGGAAACTCAAGGAGGCATGTGTGACCGTTACCTTGCGAGGTCTCGGTCGCGCTTTCGAGTTTACTTGTTTCCTTTTGGCGATAGCCATCTGTAAACCATCATTTATTTTATTACAGGCTTTTTTTATATAAAAATGTACATGTCATCTAGTTCCAAGCTATCTAGAGCTTGTGTTATGTTTGTTTTTAAATGTTATGGGTGCTGATACTGATATACCTACCTAGTTTATACAGTTATTATAATAAAAATTACAATTGAGATCGACATTAAAACTGTTATGCTTATTTTACTGAAATATTTAGTTAATAAATATGTATTTTTTTTAATATTCAAAGAAAACCACGAATATATTAGGGAACGTACCCCATACTACGTGACCCGTTAGGAGGAGGGAGGGGGGTCTTCAAAATACCACGCTTGGTCACAAGGGCGGGGGGAGGGTTTAGGTCTTCGTCACGTAGTTAATATCATTTAGGGAAATGTGGTACTTTTGTTTAAAAAAAAATCAAATAAAATATTTGTGAAATTTTCCTTTTTAATTTTTTTTCACCGTTTTGTCTGCAAATAATGATTTTAAACCATATTTATGATTACTACGTGAAAACAAGAGGGGGAGGGGGTGGAGGTCCTGGTACATACCACGGATGGTCACCGAGGGGGGGGGGGGGGGGCATAAAAATGGTATAAAATGGGTCACGTAGTAAGGGTATGTTCCCTTATTATGTAGATGAGGCGGGAATCGAATCCGCATCCTCATGCGCTTTCGCCCTTAACTTTTCTCGGCGAGACAACCGGCTGTACCTTCACCATCGCAGCCCGAGACCCTCCACTGCTGGGATAGCTCATCTTCTCTAGAGTAATCTTAAATCGAAAGACATCGCTAACAAAAAAATCATAGATCGGCATTTTTGCGGACGATTACTGGCCGCAGTAGGTACATATATCGTGTCACATGTCGCCGACCCTACGTGCGTAAATAAGTTTATATTAATTATGTATGTTAGACTACATTTATATTTTATATGGGCCGTAGTTTTAAGTATTTTACTTCCTGTACTTGACTAATGTTGTCTGAAATAAATGATTTATTTATTATTATAACTAGCGACCCGCCCCGGCTTCGCACGGTTTTATTATACATAGTAAACCTTCTTTTTGAATCACTCTATCTATAAAAAAACGGCGTTTAAATCCGTTGCGTAGTTGTAAAGATTTAAGCATTCAAAGGGACATAGAGATATAGGGACAGTGAAATCGACTTTGAATGCTTAAACCTTTAAAACTACGCAACGGATTTTGACGCAGTTTTTTTTTATAGATAGAGGGATTCAAGAGGAAGGTTTATACTTATAATAAAACCGTGCGAAGCCAGGGCGGGTCGCTATTTATATTATAATATAAAGTTTTCTAGTAGTAGAAAGGTTCTGACCTGCCTCTGCAGCCGCGGCGAGCGCGGCGCCGGCTCAGGCGGCAGCGACACCTGAAGCGGCCCGTTGAACATGTTCTTAGCGTTCTCTCTCTCCAGCACCTCTCTCTCCTCCCTCCGCTTCATCTCCCTCCTCACCGCCTCTCTCCGCTTCGGAAACTCATTCATACTCGTGAACGGATCCTCCTTCGACTCAGAAAACGGATCCGAATTATCGAACGGATCCGTCTCCTCGAACGGATCCGATGCGAAAAATCCGACCCCGAAAAATGACTGCTTAACCGCCACCGACCCCCCGGAATGGCGCGTCAACGAGGTCATCGTCGTCGTCGGCATATAGTCTTTCTCCGGCTCGGATATTTGTAAATCTTTGAGCACCTTCTTTGGAGGGTTTTTGAGCTCCTGAAAGAAGAGTTTTTTGTCAACGTAAGGTTTGCTCTTGCCCGTGCCGAGAGGGTCTAGGTCGGTGAAGACGTCGTAACTGATTGATGATGATGATGGCGCGACACTCCCCACCGATACCTGCAAACACCGCAACACTAATTATGTACTCGGACTCATTATCGCTCACTTTTGTTCTGACTTGCTACCAGTCCTGGATTTGTAAATAGGCCGTATAGGCCGCGGCCTAGGGGCGGCAGCGTCCTAGGGGGGGCGGCAGATTTCAGAGGACGGTCACTCGATTGCAAACAATAGTGCTAATAATGAACGGCTCCGTACATGGGGCGGCGGAAAAAAGTGGCCTACACTCATAAAAAATATAAATCCGTCACTGCTTGCTACATTCTGTGTTTTTATATGAATTGATTGTAATTCGCGCGGAGCCCGATAGAGGCAGATTCTGGCGCAGATCGCATCGGTCATTTATGTAAACAACTTTAATTTACTGTTCTTTTGAATGATTTTTAAACTCCGTCGCAAAAATATAAGTGATTTAAGTTTACATGTACTTATCTGTCTGGTTTGATCATGGACGGATTGTGTATCGTTTATTTTTTGTTCGAAAGGTGATTTGACTGATGGTGTTCTTAGCTATGAGTGATGAGAATCGCAGAACGCAGCCGTTTTAATTATAGGATCTTTTTCATAATTGGGATCAAGCAGCTTTTTCAATGATTTTAACATGATCCTATTTTATATAGAGTTTTTTAATTATTATAAAATCCTAGTTAAATGTTATGGTTATGTTGTGATTTTGTCGTGTAATGGGTGTATCTTTGATTATTGTTTCAATCTTGACTGTGCACAAATGCAACGAATAATTATAAAAAACATATGTTAAAATTTATTTTAATTTTAATCAACCTTATTTTTATATTACAACTTTTCGCAGATCGTGTTAAAAATTACAAAGATTTGAATGTGTTGGAAGAAGTATTTAATGTAGGCAATTATTTTGGGTGTGTTTCAAAATATTTCTCCTTAGAAGTAACGTATATATTGCCATACTTTTATTCATTTTTGAATAATTTAATTAAAATTAGTGGTAAATCAAAAATCTATCAAAATGCACTAAAGCAATTTAAAAATTTATAAAAACCAAAAAGAGTGCAGAAATAAATTTGAAAGTCGCAGAAGTAGGTGCGATGTTATGGGTTGCTACACATGCTATAGCTACGACAGGTAGTCACGGGTACATTAATTAGTCTTACAGCGGAGGCAGGACAACACAGGGAACACAAAATAGCAACAGCACGACCCAGAAACAAAATTAGAAACAAATTTAGGTGAAAAAAATAGATGTGCCTTGGGTATTCAAAATGGCTTCTTACAATCGCCATATTGGATTTTCGGGACATTTTTACTATGTCGAATAATATTTATCTTCAAAGTTATTTGTTCCGGGTGGGTGCCAAAGCTGTTTTGTGGTAACATATAGGAACAAAAAGGATATGAAATAAAAATGCGAAGATTTAAAAAGCAATTTCCTTATTATTATTTACCTACCATAATTAGAAGCAAGTGTTGAAAACTGTGTCAAATTATTTAGTCGTTACTTCAGCCAAATGTGTCTTATTACGTTTGTGTATTTTTTTTGTCAGAATTTAGGTTGATAACTTTTCTAAACAATGTCTTCTGTCAAATAAATAACTTGAAACTCACATAAAATTATCTGACATATGAAAATTTTTGTATTTAGCTTGAGAATATTCCAAAATTAAGTAAGTTAGCCCTCTAACAACATTAAACATTTATTTATACGATTAGATGGTCAATAACACGAAGAAATAAAATTAAACATTGATTTCGAATTATTAGATAAATTAATTTATCACTATTTATATCTATATTATTTACTGTCAAGGACCATTTACATATTTTTTTATTCAATCGTAACATTCGCAACTTATTAAAAATCACTTTTAAAGTTTTATATTTTTTGTGATAAAGAAATAACATCTTTTCATTTTATTTCTTAATTTAATCAATACAAAATTAGTTACTGCAGTGAATAATTGTAATTTTTCTATTCATTGATTGTAATTTTCGTTGTAAATAAAGTATTTTTGATAATTACTGCAGTGAAACAAAAGGCCCGTAAAACGTAAAAAACCATAAGAAGCACTTACCGGCGGCTCGCTCGGCACGTTGTTATCCACCAATGAGGTGGGAGGAGTTTCGAAGTCCGAAGTAGGGGCGAGGTCGAAAGGCAGCGCGGTCTGTTTGTTCGGGCTGAAGACGGTCCGCGCGGCCGCGGGCGTGTTGCGCCCACGTGTAGAAGCCCCGGAGGGGGGAGGGGGGAGGAGGGCTTTCTGGGAATTAAATACTACGTTACAGCTTAGGAGTAGGACTTTATAAAATTGATTAAGGTAGGAATCAATAAGATAATAGAAAATATGAAAAAGTTTATGAATATTGTGTGATTATTGTTGAATTTTGAAGATTTTTCTGACTGAACTGTTACACGCAGTTTTCACCTGAAATCGGAAGTGGGATATGAAAAAATCTAAAGAATCCCGAATTTATCACTTTTTGTAATGTTCTTGTGATTTGGCTATCATACTATTAGTATTTTATTCCATTAACACTTTGCCGCTTTGGAAATGGACGCTTATCTGTCTAGTATTAAAAGCTATATTTGTGGTGAATATTCATGTAACAATGAAGTGGGCATTATTTACGAATCTTCGAAGGGATCAGCTGATGACGCAGTTAGTTCCTCCATCTGTGTGAACATCTGTTGCTCCAGTTCCATCTTTATACACCTAGCTGTAAGGTCTATATTCACCTGTGACTGCGAGGTGGGCACTATGAAGGAGTCTCCGAAGGGGTCCGCCGATGGCGTCAGCTCCTCGACCTGTGTGAGGCCCCGACGCAGGGAGCACAGCTCTTGCTCCAGGTCCACCAGCTCAGCCACCCCGCCTTCTGCCCCGGAGTCGGGTTTCGCAGCCGCTTCCGAAGACATCATGCTCTGTCGGAAAACGTACTGATGATGGGATTATGGGAGTCTTTCTTAGAAAATTGTGTCGAATTGTTAGATGAAATTACTAATGGTAGGAGAACTAAAAATATATTAGTAGTACCTAAGAAAATAACCTATAGTGCGGCTAGGATCAAAGTGGATGTGGTAATAACTAGATTTGATATAACGGCAGGCGTTGTAGATGTGTGGTCGTAAACTCTAACTAAATCAAGGCCTTTTCTCTTAGGTTCATACTTAAAATATGGATCTGTGTCTGAAATAAAAACAGTTTGTATTATTTATTTATTTTCATTTAGGACACTTAAGCTACTTTTTCACAAACACCTTTTTTATTGAGGCACAGCCTTCATCACATTCATCGCCTTGATACATGTCCTTTATTTGTTAAATGTATATTTTTTTTGTGTACAATAAAGATTTTGTGTTTTTTTATGAGTCATAAAATAAGTTTTCATTACCAAAAACGACGATTTCGTCTTATTCTTCATTTTGACACTCCGCGTCGGCGACAAAAGACAAATCCTGTGCTCCGAACACATTTCCATAGGCACCTTGTTAGAATTTATAAAACTATCACCCTTATCATGTTAAAGACTTTAAAAGCAAAAGTAACTCCCTCCTACAGTAACGCAACAGCACTGTCCGCATTACGCAGTGTTTGTGTTAGCCGCCAGCTTTGTCATAACAAAAATGTAAGCAAACAATGCTGTCATTTTATGGTTATTTGCAAACATACAAAGTTCCTCGTCATAATTATTACAAGTATCAATCTAAGGTAGATTATGACCTATTTGAGCCATTTGAGGTGGAAACCCTTGGTCCTTGGGATCCTGGGGCACACTCAATTTATAAAGATCTGACCAAACTTCTCATAAAGTCAACAGGAGATCGGAATGCTGGCTTCTATTTCGGTCAACGAATTAGCATTTAAATTCAATGTGGCAATGCTGTCTAGGCACTATGCCTTCTGGTGACGGCTAAGATTTTTAACGTAATGCCAAAATGAATGTTCAGTTTACAAGTAAAAATAAAAATGATGTCATCATAAAACATATGTGAATCAGTTTGTCCGGAAAGTCTTTAAATTACACGCGAGCTCGCCTACATCTGTTAGAATCATATGGATTGAAACAATTAAGCTTGTATTAGATCAATCTAAGTATTTTTGAGGTATATTTATTACTAGATGCGCCCCGCGGCTTTGCCCGCATGGAAATTTATTTGTCAAATTCACCGGCCAAATATTGAATATAAACAAATAAATATTGTTGGATAACACAAAAAATATCTACCTATGTAATGTATGCTTACCAATTATCTAGTGCCCATAACACAAGCTCTGCAAACGTACAAATAGTCTGCGAGCAATGCTTGGGGCGAGATGATACTGTGTGGATTGTCCAGCATTATTATCATCATCATCAGCCCATATTAGTCCACTGCTGGACATAAGCCTCCCCTCATGAGCGCAATAGAACCCTGTCTTTAGCTTGACGCATCCAGCATCTGCCAGCAGTCTTTCGCAGATCGTCATCCCACCTGGCCGATTATTATTATACACTTTATTTTAGTTCTCGTTAAAATATACATTTTTTACTATAGAAAATACAAAAATGTAATAAAACTATTATGCAGTAAAAATATATCAAAACGGTGGATCATCGGCCGCAAACGCTCAAGGCTGAAGCAGCCGGTGATTAGGGTTGCAGACAGAGGAACTTCCTGACGATACGCGCTGAATCCAGGAGAACCGCTTTTTGGATCTGGCCCTTGATCCCAATTATTATTATTATTATTTTTAAACCAAGCGTGTACAACTTATGTGTCTAATACATATTTCTTTTATTAATAACCTGCGACCCGCCCCCGCTTCGCACGGTTTTATTATACGTATAAATCCTCCTCTTGAATAACTCTGTCTATTAAAAAAAACGTATCAAAATCCGTTGCGTAGTTTTAAAGATTTAAGCATACATAGAGACGTAGGGACAGAGAAAGCGACTTTGTTTTATACTATGTAGTGATGAACGCTGGTGGTGAGATCTGTAGTGGTGACTTTAAGGTTGTACCTTCCGCCTGGTGAGGTTCTATAGTGCTGTACATAGGAGGTACCTTCATCTTGTCTGCGAGCGCGAGCGCGGGCGGCGCGGGGTGCTTGTGCAGCGCCGAGGCCCCCCCCTTGCCCTCCAGCTGCTCCTCCTGGTGAGGTTCTACAGTGTGTACATAGGAGGTACCTTCATCTTGTCTGCGAGCGCGAGCGCGGGCGGCGCGGGGTGCTTGTGCAGCGCCGAGGCCCCCCCCTTGCCCTCCAGCTGCTCCTCCTGGTGAGGTTCTACAGTGTGTACATAGGAGGTACCTTCATCTTGTCTGCGAGCGCGAGCGCGGGCGGCGCGGGGTGCTTGTGCAGCGCCGAGGCCCCCGCCTTGCCCTCCAGCTGCTCCTCCTGGTGAGGTTCTATAGTGGTGTACATAGGAGGTACCTTCATCTTGTCTGCGAGCGCGAGCGCGGGCGGCGCGGGGTGCTTGTGCAGCGCCGAGGCCCCCCCCTTGCCCTCCAGCTGCTCCTCCTGGTGAGGTTCTATAGTGGTGTACATAGGAGGTACCTTCATCTTGTCTGCGAGCGCGAGCGCGGGCGGCGCGGGGTGCTTGTGCAGCGCCGAGGCCCCCCCCTTGCCCTCCAGCTGCTCCTCCTGGTGAGGTTCTATAGTGGTGTACATAGGAGGTACCTTCATCTTGTCTGCGAGCGCGAGCGCGGGCGGCGCGGGGTGCTTGTGCAGCGCCGAGGCCCCCCCCTTGCCCTCCAGCTGCTGCTTCGCCAGCTCCACCTCCTTCTTCTTCAGCTCGAACACCACTTGGAACAGATCCCGCATCGCTATCACCACCTGGAGTCATATTCAATTCCTTTATATGCACTCGTTCCTAACGAGTACATCAGAGGAAGAAAGTTGCGCCATTTACAGAAAAGATGAGGAGTTGTGATGTTTTGCGGAGAGAGGAAGGTTATGTAACGAAAAGAGAGATTAATTTGAATGTGGAGGGATATAAGGGGAGTGGAAGACCGAAGAAAAGATCGATGGATTGTGTGGAATGCTTAAGAAAGGTGTGAATACAGAGATGAAGGATAACGGAGCAGAATGGATGAAAAATACATGTTGTGCCGACCACACTTAGCGTGGGATAAGGTGCAGAAGGAGATTTACTAGCATCTGCCCCGGCAAAGCACTCCTTGTTTCCATGGAAACGTTTGCAATTTCCATGTGAATTAATTTTAAAACATAAGAAACTCACCTGACTAGCAGCCTTATCAGTCTTGATGCCGAAGAAGCGGTGGCCGGTGTCTGGCGAGCCGAAGATGTACCCGAAGGCTCTGGAGTCCGTCATGTCCTGGGCGATGAACGAGATCTTGTGGACCGGGTGGTGGTACAGAGAGTCCTGCCAAACAAACATCCCTTTTAATTATTTCTTTGTTACAGAGTCCTGCCAAACAATGATTTGTAATTTTAATTGTTATTAATGATTTGTTTATGAACGTAATCGGGGCCCTTGATTGTGGTACAGCGAGTCCTGAGAAGCAAACATCGTTTTTAATGATTTGTTGTTAACGTAATATTCATTGTCAAAATCTCGTGTGACTACGATTAATAACATGAATAATATGTATTATAATGCTAGACAATCCACACAGCACCATCTAGCCCCAAAGAAAGCTACTCAAAGCTTGTGTTATGGGTACTAGATAACTGATATCTTTAATACACTCGCGGTTCCACCCGCGTAATTCCCGTTCCCGTAAGAATTCTGGGATAAAATATATAGCCTATATGTTATTACAGACTATACCTATTCTATCACTGTGCCAAATTTCATCCATATCCGTTCAGAAGTCTTTGCGTGAAAGAGTAATAAACATCCATACTTACAAACTTTCGCGTTTATAATATGAGTAGTATTATATAATAACATGACAGGTTTTTTTATTATACATAGATAACATCCAGACCAACGGAACAAATTTCTGCAGATCGTACACAAATTTGTTCCGAGGCGACAATCGAACCCGCAACCTCTTGCGTCGCAGGCGGAGTCTCGCCCGCTGCGCAACTGAGGTCGTCAATTAATGCAACGTGATTGAAGCGTTGGGGAAAAAAACCTAATGTTAATCGGATGTTTATAGGATAATCAATAATCAATATCTTTATTTCTTTAGGCTTACAAAATAAGCACTTAGACAAGTCAAATTTAATTCGCCTCGATTTTTTGTTCAAAAAAGTTTGGGTCTAGTTTCCTACTCAAAAAATTGAGTAGGAAACTAGACCCGCCCCGGCTTAGCACGGTTTTATCATACGTATAAACCTTCCTCTTGAATCACTTATCTATTTAAAAAAACCGTATCAATATCCGTTGCGTAGTTTTAAAGATTTAAGCATGCAAAGGGACATAGGGATAGAGGAAGCGACTTTGTTTTATTCCTCTATAAGTAGTGATAATGATGTAGATTTAAAGAGGACAACGTGATACTGAGATTGCCTGTTTTCCCCGAAGGCTGTGTCCCGGACAGGGGAAAAGGGAAGAAAAATAAATGACGTATCGTTGTCCCCGGTCTAGGGACTCGTCGAATCCCCCGCGATAAATACTGAATAAAAAATAGTTTAAAGATTAGTTGAATCTGTTGGGAAAATTATTACACCAGTGTTCTGGCATCCCAGAAGACTGATTTCATCACTTGCATTTGAAAGGCATTTTGATGACTGACTACCATCCAAATGGTCAAACGATAACTGGTGACTTTTATCGGACAAATTCCAAGAGTGTTTTCGTGAAAAAATGCCATGGTTGACTAGGAAATGAAAGATATAATGCTCGGGTTTACGCGAAGATCATTACAAGGATGGCATACAAGCTTTAGCATCGCATCGATGGAGTAAAATGTGTAGAGAGATAGTTAATGGACAATCCACACAGCATCACCTAGCCCCAAGCTAAGCAGAGCTTGTGTTTTGGGTACTAGATTACTGATATACAATACATTACATAGATAGATATTTTTTTGTATACATAGTAAAAAAAATATTTATTTATGTGATGTATTTATTAGCAAGCTGAATGTATTTATGTATATTACTTTTACTTTGTAAAAAATACTTCTTGTCACTGCTAAATTGTTTTCATTGCTAGGCTAAGCACTCTTCATCCCACCCTCTAAAGTTTAATATTGTACGTCCATAATTAATAGATGAACTGTTGTTCCACCAAGCTTTTAAGTTCTTTTATACACAGTTTCTACCGTTAATTTTATTTCATTTTAAGCCCGCACACCAGAGGGTTTACAGCAAAAATAGAAATTGCGCTTCAATAGTTCAACACGCCCCCTAGCGTGACCTTTATACTCCCTAGACCGCCTTTTGTCTAGACAAGAACAGAGATTTTTATTACAATATAAATGAATTGATTTAGGTACCTGATAAATTCATGAAGAATTAACGTATGTTTGTTATCTTTTCTTTGACGATTAAAGTTCTAAATGAGTTTGGTAACAAAAAATATTAGGTAGAGTCACCATTTAACAAAACAACCGTAGTATCTACACACGAAAAACATAAGTTGATTTCGTTGAACAAATCAAATTAAAGTTGTGATTTTCTTTATCACTACATAGTATAAAATAAAGTCGCTTTCTCTGTCCCTATGTCCCTTTGAATGCTTAAATCTTTAAAACTACGCAACGGATTTTGATGCGGTTTTTTTAATAGAGTGTGATCCAAGAGGAAGGTTTACCTATGTATACGTATAATAAAACCGTGCGAAGCCAGGGCGGGTCGCTAGTGTTTAATTAAAATACCATTATATTTATGTGTTGTTGCGCAGTGCAGTTTTGATCTCTATGACGAATAGGTTTCATGTAGAGGTTATTGTCCGTAAATTTGCTGAGCCACAAATCTTATGGCTTTTAGTCTTTTTAGCTTCGTGTTCCAGCTGGCTGAGTGCCCAAAATGGAAGACGCAGACAGAAAATACTAGACGATCCGTTGTAGTTCAAGTTACGGCGTAGTAATTTACTAACGCAATCACTGCCCAGCCTCAGACAGAGCTAATTGAAGACGTAATATGAGTCATTTTATTCAGAATAGAATATAAAAAGCTTTATTTATAACTCTAACACAAAACAAAGAATACAAAAGAATACAATCTTGCTATTATAATGAATGGAAACGTCTATGTGAATGTTTGTTATACGTAATCTCCGTAACTAAATACAAAAAATAAAAATACAAAATCATTTATTTGCCGTAATATTTTTAGTTACACTTTTCTGGTGGCCCCCGCACGAGGCAAGCCTGTGTCGCGGGTACTACTTGAGTTATTTAAATTAAATTTGGTATGATAGTTTAGGACCTAGAATAACACATAGGATATTAAAATTTGGAAATATTGACCTCAGAGGGGGTTAAATAGGATGTTAAAATTTGGACGGAAAATTATTATTCCTTGGTTTGATTCACTCTAGGTACACACAAAAGTCTCTAAACGCCATGCGTGTGCAATATAATAACATCTTCAGAATGCTGTTGGGGCTCCCTCGTTACTGCAGTGCTTCAGAAATGTTCGCAAATACGTTCACAGATGGCTTCGCTGCAATTATGCGGAAGCGAGTAGCATCAACAATGAGCAGAGTGAGAGGTAGTACCAACAGCATTCTGAAAATAATATCCGTAAAATACGATTGTCCCATTCTTCACCACTGGGTGAATCTAGTTACTTGTAATTTAGATTTAGATACCTTACTCTTAATTTTGTATTCTTGTTTCTCTTATTTTGTCTATGGACCATTGTTGCCTGTTATTAAAGTTATTTTGATTTTAAACTCGGCATAAATTAACTTCCAACACTTATTTTTTTATACAATAATAATTAAAAACGTATTTTTTTTACACAATAACCCCTAGAGGGTTTGCAATAAATTTCTGAAAATTGTATGACAAGAAACTCTCGTTCGCGGGCGAAGCCGCGGACCGCATCATCACTACATAGTATAAAATAAAGTCGCTTTCTCTGTCCCTATGTCATTATGTCCCTTTGAACGCTTAAATCTTTAAAACTACGCAACGGATTTTGATGCGGTTTTTTTAATAGATAGTGATTCAAGAGGAAGGTTTTTACGTATAACAAAACCGTGCGAAGCTGGGGCGGGTCGCTAGTCTAGTATTAAATAAAACAGTTTGCTTGAGTCACAAAACGATCCCTGTCTCAGCATGAGCTGGTTGTATATTTACGTACAACCAACGCTGGTCTTCCGACAGAGCCGTTTGGTAACGTCACGGAAGATATAATAATATCATGTTAAGTACTAGTACATATTTATTTGTAGTCGCATCTCTTTAAAACATTGTACAGATCACGTACAGCTATCGTCATGGACGACGAAGTGTAGGCTGGGTATAACGCGTAGGCGTCTCAACTTGTTAATAGGTATCTTTATGTTTAGTATTCAAGTTCTAGCGAATAGAATTACCGCGACGATCGATGTGAGGTGGTGGAAGGCGACGCAGGATGTTGCGGGATCGGAAATGTTTGTACGATCTGCAAATGTTTGTTCCAGGGTTGTAGGTGTTTTTATATGCAACAAAAAATCTCTATTTTTGTAATGTATTGTTTTAAGTATAGTCATCTAGTAACCATAACACAAGCTCTGCTTAGCTTGGGGCTAGATGATGCTGTGTGGATTTTCCAGAATTATTTATTTATTAGAAGATTTTATACTTTTAAAATTGCTTAGTTTTAACGAATTCATTACGAATAAAAGCAGGTTATCTACGAACCTAGTTTGTGTTAAAAGAACACAACCCGCATTCCAGCAAACTTTCCTACACAGTGCTCTTATACCAAAGACATTTTGTCTTATACACACAAAGAACGGCAAGCTGAAGTCAGGGCGCTATGGCGCTCATTAGGGGAGGCCTATGTCTAGCAGTGGACTAATATAGGCTGATGATCATGATGACACAGGGAACGCGCACGTCTAGAACCGCACTCGCTGCTCGCTCACGTTCATAATGGATATCATAATTAATTACCTGATAACCATTATGTTTTAGTGCAAGTGGCGCTTTTAAATGGGTGTGCTTTTAAATAAGTCCCTTCTTTACCAATAGTTTATCTGGTTAATGACCCGAGACCAGAGGTCGGCAACCTTTTTAAACGGATGAGCCAATAGTTACAAAATTCCACACTTTTTAAAGAGCCACTATTTTTTTTGTTTCTATATTCAGTAGGTCGGTACATATTTGGTAACTTACAATCTAACTTAACTCTGGTTTGAATGTTTTTAAACCAATTCCAAATGGTACAATGTTGACCACGTATATCTGTGCTGAAGTTAAGTTGAAGTCATTCGTATCGACTGTTCTATAGATTTCGTCGCGATATTGCATCGGGTTTTTTAAATGAAAATAATTTATCGCACTTACTCATTGGTTGATCTATTTTTAATTGTTTGATAATCCTTACTAATATTATAAATGCGATTGGTAGTTTGTTTGGATGTATGTAATGTACTTATGGAAATTTATTCCTCTTTCACGCAAAAACTACTGAATGGATCGGGCTGAATGGACGTGGTTCTTGCCCTGGAATAACATATAGGCTACTTTTTATCCCATAAATCGGTTCCCACGGGATAGAAATAGCCTTGAAACGTTTTCATATAATAAACGAGTGCGAAGCCGGGGACAGATGTTAATAAAATAATAAAATTATTAGTTTCTGCGTATTGAACTGCAGAGCCATAACTTTTGTTCGAAAGAGCCACATGCGACTCGCGAGCCGCAGGTTGCCGACCCCTGCCCTAGGCTATAAACGGTGAATAGGTGCACTAAAGAGCTGACGACTCGGGCGGACAGCACAGAGTAATTAACGGGTTGACTCTAATTCTTGACGGTTTCGGCTCTAATTACAACATAAATAAGACTTGTTGTTGACTGACAAAAAACTCCAACATCTGTTTACATCATGATATCAAATGAAGATACGGTCGTTTATATCAACACATTTCAAGAAAACAAGTGCTAATCGAATCGACAAAGGTTTCCGTCTGTACCAACTTTCAAACCTTCGTTTACATTCCAAGCTAGGTGTAGGCACTTTGACCAATGAACCAGCATATAGACTAAACTCACCCCAGTCTTATCATCTCGTAAGCGCAGCCCGTCGATTGCCACATGGACCTGTATCCTCTGTTTGTGTTCTCCCGCCGCCCGGATCGCTATCTTCAGGTCCGAGAGGGCCTCCTGACACATGCGGTCCCCTCGCGCCTCGGGGACCTCCAGCACGCCAATCAGTTTGGCGCGAAACGAGACCCCCTCGCCAAGGAAACGGCCGGGCTCGTTCTTGTCTGTGGATCGTTTTCAAAATTGGAATCGGTCGTGAAAGGTCAGTTCTTTTGTTATCTTCATTTCGTTTGTATGTATATTTTAAGTTTGGAATTGCTTTCAGCCCGTTTGAAATATCCGGAGTAGAATGGTAATAATCTATTCGTGGACTCTTTGAAATAATTTTAATGGATGGTATTATTGCAAGAGGTTTTGTACGCGACTGTTATTTAAGTTTATATCATCCGTCTTGGAAATATCTAAAGTTATTTTTGTCCAAACAAACAGAGTTTAATTTGCAGAATGTAGAGTAAACACAAAACACAACAGAAAGCTCAAAGTTTAGAGCATAACAAGCGTCCGAACCATAAACAAAACACAAAAGCACAAAAATAAACTAAAACACAAACTACCTGATTTAAAAACTTTCCGTTCCAATTTTTTCAGCGTCATTTTTAAGTGAACTACCGCGACCGTGTCCAGAGACAAATAAAAGTGAGATGAGAGGAGGTGTCCTATTTCGGTCCCTATTTACGGTGCAACATTGCGGGATTAATTGAATTTCCGGTTTTTAAATTTAGATCCTCGAATGGGGACTGCGGGAGTGGCTATTATCCTTTCTCCGGTGAAAGAGAGACACCGATGAAATTACATACGGATAGAAATCTGGAGCCGAATGTGCGGTACAGACCTCCTTGCTTAATTACTAAGACCTTGGCCTAGGAAATTACAGTGCGGAAAGCCTGACGCTGTAACAACTTTACTAAGTAGTCTGATTTATATGCAAAGACGTCAATTTAAGGGCCACTATGCGGCTTCGAACAAATTTTAGTGGGTATTCGTTAACTGTTAATCAGTTTTAGTTAAGTGTTTATACGTCTTATTCAAAAAAATACCTCATATTTAAGAATCCAGTAAAGCAAAACCATCAGTTACATTTCAAGGACAGGTATTCCGTGGTCGTAAATCCATCGATCGCAATACGATTTAATTTAAAGCGATCAAGTAAAGCTGCTATAAAGTTTCCGCTTAGAACGAAACCCCTTAAGCCTTGCATCGTGAAAACAGTCGCTGCCTTAGCTATATCTATAGAATATAGAGGTAGATAGCTCGTCAATAGCTATAAAGATAGTAGTAATGGCGAACTGACAAGGAGAGTAGGTTTTAAAATAGGAATTGCATGCGGTAAAGTATAATTAGAAATATTTACAGGGAAATATAGAGAAGTACATATAGATTAGTAGAATCAAGGAGAGCTAGTCATGCAAAGCGTGGAAACTGATAAGGTTTTTTACACCATCCAATTTGAATGTTCAAACATCAGCTGTACCAGACGTTTCCCGTAACAATACGATAAAAGTTGAGTACGATCAATCAAACCGCAGAGGTTTCAAGGTAAGACGACTATTGGATAGTGTAAAGTACCCCTAAATGAATGTTACTCACCAAACTGCCGTAGAAGATGCTGGAAATGACACACCTGCATTTTGCCTGAACGGTAAACCTTTACGGAGACGACTGCCGGTTCTCAGCCTCCACCCTCTGTCCAAAACACCACCGATGTCAGATGATACCATCGAACCGGACATTGAACTCTCCAAGTGATCGTTGTCTACGTAATAAGGTTCAATTTCGCGACGTGAGAGCTCAATATCTGTGCCGATAATGCAGGTACTTAGTCAAAACACTGGTTCTATGTCACTTGAGCGACCTGCGATTCATCAAGAGAATATAAATCTACAGTAGAACTGTAGTTTTGGAAACTTTAGATAGGGACTTTTAGAGTGGACGTAGGAACTCCGTGACTGATAGAACCAGTGTAGAAAGGACTCCTTCCATGCAAATGATGAAAGGAACAACGAAAGCTCTAAGGGTGCCCTCGATAACTGTGATGTCTCTTATGTCAGCCCATGCAACCAACGAAATCGCAAAACAAGCTGAGGTGCTTAGCAATCTAACACCGCATTACCGTTCATAAAATATATTAAGCCTGCCTTACTCCAGAGATCTTCCGGAATTAACCAATAGAAAATCCAATTGATTGGTTACATATCCATTGAAAGGATAGTGTATAATGCTAGAAGGTCTCTGGTGGAAAGCCAGCCGGAAGGTGAAGCGTCGCGACTCACATTTGCAAGGGCTGGTTTTCTTGCGGAGGGTTTGCATTGGGAAGTCGGTTGGTAACTTGTGATTGAACATCGGGAACTTAATAAGTCGTCTTTTTAAACCACTGAAACGGTAATACACTATTGGAGATCACTGGTGCTGAGACGTGTAACACTGTATTGATTTTCGCGCCGCGGTGCGGCTTGTCTGCCAAGGGTGAGGTTCACAGGGCTTACATCTTGTCAGTGGAGAGTTTTTTCATGATGCCGAAGGGATTCGGCTGTTCCTAATGGTTTTAGGTGGGTTTGAGTGGCGGAGCGGTCTCGCTGTCTAGCACATGTCAGCGCGCGAGAGGGCGCATGCGCGGAGCGAGGGCGCCGGTCGATATTCGCCGCCCTTCCGCCGAACGCCACCGACTGGCATCCACCGGAGTACTACTTTTATGGCACTCAATGAATTGCGTCATGTATTTAGTACCAGGGAGTAAACGTTACATAATTTTATGAGATATTTTCGCGCGTCGCGATTTGAGTTTTTAAGTTTTTATAGGTGAAAATCGTGTTTATTGAATGCTTAATAATTTTAATTTATACGTTAATTAAGGGGAACCCTTATTATTTAATAAATATTTGTTTAAGTTTGAAGGCTTTTTTTAATATAAATGAGAATAAAATTTAACTAAACTTATTTGAGATCGTTAGAGCTTAAAATTAAGAGGCATAGATAGACAAAATCACATCTTTTGAAATTACCTTCACCATTACTTTTTTTTCACTATCTAGGTACCTACTTACGCAAGTCGAAGACGACGGCGTTTAAAAGTTAAAGTAAACTAAAATAATGAAGAAATTTTGGCCGGAAGGCTTTTTATATACATAAATAATGCCGGACAATCCACACAGCCTCAATATAATTATGTTAATGTGTGTTATGTTAGGTATTATAATAATAATGTTTTAATTTATAAACCAATATCTATTATTATTATATTAATTTAATAACTATCCATTTACGTTTTAATTTATAATTACATAGCCCAGGCTCTCAATATCCCACAACCAGTTCATGTTTGTCATGGGCTCTCTATGTATTAACAAGATACATAAGAGCTTTGGTAGTTACTTTGGGTCTTTACATTACCAAAGTCATCAGTAAGTCAATAATAATATTTATATACCTATGTATATATATTAATAAATTATTGTTGTGTGTTATTATTGTTTCAACTTTTTGCAAGCTATGATTTATACAATACTAATAATAATTTAGTACTATAAATAATATAATACTATTTGCCTATATAATAATTATAGTGTAAAAAATACTATAAATATTTTAGTATTACTTCCTTGTCTTGAATTTGCCTATTTTGACGTTTCTGTGCAAGGGTTTTGTGTTTATTTAACGAGTCGACCACACATGACTAATAATTGAAAACAAAACGTGAATGTGCATTTAGGTGCATAAATAAGTCAGTTCGTCTTATACAGAAATCCATCAACCTAAGACTGACTGGTGTAAGCCTGCCTCAATGTCTATCAAACAAAACTAGATAACAAACCATTTCAATGGAAGAATAATAAGATAAATTATCTCTACGAGTTGTCTCCGCTTCCTGTCCTTATCTGTTTGTAATTATTTATCTATGTACAAGGATGTTATACTCTCACACAGAGTACCTACACTGACAGAGTATTCTGTTGAGCGACAATCCTTGAAGCTGTATAACTGATTGCATGCTATGCATGTGTGTGCATGTGCAACTTTTAAACTAAAGACCTCTTTGGTTAAAATCTTTTGAGAGTTGTTGTTCTTTAATCAGTTAGATCTCTATGGAAATTGTTTACACTTCAAAGGAACATGTCTTTGATTTCATATTTACCTATTTATATTCTGTACTACATAGAAGATTTATTTTCATTATAATTTAGAGAGTTTGAGACATTTTTAATGAGACAAAACTTTGTAAAATATTACTTGGCTAGTTTTATTATACTAAAGGTATAAGTAGTATATTCTGTATACATAATCAGTGTATCAAACTTAAAGTTTAATACAAATAGGTAACAGAAAGCATTCGAGGGGCAAGTAGGACTACGAATAATAACAAGAAAAGCTTACATACCGGTTTTATCATTCATGGTCGAAGAGTTTCAATGGCCCATCAATAATGTATCTTCACTGGAACAAGCGTACAAAGGCTGGCGAATGATGAGAATAACGCTAGCACTGAAGTTGTTAGTGGAATCACAACGTAAATTCACATAGAAATACTCAGCTTCAATACAAAATAACTAAATAAATAGATTAATTAGATTTCCCGACGAGAAATTAGAAGAATAGTACGTCCGATACGATGCGATGCTTTGCATTTTATTTTCGAAGTTTTTGTCAAAATCAAAATCATCAGCTGCTCTAGATGACTTTGACAACTTTTTGTTGTCTGAAGTTGAAAAATAATGACGGTGACAGACATTGACCGAGCTTACCATCATACAATCAGCTGTCTGTTGTGTGATAATGTGGTTTTGTTTTGTTTACAATTTAGCTCCGATTTATTAAATCGCGCTTTTCTGCTTTCCACCACCCCGCCACGATTTACTGAAATTATTTGGATTAGACGACTGCATAATCTTACAATGAATGATTTAAAAAGCAAATATCATTTTTTAGATCACAGAAGGTCAATAAATAAACTATACAAATCTGTAACTGTTAACGAAAACACGACTTCCTACAAACTTCTGGCTAAATTGTTTGCAATTAAAAATGCAAGCAAAAAACAAGCTAACAGAAAAAGAAGACACGATTCTGATGTTCTACAAGAAGAGGTAAGACTCTAAAATAAAACTGCTATAAAGAATTAGGTACCTCCAGAATAACTATTCTTTTTTTATTGAAATACACTACTATGCAACTTTTATACTTAGTAAGGAAAGCAATCGTAAATATTTTTTTGTAGACATTAGCAGTGAAACAAATGTACCACGAGTTCTTGCTTGACATTCCAACAGGGATGAAAACCCGCATAAGCAACGAAACAACTCCATCAGATACATCAGAGGTCCGGGAGCTTGCTCGGACGTTGTTTGAGTCAACAGTGTTTGATCTTACCGGAGTCAGCGGAGGAAACACAGCTGAAGAAGCTTTAAAATGTAAGGTGAAAGAAGAGAGCTTCTTAATACCAGCTAAATCCAGGTAAATTGTTTAAATCTCTAAGGTTTAAATGGTCTGTATGCCTTATTCATTTTAAAACAGCTACTGGATGCAATGCACAAACCATAAGGTTTTTATCAAGTTCAAAACTTTCATTATCTAAATAAAAAATTAAATAATTTCTTCCAGATTTTACTGTGGGTGTGTAAAGGAGCACTGTAAAAGGTTAACAGGCAAAAAGTTTGACATTCTCATAGCTGACCCGCCTTGGTGGAACAAATTCATCAGGAGATTGAAGAATGTTAATGAGAAATTAAGGTTAATAGTTATTCTCTGTTTATATTTATTGTCACACACACAATTTTTTGTTGTAAGTTTATTTTACATTTTAAAAATAAGTAAATAGGTACTTATTTTATTCTTACAGCTGAACTAAAAAACCTAGATTAGTTTTTTCTTTAAGCCTCTTAAAGACGTCTGTCTTCTAGATCTTCATATCTCAGCCACATAATCACTTACCATCAGCTTTTGAAGGTCTACTGAGTGTGCATTCGCCCAGCAAAAAGTATTGTCTTTTCAAGAATCGAATGATGCAGATTATTAGCGCCCAATGTCGTGTAAATGCTATGTACATTTTTGACCGGATGTGAGATAGTGGCAGAAGTCAAAAGATAGTCTTTAAAACTAGGGTGGGTGCACTAATGCCACACCAGGAACCAGTAGAACCATTTCTACCTTCACATCAAAATATTAACCTTCTGTCAAATTTCACGCCACTTTTCTTACATTTGGTAGCACTGTTGTATTTCTATCAATCATTTAATAAAAAATAAAAGCGGTAAATATGGCATCTATATCAGTAAAAAACGCATAATGCAAAACAAAAACCATTCTTTTCGTTCTGGGCGGCCATATTAGTAAGCTGCACTTCGACGATAAGTTTTTTCAATCTTTTGAAATCTTTGTTTGTATCAATTGTTTTAATTTATTTTCCAAATAATTGCGTAATATGATGTGTAAAGCAATCAAATTTCATTTTCTTTCATCAGAAAATGTTAATTTTAATCAAAAGTTGTCATTGGAAAACTAATGGAACACGAATTCAATGCTTTTCCAGTAGTATTCCATTTGGTCTACAACTCGTGATTTAGTTTGTAATGATTTTTTACAACATGAGCTCGTCGATCTCCGTCTCCCCAGCAGCAGCGGGCGCGTGTCCCTGAACTGGTGCTGCACGAAAGCCTGCAGATCCAGACCGAA
Organism: Eupithecia centaureata; assembly: GCA_944547425.1. Lineage (NCBI taxonomy): Eukaryota > Metazoa > Arthropoda > Insecta > Lepidoptera > Geometridae > Eupithecia > Eupithecia centaureata. The sequence continues at coordinate 13,301,103 of OX155691.1, forward strand.
GGTGTCGGCCGCGGGGGGCTCCGCGCCTGCCGGAATGCTCTCAATCAACAAAGACACCTCCTAGATACTCTAAATCAACATAGACACCTCCTAGATACTCTAAATCATCATACACACCTCCTAGATGCTCTCAATCATCAAAGACACCTCCTGGATGCTCTCCATCATCAAAGACACCTCCTGGATGCTCTCCATCATCAAAGACACCTCCTGGATGCTCTCCACCATCAAAGACACCTCCTAGATGCTCTCCATCATCCTAGACACCTCCTGGATGCTCTCCATCATCCTAGACACCTCCTGGATGCTCTCCATCATCCTAGACACCTCCTGGATGCTCTCCATCATCATAGACACCTCCTGGATGCTCTCCATCATCAAAGACACCTCCTGGATGCTCTCCATCATCCTAGACACCTCCTGGATGCTCTCCATCATCCTAGACACCTCCTGGATGCTCTCCATCATCAAAGACACCTCCTGGATGCTCTCCATCATCAAAGACACCTCCTGGATGCTCTTCATCATCAAAGACACCTTCTGGATGCTCTCCATCATCCTAGACACCTCCTGGATGCTCTCCATCATCCTAGACACCTCCTGGATGCTCTCCATCAAAGACACCTCCTGGATGCTCTCCTTCATCAAAGACACCTCCTCGATGCTCTCCATCATCCAAGACACCTCCTGGATGCTCTCTTTTTGACAATTTGTTTATTGTTTCTTCTACATTTATGTTTACTTAATTACACTGTATTCATTATTTTGAAAAAATAGAATTCGTAACGAATACATCCGAGAGAGAACCAAAGTTATCGACATAGCTCAAAGAATTAGCAAGCTGAAGTGGCAATGGGCCGGTCATATCTCGCGAAGAACCGACAACCGTTGGGGTAAATTTGTTCTTGAGTGGAGACCGCGACTCGGTAAACGTAGTGTAGGACGCCCTCCGGCCAGGTGAGATGACGTATTGCGAAAGACTGCTGGCAGATGCTGGATGCTTCAAACTGAAGACAGAGCGCTGTGGCGCTCATTGGGGGAGGCCTATGTCCAGCAGTGGACTAATATAGGTTGATGATGATGATTGTAGACTGATAAACAGTTTGTGATGATTGTTAAGTTCAGGACTTGTTATAATAATTTTGTTCATTGAAAGCAATTGTTTTATTTCCTGGTTCACTACTGGCACAAGGTCTGGTCTATTGCTGGTACAAGCTGGTCCACCTTAGGCACATTGCGACTTTTCACATTAATTATTAAATAAAAAACCTATTAATTATTAAGTAAATCCGAATAAGCTACTTTATGGTAGACTAGAAGCAGGTTATTCTATTTTTGCAATGGTTGTTGTAATATTTAATTAAGTCACAACATCAAACTTACTGTTATAATGTTGCTTAATCGGTTTGTTACTGGTACACCCACCCTATATGACAGAATTGATAAAAACCTTCTAAGTGATTAGTTAACGTACAAATTAGCATCAAAAACTGAGTCCACCTTGTAATGTTTATTACTTGTTTTATACAAATTAATACTTACTTGCTTGTAATTACTTGTAAGATATATTAGGGACTGCTTATTTCTTTAGCTTAGGTCACCTTTAAAGCTCTCATAATGTGTTGGGAAGTTGTGAACCTGAAATGTAATGTTTATTACTTGTTTTGTAGGATTATTACTTACCTGCTTGTAAGTACTTGTAAGATATGTTAGGAACAGCTTATTTCTTTAGCTTAGGCCACTTTTAAAGCTCTCATAATGTGTTGAGGAGAAGTTCTGAACCTTAGTTCAACTCGTCTTATTCTTCCTATCTAAATATGAGAATCTATCCATGTATTCATAACAAAAACTTACGTATAACAGAGGATCCTGCTCTAGTATACTCTTTGAACACTATTTTAGGGTTTCGCCTTAGATATTTATGCCGTAAATATCAGAACTTCGGCATTTTTACCTAAAAATACATTTTCACCTCACTTGTTAGAGCAGATTTTTCTGATCTAAATCCTTATTTTATTTTATTAGTAATGTAGCTGCTTCACATAGAAATTCATGTTTGTTATGACAGTCTTGTCATTTTTTATACGTTTGACATGTCAAATTTTCTTCATATTTGTAAAACTAGCCATAGTTTGCATAGATTTTAGTTCAAACCTCTTGTTAAAATCTTAGCTGAGCCTGGCCGTTATGACTACTTTTAAATTTCCGACTATTCGACGAGATTTCATATAAATAGCAGAACATCGCTACAGTCGGGGAGTTGAATTCGAAAAGTCAACGAAGTAACATCAAGTATTGTAAAACCTTCTGCTCTACCTGGAAGCCTGAAGACTGGTCTACCTCAATCCCTGGAAGCCCGAAGCTTGGTGAAGAACATCTCCACCTTGGAATCCTGGGCCTGGAGAAGACATCCCTAATAGCCGATCCCGAGGCTGCTTCGACGAATTCGTGTCTGACTTCCTGGAGGTCGGCGACCCTGGCTGGCCACTCTACCGCCGCCAGAGGCTAGCCTGTCCTCTATCAGATACTGAAGCTTTCATCTCGGGCTACGGGGATTGTCCCTTTGTCCCTCTGCGGGAGACTCTACTCTGTGACTCCTCTTCTTACATCTCCCGTTGCTCCAGGTCTCACGACACCAGTACCACTTCACGGCTTTCCAGACTCCGGGTCCTAGCGGTCGGCGGTCACCACCTCAACCGTCACTACTCAAGGCTGAGGCGAGACTTAGCGGCTGCGTTCTCTCGCTACATCTACACGTCTCTCAAGCTGCCAGTTAAGGACTTTAACCTTGTGCACTAGATTTCGCGATCGGAAAGACTTTGTTTTTATATCAAAACTTTATTAATTTAAATACACTTGTTAAAAACTTCAAGCCTTTTTCTTCTCAACCAGTAGGTCTAAATTCTCTAAATTATTAACTGCAACGTTCAGCCCTTTCATAGATAGCCGGGTGGGCTGTAACGTGACAGTTTGGCGCCCAACGTGGGGCCCGAAACAAGTTAAAATAACTTTTATTAAAAGAGTTTAAAAAAAATAAGCCAGAAAACTAAGTGATTAGTTAACGTACAAATTAGCATCAAAAACTGAGTCCACCTGCAAAACTTTCTACTTTAACGTAAATGTCACTTGCAAAAGTTGCTAGTTCTGAATACTTTTGTAAAAGTTGCTATATCTATACAATACTTTCTTACATCTCCTCTTTTTGGTTTAATATGGTTGTCATTCTTAATAAATCGATCAAACCATTTTTTTGAGTTCATTTTTTTCACTTGCTGGTATTTCAAATTCAGTTTTTGTCTAGATTGAGTCGAGTTCTTCCAAGAAAAGTCCAAAAGTCTTGTTAATTCGAGAGCCAGAGCATTTTTCCATTTTCTAGGAAATAAAATAATAGTTCCTGAACCATGCTACTCATGTTAATGAAAATTACGCCACAAATATGCACAAATACTGTATCTGAATGTTCAAAAAAATCTGTATCAAAAAATTATGACTGTGCGTTGAGCCGTTTCCTATATAGAGAAATCACCAAAACATTCGCCCACCAAAAATCTCTGAAATTTTAGAGGCACAAATTTGGGTTTCACGGCACATTTAGCCTTGAATATAAGCTATCTTTTTGCATATTTAAAATAAAGCTATACCCATATTTCAAAAAAAAAAATTGCCGGGCAAACGTTCGTGCAGCAAAATCAGTTTTTCATAAATAACTTTGCAGCCGTTGGAGGCACAAATATAAAATTTTGGGCACATTTACACTACATAGGGCGCTAATTCTCTGCATCATTCGATTCTTGAAAAGACGATACTTTTTGCTGGGCGAACGCACACTACTGAACGTACAAATATCTTTCAGCTACTCCATGATGTACAATGAGGAGATAGCATCCATACCGGTACGAGAGCTCCTGTCTCCCGACTGCCTGGTGGCAGTGTGGTGCACCAACGCTCCCAGCCACATCGATGCCGTCAAGAATGTCATATTCCCTCGGTGGGGAGTCAGATATCTCACCACTTGGTATTGGCTGAAGGTTAGTATATCTATCTTAAAACTTAATTGTGAAGAACGGTAAAGTTGTCCAGCTTGTTAATTTTTGAGATGCCTATGTTTATGTCAGGCCTAGAATGATTGAACACTATTGCACTAAAAATATTCTACATTTAAAAAACTATGCCTATCCAAAATTTCAGCCCAATCCATTCAGTAGTTTTGTCGTGAAGAGGTATTAAACATCTATTCATCCAAACTTTAGCATTTATAATATTAGTGTGATTATATTTTTATTATATACCAAACGTATAACACGATCTTGTTAAAAATGGTTAGACCGATTGCGAAAAATTCTTCGAATTACGCCAAAATGTAAGAAACTTATCATGGTGTGTGACTTGAGTATGGAACCCTAAAAAGAGAAGACAATATCCACAATACCTATCTGCAATCCACTCAGCAGAGTGATTACGTTAAAATCTCCCATCCAATATTTGACATTTGAGGGCCCTTTGATGGCCTTCACGATTCCCATCGATCCAATTGCAAATAAACTATCCATCGAAGGACAATTGCCAATCCCAGCCGAAATTGAAGCCCAAGAATAAAGGAAATTAGTGTTTTTGCAGTAAATAGCACAGAAGTAGAAATAGATGGGCCAGCCCCATTCAAAGTGTAAGTTTGAAAAGGAAGGATACAAACAAACAATAGTATTTCAGTTGATGAAGGAGTTTTAAGGTTAAGATTTAGGCAAAAACGATAACGAAACGTAGGAATCCGCTTTTTCCACTTCATGTTCATTCACATTGACCATCCAGCCATAGTTGTGTAATTCAATTTGTCCCATCCATGGGTCTGCAGGTGACAGTAGACCTGGAGCCGCTCTGCCCGTTCTCTTGCGGCAGCCGCAAGCAGCCCTACGAACGCCTGCTGATAGGAACACCCGGAGCCCTACACGTGCCCGAGCGCCAGCTCCTCGTGAGCGTGCCGAGCGCGCTGCACTCGCACAAACCACCTCTGTTGGGTAAGAGACGAGCTCACAGCTCCGCTAGTTTTTTAGTTTTGATTAGATACCTTACAGGTCACAGCCAGGGTGGGGCAAGCGCCCCACCCTGCCCCACCGTGGCTACGCCCATGTACCTACGTACTATTACTAATGGCATTAATGAGCTGGATTTTATCCAGGTGCAATGTTAGCAAAGCAAGCAGTGGGTAGAACTAGGAAGGTATAGTAAAGAGCCGCTGTGCGATTACGCTAAAACCGCCCATCCAATATTGACATACATAAGCCATTTTGATGGCCTTCTAATTTGAAATTGTATGGTAAGGACGCGCGCGATGGCCTTTGAAATGGCTTTCGAATGTCAATTTCGATGGGGTGGTTTTAACGTAATCGCACAGCGGCTCTTTATCATACCTACCTAGCTACTTCTAGATAGATAGAAAGATAGATAAAAAGTTTATTTGTTTCCACAGACACATACATATACAATTACATAGTTACACAACAATTAAAATTACATTACACAATTACATAATTACACAATAATTTTAAAAAAGGTACAAAACATTTAGCAAATTTCTACCCACTGCATGCTTTTCTAACATTGCACCTGGATAAAATCCAGCTCTTTAATGCCATTAGTAATAGTACGTAGGTTCTGATAATGCCACCTAATCGTCGTAAGTACATGGTCACCTTCTCGAATTTGTATCTGGGTAGGTATACTTACCTACATAGGGTAGATTCTGCAATTCGGTTAAAAAAAATGAGAAGGAAGCCAAGAGCAGGCCTTCTAGCCCAGAGGTCTACAACCTGCGGCTCTCTACTTCAATACGCAGAAACTGATCAATGAGTAAGTTAATCCAATATATAATATAGAAACAAAAATGTTTAAATTTTGGCTTCCGTCTCAAAAGGTTGCCGACCACTGCCCTAGACGATAAGAATTTTGAAAAGCAGACCATCCGTTTTTTTCTTTATTAAGTATATCAGTCATTAAGTAGGTACACAGTCTGTTTGATGCCCATCAAAGGGTTTCTTAAGAATGGATTTTTAACACAAGCTCTGCTTAGCTTGTGGGGCTAGATGATGCTGTGTGGATTGTCCAGCATTATTTTTTATTTTTCTTTAATTAGGTACATCATATTAATCGATTGCAAATTCGTCTGTTCTTAACCTTCGTCCCAGCTAGTTTACATCAATGCTATTTTTTTTTTGTTATTTGCCAATAATCTTGGTATAGTGCACGCTGAGACGTCCTATATTATAGAGACACATAGACATAAGAACCATCTATATAACTTGTTTTTTACCCTTGTGATCTCATGTTGGATGTCCAAATCACATGGTATAAAACAAAGTCGCTTTTTCTGTCCCTATGTCCCTATGTCCTTATGTCCCTTTGAATGCTTAAATCTTTTAAACTACGCAACGGATTTTGATGCGGTTTTTTTTATTAAATAGAGTGATTCAAGAGGGAGGTTTATATACTAATAATAAAACCGTGCGAAGCCGGGCGGGTCGCTAGTTAATAAATAAATGCCTGATTCCTTCCAGATGTCCTGTCCCCCCACTCGAGCGCAGCCAGCCCGCAGACGCTGGAGCTGTTCGCGAGATACCTCCTCCCCAACACCACCAGCATCGGCTTCGAACCGCTAAAGTGGCAGCATCTGTCGCTCTATGAAGAACTTACACAAGATAATAAAGACAGCTGATGATGTTCTACGACGACCGATGTGGCGCGGTGGGCGAAGGTCCGCCTGCGACGCAGGAGGTTGCGGGTTCGATTCCCGCCTCGGAACAAATTTGTGTACGATCTGCAGAAATTTGTTCCGCTGGTCTGGGTGTTTTCTATGTATAATAAAAAATATCCATCTATGTATATAATGTATTAAATATATCAGTTATCTAGTACCCATAACACAAGCTTTGAGTAGCTTATTTTGTGGCTAGATGGTGCTGTGTGGATTGTCCAGCATTGTTTATTTATTTATTTATTATTTACTTTTATTTCGTTAGAATCCCTTTCTCGTGAACTTGCGTACCTACTTACTTACGTACTTCTATTTTTATTTCGTTAGATAATAAAGACTGTTGATCATATGTTCTACTTTTATTTCGTTAGAATCCCTTTGTCTCATGCCCGGCCTTATCGGTAAAAGGAATTTCTTCCAGGCCTTTGTATCACTACCTACATACCTCTAGTATAAAACAAAGTCGGTTTTTCTGTTCCTATATCCCTATGTCACTTTGAATGCTTAAATCTTTAAAACTACGCAACGGATTTTGATGCGGTTTTTTTAATAGATAGAGAGATTCAAGAGGAAGGTTTATACGTTGCGAAGCCGGGGCGGGTCGCTAGTAATCTTATATTTTAGGTGGTATTAACCCTTAACTGTAGTTGTGGGTCCAATGGACCCAGGTTCAATCTTTGAACGCGTGTAAAAATCACGGCGTGTGCCCCAGCGCCTCCCGCTCCTAGGTACCTACCTTCCGACAGGAAGCTGAAGTGTGTGTAAGGGGACGGACGCGTTTCTCTCGCTATTGATAAGGTGAGTATTGGTGTGCAAGTGGGTCCATTGGACCCACGACTATAATTACGTAACTTTTATTGTTTATGTTATTACGTGTTTTGTAATGGCAAACCATAGGAATGTTTCTTCAAACAGAGACGATATATTTGAGCAGTGGTTGAACGTGGAATTAGACATTGATGAAGATTAAATCGGGAGAAAGTCACCGACATCTCGAAATAATGTTCCGACCACTAGAGGCAGCTTCAGCAAACGATGATATCCTGAAATTGGACCGAAATAAAAGAAAGAGATGCACTTTTTGTCCGCCAAACAAGAGAAAAAAGACGACATTTATTTCCTAAATGTAGACTGTCAATTTGCATGACTTGTGCTAAAACAGTGTGCAATTCATGCTTATAAAACATTGCTCATCATTAGGTGATGTCAAAATTTTTTTAGAAGATGTTTTTCAGGTTTTTTTATAATAATCTTAAAAAGTGTTATTTTATGTTCATAAAAAGTTTTATTGAATTTTTTTATTGTGATTATCCATTTAAATTGATTTTTTTTTCTGAAGCCTGTTTTTGGTTAAGTAAATATCGTTTGATAAAAAGAAGTGCCATTATAAATAAGAATAAAGGTTCCTATTGTTTATTTTTTGTAAAAATATGATTTTCAATATGTTTTAATAACAAAAAAGTTAAAAAAAATAATTTGTTTTTATTTAGGTTTCAAAAATAATCATAGAAAATATGTGGGTCCCATGGACCCACGACTATAGAAACGTGAGTTTTTTTCACCACTACAGTTAAGGGTTAAATATGTAGAACGCGTGCCTGAACAAAGTCAGAACCTGTTTTTCGGACATAAAGGCTTACAACAACATAAAATAATCAAAAAGAACTAACTTTTAGGCGCTGTTAGTACCTTAAAATTAGCCTTTGCTAACTTAGATAAAATAGGGCGAATAATACTATTCTAGCCAATTAGGTAGGTAGGTATTTCTGAATTCTCCTGCTAACTTCCCTCAGAGATAAATAAAACAGCCTGCTATAAATATACTTATATTTAATGCGATAAGGTAAGTAAATGCAGGTTAGCTGATTCCGTTTCCGTTGACGAGCGCGCTCTTGGCCGGTTTCTTGGGGTACCCGTCGGGGTTGATGGTCTGCCATCGCCAGAAGTCTGTGCCTGGAAACAAATACATTGCATCTTTAAAACTATTTCAATCAAAAGATGCCAAATTTCATGCCCTTTCTATCTTTATCATCATCTGTCTAGCTGTCTTCTCCTGATAACAGACTCCTGATTTAAATTATTTTTTTATGTCGTTTTTTTATTGTAAACGATCTCTTTGATATTATTATACTAGCGACCCGCTCCGGCTTCGCACGGTTTTATTATACGTATAAACCTTACTCTTGAATCACTCTATCTACTTATAAAAAAACCGCATCACAATCCGTTGCGTAGTTTTAAAGATTTAGGCATACAAAGGGACATAGGGACAGAAAAAGCGACTTTGTTTTAAACTATGTAGTGATAATATTATATTTAGGTGGTATAAGTACTTTATTTTATTTTGGCTAAAACTTTATTTTTTGTTGTGTCATGATGTCTGAATTACGCCACCGTCGGTTTATACATATAAATTGCTGGATGAGATTTGTGGTTCTCTTATAGCTAGTATGTAGACGTCTTTTTGTTGAGCTGATGATGATGTATTACTTACACATCTCCTCCACTGTGTACCGTGTCGTCCAGCCCAGTTCCTCTCTGGCCAGGGATGCGTCGGCCCACATGGCCGTGATGTCTCCGAGCCGTCGGTCCACGTACTGCAGAGGTATCTTCGTGCCTGTCACCTTTTCGAAGACGCTCACCAACTCCTTCACTGACACGCCTCGCCCGGTGCCAAGGTTGTACACCTGATACAAATGATAAATATTAGATGTTGAATACATGTCATCAATGATCGGGATACTTCCAGTCTAATGGTGATTTTTGAAACTGAGGTGTAGGTACTGCCACGTAAGACTAAAGCCGGTACCATAACATTATATTTCTGTTTTCCAGTAATAATATAGTTATAATTGCGTATCTAATGCACTTAGCAAAATAACTTCATTTTGATAAGATAATTTAATAAAACCAGTAAAAATATTTCTGACTTTTTGGCTCACGATGGCAGCTTTAACTATTAAGCAAGGTTTAAAGTATTTCTAAATGATCCATCAGGCAGGTAGTTACGTTGAACACATCCACTTAGTTACGTAACATCGCACAACTCTGGCGGACAATCCCCCATCATGAATGACAAACAACATAATGGCATTTTAGTTGTTTTCGGGAGAAAATCTTGTCCTTTCTGCATAGTTTTTAAACTAAGCGAGCTTTGTAAGACGTAATAAGTTTAATTGCTACGAGTGTTTGGACAACAGAGAGGACTGCCCAGCAGTGGTTAGATAGATAGGACCTGATAGGCAGTGATGATGAAGATACCTTCAGTCCAATGTGGTTGTTTGCAAGTAGATTGAGTGCGGCGACGTGGCCGCTCGCTAAGTCCATCACGTGAATGTAGTCCCGAATACCTGAGGAAAAATTCAATGAGGTCAAAATACACGTAAATATCGTGAATCGGTTCAAAAAATCGAAGCTTTACCCCCAAAACGTCCCAATTCGTTTGTATAAGAATGGAACAACAAGTCACTAATTTCAAACAAAGATGTTTTCTTGTTGTATGATGAGAGCTGTTTTCAAGGGTGCAGTTATAAAAGATTACATCGCATCTCATCAAGCACTGGTGAATTGTATTAAATTTCACACTTAGTCCAAATCGAAGGTCCTAGCTCCTAGGTAAGATTAATCAGCCATCAGCTAAAAGCGGTATTCCACTACACGATATTCAGGGCCCGGTAGTTAGATCGATTAGGGAGCAAGGCTTACCGGGTCCGTCCGGTCGCCCTAATTAGGGACCCTTACGCTCTAAATCTTATTACACCTCTCTTAGTTAGGGTAAGTGTCCCTGAATGTCGTGTAGTTGAATACCGCTTTAAGCAGAGACGGCTGTGAAATCGACATGCATTGAGAGTTCTTGTGTCGCAGGGGAAGATCTACTTTAAGTTGCCAAAGCTGTATAAGGTATCTAAGTTATTATATGAAATTATGAGCGAGAGATTTATTATACCAGTTCCATCAGGCGTGTTGTAGTCGCTCCCAAAGACCGTGAGCACTGGCTTCTTGCCGAGCGCGACTTGCGCCATGTACGGCATGAGGTTGGTGAACTCCTTGGTCGGATCCTCTCCGATGAGGCCGGACGGGTGCGCGCCAACCGGGTTGAAGTAGCGCAGGGATATTATGTTCCATTTCTGAATATAATTGGAGGGATATTGGTTAATTTGCGATTTGGATAATTTGCGGCATGGCAACGGTTAAAGGACGAAAATGTGTGTGTGTCTGTGTATGAGGGTATGTGTGTTATGATATGACAGTGGTAGAAAATTTACGGCAAAAAAAAAAAGTATTTCAGTCGTATCTAGTACCATGACACATGTTCTGTTTAGCTTGGGACATGATGATACTGTGTGGATTATCTGACCGGGGCTTCGCGTGCATTGTTTCTATGGAAAGTATTTCTAGCTATTTCTATCCTAAGAACTGATTTATGGGATGAAAAGTGCAGGTAGATAGATATACCGTAGATAGGTACCTACATACGAATTCAATGTTTGTTCACTCAATAAATACTAAACCATGTTTATGCAGCTTCTACCAAATATATGTTACTACGAATCCTCATCAAATTACTACAGGTTTGTCTTTTTATTGTACTACCACGAACTGTCCATTCACTGCTAGGAACCTTGACATTCCAGTCAGTGGGTCACTGGTTTCAGCAAAGGTCACCGAACCGGTTGCTACATCCTAAATTCACGCTGAGAATCAGATCAATAACGTGTTCCTTTTTCAAATTAAAATTAATACAAATTCCGAATTAGAAAGACCTAAGATTGTTTTGTTCCTGAGCCTCATAGCTATCCGAAAGCTAGGTGTAAACTTTGATTATATACTTGTCTAGATAGATAGTTCGAGCGTCAAAACGCCAACAAATATATCAGCCAACTGTTGGCTCATAAGCTGATCCCGCCTCGTCAGTGGCGACTCTGACTTTGTGCGGCGCACACGCGTTTCGTGACAAATAAAGATGACGATTTGCGCTATAAAAGTGTGCAGGAATTACAAAGGACGATTGAAAACAACTAAAGAAATTACTTATCATCGGTAAGTACACTTTGAATCACTGTACCTAAGTTAACGAAACAATTTAATAATAAAGTTTTAATGTTGTCCTTAAATACGATGCCATTTGACGCCATGTTAACTGGGTTGCCTGCTCTATGAATACAACATTTTCATAGTGAATTACAGCTAATATGAAAAAAGTATTTAATCACGACCCAACAAATGTTTTTCGAGATTTTGCCGGCGCCGTAGATTGAGTCGAAACTGCTAAATAGCCCCTGCCCTCCATAAGACTGCGCCTATTGAGGTTGCTACTAGGTACATGCCATAGAGATAGGGCGTTTCTGATTGCGGGATCGCTTTTATACGAACCCGTTTTCGTTTCTTATTCATCGTCATCATAATCATGATCAGCCTATATTAGTCCACTGCTGGACATAGGCCTCCCCTAATGAGCGCCATAGCGCCCTGTCTTTAGCTTGCCGCATCCAGCATCTGCCAGCAGTCCTTCGCAGATCGTCATCCCACCTGGCCGGAGGGCGTCCTACTACACTACGTTTGCCGAGTGGCGGTCTCCACTCAAGAACATGTTTACCCCAACGCCCCGCGCCACAACGGTCGTCAAATGTATCTATATGTAAATAATCCAATTGTAAGCATGATTTTATGACTTGTATAAATATAATTAAGAACTACAATATTATAAATAAACTTTAATTTTCAGTAATATTTTTACTTTTCCTTACACATATATTTTACTTAGTAATCCATATGTACAACATTCTAAAAAGTAAATTAAAATTTAAAATCAAATAATTATAGATGATTCAAAATCTAAACATTTTGCCCTATTGTTATGGGAAATATTCAAGAGCTGGTATCACTCAGTACAGCCACATGTGACGTAGCACGCTTGTAGTTACACATACTTGTGTGCGTAATTCGCACACAAGCGCTTCAAGTCTGGCCTATTGTTTTTGTTGCGATTGCAGCGCAACACTCCATCTAGACAAGTATATAATCAAAGGGTGTAAAGTAAAAGGTGGGCTCTGCTTTTCAATCAGAAATGCATGCTCACACAGGTTGTTAATCTACAAAAAAATTCAACCATGACAATGAACCACCACCTTTCCAGCATTCCTATTAGTTTTAAGGTATCTTTTTCTTATTTTATATGATCTGTAGGTAGGTAGGTACTGCTTGAAACTAGAGGTAGGTATTTAATCTATGTAGATAGAATGAAAATTCTCTCCGAAATCTTAAGAAAAATCGCTAGAACCAGGGAATTTCCGCAGTCGTAACCAAGCTTTGAGGAAGTACGTCCCGTTATTCGCTCTACGACCCACGACACTAGCTATGCTTGAAGGTAGCAATGACATTGAAAGGCCTTCGTCTCGTCGTCAGCTGATTACGTTCGTTAACTCTACAAGTTAATGCTCTCTGGTTCTTTCTCGGAATATATTAGTTAACTATTCCCTCATGACAACACAATCAATCACATATAGTTGAAAATTATATTTCGTACCGTACGATACGTGGTCATTGATCACAATGTTAGGTTCAAAACTTGTGTGAGAAATGGCTGTATTTTTCTCTTGGCACAACTTTTTTTAGGAAATATCAAATTTACAAAAATGCTTGACAGGTCAAATGGCAGATGTTTAATGAACTACATAAATTATTAGGAACCTAATAACAAAAATGCTTGAATACGTGTAATAATTTGGAAAATATCACGATATTTTCTTAATTTATGGTTGCCTTATTTTTTCGAACTTCCTAAAAGTTTCTAGGTAGTTTGGTAGTAAACAATAAAATCATTGTGAAAAAAGTTCATAAACCGAAAGGTAAGGAAGGAGGTCGCACGCCTTCGCCCATCTTGGTATTTATCAGGTTACTCTAATTAGACCGGAAAAAAACCGGAAAACTGCGAGTCGACTCGCACGAAGGGTTCGTTACCTATAAAAACGGCAAAAAAACATGTTTGTTCGGGCTCCCACCCCCTTAAATATTTATTTTACTTTATTTTTAGTGTTTGACTTTCGACTTTCCATTTAATTTTGTATGTTCTCTTTTTTTAATTTTCCTGCGCTGTTTCTGTGTGTTTCCAATAAAAAGTCTATCTATCTATTTGTTGATATGGCAACGGAAATACATAATCTGTTAAAATTTCAACCGTCTAACTATCGCGCTTCTTAATATACAGCCTGATAAAAGACAGACGGACGGACAGACAGCGAAGTCGAAGGCTGTGTCCCCAGTGGGCAAACTGTGAGCGGCCGACTGAGTGAGCCGCTAATTTGTGGCGAACAGCTACAAACTCAGATCAGTTTGCGTGCGTATCGCAAGCATTAGAACCTGCGAGTCGGCCGCTAACTGAGACAGTCGGCGCACGTATCGCTGCAACCCGAGTACAGTGAGCGCAAACTAGCAAACTGTGGACACTCAATTTAAAATAAATGGACGGGCGTACTGAACTGATACGCCGCAAACTCAGTCGGCTGTTCACCGTTTGCCGACTGGGGACACAGCCTTACAGTACTAAAAAAGTCAAGAAAGTTTTGTAAAAAGTACCTTATCAGCAGCACTGAGGTCCTTGAGCATCTCCTCGATGAAGTACTTGGTGCGTCCGTAGACATTGGTGATGCTCCCGGTGCGATGCGCCTCCGTGATCGGCAGGACCTCCGGCTCGCCGTACACAGTGCAGGACGACGAGAAGACCATCTGGTAGCAGCTGTGGGAACGCATTATCTGAAAGTAAATATATAGTATATCATCATCAGCTTATAGTCTGCTGGATATAGGCCTCCCTAATGAGGGCCATATCGCCCTGTTTTCAACTTGCCGCATCCAGCGTCATCTGCCAGCAGTCTTGGACAATCCACACAGTACCTACCATCTAGCCCCAAAGTAAGCTATTCAAAGCTTGTGTTATGGGTACTAGATAACTAATGTTTTTAATATGTTATTCACATAGATAGATATTTTTGCAAGCTGAAGACAGGGCGCTATTATGGCGCTCATTAGGGGATATCCAGCTGTGGACTAATATAGGCTGAAGATGATGATGATAGAAAACACACTGTAGGTATCACAGGATCACAACTGGTCTACACGAGTGGGGAGTGGAAAGGGAGGATTCTGTCCCGCACCGGATCCTTTCAGGCTCCTAATATTATTAAAGAACTAGAGATTTTTTGGAGACAACGTTTCAATGTTCAGTTAATTTCATAGATGCACTAAGATTTAGTTATTTATTTGATTGAGTTTGCCGCACCGGTTCACCAAACCTTGGCTTCAATGATGGAGCGCTAAGGAGAACACACTTTCGCAAGGGATGGGAGGGCACAGAGCAGTACGGAGCTGTATTGGAGCAGACCTATAAGATGTGATGTGGCATGCACCAGAAGGGGAGAGTGTACGGGACAATGTGCGGAGGACTTGTAGAGTCTTGAGTCTACCGAGTGGCTCATTTCTCACAGCTTCGGTCCGTATAATCGCTAGGACGCATAAATTAAGGAATTGCACTTAGGTTGATTCTTGTTGGCGCTCGTCAATCAGAAATTCCAATCGGATATAGTATCTGAGTTTTCCTTGTATACACTGGTATCTTATTGGGCCTCGTGGATGTGATAACTTGACGTCGAAATTGTATCATATAATTTGTAAATCAGTTTTAATCTATCTAATCCGTCTGTTGGAATGTAAATCATACGAATTATCTGTCTACTGTTACTTTGATTTATTTTTATATGATAGACTCTAAGAACTCATTATGAGTCACTTCTATTCAAGGACTTTAATTTAATTTCACTTGAAGCTACATATAACCTACTAATCCAAACCAGCACTTGTGTTTTTATCGTTCTTATAAATAAAATCGTTTTTCTATTCTATTCTAAGAAACAAACATGTAGGACAGTGAAGTTAACTCCATGGAATTGTCTCTCTCTTCTCAATTTGTCAATCTCTTCCTCCGTTACTCATCATAAATTCACAGGGTTCTCTCTGAAGCTGGTATTACTTACCTCGAGTAAGTTGAGCATGCCAAGTAGATTGTTCTGGTAGTAGAGCAGCGGCTGCTGCATGGACTCGCCCACGGCTTTCAGAGCTGCGAAGTGGATCACGCAGTCTACTTGGTGCTGGAAGCAAGACGACAGCTTTAATTTTACTGCTCCTCAAAGGGCTTAAAAAATTGTTGAGAAGAAGTCACGAGCTGGTTTGAATAGTGAAATTCGCATAAATTTTACTCCATTTAAATTTTATAAATACGAAAGCAACTCTGTCTGTCTGTCGTTTTCACGCCCAAACTACTGAACCGATTTAAACGAGATTTGGTAAGTACAGAGATAACATAAACGACATTTATTTAGCTTGTTTGTGAATTTTAATCATTTTTTGTATGGAATGCTTTCCACCTGAATCTCACTGTTCTCACTCTTATCCTGAAATAACTTACCTTATCAAATATATCGTTGATCTCAGCCTTATTCAGCAGATCAGATTTGTAAAAGGTGATCTTCCTCCCCGTGATTGTCTCTGCCCTTTGCAGCGCGGGAGATCCGTCCTCCCCTTCCACCGCGTTCGCGAAGTTGTCTATGGCAATGACCTCATGGCCAGCCTCTAGAAGATCCACGACGCAATGGCTGCCGATGTACCCAGCGCCGCCAGTTACCAGGATTGTCTTGAATTTCGGCATTTTTCTGTGGATTTGAATAATTGCGTTTAGGAAAATAGTTTTAGAAAGTAAAAAGCTAAATTATATGTTGGCAGTATAAGTATGATTTCTATTCCTATTCCAGCATGTAACGATTTTTTAATGAATAAATAATCTATCTATAGGTTTGAAAACCACTAATAATGTATATAAATAAGACCGGAAAACTTACTTAAATTATTCTCGTGGGGTTCATAGGAAGTGCTTTATTGAATTCCAAATAAGGCAAAGACGCATGCTTTTTAGAACAATAGGTAGACCATATATTTAGTTCGACGATCTGTCTGAACTGAATGTCTACTGTTTGCCTATTCAAGGTCGTATAATGTCGTACTTTCGTAGGTAGGTCTTACTTAAGTCTACCTACCTAGACTCATCTTACAGTGATATGGCATTATGCCACTAAATCCCCAGTTAGTGCCATGAAATAAAAATAATGATAATATCCAAGGAATCCACGAGATAAATTGCGACCTAAAACTAGAAGACCAAATCCCAATTTCCATACAAAAGACATCAACGCGCGCGTTTTATGTATTTTGTAATGTTCTATTTTATGGTGTTCAACAAAGCATTTCAGTATTATATTGCAATACTTAAAAGATGCACAGAAACCTAAAAAAACACTTTCATATGTTATTTATATCTATTATCTCTCCTCATATCAAAATAAATTGTTTCTATGACGACCTGGAATAAAACAGGCAATTTTCACGCTGATGAACTCGCGGGACGCAGCTAGTTTAATCGTAATAATAATTTGCCTTTAAATATGTATTCCACGCCAGAGAGGAATAAATAGAGTCCCATAAAAATAAACGCTTTCCTGCATAATCTTATTATAATAAATGGGAAAGTCTGTGTGAATGTTTGTTATAAGTAATCTCCGTAAATGAAATTTGGTATGTCAGTATATAGTTTAGGACCGAGAATAACACGAAATATTAACTTCTGAAGGGTTTAAATAGGGTGCTAAAGTTTGTATGTAAAATTATTATTCCTTGGTTTGATTCACTCAAAACTCAATATAAATAAATTGCAAAATAAATAATGTATTTTTATGAAAATACCCCTAGGAGGCGTGCAATAAATGTCTGAAATTTGAATTATAAATTTCCATGCGAGCAAAGCAGCGGGGCGCATCTAGTACAAAGTGAACACAATCTACGCTCAGTTTCCACGAAGGCCGGGTGTTTGAACTGCGCGCGCTCGCAGTAAAATGTAAAATAAGACAAGTACGACTTTACAGGAATAGCAATTATGGGAAGCCATAATCACATGTTATTATAGCCCTTATTCATAACGGCAAAGGGGTGTCGTAATAAATGTACCTACCTAAGTTTATAGTTAGGTTTCTGATACAAGTCGTGTGCTTTTTGCAGTTCGCGTGAAAATAATTTTACGAAGTTCTTTGAATAGTAGGTAGGTAGGTACGTACCTAGAGTCAGCATTAGAAGACGGAAGGAAGTTGCTGAACACGATTTGAAAAAAGTTACTGGTCATAATTATTAATTTTCTCTTCTTCCACTCATGGACCAAAAATAATAATGAAGATTTTCAATTAATTAATATTGTATCGTGCTCAAGTGCACAAGTACCTACAACTATTACTGCACCCGATAAACATATTTTATGGTGCCTAAATAAATAAGAGTGGTACAAAGTTATTGAAGGAAAGGAATCTGTTTCAAATAAAATAAATACTAGCTGCGCCCCTTGGCTTCGCTCACGAACCAGAGATTTTTCATACAAATTCCAAAAATTCATTGCACACATCCTAGGGTTTTAATAATTAAAGGTATTTCCAGGCGCGGATCCACGGGGGGGGTCATGGGGGTCATGACCCCCCCCTGGGCTGGGACCAGGACCTAGGTAGACCACTAATTAAAATTGTTACACATGTTTCTTTTTTATCACAATACTTATAGATCTTATGTACTTGTGTACCTTAAATGTTTAATTAATTTAATATTCATTATTCGGGAACGACAGAAAAGAAATTTTGAATTTTACCGCGTCACCGCCACCTTACCTTTCTTATTATTATAATTATTTAGGTACGGGTATTTATCGTGTTTATTTAGCTATTTTTTATATTTCGGTATGTAACAAAATTATTGTTTCTTTACGCCTTCTCCCGAAACGCGTTACCTATCACAAGAAGATTCGATCCCGGTCTTTATTTTCAATCCCGGGATTTCGGGATTGATAAAACACGATCCCAGGATAATTCCTGGATACGACAGGACAGTTTAATAAAATCTAAGTATCATATGAAAATCGCTTTTATTTACTTTCAAAACAAAAAGTAAAAAACGCACACACTTAATTTTTAAACATCTAATATGTTTATAAATTTTACTCTTTTACAGTAGACAGATAAAGAACCTTGATAAACTTAATAAAAACAAATTTACCGTGAGTTAAACGTATTTTACAACCAAAAGGCAAGTCGTTCGTTGACGAAGATTATCGAGACTAAATAAATTTTACAAACATTTTGACTACGACGCGACCGAAGAGGCGGTTTAAGGAATGCTTTTATTTTGTGTATCTACAGTTACATAAAAGATATTGTTTGATAGAGATAAAGAGCTAATTCTATCTAATATAATGTTAGTTTAGATAAAAAAAATCCTGTTCAGTTTATAATTTGTGCTTACATTAGGTACGTAACGCGCTTCGTGTTTTTATATTTTTTAACTATTTAAAGAATTTTACTCAATCCTTGAAATCCCGGGATTGGAAAAATAGAATCTCGAAATTTTCGGGATTGAAAATACCGGTCGATTTTAGACATTGATCGAATCCTCTAGTTATCACTTCATTTATTTCAATGGGCATGTTTTTATGGACGTGGAGAAGTGCCAGTCCGGTTAGGAGTAGTTATAGCCTTTCATTCAGATTTAATGATTATGGATTTTTCCCTTTTTAGGCATTTTATTTCATTCATTGATCTAGGTAGGTAACCAGAATGAACATGTAGGTAGAGAGAGGGTAATGAGAATCGCCTGGAAGGTAATCGTACGTGTGGAGGGCGATGAATTTATTTAATTTCTGCTTGATACCCATATGGTAGACAATTTTCATAACTTATTAATGTGGTTTATTAGTCAAAAATAACATGTCAAACACATTTTCAGTCTTCTCCAAGGTTTTCCCCTCTCTAATAGGGTTTTCTGTGATCTTGTTAACTTTAAATTCTAAACCGTCGTGCATGTATGAAGAAAGTACCTATAAAAAAAGTGATAAGACAAAAGTGATGAGACAAAAGAGGTGCAAGGAAAGTTGTGAGTGAAAATCCGTCATCTCTGCCTACCCTCTGGGAAACAGGCGAGTCTATGTAGGTATGTAGTTCTGTATCAATTTTAGCAGAGAATAAATGTCGGATTCCGTTTATTCTGTTTGTACTGTTATCTCTCATTTATGAATTGTCGTGGAGTGGCTTGAAGTGAAGGCGGTTTGAGTCAGGTTTTTAAACTATTTGGATGTGGTTTGAAGGTATTTTATTCTTTACATCATTTTCACTTTTGGGGAATGGATTTTCAACTAAAATCTTTGCTATTTTCTTCAATTAGTAATGATGAGTATTTTCTTACATCTTTTTCTCTGTCACCTTGAGCTTCAAATAGTTGTCTTCTCTTTGTTCATCCTTCATCTTTTTCTAGTTAGTCTTTATGAAGATTGTTTTATAATTTAGTTTACACTCTGTCGTGTCTGTTACGCTTTTGTGGCCTATGAGAAAGCCTTTGATTCCGTAGAAACTTGGGCTGTTCTGGAATCTTTACAGCGGTGCCAAGTAGACTATCGTTATATCGAGGTGCTGAAATGTCTGTACGATGCCGCCACTATGAGTGTCTAAGTACAGGACCAACAGTCTTAACCCATCCAATTACGCAGAGGAGTGAGACAGGGGGATGTCATTTCCCTGAATCTGTTCACGAGCGCATTGGAAGATTTGTTTAAGACGCTGGACTGTAAAGGTAAGGGCATTAATATAAACGGCGATTACATCTGGCACCTGCGATTTGCTAATGACATAGTCATAATGGTGGAGTCGCTAGAGTTAAATTGTTAAAAGTAATAAAAAACGAAGCGCTTTACGTACGTAATATAAACACATTATAAACTTAACTGGAATTATTTTTCTTATTTTATTTATTTAAACTAACTACTGTCAAGATGGAGTACTTAGTTTTGTGAAAAATAAACATAAATAACTTACATTATATTAGTTTTTTTTTATATAAAACAATACCATTTGTGTAACTGTAGGCACACAAAATAAAAGCATTCCTTAAACAGGTTATCGACCGCATCTTGAGTCGCGTCGTGGTCAAAATTGTTATAAAATTTATTTATTCTCGATAATCTTGTGATTGTGATTTTACTTTTTTTTAAAAGTAAATAAAAGCTTTTATCATATGATTCTTTAGTCGATTTTTACTAAATTGTCTACGATCCCGGGATTATCCCGGGATGGCGTTTTATCAATACCGAAATCCCGGGATTGAAAATAAAGACCGAGATCGAATCCTCTTGTGATAAGGTAAGACGTTTCGGGAGAAGCCAAAAAGAAAAAAAAATGTCATATACTTACCTACCTAAATAAAGGTATTTTAGTACTTACAGAAAGTACTTGCATACATTCATTAAATACCTACGTTTTACTTCTATCTATGATTATAAAAAATAAATTATAACTTCTTGTGACTTGACCACGACTTTGTGACCCCCCCCTGGCACCGAAGCTGGATCCGCCCTTGGGTATTTCAGCCAGTGTCTTGGGGACGCTTCGGACTGGTATTGATAATAAACCTACTCGTAAAAACTAACTTCCTTTCCTTTATCGAAATTGCTCCCCTTGGAGTCGAGACCCTAGGTCCGTGGGGTAGGTACCGAGGCTATCCGAAAAAAATATAGAATCTGCCGATTGACGCGCTTTTTGTCCTTACCTTGTAAAATAAATTATTTCTCATTTCTTTAAGCTTCCTTAGCTTTGTAAGTTCAAGGAAAATCCTTAAAGCATGATTCACTCGGAAGGCAAACATCCTCTAATCGATTTCTCATCATTGTTGGCGATCACGATGTGGATAAATACTGAGCCTCATCACGATCGTAGTCATCAGTTAATTGGCAAGGATTCGAGTATTTAATTTGCAGGTAAACTTATTCAATGACACTTAAGCGAGGTTCATATTGCTGTGTCGTCGGGGTGTGTTGTGGCGCGACAGAACGCTATCGGTCTCATAGATTTAGTATGACTAGATTCACATTAGTAGCTTGTGTTGGGGTGTGGCGCGATCTGTCTCTAATGTGAATCTAGTCATACTAAATCTATGAGACCGATAGCTTTCTGTCGCGCCACAACACACCCCGACGAAGCAATATGAACCTCGCTTTAATCAATGAGAGGAAGCTTATTGTATTCAAATCATCTACCGCTAATTTGTTTTGCTAATTTTAGAAACTTTTCAATGCTTACATGGGAATTGATTTATGAGATGAAAAGTAGCATAATACATTATATTCCAGGGCTAGAACTACGGGCTATGACGCTGTGCGAATTATACAGCATTAATTTAATTAAAGTGTTCGTAACTATAAAGGTATATTTATATGTGCTATGTAGGCACAGTTATTCCTGAATCGTCCCACACAAGTCCGAGCTAGTACGAGGAAGAAAATTTAGTGATCAAACTAAGTTGTAGACTATTATTTGATGTTTTTAGTATCTGTGGTAGTAAGGTAGTTTAGTAACTGTGCAACCGAAACCTTGGTGGTTTGTGTTTAGCAAGAGATAGCTAATTGTTTGCATGAAGAACCGACCGACCTATGACATTTTCTGATGTAGTACCTAGGTAATACCTAAGTATATAGTTATTATCTTATATATGTACCTACCTAGTACCTAGTTACAATTATTTGACCCGAGAGCTGGTGAATATCTGGCTCAGCACATCAGCATTGCCATACAGCGTGGTAATGCAGCCAGTGTCTTGGGGACGCTTCCGACTGGTATTGACATGGATCAATTGAGCTACCTTTAGACTGTTTGCAACCGTCTGCGGTTAGCTCAATGGTTTCAATTGTAAATACTAGTTGTAATTTTTCTATTCCTTTGCTTGTAATTTTCGTTGTTAATAAAGATTTAGATTATTTAATAGTACTACCTTCTAATAAAATCTAATTCAAGAAATACATTGCGGGAATTATTCAAGTTGTTTAACATGTATCTCATAAACTTGATTAAGTAGGTACAATTATATTTGTTCCGGAAATTTCGACGGATCCCTAAAGCCTCCTCTACACGTCTGCAGATGCGTCTGCAGACGTGTAGAGGAGGCATAGCCGTGCCCAGCCAGAGTTGGGATTTTTGCATCACTCCCAAATAGAGGCAATGAGGCGTTTACTTAGGGAAGGTCTCCTCCAGCTATTTTCTTTAGTGTAGCCTTTCGCTGTTGTAGTTTCGGAAAACGAACCTTAAAGTCTAGTGGATTTGACAATTCGAAAAAGGAACATTAAATTCTACTTTACTATCACTACATATTATAAAACAAAGTCACATTCTCTGTCCCTATATCCCTATGTATGCTTAAATCTCTAAAACTACTGAACGGATTTTGATGCGGTTTTTTTAAATAGATAGAGTGATTCAAGAGGAAGGTTATACGTATAATAAAACCATTCGAAGCCGGGGCGGGTCGCTAGTAGTGGATAAAATAGCTCACAGAGTAGTTTCGGAAAAGAAACAATATTTTTTTGTAGACAGAAATCAGTGGTCCTTATGTACAGAACTAGTCCAGTTAGGTAGTTAAATTTTAACGTTTCGCATTTATGTCTTACTGTAAGTACATGTAGTTAGTCAGTCATCTGGAATCAAAGACATTGTCTTTGTCTGGAATGCATAACACAATGATCTGCTCACGATGCGACTAGATGATGCTGTGTGGAATATAAAAAACTAGGTGCGCCCGGCGGCTTCACCCGTGAAAATTAATGAAAGTAGTCTATGTTTAATTTCAAGCCTAGAACTACACGTCTCTTCGAAAGTCAGTACGAATTGTTCATTTATTTTGGCTTGAAGAGGTTACCAACATCATCCATTGATCCAAACTATCTCATTTACTGTGATTATCGCTCGCCGTTATTTATAATAGTGAGATGATGATTCTCCCTTATATAGCGCTATATATTATCTAAAGCCGAAAGCGTCAAGATGGATAAATGAATTAATGAATGAATATATGAATACTTAAAATTGCATTTAAACCAAATCGAGACAGATAATTAACTAATAATACCTGCAGACCAGGGCCCAAATTCCACTAAATAAATCGCTTCACCATTTAAATAGATTCATTGGTCAACTCAGCCCGCACCATATACTGTTAAACTCTTTATGGTATTATACTTACCACAAAGTTTTAGAGATTCATTCATAGCTGTGATGATTACGTTTATGACTACCAATTTGACATTCTAATTATGAAAGTCTCTTCAAGCGCAAAAAATAGTAGAATACCAAATGCACAAACGTCATTTTTATCATCTTGATTGAATGGCGCCTTTGTTTTGAATTTAATGGAATTCGGCCCCAGTTAACATAACAATAGGGAAGGAAATAGCTTTTAAGTTCAATTTGAATGCTAACTGACGACGTGTTAGGGATCCTGCAGTGCAGTGATTGATGCTGGCATTAGCTGATCATAAAACAGTGGCCATTCTCGGACCATTCTCGGAAGATAATGACTGCCTTGATGACTCCGGTCATTGCACACACGGACTACAGTGACCTTTGGGAATCCTTATTAGTATGGATGGTGATGGTTAATGGATGGATGGATGTTCGTTATTCTTTCACGCAAAAACTACTGAACGGAGCGGGCAGAAATTTTGAATTGACGTAGTTCTAGCCCTGGAATAAAAATTAGCCTATTTTATTCCCGTACATCTGTTTTTAAATGTTTTTTTTTTATAATTTAAGTATTACAATTTGTTTAATATTTATATTACTTATTGGAAATGTTATTTTCATAATTATATTGAAATATCACATTATGATATCACAGTATGTAAGTATACTTAAATTATACCTACTGTCTAAACTAAATGATTTAATTTGTAATCAGTTCCCATGATATGCCTCGGATAGAAATAGCCTTGGATAGAAATAGCCTTGGATAGAAATAGCCTTGAGACGTTTCCACAGAAACAACGCGTGCGAAGCCGCGGGCCGATGATAGTTATAAATAATTTAATTTGATTGTGTTCGTATACACCTATCTATAGGGACCTGATAAGGTACCTACATACTGAGGCGCTGCTGCTTTCAATAGAAATCGTGTAAAGTCTCACGGTTAAGTGAGAGTTTGGTGCAAGTAACTTGAGATATATTATAATAGTAAAGCCTAGATAATTTATGTGATATGGCCGAGGTAGAAACTGAACCTATGTACTCTCGTCTAGGTACACCACAAAAAGCCTAGATTCAGAAGAATAGATTCAGGAAAGATATTATGAAAATGGTAAATTAGGTCCTGAACATGTCCTTGTAAATACATTTCAGACCTAAAAATATACCTATTATTTATGTATTCTACTATTTCAAAGTAAATTTAAAATGACTAATCTTTATTTCGCAAAGAAAATTCAATTGAAAGTTCAGTTAATATTAGGTACCTACCTACTTAATATAATAATACCTATGTATGAGATTCCGACGGAATTCATTTTACAAATATTATTCAATTTAAAAGCTAATTTCACCAAAATAAAAAGATGAAAACTTAATGAACGTTCTCTCTAACGGGAAAATGCAATTATTATAGCGATTCTCTCGACCGGCTTAAATCGCTTACAATCCGTAAATACCTTAACACTACAGTTGCACAAACAGTTACACATAAATAGCTGAACAACTTACAAATGTAACTTCCCATGTAACACAACATACACTAACTAAACGTTTTAAGAAACTAAGATGTAACTATAATAATTTTGAAATTGAAACGAGACGCGACTGCTCGCGAGAATGCGTGAGCGCATCTGACGCGTCCATGTCTCCCCATGTCAGCCGTGGCCGCAGTCACACCGATATGAGCGGAAACGTAGATTACTTGATGGATGAGTAGATTAGGCACCTGTATGTAAGATAAGACCATACATAATTTTGCGAAACATAGGTACGGAACGTAAAAAAGGCCTCTTCTTTATTTTTTTTTGCGCCAAATTTTCCGCATACGGAAATTGCCTAATTTTTTTACTTTTTTAATCGTAAGTTAACATAGTGGAACAAAAAAGTAAAATGTAGAATTCTGAACGAATATTATGATTTTCAAACTCCGTTGCTGTGAGTTGTAAACCAAAAAGGCGCTTTGGGGTTCCACTGCCAAATACTGCTGAACATCAAACGAAGTCACGAACAGCGGTTCTGAGCTGTCTCCATGTATCCTCTGCATGCGATCGCTAGTTAGAACTTCTTACTAGCGGTCGCATGCAGAGGATTAATTAAGATTAAGATTCTAACTTAGAAGGCCAAGGAAATGCTGTGGGCCCATTGGAATTCGGAAATCTGCACAAATCCAATAATCTACAAAAGTACTTTTCGAACAATGGGCGTCCAGTCTCCAGCCTTTAGCTATTTTCAACTAACTTAAAAGAAAATTGAAGACATCGAACACGTATGAGTTTCTCAATTCAAATGTATTTTTATTGTGTGCTATGGCATATTTTTTTCTGGGTAGACCGATTTAGATGATTCTTTTTTATTTGATAGCTGGTGCTTGTCCTGTAAGTAGTCCTATTTGAATTTGGTCAAGATCTAACTACTTAGTAGTTTTCGAGTTATCCTTTATAATGCGTGAAATTTGAAGTCAGTTCTTAGATTTTCGGATTGGCAAATTATCCATGGACCGCTATGTTTTACGTCCAGACGTGGACGTTTATGGGTTAATGTGATGAGCGATATCATACTAACCCATAAACGTCCACGGCTGGACATAGAACATAGCGTTCTTTGCGACATCTACATTGACGTCGGTATTATAGCCAAATTACCTATCGGTATCATATTATATTACGGTGTCTCTCATTTCGGTGTAAATGAGTTCGTGGATCGCGGCAGTGACCTCAGGCACATTCGCCGGAGTACCGTAAGTCATCTCGCTCGAGTCGGTCCACCACTGGCTCACTTACCAGACCACTGGGTCACTTGACAGACCACTGGGTCACTTACCAGACCACTGGGTCACTGGGTTTGGATCGGTTTATGATCACCTCATTCAATACGTCTTGGTATTAGTACATTTATAAAAAAATTAGCACGTTTAGTCATTTAAAAGATTCCGAATTATGTAATTGATTTTAAGAACCTGAATTATTTTCATTTTAAATAAGTAGTAGGAACCTACCTTCCTATTTTATGTGGTCCTAAAAGGAACAATTTGAGCACCATTATTTTAACGGAAAGTCTCTACTAGGTCATTATCCTCACTTAACAGATTGCCATACAGCGTGGTAATGCAGCCAGTGTCCGACTGGTATTGACATGGATCAATTGAGCTACCTTTAGACTGTTTGCAACCGTCTGCAGTTAGCTCAATGGTTTCAAATTTTCAATTGTAAATACTAGTTGTAATTTTTCTATTCCTTGCTTGTGATTTTCGTTCTCAATAAAGTATAGTACGTAACAGACTATTGTAATAATTTCTGATCCTTATCGTAAATCCGACATAATTTCTTAATTGGTTTTTGTAAATCAGAGTTTAATCGGCCATTACTTTATGATTATATCGTACCTACGACCTATGTGGTGCGGTGGGCGAAGGTCCGCCTGAGACGTAGGAAGTTGCGAGTTCGATCCCCGCCTTGGGACAAATATTTCAACGATATGCAAATATTTGTTTCGGGATTCTAGGTGTTTTTTATGCATAGTAAACATATTACTATGAATTGTATTGTATTAAGTATAGGAGGTATCAGTCATCTAGCACTCATAACACAAGCTTTGCTTAGCTTGAAGCTAGATGATGCTATGTGAATTGTCCAGTATTATTTATTTATTTACATTACAATAAAGAGCATACCTTCATAATTTTATTGATATGACGTGACGTAATTAATAAACATCAGTCGTGATCATGATTTAGATTTGGAATGGGATTTTAATTTTCCGGTATCTTGTATGTACAGACAGCTTCACTAATTGGTATCCCCCTCACAGAATATGCAGTAGTGTGTATTTAGTAGCACGCAGGTTCAAACCCTTTAACATAAAAATAATTGATCATAGTTTACAAATTTCTCGATAATTTCGTATTTTGTTTTGTTATAAATTTTATTCAATAACTTAATCAGAAAACTAAGATTTTTTCAATACCTTTCTTAATTTCTATCGGTACGCACGAGTAACTATGCTAAATTTCGAGACATAATCAAAAGTAACGTTGGTGTAGTGGTAGAAGTAGCCGAGTTAATCTGGCTTCTAATCGCAAGACCCGTGTTCGATCCCCTTTAACGATTAGATGTCATTTTTATATTTGCCATTTTTTATTTTTGTCTATTCTTGTGAATAGTGAAGTCATTGTTTATTAGTATCAATATAATTATTGAAAAATAAAACACAATTTTAGGGAAGTAAACACACTTTTTCTATTTCAAAATTTATGACTACATAACAAAACAAAATAAACATAATTAGTAGCATAGATTGTTTGTTTGTCTTAGACATTTTTTATTTTATAATCAAGCTTATTTATAAGTAGTTCCCTATCCTGAGAAATAATGTTCCATTTGCGATTTCGTACTCGAGAATACACATGTTTTCATTAGATTTTTGTTTACTTTTCTAATCTAATGAATTAAACAATTTGAATCTCCTGTAAATCGTGGAACATAGTTTAATCAGGTAGGTATGAAAATATATATGAGGTCAAAGGGTGTTTTTCTATTATTTATTTTTTGTAGTTTGTTTCTCATCTGTGTAACCTCTTGCTCTAAGTTATGCTTGGACCTCAATTCATTCGAATGCCAATTTAAAACCATTTGACCCCACATATTTTCTCAGACTTAGGTCCGGACTTTTAGCTAGCTAGGAATAACAGTAATGTCTTCTTAAAAATAAAATCATTCAGAAACCATTCGCGTACGATGCGCTGCACAAATATAATGGACAAAATAAATTTGTCCCTCTGGATACACGATCCGCACAGAAAGTAACATGACTTCCTTCAACACTGTCAAATATTGTTCGCCATTCCTACTCCCAGTCATTTCTTCTATTTTCCGGGAACCATAGAAGACCCCAATAACCTAAAAATAACAATTTAATCAATTGGTGTTTGTTTTTAGGTGTGTGGGATAAAATACAAATAATTTATTTGCATTGGTCATATACTATGTTGTTTGTTTATTTTGTTTTAAAAAGATAAGAATAAGATGAAATAATCTTTGATAAATGTAATTGGATTCGTTGAGAATTATCACTTACTTTTATAATTTATTCTGTTGTTACACTCCTGTTGTTTTTTCTGCCAATTCTTCTTACATTCACATCCCCCTCGGATTTAAATTTACGACCTCATAAGCGCAGGGTTTGAATCTGTAAGATAACAAATCAACAATATATTATGCAGTTAAAGATAACAAGGTTTTACTAAAAAGATATAAGTAGGAAAATTACCGTTATTCCAAGCTGACGAGCAATCTTCTTATTACTTATTTGCTGTTCGATAATAACCGGGATCTTAGTTCTCACAAAATTACTGATATGCAACATTTCCTTCAATATTCTTCAATTCCACCAAAAACATAAATAAAAACAACCAACACTCGAATTGAGAATGGCAGTAACCTTTTCTTCGTTCACCAAGATTATATTTAGATCTACCCTCATCTTTTTTCTTATCCAGATATCGTAAATAAAATCCGCTGCCGAACATAAATAACACAAAATTTCGAGCGTCCGATAACTAGTTCATTAGCTTAGTTGTTAGTGAAGTGGTTGAATGTCATGCGAGCGATTAGATGCCTGGTTCGAACCCCACTTGATGATACAATTTTTGTTTCTTAGAATTTGAGTAAAAGATTAGTAAATCGGTCGGACGACAAATGTAAACTTTAGCTATTTGAGGGGTTACCAATTAGTGATTCTGTCTGTACCTATATCATTTAATTATTTTGATAATTCAATAAGATTTAAGATTAGCTAAGTTTATTTACGTTTGAGTATGTAAGTGAAATCTATACCAATTTATAAAACAACTAGCGACCTGCCCCGGCTTCTCATGGGCTTGTAGGTATTTTATACATCCTCGATGAATCAATGTATATCAATCCATAATAAAAAACCGCATCAAAATCCGTTGCGTAGTTTTAAAGATCTAAGGCATACAAAGGGACAGACAGATAGCACTACAAATCAAAAACGGCTGAACTGATTTTTATGATCTTTGTTTTGTTGGATTCGTCTCCAACCCGAGTGGCATAACAAATATCCGTGCAAAAAAAAAAACAAATCCTACGCCCGCGAAGTCATGTGCACAGCTGGTAATTTATAAATCAACTAATTCTGCCCGCAACTTCGCACGCGTCGTTCTATGGATTCGTTTCAAGGGACTTTGTATCCCATGGTAACTGATTTACGAGGTGAAAAGTACCCTATGTTATTCCAAGCCTAGAACTACTTCTGTTTAAAATTTCAGCCAGATCTGTTCAGTAGTTGTTGCGTGAAAGAGGAACAAACCTCCATAGGTACATCTAAACTTGTCAATCTCAACTTGCTTGTCATTGCGACCGTAACGCCAACAGGAAAGGTTTTTGGCTGAAAAACAGCGCTGAGCGGCCCTCGTTCAGCACATGCTGAGCCAACACCTATTTCGGCACAGAGTCAGAGAGGCGAAACTAGATTTTATATGTATCATTTTGTGTTACTTTGATTGTAGACCTCCTTTATTCATTGTTAGTTTTTTTTATAATTTCTCTAAGTAAGTATGTGTTGAAATAAATGTTTTCTATTCTATTCTATTCTAAACATCCATACATAAAAATTAACATTAATTATATTAGGTAGGATTTAAATCATTAAAGCCAGCTGTGAACTGTCTCCGCCAAAAAGCGCTGAACGAATGAAGACTAAAACCAACTCAACCCGCAAAACAACAAAATAGCTGAACTTTTAAATCGATGCGCGTCTGTAGGATACCTAGCTACGCCAGAACGAGTGCGTTGAAATCTTTTGCATGGGATTTTTAAAAGTGTTCATCAGTCCTATTCAAAAAAATAAAACTCAGTAATAAACAAAAACAATTTAATTCTTTTTTATTGCGTTTACAGTTATATTTCATTTAATTTCAATTAAAAAGTACATAACTAGTAGAATGTCACTGTTCATGTTTTTCACGAAACATGTGTCCCTCATCGCTTGCACCCCGCGATTCGGTCAGATGTTTCATAAAACATAAGTAATTTAAAATATATAAAAAAATCTTTCTTTAAATGAATTAAGTTATTCTGAATTCTATGATGAATATTATCAATTAACGTCCTATTATGACATGAAGTTGAAAATGCGGACAATATCTTAAATATGTCTAATTTTGAGGCTTAACCCCTTCTTACCCGTTGGGTATCGTTACAACAGTCGTTTCGATTATTTATAAAAATATAACAACAATGCTCTTTTTACACACAAACACATTATGGACATAAATCACTTACCTAATAAAAGGCATAAATGCCTTAACAAACAACATAGAATACTTTCTGTATTGTGGAAGAAAATTAAAAATTGCGAAGGATATCGCCATTTTCCTATTGAAATAGGCAAGATACTATTTTGGTAAAAACAGAGGAACTATCAATAATACAAAACCATGCATTCTTAAATCTATCGCGACTAGTCATTCAACTTAAAATTAAAAATACTTTGGTCGTTGTGCCATTTTTTTAAGGTTTAGGATTTTTACGATTTTTTTATATTTTATTTATTTTTTCTTAGTATAGAGCCGTCGCAGATGGTGGTGTCGGTGTCAGTCAGCTGATTACAGCGTAGATACGGCTATTATCTGGAAACAAAAATTATATTAACTAATCTTTCCAACCAATTGGACAATGTACCTATAACTAATGGATATATTTCTCTATTATGGGCCTGGTCGTATTTTGTCAAAACCAATATTATATATTTGACTTTGAGGTGCAGTTAGCGAAAGTCCCAGAGGGTTCGATTCCTGCTGTGAGGCAGCTCGAAAGATAGTACACTGAATCTAAGTTTTTTGGTGTTTATTGAGTGATTATATTATTTACTATATAAAGAACAGGATTTATTTTATTTTTGTCACTCAATAAACACAAAAAAACTTAGCTTAGTAATGCAACCAGTGTCTTTGGGACGTTTCCTACCGGTATTGACATGGATCTGTTGAGCTACCTTTAGACTGTTTGCAACCGTCTGCAGTTAGCTCAATTGTTTCCATTTCCATACTATTGTTCATACTAGTTTTTTTCTATTCCTTGATTGTAATTTTCGTTAATTATAAACTACTCAGTACCTAGTCTCTCCTCCTTCGTCGAAAATGCATTCTACAATGTTCACGAATTTTTACAATAAATTGTAATTAATGTAATGTATCCCTAATGTTTTATATTGTTTTGTAAATTTAATTTATTATAATTTAATGACCGACCAATAAAACTCTTACAAACAAATTGATTTTTCTGATTATTCTGATAACTCAGCTTCATAACTTCTTCTTATGTTATAATATGAACTCACATGTCTCAGTTAGTTTTCTTAGCGTCCTTGGTCTCCTCCTTAGGCTGTCCCTTGCCCAGCAGCTTGGCCAGCGAGTCCCAGATGCCCCCCAGGAAGAGGGCACAGAACAGGTTCTCGAAGGGCACGAAGGGATCGTGGATGCCCAGCAGGATCGATGACAGCTGGGGAGAGCACGCTTTATTGGTAGACACCGCGTAGAATCAAGTAGGTTTCAATGATAGTGTTTTACTGCCTGTGAATTTTGCCCTTTTGTAGATAACTAGCGACCCGCCCCGGCTTCGCACGGTTTTATTTTATGCATAAACCTTTCTCTTGAATCACTCTATCTATTATAAAAACCGCATCAAAATCCGTTGCGTAGTTTTACAGATTTAAGCAGTCAAAGAGACATAGGGAAATAGGGACAGAAAAAGAGACTTTGTTTTATACTATGTAGTGCTGATGATGGTACGAAATTCATCGAGTACTCGCACTTGACCGGTTTAATTGCGGTAATATAATTGTAAGTTTATGTCAAATATATTTCACCTATACTTACAATCACACTTGACATAAACTTACAATTATCGTAATTAAACCGGCCAAGTGTCAAAAAATTCCACATAACACCATCTTGAGCCCTTCATAACCAGTCCACTATTAGGTATAGTGGACTGTTGATTATTTTGGAAA
Source organism: Eupithecia centaureata (assembly GCA_944547425.1). NCBI lineage: Eukaryota > Metazoa > Arthropoda > Insecta > Lepidoptera > Geometridae > Eupithecia > Eupithecia centaureata. The sequence continues at coordinate 13,334,013 of OX155691.1, forward strand.
CAACCTTGTAATAAATTGTTGAAAATATATTTTCAATAATAAATTGTTGAAAATATATTTTCAATAATTTATGCTTTACTTTTTTAGCTCTTCTTTTCTAGTCCTGTATAATTATTTTCCTTAAAGTTTTTTCTGTACCTACCTACTTTCGCTTCAACACTTAGGTATGCATATTATGCATATTTTATTCTAAGGGTAGAACAAGTTACCTTGAAGTAGACGAAGAAGATGACGATCCCGAAGTAGACGAGTGCGTGCGGCGCGGAGATGAGGTCCGTCTTCTTATCCAGCACGAAGATGATGGAGGCCACCAGCGAGGCCTTCGTGTAGCTGGAAACATACATTGGCATTTAAATAAATAAATAATAATTCCGGACAGTCCTAAATTGCTACTTAACCCTCGAGCCTCTCAAGTATTTGCCCGCAATGCGCGCCGCTCTCGTTATCACTAGGTACATACATAGTATAAAACAAAGTCGCTTTCTCTGTCCCTAAGTCCCTTTGAATGCTTAAATCTTTAAAACTACGCATCGGATTTTGATACAGTTTTTTTTTATAGATAGAGTGATTCAAGAGGAACGTTTATACGTATAGTAAAACCGTGCGAAGATGGGGCGGGTCGCTAGTACAGAAATAAAAATAAACTACACTCATGGACTCATGGATTAGAAGAACAGTTCATCAATCGAAAAAATAGTACCACTTGTACCTAGTTACGTTATTTTGTTAATTATTTGCAGTAGTTAAAAATTTGACTGGTCCAGTGCTTATTTTGTAAGCCTAAAGAAATAAAGTTATTGATATCTGACTTCTGAAAAAACAATTAAGTTAACTGCAGAATAGTGCAGAAGGTTGTAAAAAAGTTTAGAGGTAGCTCAAATTTAAAAACACGATTTAATATTGCGTCGTCAGTTTGACCTAAATAGGCCGCTAACGCCCTCCAATAACCCTCTTATACAGTCGACTACCCCTAATTCTAATAGAGTAGCTATCCACTAGTTCACTCGTATGGAAAACACCTATAGGCACAGTTATTTCACTAGCCACCGATTCAGCTCGTCTTTTGTCCCGGATATATTTAGAACAGACAGACGTTTAGATATTCCAAACATTTGGTCTCTCAATTAATAAACCGTCTCGAGAGATTGACCGTCAAATTTTTTGCTCGAAACCGTTATGCTTCTACAGTAGTAGAAAATTAGACCTACATTTGACTCTACCAATAGTAGCAACAAGAGAGTGGTTGGAACGGTGGAATGGTTGTGCAACAAGAGAAACATTATTTTTATTATATTTAAAAGAGATACGAAGTTGCTCTTGGTGGTCACCAAACACTGTTTAGTTTACCAAAATCTTGTCTATTTATAAAGTATGAATACAGTGACAGCGCTATTAGCTATAAGCGCTAGATTCACCACTTGTTTTATCATATACTTAAGTAGGTAATTACGTTAAATAAAGGAGTTTCCAAAATTCATACCTAACATAAGCTTTTTTAATGCATCTGTAGTAGTTTTATTTTATGTCAAGTTGAGGAAAAGATAGGTACGAAGTTGCTCTTTGCTTTCATATAATATCTTCCTTTAATAGACAAAATTAAATTACTACAGACTAGGTAGCGCTTAAATGGCGCTGAATACTCACAAGCTGGGCTGCATGGTCTCCATGGCGGTGGGCGTCCAGGCTCCGCGGATGAGCCGTGTAATAATATGATAAGTGACAGCGCTAGTGTAGCTCTAGGGAGCACCTCAATGCAGCTCTGAATACTCACAAGCTGGGCTGCATGGTCTCCATGGCGGTGGGCGTCCAGGCGCCGCGGATGAGTCGCTCCAGCAGGCGGGAGAAGCCAGCGCCGTTGCCCTTTAGCGTTCCTGGAATTAAAAAATAATGCTGAACAATCCACAAAGCATCATCTAGACCCAAGCTACGTAGGGCATGTGTTAAGGGTACTAGATGACTGATATTTAAATCAAAACACTCAGAACCCAGTAACGAATATTTGAAGAACGTACAAACATTTGTCTCATGGCGGGAATCGAACCCGCAATCTCCTGCGTCGCAATGAACGAACGAATGAACACTTTATTTTACTAGAAAGTAACATAACTACAATTTAAATTAATAACTAAAAAACTTAAACACACACTTAGTAAAAAGTCGGCCTTATAGCTGAAAGAGATTTCTCCCAGGCTACCAATGTGCCCGAAATCAGCCATTGATGCTGCTGGGCAATCGCCTCCAGCTTTATTGTTAGAGCCTAGCTCTAAAGAAGTATGTAGCTCTTCAGCTGTTGCTTACCAACAATGATCATTATAACCCAGGCGTTAGGGTACAGTTTCCCGGCGTGGCTGACTCCGTCGTAGACCTTCTTGGCCCGGTATATCTCCTTCATGGCGGAGGCCACTACCTTCACTGGCAGGAACTTGGCCACCTTGTAGCCAACGTCGAACGGCATGTAGAACACGACGTACCTTAGGGATGAACAAATAAATGATTTATTTCAGGCAACAATGGGTCCATAGATCGTCGAGTTACTTAGACTTGATAACACTAATAAATAAAAAAAAGGAAACAACTAATAGGCAGTAGGTTCCTTCATGCATTGATCACCCTCCGCATAAAGGAATTCCAGAGTGGAGATGAGAGGCACTCATAAAGTACAGTAATTATAAAATACGTAGATAGTAAAGTAGTAAGTAGTTTTTTCTTAAAGGTAGATGAGCCATTTGAGGCCCTTCCCTGGGCAATCTTCTCAAAGGACTCGTCTCCACTGGGGGACGCGGACAGGTGGGACAGAGAAAAGAAATAAAAGTGTTCACTTTCGCTCGCTCAGTCCAGCGAGCCCTATCTACGGGCTTCCATGTTGGGATTAGAATTTTGTGCGCGTCCGAAATGGTAATAGGCCCACTAGCTGGTTGTGAAACTGTATACCTACAAACTAAAGAGTTACAATATGTAATGGAATTTCAACAGAAAATTTAATATCTCATCGTTCATTGTTGTACCCTACTTATCTTTGTAATCTATTCTAAATAAATTATTTTGTATTTTTTTTTTAATAGCGGTAAATAGATAAGGAAAAAACAGGGTAGGGACAAATGGGAAATCATCGTCATTTGGGGCCGTGTCCGTGGCAATGGCGAAGGTCTGCCTATGATGCTGATGGTTATGCATAACCATGGGTTCGATCAGACTGTACAAATACACGCGATTGCGCCAGTTCTAAATTATATCAAATCTGTACTTTATAATAGTTAGGAGCCCGTAGAAAATAATATTTACCTACTGTTTACGAAGAATAAAGGATTGCAAAAGCGCCAGTATTATTTTCCTAGTACACTTCCCTCGCCCCTCGCTCTTGGACACGTAAAGCCAAATCGCGCGATACAAGACACGCTTCAAAATCGCAACGGGGAAGCTTAAATCTATGCTGAAGTAGTTGGTAAGTCCATACCACGCGATGGTGCCGATGAGCAGCTGCGGCGTGTTCTTGAGCGGAGCCAGGATGGGCTCGCCCAGCAGACCGTTCACGATCATGCCTCCGGAGAATATCATCAGCATCGTGGACAACCAGCACGAGAGCGGGTGCTTGCGGGAGAACGTCTGCGCGCCTGGGGATACCACGTTAATAAATAGAAAATCATTTATTGCCTAAAAGTTTGATAACCTAAACTAGTATTGAACACACAAATAAACAAACTAATCATTGGCAAAGTGAGTAGATTCAGCAATGTGCAGGAAGCATGTGGCGTTGATTTTAAATTCCCTCGGTAGGTGGAGTGGTGGTTACCAAAGAGTTATGGGACAGCGAGTTTAACCTAGTTCAGTTGTACCTTAGTTCCTACATATACTTGTTTATCTAAGTATTGTACGTCGATAATTAATTAATAAACCGACTTATTTACCTATCTAAGAGGTACAACCAAACTCAGTCTGCAGTTTGCATACGGATACCTACTTCTATATGTACCTTTACCTACGTTTACATTTTAAATAGGTAGGTACTGCTGGACACACACAGCATCATCTAGCCCCAAGATCGGTAGAGCTTGTGTTAAGGGGAGACTAGGGATGAAAGTAACATTTTTTTTTCTGATTATCTCAGATGCCTTTGTGAATATCAAAATACTAATCCTAGCACATGATAGATCAGTCTTTCGGCTTTAGAATCTTTAGAAATTTCATTAAATTTCATTGGTAAGTAGTAGAGATTTGGAAAAAATGTAACAAATAAAACATTTGGAAATACATAGTTACAACCATCCCTAGGGATATTTGTCACGAATATTTGGAATTATATGTTCGAATTATTATTAATAAAAATTATTAATTATTATTGTTAATGGTATCTAATTTAATGGAAGAATAAAATGTACCTACTCGCATAATATTCGTACGACTGCCTGCATATGTTACACGCGAAGATGCTAAAAATAACCTAACATGCTAAGTTTTATTAACAGTACCTAGTAGATTACTTACCTACCCACGTATCTAGTGAGTAGGATGGTAATTCTTAGCGAACAATGATGGCGACTCATTAAGTAAGTACAGTACCTAATTCAGAGGAGACCGTAGTTTTTTAGGCGCATCTCAATAAGATAGCTGGACATAAGTGATACCAAAATGAAACCTAAATTAGTGGCGCGTTATCTTAGATAAAATCCCCCAGGTAACAAATCCAGGTAAAAAAGGGGACAAACATTTAGGTACAGTGCAATAGTCATAGACCCATAAAGGGATGTAACTGATGTAAGCGAACATATTTTTTTTGCATTTTGAGCAGTGCTTTCAATGTGGTCCCTATAAAAGATTTAATTTTACTTTCTTATTTGGCTAAAATATATAGATTCTAACAAAAGTCCCGTAGTAATTTACCTAAAAAACTTGTGGAAATTTACTGGCAAGTATTACTTAAATCCAAAATTGGAGTGCGCAAACATGAGCCATGTTTTTTTTTCAGATCCTACTCGATTACAAAAATATTTTTTTTTAGGAACGGCGATACATTTTTTACTCGTTTACTTACCTACTCGTTTTAAAAAATATTTTCTAACTCAACATAGGTAAAGTGATAATTGCATTATTATCTTTAAATATAACAATATGATTCATGATCATGATGATATAATCATCAGCCTGCATTCGTCCACTGCTGGACATAGGCCTCCCGTAAATTATGATTGCTCATGGCTCAAACAATCAAAACAAAAACAAATGTTTTGTCAGCTAGTATGATTGACCACGCCACGCGATTCACTGTGCGCCTATGTTAGCTCTACAAAATAGCGCGGCTTCGTCCGCGTGTAAACCAAGCGTTTCACTGCAGTACCTACTGGTCGCGAATACCTACCACTTACTTAAATTATGTAGGCCTTAGGGTCAGACCGACCTAACGTACAAAGAGCTCTTTATTATTTTGTAGTTAATAAAATATTTTTGATTTAAAACGTGTTGGTAGTTAAACCTAGTTTTTTTAATTGTAGGTTTTCTATTATGTCGAATTGAAACGAATGCAAGCTTTTAATTCTTTGGACTTTTAATGTGTTTTCAAATTTTCATGGATAAATAAGCCATTTTATTTTATGGGAAAATTGTACTATCATTATCAAAATGACGTATGTCGTAACAAAACAAAATTGTTAATTTCGCACTTTCAAATTGTGGCTCGTTGGTCTAGGGGTATGATTCTCGCTTCGGGTGCGAGAGGTCCCGGGTTCAAATCCCGGACGAGCCCGTAGTAATCTTACGTAGTTACTATTTCTTTTTTTTTTCTGAAATTTATACCACGAAAATCCTGGAGAAAAGTAACAAAACATTTTCTTTTTTAACTTTTGTTTATGTTTACCAAATGAATCTAGACGATCTTAAAGAGTACGCCATCTGTGTTCAGTTCGTTGAATTAAATAGCTAATGGTAAAGATTGTAGAGCAGTGTGGTTCTGCTAACTTATCAGCGGTTATATCTGATATGAAAATAAACTGTGGAAACAAAATGCTGAAATTTAAAAGGCAATCATTGACAAATTAAAATGACGGCAAATGCAATTTTATTACCGTCTCGCTTCAATGCTCTACCATAATGGCCCACATAATAAAATAGTCATAGAGTCATGTTTATTTCATAGTTAAATGCTCTACCATGTCTTAGAAGAAAATCTCGTTTGATAAGATATTATCTATTTTTGTTTTTAAACATTTTTCTCCTTGTAAAATTGAACCGGATCCGGTCCTATCCGAGACATTCAAAATAACATTAGTAGAGCAGGATTCTCAGATGTGGCTACCGGGAAGCGAAGGCTAAAAATAAACCGGCCTGTGTCTTTATTTAGTACATTTCGGGCTATGGAGTTACCTGCACAACAAAAAAGGATGGAAAAGGAATATTTACAATGCAGTATTCTCTAAATGATCTGTTTCTGCATTAATAAATAACTTACCAGCTCCTAAATCCTCTCTGACTGCAAGAGCGCACAATAATGAGTGCGCTACGTCGAAATATGGAAACATTTTGAGTTTTATGACCTGGTTGGCCAGGTCTAGGAAGGCTTCGGGATCCATGGTGTTAGTTTATTGTATTATCACGTCTATGGAAGGCACAACTAAACACCGACGATGTGACTGACGCGTGCCGCGACCGACCGCGGGCGAAGCTGCCGCGAGACTGGCGGGCGGAGGGGGAAGGTAGAGATAGCTCTTGCTTGACTAATAACCGCCCGCAGAATATTTTGGTCAGAAGCGTTCGAATTCAAACACGTGTCTCACGGGTATCGATCGAACTGAAGAAAGTGATTTGTTGTTGCCTGGGGCAACGGTCGCCAACTGTTTCATAATTTTGATGTCTACTTTCAAGTTTCCGTAGTGTAGCGGTTATCACGTGTGCTTCACACGCACAAGGCCCCCGGTTCGATCCCGGGCGGAAACAGCTTTGTTTTTGCATTTTGTCGGTTATTTTGAAATCGAGCAATTGACTAGATTTACTTTTATTAATTTAAGTTCAACCATATACCTATACTATAGTTGTTTGTCTATGACTATAGTTATCATCACACAATTTTCGTGAACCAAATATATGAAATTACAATTAAGTAAGATATAGGTAAGATTATTATTACACATGTTGAAGACATTTTCGTTTGACTATAGTTTAAAACTTTAGACAATGCACCTGTCACTGCTTTTATTTATTTGAATTATTATTCTAAATGATAATGGTATTAACTATACATATGTATAACCTCCACCAGTATACCTATTCCAACCACATTTGTTGTCGAAGGTAAAATAGAGAAAAATTACGACACATCTAATGCAGAAAATATTTGAAATTCATTCAACTTCAATTAATTTTATTTTTTTGAGGTTGCCAGGCTATTTTATTATCTAATCTATCCTGTACAAAAAAATCCTAAGTGCTTGGCCTGTTGGAGAGGAGTGCGCCCAGAATGCATTAATTTCCAATTTCAATACGTTGACCTAAATATAAGCTTGTATTTCGATCACCAGTGGACTCTATTAGAAGTTTGGTAAGATCTTTATAAGTTGAGACCTAATTATTAGTTATTTTCAAACTGCTTACCTAGGTGCATGGTTAATGTATTTACAGTTCGAGATTCCAACACTTTGAATCAGAGTTATGGAGCCCATCGTTGAACAATAGCAGATAATATTTAATAATGTACCTACTAACAAAAGTATGAGAGGTTTTGAACGTTATTTAGGTAGAAATAGAGTCACAGTCGATTAATTTACGACAATGCTTATGGAATAAATTATCTAAAAGCTAACCAACTGAATGCAGGTCGCTGAACTAAAAAGGCAGAAATGCAACGCCCTACTTTCTGGACACAGCAAAGTCTACGTAGAATGTGCCGATCGATCTTGCTCAGGTGAAATAAAAGCAGACAGCTAGCAAAGGAAGGAGCGAAACAGACTACAACAAAACAAGACATTAAGGCTATGTCCCCAGTAGGCAAACTGTGAGCGGCCGACTGAGTAGTGGCGAACTGAAATTTGAGTTAGCTGCAAACTAAGATCAATTTTCGTGCGTCATAAGCAAACAAACCATATCGCCGCCGCCGACTGGAACCGGTTTTGGTGGGAGTCGGCCGCTCACTGAGATAGTCGGCGCGCGTAACGCTGCAAACTGCGTACAGTGAGCGCAAAATTAGCAAACTGTGGACACTCCATTTCAAATATATGGAAGGGCGTACTAAATCGATACGCCGCAAACTCAGTCGGCCGCCAGTTTGCCTACTGGGGACACAGCCTAAGGCTCAATTTACACCGCCGCGGAATGGAAGCGTCAATTTCGCCTCATGACGCAGGAAGTCGCGGGAATGCTCGAGAATCCGCTGGAATGCTCGAGCATTCCCGCGCAACCTGTTTCGTAAACGCCCCGCACTACTGTGACCGACCTGCGAGCGACTCCCCCGCTCGCGCGAGTTACCGCGGATTCCACAGACGGCACCGGAGAATTCTCGAGAATGCGCGAGGATTCCGCGGAAGACGCGCGTCAAATTTTTTGGCTCGATTTTAGTTTGTGTGTTATGCAATTGATATAAAGTTCATTATGCTATGTACAATTTCGTCGCTTCCGTTCCATTCCGCGGCGGTGTAAATTGAGCCTTAGTGCCTCAAGAATACCTACTACTCATGAACACCAAAAACTACGGGAGCGTCGAACAGGCTGCACATTGACGATTGAGGAAAACGTTTTAACATAGGTAAGTATGTATTTTTTCTTCGATCAAAATTGTATCCCTTGTGGACTACTATTTCCTTGTTTGTATTCCAAGGCGTTTCCTTGCAACAAACACATAATTATGTCTTTTAAAAGGTCTTTCAAGAGCCAATAGAAAGTGTCGTTTGTAGGGTCAGTGTTAAATAAACAACTCAAGTCATATCAAAATTAATAAAATTATATTCATAACATCACTATAAAAACATTGTAAATTCATTTCAATATTCAGTTAAAACTAGCACGAAGTGAGTACATGATGTGGACAGGACTAATATGCACAGTTACAATTTCAGTCTTTTAGAGCGTACATTACACAGCCAAATCTTTGGAAGTCCGAAGTTCTACAATAAACATATCTTCAAGGCACCAGGAATTATTATAACATCGTAAACAAGTACTTATATTAAACTTTTACTCCATTAGTTTTAACATTAAACTTTGGTCAATAGTCCAAAACAATAAAAAAACATTTTATCGCGCAATTTCCAAAGCAAACAAGGTCTTTCCTTAAAAGTGTAAATTATGTTCGAGCTTTTAGTGTATTTACTTTCTACACGCAGAGATTTATCATAACAATTAATAAAAACCAGCTCAAAGTAAACCTATCAGGGCCCGAATTCTACTAAATAAATCGCTTCAGATTACAATAGTATCGTGTTAAAACTCTTTTATTATTCTACTAGCACAAACTTTTTAAGGTTCATAGCTGTGACGATTACGTTTATGACTACCGATTTGATATTCTAATCAGATATTAAAGTATCTTCAAGCGCAAAAAATAGTAGAATACCAAATGCAAAAATGTCATTTTAGCCATCCTGATAGTATGACGCTATTGAGACCTTTGTTTTGAAAGTAGTGGAATTCAGCCCCAGATCTGATGTATGTTTTAGTTTAATAACTGGATAACATGACAATTCGCATAATTCGCGATTGTTTTTATTATGTAATAGCATATCTTTCTTTGCCATGGACACTGAAATACCTCCAGGCCATTTTCAAATATTTTAAATTGGAAATATTGCTCAAAAAGGAACTACGAGTTGACAGCATTCGAGCGATCGCTACGTATTTACAAAATTACAAGTCAGATCTACACATATTGGTGAGAAAATAGAAAAGAAATCACGTTCAAAATAAAATTAATAGATAGAATGAAACTTAAATAACTAAATAGATTGATAGACCTCATCGATTATTATTATTACATACGAATAGAATGAGCAGAACTATAAGACTATAGTTAGACAATTAATAATATAAATAGGTACAAAGTTACCAATGCTTCTCACTTAGCTTCTTATTCATATTTAATCTGAAACAAAAAACATTAGTGTCAGGAATTTCAGAATATATTAATTAGATAACAAACAGGTCTTCCAACAATGCTGTGTGTTTTGGAACACATATAATATTACCGTTTTGCATACAAACAAAACGGATATTATGTGTGTGGAGAAACACACAGCATGAACAAGGTGCTTGCTGGTGTTGGGAGACACTATGAAAAGATATTGACAGCCGCTCAAGATGACATTCTGGATCGGCTACTTCCTGCAAAGAGTATGGGCTCGAGACAGACTGGAGGTCGGTAAAGTTTACCTAAAACCTACTATCTAAAGGCAAATAGTACAAACCATGTCAATAAAATAATTTTATTTTTTATGAAATTAACTAAGAAACAAAATAGTTAGTCACATTATTATAAAAATTATAAATACGAAAGTTTGGATGAATGGATTGATATTTGTTACTTCTAAACGCCGAAACTAAAGAACGGGTTGGCTTGAAATTTGTGTGATGAAAAGCCCACGCTTTTCACCAATTTTCACACGGGTTAAGCCGCGGAGCGCAGTTAGTAATGACCGACGAATGAAGACATAAATCACTTGTTCAACAGGCCGCGTTCCTGAGGTTTCGACCAATTATGTGCGAAACTGTGCAATTTGATCGTGTTTTCACATTAATGGAACCAAAGAAATAATGTTGAAATTAGTACTGAGATCTAGATCTAGTTGATACACAATATGTGAGGGCGTTCTCTAAAAGTCTCCACACACTGAAGCCGTCGCCGGAGCGGAGGCGAAAGCGTGTCGGTTTTTCCTATGGCACCGCGCCGCCACCGCCTGCGGTGTGTATGTAGGCTTTCATATGATTCAATAGAATACAACTCGCCTTCGCCTCCGCTCCGCCTCCGGCTTCAGTGTGTGGGGACCTTTAGTAGATTAAATAATATAATAGGTATGTAAGAGTAAGTACCTTGTTGTTGTTAGAATGAATTGTTTGTGGTAAGCACCCTGGCCGGAGCGGCTTCGCTTGCGGCCAGCCGGTCGCGGTGCGGGCCTGTCGACACACCTCATATATCAATCAGAACATAAAATATAATAGAAAAGAATATTTTTTATTTGTGTACAGAATAAAACTTTATTAACAAACGAAAATTACATTTTATTTATTCTGGTAAAGGAGATTATATATTTTTATATTCAGGAACAATGAAGAAATATAAAAAATTCAAACTAGTAACTATACACAATTTAAACCATTGAGCTAACTGCAGATGGTTGCAAACAGTCTAAAGGTAGCTCAATTGATCCATGTCAATACCAGTTCTTGCGTCCCCAAGACACTGGCTGCATTACCACGCTTAGGCAAACACATACATACTATGATGTATATATATTTATATGTGATATACCTATGTATGTGTGAGTGCACTCATTTTAGTGTAATTGATACTGAGTAAAATATAATATGTGGGTACTTGAGTAAAAATGGTGATGACAACTACCCACAATCTTCAGTCCTGATTTCCCCAGTAAGTCCATAACACATACATAAAGTCATAAAGTTCCGCGAACATTACCTTTCTTTTTGTTGGTCGCACTCCTGACCGTCCGCCCGTTACCTGAAAACAAAAAGCATGGTTGGATTACCGACGCGAACTCAGCGTGCGATTTCGCAATATACCGACCAAGTTAAAGATACAATGGCCTATTTGACGTTCTGCAGCACACACAAACTTACCTCAACTGAACTAAGTTATTTCATTTAAAAAAGTTATTTCGTAAGAATATAATTACTTTTGAAATTGAATGTTTGCTAAATGTTTTGTACTTTTTTTTGAATTGTTGTGTCTATGTAGTTGTATATGTGGGTGTCTGTGGAAACAAATAAAAATTTTATCTATCTAATCTATCATACATTTCCTTTCTCTGAAGGTATTCGTAATGAATACATCCGACAGAGAACCAAAGTTATCGACATAGCTCAAAGAATTAGCAAGTTGAAGTGGCAGTGGGCCGGCCATATCGCGCGAAGAACCGACAACCGTGGGGTTAACGTGATCTTGAGTGGAGACTGCGACTCGGCAAACGTAGTGTAGGACGCCCTCCGGCCAGGTGGGATGACGATCTGAGAAGGACTGCTGGCAGATGCTGGATGCGTTAAGCTGAAAACAGGACGCTATGGCGCTCATTGGAGGCCTATGTCCAGCAGTAGACTAATATAGACTGATGATGATACAATTTCCTACCGATTTTGCTCTCTCTTTTGGGCGTCCGCTCTCTCTCCCTCTCGATGAAGTTGTCGGCGACCTGTTTGGCCTTGTCCCGGGGCGGCGAGGCCTCGTCGCAGGTCGCGTACTCTGAGCCGCAGGGACTGGCCAGCGTGTCCCGGAACTTGTCCAGCTGAGAGCGGCCCGCGCCCGGGATGCCGCTCATGTCGTGCTCTTCCAACTCTCTCTTCACCTCGGGTTTGAGGACTGAGTCGGGATCTGGGGAAATCACATATGATATTCACAATAGAAATACAAGAAACAAGAACAAATTACGCATCCCTTCATTTAGACTACGAAAACTGAGGAAATCATTTATGGGTAATTGTGAGCGCTTCTATAATAAGCTATCATCTGTAGCAACTGAACTTTCTATTCGTAGATTTAAACAGTACATAAAACTAAATCTTATCAAGAAGGCATATTACTCCATAAATGATTACATCAATGACGTTAGTGCTTGGCCAGATGTCGCTCAGTTCTACACCGACAATAGTATGTAATTAGCAAACATGTATTAGACACATAAGTTATACACGTGCTAGTGGTTTCTATTTCGCCTCTTCTACTAGTGGACAAAAGATTGAAGCGAACTGAAAGTCAATTATCACTTTATTTCTTATATTATTTTAATAATTATGTACCTATAGTATTAAATTTTACTTGTCTAAGTGCTTATTTTGTAAGCCTAAAGAAATAAAGATATTGATTTACTATATAAAGATTTTATTTCCGAGACGTTACCAAAAGGCTCTATTGGAAGACCAGCGTTGGTTGTACGTAAATACACAGCTCATACTGAGACAGGGACCGTTTTGTGACTCAAGCAAACTTTTATTTTATAGTTACTGCATTCTTTTTTTCTTAATTTTATGTTTGACTTACAAATAAAGTTTTTCTATTTCTATATTTAGATAGGGTTGAAGCGAAGCGTGACCCGAGAACTGGTGAGTATCTGGTGTAGCGCATCAGCACTGCCATACAAGGGGGAATGCAGCCAGTGACTTGGGGACGCGATGACTGGTTACAAATCAGATAAAGTTCAACTGATCCACATAAATATAGTTAAATAATGCTGGACAATCCACACAGCACCATCTAGCCTCAAAGTAAGCTACTCAAAGCTTGTGTTATGGGTACTAGATAACTGATACGTTGAATACTTTACATATACATAGGTAGATATTTTTTATTAAGTATACCTCTACATAGAAGAACCCAGACCAACGAAACAAATTTCTACAGATCGTATACAAATTTATTCCGAGGCGGAAATCGAATCCGCGTCGCAGGCGGACTCGCGACGACGCGGACTGTATTTTAAATGTTGGAAAAGAGACGATAAGTTTTATCGTCATTATAAACAAATCCACAACTGGTACTAAAGGTATGGCGCTCATTGGGGGAGGCCTATATCCAGCAGTGGACTAATATAGGTTGATGATGGTTATGATGGTACTGAGGACTCTGTAGGTGTCTAAATGCCGCCACACAGAAGCCGTGGCCGGGCAAGAGGCGAAGGTGTGCGGGTATTGGCACCGCACAGCCACCGCCTCCGGTGTATGTGTAGTCTTTCATATGATTCAATAGGATACAACTCGCACGCCTTCGCCCCCATCACGGTTAAATCGTACCTGTGAGTAAGGCCCTGGTATCGAGGTGGTTGTGTCCCGCCTCTGGCGTGGAGCTGGATACGTGAGAGAAGTCGTCTCCGTTGAGGCTCCCGTTGAGCCGGGCCGGGGGGCTCTCCTGCAGCGTCGCGTCGCAGCGAGCCTCCGAGCTCTTCGGGCTGACCGCGTTTGTGAGCTGCCGGGGTGCAAGTTTGAAGAATGAATTCCAAATACAAACGTAATACTATTATTGTGAGCTGCCAGGTACAAATGCGAGGGATGAATTCCAAATACAAACGTACTACTAATATTGTGAGCTGCCGGGGTGCAAGTTCGAAGGATGAATTCCAAATACAAACGTACTACTAATATTGTGCGCTATCAGGGTACACATTCGAATGATGAAATCCAAATACAAACGTAAAACTAATATTGTGAGCTATCAGGGTACACACACATTCGAATGATGAATTCCAAATACAAACGTAAAACTAATATTGTGCGCTATCAGGGTACACATTCGAATGATGAATTCCAAATACAAACGTAAAACTAATATTGTGCGCTATCAGGGTACACATTCGAAGGATGAATTCCAAATACAAACGTAATACTAATATTGTGAGCTGCCCCAGGGTACAAATGCGAGGGATGAATTCCAAATGCAAACGTAATACTAATATTGTGAGCTGCCAGGTACAAATGCGAGGGATGAATTCCAAATGCAAACGTAATACTAATATTGTGAGCTGCCAGGTACAAATGCGAGGGATGAATTCCAAATACAAACGTAATACTAATATTGTGAGCTGCCAGGGTAAAAAGTCGAAGGATGAATTCCAAATACAAACGTAATACCAAAATAATAAGTCATAGTATATTTCCATAGTTTTAGGCTGTTTTCGTGTATGAGTCGCTCCATGCTGTCGTCTGTATGTGAGTACGTACAGTGTAGCAGGCATCGTCGTCGCTAGTCGTGTCGAGGTCTGCCGTCATGCGGTCTATGAGTCACTCCATGCTGTCGTCTGTATGTGAGTACGTACAGTGTAGCAGGAATCGTCGTCGCTAGCCGCGTCGAGGTCGGCCATCATGCGGTCTATGAGTCGTTCCATGCTGTCCTCTACGGAAGCCGGGCTTCCATCCTGGTCACCGTGCTTCGACCTTTTCACCACCTGCAACCAAAGATAATATAGATTTTTAAGTTCATTTTCAAAAAATTTACTTGATATGTATAAGCGTAAAAGTGCCGTGCTTATTTAAAAGACTTCAAAAGACTACTCGGAACTGACCAAACTAAAGTCCACTGTTAATGTAGACTCCAAATAATTTCATCCAACTCAGTTCACGAAATCACATTCAATTTTTGTCCTTTCTGAATGACGCAATCATTGCTATCTATAAGTTATTTTATACCTAATTGTAATTATTGTGATGCACATAAAAGTTAAAAAAAGATAAATTGCACAATAAAACGATAAATGATCTGTTCGTTGACGTCAGAGAAAACAGTTCATTCTTAATTCGATCTGGGTTCAACAATATTCACAGATATCAGCTGTTACAATTTCGGGGTTCTGTAGTATAAACATAAGAATAGACAAAAACAGAGTAGAAGGGAAACTTCGAACGCGCTCAAGGTCACGATATTAGCCTACGCGATTATGCATGTTAGACGTGCAGTAGGGCTGTCACAGCCGGCGACGCCGCACGCGGATGGCGGCGTTTGGGACTAGATCAAAGAAGAGTCCCTTCTACCCAGTTATTATTAATCCTTATGGTATAAAAGACGGTCTGATACTTCGTTACCTTACACTAGACTTCACTAGAGGATTCGATCGCGTATACGTAGCGCTTTAATGTAAACACAAATTATACATAGAAATAAAATTAAAGTAGAAAATCAGTTTTGTTGCGCACATTGTAAGTCATGCCATAGACCCAAAGCTAAGCTAACAAACTTTAACTACTTACATTCAATTGTCGTTCTAAATAAAACTTTTAACTTTTCTGAACACTCAACACAAATAAAATCATGGTAAATATTCTATTTTAAATGACTTTACTGTAGTTCTGAAGTCTACTGACATGACATGTCATAAATGAAGGCAATGTCAGGAAACAAAATTTTTCAAATCACACTATCCTACTAATGTTTCTGATCATACTAAGATTATAAACGTGAAAATTTGTAAATATGAATTGATGTTTGTTAGTCTATCACGCAAAAACTACTGAACGGATATGGATGAAATTTGACACAGAGATAGATTATAGTCTGGTATAACACATAGGCTATATTTTACCCCGGAATTCCCACGGAAACGGGAATTACCGCGGGTGAAACCGCGAGGTGCTGCTAGTCACTACATAGTATAAAACAAAGTCGCTTTTTCTGTCCCTATTTCCCTATGTCCCTTTGACTGCCTACACGGAGAAAAAAATGGGTTACAAGAATACAAGATCGAATGGTAATCACATAAAAATGTTGCGTCTACACAAAAAACTGTTGCGTCTACTATAAAATAGTATTCTTTATTACATTTTCTGTTACCATTAAATACTTTTCGTTCACTTTACAAAAAGATATCGTATTTTCCAAATAACCAGAAATTTTTGTTACAACTACTTAGCTTAGTATAATAACTACTAGAAATATTGTTAATTATATGATTAATTTTAGTAGGCCACCTATCCACGGGGGATTGAGGCGGGAGGGAGGGGGTCATCAGTCAGTAGATATTCGTTCGCCATTTCTTGTTTTCGTCGAGAGTTCGAATGTGACTGTACAAGTAGGTAAGTGTTTTGTGAATTTGAAGTGTGATGGACTATGAAGGAATAAGTGAAAGCTTTGCTTTAAAGGTGTGGGGAACAGACAATACACAGAAATATTCAGGTAAGTAGCAGTGCCATAATTATTAAATTACCTGCCCTATAATATGTTGTTTGTACGCGTCGTGAACCTGCCTGCCCGGTCGTAGAGACAGTGTTATTATTTTCGAAGTTCTGTCCTGCGTGACTTGATCAAAAATGTAGATCAATCTCCGAAGTCGTGACTGAGCGCATATTCCATCGAGGTACGGGCAGTAGGTAAGGGTTGGGCTGTAGGTACCCAGTTGACGGGCCGGCGGCGGTGGCGGAGCCCCGGGACATCTCGCATTCTGTCAGTTTGCCCACGAGCGTAGATACCAAAGCGCCCGGCCCGGGGCAGGGCGGCGGCGCGCCCGTATCAGTGCCGATCCACACTCCCATCTTGGGGGGCATAGCCGCCTATCGTCGTCTTCAGCTATAACTTGTATGGATGGTGCATGTTCATGCTATATAGTGACCTATTCCTACCTTTGAAAAGTAGGTAGCAGGTAGGTAAGGTCAGTTGGGGTAAGTGCGGCTATGGGGTAAGTTCGGCAAGCATCATTATTCAAGAAATTAGCAATGTTATTGCTAAAAGCGTCATCTAGTCATGACAAGAGCCAAAATTAGTTCCCTGAAAAAAAATTGGGAGCGCCCCTTTAAGGAAATAGGAGTTGTAGCCATTTTCATTTCTCGGATAAATACTCGGATTTCAATACAAATCGTAGTTGATACGTATGCGTTGCTGTGCTACAAAACAAGTTTTTTGCTTAGATTGGATAATCTTTAATACGTTAGTGTTTTCTTTAGATCCCAAGCTTCGTATTTATGTAGTTATTTTATTTTTATCTATGCGAATAATATATGCGATATAATCCCAGTTCAAAAATTTCACCTCAAGGTGTACTGTTTGGGAAAGTGCGGCTACCATGCCTGGGGGAAGTGCGGCACTATGCCGCACTTACCCCAAGTCAGCGGTTTTCAACCTTTTCAACCTTATATTTTGGGAGTAAATGTATTGGAATTTATTTAAGTAGGTACCTATTTGGTCAGCCGGAGAAATCGTAAGATAGACTGAATGTCGTTATAATAATATATTTCGAACTTCGAATGCTAAAATTATGCATAATTTTCTTTATTTAAACAAAAATATGACACTTAATTTATTAAAGTATTAAGTTTATAATATAAGTTTATTTTGATACTGTCTTTTCTACGTGTTTCTTAATTTTTGTGAATTAGTTCTATTTTTCATTTAACAAGCTTTTTCAATCAATAAAAGGAAACACATAAAAAAATTATGAATTTTTAAAGTGTACATAAACATTAGCATTATGAGCATTGTTGTCAAAAAACATAGTACATACATACCATTACCTTTATCTTCCTTCTTGGGCAGTCTTTTGTTTGTTTGAACAGTTTTTGATATAATAATTCGTGTTTGGTTTGAAAAATAGCTTAGAAATTTAGTTAAGAGAGTGTATTCTAAGTTTGTTCTAAGCAATTGTTTTGTTTTCTTAACTTTTTTAAAATTTTGTTATAAGTACTAGGGACGGGGAGACTTGTTCCCTATCTGTTAGGGCATACTTGATCCCGGGATCAAATTAGCATGTTCTACTTTGGAACATCAAATGGCCCTTACTCAAATTATTTCAAACAAATTAGTACAAAACATGGCAGATAGTGCTTTATACCATAGGAATTCCCTCTTTCTGATGGTATAAATTTTAAATCTTTATTATTAGAAACAGTGGATGTGAGTACATTTACTTAAATTTTGTTGTATAAAATAGGGTCGTTTCCTGGGTGATGTTTTTTTATTCAATTCAGTCCGTCAGATAGGTTTTAAAGAAATATTGGACACATGTAATTTTTCTTTTGTCAATGAAACAAATAACAGAATATAAATCACATTAATCAAATATTTTTCGAAAATCTAACAAACGGATTAATTAGATTTGTTTAGGAAACTTGCCTATTTACCTAACGAAAATGTTTATGATGATACTGTTACTACGTGTTTACTACACGCTATTTTATTTACCCAACTGAAATATCTGTGATAGTTAGGTACCCTATGTAAGACTCCGTTCCCACACAAGGTTAAAACGAGCTGTACAGTAAGTGTCAGAATGGGCTGTATAGTGGGGTCAAATGGCTTGTATAGTGGGGTCAAATGGGCTGTATAGTGGGATCAAATGGGCTGTATAGTGGGATCAAATGGGCTGTAGTGGAATCAAATGGGCTGTATAATAGTGTCAAATGGGCTGTATAGTGGGATCAAATGGGCTGTATAGTGGGATCAAATGGGCTGTATGGTAGAGTCAAATGGGCTGTATAGTGGGATCAAATGGGCTGTATGGTAGTGTCAAATGGGCTGTATAGTGGGATCAAATGGGCTGTATAGTAGTGTCAAATGGGCTGTATAGTGGGATCAAATGGGCTGTATAGTGGGATCAAATGGGCTGTATAGTAGTGTCAAATGGGCTGTATGGTAGTGTCAAATGGGCTGTATAATAGGATCAAATGGGCTGTATAGTGGGATCAAATGGGCTGTATGGTAGTGTCAAATGTCAAATGGGCTGTATAGTGGGATCATATGGGCTGTATAGTAGTGTCAAATGGGCTGTATAGTGGGATCAAATGGGCTGTATAGTGGGATCAAATGGGCTGTATAGTGGGATCAAATGGGCTGTATAGTAGTGTCAAATGGGCTGTATGGTAGTGTCAAATGGGCTGTATAGTGGGATCAAATGGGCTGTATAGTAGTGTCAAATGGCCTGTATGGTAGTGTCAAATGGGCTGTATAGTAGTGTCAAATGGGCTGTATAGTGGGATCAAATGGGCTGTATAGTAGTGTCAAATGGGCTGTATAGTGGGATCAAATGGGCTGTATAGTGGGATCAAATGGGCTGTATAGTAGTGTCAAATGGGCTGTATGGTAGTGTCAAATGGGCTGTATAGTAGGATCAAATGGGCTGTATAGTGGGATCAAATGGGCTGTATAGTAGTGTCAAATGGGCTGTATAGTAGTGTCAAATGGGCTGTATAGTGGGGTCAAATGGGCTGTATAGTGGGATCAAATGGGCTATATAGTGGAGTGAAGTGGGCTGTATAGTGGGATCAAATGGGCTGTATAGTGGGATCAAATGGGCTGTAGTGGAATCAAATGGGCTGTATAATAGTGTCAAATGGGCTGTATAGTGGGATCAAATGGGCTGTATAGTGGGATCAAATGGGCTGTATAGTGGGATCAAATGGGCTGTATGGTAGTGTCAAATGGGCTGTATAGTAGTGTCAAATGGGCTGTATGGTAGTGTCAAATGGGCTGTATAGTGGGATCAAATGGGCTGTATAGTGGGATCAAATGGGCTGTATAGTGGGATCAAATGGGCTGTATGGTAGTGTCAAATGGGCTGTATAGTAGGATCAAATGGGCTGTATAGTGGGATCAAATGGGCTGTATAGTAGTGTCAAATGGGCTGTATAGTAGTGTCAAATGGGCTGTATAGTGTCAAAGTCAAACTGGTATTGATATGGATCAGCTGAGCTAAATCAAGACTGCAACCGTCAGTTAGCTACATTGTTTATACTAGTTTTGACTCACCAGCACCTCGTCGTTGTTGCTGACCCTGGTGGTGTTGTTGTTCCCGTAGGCGGGCTGCCGGAAGCACATGGAGAGCTCGCAGAGGCGGAGGCAGGAGGCCCACCAGGAGGGGCGCGGCGCGGCGGAGCGCGCTCGCATCACGCGCGCGCCCTGGTACTTGAGGGTGCGCAGGTAGCGCCGCTTGCTTTGAAAGAATGTCACCTGGAAACGACAAAAGTTCAAAATAAACCCAGTACCGAGTCTTTTACGATCGCAATTTCTTCTTTGTCTTCCGTACCTTACTCCTACGCTAAGTGGGGTCGGCACAACGTAAAGGCTGTCTCAGTGCCTATTTAATCTTTAAACAGGAATATTTTGGCAACCATTTTTTCTTCGGTCTTCCTCGCCCCATATATCCCTCCGCATTTAATTAAAGTCGCGATTTATTAAGTTTTCAATGCAAATATCTCAAGTTTTGTTGGGGGTGATTCACGTTGAGAAAATCAATGCCCATACTCGTAAAACTAAAATCTTAGTAATCGGATAAGTTTTTGCGCAAACGCTATCTTATGTAAATAACATATTAAGAAGGTTATGAAAACAAAACATAAACAATTCGATTTTGTTTTTCGAAAAGGCCCTCAGTTGCGTCTGGCTTTTCTCAAACTGGGTATCTTTATAGAGAAGTTTGCAGTTTTTTTTTCATTTTAAGGTGTAGTGTGTATCTCCGTGGATGTACCTACTAAGAAATGAATTTTGAAAATTCACTTCCTAGGGGTCCAAAAGAAGGATTGAATGTGAAGCAAAAATGCCCTGTACCTGACTATTTGATCTTAGAGACTTCGGTAGGTATTTACCTCGACTGACATAAAACAGTTGGCAAGTTTGCAAGAAACTGAATCAGATCCGGAGATCGAATACGATTCAGGGGATTGAAGAAAAAACCCTATTTAAAGAGTGCAATTCTTGAAATTTTGGGACGAAGTCGTGGGGTTCTGCTAGTTAATGATTTTACAGAGCTTTACTTATCTAGTACTTATCTGTTTTGTGATATAAAGTTAGCTTGTCACAGACTTTACGCACGCCAACATAATCTAACAGTATTTGGCTGAAAAACAGCGCTGAGCCTTCCTCGCTCATTTGGTTTTCTCTTTGCAAAAAGATACCGTTTTGTCTGAAAATAAAATCGTAGACGATGTTGAAATGGGTAGGCAAAATAAATGATTTAATCTGTGAATAATTTAAGCTAAGCCAGGTTCTTACAACGTCAGCGGATCTGAGTGGCGGCTTCCCTCTGGCCAGGTTGAAGAGGGAGATGGACTCGCGCGTGAGTCGCAAGAGCAGCAGCGTCGCGAGGAACAACAGCCACGGCAGCGGACGCACCAGCTCCGGCTGCGGACGCTCGTCGCCCTCCACTGAAAGATATTTATCATCAGCCTGTATTAGACTACTGCTGGACATAGGCCTCCCCTAATGAACATTGATAAGTACCAATTGATGATGGATAGGCGAATGGATAAAATAAACAATTGACTTACACCCATTGCGTTAAGAGTTGCAACTAAAATTATATAATGTTGGACAGTCCCAAGCTAACCAGAGATTTTGTTATGAGTACTAGATACATTACAAAGATAGTTTTTTTTTTATTATAACTATCAACATCATTAGTCTATATTAGTTCACTGCGAGACAGACATAGGCCTTCCCAATAAGCACCATAGCGCCCTGTCTTCTGCTTGCCGCATCCAGCATCTGCCAGCAGTCTTTCGCAGATCTTCATCCCGCTTGGCATTATGACGTTACTAATAAATAAGTAGTAGATAGGTACCGCCGTCTTCTGCACGCCCTCCAGGGCTAGCGACACCCCTCCATTACTAACTACTAGACAGGTACGTACGCGGCGGAGGCACGGCCCAGCGCGCGCACTTCTCGTAGACCCAGAGCGCGCGGTCCAGCTGGCGCAGCACGGCCTGCCCCGCGCGGTAGCTGGCCGCCAGCTCCGCCGTCTTCTGCACGCCCTCCAGGGCTAGCGACACCCCTCCATTACTAACTACTAGACAGGTACGTACGCGGCGGAGGCACGGCCCAGCGCGCGCACTTCTCGTAGACCCAGAGCGCGCGGTCCAGCTGGCGCAGCACGGCCTGCCCCGCGCGGTAGCTGGCCGCCAGCTCCGCCGTCTTCTGCACGCCCTCCAGGGCTAGCGACACCACATCCATTACTATAATAATAAATAATGCCCGTCAATTCACACACAATCATCCAGCTAAGAGTACCTACCTACTAGATAATCGAATAGACGAACGATGTGGCGCGGTGGGCGAAGGTCCGCCTGCGACGCAGGAGGTTGCGGGTTCGATTCCCGCCTCGGAACAAATTTGTGTACGATCTGCAGAAATGTGTTCCATGGTCTGGGTGTTTCCTATGTATAATAAAAAATATCTATCTATGTTATGTATTGTATTAAGTATATCAGTCATCTAGTACCCATAACACAAGCTCTGCTTAGCTTGGGGCTAGATGATGCTGAGTGGATTGTCTGGATTTTTTTTTGTATTATTATATTACATACATTATTATTTGAGTACATAGAAAAAATACATTTGAAAAAATTATATCTACAGATCGTATAAACATGTCACAAGACGGGATCAAAATGTCACAACCCACAACTTCCTCTGTGGACAAGCGGACCTTCGCTCACTGTGCTACATACGTAAGGTTGTCATAATACAAGCATTAAAAAAAATCTGTGCAGCCTCCATAGTGCAACAATCGACCACTTCACCTGAGCAATTGGATATCGTAGATACTATAGAACATTTACTTTTATTATTCTCCTTTCATTAAACAAAATAAAAACCAGGTTGTACGTTTGGAAGATAAGATAAGGAACGAGTACCTACATCATAGGAAGTTTGAAAGTAGCGCCAGTGACGGAAAAGTTGAGGAGTAATAGGCTAGCGTGGTATGGGCATGTTATGCGGAGAGAGGAAGATCATGTTACGAAAAGAGTGATGGATTTGAATGTGGAGGGATATAAGGGGAGAGGAAGACCGAAGAAAAGATGGATGGATTGTGTGAAAGAGGATATGCTTAAGAAAGGTGTGAATACGGAGATGACAAATAAAAGAGCAGAATGGAAGAAGAGAACATGTTGTGCCGATCTCACTTAGAGTGGGATAAGGTCCGGAAGAAGAAAAAGTTGTCCGTTTGGAAGATAGTACCTATATTTCCACAACCAGATACGAACATGGCTACGAATAC
Source organism: Eupithecia centaureata (assembly GCA_944547425.1). Lineage (NCBI taxonomy): Eukaryota > Metazoa > Arthropoda > Insecta > Lepidoptera > Geometridae > Eupithecia > Eupithecia centaureata. Next base: position 13,357,622 of record OX155691.1, read on the forward strand.
GGCTTAGAATTTGCACTACCCCAACTCTTCCCGTGGGTGTCGTAAGAGGCGACTAAGGGATATCCACCGGGGGGCGGGCAGCAACGCCTCCTGTAGAACAATTCTACCATCGAACTGCGATCCCCAACCCGCATGCCCAGCGTGGGGATTATGGGCATTACTCCCATATGATGAGTGCCAATGAGGCGCTTATCATGGGAAGGCCTGCGTCCAGCAGTGGACCAGTAAAGGTTGTAGATGTAGATACGAACATCGATGTTTTAAAATATTAAATTATGTTATCTGTAAGTAAATGAATAAGTCAGGTGTCGTAGAACATTACAAGAGATCTAGTCAAGTTCAGAAGCTAAAGAACAATTTGAAACAATGTTGTTGTGATCCCAAACGACCCGCCAAGCGAACTGTAATAATAGACCATAGCAATTACATCGCACTCATTTACATTATTACGAGTATGTATAGGTAGATATTATTATACTTGCAACACGTTACGGTTACGAAGCTATTATTAGTGTTGGTATCTGGCGAACCAAGTGACAAAAATTATCAGAAAACAACAATGCCTTAGAATTTCGTTGATACGCATCTTCAAAAACTACAACTACATAGTTCGTCGCTTAATACATCAGCACTATTTTGCTCTAAAGGACTATGCACTAATCCCCGTTTACATCACTAACAAAATACCTAATTATGTTAAGAAGGTAGAGCAAGCTAAACATACATATCTATGGTAAAGATAAGATGCTTGAATCGAGAATTTTTTCACTACGTTTAACTTTTGGAACACAACACAAATGGGAGTGAAGGTGCGAATAACACGATAATAAGAACCGGGATGTAGAGTGGAGTTCAGATGGGCAATGTCCAACGGCGAGATAAATCACGTGCACCACTTACGGCTTTTTTACACTAACCGACTCAAATCGTACGACGAACTTAGATAGTTCCGCTTTCGTGATCAATATAATTACCTACCTACTGAATGTGCATGTTTTTTTTTTATCAAAAAATTAAGGAGTAGGTATTATTGGAAAGATAGAATGCAATATGTATTTCAAAGACTCGTAATCTATCAGCTCGATAAATATCTTAGCTCTTGAGTACTGAAGCTCAGAGTTTCAGTACCTACTCAGAAACGAAATATGTGTACAAAAAGATCTTCAAAGAAATCAGAATTCAATAACTTGATTCTTTGAATCTTCCAAAACGACGGAGTTTATAAACTCCCGAGTATACTTCGACGTTCTTATAAATTGAATACTATATAAAGCACAGACTTAAAAAGGAAGTAATTTATTGGTCCTTTACTCAGACGTTATCTACTATTGGCGAGCAAATAAGTAGGTAAGTGAGCGGAGGATCTTTAAAAAAGAAACAGATCTGACGTTATCTCGTCGGATAGTGTGAATGCACCCTAAACATGCATGTTCGCTGTTATCTACTCGCATAGTTTAAACATTATTTAATTTATCCCAATTAGCGATTTACTTAAATGGGTTTATGATTCTAGAAGGTACCTAAAATCCGTGTTTGGTCTAATCATAACATTTCTTATCAATGTCTATTTTAATCACATTATTTCATTCACCTGCCTACCAACAAGAAAACTTTGTACCCTACAGGGACTGTATTTTGCCTACAGAAATGATGTAGGTAATGGTTGCTTAGGTTTAATATACATATTTAAAGTATTTACCGCTTTTAAATAAGTTTTAGATCCACAACACACAAATATTATTCACATAAATAAAACTGCAGTGTTATCTTTTAAATTTCACTCTAGCTAATGAGCTGGGGCCGGTAAATACATCATTTTGACTTCTTTATACCTTGCAGATAATATAGTCGGGGCAGAGGTCGCTGCAATCAGCGCAGATACCGCGCCACCGAGACAAATACACACATCAATTGGTATTACTACATTTTATTGCATTTGCAGCACGCTCACTGCTTTTCGATACATTTACTGGAAATTATATTTTTACTTGTTTGAAATTAAGGCATTAAGTATGGAAGACTATCAAGGCTTGTGTAATGTTCTTTTAACACTTGACAAAGTTTGTACCCTATGCATTATCCCAGACGCTCCCAGTGCTTCAATTTGACCCTGAAGTCTGACTCAGATGTCTTGTTTTCTGATATACCGGTACCTAGATCAATTGGAGCTCCGTGGTGTCACGCTCACATCTACTTTAAACTTTGACCTTCGTCAGCGGCCAAAACAGCGGCCATGAAGCTAGGAATCCTAAACTTCAATAGACAGCTTCTACCATGGAAAGTCCCGGTCTGATTTGGAGTATTGGTGCCTTTTAGGGACGGCTCGGCCAAGCACTAGCTTAGGTACAGCCGACCAGTAGGTGCTGAGACTAAGGTCCAGAGTTTCGAACATCGTCACAAGTTCGATTGTCGTGCTTTTATAGGACACGACATGCCCGTAGCATATCGTTCAGAAGCATTGTTTCTATGGAAACGTTTCAAGTCTATTTGGTGGAAAGTACCCTATGTTTTAGTCCAGTGCTAGAACATCGTCAATTCTAAACTTCTGCCCGATCCGTCAGACCTTTTTTGCGCGAAACAGGAACAAAGATCTTTACAAACTTTCACGTTTACAATAGTAAGGGCATTTCGGAGAATGCTGATAGAAACTACAAAATCTGTTCAGACTACTTCCCTTACACTCTCGGGCAAGCAGACTCACAGCGTGTTAAAGCTGAAGTAAAATAGACTCCAAACTAAACAGAAAAAGAACACCAAAATTTATGGGAGCACCAAACAGACTGCAAGCATAAGTACCAAATATTCTCCTGAAAGGCAGGAAAACTACAAACATGGTGCTCAAGACGAGCCGCGAGGATCTCTGTGGTACAGTGTAGAATGGTGAATATTATCACAGGTAAATGGATGCACACACTGTAAATGGATCAATCACCTTTTAAAGACTCCAAGACTCCATTCTTTAAGAGGTGATGAGGACTCCAGTCTTTAAAAGGCCCAGGAATGATATGGTTTAAATCATCTGATTAAAATCGCGACTAAAATCAAGGGATTTAAAAAAAATTGAATGATTTAAATCAGTTCTTTTTTACTGCAACAAAAACAGCCTAAAAGTGTCTAGGGACTTTATGCATCCCTAATTTTATATGCCTATACAATTATACAGTTTGGGGGTTCCAAATTAGTCTTCCTTCTGAAAGAACTAAGTAAATTCAAACAAATATGTGTCTGTGACTGTGGTGAATGAATCCCAAATCGTTCTTTGTTCATTTGTTAATATTGTCTTTTATTTTAATTATTATTTTTTGTTAGATATTACAAAATGGAAGTGTTTCTTAAGTAACTTTAGAATAATGTTTGTTGATTTTCATTAATGTCGTTTTTTTTAATACAATTCAATTTTTTTTGTTAAATAGGCAAATAAATATGCTTCTTCATTTTTTAAACAAAAGAATTATTATGTTGATATAACAAAAATTATGTGTCATATTCAATAAATAACTGACTTTCATATTAAAAACGATCAGATAATAAAAAAAATCAAGAAAATCTGATTAAAATCAATTAATCCGATTTAAATCAAATTAATTAATCTGATTTTTTTATAATAATCATGATTTTTATCAATCCTGAAAAGGCCACAGACAGCAGTCTGTGTCGTGGCTGATTCCAGGAAGAAGAGACTGTGGAATATTGTAGTGCATGGACACAGAAGAGACCAGACAAAAGACGGGACTGAATAGCCTGATCGTGGCACCAACCCCATCCACACCCACAGAAAAGCTGAAACCTAGCTGTCAATAACCAAAAGTCCTGCTCCGGTTCTTCAAGGAGCTGGGCTGGTTAGGACCTGGTTAGACAGGGGGATAACGCACAATTCAAAATAAAATAAAAAATTAAGCGAAGAGAAAAACAATTACCTTAACACTTTATTTCTTATATTATTTTGATAAGTATGTACATATATATTAAAATTTGACTTGTCTAGTTTATGTGCTTATTTTGTAAGCATAGAGAAATAATTTATTGATTTCTGTATTGAATTTATTGAAAAGTTAGTACCTACCAGTGCATGGCTGCTAGCAGTTAGTTGGATTATAAACTTGTTTAAAATTTGACTGATCAATGCTTTTATTAAGTCAAAGAAATAATATTATTTGTTTTTTATTTCTAAACTAACATCATCTAATGTGGATGTGTGCGGGTTGGAATCACAGTTCAGTGGAACTGCTACTCGACCCCAGTATTAGGGGCCACAAACAATATATTACATTAATTGAATCAAATACTTACCTTTAACTAGTCTTATTCCAAGTGATATTTATGTAGAAATTAATAATTTAATGATGCTTCTGGGTCTAAATGTAACAGCTCATTAAAGGCACTTGTGACTTGGAACATACCCACATTATTCATAAACAAATAAGTTTAAACGTAGACCTAAAGGTGTTCAATTTCTCTCTGATGGATAGGTAAGTCATACGTTATGAATAGTTAGTTAAATTAGTGTAGGTACGTAAAGGATATACATTATTTTTATGGAACTTAAATATTGACATATGTACTTGTATTACAATTCTACTGAGTTCGAAGAAGGTATTGTATCATAATTCAAGTAACCTACTGCTAATTTAATACCGCTATTGATAACACCGTCAAGAAAGCACGTAAGGTTACTTTTAATTTTTATTACATACCGTAGTTTCACTGAAGCTATAGGTACTTATAGATTTTACAGGTAGGGCAAGCGTTAAATTTATTGTAACAGGCCGCAAAGAAACTACCTACTTACCTCAAAATTATTCTTTCTTTACAAAGTTTTCTTTTTCAAATTGAAGAATTGAACACAAACAAACACTTTCGTCCTTCACTCACTCCAGTGTTGCCCTTGAGTCGTAAGTTACGTTTACGTTTCGTGTACTAAAATATTACATTTTTGGATGTAAAAGTTATTTTTTTTTTTATTTGTGTTTAGGTCAGATATTTTTAATCGTACCTTATACCTATGATAAAACAGAGTAGGTAGTTTCTTTTGTTTACAACTTACTTTTACATTGGTTTGAACCAAAAGTACCAGGTGATGCATCTGTTAGTATTGCACTTATTTTTAATAATTACTTACATAAGTATGTTTGATACGCATAGAACCCGCTTATCGTACTTGTGCCAAGAGTAGCTACGAAATAGTCAACGGTGGGAACTCGATAAGAAAAGCAAAATCAAGTTTTATATAATCCAGGACGATTCGTTATATTTTGTCATGGCGCCTTTCATTTAACGCCGTATTTTGAATGAATGTGTCGTTCTGCTGGACTATCTACTGTTTGCAATAAAAATCTAGTTACACAAATCTTGCTGTTCTCATAAGTTAATATTACCTTTTGTATAAAAATAAGGTACATGTTACGCAAGGGGGTCAAAAGTTACGATAATTAAAACAATTGTTTTCTTCTGGCAGCACTGACTCACTCAAAAATCACCAAACGTCATGGGCGCTCCACATTCACACGAGACGTTCACACAAGAATCTCCGGAGAATCGCAGCGAGAACTGTAGCGAGAATGTCTTTGGGTACACACTCTCACAAACTTCTCAAATAGTTCTCGCTACAGTTCTCGCGCTCAATGACGATGACCCGCGCTACTAAGAAACATGCGAGTGTGGAGTCAATACACGTTCTCGCCTGTTCTCACGTTCTCGCGCTCCTTTGTCTCGCGCCAAAAAACCGACAAAAAGTGGAGAACAGCCCGTGAACAAGGCGAGAACGTGAGACGAATACGCGAATCGCTTCCACATTCACGCTTCTCGCCTATTTCACGCGTTCTCACGAAGTTCTCGTGTGAATGTGGAGCGCCTATCACACACTCCCGCTGATGCCTTCATTTCGATACCATAATTTGCAAAACGAATAACTCCTTTGCAGAAAACTTTACAGGGGAGACTAAAAACTTTATTAAAAATATTCTGACAGATCAAGAGCATAAACAAAAATCCCGTTGGAAATTGTGGATTAGTATTGTATTAAGTATATCAGTCATCTAGTACCCATAACACAAGCTCTGCTTAGCTTGGGGCTAGATGATGCTGTGTGGACTGTCCGGAATTATTATTATTATCAAAAATTACATTTTTGCTAAGCGTATAGATTTAATGCGGATTTTTGGAGTTGATATTATTATATTTTGCCAAAAAATTAGACAAAAAATGGTGTCTGTGACTGTGGTGAATGAATCCCAAATCGTTCTTTGTTCATTTGTTAATATTGTCTTTTATTTTAATTATTATTTTTTGTTAGATATTACAAAATGGAAGTGTTTCTTAAGTAACTTTAGAATAATGTTTGTTGATTTTCATTAATGTCGTTTTTTTTAATACAATTCAATTTTTTTTGTTAAATAGGCAAATAAATATGCTTCTTCATTTTTTAAACAAAAGAATTATTATGTTGATATAACAAAAATTATGTGTCATATTCAATAAATAACTGACTTTCATATTAAAAACGATCAGATAATAAAAAAAATCAAGAAAATCTGATTAAAATCAATTAATCCGATTTAAATCAAATTAATTAATCTGATTTTTTTATAATAATCATGATTTTTATCAATCCTGAAAAGGCCACAGACAGCAGTCTGTGTCGTGGCTGATTCCAGGAAGAAGAGACTGTGGAATATTGTAGTGCATGGACACAGAAGAGACCAGACAAAAGACGGGACTGAATAGCCTGATCGTGGCACCAACCCCATCCACACCCACAGAAAAGCTGAAACCTAGCTGTCAATAACCAAAAGTCCTGCTCCGGTTCTTCAAGGAGCTGGGCTGGTTAGGACCTGGTTAGACAGGGGGATAACGCACAATTCAAAATAAAATAAAAAATTAAGCGAAGAGAAAAACAATTACCTTAACACTTTATTTCTTATATTATTTTGATAAGTATGTACATATATATTAAAATTTGACTTGTCTAGTTTATGTGCTTATTTTGTAAGCATAGAGAAATAATTTATTGATTTCTGTATTGAATTTATTGAAAAGTTAGTACCTACCAGTGCATGGCTGCTAGCAGTTAGTTGGATTATAAACTTGTTTAAAATTTGACTGATCAATGCTTTTATTAAGTCAAAGAAATAATATTATTTGTTTTTTATTTCTAAACTAACATCATCTAATGTGGATGTGTGCGGGTTGGAATCACAGTTCAGTGGAACTGCTACTCGACCCCAGTATTAGGGGCCACAAACAATATATTACATTAATTGAATCAAATACTTACCTTTAACTAGTCTTATTCCAAGTGATATTTATGTAGAAATTAATAATTTAATGATGCTTCTGGGTCTAAATGTAACAGCTCATTAAAGGCACTTGTGACTTGGAACATACCCACATTATTCATAAACAAATAAGTTTAAACGTAGACCTAAAGGTGTTCAATTTCTCTCTGATGGATAGGTAAGTCATACGTTATGAATAGTTAGTTAAATTAGTGTAGGTACGTAAAGGATATACATTATTTTTATGGAACTTAAATATTGACATATGTACTTGTATTACAATTCTACTGAGTTCGAAGAAGGTATTGTATCATAATTCAAGTAACCTACTGCTAATTTAATACCGCTATTGATAACACCGTCAAGAAAGCACGTAAGGTTACTTTTAATTTTTATTACATACCGTAGTTTCACTGAAGCTATAGGTACTTATAGATTTTACAGGTAGGGCAAGCGTTAAATTTATTGTAACAGGCCGCAAAGAAACTACCTACTTACCTCAAAATTATTCTTTCTTTACAAAGTTTTCTTTTTCAAATTGAAGAATTGAACACAAACAAACACTTTCGTCCTTCACTCACTCCAGTGTTGCCCTTGAGTCGTAAGTTACGTTTACGTTTCGTGTACTAAAATATTACATTTTTGGATGTAAAAGTTATTTTTTTTTTTATTTGTGTTTAGGTCAGATATTTTTAATCGTACCTTATACCTATGATAAAACAGAGTAGGTAGTTTCTTTTGTTTACAACTTACTTTTACATTGGTTTGAACCAAAAGTACCAGGTGATGCATCTGTTAGTATTGCACTTATTTTTAATAATTACTTACATAAGTATGTTTGATACGCATAGAACCCGCTTATCGTACTTGTGCCAAGAGTAGCTACGAAATAGTCAACGGTGGGAACTCGATAAGAAAAGCAAAATCAAGTTTTATATAATCCAGGACGATTCGTTATATTTTGTCATGGCGCCTTTCATTTAACGCCGTATTTTGAATGAATGTGTCGTTCTGCTGGACTATCTACTGTTTGCAATAAAAATCTAGTTACACAAATCTTGCTGTTCTCATAAGTTAATATTACCTTTTGTATAAAAATAAGGTACATGTTACGCAAGGGGGTCAAAAGTTACGATAATTAAAACAATTGTTTTCTTCTGGCAGCACTGACTCACTCAAAAATCACCAAACGTCATGGGCGCTCCACATTCACACGAGACGTTCACACAAGAATCTCCGGAGAATCGCAGCGAGAACTGTAGCGAGAATGTCTTTGGGTACACACTCTCACAAACTTCTCAAATAGTTCTCGCTACAGTTCTCGCGCTCAATGACGATGACCCGCGCTACTAAGAAACATGCGAGTGTGGAGTCAATACACGTTCTCGCCTGTTCTCACGTTCTCGCGCTCCTTTGTCTCGCGCCAAAAAACCGACAAAAAGTGGAGAACAGCCCGTGAACAAGGCGAGAACGTGAGACGAATACGCGAATCGCTTCCACATTCACGCTTCTCGCCTATTTCACGCGTTCTCACGAAGTTCTCGTGTGAATGTGGAGCGCCTATCACACACTCCCGCTGATGCCTTCATTTCGATACCATAATTTGCAAAACGAATAACTCCTTTGCAGAAAACTTTACAGGGGAGACTAAAAACTTTATTAAAAATATTCTGACAGATCAAGAGCATAAACAAAAATCCCGTTGGAAATTGTGGATTAGTATTGTATTAAGTATATCAGTCATCTAGTACCCATAACACAAGCTCTGCTTAGCTTGGGGCTAGATGATGCTGTGTGGACTGTCCGGAATTATTATTATTATCAAAAATTACATTTTTGCTAAGCGTATAGATTTAATGCGGATTTTTGGAGTTGATATTATTATATTTTGCCAAAAAATTAGACAAAAAATGGAGTTGTTAGTTTTTATTTAAAATATATTTAAAATAAAGTAGCATCAAAATTAGGCTTATCTAGATATTTTTTAATGATAATTTATTAATTATGAGTTAGGGCATCATAGTAACCCTGATAATCAAGGGGCATTGATGATTTTAATTGTTGCAAATCAGAGTAAGTACTTTTTTTGTGATATTGCATCGCTCATTGGCTGTTAATTAAAAAAACTTGCATTAAATTTATTTTCAATGATGTACTTAGGTAGGATCTTAATTATCTAATACATAATATGTTCATGTCTTGATTATATTACAATAAAAAGTACGGAACCCTTTATGTGCATTCGACTCAAACATTGCAAAATCACTTTTTTAGGAGTGGTTTCGCGATTTCAAACTTAACCACTTATGTCAAAAAAGGAATAGGTAGTTATAGGTCGGTAAGTAGATAGATCGGTAGGCAGGTAGGTAGGTAAGGATGTAGGTAGGTTGGTAGCTAAGGTAGAAATTAAATTAGGTCGGTAGGTAAGAGTAACATGGCATGAAGGTAGTAGGTAGGTAGGTAAGTTTGAGTAAGAATGTGGGTAAGTAGGTATTAATAAGATAAACATGAATGCGAGATGAAAACGCAGTATTAAATAATTACATGCACCTATGTTCATACAAAAGTATAAAAATAAGTTACAGCATCTCAAACAACTCCAAGCAAATACCCAATACAAACAAAAGACAAAACTATCAACTCCTTCGCCCAGTGTCATTTTGTCTTATTCGTGCCAAAATAGGTAAAGTTAGTTGCTAAAATAAATTGCCAAAACACTTAACACGTTAATTGTCATCAATCTTCAATCTTTATACATTCTCTAAACACAATATTTTCTCTGTTTTCAAATTATAGCACTCGGGAGCATGCACTGGTGCTGTAACGCCATACAAAATGGCGAATCCGTGGGAGTTGTTTGTTAAAATTGAGAAGTTTCGTTTCAAAAGTGGAGTTATTTGATTTTCTAATAGCGGTTTGAAGCAAAACTGCTTGGAATCGTGGAGATATTAGAATTGCAAACAGTAGAGAAAAAAATCTAGTTTTTTCCGGTACCAAAAAGTAGTATTCGAAGAAAAGTGGAGTTATTCGTTTTGCAAATTAAGGTATCGATTTGACAAATCAGCGGATGCTAATGCTGATGCTGATTTTTGATCTTGACATCAGCGGGTGTTGATGCTGCTTTTGGCCAAGTGCGTGTCAAGTTCGCAAACTGAATGTTCTACACACTAATGTAGGAAACCTAGTCAATAAAAGTCATAGCTCTTTTGAGGGTTCAGTGAGTACCTACACAAAAGGTAGCACAGACAGACACCCTTGAGTAGTCACTATCATCAGCCAACAGTCCAAAGCTAGACATATAGGCCTCTACTAATGAGCGCCTTAAACTTTAATCACATACACTTTTAATTCTACAAACAAATCCCACTTTTTAATCCCACACATTTTGATCCCACCATTTTGAATCCCACACATCAATCCACCACTTTAATCCCACTCTTTAATTCCACACTTAATCCCATTTTTTTACATCATCATCATCATCATCAGTCCATATTAGTCCACAGCTGGACATCGGCCTCCCCTAATAAGCACCATAGCGCCCGGTCTTCAGTTTGACGCATCCAGCGTCTGCCAGGAGTCTTTCGCAGATCGTCATCCCACCTGGCTGAAGAGCGTCCTATGTTTGCCAAGTCGCGGTCTCCACTCAAGAACACGTCTACCCCAACTCCCAACGGTTGTCGGGTGGACCAGCCCTACCGTGAGTGTCCACGTCTCAGCTCCGTAGGTCATTAGGTAGGTACGGGTAGGTAGGACGCACTGATTGAAATCTTTCGTTTTCAAACATACACGCTGAGCATTTGACTTGTTTAAGTCTATGATTTGTAAGATTATAATAACTATCAATTAATAAAGTTATCGAATTCTGAATTACTGAATCATGGCTGTCTTACTCTTGCTAAGTATGTTATTAAATGGGAAAGTCTGTGAATGTTCGTTATAAGTAATCTCCGTAATTACTTAGGTACCTACGTACCTAAGTTATTCAAATGAAATTATAACTAGATAGTTTATGACCTAGAATAACACATAGGCTACCTACTAAATTTTTGAATACCTACCTAATTTACTTCTGAGGGAGATATAAAGGGCGGTAAAGTTTGTATGGAAAATAACTAATCCTTGGTTCGATTTTCTGAAAACTTGGTATAAATGAACTGCAAAGTAGGTAAATAATCAAACACCTTAAAAATTACGATATTTCGATACATCGATCTTTTTTCAACATCCCTCTCACTCACTCGCGCGGTCATTATGTTATTCTAGGTCCTAATTACATACCAAATTTCATTTCAATAACATAATTAGTATTTACGGAGTTAACTTATAGCAAACATTCATACAGACGTTCCCATCACTACATAGTATAAAACAAAGTCGCATTTTCTGTCCCTATTTCCCTATGTCCCTTAGTAGGTACCTTACCTATATGCTTAAATCTTTAAACTACACAAAGGATTTTGATGCGGTTTTTTTAATAGATAGAGTGATTCAAGAGGAAGGTTTATACGTATAATAAAACCGTGAGAAGCCGACGCGGGTCGCTAGTAAGTAGATAAATAAAGATCATATTTAGGTGGGTGCCATTTTGGGGGCTGCAATTCACAGGATAAAATGGTATAGGAATGTCTTCAGCAAGCGCCTATTAACGGAAGAAATAAACCAAATAGGTAGGTTCCCTCGGAAATTATACATACAGGTACCTACAAATTATATGTTGTAAGGGCAAGTACGTTGTGTTGTGTCTTAAATTAAAGGTCATTTAAAAACTTGTTTCTAATTAAAACTACTCACCGCTAAAATATGTTTTAGAGTTGGTATTATGTTTTCAATAAATAAGTCACTTCCTGAACTTAGGTTTGAATAGGTATAGAGTGAGTGGGGGCAAGATCGAACGGTTTTTTGATGAGATGATCAGTGTTGTTTTTGAATCCTTGTAGAAGAATAGATATTGACTTTAGCTAAAAGTAAATTAGACATAATTAAAGGGTAAAGACGAGATTTTTATAATATGTCAATAACAGCCTGATAAAGCTGTCCAAAAAGTAGAAAACTGTAATTAAAAAAAATATTTTTACTTAATTGAAACAGGGGGAAGATGAAAAGGTGACGGGGTAAGATCGAATAAAAATCTAAAATCGATAGAACGTGTCTTAGGCAGGTCTTAGGTAAAGTTTATGGTCCTTAGTATATAGTGTTAAGTAATTTAAAAAGTTGTAACTGACTGTAGTGCCAAAATACCTATTTTTAACAAAGATATAGCAAATTTAAAAAAAAAATATATTCCGAACTTACCCCACTGGGGGAAGATTGAAGCAGAAATTCTCAAACTTTGCAGCCAATTTGTATAAGATTTGACTGAAGAAAAAAATATTATCTTGTAATGAAAAATCAAATAAAAACTGAAAACTTTTTTTATTTCACATGATACCTATATGAAAATTCTTTTTCATCACCATAAAATAATTGTTTATTTTTTACTTTTGTAATTTTTAACGTAAGTATTTTCTTTTTCTGTTTGATTTCTATTTTTATTTCACATTTCTTAGCATACCTATTCTTGTTTCTTTTTGTTTTACTACTTTCAGCATTATTTGCTTTTCTTATTTTTCTTGCTGAAACCTACACAAAGATACAGTTTGAGGACCTCTGGCTTTTAGTATGAAACCTGAATAAGATAACTTTGATATGTCTGTCAATATGAAAACTTTGATATGTTCGTCTTACCCCGTTAAATGTAAATGGGGAAAGATAAAAAGTTGAAATAAATTCTAAAATACGAGAAATAGATAGATTTAGAAGTAATTACATAAATGTCTACAAAAAATAATAGGCAGATGTTTCAATTAAACGCTCGTACCTGCCTTGTAATTCAATTTACAAGACACGGGGCAAGATGAAATCACTTTTGTGAATCCTTAAAAGTACACTGTCTTAGAAAATTGCACTTTACACACAACCAGGCATTCTCATCGGCAACCGCTGACTGAGGTGTGTAACATATTGAATTTGTGGCCCTAACGATGTAGTCAGCACTCCAATAAGTACTATAAATCTGGTGTTATGGAAGACTTTTTGTCTTACCCCTTTTTTCATCTTCCCCCCACTCACTCTATTTCATTTCAAGTGTTTTATTTTTGGATGTTTGTAAACAGAACCGGCAGATAAAATGTGACATTAATGTATTTAAGTAGTATATACTTAGTTACTATAGGAAATGGTACCGCACAGAGCATCAAACGACACAGGTCTGCCAAGAAGGGGAAAGAAGTTTTTGGGTCTAAAATAAAGGAACTTATATATACTTAAGAAATAAGACTGAAGTTTTACACGTAGTGTAAAAAGTTCTCAAGTGGAAATCATCATCATCATCAACCTATATTAGTCCACTGCTGGACATAGGCCGCCCCCAATGAGCGCCATAGCGCCCTGTCTTCAGCTTGACGCATCCAGCATCTGCCAGCAGTCTTGCGCAGATCGTCATCCCACCTGGCCGGGGGCGTCCTACACTACATTTGCCGTTTTAGGAAGAACACGTTTACCCCAACGGTTGTCGGTTCTTCGCGAGATATGGCCGGCCCATTGCCACTTCAGCTTGCTAATTCTTTGAGCTATGTCGATAACTTTGATTCTCTGTATGCCACATCGCCAGATCGCCGGGATTTCCGGGATTGTCCCGGAATTTCGCTTCTTTCCCGTGTCCAGTAATTAGGCCTAATTGTCCCGGATTTTGATAATGTGGATCTTTAGGACTGGCGGCCCTGAAGCCTGAAGTTCATAAAATTACACCACTCGCATTCGCGGAGCTTGTTTTTTAGGCGCCGGCTCTCATAAATGGATAGTTCAAGGAACTTATACCCAATCTGGAATAAGCATTGTCAATTTGACACCAATATAAAATAAACCTTATGTGTATATTACAGACGTCAGAGAGAAATCCGGTCCGAGGGAGAAACCGCTCGGAGAGCCCTGTGTCCCTTTCTAAAGTGTCGCCAGGCGGATTATTCCCGAATTTATACATATATATTTATCAATTTGACATGTCTTACTAAAAAGCATTAATTTTCGTTCTTTATATTTCCTAATATTTTCAAGTACCTATCTGTTAGAATGATAACATTTATTAGCAATAATTTGGACACTATTGAAATGTCAATAAAAAAAAGATTATAAGTAGAATATAATATAAGTTAGACTGGCAGCCCGTCAGCCATATTCATATTTTGTTGTGAATGGTGATCCATTCACAACAAATGATGAAAGGGACAGAGGGCTCTCCAAACGGTTTCTCCCTCGGACCGCGTATCGGCAGCTTGTGCACATTCCAGATTGGGTATAAGTTCCTTGGTTAGTTAGACCACTCGTATTTGGCTGGCGACCTTTTTTAGCTGTAATTGTCCCGTCCCGGACTCGGTACGTTTCAATCTGGCAACCCTACGGGGGGACAAATAGAGGTCATGGTCGGTCAAGTCACATGAACTTAAGTACTTCACTATCATCACAGTATAAAACAAAGTCGCTTTTTCTGTCCCTATGTCCCTATAACCCTATGTCCCTTTAAGAATAAGAATATCTTTATTGTGAAATTCTGTAAAGTTTCCATAAGACAGGTCTTATGGTAATATAATAAGATTGTGCATGCTGGAAGCCCTTTAAGTAAGGGATTAAAACAAATTGGAATAAAAAACTATGTGTAGTTTTTTATTCCAATTTGTTTTAATGTTTGTTTTTTGTATTGTGATTCTTTTGTTGGGTTTCCAAATTAAAAACTTAAATAAAAAAAAAAAATGGTAACAACAATTTATCCATTTCGGACGTAGGTACAATATTTTGACAAATTTATGTGTCATACACGCAATTACTTAATAGGTCTTATTTCAACCTAGTTCTATAAGTACTACCTTTGAATGATTAAATCTTTAAAACTACCCAACGGATTTTGATGCGGTTTTTTTCAATAGATAGATTCAAGAGGAAGGTTTTTATATATAATGACATCCATAAAATAGTGGAGAAATACTGTTGTTTTTGAGGTTTCTAATGTGATGTGATGAATAGTTATTTTTTTTCCGCTTACATTGCAAACCCAGGCTGTACCCTACGAGATCAAAATGTATTGTACATATTGAAAAGGTCTACAGAAAACTCCGCGATGGTATATGTCTCTCTCTTAGGGATCTTAGAGTAACTAGACTTATTCTAAGTTATGGATATCCCACAATAACATTTTTTTGTTATTTACTTTTTACGACACAAATAATGGCAAATTTTCGAAGCGGAGTGTTTATACGTATCATAAAACCGTGCGAAGCCTGGGCGGGTTGCTAGTATATTATAACTTAATTTTTATAATAACAGATACAGGTACAAGTAAAAAGTAGGTAAGTATTTTATTAAGTGTTTACTGTGCTTAAATATTACCTTTACTCAAATAACAAAATCAATTTTTCTTTTACGTCTTCTCCCGAAATGCTTTATCATCACTTCATCGGACTTGGAGAAGCGTCACTCCGGTTAGGGGTCGTTTTCGCATTTCGTTCAGATTTATCGATTTTTGAGATTTTATTCCCGTTTTTAGGTATTCTATTACATTAATTGATCTAGGTATCGCATCTAGAAAACGTATCCAGTAGGTATACTAATCTGTGAAAGGCACCTTCGTAAGCCAAACATTTTTTTTTACTAATCCAGACCAGTCTAGGCTAGGTTGTTATAATGTTTTGACGCACTATTATAAAAATTCTTAGAGAAATTGGGACTCCTTGTCTAGTCCCTCGGCGTCTCATCATTCCAGGGGTCGATTCCAAATTTCAGCCCGAATCTGATCCTCAGTTTTTGCATGATATAGGAACAAACATCCATACATTCATACAAACTTTCCCATTTATAATTAATATTTGTGTGTTTGTATTTAATAAGTGAATTGTGAAGATTTTCTGAGACCTGCAAATGTTATAACCCTACCAAAAAATGTTTAGGTAGGTACCTGATTCTTTCTCGGATTTCATAGCCAAAGGTGCCAACGTGACCCTGTAAGGTAGTACATAGGTAAATAACGTAACTCAGAAAATGTCACGTAACTATGTACTTACCTCCGGTCTTTCAGACAGATAGCTTTTGCAAGCCGTTTTTTACTCACCAGGTACAAACGTAACAAAAATCGCAGGCACGGCTCTTTGGTAGGCGGAGAGAAGGTATCTACTTCCATAAGATAAAAAGAATACACAAAAGTTAATTATTGACAAAAATAACAACGCAGGCGTCTGAGAGTCGCAGGTCGTGTTCGAGCGTAAAAATCCAAAAGAAAATTATAGAAACAATCGGTGAACGACTTCAGTACTTACCGGTCGTAGATAAGTTCGACTAACCTAGGTACGACGTAGTCAGGTCTTAGTTTTTAGCTAGGAAGTTTTGAACTTTTTTGCAGATCAAACTTTGTGAAATAGTCACGAGGCAGTCGGCCGTACCTACCTTGGAATACATAATAGATAAAATTATAATGAGGTACATGTTAAATGGTATAAGAACGGCGAATCATTCTCAGAACATTTTGTTGTGTCGTGTCAGGGCTAGTGGTGGCTACATGTGGTAGGTAGTGGCAGTTACTAAGTAGGTACCTACCTAAATAATTTCCAAATGGAAATATTAACCCTTTTAAGTTTAGTTTCATTTATTTACCCCTGTGCTGCGGTCATTTTTAATTTAAATGGTAAGATTTTATTTGCGATTCTTTTTTATTTTTATTTGTGCAAGGTGGCTGACGTAGCATTGCGGCCATAAGAGGCCTATTGTGATCGCCACTTAGTGTGTTCACCCCTGAAGATGCGGCGTTCATAATTCGCCACTTAACCTGCAGCTGCTAGGAACTGTAGGGTTTTCTTCGGGGTGATTTCTCTGAGCTCTTCTGGGCTCAGTAGGTGTTTGCCCAGATGAAGACTACGTTTGTGCATGAAGAGGCCTTTCCACCGCGAGGAATTTTGCGATTCTTTCTCTAATACATACCTACCTACTCAATAAAGTAAAAAGCTGTTTCTAGCCATTCAAAGGACGTATAAAAATGGAAATTGCACGGTTTACTCGTCCAAATCGTACCTAAGGTTTTCGTGGGTTAAAAAAACAAATTATACATATACTTAGTACTTTTTATCATTAAATATAAGAATAAAATATTGAATGAAACATGATGTGAATTGAAACATGATGCGAACATACAATTATGTTATAACTAGCTGGTGCCCGCGACTTTGTCTGCGCAAGATAACAAGTATAGGTACATACTCAAAATACTAATTTTGAGTATGTATACTTGCGGTTTCACCCGCGTAATTTCCGTTTCCGTGGGAATTCCGGGATAAAATATAGCCTATGTGCTATTCCAGACTACAATCTTGTGCCGAATTTCAGCCAGATCCGTTCAGCAGTTTTTGCGTGAAAGAGTAACAAACATCCATCCGTCCATCCATCCATCCATCCATCCACACTTACAAACTTTCGCTTTTATAGTATTAGTAAGATATATAATATATAGATTTTTACACGGCCTCTTATCCCGGAACTCCCACGGGAACGGGAATTACGCGGGTGAAACCGTGAGGCGCTGCTAGTAATAAATAAGTTTGGCTTGCAGAGTCGGAGTACGAGCGCATGCCCGCGCTCTTCGGTTTGGACAACTACGAGGCTTGCTTCGAGCTCGGACGCGGTCCCTACTGTCTCGTCACACTCACGCTGTTCGACGACCAGCCCAATCAGATCGTCGATCTAATACGCGCAAGTATTACATTTATTTATAAATAGACGGAAATACACGGAATTGAAACCTGTCAGTTATGTTTTTGTTCATTATAATTCGGCCTCCCGCGACACAAGTTTTTTTGCCTTGGCCAGGGACGAACAGATAACTGTATAAATAAGTTTTTTAAGGGTAAATGAAATAATTTTAGATTTTATCGTTTGTTTCGTTAGGAATATTCGGATTTCCACATCAAGCACTACAACCACAGTCGCCTAGACAGGGGCGTTTGCGTACAAAGTGCTTGTGCGAGCTATCCCGATGCAACAAAAACAGGAGAGGTCCAGAGGCGCGCCCTTGCGGCATGCCTCAACCAGTCCATATGGCAGGAGCACGGGGTCCAGGCTCACGTGGCCGTGCTGCACTGCGACTCCAGCCGGGGACAGCCGGACGACGACGTCACGGCTCTGGACTGGACTGTCTTGGCTGTTCTCGTCGCCATCGTCATACTAAATGTAGCCGCGACCTGCTATGACGTTTTATTGAGCCGTAACTTTTTACGACATGATAGCGGTGAGTTCGTTTGGATTGATTTACCTCGAACTTGTATCTCTAGACTATTTACAGTTATCACAATTATGTATATATATGTATAATATATATATAATTATGTATGTATATAGTACCTATTAGTTTAATTTTATTATATTTCTATTCTTTGATTGTATTTTTCCAAGTTTGTTATGTTTCTACGTTGATTGGTATAGTGTCTGTATTATAACGTTTTTTACTTTTATTTTTTCAGGCAATCAGTATTTTCTCAGTTTTTCAATAATAAAAAATTACCAATGGCTAACCGATACAAAAATTGAAATAAGAGAAGACATACCGTTTATGCATTGCATTAGGTAAGACAAATGAAACTTTTACCGACCTATCATAAAAACTTAATGTCAATGACAAAATCATGTCATCAGCTTAGCCCTAATGTTATTTTGATGTTTTAGGGTAGTGGTGAATTTCTTCATGATCCTAGCGCATGTCATGTTGATAATAGCTTCTGGACAGACGCTCAATCCGCATGACTTTGAAAAGGTAATTATTCAATTTGATTTCCACATCATAAAACTTTAAGGGATTCCACTATTGTGTTTCATCTTTGCAGTCTTTCCTATGATATATCTCACTTTCCCCTCCCCCCACCCCCTTCATAGTCTATGCAAATGAACATACAGTATTATCATTTTGTAGAGCTTTGTAGCCTTCGCTTCGGTGCCACGCCGGACACACATCAAAAAACCAAAAGAATTAAAAAGATTTCAGGTAGAATCGATATCTTGCCACAAACTAAATTCCGCACAACTCCATTACTAAAAACATAATACGTCGCGCGTCAAAGCTTCAAAGCTCTACAAAATGATATTAATGTATCTAGCTAGTAATAATAATTCAGTGATCTACATAATCTAGATGTGGATTCAATATCACTATCCTAAATATGATTGTAATCTTTCATACTTTTGACTTTCCCCTTCTTTCCCAATAGAGTATTTTCTATTAGGAAAGAAGTATTCTCGTAGAGCGTCGTAGCACTACGACGCTACGCTGCTGCAGATCCGTAGCAAGAAAACTACTTCAACGCGCAACATACACGATTTCATTTGACATTATTTCGAAAATATCCTTTACATGATAAGTCTTTCATAGAAATATCTTGATCCTATTCGCTAGTATAAGAGCGTTTGAATTTCCAGTCCTACGATAACTTGTTCTACCAAATGATGTTCAACGGAATGATGGTCGTGCAAATATTCTTCATGCTGTCGGGCTTGCTGCTGACCCTCCACGTCTCCAGAAGAACTGAGGAGATGACCTTTAGGTGGTTCCATATTCCCAAGCTAATGTTATTGAGATATTGTAGGTGAGTGACCTTTTGCAATGAGTTGATGCTATCGTTTTACTTGTTGACTAAACAATCGTATTCTCGACCTTTTATGTTGGGTACAACAGTGTAGCTATAAATCAATGAATCAATATCTTTATTTCTTTAGTCTTACAAAATAAGCACTTAGACAAGTCAAATTTAATACTATAGATACATAATTATCAAAATAATATAAGAAATAAAGTGATAATTGATTTTCAGTTCGTTTCACTTTTTTGTCCCTATGATAATGTGTATCATATGGCTCTGTGACCTCATGGTATGTTCGAAATCACGGGTTAGCATGCGTGTCTTAGACGTGGTCGTTGACTGGCTCTATGTCGGGGGGTGGTTCACTATGACATGGGAGATTCGTCGCCCAAACCGTGTGACGTCACAAAGTGTTCTAAAAACAGTTTTGCCAGATTCCACGCCGCGCTGTCTTGTCGTATCTGTGCAGCACTTGTAGATTTTACCAAGAGAATAAAGCCCCTGGTCAAATATAGGTTCAAATTCACACCGACTGACGAAGGGACTCAAGGAATTAGGCTTTTCATTTGGAGGCCTATGATTAGAAGCGGACGTTTGTGTGCCGAACTGATGAGGGTACCTGTAGATATGTATTTACGGTGCCTGCAGGCTGTCTCCGTCGCTGTGCGTGGTGCTGGCGGTCTGCGCCACGTGGCTGCGCCGCCTGGGCTCCGGCCCGCTGTGGGGGCTCCTGGCCTCGCGCGCCGTCGTCGAGGACTGCCGCACGTACTGGTGGACCCATCTGCTCTACATCAACAACTACGTGCCGGGAAACAAGTTCTGTCTCATACAGACATGGTGAGAACAAGTCGGCATATTATACTGTGCTGTTTCCTTAACACTGGGATGCTGCGGCTGAAAATATGTTCTTAGTAGCCTATGGCGGCGCTTGGCGTCAGAGACCGATGATGGGCTCGATCCTAGAGGAGCCTCACATCGCAAGGGCAAAAACGTTATTCAAGTTATTCAAAGTTCAGATAATCGCTATACTTTCTGTATTACGAGTATTGAATTGAAATAAACACTAAATAGGAACTGATTGAGAGAAAAACCGGAGCTTTTGAAATCATAAAATTGGAGTTGATATTGAAATCAACAAGAGTATCTAAAGATCTAAAGATGGATAGGTAAGCCCGCGTTCGCGCTCCTGAAACACTAGCAAAGGCTGATGCATGGGTTTGAGGCGTTAGTTTGGTGTGTGTGCAGGCACGTGGCGGCGGACTACCAGCTGCACGCGCTGGGGCTGGCGCTGTGCCTGTGCCGGCGGCGGCGGGCGCTGGCCGCGCTGCTGGCGGCCGGCTCGCTGCTGCCCGCGCTGCACGTCTACTGGCAGGACCTGGACGGAATGCTGCTCATGTACCCGGAGTAAGAGTCCACATACGAGGATATCACGAACGTTGCAACACTTGGCTTCTCCCTTGTCGTGATCATGTTATCCATGGTCATATTGAAACTCATTCATAACCTCATTTTTCGGAATACTATCCTCAGTTGGTTTTACAAATTTTACTTTTTTTTAATTTTGACCAGTTAAATTCATTGGGATTATCTCTCACTCCCTTTCAAACAAGTCTTCGTGATTCTTTATTTCTTCGTAGAACTTATATTCATTTCACATGTAGAATTATTTTATTATCGTATGACAGATTCTACCGGACCCTGGACAACCCCACGTACCGCGGGTCTCACATCCTGGGCCACTGCAACCTGCAGTGCTTCGTGATCGGCATGGCCTTGGGATATCTGGCTTACGACTATCGGAAGACAGGCTTCTCCTTTGAGAAGAATAAGGTACATTTTCTTACCAGACAATCCTAGTCTTTTATCCTCTTGATCTCTACCAATCTACGTCATTTGCAAGCAAACTATCTGCATATACCCGAGATATATGTATAGCTTCGGCCCCTATGGTTGCTGGAGTAAAACTTTGACAGAGTATTGACCAGATTTGGCCATAAATCTTGGTCAGCTACTTGCAAGATCAGATGACGTTGATGAAATCTTCACAGACTTACATATAAAGCGGGAACATCCTTTCGCTAAGCAGTGGGTAATACGAGGCTGATATGATGATGTCTGTGTGTCCAGTACTGGAGCGTGTTCGTGGATGTGAGCCCGGCGCTGGCGGTGGCCACGTTCTTCAGCGGACAGCTGTTCTACGCACAGGCTGCGCGCGCGCCGCTCTGGGCCCGCGCGCTGTTCGCCGCCACGCACCGCCTCCTGCTCGCCGCCGTCGTCGCGCCAGCCTTCCTCGCTGCGATGCTGAGGACTCCCTGTAAGCACTCTCACACGATTGTATTACAAATTATGTTTCGCTAAAATAGAAAGGACGCCCTCCGGCCAGGTGGGATGATGATCTGCGAAGGACTGCTGGCAGATGCTGGTTTCCCCTAATGAGCGCCATAGCGCCCTGCCTTCAGCCAATTTACAGTCAAACCTAGGCAAAACCCCATTTTCTCACTTAGTGAATACTTCCAAAGTGAGAATGTGTTGATTGTTTTCTCAAACGTTACTGACTGTGTCCCATACAGCGAGACTGCGCTGGGTGAGGGAGTGGCGCGGCTGGACGGTGCCGAGCCGGCTCTCCTACTCCGTGTATCTGGTGCACATGCCGCTGGTCCACGTCGTCCTGGCCTCCAAGCACCAGCTGGCTGTCGTCTCCACATACAACTTGGTAAGTACATCCGACCACGAAAGAGGTTCGAGGACGGGTGGACGTGGTTGTTTCAGGTAACAACGTTAACTCTGCCTGCAAAGCAGTCAAACACCGAATTTAAATTCAGATTCGTTTATTGGTATAACAAAATATACTTGCCAAGACTTCCAAATAGGTTAGATAGGTAAGCAAAAGTTTGTAAAAAATAAGATTCAAATTAAAACAATTCAAAAGTTCTACCCTGCCGTTCTGTCATATATATATATATATATATATATATATAGAATTAGAATGAGAGCTTGGCATCATCCTCATCTCATGTTTCAATCACTTGAACTTTCATTATTTTTTCCAGCTCATCCATCAAATCTTTATAGTCTTCATGAGCTACGTTGTGGCTGTTCCCTTGTTCCTGATGGTGGAAGCTCCAATCAACAGACTCTGCAAGAACCTCCGGGACCCACCTAAACGAACCCTGACTGATAAGGAAAAGAGCAAGCTCTCCTAATGAGTGCGTTCCTAAAAAACTTGAAGCAAAACAGAAGATGATGGTGAATCTACTACTGAAAAACATCGTGATGTAAATATTACAAGGAAGTTACTGTTATCGTAGCTTTTAAGACATTAATTTAATTAATTTAAGAACATATTTATATACATTTAATTAGCAATTAATCTTTTTTACTGAAAGTAATTAAATAATTTTCCCATTATAAAACTTTTCCTCTTTGACGGGGCTTGAACCCGCAACCGAAGTCGACAATCTTCTATTTAGGAGGATCTTTTATTAGGTATGTTAGATTATATGGGTGAAATTTGGCACTGAGATAGATTGTAGTCTAGAACAGAGGTTGCCAAACTTTTTGTTTCATAGACCACTTTCAAAATTTTGCTGGATCCGGTTGACCCCCTGCAGCTACATTACTACGAATCTGAAAGACTAGATCTATGGATACTTGCGTTGTCGCTGAGTTTCAACAACGAATTAACAGTTTACGAAAAAAATAAGATTACAATGGCTTGAGTTTTGAAAGGAATAACCGCAAATCTCCCCGTTCTGTGATATTCAATTTGCTCCTTTTTTGTTATTAAGTTTCTAACTGCACTTAAACTTTTTTCGACAGGATATTACGAGTGAAACGCTATCAGAAGCTTTTGCACAATTCCCCACAGTCCAGGATATTTTTCGAGTATTGCTGCCTGTAGCCAACATTTTTGATACCCTCTTTTAAAACTCACTGTCAGCGCCTCGTTAGTGCTAAGCTCGAGTAGGTTCTCTTGTTATATCACATTCTCCACGTGAAATAGATTTATGATCCATGGTGGTATTAAAATAAAATAATATCATCATATTATTCTATCTGCCTATATTTATAAGAGAAGTCAAGCCAACATTTTATTTCTTCACTATCAAAACCATCTTAATTTTCATGCACCCCTGCATACAATTTGTGGACCCCCATTTTTTATTACGCCTAACATAGACCCCCTCGAGTCTCCCGTGGACCCCTGGGGGTCCACCTGTACCACTTTGGGAATTACTGGTCTAGAATAACACATAGGCTATTATTGTATATTTTATCCCGGAATTCCCACCGGCAGAGTAATTACGCTATTTTCAATGGATCTATGGATGGGAGACCAGGTAGTAAACATTCTGATTCCATGGATGGGACAAATTGTATTACTTACACAAATTTTATGTGTGATGGTCAATGTGAATGAACATGAAGTGAATTAAGCGGATTCCTACGTTTCGTTATCTTTTTTGCCTAAATCTTGTCCATAAAACTCCTTCATCAACTGAAATAGGATTGTTTGTATCCTTCCCTTTCAAATTAATACTTGAAAATGAGATATATATGCTGGCCCATCGTTCTATTTAGTGTCAAAAACACTAATTTCGTTCATTCATGGGCTTCAATTTCGGCTGGGACTGGCAATTGTCCTTCGATGGATAATTTATTTGCAATTGGATGGATGGGAATCGTGAAGGCCATCAAAAGAGCTTTCTTATGTCAAATATTGGATGGGAGATTTTAGCGTAATCACTCTGCTGAACGGGAATCACGCGGGTGAAACCGCGAGGCGCTGCTGCTTGTATATAATAAGTGCAGGTCACCCACACACATATCATGGAAGGTAAACATGTACGAGGCTTTGTGTCAACAGTTTGTGTTATTAGAAGCGGTTACATATACGGTTACATGTACGGCTACATATACGGTTGGAATATAATAATGGAACTAACTATAATAAAATAACTTACAGTAGTTGATAAAATAATTTTTATTTATCATCATCATCAGTCTTGACGAATTTTAATGATACAATTTGTTCGTTTTGAATGATCATAGAATATAATACCAAACCAAATAATCACATTGTGTTATTAGTTAATTACCTTCCATAGTTATACATGCTTTTTGGCAATTAAATATACAGGGTGTTAGTGTGAACACCGTTGTCCTTGAAACCAGAGGTTCATGAGTAGAATCCAAAACGGATGAAAAAAATGATTCTATAATTACCTAATTTAAAGCCTGTGAACTTTTAGCTTGATTATTGTTTGGCGTTTCAAAATAAATTTATTTTATTCAAGAGGTCAATATTCTAATAACACGTGAGTCGGATTCACTTCTAAGTTTGAATGATGACGCCAACAATGGCAGTTGACGTAGGTACATGCCTATTTAAAATCGCAGGTACGGCTCTTTGGTAGGCGGAGAGAAGGTACCTACTTACATAAGATAGGAACATAAGTATACACAAAAGTTAATTATTGACAAAAATAAGAACGCAGGTGTCTGAGAGTCGCAGGTTCGTAGGGGTTAATAAAACCCTTTGAGTGTTCGAGCGTAAAAATCCAAAACAAAATAATAAAAAACAATCGGTGAACGACTTCAGTACCGGTCATAGGTACGTTCATCTAACGTACAGACAGACTCATTAATTGGTAATCCCTCAAATAGCTAAAGGTTATATTTGTTGCCCGACCGATTTGAGAATATTTTACTCAAATTCTAAGAAATAACAAAATTGTATGTATTATCAAGCGTGGGATTGGAACCTGTCATCCAATCGCTCGCATGACAAGCATCGACTGCATGAAATGAAATTAAATGAAATTATTTATTGAAAAATAAATACACACTAAAATATTAACTTCATGTTAAGGTGTTATCAGTTTCTCGTCATATAAAAATTACCTATAGAATAGGTAGTAGGTGCATAAATTAGTTCAAATTAGGCATGTAGAGATCAGGCAAGGTTCGTCTTTGAGGGATTTCAAATTGTTTGTAATTATTATCTAGAAATTCACCAACAGTGTATATAGCACTAACCAACTAGGTAATCCAACTTAGTAGTTATCGTAAGCTCGAAATTTTGTGACATTAATGTTCGGCAGCGGATTTTATTTACGACTAGCGACCCGCCCCGGCTTCGCACGGTTATTTTACGTATAAACTTCATTTGAATACTTCCTCTTTAATCACACTATCTAAAAAAAAACCGCATCAAAATCCGTTGCATAGTTTTAAAGATTTAAGCATTCAAAGGGACATAGGGATATTAGGGACATAGGGACAGGAAAAGCAACTTTGTTTTATACCATGTAGTGATATCTGGATAACAAAATAGAAATGCTTGAGGGTAGATCTAAATACAATCTTGGTTAACAAAGAAAAAGTTACTGCCATTCTCAATTCGAGTCATTACTTGGTGGTTTTAATTGTAAAAGAACTGAAGGAAATGGTACATATCAGTAATTTTATGAAAACTAAGATCGCGATTATTTTCTAACAGCTAATGAGTACCTATATGAAGATTGCTCTTCAGCTTGGAATAACGGTAAATTATGTACTTACATATTTTTAGTATTACTTATTACTTATCTTTTCCGCCACTAAGACTATGTCATCAGCGAATCGTAGGTGTGAGATGTAATTGCCGTTTATGTTTATGCCCTTACGTCCAATGCGCTCGTGAACAGTTTCAGGGACATTTTTAGACATAATATGCATACTTACATGATTTTTTTTTAAATCAATATTTTTTACATCTAATTAACTTAAAAACATAAAAAAGAATGAATGTACATTATTATTCATGCATTAACATAAAAACTTAATATTTTTAGAATATAATGAGTACAAAATAATAAGCCTTAAAAAAGCAATTCTGAAAAAAACCTTGTGTACAAACAAAGATAATAATTAAAAAACATCAATCGTCATTCTCGTCGCTGTCATCCTCTGATTCATTGTCACTACAATCTGAATCAGTTGTACCGAAGAGACATCAACGAAAGCAATTTCATTGTTTTTGTCAGCAAGAAGCAGTTTATCAAGTTCTTTTAATGAAGATTTAAATGGTTTTTTCATCTTCGGACGTATGCTACTTAGCAATGGATCCGAAGATAAAAGAAGATTATGAAGTATGTCTTCATTCGTAGCAATGGAACTAAATTTTCTACTAAGATCGCTCCTAAACTTTCGAAAATCTTTGTTCCTTGCTTCTGAAGCTTGTCAAATGTCCAAAACAACCCTCTGCAGGTAGGTACAATTGATAGAGAAGACCAAAACTCCAATTTTATTGATAAATAAATAAAAATATTAAGGAATGTACCTACCTGAGTACCTGTACCTATAATTAATATAGATAAGACCAGAAGTTAGAGCATTTTTCAGGGGCGCAGTTTTGAAAGCTCGCACCGGGTGCATAAAAGGCTAGTTACGGCACTGGGCCTATGTCCAGCAGTGGGCTAGTTTAGGCTGATGATGATGATGATAAGAAATCTATTTTGCTAACTGTAATCCATTCCAGGATTTCCAGTTCTTCAAAATGTGATATGTAAGTTTTCTTGGTATCCTGGATTTTCTATAAGACCATAATTTTGGGTGCCATTTTCGGGCGGGACCTGCAATTCACAGGACAATTTTGAATACTTCTTCCGTAAGGGCCTACTAATGGAAGAAATAAACCAAATCGGTAGGTTCCTTTGGAAATTATACATACCTACAGGTACAAATAATTGTTGTAAGGGCAAGTACGTTGTGTCCTAAATTAAAGGTCGTTTAAAAACTTATTTATAATTTTATAATTATAGCCACTCACAAAAAAAAAATTAATTAGAGTATTGTGTTCACAATAAACAAGTCACTATAATCAATAATCAATAATCAATAATCAATAATCAATATCTTTATTTCTTTAGGCTTACAAAATAAGCACTTAGACAAGTCAAATTTAATTCGCCTCAATTTTTTGTCCACTAGTGGAAGAGGCGAAATAGAAACCACTAGCATGTGTAAAACTTATGTGTCTAATACATGTTTGCCTTATAAATAATTACATACTATTGTCGATGTGGAACTGAGCGACATCTGGCCAAGCACTAACGTCATTGATGTAATCATTTATGGAGTAATATGCCTTCTTGATAAGATTTAGTTTTATGTACTGTTTAAATCTACGAATAGAAAGTTCAGTTGCTTCAGATGGAAGCTTATTATAGAAGCGCACACAATTACCCATAAATGATTTCCCCAGTTTTCGTAATCTAAATGAAGGAATGTGTAATTTGTTCTTGTTTCGTGTATTTCTATTGTGAACATCACAATTTTTCAAAAAGTTACTCTTGTTTTTGTGTGTATACATTAAATTTTCATAAATATATTGCGAAATTACAGTTAAAATATTTATTTCTTTAAATAATTCCCTCAATGAGTCACGTGGCTTTAATTTATAAATTGCACGCACCGCCCTTTTTTGAAGAACAAAGATAGTCTGAATATCAGCTGCCTGTCCCCACAGCAAAATACCATAAGACATAATACTATGGAAGTAACTATAATAAACTAACCTAGCTGTGTCCTGATCAGTGAGATATCTAATTGTTCTCACTGCATATGCTGCTGAACTAAGCCTACCCGCGAGAGCATCAATTTGCGGTTGCCATTGAAGAGATGAATCAATATGCAACCCCAAGAATACAGTAGAGTCTACGAAGTGAACAATCTCATTATTTAACGTGATTTGAGTTGGGAGTTCTCTAACATTTGGTAACATGAATTTTATACATTTTGTTTTTTAGCATTAAGTAACAGGTTATTGGCGGTAAACCAATTTAGTATTTGTGACAGCGAATTATTTACATCGTCAAAATTATATTTATTTCTGTCTACTTTAAAAATTAGTGAAGTATCATCAGCAAATAAGACTATATCACAAAGATCTTTTGCTAGAAAGGGAAGATCATTTACATAAACTAAAAATAAAAAGGGACCTAATATTGAACCTTGAGGTACGCCTAATTCAATATTTGAGCCCGTAGATCTTTCTTTACCAACTTCTACTTTTTGAACTCTATCAGATAAATATGATTTCATAAGATCCAGTGCCTTTTTCTTAATTCCATAATGTTTAAGTTTCTCAATTAATGTACTGTGATCCACACAGTCAAAAGCCTTAGAAAGGTCACAGAATACACCAATAGCGTTTTTGGCTTTATCCCAGGCCTCCAATATATGCCTTAACAGAACTGAACCCGCATCGGTTGTTGATCTACCCTTGGTGAAGCCGAATTGGTTTTCATGGAATAACCTATTAAGGTTGAAGTGAGAAGTCAACTGGATGAGAATAATTTTTTCAAAAATTTTACTCATAGCAGGAAGTATTGAAATTGGTCTGTAGTTGGCCGGATCAGTGTGGCTACCAGATTTATAAAGAGGAACCAGCTTACTATATTTCATGAGATCAGGAAAAATTCCTGCGTCGACACAGCTATTGAAAATATAGGCCAAACAAGGAGCCATTTCCTTAATAATTGAACTTAATACTTTGGTGGATATACCCCAGAGATCCTCAGTATTTTTAATGTTAATTGACTTAAAGGTTTTCACTACATAATTAGCATTTACATAACTAAAGATAAAACTCTCATTACATCTAGCAACTGAAGATTCTAAAAATTTAACAGCCATTGATGCTGAGGAGTTTAGAGACTGGGTAACAACTTTAGGAATAGCAGAAAAGAATGCATCAAAAGCATTGGCAATATCTTTTTCATGTATAAGAATTGAATTATTAATTTTTAACCTTATTTCTTTATAACGTGGCTTTGATTTACCTGTTTCGTTATTTATTAGTCTCCATGTTGCTTTTACTTTATTAGATGATTTTATTATAACATTCTTTAAAAACAGGCATTTGGCTGTGTTGCAGACTTTCTTAAATGTTTTAGAATAGTTGGTTACATACAATAGAAACGCAGGATCATGTAACATAGTTTCTCTAGAAGCATAAAGGTCATAGAGTCTATTCCTACTTTTATAAATACCCGGAGTGGCCCAATCAACAAATCCGACCCTATATCTCACTGTGCATGTTTTAAGTTTGAATACTTCACTGTGTTCCTTGTGTATGACATTCAAAAGTGTGGAAAATAATTCATTGGGGTCATCAGAACAAGATATATTAGATACTGCTAGTTCTACTCTACTTTGAAAATTCTTAATACGGTTCTCTGTTATTGGCCTGCAGGTATATTTTTCTACATTATTTCTATCATTATAGCTAAAATTAACACTTTGACCATAATGGTCTGATTGGAAATGCCTAATTACTGCTTTGCTGGTTGGAGTTTGACTACAGTAAATATTATCTAAACAGGTGGCAGATGTTTGGGTTACCCTAGTGGGGTCATTAAAAAGATGTTGTAAACTAAAGCACTTGAATAAATTAAGCAATCTGTCGGCAAGGGGATTTGATAAAATATCTATATTAAAGTCACCGCAAACAATGAGATCCTTCCTACAAGTAAATACTTTCAGCAAAACTTCTTCCATAGTACATTCAAAAGCAACCTGATCTGCGTCAGGAGGGCGGTATACACACACAACGATATGTCGCTCCAATTCCACACAAGAAAGTTCAATAGTCCTCTCAATAGAAAGTTTTACAATATCTTTTCTTTCTTTACATTTAAGACTATTTTTTACTAAAATCAGAGAGCCACCACGAATTGCAGCTTTTCTTTTATATGAACTTACAAAACAATAGTTATTATAAAAGGGAAGTAACTGATTCTTTACAATCCAGTGTTCTGTTATACACATAACATCTACATTTAAATGATTCATAAATAATTCTAATTCTAGGATTTTGCTGGGTAAGCCTTGTATATTCTGATGGACTATGTGAAATATGGCTTTTTGCTTTCCCATTGTCGTCGCGGTCAGTTTAAATTTGAGTTTACTGACACTGTAGCTTTAATGCCCTCATTAGTACTATTACTAACTACATGTACAGGCTCGTCAGGTAACTGCGTTATACTACTTATAACGGGATCAAAAATATTATATGCTAATAATTTAGCAATTATCTTTTTACATTGGTGGGTTAGGTCCACTGTGTCCCTAGTCAAAATAGTTTTACTAATAAAATTATTAGTATCAAAAAATAATACATCATTATGACGACATGTCATGTTGTAAATCAGCATGTTATTTTTAAATAAATTATCATTTTGTTTAAGTGTCAGTGACTTTGAGTAGGGGAACGAGCAAATAATAAGTTTCCCCAGTCCATTCTCTACCTTTCCTAAAAGTACTTCAACAAACCTAAGCAATTGTGACCGTTTTACACAAGTTTCACCTAGCTGAACTATTAAAGTGGTGCTTTGATTTAGGGAGTTATCTTTCTGTATATAATCGGTAATTCTATTTATATTAGAATGTGGATAACAATTATTTACTACATTTTGTACAAGAAGGTCACGCAGTTTTAGACCCATACCTGCACCCAACTTATCTGAATATATAACAGTCTTCCTAGTATTTTGATTGTCTAACACAAAATCTAAATCCTTAACTAAAGATGGTGCAGCTTGAACTGGACCCTCATTGAGTACAATCGGCGCTTTATAGCTACCACAGTGGGCCCCGTGCGAAGGCAAGGGCGGCGCCGCCAGGAACGCGGATGGAGACTTCATCGGTGATGAGGGCACAAGCTTCGTAGAATCTTCAGTTAAAGTGTTGCAGCATATGGTGGCCATCTCGAGATCAGTTTGTGTGAAATTATGCTGTACTTCAACATGTGTACTCTCAGTATTTACAGCACAGTCTTTAATTTGATTGGTACAGTGTATTCGGGCCATCTCCAGATCTGTTTGAGTGCTGTTATGCCGTGCTTCAACATATGAACTTTCATTGTGTAAAATGTCCTGCATTTTGAGATAACGGTCATCTGCATCTTTTTGGGCTTGTTTATATTTACCGGATACATCATGAAGTGCCCTTTTTAAACTTGCCATTTTCTCTTCCATATGATCTAAATTCTTAATGTTACGTCCTATTAAATTATAACAGGAGTCCAATTCTACTTGCAAGTTACACTTACATTTTTCCTTGCTCAATTTAACTTTATTGAGAAGTAGTTTTTGGTTTCTAATTTTCTTCTCAGACTTGCTAATGAATTTTCTTAATTTAATATATTTTTTTATTTTTTCTCACTCTCTTCACTTCCTGAACTTGGGTTAGAATTTATTTCCTTTCAAGTGTTTTATTTTTGGATATTTGTAAACAAATCAGGCAGATAAAATGTAACATTGATGTATTTATAAAAGTATCTAGTTACTAGGACATGGTAGGTATCATAGAATAAATTACACCAAAAAATAACAAATTACAGCATTACATATAAATTATTGAACATTTTCGATTGGGTAAATTAAATATGTTTATTAAATTAATAATAATAATAATGGATGAGGTAGTTAAGACAAACAATTACCGAAAGTATATCATGAAAGATGGCACGATCGATATCTGTCGAGAGTGTCATCTTCCAGGGGAGACCCTTCGTCATATACTTTCGGGTTGTTCGCATCTTGCAAACTCTCAGTACTTGCACAGACATAACCAAGTAGCCAAAATTCAATCAACAACTTGCTCTCCGATATGGCCTTACTGGTCCTGAGGTTCAATACTATAAGTACACACCGGCGCCAGTTCTCGAAAACAGCCGTGCCACGCTCTATTGGGACCGGTCTATCATTACAGACAGGACTATTCTTGCAAATAAGCCTGATATTGTACTGATAGACCCGTTAGAAAGATGGGCGGTGCTTGCTGATGTCACCATACCACATGATGTTAACCTCGTTAAAGCTGAGAAAGATAAACTCAGTAAATATCTTGATTTGACTAACGAGGTTGTCAGCATGTGGGATGTTGATTCAGCGACCATCGTCCCGATAGTCGTTTCGGTTAACGGGGTAATAGCGAAGAGCCTCGATAAACATCTCAAGAGACTCTCGCTAGGATGTTGGATCAAGGGTCAGATCCAAAAAGCGGTTCTCCTGGATTCAGCGCGTATCGTCAGGAAGTTCCTCTGTCTGCAACCCTAGTCACCGGCTGCTTGAGCCTAGCTTCGCGGCCGGTGATCCACCGTTTTGATATATTTTTTACTGTAGATTAGTTTTATAATATTTTTGTATTTTCTATAGTAAAAAATGTATTTTTAACGAGTATTAAAATAAATAAAGTGAAATAATAATAATATACTTTTATTTCAGACACATGTTCCATATTAAATATAATTTAAAAGTAATTATATTCATTAATTATTATTCTGTGATCTCTATTCGAGTAAAGGCCTCCTCCAGACTGTTTCATTCATTTCTGTTGGTGGCTATATAGTTTGCCACTCTTATCACCCATTTCCTGAATTTCATGCACCCACCTTTCGAGCGGTCGTCCTCTTTTTCTCTTACCGAGTGGTCCTTGAGTTGTTACTATTCTCGTCCATTTATTAGGTAGTATTCATTCTTGTCACATGGCCTGCCCATTTCCACTTCAATCTTCGACAATGACGCAGGTAGAGTATCAATGAATATTCCTTTCTTAGACCAGTCTAGGTGTTTAATAATGTTCTGAAGCACTATTATAAAAAATCTTTGAGAAATTAGGTCTCCTTGTCTCGTCCTTCAGTGTATCTTTATTTCAGGGCCAGAACTATGTATATTCAAAATTTCAGCCCGATCTGTTCAGTGGTAAAAATTCATACAAACTTTCGCATTTATAATATTAGTAAGGAATTAAGGATTGTTAATTACTAATTAACCTGAACCTTAATTAATATGTGTATGTTTGTTTTGAATAACTGACTTGTAACGAGTTTCTGAGACCTGTAAATGTTATTTACCTACCATTATAATGTTTATCTGATACTTTCTAGGGTTTCATAGCCAAAGGGTGCCTGTAAGGTAGTACATAAATAACACAACTCGTCAAAAATGTCACGTAACTACCTACCTCCGGTCAATCAGACAGATAGCTTTTGCAAGCCGTTTTTAATCACCAGGTACAAACGCGCTCACGTCTAATGTCAAAAATCGCAGGCATTTTGGTAGGCGGAGAGAAGATATAGGTACATAAAGATACATATAAGAATGCACAAAAGTTAATTATTGACAAAAATAACAACAGGTGTCTGAGAATCGCAGGTACGTAGGGGTTAAAAACCTTTGAGTACCTATTCGATCGTAAAAGAAATTATAAAAATAATCGGTGAACGACTTCAGTTGTAGATACGTTCGTCTAACGCACCTACGATACGACGTAGTCAGGTTTAACTTTTTAGCTTGGAAGTTTTGAACTTTTTTGCTGTACAAATTTTGCGAAATAGTTTTGGGCGAGGTAGTCGGCCATACCTACCTTGGAATACATAAATAAATAAAATTATAATGAGGTACATGATAAATGGTATAAGAACGGCGAATCATTCTCAGAATATTTTGTTGTGTCGTGTCAGGGCCAGTGGTGGCTTGATGTGGGAGGTAGTGACACCAAGTAGGTACCTACCTAAATAATTTCCAAATGGAGATATTAACCCTGTTAAGTTTAGTTTCATTTATTTACCCCTGTGCTGCGGTCATTTTAAATTTAAACGGTAAGATTTTATATGCGTTTCTTTCTCTTATGCCTAGTCATTAAAGTAAAAAGCCGTTCCATTCAGTGGACTTACAAAAAACGCTATACTTTACTATTATAAAACAATTTCATTATCTAACTTATTTGTTTATTTACGAGTAGTTATAAAAATTCTCCCGATAATAGTTTTTTTTTTACCATTAAGAATAAGAATAATTTATTTTCATAAAAAATTAGTATTCTATTTACACTTTATAAACATTAGGTATAATATAATAGAGAGCATGCAATTATATTATAATATAAATAGATTATGACAAGGGATCCTATAAATATGTAAACACATATTTTTTATTTGAATCATTTGCATTAATTATTTTGTTTCCTACATAAATTATGAAGGTTTCGGCTGGAAAATGAGGTTTGTAAATCCATATTTTCCATACCTACTTTAGGGTTAAACCATATTTTTAGTATTTAATCACATTATCATTAAAATATATATATCTATGTAACTGAAGTATTAAATAGGTATACATAGCACCCATAACACAAGCTTTAAATAGCTTAGCCATTTTATCTGTTTATCTTACTTTGGGGCTAGATGGTGCTGTGTGGATTGTCCAGCTTTATTTATTTTATTTTATTTTTAAATATTTCCTCTCTTTAGTTAGTAACTATATAATATATTTTTTGCTTTCATAGCACTATGGGAATAGGTATATTGTCGTTAAGCATACCTACTTAAAAGACAATATTAAAATCATTTCAAAAAAATAATGGAGGCAGAAGGCCCTGTTGTTAAAGTGGTAAAAAGTAAAATAAGGTAAACAAATCCTACATATCCTCCAAAAACTGGGGGTCTATCTCTTTCCGTTGTCATGTTATTCACCATTTAAAGTACTTTCTGCCATGTAGATTAAATCAGTTGAGATTCCTGTTGATCTTTGTGCTTGACAGAAAGTAAGTACCTAATTTAAATAACATGACAACGAAAAGAGATAGACCCCCAGGTTTTGGAGGATTTGTAAAATAAATTATGAAGTTTATTACAACATGCAAAAAAATACACCTCAATAAACCAGTTTTGAAATTACAGAGAAAAAATAAGATAAAAATCGTATTTTTTGTCTAATTTCTAAAAAAATATTGTTTTTACTACGCTTATGTACCGAATTTGTATTTTTTATTTATTTTATTAGCTAGGTAAGCTATCTAGCTTTCAAATGAGACTCCTTTGAATAAAATACACCATTTACTCAAAAGGAAACGAAGAAAAAACCAGATGAAGTAGTCTTCATATAAATTAGTACATTCATGTTACCCAAGGGTTGAAAGTAACTTAATTAGTCCCGAGACGGGGTTCGAGGGACTACATAAGTTACTTCACCCGAGGTAAACACTGTGCTTTTCATTACGAATACAAGGAAATATAAATAAAAACATGAGAAAACAAATTAAACAAATTGCCGCTAATTTTTTTAAATTTATTATTCCATCTAGGACAGGCGAAAGCCATAAAGCCATACTGCCTTGTCTTTCGTATTTTTTGAATTCAGTGAATTGTCGCTAAGGTATTTTTTTTTTAGTTTCAGCATTTATTCTGTCATTATCGGGAACGGGAATTACGCGGGTGAAACCGTGAGGCGCTGCTAGTAGGTAATAAATAAGATTTGCGTTGCAGAGTCGGAATACAAGCGCATGCCCGCGCTCTTCGGTTTGGACAACTACGAGACTTGCTTCGAGCTCGGGCGCGGCCCCTACTGCCTCGTCACACTCACTCTGTTCGACGACAAGCCCAATCAGATCATCGATCTAATACGCGTAATTATTAATTTATTCACAAATAGACCATAACATGCAATCTAAACCTGTCAGTTAAGTTATTGTTCATTGTAATTCGGCCTCCCGCGACACACGTTCTGTGCCTTGTGCGGGGACGACCAGATAACCGTATAAGTAAGTTTTTTAATGGTAAATGA
Organism: Eupithecia centaureata; assembly: GCA_944547425.1. Lineage (NCBI taxonomy): Eukaryota > Metazoa > Arthropoda > Insecta > Lepidoptera > Geometridae > Eupithecia > Eupithecia centaureata. The sequence goes on from OX155691.1 coordinate 13,394,153, forward strand.
ATTAATTTCGTATTTTATTCTTGTCATCTTTTTTTTAGGAATATTCGGAGGTTAAATGAAATAGTTTTGGATTTTATCTTTTGTTTCGTTAGGATTATTCGGATTTCTACATCAAGCACTACAACCACAGTCGCCTAGACAGGGGCGTTTGCGTACAAAGTGCTTGCGCGAGCTATCCCGATGCAACAAAAACAGGAGAGGTCCAGAGGCGCGCCCTTGCGGCATGCCTCAACCAGTCCATATGGCAGGAGCACGGGGTACAGGCCCGCGTGGCCGTGTTGCACTGCGACTCCAGCCGGGGACCGGCGGACGACGTCACGGCTCTGGACTGGACTGTCTTGGCTGTTCTCATCGCCATCGTCGCGCTGAATGCAGCCGCGACCTGCTATGACGTTTTATTGAGCTGTAACTATATACGAAATGATAGCGGTGAGTTTGTTTGGTTGATTTACCATTACCTAGTTTACCTAGTTTAATTTTATTATGTTTCTATTCTTTGATCGTAATTTTCCAAGTTTGTTATGTCTTTACATTGATTCGTATAGTGTCTGTATTATAACATTTTATTACCTATATTTTTTCAGGCAATCAATATTTTCTCAGTTTTTCAATAATTAAAAATTACCAATGGCTAACCGATACAAAAAATGAAAAAAGGGAAGACATACCGTTTATGCATTGCATTAGGTAAGACAATGAAACCATGAAACGAAACTTTTACTGGCCTAACATAGAAACTTAATGTCAATGAAAAAAATCATGTCATCAGCTTAGCCCTAAACTTATTTAAATTTTTTAGGGTAGTGGTGAGTTTCTTCATGATCCTAGCGCATGTCATGTTGATAATAGCTTCTGGACAGACGCTCAATCCGCATGACTTTGAAAAGGTAATTATCCAATTTGATTCCCACATCATAAAACTTTAAGGGATTCCACTTTTGTGTAGATGGCTTTGCAGTCTTTCCTATGATATATCTTCCCCTCCCCTTCCCCCTTCATATTTTAAGCAAATGAACATACAGTAATATCATTTTAAAGAGCTTGAGCTTCGTATGTAGCCTTAGCTTCGGTGCCACGCTGACCATTCGTAGCTTACAAAAGATTATAAATAGAATCGATATCATGCCACAATACATATGTTAGATGTGGATTCACTATCACTAACCTAAATATAATTGTAATCTTTCATACATTTATTTGACTTTCCCCTTCTTTCCCAATAGAGTATTTTGTCGTAGAGCGTCGTAGCACGTGCTACGCTGATCCGTAGCAAGAAAAATATTTCAACGCGTCGCCAATGTCGCCATTCACGATTTCATTCCGCTTTATTTCGAAAATGTCCTTTACATGCATAGTCTTTCGTAGAAATGTCTTGATCCTATTCTCTAGTATAAAAGTTCTTGAATTTCCAGTTCTACGATAACTTATTCTACCAAACGATGTTCAACGGAATGATGGTCGTCCAAATATTCTTCATGATGTCGGGCTTGCTGCTGACCTACCACGTCTCCATAAGAACTGAACAGATGACCTTCAGGTGGTTCCATATCCCCAAGGTTATGTTCTTGAGATATTGCAGGTGAGTGACCTTTTGCAATGAGTTGATGCTATCGTTGATGCGAACTTGTAACTTGTTGTGTTGACCAAACAATCTAACGACCTATTATGCTGGATAAAACAGTGTAGATATGATAATGTGTATAATATGGCTCCGCAACCTTATGGTATGTTCAAAATAGATTTTAGTTAACTGCGTGTCCAAGACGTGGTCGTTGACTGACTCTATATCGGGGGGTGATTCACTATGACATAGGAGATTCCTCGCCCTAAACCTTTGACTTGACTTGACTTGAAACCGTGTGAAGTCACAATGTGTTCTAAATAAGGCTTTGTCAGATTCCGCGCAGCTATCTTGTAACACGTGTGAATTTTCCCTAGTGAATAAAGCCCCTGGTCAAAAATAGGTTCAAATTCACACCGACTGACAAAGATCAAGGGAACTCAATGAATAAGGTTTTTCATGAGTGTGCTATGAACTCTTAAAACGGAACACCGAATTACACGTCCCCGACACATTTGGAGGGAGGCCTATGATTAGCAGCGGAGTACGGACGTTTGTGTGCCGAACTGATGAGGGTACCTGTAGATTATTTATGGTGCCTGCAGGCTGTCTCCATCGCTGTGCGTGGTGCTGGCGGTCTGCGCCACGTGGCTGCGCCGCCTGGGCTCGGGCCCGCTGTGGGGGCTCCTGGCCTCGCGCGCCGTCGTCGAGGACTGCCGCACGTACTGGTGGACCCATCTGCTCTACATCAACAACTACGTGCCGGAAAACAAGGCCTGTCTCTTACAGACATGGTGAGAACAACTCGTCACATACTGTACTGCTTCTTTGCCACTGGGATGCTGCGGCCCGAAAATACTTGTTACTTGTGGCCAATGGCGATGCTTGGAGTCAGAGATCGATGATGGGCTCGATCCTAGAGGGGCCTCACATTGCAAGGGCAAAAACGTTATTCAAGTTAGTCAAAGTTCAGATAATCTCTATATTTTCTGTATACGAGTGTTGAATTGAAATAAATGCTAAAGAGGAATTGATTGAGAGAAAAAGCGCAGCTTTTGATATCATAAAGTTGGAGATGATATTGAAAACATCGAGAGTATCTAGACTTGCCGTGTGGTTCCAGCTTAGAATTGCACCACCCCAACTCTTCCCGTGGGTGTTGTAAGAGGCGACTACCGGGGGGTGGGCAGCAGCACCCCTCCAGAACACCTCACCATCAAACTACGATCCTTTACCCGCATGCCTAGCGTGGGGATTATGGGCACTACCCCTAAATGATACAGTCAGTTGGTGCTCATTGGGGGAGGCCTATGTCCTGCAGTGGACTAATGATGTTGATGATCTAGAGATATAGAGATCTATATGTAAGCCTGCGTTAGCGCTCCTGAAACACCAGCTAAGCCTGCTGCATTGGTGTGAGGCGTTAGTTTGGTGTGTGTGCAGGCACGTGGCGGCGGACTACCAGCTGCACGCGCTGGGGCTGGCGCTGTGCCTGTGCCGGCGGCGGCGGGCGCTGGCCGCGCTGCTGGCGGCCGGCTCGCTGCTGCCCGCGCTGCACGTCTACTGGCTGGACCTGGACGGACTGCTGCTCATGTACCCGGAGTAAGACCCCACATACGAGGATTTCACGAACATTCCAACACTTGAGGTTTCACTCGTCCTAATCATGTTATCCATAACTTAATTTTTTGGAATACTTATCCGTAGTAAAATTATTTAGATTTTTTAAAATTTGAACCTTTTAGATATTCATTGGGTTTATCTCTCTCTCTCTCTCTGTTTCAAACAAGTCTTTGTGATTCTTTACATAACTATCTCTTCGTAGAACTTATATTCGTGTCACATGCAAAATTATTTTATTTCGTCTGACAGATTCTACCGGACCCTGGACAACCCCACGTACCGCGGGTCTCACATCCTGGGCCACTGCAACCTGCAGTGCTTCGTGATCGGCATGGCCTTGGGATATCTGGCTTACGACTATCGGAAGACAGGCTTCTCCCTTTCCAAGAATAAGGTACATTTCCAGTTTTCCAGACAATCTTTCTTTCTATTGTGCCCTTGATCTCATTCAATCTACGTCATATTCTAAAGTCATATAGAAGTAGCAGGTCATTTGCAAATAACGATCTGTAAACCCGTGATATGGCCCTTTCTGCTGGAGTAAATTTTTGACAGATTATTGACCAGATTCGACCATAAAATCTGGGTCAGCCGCTTGCAAGATCGATTGACGTTGACGAAATCGTCAGTCTTATAAAGCGAGAACCGTAGATAGACTTACTTGTTACTTACTTTTTTCTGGACTGGTTTCCGCAACTAGGCCACAGGTGGGCCCTTTTTGCGTATCGGGTGGGGGGCTGCTAGTCTAACCACCCGATATCCTCCAAAATCGTAAATAGAAGAGTTTTGGAGAAGCGAAAGGATGGGAGCATCCTTTGGTTAAGCAGTGGGTAATACGAGGCTGATATGATGATGTCTGTGTGTCCAGTACTGGAGCGTGTTCGTGGATGTGAGCCCGGCGCTGGCGGTGGCCACGTTCTTCAGCGGACAGCTGTTCTACGCACAGGCTGCGCGCGCGCCGCTCTGGGCCCGCGCGCTGTTCGCCGCCACGCACCGCCTCCTGCTCGCCGCCGTCGTCGCGCCAGCCTTCCTCGCTGCGATGCTGAGGACTCCCTGTAAGCACTCTCACACGATTCTATTACAAATTATGTTTCGCTTAAATAGAAAGGACGCCCTCCGGCCAGGTGGGATGATGATCTGCGAAGGACTGCTGGCAGATGCTGGCCTAACCTAATGAGCGCCATAGCGCCCTACCTTCAGCCAATTTACAGTCAAACCTAGGCAAAACCACATTTTCTCACTTAGTGAATACTTCCAAAGTGAGAATGTTTTGATTGCTTTCTCAAACTGTGTCCCATACAGCAAAACTGCGCTCGCTGGCGGAGTGGCGCGGCTGGGCGGTGCCGAGCCGGCTCTCCTACTCCGTGTATCTGGTGCACATGCCGCTGGTCCACGTCGTCCTGGCCTCCAAGCACCAGCTCGCCCTCGTCTCCACATACAACTTGGTAAGGAGGTGCATCCGACCACGAAAGAGTTACGAAGGTGGACGTGTTGTATAAGGCGCAAACGGCACCTAAAGTGGCATCCAACTTATTTTATCTTATAATTCCGTTAAACAAAGGAATATCTCAAATTCACTCGTACAGTTTGTTACTCGTACAACCTATCTTAAGCTTTTTTTAATGCATCTGTAGTAGTTTCATTTTGTCTATTTTAGGAAGAAATACGAAAACAGAGTTTGGTAGCAACGGCAACTTCGTATCTCTTTCTAAATTACCACGAAATAATAAGATAAAATAAGTGTGGGCGCCTCTTTATGTGCTGTTGGCAACAAAGTCAGCTCTGCCTGCTAAACAGTCAAACACCAAATTCAGATTTAATTTCATTTATTGGTTTAACAAAATGTACATGTCAAAGATTTCCAATAAGGTAAGGTAAGCAAAAGTTTAAAAAAAATAAGATTAAATTCGCAATTCAAAAGTTCTACCCTGCCATTCTGCCATATGGAATTGGAATAATAGCTTGTCATCATCCTCATCTCACCTTTCAATCACTTGAACTTTCATTTTCTTTTACAGCTCATCAATCAAATATTTATAGTCCTCATGAGCTACGTTGTGGCTGTTCCCTTGTTCCTGATGGTGGAAGCTCCAATCAACAGACTCTGCAAGAACCTCCGGGACCCACCTAAACGAACCCTGACTGATAAGGAAAAGAGCAAGCTCTCCTAATGAGTGCGTTCCTAAGAAAGTTGAAGCAAGACAGAATACGATGATGAATCGACTACTTAAAAACATCGTGATGGAAATATTACAAGGAAGTTCCTTTTTTATAGTTATTAAGACATTAATTAAATTAATTTAAGAACGTATTTAAATACAGAAAATAAGCAATTCATCTTTTTTTACTGAAAGTAATTAAATAATTTTCCCATTATAAAACTTTTCCACTTTGACGGGGCTTGAACCCGCAACCGAAGTCGATAATCTTTTAGGAGGATTTTTTTTAAGTTTGTTAGAATTTTTTCCAAGAGCAAGTACGCACTATGAAAACAAAATTCTTTACTTTTACAATTAACTTTTACAATTTATTAAAATATCCCCTTACCACAACAGCTCAAGAACGATTATATCTAGTTGCGCCTTTACAAACCACCAAGTTAGTGAAGTAGATAGGTACATAATCTAAAGTAAAGGCTAATCCAAGAGGACTCCCCATCTAGTGAAGTCCTTAATCAATCCCCGCAGCCGCTCGGGATAGATGCGGGAGCCAGCGTTGGGGATACGCATCCGGTCGATCTCCATCTCGCTGCTGATTGCCGGGGCCTGTTCCACCTCCACGCAGACGAAGGGAAGCCCGAACACGGCCATCACTAGGCCGAAGGACAGCTTCTGAAAGTATTTATTTGACAAGTATCTGCACGCGGCTGCGCACGCTTTATTGTGTTGTGAATCTTTTAAAGGCTATATGATGATTTTATTGCATGATAAATTTACGTGCTGAAAAGTAGCCTTTGTTTTATTCCAGGGTTAGCTAAATTAAAATTTCAGCTCGTTCCATTCAGTAGTTTTCGCGTAAATGAAACGTATCAGTTACAAACATCGAATCATCATTTTTATAATAATAATAATCACACATAATCACTAATCACACATTTTTATAATAATAATAATGATTTGGACCACCTATCCTACTAATATTATAAACGCGAAATTTTGTAAGTATGGATGGATGGATGTTTGTTACTCTTTCACGAAAAAACTACAGAACGGATATGGATGAAATTTGGCACAGAGATAGAATATAGTCTGGAATAACACATAGGCTATATTTTATCCCGAATTCCCCCGGGAACGGGAATTATCGCGGGTGAAAACGCGAAGCGCTGCTAGTATATAATAAGTACAGGTCACCCCAATGGAAGGTAAACATGTACGAGGCTTTGTGTCAACTTATTAGAAGCGGTTACATGGAAAAGCATTATGGCACAAACTATAATAACTTACAGGAGTAGATAAAATAATAATTATTTATTTATCATCATCATCAGTGTTGACGAATTTTAATGATACAATTTGTTCGTTTTGAATGATCATAGAATATAATACCAAACCAAATAATCACATTGTGTTATTTGTTAATTACCTTCCATAGTTAAACATGCTTTTTGGCAATTAAATATATAAAAATTTCCTGATTTAAAGCCTGTGAACTTTTAGCTTGATTATTGTTTGGCGTTTCAAAAATACATTAGTTTTATTCAAGAGGTCAATATTCTATAACACGTGAGTCTTGTTAACTTCTAAGATTGAATGATGACGCCAACAGTGGTAGAAGGTTGACGTACCTGCCTATTTATATCTATACCTCTAAATACCTGTTACAAATTTATTCATCAAAGTGTTTCTGTGTTAATAATTGACTACATTTTCATTATTCTTCAAGGTTTGATCAGTGCGTTGCACCTAAGGCGATTAACGCCGTTTTATGCAAGAGTTGGTATCTATTATATTTTTATTATCTATATAGCATGCAGGCACAACAAAGTTTAACCCTAGAGGGGGTGATTTCGTCCGTCCACGGCTTATTCTTATTGCCTACGTTACCCGATGCTGACTGCACTAGTCGGTTTATAAGAAAATGATGGCAAATCACCACTTAGAATATTAAAATATTTTGAGCGATGGCAAATCACCACTACTTTTTTTGTGATGATGACGAATCACTACGATGGCGAATCCCCAATAACCCCTTCTGACTATGGCTTCTCACATTATCGCTGTTTACACATCTTACAAACTTTGGCTTTTATTTGTAGAATAAGTTATCCTAGATGTAGTTGTTACATTTTATCTGATTTAGGCACGAATCGTACATTACATTGATACTAAATATATTTAAGGCGTCATCATATTATAACAAGTGAAAAAAGTTATCTACTTTTATTTGAAGTGATTCAAAATGAAAATGAATGCTATGGTTGGTTTTGAAATAAATCGAAATGTAAGATAAAGTTAAAGAGTGACCATGATACCATAAACTTGCAAGTTGTCCGATGAGACATTACCTACCTATCTTTATTTATTAGGCTTACAAAATAAGCACTTAGAAATGTCATATTTAATACTTTAAGTAGATACATAATAATCAAAATAATATAAGAAATAAGGTGATAATTGATTCTCCCTTCGCTTCAATCTTTTGTCCACTAGTAGAAGAAGCAAAATGGATAGGTGATAGCTTACTTGTTTGAGTTCAGAGTAAAAGTCCGTCCTAGAATAAGTGGTGTCAGGGTCGATAGCTAGTCTCCTGAGGGCATCGCTGAGCTGCGAGTAGTAGACCTCGAGCAGTCTGTGGTAATACTGGGCGCGGAAGGAGGCGTCTGTCCCCAGGACTATGAACATCAGCAGGTCAGGGATGGGGCTGCCGCGGTGGAAAGTCTGGTGGTCTATCGTGATCACCTCCAGCTTACCGTCCTGAAACAAGGAGCAAGCGACGGCTTACGAGAAAACAAAAGACGTTACATTTATTTAGCACATACGAAACCAGTTTGAAGAAAATGATACGAAAACAGTTTTGTGGCCACCAAGAGTAACTTCGTATCTCTTCCATTACATTTCGTTCTTCGTCATGATTCGTCTTGTATGTTGATTAAGTATTTGGATACGTGGAATGTTCAGCATGAAATGGGCCCAAAGCAATAAAACGTGCGTAATTTTTTAGTACTCAGTTATGTACCTATGCAGGTACTTGCTGCAAAAGTTGCCAGTTGTTTTTTTTTTATTTTTCCCATCGCCAACGCTTACATACCTAAGTAGTAATAAGTTATTAGCATAGGTAGGACCAATTGCTGCTAACATTTTCTGTACAAATGCGCAGCTTAGCTATAATGATCGTCAGTGGGTTGGCGACGTTTGTTTATTGTGCAGTGTGACCATTGTTCTCGACAATAAACAACTATTACTGCTGCAGAGACGAACAATTTGCACGTCTTCACGGTTATTATGCTTTTCAGATTAGACTATTGTAATAGATTTATATTTTTGCGTTAAAAGGTATTACATTAAGTAATAAAAATCATTTTGTGATTAGAAAAATCGGAATTCTGAGTTGGAAACCAAATTACATTCTAATTTTATATCTTACCCAACCCAACTAACATAACACAACCCACATAACCCAACTAACCTACGTACTACGTTACCTACTTTATTAATTTTATTAGCTTAGCTTTACTTTAATAAAAAATAAAACGTCAAGTGTGAGTCAGACTCGCGCACTGAAGGTTTCGAATAACTCATTAATATAAGTTTTTCACCTGTGTATTCTTAATAGAATACATTATCATTCCATCAAGTGGGGCAAAGGGGTGAGGCCAATTTCGCTCCATTTTTATTTTACATGTTTTTGTTCGTTTCTCTTACTGGGACTCAAAAGTCTCAAGTAGGAATCACTATATAGTATAAAACAAAGTCGCTTTCTCTGACCCTATGTCCCTTTGTATGCTTAGATATTTAAAACTACGCAACGGATTTTGATGCGGTTTTTTTAAATAAATGATTCAAGAGGAAGCTTTATACGGATAATAAAACCGTGCGAAGCCGGGGCGGGTCGCTAGTTTTAAATAAAAATAATAATGAAGCACAAATATTGAGGGATCGACAACGCCCTCTCCCCTTGGATTCCACACCCTAGAGCCTAGATCTTAGTTTTTAAACAATGGGTATCATCAATTATCTGAGCGACTGATCGAAGCAACGACGATCATTGCCATACAGCTTGGTAATGCAGCCAGTGTCTTGGGGACGCAGACTGGTGTTTACATGGACCAGTTGATCTACCTCTAGACTGTTTGCAACGATTCAGCTAACTAGAGACGGTTGCAAACATTCAATGGATGTCCTTGGAAGAGGAAGGCGATGTAGCGTCCCACACAGTGGGCCTCCCAACTCCCATGGGACTAGTGTCATACGGTCGGGCCAATTGCCATTTATATTGTTTTAATTGTATTTCTATTCCTTGATTGAAATTTTCGTTGTCTATAAATATTATTTTTCCCAAAAAAATTATATTATACTTTCAGCTAATTAATTTTCTTTGAGGGGTTTCGAGCAAAATTTTCCCGACATTTCACCAAGGAATGGGGTGTGGCGAAATATCGTCTCACGTAATTAAAATCAAATTAAGTTATCTCTTGTCAAAGCTAGCTACGCTCCATAACTTCGGATGAGCAAGCACAGAGTTACTTAGTTAATTATGGAGAATTATACTAAGTAATGGGTATGAAACTATCAATTGTCTTTTGAAATATGGTTTGAATGTTATCATTGATTGAGTCTATTTTATGTCTTTAGCAAGGCTATTTTAAAGTTTAGCTCCATATTCTTCAGATTTAAGCTTGGTTCTTGCAAAATTTTGTCTCAACACGGGAAGTACCCTATGAATGTGCATGCGATTCCTTTGCATATATTTAAAAAGAGGCGTCTATGAGAGGCTGTATATCTGTTGATTGCGTTGACTTTTGCAGTTACATTTTTAAGGTTCCGAATTTGAGTAGATCATTCGACACATTCCTGAGAAAAAAGGTTTAACAAACAACCACATCTGACAGACGGACAACCTCCTAGGGGTCTTATAGAAGTATGAAATGAAACACTTTAGTAAAATTCGAAAATTTAAATATCTCACCTCCAATCTCCTGTGCATCAAATTGCTCGCCCTGTAGTCCCCGTGTGCTAAGACCTCCAATTTACACGCCTTTTTATATTCGTTCATATTGGAAAAGGAGAATTTAGCCAAGAACTTCTTGAACCTCTTCCTATCTCGACCAGTGAGCACCTTCAGAGCGTTCGCGACTCCTGGAACCCAGAACGCTGTAAACATCTCTTCTGTCATGTATTCGAAGATGTATTCGTCGTTGATCCGTTTGTAGTCCTCCGGGCACTGCGTCCGCAGAGCCACCGACAAAGCATGCAGCTTGGCCAGCTCGGTGACCGCCAGGCTTGCGTACTCCCAGTCGATGCAGCGGAACCGGTCCTGGGTGACGTAGCCCCGGACTGCAATATTCTCCAGAGCGATGACCTCTTTGAACGGGGTCATATCGGCGCCGAAGTATTTCACGAACGTGAAGCGGTGTTCCTCGGGGACATGATGCTTCTCCTCGAGTCTTCTATACGCGTCTTTTATGTCGGTGTAGACACAGTTCTCGGTCTCTTGCACGGAGCGTTGCGTGTTGGACCACTGTTCCCGCATGTTTTTGGACATGGCCGCCAGCTTGAGGAACAGGTGCAGGTCTTCCTTGCCCCTCGAGCTGATGGTGGCCGTGTACAGAAGCGAGGAGTAGTTGGCGCCCTCGGTGTTCAGAGGAGCGAACTTTATGTTGGGCTCGTCATAGTTTTGTTCTTGTGCTATCTTAAGCAACACGTCGTTGATGTGTTGTTCAGTTTCCGCCATCGTGTCCGCGGGTGCACTGCTGCTTTGTTATCTCCGCAAGATATTTATAGTTTTTGCACAAAGTAATTGTAAATTCTAAAACACCATCAGGGTAAGGTTAAACGCTATATGAGACAATCGCGTTTAACCTCCAATTCTGTACGTTGATATCGAATCCCAAAGCTGTATTTTTATCTTGTCTGTCTATCTGCTTCTTGGCCGTGCATTATACCGAAATGACTGAATGAATTTAAATGAAACTTTGTCATGATCTGAGTACAAACTACGAGGTAGAACATAGGACACCTTAGTAGGTAGGTACGGTTCAGGGGATGAAAGTCTGTACTTAGTTGTCGATTTAATTTAGGTATTTTAGGTATATTAGAATGGTACCTTTCTAATTATATATTTATTTACCTTTATTATTGGTACCTTATAGGTAGCTAGACTTAAGTTCCTATACACAGATGAGTAATGTAATTTTTAAAGGTATAAATCCAAAAAGAATGACCCTAATCCTCTATTCAATTCAATAACAAAAAGCAAACAAAACAAATATTTTTTATATGTATACGAAGGTATGTTAATATAATATTTTTTAATAAACTCTTTCAAGAATCTTATCGTCATAAATAAATTAAATTAAATTTATAATAAGTAGTTACCTATAAAAATAAAAGATTTTTAATAAATACCTATAATATGAAAGTTGGTACTTCTAAAGAAATACCATGAGTACCTACATATTTATAGGTAGGTTGGTAGGTCGTCTGTTTGTTTGTATGAGTAGAGGTAGGTTATTGACTAAACGACTCGACTGATTTTGACAATAAAGTATTTGGCAGATAGCTTGAAGATTACTGATGTTATAGCGGTTAACTACGTTTATGGTGTTTTGTCATAAAAGTAGTAAGCCAAAAACCATCTATAAGTAATAAGTTTGTAAGTATACGGATTGATACGGTACGGATGAATGGATGGATAGATGGATGGATGTTTGTTAATCTTTCAAGCAAAAATTACTGAACGGATCTGGATGAAATTTGGCACAGAGATAGATTATAGTCTGGAATAACACATATACTATATTTTATAGCCTATGTGCCCTGAAGGACCCTCCGGATATCATACCAAGCTAATCGCAATCTCCCAATCCTCTAGGTAGGTACCTACTAACTATACTATTACCTTACCCATTGCTACAATATAATAAAGAGTAGTTTTTAAAGAAATTTCAAACCACTGACGTAGGTAGGCTTCATGTTATCAAGGTAATCGTATTTCTATTTACTTTATAGATATTTAAGTAGGAATAAAACAAAATGAATATGTAAGTTTGGTGTTTTACATTAGTAAATAGCTAAACTTTTTTCTACTTTAATAATTAAAATTTGTATTTTATTTAGGTGTTAGTTGACCGTCAGTATTTTGAAATCTTCAATTATGTATTGTACCAATATAGATTCATAAGGTTCGAATTGTCTAAAAAATTAAGGACGAGGTACCTTTGTTGAAACACTAAAAATAAAACGCTAACCTAATAGGTACACCCACGGAGGTAGGTACACCTATCTAATTTGATACCAATATTTATAACGCTTCTAATAACTTCACGACACCTCGTGTTACACTAGATAACGCATGCCCTGGTGAGGGTTGTGGTACTGTACTGACGAATGTGCCTGAACATAAAGTTACTCTGACATCGTCGGTTGCCGCATGAAGCGCCTGATCGTTGGACTTTGCTTAAATCAAGTTTCGATGTCTCTTGATTACACTTGTTGTCCTACTAATAAAATAATTGTGACAGTTTGTCTGAATGTTTATAATGTATCTACCTATAGATAAGATAGTTTAGGATCTAAAATAATAAGTCTGTGGGGTTTATAAAGGGTTGTAAAGTTTCTATCGAAAATCATTATGTACCTATAGTATTAAATTTGACTTGTCTAAGTGCTTTCTTTGTAAGCCTTATTTACTGATTTATTATTCCTTGGTTCGATTCACTTAAAACTCGTTATAAATAATAAACTACAAAATAGTAATTAAATTAATATTTTTATTTTTACAAAACTGCACGCCCTTGGGATGTACAAAAATTACTTAAATTACTTTACTTAGTTTAAAAAATATTTCCTGGTATCGTTCTATTTTTATTATTTCTCAATACATGTTAAAAATAAACCTTATGTACAAAATGAAACAAATACCTATGTAATATTTAAATACAAATTAATTACAAGAGACAAAAAATACGTCCACATAGATAGAGACAGAGCCCGAAAATACTTTCACAATCCAAAACGCCCTCCATACCACAAAATCTTCGTCTTATTCTCTTCGATAGCTACATTGTTCTCCATTTAACAATTACAATAAATTTCCACGGGAAGCAATTACTTAGGAATGATTCTGAATTCAGTAGACTTTCAGAACGTTGTGAAAGTCTACTGAATTCTCATCATCGGGGGGTCTTGTGACTCATAAGACCCCCCACTCGATGTAGTCGCTGATGATGTCGTTGAGTCTCTCCGCGTAGACCTGGCCAGCCTTGGCAGTGAAGAAGTCTTCCAGCTTGAGGTCCGCCCCCACGGCCGGCGGCGCGTCCGTCACCACCAGGGACAGAACTGTCATGGCCACTATCAGACCGTACGGTAACATCTGAAATAGGCATTACTTTATTATGGCAACTTTTATTTTTTTACTATGTTGGCATTTTATGTGTTTATATTATACATAAAAGGGGTATTACACTACACGGTATTCAGGGACCCTTACCCTTACTAAGAGTGGTTAATAAGATTCAGGGTCCCTAAGGGACGGACCCGGATCCGGACGATATTCAGGGCCCGGTAGTTAGGGCCTTGAATAACGTGTAGTGTAATACCGCTTTAACCACAGATAATTACAATAAAAATTCAAACAAATATGAACTATGTAGTTTCTTACATCTTAAAGTGCCTCAACTGAACTTATCCAGTCTTGGCTAACTTAACCAGTAGGAAGCGTCCGACGCTGCATATTGTCACTCTTTGTATGGCGTTTTTATTTTTACTATTTGTAGTAAAAAATCCACACGCTGTGAAAATTTCAATTGTCTTCCTTTTACAATTCATAACAGACGGACAAACCCACAGCAGAAGCTTAGTAATAGCATTCCCTTTTCAGCCTTCTGACTCCTAAAAAGGACAAACTACGCGTATTAAAAAAAACTTACATCCTTAACACTCTGATCGAAGCGTTCCCTCGAGTAGGTCTCATCAGGGTCGAGAGCCAGCCGCCTCATGGCCGCGGCGAGCTGCTCGTAGTACAGGTCCAGGAGTCTCCGCCAGTGAAGCTTGCGGAAGGCCGCGTCCGTGCCCGTGAACACCAGGTACAGCAGGTCAGTGACGGGTTCCCCCGTCTGTATCGTCTGGTAGTCTATTGGCACCACGGTCAGGTTGCCCTCCTGTAACCAAAAATTTAGGTGCTGGTAAAAGAAACCGATAAAATTTAGGTTTTAGGCTGTGTCCCCGGTAGGCAAACAGTGAGCAGCCGACTGAGTTTGCGGCGTATCAATTCAGTACGCCCTTCCATTGTCCACAGGTTTCTAGTTTGCGCCAACTGTACGCAATTTGCAGCGTTACGTGCGCCGACGTGTGTCTTAGTTAGCGGCCGACTCGCAGGTTCCAGTACTTGCGATACGCACGCAAACTGATCTGAGTTTGTTCTGAGTTCGCCACAAATTTGCGGCTCACTCAGTCGGCTGCTCACAGAATGCCTACTGGGGACACAGCCTTAGAGAACTAATTCCTAAGTCAGATGGGTATCCTACTAATATTATAAACGCGAAAGTTTGTAAGTATAGAAGGATAGATGGATGGATGGACAGATGGATGGATGGATGGATGTTTGTTACCTACTCTTTCACGCAAAAACTACTGAAAGGATCGGGCTGATTTGGCGCAGAGATATATTGTAGTCTGGAATAACTCATAGGCTATATTTATCCCGGAATTCCCACGGGAACGGGAATTAAGCGTGTGAAACCGCGAGGCGCTGCTATTAGTTTATAATGATGCCTGTCGTATCCGATAAACGTGTGCCTGTTATATTAGCACGAATGGGCACTATGGCGCTCAATATGGGAGGCCTATGTCCAAGAGTGGACTGATTTAGGTTAATGATAGTATTTTGTAAGTTATTTCACGACAAAAAGCTTATACTCAGTTATTACAATAAATATATTAGTTATATATTAGTTATTTGTGTTCAAAGTTTAATTCTAAGAATTTCTGAGGAATTTAACTGACCAAAACAAAGGCCACCGCGCGCGGTATGACGGCCAAAAACATTTTTTTTTGTATGAAAGTTGCTTCAAATTTTCGCTCTCAATTTAGTTTGTAGGTCCTTGTTTCAATAATTTTTGAGATACCTCAAAAGAAAGAGTAATAACCAACCATGTTTTTAAAAAGGTTTGAACAAAAAAAAACACCGACCGTTTTTTTTTAATAACTTCAAAAATGGTTTTCGAAAGTCGCTGAAAATTTTTGTAAGTTTTAAGTGACTGTAAAAAAATTGCTAATGACTCAGATACCTAAGAACATGGTTTGTTAGATTGCTTACACATTATCTTTACTTAAATTAAACCAAAAAAATCATTGGCCTTTTAAACGGGCAATGATTAGCAACTAACTGTAAAATTTCGGGTATTTTCCTTGCCTCCAATAAAAAATTGGTAAAAAAGAAACAGTCAGAATATGGCTTAAATGGTTCCAAATAGTCCACGCTACCTTCGCTCACCAGCTATGCACCCACCTTCCAATCACCCTGTATATATCATAAATTACTATATAATAGAATATAAATATAATAGATTATGATATGTATAGGCACTACCTACGCGTATTAATTGTATTCAATTCAAAACTCAACATGTTGCAATGGCCGTGAAACTACATCTGTATGTGCAGCCAGCAACTAAAGTCTTATAGGATAAAATTATATAAAAAAAACATAGGAGGGCAAGTTGCAGCCATGTGAGTCAATAGGATAGGGATAGGATTTGGCATAGGCTCACGTAGTGAAAAAATTCTGTCTATGGGATTGCGTGTTCATAAAAGCGCGACAGACCAATATGTACATGCCTATAAATGCGTAATTGCGTAAAATAATTATTTAATTCAAGAAAGCTACACATCTAATTAAAAATCTAGCTTAGAACCAAGTAATAAGTACCTACCTCATACTACGTGTAATAATATATATAATCAAATCATTGATCATTTCAAAAGAAAGCAGTGTTCTCGAGATCTAGACCAAATTATGTGCTAACACTTTCATGGCATTTATCGTTATTTTTTGCTCAACTATGTTAACACATTCGGAACTAATGAAATTAGGGATATTGAATTTTATGCAATTCATGTTTCTACCTAAACCTAAACTACCTGATTTGCAACAGGTAGTAACCTACACCTAACAGCGTTGACACTCAGTTAGGTTCAGTTGCAGTGAAAAATGCTTGATTTTTCCTAATTTTTGATTGAATATGTTTTTGATATGCGAATTATAAAATGATTATTTTAAATTTAAAGTTCGCCCAACTTTAATATTTTAGTTGGGTATAAAGTAATTCCTCAATTAATTGGGTTTTAACAATATATAAAAACAATGTATAAAATTTGATGTTGTTTGTATGTTCTGAGGCGGCACCCTCTGAACAGAACGCAACCGGTCCAATCTCGGGGCACGGGAGTTCTATCAAGCCAAACTATTCCTTCCACACAAGCTCAATGTTGTTTACAATCTATTCATAGATTTAAGTTTAACATCGATCAGAGAGTTATATAATTTATGTAATTTTATGCTTAAGATAAGATGTGCTTTGATTTTAAAAACAGAGATGATAAGTTCCATCTTTGCAAACAAATAAATATAAGCGACTTCCTTTGTTAAGTATACGTTACGTAGGTACCTGCACAATAACAAACATTGATATTGCCACAGTCTATGTAATAATAATATATACGGTACCAAACAGCCGAAAACAGGTTTTGGCCAAGTCAAGGCCGTAATTATTTCCTGCGTCTATCTAATCTACTATGTCAAAATTTACGTCGCTTGCGCATCGAATACAAGAATTTATTAAAAAAAATTTACCTCATCAACTTTATGCATCAGATTGCTTGCTCTGAAGTCTCCGTGCTTGAGGACAGTGTTGCCCACGTAGTACTTCACCGCCTCCTCCTTGGATTCGGACAGCGTCTTCACGAACGCTGCGAACTTGGGCTTGTTCTGTTCGCTCACCGCGGCCAGCGCCCCCTCCATCAAGCTCTTCATTAATGGAGCCATCGCTTCCATCATGCTCCAGTCGAACTTGAACCTCTCTACGTTCTCAGCATATTTTTCCGGGTCCTCCTTTGCGAATGCAAAGGACAAGGCATGGAATTTGGCAAGTTCTGTGACGGCTTTAGTCACGTATTCCCAAGTGAACACTTCGAACCTATCCAGCGTCCCGAACCCGTTGCTCTTCAAGTCCTCCAAGATAATGGTCTCCTCGCCGACCGTCGGGTGGACGCCGTAGAACGCTGGTGTCTTCAGTCTATCTTCGAGGGGAACGTTGTGATCCTCTTCTAGCTTCCTGTACGTGGCCAGCAGATGCTCGTAGAAGTATCCCTCCACTTCGAACACCTTAAAGGGTGCCATAGCTCGCATCTCTTCGCTGATTGCAGCCACTTTACCGAACAGCTTGAGGTCATCCTTGCCGCTTGCGGAAATAGTTGCTTTGAATAGTAACGAGGTAAAATTGGCCCCTTCGTTGGGTAGCTGTGTCACATGTATCTGCGGGTCGCGGTATCCTCGCTCCTCGGCCACTTCGTCGAGCAGGTTGCGGAAGTGTGTCGCGTGCGCCATGGTCCGCGGGCCGAGTCTCACTGGTCGTGGCTTGAGGCTTCTGTCACTCGGCTCCCTTCAGATTAGTACAAAGCCGGTTGTGCGCCGTTTATAAACAATTTGTTGATAGTCCTCGATTAGATTACAAGTGTGGATGGTAATTGGCGAGACGTTTTTGATAATGCTTGTTGTTCATAACACGATATGTACCTATCTACTTAGCTACAGACTGGCGTTGGTCTAGCGGATAGCGTGTTCAACCACGGATGATAGTTAATGAGGTCCCAGATTCAAACCTAGTCGTGTCGTGTATTGGTATTTTATCAACAAGTAAAATTCACCGTAGCTCAGATAATATAAATATTATGTATGTAGTAGTAATCATAATCATAATCGTAATTCATGAAGATATTAGGTAGGTACAATTTATGGTCTTATAGTAAATAATGTGTAGTATCACTAAAATCTTACCCTAGGGGCGAATGAACAGTCAAGTAGGTAGTAATAAGTATGTATGTAGTAAGTATAGGTAATGATGGAGCATGCTTATCGTCCGCGCAATCTTACACCAACCTACCTTGTTAAACCATAATTTGATTTGAATAAAATAATAGCTAGTTGAATTTCCAAGATCCAAATATAATGTCAAAAATCTTGAAAATGATTGATCAGAATTAGAATACCTAAGTAGATTAGTCAAATTACACACCAACACTATGCAGGCCGCAAAATATAATCCATAAACTTATTGCGACCACGGCCACGGAGTGAAAAATTCACAAGCATACCACATCTTTCATCCAGACTGTGATCTGCATTGACATCTTGCATGGGAGTGTATTGTGTGCTTTATCCCCCTGCCTAAACAGACCCGATACTAGATAATATACTAGATAACCAGATACTAACCAGACCCTAAGCAGCCCAACTACTTGAAGAATCGGAACAGGCCTTTTGATTGACATTTCTTTCATCTTTTCTTTGGGTGGGGATAAGGTTGACGCCTCTGTGAAACTCTTCAGTCCCGTCTTTTGTCTGGCCTCTTCTGTAGCTGAGCAGCGTACGTGTGAACCCCGGGTGCAAATATTTGTAGATCGTACAAACATTTGTCACAAGGCGGGAATCGAACCCGCATCCTCCTGCGTCGCAGGAAGTACTTCACCCGCCGCACCATATCGGTCGTCATTATCTTCATTATCTTCCGATATTATCACGTAGTGGCGTGATATTGTTCCTGCGTCTAATATTATTTTTATAACTATTCTAACCGGATTCACAACAAAGCTTATCAATTACATTCAAGTGATATTTATACCTTTAAAGTACAAGGTGAGCCAAAAGTATTCACCTTATTGGTTTTGACATTTGTAAAGCAAACAATAGCACAATACGTCACGAGACAATTTAACTAATCATAAATCATTATGACTGATGATGACGCCTATTTTCATTTGATCTTTCCGATAACCTGCGTGTACTAGTGGACAAAAGAGTGAAGCGAACTGAAAATCAATTATCACTTTATTTCTTAAATTATTTTTATAATTATGTACCTATAGTATTAAATTTGACTTGTCTAATTTTGCCTAATTTTGTAAACCTAAAGAAATAAACATATTGATTTATTGATTTACAAGCTAAATTATCTAGGGATAGTAACTGTGATCAATGAAATATTGATAGGATACATCATGAAATATTCATAGGATACGGAATAGTTGGATACGGAAATTCGCGTATGACCTACGACTAGCCGCTCACATCTGCTCAATGTTACTGCATGGTATGTTGTTTACGCGCCATGTGTTACTATAGGCGGCGAGCGCTACTGACCTATTAACGATTGTCCTTCCTCTCAACGAATTATATCTCAACTATCAATTGGGACTAGAGGACATGTGATTCCAACGAGGCAGTTACAAAACGAGCCCATATTGTAGTCATCATTTTTGACGGCTACCACTTGATCGATGAATTCACGAGTTGATGGAAAAAATCTAACAAATTAATAAAGATAAAATAACCAATCCACAAGGAACCAAATTTTTACTCTCCCAAAAAAAACAGCAAAACAACATCGGTTACTTTTGCCCCAACTTGTGCAAAATCAATAAACATTAGATATCACTCTTTTATGATTGATCTATCATTTATGATTGATAATGTTTATTGGTGCTTTACTAGGCGCTATTCTCTGGTAAGCACTTAGATTTAGATATGAAACGGATCTTGAATGGTACGATTTACGAGTAAAGTAGGTAGCCACTATCTTTACAAACATCCGTGAATGGATTTATTTACTCGTAGTTGCTCAAAATCTCAATTGAACGTAAAAAAACATTAGGACGATTATTTTTCCTCCTAATGTTTTTTTTTCCTTTCTACGCTCACAGGACAGATGGAGATTCCCTAAACTTGATATTGATTGATCACATTTGGACAAAATTCCATCAAATCATCTTATCAAATATATTTCAAATTCTAGTGAATAATTAATTGCATTTTTCGCTTATTGGTAATTTAATTCTACAAGTTTTCTAAATTTCCTGAATCCTTCAAGAGTTGACTGTTGATATATCAGTCTTCGTTAATAGTATCACGTAGTATGATGTAAGTTAAGTAGGTACATACAGTATTCTCGGACATCTGTCTTGATTCTTACGTGATGTTAATAGGGTGTCTCAAATGCATCTTTCATCGGCTGTTTTATTTCCCTGTTGCATTCTGTTCTCGATCGTGATATACATACATATCGTATATTCGTTTACCGTTTCGTTACTGTGTGAGAGTGCCTTATTTGCTATAGCGAACAAAACCTTTGTTTATAAATGATTTTAAAGCTCTACCTACTTCAAACTAATGTAGGTAACGAAATAGTTTTTAATAAAATGATCTATCTATCTATATAAAATCGTCTTATAAATGATTTTAACTACTTGAAAAAAGAAACTAAGTACTTGAAATTATTATTTTCATTTAATATCCCTACCTGTAAATGTAAAAAAAAGCTTCCCTCGCGACCACGTAGCAAACAAGGCCTTCGTTCGTATTCAAATGTA
Organism: Eupithecia centaureata; assembly: GCA_944547425.1. Classification (NCBI taxonomy): domain Eukaryota; kingdom Metazoa; phylum Arthropoda; class Insecta; order Lepidoptera; family Geometridae; genus Eupithecia; species Eupithecia centaureata. The sequence continues at coordinate 13,415,141 of OX155691.1, forward strand.
AATCAATCAAAGTGTTGAGCAGCTATGTCGTAGTTCTTCTACGAAGCTGCCGACGCGTAGCTCGCTTAGCATTTTGTTGCAAAATTAGGAGTAAAAATTTAATTAAGATAAAAGGGCAAGTTTGTAAAGTTCTGCCTCGAGTACCTAGATATTTTGGTTAGTGTTTTTTGAAGAACGTTTATAATAAATCAATGTATTACAAGAATTTACAATTTATTAGACTATAATTAACAAGAACGTGCAAATGCAAATAAAACTATAAATACTTTGAAAATACATTTAATAAGTAAAAAACATAATAACTAATTTAATAACTAAGTACATTACAAGTGGACGGATGTTGATTATAAGTACCTACTACGTGTGTTTTATATCGCATATTTTAGGCGAATCTCATTTTAATATCTACCTACTTATATATCTTTAAATCTAATAAATTCTAGTGTCATTTAAGTCTCAGCAAAAGGAAGAGAAAACACAAGTTCAGCCTTATTTTAATGCTTGTCCGCGCTTCTGAAACTAACTGAAGTTGAAGAGTCCACCGACAGAAAGTTCATAACGACACTAATCTCCTCGTTATATATTCTAACAATAACATTTAATTCAATCGAGGATTATATTAAGAACAATTGTAACATTAAAACGCTTGCACCGATTTTCTTCCAGGATACACCGGACTCCTTTAAATTTTGGAAGAAACTAGTAAAATAGAATCTGTTTATTATTTGTAAACATGGGCCAAAGTTTTATGATTCTGACACTTTTGTATAGAGAACAATTCAAAGGCAGTTCTATAAAAAATTCAAGAGGTATCACTGTTAACCCTCCACCCGATCAAATCAGGGGTAGAAAATCCGGACGAAATAATATCACCCGGCCGCACCGCGCGGTCTTCAAAATTGCGTCTCGCTTCAGAGAAATGCTCTTAAAAATAACTAGGCCCCCTATCTAAGTTCTGTAAACGGTTTTAGCTTCCTAAACAATATATCTTTATGTGTTTATTACTTTTGTAAGCTTATATTTACTAACAATAACAAAAAAACATAATAAATGCGCGACTTTTTCAGAACCATATTTAGGCAACAAAACTGATCTTATTTACATGGAAATATAAAAGAATAGCATGAAGACAATCTATAAATAATATTTCAATGATAAATAAGAGCTGTGCTATGAAAAAATATTAAAAATTTTCGAAATGAAAATTACCACTCACGTTTTCACGCGCTGTAATGATGTGTTTTTACAATTTTATCGATATTTTTTGTTTCGATGCAAGTTTGAAAAATAAACAAAATAATCTATTTATAATCATATTTTATAACAGTATTTCATTTTATTAAGTAAAATTCTTCGGAATTTCATGAAAACGGCGGTAATCTTGTGGCCGACTTTTGGGTTCAAAACAAGAAAAATGCGACGAAATTCACAAATCCTATCATGTAAGTAGCTTTATCGTACCCCAATTATTACAAAATACACTAGTTATTAGCTTGGGGCTAGATGATGCTGTGTGGACTGTCCGTAATTATTTATTTATTTATTTTTTTATTTATTTATTCCATAAAACTATGCACTTACCCTGAAAAATCGATAAAAACACACAACACAAAACACGTCATGAGCCCTGACAATTGCGCGGATTCAAAGTCAGATTTCTATTTTTTTTCTATTACCGGATTGGCTTTTTGATATTTCAATGCATAGGAAAATAGTTAATCTTTGACACAGACAAAAGTTGTTCAAACAAATATAGACTGTAACGTGCTGAAAAAAGGGATTATAATCGCCTGAACGGTCCGGCGGCCCGCCGGCGGGCTCGCGCCAGTTTAAGAGTAACTTATAAAGTATTTGTGACAAACAAAAAGTATTATTGTTCCATCAGTTAGACTTGTTGTCTGCGCGTGACATTGGCGAGTAGATCGAGCGGCTTGAGTACTGGGGCGGCCGGGGCGGGGGCGGGCGGCACTGGGGCGGGCGGGGCGCGCGGGCGGGCGGCGCCCTCCCCCGTGGCGGCCTTCCACAGCTGCAGCGCGGGGAGCTCCACCAGCAGACACAGCGGCACGGCCGCCGCGTACGACAGCACTGACGACGTCACCAGGAGGGATATCTGACGGAGGAAACAACACTAAACACATCTACAGTATTTTTTTATTTATTTATTGGAAAACCAGAAGCTTATTTACACAGAATAACAGTGAATATATCCTAGAAAGCTTAAATTAAGGTTTTCACGGCTAAGAAATATATGTAGTAACAAAAAATTTTTAACGCTATGAATATCTACTAATCAACATGAATTTGTCAAAAAGGAATGAAACAATGTATGAATGAATGAGTTATTAATAGACTTCAAACTTAAAACATCTACAGTTATTGATCTAATCACAATCTAATTAGTTGTTTGAATCCCAGCAGAAAGCTGTATTCTTAATTCAACAATCGTTTTGGTTATCAATGATTTGGCTATCCAGTCAAGCTTAGATACATTCTTTTTTTACTACTCAACGGTAATTAGGTAAATAGGCAAAAATTGATATTTAACAAAACAACGAAAATTACAATTAATGAATAGAAACAATTAAACTTGTATATACAATTGCAACAATTGAGGTAACTGCAGACGGTTGCAAACAATCTAAAGGTAGCTCAATTGATCCATGTCAATACCAGTCGGAAGCGTCCCCAAGACACTAGCTACATAACCACAAAGCAAATATATTAAATATTGTGAAAGGAGTGTTGGTGAAGAAGTCCCTTAGTGTGCGGTACATTACCAGTGAGAGTATGTTGTGGTGCGGATGCGTGTGCGGTACGTTACCAGTGAGAGTATGTTGTCGTGGTGCGGATGCGTGTGCGCTACGTTACCAGTGAGAGTATGTTGGCGTGGTGCGGATGCGTGTGCGCTACGTTACCAGTGAGAGTATGTTGGCGTGGTGCGGATGCGTGTGCGCTACGTTACCAGTGAGAGTATGTTGGCGTGGTGCGGATGCGTGTGCGGTACGTTACCAGTGAGAGTATGTTGGCGTGGTGCGGATGCGTGTGCGCTACGTTACCAGTGAGAGTATGTTGGCGTGGTGCGGATGCGTGTGCACTACGTTACCAGTGAGAGTATGTTGTGGTGCGGATGCGTGTGCGGTACGTTACCAGTGAGAGTATGTTGTCGTGGTGCGGATGCGTGTGCGCTACGTTACCAGTGAGAGTATGTTGGCGTGGTGCGGATGCGTGTGCGCTACGTTACCAGTGAGAGTATGTTGGCGTGGTGCGGATGCGTGTGCGCTACGTTACCAGTGAGAGTATGTTGGCGTGGTGCGGATGCGTGTGCGCTACGTTACCAGTGAGAGTATGTTGTCGTGGTGCGGATGCGTGTGCGGTACGTTACCAGTGAGAGTATGTTGGCGTGGTGCGGATGCGTGTGCGCTACGTTACCAGTGAGAGTATGTTGGCGTGGTGCGGATGCGTGTGCGGTACGTTACCAGTGAGAGTATGTTGGCGTGGTGCGGATGCGTGTGCGGTACGTTACCAGTGAGAGTATGTTGGCGTGGTGCGGATGCGTGTGCACTACGTTACCAGTGAGAGTATGTTGTGGTGCGGATGCGTGTGCGCTACGTTACCAGTGAGAGTATGTTGTCGTGGTGCGGATGCGTGTGCGCTACGTTACCAGTGAGAGTATGTTGGCGTGGTGCGGAGGCGTGTGCGCTACGTTACCAGTGAGAGTTTGTTGGCGTGGTGCGGATGCGTGTGCGCTACGTTACCAGTGAGAGTATGTTGGCGTGGTGCGGATGCGTGTGCGCTACGTTACCAGTGAGAGTATGTTGTCGTGGTGCGGATGCGTGTGCGCTACGTTACCAGTGAGAGTATGTTGGCGTGGTGCGGATGCGTGTGCGCTACGTTACCAGTGAGAGTATGTTGGCGTGGTGCGGATGCGTGTGCGGTACGTTACCAGTGAGAGTATGTTGGCGTGGTGCGGATGCGTGTGCGCTACGTTACCAGTGAGAGTATGTTGGCGTGGTGCGGATGCGTGTGCACTACGTTACCAGTGAGAGTATGTTGTGGTGCGGATGCGTGTGCGGTACGTTACCAGTGAGAGTATGTTGTCGTGGTGCGGATGCGTGTGCGCTACGTTACCAGTGAGAGTATGTTGGCGTGGTGCGGATGCGTGTGCGCTACGTTACCAGTGAGAGTATGTTGGCGTGGTGCGGATGCGTGTGCGCTACGTTACCAGTGAGAGTATGTTGTCGTGGTGCGGATGCGTGTGCGCTACGTTACCAGTGAGAGTATGTTGGCGTGGTGCGGATGCGTGTGCGGTACGTTACCAGTGAGAGTATGTTGTCGTGGTGCGGATGCGTGTGCGCTACGTTACCAGTGAGAGTATGTTGGCGTGGTGCGGATGCGTGTGCGGTACGTTACCAGTGAGAGTATGTTGTCGTGGTGCGGATGCGTGTGCGCTACGTTACCAGTGAGAGTATGTTGGCGTGGTGCGGATGCGTGTGCGCTACGTTACCAGTGAGAGTATGTTGGCGTGGTGCGGATGCGTGTGCGCTACGTTACCAGTGAGAGTATGTTGGCGTGGTGCGGATGCGTGTGCGCTACGTTACCAGTGAGAGTATGTTGGCGTGGTGCGGATGCGTGTGCGGTACGTTACCAGTGAGAGTATGTTGTCGTGGTGCGGATGCGTGTGCGCTACGTTACCAGTGAGAGTATGTTGGCGTGGTGCGGATGCGTGTGCGCTACGTTACCAGTGAGAGTATGTTGTCGTGGTGCGGATGCGTGTGCGCTACGTTACCAGTGAGAGTATGTTGTCGTGGTGCGGATGCGTGTGCGCTACGTTACCAGTGAGAGTATGTTGTCGTGGTGCGGATGCGTGTGCGCTACGTTACCAGTGAGAGTATGTTGGCGTGGTGCGGATGCGTGTGCGCTACGTTACCAGTGAGAGTATGTTGGCGTGGTGCGGATGCGTGTGCGGTACGTTACCAGTGAGAGTATGTTGGCGTGGTGCGGATGCGTGTGCGCTACGTTACCAGTGAGAGTATGTTGGCGTGGTGCGGATGCGTGTGCGCTACGTTACCAGTGAGAGTATGTTGGCGTGGTGCGGATGCGTGTGCGGTACGTTACCAGTGAGAGTATGTTGGCGTGGTGCGGATGCGTGTGCGCTACGTTACCAGTGAGAGTATGTTGGCGTGGTGCGGATGCGTGTGCGGTACGTTACCAGTGAGAGTATGTTGGCGTGGTGCAGATGCGTGTGCGCTACGTTACCAGTGAGAGTATGTTGGCGTGGTGCGGATGCGTGTGCGGTACGTTACCAGTGAGAGTATGTTGGCGTGGTGCGGATGCGTGTGCGCTACGTTACCAGTGAGAGTATGTTGGCGTGGTGCGGATGCGTGTGCGCTACGTTACCAGTGAGAGTATGTTGGCGTGGTGCGGATGCGTGTGCGCTACGTTACCAGTGAGAGTATGTTGGCGTGGTGCGGATGCGTGTGCGCTACGTTACCAGTGAGAGTATGTTGGCGTGGTGCGGATGCGTGTGCGGTACGTTACCAGTGAGAGTATGTTGGCGTGGTGCGGATGCGTGTGCGCTACGTTACCAGTGAGAGTATGTTGGCGTGGTGCGGATGCGTGTGCACTACGTTACCAGTGAGAGTATGTTGTGGTGCGGATGCGTGTGCGGTACGTTACCAGTGAGAGTATGTTGTCGTGGTGCGGATGCGTGTGCGCTACGTTACCAGTGAGAGTATGTTGGCGTGGTGCGGATGCGTGTGCGCTACGTTACCAGTGAGAGTATGTTGGCGTGGTGCGGATGCGTGTGCGCTACGTTACCAGTGAGAGTATGTTGGCGTGGTGCGGATGCGTGTGCGCTACGTTACCAGTGAGAGTATGTTGTCGTGGTGCGGATGCGTGTGCGCTACGTTACCAGTGAGAGTATGTTGGCGTGGTGCGGATGCGTGTGCGCTACGTTACCAGTGAGAGTATGTTGGCGTGGTGCGGATGCGTGTGCGCTACGTTACCAGTGAGAGTATGTTGGCGTGGTGCGGATGCGTGTGCGCTACGTTACCAGTGAGAGTATGTTGGCGTGGTGCGGATGCGTGTGCACTACGTTACCAGTTAGAGTATGTTGTGGTGCGGATGCGTGTGCGGTACGTTACCAGTGAGAGTATGTTGTCGTGGTGCGGATGCGTGTGCGCTACGTTACCAGTGAGAGTATGTTGGCGTGGTGCGGATGCGTGTGCGCTACGTTACCAGTGAGAGTATGTTGGCGTGGTGCGGATGCGTGTGCGGTACGTTACCAGTGAGAGTATGTTGGCGTGGTGCGGATGCGTGTGCGCTACGTTACCAGTGAGAGTATGTTGTCGTGGTGCGGATGCGTGTGCGCTACGTTACCAGTGAGAGTATGTTGGCGTGGTGCGGATGCGTGTGCGCTACGTTACCAGTGAGAGTATGTTGGCGTGGTGCGGATGCGTGTGCGGTACGTTACCAGTGAGAGTATGTTGGCGTGGTGCGGATGCGTGTGCGCTACGTTACCAGTGAGAGTATGTTGGCGTGGTGCGGATGCGTGTGCACTACGTTACCAGTGAGAGTATGTTGTGGTGCGGATGCGTGTGCGGTACGTTACCAGTGAGAGTATGTTGTCGTGGTGCGGATGCGTGTGCGCTACGTTACCAGTGAGAGTATGTTGGCGTGGTGCGGATGCGTGTGCGCTACGTTACCAGTGAGAGTATGTTGGCGTGGTGCGGATGCGTGTGCGCTACGTTACCAGTGAGAGTATGTTGGCGTGGTGCGGATGCGTGTGCGCTACGTTACCAGTGAGAGTATGTTGGCGTGGTGCGGATGCGTGTGCGGTACGTTACCAGTGAGAGTATGTTGTCGTGGTGCGGATGCGTGTGCGCTACGTTACCAGTGAGAGTATGTTGGCGTGGTGCGGATGCGTGTGCGCTACGTTACCAGTGAGAGTATGTTGTCGTGGTGCGGATGCGTGTGCGCTACGTTACCAGTGAGAGTATGTTGGCGTGGTGCGGATGCGTGTGCGCTACGTTACCAGTGAGAGTATGTTGGCGTGGTGCGGATGCGTGTGCGCTACGTTACCAGTGAGAGTATGTTGGCGTGGTGCGGATGCGTGTGCGCTACGTTACCAGTGAGAGTATGTTGGCGTGGTGCGGATGCGTGTGCGGTACGTTACCAGTGAGAGTATGTTGTCGTGGTGCGGATGCGTGTGCGCTACGTTACCAGTGAGAGTATGTTGGCGTGGTGCGGATGCGTGTGCGGTACGTTACCAGTGAGAGTATGTTGTCGTGGTGCGGATGCGTGTGCGGTACGTTACCAGTGAGAGTATGTTGGCGTGGTGCGGATGCGTGTGCGCTACGTTACCAGTGAGAGTATGTTGTCGTGGTGCGGATGCGTGTGCGCTACGTTACCAGTGAGAGTATGTTGGCGTGGTGCGGATGCGTGTGCGCTACGTTACCAGTGAGAGTATGTTGGCGTGGTGCGGATGCGTGTGCGGTACGTTACCAGTGAGAGTATGTTGGCGTGGTGCGGATGCGTGTGCGCTACGTTACCAGTGAGAGTATGTTGGCGTGGTGCGGATGCGTGTGCGCTACGTTACCAGTGAGAGTATGTTGGCGTGGTGCGGATGCGTGTGCGGTACGTTACCAGTGAGAGTATGTTGGCGTGGTGCGGATGCGTGTGCGCTACGTTACCAGTGAGAGTATGTTGGCGTGGTGCGGATGCGTGTGCGGTACGTTACCAGTGAGAGTATGTTGGCGTGGTGCAGATGCGTGTGCGCTACGTTACCAGTGAGAGTATGTTGGCGTGGTGCGGATGCGTGTGCGGTACGTTACCAGTGAGAGTATGTTGGCGTGGTGCGGATGCGTGTGCGCTACGTTACCAGTGAGAGTATGTTGGCGTGGTGCGGATGCGTGTGCGGTACGTTACCAGTGAGAGTATGTTGGCGTGGTGCGGATGCGTGTGCGCGGCGAGCGTGAGGCGCAGCACGATGAAGTGCAGCACGAACACGCAGAAGGTGAGGCGGCCCGGCGCGTGCCAGCCGCGCCAGCACAGCACCCGCCGCAGGCCCGCTGTCCACATAACAACAATAATGAGGATACATAATACTTCTTCTACAAAATTGGCACAAAACAGCGCAAGATAGAGAGCAATGGCCATCTTTGGAGGAGGCCTTTACCCAACTTGGGGTTCTTGCAAGAAATTTAAAGAAAAATTTATCAATGTTACTAACTTATAAACTTATAACATAACATATTTTTAAGAAAACTAACACTAGATAGGAATTTAATGAGTGTTTTGCAAGAAATAAATGGCTTTTTATTTTATTATTTTATTTTACGAGTGAAGGCGCAGGTACCCAACACGCTCCCTAACAGAAGTGTGATGCAACGTCTCTAGATACATAAAAGAACGCGTGTTTTATGTGTCGCGAGTTATTTGGTTCCCCTTATGGTTCAGGGGAACCAAATAGTTCGCGCCAGCCGCAACAGCCTCCTGGCAGCGACAGCGGGAGGTCTGGACGGTCTCTTCCAGCGGCACTGGGTATGGATGCATTCAGTGCTTGCAACCTACACCTGACACATATCTATCTAGGGTCATAATCTTAAGGATTGAATTTAATTTGTAGCTTATATGGATTGTGTTGCTGAAATAAAAAAAAAAATATTATAGTAAGACGGAGCCGCGGGCCACCACGCATCAGTTGAGTCGGTACTCACATGGACATTGCACGAGACATCCCAGCAGGAAGACGTTGAAGCAGAGGGCGACGAGCGCGCGGTCGAGCGACGCGTAGAGCGCGGCGGCCCAGGCCGGCGGAGAGCGGTCCGAGAGGAACACGGAGCCGCAGGCCACCACGCATCAGTTGAGTCGGTACTCACATGGACATTGCACGAGACATCCCAGCAGGAAGACGTTGAAGCAGAGGGCGACGAGCGCGCGGTCGAGCGAGGCGTAGAGCGCGGCGGCCCAGGCCGGCGGAGAGCGGTCCGCGAGGAACACGGAGCCGCAGGCCACCACGCATCAGTTGAGTCGGTACTCACATGGACATTGCACGAGACATCCCAGCAGGAAGACGTTGAAGCAGAGGGCGACGAGCGCGCGGTCGAGCGAGGCGTAGAGCGCGGCGGCCCAGGCCGGCGGAGAGCGGTCCGAGAGGAACACGGAGCCGCAGGCCACCACGCATCAGTTGAGTCGGTACTCACATGGACATTGCACGAGACATCCCAGCAGGAAGACGTTGAAGCAGAGGGCGACGAGCGCGCGGTCGAGCGAGGCGTAGAGCGCGGCGGCCCAGGCCGGCGGAGAGCGGTCCGCGAGGAACACGGAGCCGCAGGCCACCACGCATCAGTTGAGTCGGTACTCACATGGACATTGCACGAGACATCCCAGCAGGAAGACGTTGAAGCAGAGGGCGACGAGCGCGCGGTCGAGCGAGGCGTAGAGCGCGGCGGCCCAGGCCGGCGGAGAGCGGTCCGCGAGGAACACGGAGCCGCAGGCCACCACGCAGCCGCCCAGTGCCAGGGACAGGTGAAACAGCAGGTTGAACCACTGCGGATTAGAACAAGCATTCTATTCAGTTTTTTAACTTACGCGATCAGAACACATTATTATAAACTAGCGACCCGCCCCGTCTTCGCACAGTTTTGTTATACGTATAAACCTTCCTCTTGAGTCACTCTATCTATTAAAAAAACCGCATCAAAATCCGTTGCGTAGTTTTAAAGATTTAAGCAGTCAAAGGGACATAAGGATATAGGGACAAAGGGACAGAAAAAGCGACTTTGTTTTATACTTTGTAGTGATGTTTGTGTACGGGTATTTATCGTGTTTATTTACCTATTTTTCCCGACGTCAGTCAGTCAGTCATCCCGTGACCACGACAGTGTGTAAACCTGTCGAAACGTCGGGAAAAGTAGGTAAATAAACGCGATAAATATCCGTACATTCTAATATTTACCTTGTAGTTAGAGTGTCGGAGTAGTCCGTCGCTAGCCATGAATTTGTCTTTGCTCTACATCAATTCGAAATTTATAAACTGACATTGTTCAGAATTTAAATAACAAAGTAGGTAGGTCCTGTTTACATTACAATGCAAATAATAAATAAGTTTTTAATATCATAAATAGGTATACCTTTGTATTTGACGCTAATTCGTGGTTAATATAGATAAATTACCTGGTATGTGTATGACGCGTAACAAGGCGAGCGAGGCATATGAATAATAACAGTGCTTTGGCAGCGCATGCATTAGCTGAGACCTTACGCGTATTAAGACATTATTTACCTATGCCGTATAAGGATACCAATCAATATTTAAACACGTCAAAGGTGTTACAGACGCAACTAAATATGAATAATTACGACACATCATACATTTTACAGTCCTCTAACTATAATAGTAGGTACCTGTAAAAGGTTATTGTTGATAATTTACAAGAAATTTAAAAAAAGGTATTCAAAAAACATAAGTACAAGGTATGGTAAAAGGTAATCTCTTCTCTCTTCCGATTCAAAAGGTTGCCGACCCCTGGTCTAGAGGGTAGCTGGGCTGGTGGTATAGTAAGGGAGCACTGACCTTGTTCTGGTTGAGCTTGAGTCCCTGGTGCTGTGCGCGGTGCAACAGGAAGGCGGTGGCCAGCCCGCCCACGTAGCCGGGCAGGTTCATGCACGCGGCAGGTAGCAGCACTGACCTTGTTCTGGTTGAGCTTGAGTCCCTGGTGCTGTGCGCGGTGCAACAGGAAGGCGGTGGCCAGCCCGCCCACGTAGCCGGGCAGGTTCATCCACGCGGCAGGTAGCAGCACTGACCTTGTTCTGGTTGAGCTTGAGTCCCTGGTGCTGTGCGCGGTGCAACAGGAAGGCGGTGGCCAGCCCGCCCACGTAGCCGGGCAGGTTCATGCACGCGGCAGGTAGCAGCACTGACCTTGTTCTGGTTGAGCTTGAGTCCCTGGTGCTGTGCGCGGTGCAACAGGAAGGCGGTGGCCAGCCCGCCCACGTAGCCGGGCAGGTTCATGCACGCGGCAGGTAGCAGCACTGACCTTGTTCTGGTTGAGCTTGAGTCCCTGGTGCTGTGCGCGGTGCAACAGGAAGGCGGTGGCCAGCCCGCCCACGTAGCCGGGCAGGTTCATCCACGCGGCAGGTAGCAGCACTGACCTTGTTCTGGTTGAGCTTGAGTCCCTGGTGCTGTGCGCGGTGCAACAGGAAGGCGGTGGCCAGCCCGCCCACGTAGCCGGGCAGGTTCATCCACGCGGCAGGTAGCAGCACTGACCTTGTTCTGGTTGAGCTTGAGTCCCTGGTGCTGTGCGCGGTGCAACAGGAAGGCGGTGGCCAGCCCGCCCACGTAGCCGGGCAGGTTCATCCACGCGGGCAGGTACAGCTGCGTCAGGGTTCCTGACCCCAGGAACATCGTGCGGAGCACCCTGTCACATCATATTTCATTAGAAAGGCAGTTTGGGTGTTCGCTACCTTTTCTTCGAACTAAAATGTTCTTTTGATCGGACTAAAATGTTGCATAATAATGTAGTAATGTTGTGTCCTATAAGTTCCCATGGAATAGAAATAACCTCTAAGAATTCCATAGAGCCAATGCGTGTGAAGTTGTGGGCAGAAACTAGGTATGTAATAAAAGTAGCCCCATTCCATTGCTAAAAAACTCTCTCTCTCAAACCTTATAAAGCATTATTATCTAACATTTAAATCGAAAGCAGTTTATTAAATAGATAGCTATAGTTACCTAAAACAATATTACGACGAATCTCATTATGTACCTACTCCTACAGAAGTTGATGGTCCAGGCTGGGTCATCTTTATAGAACGAACAATGCATGTTTTTCATACTTTGCAGAATTCTGTACGTCGAGATCGACCTGAATCGCCACTAGCGAAAGAAAGAGAAGTCTGAGAAAGTCTTGTGTCAGTTCCAATATCCATGTAGGGGTCGCTTAGCGTAAAATACGTGAGCGAGTAAAGGGCTCTTTGGTGGTTTATATTACTAGCTTTGGAATCAGATTAGATCTTTCTCCACTTTCCCAACAAGGCCCTCATTGCCCTTGAAAAAATGCAGTAAGTCCAAACACAATCACAGGGAGGAGGAAGATTTCATGTATTTGTTGTTGAGCTTTGGAACCTATCCTACCTAATATCGTACGATAGGAAGGAAAATATAATTTTTAATTATGGTAGGTATGAGATTTATGCAAATAAATAAATAAAATCACGTTTAATTATAACAAATTTCATTACAAACATTCACAACAAAAGACGAGCGCCCGCGCTACAAAAAATAACTTCATACAACATATACGCATTCGTACAAAACACAGAAACGTATCAGAAAGAGTCTTCTTTCATTCGCGTTTCAGTTCAATTTATAAGGGATATATTTTGCAATTGCACCGAACTGGTATACCGCTTTCAGGCATCACCATCTCCAAGGTGTCCCAGTCCTCGCTGAGGACAATGAACCCCACGTCCAGCAGCTGGTCCTCGCAGCGCATGTCCACCTCTGAGAGGAACAGCTCGTTGCGGAAGTGCTTGGTGGGCGCGGTGACGCGGCCGGGCGCGGCGCAGCGCTCGATGCTAACCCTCTGGCGGAACTCTTCAGACTGCACGACGACGCGGACTGCGCCGGCGCCGTCGCGGATCTCATAAATGAGGTCGTCGGAGAGGAGAGCGTCGCAGTCGCGTTCCTCCAGCAGGCCGGCGTCCCCGCGCTGGTGCAGCTTCTGCGTCTTGCTGGCGAGGGTGATGTTGGCGCTGCGGACGATGCGTTCCACCAGCGCGGCCGGGTACCGCGGGTGCTTCACGGTGCAGTAGCTCATGCCGCGGCAGCCCGCCGGCATCTCGAACTCTGCGGCCGGCGCGGCGCCTCCCAGCGTCGCTAGCCACGCTACACACAATACAATCTGCAGGATGCTCTCCATACTCGTAGTCTTTCTAAAACTCTGTCTCTCGTAAGTGATGTGTTCGCTGTGAGCGGTCTCTCAGTTGTGATTCAAGGACCGCTTTTGGTAGAGTATTTATATTTAGTTTCCTGCAGCACGATACCGCAGCGTCGTGAGGACAAGTAGACACCTACTTATCCTGTGACATCACGAATGTCGTCACTGTCATTGATTATACATTAAAAGAAGAATATCCTGCTAGAGGAGGTAATTACCTGTTAATTGATAAGACTCAGGGAATCCCTAAGAGTAGTAAAGTGTTAGACCTTATATTTATCTGACGTCACAACCATCTAGGATATTAAAACGAATGGCGAATAGTACGAAAGGTTGGTGCATTTGTTGCAACAGGACTAATAGTTTCAGCACTGCGTGGAAATGAAACGGCTAGGTACATAGGGACATACACAAAGTTTCACAATGAAGAAGCTCAATAAAATTATTTATTTTTTCCTTTAGTATATAAAAGTACCTTTTTACTATTATTTACTGTAGCGACCTCCAACATGATGAGAGCTGAACTACAAATGAAATAACAACAATTCTGAGTGCAAAAAGTAGATCACGTGACCCATCCTAGATCGTGCAAACGCTGGTTTCAACGACATCTGGCCTATATAGAACTTTCCGACATCAGCTGTCGATCGAAAGACCCCGGATAAGTGGGCCAGTTGGGCCGACCCGGTACAGGGAAGATCTTCTCCTGTAACTATTTGGGGGAATTGCACCTTTGCCCCTAAATTTACTAATGGATTCGTTTCATTAGGCACCTCCGGGACAAGAGGCGCTCTCCCACTTTCTGCCCTCTGCCAGTCAGCACTGCATTCACAGTAGATCAAGAGACTTACTCAGGCGCCTGTGCCGTGATGATGGGCCGCAGCCTGTGCAGATGCGCCGTGAGCCCGGCCGCCAGCACGGCGCCGGCCAGCAGCGCGGCCAGCACGAGCGGCGCCGCGCGCCGGCACTTCATCAGCACGAACAGAAGGAGGATCCCGAACACGTGCAGCTGCATGTCAGCTGCTAAATACCTGGCGGGTGAACAACTCAATGTTAGACTTATAGAACTAGTTATTCAACTACTACGCTTCCGATTGGTATTGACATGGATCAATTGAGCTACCTTTAGACTGTTTGCAATCGTCTGCAGTTAGCTCAATGGTTTCAATTGTATGTTGTTATTTTTTCTATTCCTTGATTGTAATTTTCGTTGAAGTATTATTATTCAGGTAACGAAATAATATTACATTTTTGTTCGAAGTGCTATAAAGCTATATTTGTATCTAAGACGACAGTTTTCATAACGTCTATAATAACTACCTATACTTATAAATAAAAAGATATATTTTTTAAAATATTTAGTAGTATTGTCTCCTTGTTCAAATTTGTGTTTTAGTCATTCTAATATTTTTTTGGTCGAACTTCGTAGCGCGTGCTACGATGCTGCGCCGGACCTGCGTAGCAAAACAAAAGATTTCAACGCGCACATGCCTTTACAAAACAAACAAAAAAAGACGAGGAATATTCATTATTAAAGAACGAAACGAAGAACTCATTGCTCATTGCTGTACAACAGTGAGTGCGCGTTTTAGTTTGTTGTATGAGATTGCGAAACCTAGAGAAATATCCATAGGGTATATAATATTTTTCGCTTCTTCCACAAGTGGACAAAAGATTGAAACGTTGAGAAAATTAACACAACCTACATTATATCTTATATTATTTTGTTAATGTTGTTTTATAAGCCTAAAGAAAAAAAAATTTTCTGAAATAATAAGAGTCAAGGTTGAAATAGCTCAACGCAAATGTCGAAGTAGTGATCTATTCTCCTGGCGGTGGCGAAGGGTTGCATCGCCGAGCCTGGGCAGAGAAGGTCTTCATTCATCCGCAGAGGCATAACTTACAAGTACAGGCAATACAGTAGAACCACGCGATCGTGAACCACAGCGCGAACACTGACACTGGGGTCAATTGTATACAGGCACTACAGTAGAGACAGAGAAGAATTCGAGACAACTACCATAAAAAATTTAGGACCTCTAAATCAGATTCTCATAAGAAATGTTGCAAAGAGATGAAAATTTTGGTCATTGCAGCTATTAACAGTGAAAAAAAGGCATATTTCAAGGAACATATTAATAACAATGTAAAAAACCCTAAGAAACTTTTAAAACACACCATATTACCTAGTAAACAAGCATCTGAGCTCCCACCAATATTTGATAACCCAGACCTGATAAACTCACACTTTCTAAATGTTCCTGGTGAAAAGAAAGTGTCTATTTCTCAGTTGACATTCTATGAACATCACAGACATCCTTCTGTTCAGGTATTTTCTCAAAGCCCAGTAAGTGAGGATATTGTGATGACAGTTATTCGAGAGAGCACTCACCAAGTGTGCCCCATACAGAACTTGCCGGTGGGCAGGTGGTTGTGCAGGTAGAGCGCGTGGTACCACCAGCGCTCGGAGCAGTCGGAGGCCTCGCGCTCCACCAGCCAGGACCACTGCGGCCCGCGCCCCAGCCGCGGGAACCACGCGATCGTGAACCACAGCGCGAACACTGACACTGGGGTCAATCTGATAACAGACACATCTTGTGAACTCATTATTATTGTCAACAAACCGTAGCTGGTCGACGCTAGACTCGTGGCAGGTACAATGTACGTTTCAATTAATGGAGCAAATAGATGGTTATTACCTATAGGTACATATCGTTCGTCCATGCCTATACTAGGAATGAACGTGTGAATTCGTTCAATATCTCAGATTACGTCGTATTGTCCGATCCCCTTATTAGCACAATTCTTCCCTTATTAACTTTGTATTAGCAACGCTGAGCATGCCTCGCGGGCCAAGCCCAAATGACCCCTCGATCTGGGGTCTTTGTCATATTCACTATGCTTTGACCGAAAGAATCGTAATTGCAGAAGTCTAGGGGGCGATGGATGATGAGATGCTGCTTGTTCTCTGGTAATTTCTCTACTCTCTGGCTGAATTGGAATCGATTGTTATGACGGGACAGTCACGCTTCTTGCATTGATATAAAGGGTTAGTGTGATAGACTGTGGTTTCGAAGGGAAGCCCCGTGTTAATTAAGTGCTTGAATCATTTTTTTTCATTTCAAAAATCTTTATTAAAACTTCAGGTAATAAAGTATGAACGTAGTGCATGAATTTGGTAGTGGTCCCGCCTGAAAAGTCCCGGTAGCGATTTGCTAACCGGACTTTTCAGGTCTACGTTTTTAGGTGAAACTCTGGAAAATCGAATCGACACGAGTATAAATTAGGCTACTGGCGATCTTACAATAGTCCTCCTCATCGATATCGATGACAGCGGCCAAAGATATCACAAATTACCATTTCCCAAAGTGAACTTGGTCTAACATACTCTACACTTATGACAGTAGAACTGCCCTACGGAGTTTTAAATCTAATTGTATGAGGACTTAGGCCTTCTTTTCTTACTTGGCGTTTTACGTTTAGGGCCCGAACTTTTTAGTTTGAGATCATACCAACAAGTAAGTAAGTAATCGTTGCCATATTCACCACGCTTTTAAAAACGCTTTCACAAGCGTGATGATTATGGCAACAATCTCGCTCCTTCCTTTACGAGGGGCGTTTAGGAGAAGGGTAGTCATAAGTGCTAATTAGGTTTGGAGGGAACAAATGAAGTTGGCAGTAACGGAATAGAGTTTACTCCGTATCTGTTTCCAAGTAGAAGTTTATGTATAAGGTCAAAGTTCGCAACTTGATTCCTTTTTCAATCCTTTTTCAAAATACGATTTAAAACGTCATCATACTGTCAATAATGTGGTTAATTTCAATAGGTTATGGGTTACCTTTGATTAGGTACCCATTATTGTTATTATTCAAATGTATTTTGTGGAATTCAATAATTATTAATAAATTTACCGCCAATCGCCACATTGATTGATGCAGACTAACCACAATGCACTACATAATTGATGCATTTGTTACCATGCTCGTATTACGTACTCGTAAGTAATACAACATCCAATCAATTATGAATGAACTAATAATAATTAGTTAGAGCGGGCGCACACGATGCGTTGCGTTGCGGTGCGGCGCCGGAGCGATGTCGCTGTATCGTCCTACATAGAAATATCTGTGGCATGTGACGCGATGCGCTGCGACACCGCACCAGACTCTCAACCACCGAGACGAGGCGGGGTGGGGTGAATGTGTTGCGACGTTGCAGTAGCACTGGGGCCGAATTCCAATAATGTCAAAACAAAGGTCTCAATAGTGATGATTAAAATGACGTTTGTGCATTTGGTATTCTACTATTTTTTGAGCTTGAAGAGAATTTCATAATTAGAATGTCAAATTGGTAGTCATAAAGGTAATTGTAACAGCTATTTATTTTATTTATTTATTTATTTATTGACATAATTAGAACGACCCTTAGGCCAATTATACTAATTACAGTAGGTTTTAATATTAAATATAGTTAGATTAAGAATATGTTATAAATTAAATTATACTAATTACCTATGCTATAAAGTTACGCTAATTAAGCTTATAGTTACTTAGGTACCTATGTCAAATAATCAATATAATCAAGTTTAATTAAATTATCATAAAAATATTCGAGTCTAAGATTATATTATTAAGGATAAATCGAAGTATGTCAAAATTAATAAAATAAAGTAGTTTTTGTTAAAAATCACATTCACAAAAAGTAAGACATGTAAGTAAAAGAGTTCTCCACTCGTCCGCGAATATATCAGTGTCCGGGAAGGCGACCAGGAGTTTGTTAAGGGTTTCGAGGGTCCTAGGTATGGGACAGCGGGCGCGCGCTACCGTGCGGCTGGGAGGCTGAGCGAACAGTCTATGTCTCCTGCCCCTCAGGTAGTTTAACGGTACATAGAGCCGAAGTGACTCATTCACCAAATCAGGCGCATCCAAAGTGCCACGAAACACTTTGCAGATTGTTGTCAGCTGATCATGCGCTCTACGCGTTTGGAGAGAGTTAAAACCAAGAAACCCAAGAAGGAATTTGGTCGGGTACATAAAAGGGTAGTGTCGCGCACCACGCGAATCGCCATGTAAAATATGGTAAGTGTCATTCATTTAGTTAATGTCAATATGTAATTTAGTGTGGCAATTTTAGACACTGTTTTGACTAAGAATATAATGTGGGTAGACGATAAAAAATGAGTTGATAACAGGCTATGGCGGTAAGACAACGGTTGCGAGAACGACACTCGAGACCGACACGTGGAAGGAGAAGGTTGATGCAGAGTAGTCTGCACCAGGTGGGCAGACGGAGCCTGGAGATATTCTGTGAGTCCTTTTATACCTTTATATTATAAGTTAGACCGCGATAAAGGAATTGTATAATCCTTTAGGTAGATTTCTACCAATGAGACCAACGTGCATAAGTTGGTGGGTAATAGCTTCGGCTAACCCAGGATATGCGATGTGTATCGGCTGCACTACACATGGGCTGACGCGTTGGCAAGCGCACCGCCTGGCCAGCGCGCGTTGGCGAATACGCTGGCCTATGTGTAGAGGCAGCTTATTACACGGGAGCGCGGTCGACTTGAGTTGGAGCAACCGAGGCAGGACTATGGGGATGGTGGAGGTCCTCGTGGGGGCAATGTCCCCACGTCCGGGTGGTGCGTAGGTAGGAAAGGGGTCCAACCCCAGGAAGGAGCATAGCTCCAAGTAAGGGCTTAGCCCAGGAAGGAGCACAGCTCCAAGTAAGGGCTTAGCCCAGGAAGGAGCACAGCTCCAAGTAAGGGCTCAGCCCTGGAAGGAGCATAGCTCCAAGGAAGGAGCATAGCTCCAGGGTCGTAGGCACCAGGGCACCTAGAGTGCTTAGACCGGAGCGAGTCGACCGCGAGCCCAAAGCATATAGAACAACTCATTATTACTTACCATGCAGATAAAGAAACGGCAAAGCCGTAGGATGGGATATAGGCAAAGCCTAGGTAAAAGTACGTGGCACAGCCACCATGCGGGGTCACCACAGTGTCCCCTGCGTGTATATAAATGCGAAGCAGGTATAATGTATATATTTATCTATATATCATTAATAAGTATATTTAACATAGTAACCCTTTTTGTTGCCCTATTTTATTATGTAAAATTAGCTCTGATATACAATTGTATAGTGCAGAAGGGGCGACAAAATTTGGTGGAGATGCAGGGATATGAAGGAAGCCAGATTCGTTCAGGCTATTCCTTTTCCCTGAGCCTAATTGAAATAATAATAAAATAATTAATCTACCCTATTGTTGTTTTATTTCCAACTATGATATCTAATCTTAACATGTTTTATAAGATTATTAACACGCATGATGTTTTTATTTTAGGTCTAAATTGTGCCCATATTGTGCGTATGTAATACTCTGTGGTAATACTTTACTTTGGAACTCGTTCAACTTAGAGCCATAATCAAGAAGTTGAAAATCAACTAAAACCCTTATAATTTTAGTTGGAAAAAGGGTATAAAAAAAAAACTGTCTTCCTTTCTTTTTGTTAGGTTGGCAGTCGGCAGTGTTTTAGCGCCATTTGGATATTTTCACCTTACAAAGCAAAATTTTCTCGTTTTCGGTTTCATTTTAAAACTTTTACAGCAAGTTAAAAACTTTTCAGCACAGAACAGTGAATAAAACTTAAACAAAATAAAAGATTAATCTATTCAAAGTCCCGTGGAATAACAATACAGTTGCGAAACGAAATTTTTACGTGTTTGCGTACCTGTGAAAAGTTATTTCGCAAAATCAGCAAATTTGATGAAAATTCTTTCACCACGCGCTCAGGTAAGACGTAGTAAATAAAAAACGCTATAAATTGTTGAATAAACAGTATTTCAGTGTGTGATAGTTAAAATAAGGTTCTACCTGTAGTGTTATTTGTTATTTACAGTGCGAAATTTACGTGGCTTATCGTGAAATCGGAAAAATCGAAGCTTGAAGAAATTGGAGAACCAGCGTGCCTACAATAGCATTTTTTACACACCTGATATTTGTTGAAGAGTCGAGTGAGTTTCTGTAGAAATGGAAGCAGTACTAATAAGGAAATTGGAGATGCGAAGAAGCCGTCTAAGCCAATATCTGGACGAGCTTAATCGTGATTGCGATTCGGGTCCAATGCCTTACGCTAATGCTGTACTTGCTGAAATAAACCTTCGATTGCTTGTTAAAAAATTAGAAGAAGAATTAAATTATTACACTGAAAAGTCATCATCGCATGAAATGCAAACTATCGAAGCCGCAATGGAGATTCAACTTCTGGGTGAAGAACTACTGTCTCGTATTCAGGCTTCCATGAAAGAGACAGCGTCGTGTTCCACGCAAAATTCTACTTTACCAACATCAACTAAGCTTCCAAAACTAGAACTTCCAAAATTCAAGGGCGATCGCCTTAGATGGAGCGAATTTTGGGATAGGTTTAGTACGAATATCCATGAAAGAGGAATAGCAAGCGCTGACAAGATGGCATATTTATTAAGTTGCCTTGAAGGAGTTGCACTCGAAGCTGTTGCCGGATTAACTATAAATAGTGACAACTACACCATTGCGATTGATACATTGCAGAGGAGGTTTGGATCAACTGATACATTAATTGACGCACATTATTCTGCTTTACATAAGCTCTCTAAAGCTGAATACAACGCAGTAAGTTGCCGGTCCACATATGATGAGGTCGAACGCCATCTGCGAGTACTGGAAAAGCTGGGTGAGCCTTCCAACGGGAACCATTTTCGAGCCATGGTATTGTCAAAATTTCCTGAAAAACTAGTACATGAATATCACATCATGAGGCCAGATAAGGAAAATACCATGTCTACAATAAGATCTTGTCTACAAAGGATAATTACCGCAATGGAAGGTTCTCAAGACTTCATTCCAGTATCGACAGTGGAGATCAATGGCAATACTACGGAGGCATTGCAGATCAGAACGGAAAGTGCACAACAGTCAAAATCTTCAAACCCTAGGAGACAAAATCAGAGAACAAACCTGAAGAGAAAGCAAACCGACTCTTCTGAGGCACCTCAAGCCAAAAGAGCCAGATTTCCATGCTTGTTCTGTAATATGAGAAATCATAAAAGTATAGATTGCAGGAAATACAAAACCCTAGAAGAAAGAAAAGGGAGATTAACAGGGAGATGCCAAAGATGTCTTTTAAGAAATCATAAAACTGATCAATGCCGAAGAAAAATCAAATGTTACCGATGCCAGGGGGATCACATGCAGATCATTTGTCCTGAACAAGAAAGTAATAGAATCAATTTAAATGCAGATAATTCTGTCAAAATCCACCACACAGTTAATAATACTTCTATTTGCTTACAGACTGCAGTGACAAAAATCCAAAACCCCAATAGTACAAAAGAAATCAAATGTAGACTTGTACTAGACAGTGGTAGTCAGCGGAGTTATATAACACGGAATGCATTTAAAAGCTTGGGTTTATCTGTTAATAAAGAAGACTTGCTGCTTGTATATACATTTGGAGCATCATCACCTAAGGAAATGTCTAGCCCTGCAACTGAGATATATATACATACAAAGCATGGTGTGACAAAGGAGATACAGGTAAATGTTGTCCCACATATAACAGATAGATTACCTATTGCCAAAATTACATCTGATAAAGTTGACATCTCTGCTGATGATACCACTGTTGGTGAATCTATTGATTTACTCATTGTGATTATTATGCCAGTTTTATGAGAAAAGATAATTTGAAACTTGGTGAAAACTTTTATGCAATTGATACCGACTTTGGTTGGGTCTTATCTGGAACTAATAAAGATGGAACTGACCATAAAGGAAATACACTTACAGTAACCACATATTGTCATTGCCATAACTCAAGCTGTCCATATTTCACGGAACCTGACCTGCCTTTGAAAAATATTGATATACGTTTCCTGTGGTCCTTGGAATGTATAGGAATAACGGATTCTCCAAAAACAACACGTCAAGAAGAAGCTGTCAAACACTTCAACGACACCGTGCAATACCAAGCTGGACGCTATGAAGTGAAGTGGCCATGGATTGAGTATCCACCTCAAATTCCTAGAAACTTTGGTCTTGCGCAGGGAAGACTGAAGACTTTGATCAGAAGATCGGAAATGGATATTCTCGAAGAATATAATAATATTCTTAAGGAACAACTGACTTTGGGAATCATCGAACAAGCTGAACCTCACAATGGCAATCACAATCTTCTTCATTATCTTCCTCACCACATGGTCAAACAAACTGGAAAACGAGGAAGGATTGTTTATGATGCATCGGCCAAAACATCTGGACAGAAGAGCTTGAATGAATGTTTGTATAGAGGAACCATCAAGAAACCAATATGTATTACATCAATACAAAATGTAATCCGGCTGATGTTGCCACAAAACCTGGTACATGGAAGCAAAACAAGAAGCTGTGGTTTGAAGGTCCCGAATTTCTCAAATTGGATGAAGCACATTGGCCAGAAGACAGGTACTATGATACTCATAGAACTCTTTTTTCGTGTGGGAGGGCTCCGGACCCTAGTCCAGAGGAGGATCACACAATGGAAGCCGAACATCTGAGCCTCAGCCAAGAGGAGTTAATGGATGGAGTGGAAGGCCCTGTCGTCTCTGTTCCAGCTGAAGATGCTACTATGGAAGGCCCTACTGTCTCTATTCCAGCTGAAGATGCTACTGTGGAAGGCCCTATTGTCTCTGTTCCAGCTGAAGATGCTACTGGACAGGTTTCAGGAAACTTACAACACAAGGGAACCGCAGTACCATATCCATTGAATTATGACATAAAGAAACTCCAGCTGCAATACTATCCAAATGAAATGGCAGGAAAAAGGACACATTTAGCAAGGAATCTAGATTTGTTTCTTGATGTTGATGGAATACTGAGATGCAGAGGTCGTATGGCAAACACCAACTGGAGCTATGACATGAAATATCCAATACTGTTACCCAGAGATAGTATACTTACAAATGCGATAATAAAGGAAGTTCATGAAGCTAACTATCATGTTGGGGCAGCACATACCCTTACTATCATTCAAGAGAAATATTGGATACCACAAGGTAAAGTTCAAGTTCAGAAGGTGATAAAGAGATGTCCGCAGTGTGTCAAGCATGGAGGTGGTCCCTACCAACTGCCATCAACACCAGCGCTACCTCCAGAGAGGGTCAACTACAGTCCACCATTTACCTTCTGTGGAGTTGACTATTTTGGACCAATGTTTGTTAAAACGAAAAATGGAAAGGAAAAACGATGGGTAGTGCTTTACACATGTTTAGCAGTTCGCTCAATCCATTTGGAAGTAGTAAAAGACCTGACTGCAGAAGAATGTCTCTTAGCTCTTCGAAGGTTCTCGGCTACAAGGAATACACCAACGCGGATATATTCTGACAATGCAACATACTTCAAACTTACCTCAGAAGTTGTGGAGAATACACATTGTAAGGAGAGAGGAATACAATGGAAATTCATTCCTCAGTTGGCTCCATGGCATGGTGGGTTTTATGAACGCTTAGTTGCACTAGTAAAACACTGTTTGAAGCGCACCTTAGACAAACATCTGTTAAATGACACCGAATTACTAACGGTCGTGAAAGAAGTTGAAAAGGTAGTTAATTCGAGACCACTTGTAAAAGTAGGCACTGAAGTGGAACATATCCTAAGACCGGCTGATTTCCTAAGTTTAGGAAGTTGCTTAGACATCGAGCCTTCAGCAGCACCAACTGGCAGCTCTACTGTTAAGGTCGACTTGATTGGGAGCTGGAAGCGAGGAATCATGATTATCGACGAGTTTAAAAACATGTTCATCGGGTAGTATCTATCTAGCTTGAGAGATCGCTTTCAACATACTCCGAAGCAGCCAAGAGTTCGCTCTAGCCGCTCGCCGCAAGTTGGTGACCTGGTTCAAATAAAATCAGATGCAAAAAACCGGAACAACTGGAAAGTGGGTAAAATAGTGGAGCTCATTAAAGGTATCGATGAAAACTACCGAGTAGCGAAAGTCAAGTCAGGTGAGTCAATCCTCACACGCTCTATCGGCCATCTTTATCCATTGGAAGCGGAGATCAGTGAGCCCATGTCAGGTAATCCTGCTAGTTCGGACAGGCATATGGCGGCACAGCTTGACGTGCCTCCACAAATCGACCCAAGCTCTAATACCGATTTGGAAAGCATGGAAGTCGAAGAGCCATTAGTTTCGATTCCTTGCGGAGCGCCGCAAGAACACGAAGAGATGGCTCCTGATGAGAGTCCGGTAACAAACACAATCGAACCCATACAACTTGATGACATAGACGTGACAATGGAGGTGCCCGCTTCTAACTCCGACAGTGCGGAGAAAGCGATAACACCTAGTGAAGGTGAAGTCACAACTGAAGAAGGTAATCGGGAAGTGAGAGAGAAGAGTACACGGAGAGCAGCTGTTCGTGCCAGGGAGAAAATGTTAGAGTGGACAAGACACCTGCTTACTCTGCTTCACTAGACTTCTTTCGTTGTTGGGAATGTCGCGCACCACGCGAATCGCCATGTAAAATATGGTAAGTGTCATTCATTTAGTTAATGTCAATATGTAATTTAGTGTGGCAATTTTAGACACTGTTTTGACTAAGACTATAATGTGGGTAGACGATAAAAAATGAGTTGATAACAGGCTATGGCGGTAAGACAACGGTTGCGAGAACGACACTCGAGACCGACACGTGGAAGGAGAAGGTTGATGCAGAGTAGTCTGCACCAGGTGGGCAGACGGAGCCTGGAGATATTCTGTGAGTCCTTTTATACCTTTATATTATAAGTTAGACCGCGATAAAGGAATTGTATAATCCTTTAGGTAGATTTCTACCAATGAGACCAACGTGCATAAGTTGGTGGGTAAAAGCTTCGGCTAACCCAGGATATGCGATGTGTATCGGCTGCACTACACATGGGCTGACGCGTTGGCAAGCGCACCGCCTGGCCAGCGCGCGTTGGCGAATACGCTGGCCTATGTGTAGAGGCAGCTTATTACACGGGAGCGCGGTCGACTTGAGTTGGAGCAACCGAGGCAGGACTATGGGGATGGTGGAGGTCCTCGTGGGGGCAATGTCCCCACGTCCGGGTGGTGCGTAGGTAGGAAAGGGGTCCAACCCCAGGAAGGAGCATAGCTCCAAGTAAGGGCTTAGCCCAGGAAGGAGCACAGCTCCAAGTAAGGGCTTAGCCCAGGAAGGAGCACAGCTCCAAGTAAGGGCTTAGCCCAGGAAGGAGCACAGCTCCAAGTAAGGGCTCAGCCCTGGAAGGAGCATAGCTCCAAGGAAGGAGCATAGCTCCAGGGTCGTAGGCACCAGGGCACCTAGAGTGCTTAGACCGGAGCGAGTCGACCGCGAGCCCAAAGCATATAGAACAACTCATTATTACTTACCATGCAGATAAAGAAACGGCAAAGCCGTAGGATGGGATATAGGCAAAGCCTAGGTAAAAGTACGTGGCACAGCCACCATGCGGGGTCACCACAGTGTCCCCTGCGTGTATATAAATGCGAAGCAGATATATATATTTATCTATATATCATTAATAAGTATATTTAACATAGTAACCCTTTTTGTTGCCCTATTTTATTATGTAAAATTAGCTCTGATATACAATTGTATAGTGCAGAAGGGGCGACAGGTAGTATCCCTGGTTATGTTTGTATAGGAATCTTAAGAACGCCTTCTGTACTTTTTCCAAAAGAAGCGCGTAGGTGGATTCATAAGGATTCCATATACAGGAGCTTGACTCGAGCCTACTTCGAACCAAGGTAGAAAACAGAAGCCGTAAAACATGCTCGCTCCGAAATTCGCGAGCATTTCTTAAGATGAAGCCAAGTCTTTGGAAGGATTCCTTAGCAACTGTAGTAATATGGTCATGGAAAGTAAGCCTCTGGTCAAATATGACACCCAAGTCCCTGACAGCGGTTGATCGTGAAATTACGTCACCATGTAAAGTATAGTCAAAGAGTATTGGGTGACACATTCGCCCAAAGGTCATTACTGAGCACTTTTTGATGTTAAATTCCATTTTATTGGTAAGGCCCCATTGACAGACTGCA
Source organism: Eupithecia centaureata (assembly GCA_944547425.1). NCBI lineage: Eukaryota > Metazoa > Arthropoda > Insecta > Lepidoptera > Geometridae > Eupithecia > Eupithecia centaureata. The sequence goes on from OX155691.1 coordinate 13,441,150, forward strand.
TCAATGTCCCCCTGTAGAGCTAAGCAGTCCTCCAAAGACTCAATGGCAGAATATAGCATAAGATCGTCCGCGTAAAGAAGGCACTTTGCAAATTCCACGGAGGCAGGAAGATCATTCACCATTAGCAGAAACAGCAGGGGTCCCAATACTGAACCCTGGCTTACTCCAGAGCGCGTGTGATAGGGCCTAGACTCGTAAATTCCAAGTCTAACATACTGTTGCCGATCGCGTAGATAGTCCGCTATAAGTAGAAGTAGACCAGGCGCAAAACCTATGGCGCTAAGTTTCGCCAACAGTATGTCATTGTTGACCCTATCAAACGCTTTCTGGAAGTCAAAGTACAGCACATCTACCTGTCTCTTCATGTCAAGCTGCTTGGAGACATATTCAACAATCGAAAGTAAATTGGTATTCACTGACCTGCGGCTTCTGAAACCATGCTGATCAGCATTAAGAAATGTTTCAACTTGCGTATATATTAGTTTATGCAGGATATTCTCAAATACTTTAGCAGCAGACGACAATATTGCTATAGGTCTGTGTTCATCAACGGCAAGCCTGTTTGAGGTCTTCGGTATCGGCGTTACTCTTGATATTTTAAACTGGGAAGGGTACACACCAGTTTTCAAAGCTAGGTTGAAAATATGGCAGAGTGGGGACGCAAATGATCTCTTTGCTTCTAATTCTAATTCTAATTCTAAGTGGGGGAACTGTGATCTGCACTGACATCTCGCATAGGAGTGTATTGTGCATTATCCCCCTGCCTAACCAGGCCCTAACCAGCCCAGCTCCTTGAAAAACCGGAGCAGGACTTTTGGTGATTGACAGCTAAGTTTCAGCTTTTCTGTGGGTGTGGATGAGGTTGATGCCTCAATGAGGCTCTTCAGTCCCGTCTTTTGTCTGATCTCTTCTGTGGCCGTGCATAGTACCACAACGTGTTCCACAGTTTCTTCTTCCTGAAAGCAGCCACGACACAGATTGCTGTCTGTGGCTCCGGTCTTGAAAAGGTGGTGGTTCAATTCGCAGTGGCCTGTGATGATTTCCACCATTGTCCTTAGATCCTCGCGGCTCATCTTGAGCATCGTGTTTGTGGTTTTCCTGTCTTTGGAGGGGAATATTGTTCTAGTATGCTTGCAGTCTGTTCTACGCTCCCATAATTTTTGGTGTTCTTTTTCTGAGTTTAGTTTTAGTCTATTTTTAACTTCTGCTGTGGGTGGGTTTGATAGACTGTTATCATGACTCGTTGGGACCAGTCTCGCTCCTTCCTTTGCTAGTCTGTCTGCGTTTATGTTGGCTGGGCAGGATCGACTTTCTGTCCATTCTATGCAGACTTTATTGTGTTTAGAAAGATCTTGTAGAGCGCTATGGCATTCTACAATAGATTTTGATCTTGTGTCTGCTCTTTTGAGTGCGTTTATTAATGCAGCACTGTCTGTTTTAAAGACCAGATGCATCCGGCTGGACCCTTTGATAGATGTATCTAAAATCATGTGCTTTGCTGCTAATTGGAGTCCCAAGGTTTCCGCCTGAAAGGCCGTGGTCGATGAGTTTAGAGGTTGGGCTCTTGCAATGCCGATTTCGGGACAGTAGTAGCCGCAGCCGGCTCCTGTGTTGTTCTTGGCCCCATCGGTGTGGATGTGGTATGTGGTGACGTCATGAGAACTGATCGCTGTTGCGTTTTCTTCATGCATTATTTCATAGGCCTTATTGGTGAGATAAGTAGACGCTATTCTGTCCGTGCCATTCGCTGCCTCTGGAATTGCAGCAATGGCCTTACGTATTATTCTACAGTGGTTTGTCAGGCCAGATTCGCCTTTTCACTGGTTTGTTGACTTTATTCTTAGAGACGCTGCCATTGCTTCCTGCTGTATGTGAACATGCAAGGGCGTTAGTCCTAATATTATGTCCAGTGCTGCTGATGGGGTTGATTTCCTGCAGCCGCAGATGAGTGTGCAGGCCAGTCTTTGAACCTGTTGTAGTTTGTTTATGGTGGTGACTAAGTCTGTCCTAGGCCACCATACTATAGCTCCGTAAGTTAGTACTGGGCGGACCATGACTGTATACAGCCAGAGGCACAGCTTAGGCTTGAGGCCCCAGTCCTTGCCCACCGCTCGCATGCATTGCCATAGGACGTTTGTGGCTTTTGTTGTGACATGATCTAGTTGTTTGCCCCAAAGCAGTTTACTGTCAAGCCATATGCCGAGGTATTTAACCTCCCTGCTTAGCGTAAGTGTTGTACCTAGCAGTGAGGGTAGTTCAAGTCTTCACACGTCTTCAGTTTTGTAGTTAGACCAGTCTTGTTCACTTTTTGTGTTCATCGCTCTATTAAAGTGATGACGTACCTTCTTTCTAAGTTTGGTTAGTTCTTTGTTCCACAATTTGTCTTTGCGATGAGCAATCCGATTGCTTTCGGTTATCAATGGGCTTGCTTGTTCATAACTGGCTGTAATATGTGCAGTCAGTTCTGTCAGAGTATGTTCAATATCGTCTGGAGTTAGTTGGTGCTCTTGAGATAAGCTCGGCAGAGCATCCAATTTAGTGTTCAAAGTTTCCACGAAATCGGCGATATTTGTTTTTTTTGGATTTCTGTATGTACGGGGACGGATTTCTCCTGTCGTCAGTTGAAATCTTATCCGCCTGTGATCGGCGCATGAGGCTTCCTGTGTCGCTACATGCCAGTTTTGTATGTGCTCTGAAATGGCGTCGGTAGCCATTGTTAAGTCTATAATGGTTTGAGCCCAGGAGGTTACGAACGTCGGTTCAGACCCTCTATTGATAATGTTAAGGTTATAACGTAGAACAAAGTCTAGCACGTCCTTGCCTCTTTCGTTTGTATCTGTGGAGCCCCATACGGTGCTGTGTGCATTAGCATCACAGCCCAGTATGCATTCCATACTTTGAGCGTTGCAGTATTGTAGTAGTACTTCTAGTTCTTCAGGCGGTGCTACCACGTTGCTGTCTAGATATGCCGAGGCAATTATAATGGTTTTGAGCTTACCTGAAAGTCCAGTTTCCAGCTGCACCACGGTGAGATCATCCGTGCACAGGTGTGTAACTAGTGAGGCCTTCATATTCTTAGGTACGTAAATAAGCGTTCTTGTTTTATTGGTGACTGGTGGAGTGAACACCGTCCCTGGTAGGGAAGTAAAACATACCCGTCTCCGGACGATGTAGGGCTCCTGGACCAGTGCAATGGTGTGTGGTTGCTCTTCTAGGGTTCTTCTGAGCGAGGCAAACCCTGTGACGCTGTGTTGGATATTGGCTTGGACTACTGAGATTATATCGATTACATCTAAGCTATTCTGGGCTACCCTATGTAGGGTATGCTGATTATCGTGACTGTGTTGCAAGATACGATTATGGTTATTGGTGTGCCCACATGTGGGTGTGTTGTGAGTTTGTTTAGTAACCTTGTTTTTTACAGACATAAGAAGTCAAAAAAGAAAAAAGGGGGGTTTAGGGGGGGAGTAGATGGGTGCCTAGGCGAATCTACATTTGTTGAGGTGGGAGGGATCCCGCCGGGGATGCCACTGAGAGCTCCACGTCCATCTCGGGCACAGGTGAGAATAGGTTTAGGCCTGAAAGGCCTCCTAACTCATCACCTGCATCGCCTAGAAGCTCGTCTATAGCCTCCTCGGAGAGCTCCCTCTCTCCTGTTGCGGGGTCAGCGTCGACCTGCTTTGCGGCGTCCACTGCTCCGAGCACGCTCCCGTTTGCACGGGGTGCTTCCGCAGTCGATGGCTCCGCAATAGGGGTCTTTACGTCCGACGCTTTGGGGGCTCTGATGGTCAGGTGCAAATTGGCCAATCTGTAGCGGAGTTTGCATTTCCTGGCCGCCAACGCCGAGAGCTCCTCCACCGGAATCCCGAAGACCATGACGTTGTCGGTCATGGTGTCGTTCTTCGTCCGTTTGTGGGCGAAGATCGGCCATTGGTCGATACGCAGGGGGGGCAATCTCCGATTGTTGCACCACGCCAGTATTTGTCGGATATCCTCTGATGATCCTTCGCAGTCCGGCACGAAGACTACTCCTTTATGGTACCTAGGAAGTGAGTGGTGGGGTACCACTACCAGTCCGCTAGTTCCTGGCCACAGGGGTGGTAGGCCAGCGACCGTCCTAGTTAGCCACTCCAGACTGTAGTCGTCAGCCGCTATTGCGCTTAGGCCACCGTGAGCCGGTTTCGGCATCGCTTCGAAACCTGGGGCCTCTTGGTCGAACTTATACATATCTTCCTGGCATAGAGCTGCAAAGCTCACGTCCAGGTGTCTTCGGAGTAGTGTCGCACGCTCCTCGTCCATATGCACACCGTTTTTTTCCATGATCACCACCTTTAGGTGGGATTTGGCGGACTCTGCATACGACGAAGTCCCGTCGGCACTCTCCTTGACAGCGACAGGAGCCATACTGGCATCGTCCTTCTGTAGGCATGGTCTCTTCTCCGCTGCTGCAGAGGATGGTGAGACCAGCTCAGAGCTCCTTTGCCTTTTGGCTTGCCTGCCGCCGCCTGTGTTTGTGGAATTCTCGATGGGCGGGTGGGGCCCTACCCGCGGGGTATCACGGTCCGGTCCAGAAGCTACTAATGGGGCCGAGGCCCCGTGTTGGCTCTGTCCGCTACCGGCGCCCACGGGCTGAATCCCCACCGTTCCCGAGTTTGTATGGATTTCCCCGGGATACCCCCCGGTAAGGTGTGACCGGGAGGTTCATTACCGTGTTGACCGCCGGCGCTAGGGTCGACAGGTCAGCAGGGTACACGTACCCCTCAACTCTTTCGGTCAGTACCTTGTGCATAAGAGCAGACGCTTTCAGTCTGCGCTCTCTTCTTTGTCTGTGGTTCAGAGGGCCCACAGACTTCTTACCTGCAGTCGCGGGGTTTTGCGCTGAGGGCGCACCTATTGCCCCGCGACTGTCACCTGCACTGCTGCCAGTGTCCAACACAGCGTCGCCAGTGCTCGTCGCCGTGCCCTCCATTTCTGCCTTCGCCCGCGCAGCCTTTGCCGCCAGTCTCTTCTTATGCCACCTCCCTAGCTTGGCCTGCACTGGTCCTTCGGAGACCGATGCCTGGGATGCGGTGCTTGGAGTGGCCGCATTCTCGTTGTTGTTGTTGGCCCCAGTAGCAGCTGCAGAAAGCGGGGCCTGGGGTCCCGCCCCGCCTCTACCTTCGGTAGCCAACTTAACACCCGAGGGCCCGGAACCCGTCGGGCGCCGGGTGCTGGCCGGGTCGCATGGCGTCTCATTATTCTTAATACTTTTCGTGTTCATGTTTGATGTGTTTATTTATTTATTTAGCTGTAAACAAAGCTGTTAGTGGCTGTGGGTAGCCCCACGTAGTGGCGAAAAAGGGGGAAGGGGAAGAGGGTTCACGATGTTACTCGCGCACCCTCCCTCTCCCTCCCCCATCGCGTCAGTGATGATGATGATGATGATGACGTAGCTGTTTCTGTGCCCCACAATAAATTGTAGGGCCCAGAAACAGCCACCCTTTATGCCCCGGATCACTCGGCATCTGCAGCGCTGTACGTCCCCCGAGTCGTGCCACCACCCGGTCTTGCGCCTCCCCAACTCTGTTGGAGCAGAGCTAGGGAGGTCGCCAGACCGTCGCGCAGGCTCCCGACGCGGGCGAGGTACAGTTGGCGGTCACAAAAAAGATGTGGCTGCAGAAGTTCCCAGGGGGGACGACGGTGGACGTGGATCCATGGACTGGCTAGAGTCTGCACTGTACTAGTGTCCCGCCATGTGACACTGCAGATGGGAGGGGGAGGATGCCTGTCTTCATCATCCGGAGACAGGCACCCTCCTCAACCGTTCTCTAGCTTACCCCCCCCTCAACCATTCTCTAGCTTACCCCCCCCCCCCCTCTTTGCTTGTTTTAAAATATTCGATGGAAGACCATCTGGCCCTGCCGAATAACTTGATTTTAGTTTAGCGATGGCTTTTACCACATCTACAACATTGAAATTAAATATGTTTATATAGTGACTGTTACGAGTTTGATCAAGGCGATTCGTATTTGCAGCATCTAAGAGAGGTACGTCCGCAAGGAATACACTCGAGAAAAAGTCTGCAAAAGCTTCCACCGCATTGACCCCTCGGCAAGATTCACCCTTGTACGTCACAGTTGGCTCGAAGCCGCCCTTTGACCGCAGACTAGAGATGTAACGCCAAAAATCACGAGGTCGCAATGCTAGATTGCTCTCGATGCTATACATATGTGAGTTATAGGCAGATTTAGTGCGTGATTTGAGGGAAGCTCTTAGGTCCGAAAAAGATGTATGGGCAGTCAATGAACCAGTACGTTTCCAGTCAGAATGAAACCTCGTTTTCCGTTGGATGTCACGAATGATATCTGGTGTAAACCATACGGGATAGCGTTTCGAGGTTTCACTCTTTCTGGTTTTTTTAGGTATGCACGAGTCGAAAATACCATAAACTATACCATAGAAGTTGTTTATAGCGCTTGTTACATCCTCAGATAGTAAGACTGAGTCCCAAGAACTATTTACAAGTAGGTCATGCAAAACAACATGATCACACTTGTTAAAATTTCAATCTTTGGAGGGATCAACGTTGCTAGGTTCCATAGTATCGGAAAAAGCAGACGCATCCACCTTTAACTCAACATCCAAGGCGGGATGGTAGAGATCAATGGGGACCACGCCCTCAGTGCTGGAGACCGACACTACCCGCACCTCAGGGCTCTCTCTGACCAAAACAACGTCCAGAATGCTCCCGTGTACATTTACAATATCATTGAACTCTACAAGATTTGAGAACGACATAAAATAACAATAATAATTACGAATGCTTTGTGATGCACTGCGTAAGTTCAAATCACCTAATATGATAACATGCCCTTTAAGGTCATTTATGTAGTTTTCTACTTTACAGAACCATCTCATATAATCTTGGTCGTTAGCAGAAGGTTTAATATAAATTACACATATAAAGTAGGGGCGGCCGCGCCACGTGAAGCTCGCCCAGAGGTCCTCGCCGCAGTCCGTCTCGAGCTCCTGCCGGCGGCGCAGCATGAGCGGGGCTCGGGCCGCAAGCAGAACTCCTCCGCATGGCGTGCATCGGTCACGTCGAAGGACGTTCCAGTCAGCAATGGCCAGCTCTGAATCATTTACAGACAAATCTAGGAAAGTCTCAGTCACCGCGAGTATTTGATGCTCAAGAAGCGCAATGCCATTTCTCCAGGTAGTAAGTTTGGTTCTTAGTCCCCTCACGTTCTGATAAAATATCGGGATGACAGTGATTTTATTGGTCGCTCGGGTCACGAAAGGGCCGCCGCCCGGAGGTATTTGCGCCTGTAGCTACGTTAACTCTTCCTGGGACTGCTGGTTTTCGATAGTTAATCCAGGCCTTGATCCTAGCGTTAACCGGCCACACGTCTGCAGAATAGCACTTGTCGTACAACGCCTCCGGAACACCAATCTTATAGGATTTATAACTACCCTTCGCCGTCAACTCTTCAACTGTGCAGGACTCAGTAGAGCACAAATTTTTCAGGTACTGAAGAACCTCCTCAGCACTAGACGCCATATTCCAGAGATGTAGGTAGGTATTTGACTGCTTCGACTGCTTTCAAAGATGTGACAGTGGGTCCAGCTGCTCCGTACAACGATGAAGGTCCTTTGCTCTTCTGCTTCCTCACCTCCGTCCATTGCTGGTGGTCAACTGCGGTAGAGATATCGCAAGGAGACTTGACTTGTGCGACGTGAACATTAGCTACATCAATAGATGGCGCTACGGGCTTGGACTGCTGTGGGCGTGGATTTTTGACCTTTTCTCGTGCCTGCTTAGTCGGCTCTGGTATGTAGTGACGTTTATGCTCTGGTGTTATGGGATCGGCCATTGGTGTTTGGGCGAATTTATTTTCATATCCCTCTAGCTTGGTATTAAGCGTGACCACTTGTAGAGCATAACTTTCTAACTTACTTTCGTAGCGTGTAATGATAGAGATAGCATTTGTGAGCTGCTCCCGAAGGGAGGCCATCTCTGATTTTAGGCTTCGTATTTCAGAAGAGAGCTCAGTATTGGGTTCACTAGAAGGACGCAGTGCAACTGGACTGCTAAGCACAGGCGTTGAGAGCTTCTTACGAAAAGTCACATTTGGATCACGCGTTGCCTTTGACGCCCCTACAGGAGTAAGGCTGTTATCGCCGCCTTTTTTAGCAGCACATCGGCATTCAGGGCAAACCCAAGTATTCCTTTCCTCCTTTGACATATTTTTACCTCCTGCACACAGTTTATGATATGTTTTCGCGCAAGCACTCATAGCGCAATGTAGAAAGGTTTCCTGAGCAGAGATATCCTCACTGCAAGCTTTGATTATATACTTGTCTAGATGGAGTGTTGCGCTGCAATCGCAACAAAAACAATAGGCCAGACTTGAAGCGCTTGTGTGCGAATTACGCACACAAGTATGTGTAACTACAAGCGTGCTACGTCACATGTGGCTGTACTGAGTGATACCAGCTCTTGAATATTTCCCATAATAATAGGGAAAAAATGTTTAGATTTTGAATCATCTATAATTATTTGATTTTAAATTTTAATTTACTTTTTAGAATGTTGTACATATGGATTACTAAGTAAAATATATGTGTAAGGAAAAGTAAAAATATTACTGAAAATTAAAGTTTATTTATAATATTGTAGTTCTTAATTATATTTATACAAGTCATAAAATCAATCATGCTTACAATTGGATTATTTACATATAGATACATTTGACGACCGTTATGGCGCGGGGCGTTGGGGTAAACATGTTCTTGAGTGGAGACCGCCACTCGGCAAACGTAGTGTAGTAGGACGCCCTCCGGCCAGGTAGGATGACGATCTGCGAAGGACTGCTGGCAGATGCTGGATGCGGCAAGCTGAAGACAGGGCGCTATGGCGCTCATTAGGGGAGGCCTATGTCCAGCAGTGGACTAATATAGGCTGATCATGATTATGATGACGATGAATAAGAAACAAAAACGGGTTCGTATAAAAGCGATCCCGCAATCAGAAACGCCCTATCTCTATGGCATGTACCTAGTAGCAACCTCAATAGGGGCAGTCTTATGGGGGGCAGGGGGTATTTAGCAGTTTCGACTCAATCTACGGCGCCGGCAAAATCTCGAAAAACATTTGTTGGGTCGTGATTAAATACTTTTTTCATATTAGCTATTATTCACTATGGAAATGTTGTACCTATTCATAGAGCAGGCAACCCAGTTAACATGGCGTCAAATGGCATCGTATTTAAGGACAACATTAAAACTTTATTATTAAATTGTTTCGTTAACTGACAGTGATTCAAAGTGTACTTACCGATGATAAGTAATTTCTTTAGTTGTTTTCAATCGTCCTTTGTAATTCCTGCACACTTTTATAGCGCAAATCGTCATCTTTATTTGTCACGAAACGCGTGTGCGCCGCACAAAGTCAGAGTCGCCACTGACAAGGCGGGATCAGCTTATGAGCCAACAGTTGGCTGATATATTTTTTGGCGTTTTGACGCTCGAACTATCTATCTAGACAAGTATATAATCAAAGACTGCAAGCGGAGCACCGCATCTTGTGATAACTCGTTGTTCCAAACGAAGTGACAGAGACCGCGCCACAGCTTAGGTAGCAGTACTGCAGCGAGTTACGTTTCGCTAAGTACCTCGGCCGGTTGACCGCTGCTGGACTCGCGAGGATGACTCACGCACACGAACAATGCAAGCGGGCAGTGAATTGTCAGTTACACTAACTTTTTAAAATGTTTACTCTATTTATTACTTCACCACTGAACCGATTTTAACGTTATAAATTTCACTAAATCGGGTATTGCACTGGCTACACAGTAGTATAAGTCACAATAGAGTCACTCCGACCGAATTAAACCACTTTTAGAATTGGAATATCGCGGAGCAAACGAACGTAGATGTTGCTTTACTGGAAGTCGCGGACGAACCGCTATGAATGAACCTCAAAAAGTTTGTGGTAGTAGAGTGCCAAAAAGAGTTTAACACTTCTTCTTCTTCTTCTTCTTCTTCCGGGCCTTATCCCACGCTATTTTGACACTATACAATTTAAATGGTGAAGTGATTTATTTACTGGAATGCGGGTCCTGCTCAGTTGTTTTATCAACAGACTGTCCAATGCTGCCCGCTGTGACATAACAACGGTGCGGTTCGGTGCCCTGACTATGCTGTTAGGGACCCTGATAGGGAAGAGATCAGAGCCTTCCCTATCACCTAATAACCACAACATAGAGCTAATAAGTAATTTAAATTTAACTTAAATTGCTACTTATTGCACAGCTTATTCTAAGAACGTGTTCATTAACAACTTTCTTATTGTCTCTATTTAAGATTTATGGGAAGACACTCTGTTCTTCCCATAAATCTTAAATAGAGACAATAAACACACAAACAGACAAATTCTTGAGTTCTTTAGTTTGTTTACACTATATTTCACTAATAATAATTTATCACACTGTGGTATTACATGTACTATAAAATGAAAATAAATAAAATACAAATACATGCAGAAATGAAAAGCAACTCGCCTGATCCACCTGCTGAGGATGGACATGAGGCACTTGAGGAGCGTGACGGGGCTGGAGGAGGAGGAGATGAGCACGGAGTACGCCGTCAGGAACCCGGAGATGGAGAAGAAGGCCTGCAGCCACAGCGGCGAGTTCAGCACCACCTTCCACCCGAACTGGTCGTACATCTGCAATGTCCATGGATGCAACTGGTCTGTTGTCGTCGGTATTACCAATTTATGGAAGGACAACTCAAACAACCCGACTATAACTCGTCTCTTCAAGTCGAGAGTGAATATGTGTCTTCTAGACTTTCGTGCGTGCGTGATACATCTTCGGCCACGTTGTCACTTATTATCAGGTGAGAATGTGGTCAAACGAAAGGTATTGTTGATAAATAAAATATTGATTGACTTCCTACAAAATTTTATCTTCAGCGTAATGCAAATCTACCGCCAATATTATAGGCGAAAATCAAAGCCAGACTTTAAACTTAAATTTCTTGCGATTTTTTTAAACGGTGTTAATTATCTTAACCTCATAACCGTAATTGCCTTTATTAGTGGCTATTTTTAGAAAAAAAAAGTAGAAATAGCTCGTCAAACTCCACATATTTTCAGATATGGGTCTTCAGGTCCAATATAATATTACGTCCTACTTATATTGTAAACTTTGAAATAGGTGATTTACGATAAAACGACGTCATTGTATAAATCATATTACGAGTGTATAGGAAGGAAACAACCGCTAGATAAGTAACAAGAGTTCTCTGAAATGGATGCACCTACATGGTAAGGCCCCAGTACACAATGGCCCATGCTGGCCCACTACAGGCCATCGCCATTGTGTACAGGGGGTAATGGTATATGATGGCGGACAATTGTCAATCGTGGCGCGCAATCGGGGAGTTGTCGGTTTTTGGGCACACTTCAAAGGAATCGTGGCGTAGCATGGCCTGTGGTGTTTACACAGTCGGCCATTGTTTAGTTCGTCACCGGCTGCTGACCGGGATAGTACATTTTTGTGTTCTTTTTAATAACTTTGTGATGGTACACACCTCTGTCATACTTGTAAACAGTATACAAATAATTAGCCGCAGCCGTAATTACTAATTACGTCGAATTCGACGTCCATCGCAAGTGGTTTGCCAGGCAGCAATGAGCGATGGGCCATTGTGTGAACACCAAGTGATCGTGGCCTATAATGGTGCATTGCAAAGCGTGGCCCATCACAGGCCACTGTGTACTGGGGGCTTAAAGTCCATATTATGTTTTTCCTTACCTTCTCAATATAATCTGGGTTATCCACGTACGCGTAGATGTAGATAAAAATCACGTGAGAGAATATCACGCACTGCATGCCAAGCACCCTGCAACAAAAGCAACATTTACACTACTATCTACTGGACTTCTCTCTTTTTTCTTCTTCTTTCTTCTCATTCAGTCCCGTACGTGAATTAACGCAACTATTTCAACGGAAGATATCTCACACTGACAAGTCACAGAATAATTATTATTCTAAATTGGATGGCATTTTTGTAAGTTTAAGGTGGGTATTTTATAAGTGTGTATACAGAATATAATATGTTGGTAATTTAATTAATATTATTATTCATGAGTAGTTTTAAGCTACAAATAAAAATATCTTATCTCATCTTTATTATGAATATTATGAACCTATCTTGTAGTAACATGCGATCCTATTTTCTGTTAATAGTTATGGTGCAGTGCATCGTGAAGTACCGGATTTAAATTCGTTTACCATAATGAAAAAAGAGTTCGTCGCTTTCACATTTGGCGCTCTGCAGCAGCACCTCTGCCATATACAGAAGCCTCTACCATATGCATTGCATATGCGCATACTAGGTAAGTACCTATTTCAACTAAGTTCAAAAAAGTGGAATTTCTTGTTCGACTTTGTGACACACACCTCAGAACTCTTTGCTATTTTTGTATTGTTTTTTACTTCTACTACATCGATGATGTTCTTTTGTTTACTTTAAAAAATTTGAAGTCGGTATAGAACTAGAGTTTGATTTCCGAATAGATTTGAGAGATTTCACGGAATTTATATTAGTCTTATCCACAGAAGTACCTATATTTAATTCATATTTTGTACAAGCTAAAGTTGCTCGACCCCTCGAAAACTTTTTCGGAATCAAACTGTGTACCAACATTACCATTGGTACCTAAGTACTAGATAAAGGTACAGTTTCAGACTACCGGTACAGTAAACAAGTCTGCCTGAGTAAATAGTGTGTTCAGTCAGAGTCGCAATGACCAACGTGAGTGTCGGTTTAAAGAATTTATTCTCATTAAAAACTGTACAGTTCCCCTATAATGAGATACCATCAGGTGAGATTGTGGTTAAACGAAGGTCTATTGTTGATAAAAAAAAAGATTTCAAGTTTATGTGTTGCCTGTATGAGTGAGTTACCTGATGCCTTCGACGCAGGCCACGTCCTTCATCCGCTCGTCGGAGCGAGGCTTGCTGCGGTCGTACGTAAGGATGTCCCAGTTCTTCTTCAGCGAAAACGCCAGCAGGAACTTGTTGCCTACAAAATAAAATACTCGTTTAAGCTACAACTCTGCTGCGATTGCCAAACACCCTAGTTAGTTTGAGGCAGGCATGTTTATTGACGTATGCGTGCTGGTTGTTTGATTTTTTTGGTATCTTCCAACTGAGGAGACCTAATGAATGAACCCTCCGAACCATCTAATGAAACACATATTCATCACAGATCTCCCACTCTACCTACCGATTTAGCAGTAGATCTACCTGCTTTTTCAGGCGTCTACCGATCTACTGATTTAATTCTAAAATTTAGTGAAATCTACCTGATTTTCCCGAGCGCCTATAGCTCCGTGACTAAATAGTAATTTTAGGAGGCGCCAACGTACGATGTTAGACTCTCGCATTTTGGCGACCTTTTTTTAGCTGCAATTGTCTGCAAAAACGCAAAGTGGAAAGGCTTCCTTTTTACGATTGCAGCCAAAAGAAAAATGGTCGCCAGCCAAAATGCGTGTGAAAATACTCGCGAAACAAAATACATAAGGTACCTACTACAATTTTCAGTGATCAATATCTACCTACCTACTGATTTTTATTCCAATCTACTGATTTTTTACTGAACTTTCTACTGTTTTTCAACTTCCATCTGGCAACACTGGGTGCAAGGCACGTAGTAGGTGAGTAGAAGGATGTCGGTACCGTCAGTGTTCCCGAGGCGGGCCTGCAGCGCGTGCAGCGCGGTGGCCAGCACGGCCAGCGCGGCCAGCAGCGTGCTGAGCACGCACAGCGCGCGCGCAGACCACGCGCCGGCGCTGTACCCCACGGCGGCGGTGCTGCACCATGCTACTGACTGGATCTCTGCCTGCGAAAGTTATTTAAACTTTTAGGGCTAGGGCTTAGTTAATTTAACGGGAACTTACTTTTGGATCGTGAAACAAGCCCTTAACCTTTTAAAGCTGCTTCACAGATGAATCCGCACATATTATATACAAACGACTGTCCGCGGCTTCGCACGCGTTGTGTCTATGGAAACGTCTCAATGCTATTTCTTTCCCATGGGAATTTATGGAATGAAAAGTAGCCTTTATGTTATTCCAGGGCTAGAACTACGTCTATGCAAAATTTCAGCCAGACCCGCTAAGTAGCTTTTTCGTAAAAGCTCTTCAAAACAACAGCAAAACTTTCGCGTTTATAACATTTAGTAAGAAATATTATATTTTAGACTGTACGTATATTTACAGTTGAGTGCGCGGATCATTTTTATGACCGAAGAGCAAGATGGCCGTTATTGAAGGGCTATTGGTGCTCTAGTGAAGTGAGCAATAGGTATACTTGATCAAACTAGTGACGAGAGGAACGACCAAACACTGATCGAGACAGGCGTTTAACAGGAGATTCTTAATATTAACGGCATATCATCACCGCTGTTGAGAAAGTATAACTTTCGAGCTATGACTACACCTACTAGATGGTTTTAGATTATCATACGAAAAGAAGACTTCTTTGTAAAGACGAACATGACTGTGTTGATAGCAGAAGTGTTACAAGATACCTCCAGTCCATACTTGTGCAGCGAAGTATTGAGGCAGCGCCGGGCCGCCGAGTGCCAGGCGTCGGGCTGCTCCGCGCCGCAGCGCGACACGCACACCCCTCGGTGGATCAGCGTGCGGTCGAAATGCTTCAGCCTCTGCTTTGAGTACTCCTGCAAGATATACGAGCATCACGCTTGGGCACAACACATTCCATGTTGAGGATTCACATGAATTCCTAAGGAATGTGAGCTAGCAGTGAACTGGTTTTCTCTCCAAACCTTTATTATGGTAGGTTATACCGGTTCTAGTGATTTGATAAAGACAGCATAAGCGATTGTAGTAAATTTAATCTTGACTATCGCCTGTAAGCGCGATTTCTAGACGCTCCAACCCCCCCAAGGGAGAACGCTTCGTAAAAATCTCAAATGGAGGGTGGAGGCTACAAGTTCGAAACACACAGAAGCCGAAGGCGGAGCGGAGGCGAAGGCGTGCGAGTTGTATTATATGGAATCCTATGAAAGCCTACACACACCGCAGGCCGTGGCGACGCGGTGCCATAGGAAAAACCGCCACGCCTTCGCCTCCGCTCCGCCTCCGGCTTCAGTGTGTTTCGAACTTGAAGCTTTGCTCGAGTAAAATGACGTCTAACAGCTCATGTTCTGGTAATTTTCCCCTTTGCAAAGAACCATAATACGTTATGTTCGAATTACTTAACCTACGCGACAAATGCTTACATAACTCGCACTTGACCAGCTTTAGCAGCTGGCGCTCAGATTAAACAGAAAGGCAATAACCTGCGCTTGCGACGCTTTACAATGACCTTGGTCCGATGTGGCGCAGTCAGTACGTTTATGTAAATATTTATTAAGGGAGAGTGGGGCAGCGAAAGGTTTTTATTTGCTATAGCATCAATAAGTAATTTTTTTAGAGAGCACACGTGTGGTTGTATGTGACGGTTACAACCGTCACCTTTGTGACCCTTGTCCTTGTTTGCAAATAAATGATTGTATTTGTAGCTGTTTGTTGGATTTATATTTTCGAGGCTGTTATGGGATAGGTATGTGTGTGTACGGGACACAGATCATTGCACATCTTTATGATTTTATATGATATTTTATCCTCACCTGTCATCCTTTTCAGAGTAACTTTGTAGGTAAGGACCTACAAAGTTACTCTCGACTACGTTTTTCCCCTATTTCCCCGATAGGTATGATTTAGGACGATGGGGCCGCGCCGCGCCCCGCCGCCGCCGCCGGCCGGCCGAATTCTTTTTGTTATTAGGTAACTTTTCTACTTGACCAAAACTGGTGAAGGACATTTTTCTTGTTTACGAAATGCAAGCCTACTCCTATATTATTGGTCAATGAACGGTCTTACTATCACCACTGAGTATTGTAGGTTAAGGTTGCATTTTGCAAAACAATCAAGACCTTATAATAAACTAGCTGCGCCTCTCGGCTTCACCCGAGTGAAAATTGATGAAATTTAGTTTTTGTTTAATTCCAGGCCTATTCAAAATTTCAGCCATATCCTTTCAGTGGTTTTGCAGAGTGTTTGAAGAGAGAACATACATCCATCCATGCTTTCGCATTTAGTATCTTATAAGTGTGATATGATAACGAAAGAAAAATATTTCAAACTAGGATAGACGTGTGTGATTATCCCATCTTCAGTTCATTTCTTCAGTTCACTGCACTTTATTAAACCTTAACTAAATATGCTGCTTAGGTACTACGAGAGCACATACATTTTTTTTACGAACTCGACGACTTTTTCACTGATAGTTACTTTTGCGGAATTGTAATATTATGTAAATTGGTGTGGTAAATATTAATTATGTTCATTTGCTAGGCATGATACCTGTCATTGCAACATTCTGTATTAGTAAGTACATACAGTGCCCATAATTTAAAATCACCTAGGTAGTCATGAAGAAAATTTGTTTGTACGTCTGCAATATACAAAAACAGGCAAATGCTGGATGCGTCAAGCTGAAGACAGGGCGCTATGGCGCTCATTAGGTTAGTCCTATGTCCAGCTGTTGACTAATATGGTGATGATGATGGTGACGATGAATATACAAAAATACCTTTTGACACTTTTCTCTAGAAGTAAGGAGTTAATAAATTTTATTATTTCTTAAGGCTTACAAAAGAAGCACTTAGATATATCTACTAAACTATAAAATGTTATGAGACTGATTGAACCTACTAATGAAATCAAAAAAGAATCCTATTAGGTATTTCCAGGAAGCTAATTATGTCTGTAAACTACGCCATGGCGCCTAGAAACTGACCTACATTTGAGGAAGAACTAATAAATAAACCACGTCACCTTTGGACCTAATGTAGTTCCTTGGATTTTACTTCTTGCAATGTTACAATCTAAACATTTATGTGACGCAAATCGATTATTCGTAGTAAATAAAGAAAAATATAGCTTGGTAGGAAACTAGGTTCACTGAATTAGACCTAACACAAATAAACTTTGTACAATAAATATCTAACTCGAGAAACTAAAAGGTAAAAAATAATTAAAAAGGAAAATAGGTATTAAATATATTATTTGTAATGATACCTAATAAGACTATTTTTGATTGTACCTCCTACCTAACCCTACCAATCTTTGTTTGCATAAAATGTTTGTACTTTGTGTCGTGTTAGATAAAAATAATATGTAATAAAAAGTAGAGTATTAAATAGAGAGATACTTAAGTATATACCTACCTATTATCAAACAAAGAGGTTATTACAAAAGTTATAAAAATAAAGTATAGGTACGCTAATTACTATTAATTAGAGGTATCGGGATAGAAAGGATAAATCCTTTCTATCCCGATACCTCTAACACTACACTTTAATCTAGTACACTTTATAACTCCATCAACGGCGTGTAGATCGCAACTGGTTTATTGATTAGGTTTAGTTAACATGAAGACAAAATACGGAACATGAAAAGCACGTAAAACGATAAACATCACGCATTACACGTTCGGCTACATCGACATTGCTAAGCTAAAAATATAGGAATTTAAATGATACAGTTTTTGCATGTTGCTTCACCCTGAATAACATTGTACTTTGTAGGGGAAGTATGTCCAAAATGACATACTGTTTTGTATTTCTTTAATAACTTTTTTATTATTATTACTAGAACCATAAAAATTCGTAATTACAAACTTTACTTATTTATTTATAGAATATACATTCAAAATCAACAATAAAAACATAACATATGAAAATAATTAGCCTTGAACAGACATCAATGAAAAACCATTTTGTCCATATAGCATGGACAAAATGGCATAGACTTAATGGGTAAAATGGCATATACACATATTGTGGTATATTGAACACATATTGCGCAGATAAACTTTTGGGCAAATCCGCACATTTAGTGTGAGCCCTGAGATAACAATTTATGCACCGTAGCCAACCTACTCCAGGTCTTGAGCGCAAAATAAGTCATTGCAGTACCTAAATGCAAGCGCAGACATCATTTTCGTCTTGCTGGGTCCCGTTTTTATACATAAATAAGGTTTTTCTCTGTCACATTGAAATAGGTTCTTTGTGTTTCTTTCTCTTGTTGCAGAGATTACGATTTTTGGTGATAGCCTTATTCTTGATCGCTTGCATATTTGGAGTCGATATCAAAATTGTGTAACGTTTTTGAGTTTTTGGCTGTCGTTTACCTTGACCACTGATAAAACGTCCTGTCGGAATTGGCGATAAGACTCCTATTGGAACAGCCAACAAACTTTAAGAAGGACCAGGTTGATCCGGTTGGTTGGGTTGTTGGTGGGATGGTCCAGGTTGGATGTCTTCAAGTGGCAAGATTTGAGGTTCAATTTCAAGATTTGGAATGGGCTCAAGGTTTGTTTGCAAGTTGTAGGTATAACAAGTATTTATCAGTAATTACCTATAATAATGTTAAAGTAGAATTAAAATTTTATCACACGATGGACAAAATGGCATACCTTATTACCCTATGCCATTTTGCCCATAGTTTATGTATGCCATTTTGCCCGTACAGGGCTTTAAATACCTAAAAACCAAAAATATAATTCAAAACTAATGTTTTTCATTAAATTTAAACGCAATAACTTGGACAAAATGTCAAGGAATGCAAAAAATACGTTACCGTAAAGTTTCAAACCGAATCACTTACTAAAACTTTAAAAACTTTTCGCCACGAAAAAAAACTCACAACCACCGAAAACTTGTTTATGATGACTGAGTAAAAATGGTTGCTCAAACAATTTCAGTATTTTGACAGCTCACTAATAGACAAATAAGGCACTCGCTGGAATTGCCACAATGACGAGAAAACCCGCCGAATTTGAAATATAGCCGGTATGCCGTTTTACCCGTATATGTCATTTTGTACGTACTTCCCCTACATCTTGGCCACTAGAAAAAAGAAGACAATATAATGTGTTAGAATACGAATTGTATACACAATAATCTACACAACTAAAATTCTTCCGGATAATCAACACTATATTGTACTTCGTACATGTAGATTAAATAGAAATTCCCCAATCCTCACTAAAATGTGTTTGTTGTGATCGTTAACAAACTCCGTGACACCGTTTGTGGACTGAGTTCGATTACAATGCAATCAACGACCCGACATGTGTAGTATTACCTCACCAGGACTCGACACTCTTAGATAATCGCTTACCTACCAATTACCTACATACATGCAGCACTGCAGACAATTACATCTACCTAACTTTAAACCTAATCACTAGTACATAGTATACTCGTAAAACAAAGTAGCTTTCTCTGTCCATGTCTCCATGTCCCTTTGTATGCTTAAATCTTTAAAACTACGCAACGGATTTTGATGCAGTTTTTTTTAATAGATAGAGTGATTCAAGAGGAAGGTTTATAAGTATAATAAAACCGTGCGAAGCCGGGGCGGGTCGCTAGTTTAATATATAGAACAATTAAAATGTAGTCAAATATTTTATCTTTATCAAACCTTTTCTTTTAATTTTTCGTTTTCTAAAATTGAAAACTCTCGACAATTTTATTTGCAATAAGAATAATAAGTAATAAATACATAAAGGGCATCTGTGCTGTTGGCTTCGGTCCCTGCTCACCTCCCAAAGGACCTGGTCACAGGAAGACCCGAGGTCATGGAAATTGGAAAAAATAAATAAATAATACTGCACAATTCCATTAAATAGTCCGTAAAAATAACTTTTAAAACTATCATGATTTTTAACACTAAAGTTATTGAAAACGGGATATTTATTTACCATGTTTGGATTTCTTTTGAGTTTTCCGATATTTCGGCACCGTTTCAAGTGCCATGATCACGAAAGAAATCAAATCATAGTAAATATCCCGTTTTCAATGACTTTAATTCTCATATCAGTTCCTACCTAGCCACAAAGTAGGTAAGTAAAGGCACTGTCGAATCAATAACATACCAAGTTTCCTCCTATCTTGGTTTTACCATGGAAAATTTCCAGCTAGGTACTTACCTAATTATTAAAAAGAAAACTTTAAATTTTTCGCTAATAAATAAATAATTCCGGACAGTCCACACAGCATCATCTAGCCTAAAGATCTGTTTGTTTTGTTTTTTCATTTCTTATCGGACATGCTAATAACATATTCATGAATAAAATTCCGTTTTAGATAAGTAAGTACCTAATTATCGCTGTAAATGAAGTATACAACAAGACATTGCGTTCGCTGGCATTTAAATAGAGGTCAAGGTACCTATGCAAAAGCTAAGCCTAGCCAATAAATAGGTACCTACCAGCTCCCTGGTTAGTTTAATGGGCACTAAATGGGTATTTGAACGACGTTATTTGAACCAGTGATTACTTTGTCAATAGATTAAACCTAGACTGACTTTAGACGCCTACCTAGCTTAATATGTTAATTATTAAGTTCAAATTTACGTAAATTATCTTTCTATATATTATTCATACATTTCTAGGTTTAACTTTCGTTTATCATACTTATCACTACATAGTATAAAACAAAGTTGCTTTCTCTGTCCCTATATCCCTGCCCCTTTGTATGCTTAATCTTTAAAACTACGCAACGGATTTGATGCGGTTTTTTTTAATAGATAGAGTGATTCAAGAGGAAGGTTTATACGTATAAAATAAAACCATATATTATAAATGCGAAAGTTTTGATGATTGTCGGACGGATGAATGGATAGATCTACTCGTATGTTTATTACCTCTTCACGCCAAACCATTGAACGGATCGGTCTGAAATTACGACTAGACCTAGTTCTAGACCTGGAATAAAACAGGCTACTTTTCATCAATTTTCAAGCGATTGAAATAGGGCACAGATAGTCTATCACAGCAAAGCTGCTAATTTGAAGGGTGGAAGTCAGTCCATAAATGGATAAATGTTACCTGCAGGAAGTTGAGGATCGGTGAGTCGTCCGTGGAAACCAGCTTAGCGTCCACCATGCAGTAGACGTCGCCAGGGGTCTGGCACTCCGACCACTCGTCCAGCGCATACAGCGGTGGGATCGATCTCAATAGCGTATCTAGAAGTACATTATCTTTACATGAAAACCATGAAGTTTCGGCTCTACATTCTACCTAATATAGTAAGGTATAAGTAGTACTTAATGAATAACTTTAACATAAGTTTCCTCAAAACGAGAGCGAATGGGTTCTCGATCTTCCGTCATAATTATCGTCCGCCACATACTAATCCTCATTTACAATCGGTTAAGATCACTTAAAATTTCAAAATTCAACGGCATTTTTATTTTATTAACAGTAACTATACCTGATGACGATAAACCACCCCTCCCTATGAGCTATTTTTCAAAGAAAATATTTCACAGTCAGTATAAACCCTCACATAAAGTAGAGAAAACAGTCTATTGTTACTGTGTTCTATACTTATCTAGTTTTTATATTTGTAAGAAAATATATTATGTAGGTACGGTTTGGTTTGAATTTCTTTGCTAAGTCTCGCTTTGTTTTAATTTTATTTCTTTGACCTTATTTTTAACAGCATTTAAATTTTTTATAAAAATTGTAACGCTATGGTATAAAAAAAGTAGTGGTGTCATAAATCACTAATTCATTACCTTTGTCAGGCGATTTGGTTCATCATCATCATCAGCCCGTATAGTAAGTTATTCATAAGAATATATAAAATTAAAATACCTAACCCCGTATCTTCTAGGGAGATCAATATGACTTTAATAAAAAGAACCTATGATCTGAGTTACCAAGACATAGCTAATACAAGGTAATACAGAGTTCTGAGATAGGTAGGTCCAAATAAATTTTATTTTATCTAAGTTTATGAAAAATATTGGGGTGAAGTGAAACTCACCATTTAATTCCAAAATGCTGGCTGAAGAGCCTGCCAACACGAACAACAGCGCAGTCAGCAACCGCCACACCATTTTCAGTTTTTAACTAACACTGATATAATAATGAATCAACCATCACAAAAATCTAAATTAATAACGGCGCTTTTGTTTTCACAAAAATCGTCTTTTATTTTCAAAGGTTCTTTTTACAAAAAATATTCCGCACATTCAAACATTTATCACTAAAAAGTTTTCATTCAACGTTTGTGCAACGCGAGCTTTTCTTCCGCGCGTCAAATTCTACGAAAAAGGTTTGATAACACCTCAACTCGACCAAAAAGTTTAATTCCTTTTTTTTCGCGAGTCTGGCCAGCACGTGCGTTCGACTCTCGGAGGCTCAACTGCATACGCACAGAGTTGTTTGCATAACACGAGGGAGTAGAGGACACCCTTCTCTTTGCGACAGCAGCGTGTCGATAGGATTGGGTTCTGCAACGATTGCCAATGTCAATAACTCTATTATAGCCGGATCTTCAATGAATCCCTCAATGTTAGACCGTGGTTAGAGCAACCCTGAACTTCCTGAACTCAATGAAACATACTATAACAAAGGAAAGCGGCATTGAAATTAATTAGAAAAATATTTTTAGACAGTAGACGTAGGTACAATAGTTAACATATTAAACAAATACCTACTGAAGCGGGTTACCTGTCTTCGTAGTTAACCCGCGTTCATGAATTCGTCTAATAAATATAAAAGCACAATACTGTTCATTAGATCTCTTAGATCCAGTTCAAACCTATCGTATTTAGAGTCGTCCAACGTACATAGTCTAATAAGTATTTGAGCAACTCTCCGGGCGACATTAACGCGGCGATTATTAAGCTAGCGACTCGCCGCGAAACGCAGCACGATGTTCCTCTAAGTATTAAGTATTAACTTGTTGTGCAAGCTATAATATTTAAAAATATAGCAGCTTTGACTTAGGGATATCTGCTCGAGGCTATCTTATAACATATACTTTTATGTAGTTACATTACACTACCTAACATAATTCATAACATATTATATAGTAGGTAGGTACTCAGATCAAATAAAGGCCATACCAAGTCTGAAAGCTTTTAAGCATTCGTATCTTTGATTGCGTGTTTTAACTTCACAAGGTCTTATAAAGACTTTAATAGCATATACTATTTCAGATTGGTTTCCAACTAAATAAAAATAACAAGGAAAAATATAAAGTTTGACAATTCTAAGAATACCCTGTATTGGTTTGATAGTTTAATAGTCTGTCTGAGGTACGTATTCAGAAATTACACATAGGTTCGGTTGGGGGTTAAATGAAAACGAATTAAATAATCAATATACTTTTTTTATTTTCATCTTCTCCAATTCCAATAAATCTATTTACACGATACGATAACTATAATTAATAATAAAAAATATCGTTGTTTGCAACAACTTGCTTGTTCAGATCGCAAAAAACAAACTGGTGATTTAATGACTGTTCGATGACAAAGAATAATGATTCTCTACAAACAATACGTTACCCTACATTGACAACTCATTAAAGAAAAATTAACATTATTTGACATAATTTAGAACTTGACTTATTTGTTGACATAGTATAATAGACAATAGCGTATAAAAGACAAGCCAGTTGTCATATAAAAACCAGTTTGATTTTGATCGCACAAAGGATAGTTACTCGTACACATTCACAATTCACAATAATTTTAGTCTCAAATAGTTGTCAAAGTTTTTAAGTAAATAAAAGCTCCTACATCTATTTAAGATTTTAAAAAAACTGCGAATTAATGTACCCAAACATACAATTGCATGTACCATTGCATACAACAGCGTATGAGCAGAGGAATATCCCCATACGCCGAAACCGTTTCAAATTGTGCAAGCGTTGATACCGACTGCCCTTGACTAAGTTTGACTTACGACACCGAATGTACCCACTGGTTGTATCTCCACTGCGATGTGTATCGACATGACATAAATAAGACTGGACGTAGCACACATGACAGTATTATCTAGCCCAAAACTCACCAGAGCTTTTGTAATGAGAACCATTTTTTTTTCAGTTAGTTTTGTTGCCTAGTATAAGTAGGTTTTGTTTAATGAATATAATTTATTTTTTTGTAAATATAAAAAACTCAACCCCAAAAAAACAACTCGACACTTGCAAAATTGCGTCAATCCTGACGCAGAGCCATAACTAAGAAGAACTATTACTTATGCCCGATATCTAAGATCAATTACTACGTTCCGCCCGATATACCTACAAAACATCTTCAACCGAATTCGAAAAAAGGTGGAAGTAGGTTTAGGTTGTCAATTCGTCTGTAGGTATTTTCATTGTAGGTATGTGTTTTCATAATTTTTTCTACAAGATCCGCTTTTGATGATTTATTTGATTTGCTTTTCACATACCTAATTTAGTTTAACCCCTATGGGAGTGACATAATCAATTTGACAAAACTCTTTTCAAATATACAATATAAAAACAAAGTTTAATCAAGATCTTTTTTTTGAATTATTAAGTGTTAATTTTTGTTTTGAATACGGTTTATATATTTTTTGTTAAAACGCTAAATTTTTTGTGGCCGCCCCGCCGCCGTGTTTGATAGTATAGGTATACATCCCTAAAGTATAACATTTTGGGTGTAAAGGCAGACCTTGGCCTACTGTCAGAGGTCGTCAATCTATCTACATTTAAATAATGTTATTTTCGTGACTATCAGACAACGCATACCTAGCTACATATTACATACATAATACCTCGCCCGAGCTTCTAAAATACTTGATCAATAAATTTCGATAGGCCCTTAGCCCATCCAGATTGAATTTTATTTTTGCAGATGAAACATACCCTTCATATAAACACTTTTAAACTTTATTTTAGCATTTAGCAGCTAAGTTGTCTGCTTTCTTTTCTGTAATCAAATCAGCAAGAAAAAACATTGTTAAACTTTCGCGACAGATATTAAGGGGGTTATTTGTCATCACAACCAGTCATTTTCTACCTTAGACGATATTTTTCTAAAACAGATTTTCACCTTGTTGATATTATGATTTGAGCAACATGCGCTGAGTGATGGGGAGCAAAATAATTTAGATATGGGTTCCATTGCTCAATCGCCTCAAATGTGTTGGTTGTGTAATGTTGCGAAAAAGTGAACTCACAAAATTTTTGTGTCCCTGCGAATGACGTCATGTTATCTTACCGAGAAGTTTTTTGGGAAATTCTGATCAGTCAGATTGGGATTCCAGCTGGGTTAATCACTACTTGGTATAAAATGCAGTCGCTTCTCGCTGTCTGTCTCTATGTACCTATGCTTAGATCTTTAAAACTACGCAACGGATTTTGATGAGGATTTTTAAATAGATATTGATTCGAAAGGAAAGTTAATATGTACAATAAATAAATATGAATACAACCATGCGAAGCCGGGGCGGGTCGTTATAAGAAATTGTTCCAGTTGATTAAGATAAATACCTATTTTGATATTCCTGATTGATCAAATTATTACGTAATACTTGATGGACGACATTAAAACAAAGCTGTTATGCCCATTCGTGGATGAGGCTTAAGTTAATAACTGATAAATAGTTTTTCTTATGTTGTTTTGACCAACTTGTGGGTAAATCAGGTGTCCAAACTGATTTCTACTATTGTACACAGTTACAGTTTGTGTAAGGCTTTGCCACGTTGAAGATATTCCAATGCACTATACAATTGAATTGAAGCATATAGTAAACAACGACAAAAAGTCAAATTGCAACAAAAGTTAGTCGAAAAATAATTCAATAAGTTGCTTAATCGATGGAATTATAATTGAATAAACTCAGTTTACTATTGACCTTCTTGATAAGCCGACTAAGATTTAGCCAAAGGTCAGTTATGTGTTTAAGTCGGTCAATGATACAAAGACTATTAAAAATACTAAATCCTAAAATAACTAAAATTATTAAGTAACAAACTAATAAAATAAATAAATACAGGGTGTAAAACAATTGCCCTCCGAATCTTAAAGAAAACGTTAGGTACGATTCCATCTGATGGATACTTTATACAACAGCAACCTTTTACACCTCATACTAAATTATTTACAATGTGCTGAATATAAAAAATATATTATAATGACTATCTAAGCGAAAAGCAATATATGATTTATCTAAATAGGACGCAAAATAATTAAGTTACCTGATCTTGCACCTTCGGGGTCATTCCCACCGAACGCACCACCCGAGATCTACAGCCGTACAGGAGAGACCTCGCAGAGTGCGAAACATTACAGAGATTATATGTATATCTATTCAAACTACAGTTTATCTTGCAGCTATAACCTTTTTTAGAATATTACCTTTAAACCAGGGCAATATCCTATTCACAGTGCTCTGTTTCGTTGTTAACACTTGGTGTGGAAAAACCCTACGTATACAGGCCTTCTTTGAACGAGTGCCGAATAACAGGGTTCTGTCATAAGGCATCTGTCAAATCCAGTGACAGCCCTAGAACAAATGGACACTTCTACATGCGCCAGGGTTGTTATACATTAACAACAATACATATAATAAAGAGAAAGCGGCGAAAACGTAAAAATAGTGTTAAATGACACATGTCAGACTTGACAGCTTACTGAGAGTTCTAGGGCCTATTTGACCAATTTTAGCAATGGTTAAAGACTAATCGTCGCATATAGGTTGCGCTACTCAGTGGTTATTCGCGGAAAATGGAATAAACACACCTGATTAAAAGTAAATTGCTTCAATAGAAAAGATACATCTTAAATGAAACAATAGATCACATTCTAGAGCTGAAACACTCAAATAAGTAAATTAAGGAATCACATAACATCTAAAACACCAAAAGGCTGATTTTCATTGCTTATTGACGCGTCAATTGACTTTGATAATACATATTCAGTTATCTGCGACTATTCCGGAACTTGTAGACCACATCATAAGTTACTACACTAATAAGAACCGTACAAATTGGTCTATTCTCAAGTTTTGGCGTTAGCTTTAAAAGTTCTTTAACTTTGCGATTTGATAACAGGACCTACTTAGTAGGTTTTCCAAGACACGACTAAAAGATCGGCCCAATATGCAATCACATACAGGCAGTAGAACATGCTTTAAAAAGCACTTTAACAGTTCGTATTTAATATTCAATAAATATCTAGCGAATGAGGAATCATCGAGTTAATAACTACCTTTTAATATTTACAAAATGTATACATAGGCACTCATGTTTAGAAATACACGCGAGTTAAAAGTATAAGTATGCTCTTAGGTCTATACTTAGTTACGTACCATCTGTGTTTAAGGTTGAAGACAACCAAGGACATTCCTAAACGACTTTAACTAAGTACAGACCACAGAGTACAACTAAAGTTAACAAGTATGCAGTATAATTATCATACGTACAGCCAACTACTACTATCTCACTCACACTGCTCATAATGGATAACAGGTAACTAGAGACACCGTCATGTATTGGCATCTCTTTTATCTTTAGAGAAAAAATGAGAGGGCGATACTGCCCATAAAGAAATGTTTATAGTAAAAGAACTTTATAAGTTTTGGGACGATTCGCAGTGGATTAACATCATTATCATCACTGATATATTGCTTTGAAAGGCGTTTGGGAGCTTGTAGTTTTACTACGAACATAGCACCCACAATATATTTGAAATGTGTTCGTTTAATACTTTATCTATGGTAAAAGTTTAGTAAACTGTAGTTATTATTAGTTTTTAAGTAACATTCGTAAATTACTACCTACTGTGAATAGCAATACGATTTCAAATTGAAGAACAATAGCGAGTTGGTCCTTATATTAATTTAATTATGAAACAACTCTTGGCAACGAAACATTTACTTAATATATATCGTTGTTATCTTTTCAAAATATAAATGCGAATTTAAGTCTATTTCAACTGTTTCACAAAGAACAGCTGCTCGAAAAACAGAAGTTTTATTTAACATTTGTAGCTCCGTCCTAGCCACATACATACGTTTACAAGTACTTTAGTTCGCTAGATAATTGTTTAATACTACCCTAACTACGGTTTATTGCAAAATTAAAGCCAATTTAAAAACGTTTCACTATAATAAAGTATTTTCTGTTCTTTATTCAGCTCTAGGGATATTTTGAAACACTATAGTGACAGAACAGCCAGTGAACTACTTGAAACGGATTTTAATATGGCCTTATAAATGTGAGAACTTTAAAGTTATGATACCATAGAAGATAACTTGGGTCTCATAACTTCAAAGGATAAATACAGCGCAAGAAAGTCGGTTTAAAAGTCTATTTTAAATGGGGAAAGTTCTTAGTTAAAATATATATGACACAATTTTATCAGTTAAAACCATTTTAGAAATGATTTAAAGCCTGCAAAGCAAAGAATCCGGATTTCCGGATTCTTTGCTTTGATGATGATAAGAATCCGGAAATATGATTTGTATAGGCCTCTGCTTACATAACGTTACCGGTAATTCTAAAAGCACGTATATCGGAACATTTCCATTCAGTGCGGTATGATGCACAGAGATTTATATGAATTTTACCATGGTTAGTTTTGCGTAAGTTGCTTTGGGAGTGACAGGGGCCATATTGTCTAACTCAACTAATAATCTAGATCGATGCATTTTCAACCCAGCCTGGACTTCCATTGTATACACATTTGAATTAAACTGATAATCGATTTCAAGACTATAAGGCCCCAGTTTGAAAAGTTTGATGTTTGTAATGCAAGTCAGTATCCATCCATGTAAGGAGTGCATGAGTGTACGAGTGCTTGAGAGCGCGGGTGTGTGACGCGGTGTTCAGTCGACGCCGGCGAAGCCCTGCGAGCCCTCGATGGCCTTGATCAGCTTCTCGCGGAGCTGCTGGTAGCTCTCGTACGGAGGCAGGTCGATGCGGTTGAAGCTGGGGGAAACAACATAGTGAGATTCATTTCATATGTATAATAAAAAATATCTATCTATGTAGTATTTGTATTAAGTATATCAGTCATCTAATACCCCTATCCGGAATTATTTATTACTAGCGACCCGCCCCGGCTTCGCAGGGTTTCATTATAAAGTATATAAACCTTCCTCTTGAATCACTTTATCTAATAAAAAAACCGCATCAAAATCCGTCGCGTAGTTATAAAGATTTAAGCATTCAAAGGGACATAAAGACAAAGGGACATAGGGACAGAAAAAGCGACTTTGTTTTATACTATGTAGTGAAGTATATCAGTCATCTAATACCCCTATCCGGAATTATTTATTTATTTATTTATTCATTACAAAATCATCTATCGACCTCTGTGGCGTAAGGATCGCCTGCGACGCAGGAGGTTCGGGGTTCGATTGCCGCCGCTTTACAAAATATGTTTGTACGATCATCTGTAGGCACAACCTGGTTTAAATGAACCATATGACAATATATTATAACCCTTCATTCTTGGTGCATTGGCTCTGCGTCCACAGAATAGGTAGCTCTGCGTCTTAGCGTCACAACTTAGAGTTGACATTGACAGTTCCAAAGTGACGTCTGTCTATTCGACTTTGACGGGTCGCGGTTGGCATTTTCGTTCGTAGTACGTGTCGGAGGCATCGTTCTTTTGTCTTCGACAACGAATCTCGCTGGTCAGGTTCCTCCGTTCTAGGCACGCGCGACGTGCCCGTCACGAAATAAGAATAAACTCGCTTTGCCCACAACTAGATTAAACAAGGTTAATGTATCTTTCAAAGGGCAATGTATACGCTTCTACAACAAAACTCCTAGTGAGTTGCAAAAATTATCGGTAAATAAATTCAAACAAATTATCAAAACTATTCTTTGTAAAAAGGCTTACTATAAAATATCTGATTATTTAGATTTTAGATGATAAAAAAGCTTGGGACGAGTTTTGCTCCAACTCTAAAACTAACAACCTATCAAGGTAAAGGTTTCTTGTTCGCTTCTTTACTTTACCTAAATAGACCGAAGTGAACAATAATCAAAGTGAGCACTTTATTTCAAAATTTCAATTATTTTTTAACATGTATTTTATGACGTGTCCAAGTGTCCTGTAAGGTCTTAAGGAAATAAAGCACTTTGAATTTTGAATTTTGACGAACTGCAGCAGCCGCGAACGCATCTCGTTGTATTGTATTGTATTGTTACCAGGTGTGTGCGCGCGGGTAGTTGTCGGGCGCGCCCCAGCGCTCCACCGTGAAGAGCTGCGGCCCGTTGGAGCCGTACAGCTCCTTGAAGCCGTTCATGGGCACGCGCGACGTGCCCGTCACGAACTGCAGCAGCCGCGAACGCATCTCGTTGTATTGTATTGTATTGTTACCAGGTGTGTGCGCGCGGGTAGTTGTCGGGCGCGCCCCAGCGCTCCACCGTGAAGAGCTGCGGCCCGTTGGAGCCGTACAGCTCCTTGAAGCCGTTCATGGGCACGCGCGACGTGCCCGTCACGAACTGCAGCAGCCGCGAACGCATCTCGTTGTATTGTATTGTATTGTTACCAGGTGTGTGCGCGCGGGTAGTTGTCGGGCGCGCCCCAGCGCTCCACCGTGAAGAGCTGCGGCCCGTTGGAGCCGTACAGCTCCTTGAAGCCGTTCATGGGCACGCGCGACGTGCCCGTCACGAACTGCAGCAGCCGCGAACGCATCTCGTTGCTGAACGAAAGCACCACCTGGACATACAACAAAACATGTCATGTATATGTTTACAACAACTTATCGCAAGGATTAAAAGAACTGTCTTATGTCTTTTGTCAAATGACGATCTTTGGGGGGAAATTGATATCCATCTTTTATCAAATGACGATCATTGGGATAGATTGATGACAATCTATTGTCAAATGACAGTCTTTGGGGGAGATTGGTATCCGTCATTTGTCAGATTAAGATCATTGGGGTCGATTGATATCCGTCTTTTGTATAATGACGATCTTAAGTGGGTATTGATGATCATCTTTTCTCAAATGACGATCTTTAGTGAAGATTAATGTTAGTCATTTGTCAAATGACGATCACTGGGGTAGATTGATATTTGTCTTTTGCAAAATCATGACTTTTGAAGTAGATTAAGATTCCTCATTTGACAAAACACGGACATGTTTTGTCAAACGACGGTAATTGGGGTAGATTGATTTCAATATTTTGTCAAATGACGATTTTTGGGGGAGATAGATATCCGTCTTTTTTAAAATGACTTACTTGGGGGGAAATTGGTATCCCTATTTTTTCATTTGACAATAGTAGATTAATATCCGTCTTTTGAGAAATGGCGATCTTTAGTGACATAAGACTGACATCAATATATGTCCGTCTTTTGTAAAAAGACGATTTTTAGATACATATACATGTGTTTAGTGAACACATACCCTCCAGAACCACTGCACGACGATGTGGTTGGCATGGTAGTCCCCCTTGTAGAGCGTGTTGGCTCGCCAGTCGCGCACGTCGATGTGCTGGATGCCGCACAGCAGCAGCTCCAGCTCGTGCTCGTCGAATATCTTGAGCAGCGGCAGCGGCACCAGCGCGCCCAGCCCCTCCAGGAACGCGGACATCTGCTCCTGCACGCGCGACACGAAGCGCCACTCTATCACCAGTCTGGAACAGACAGGGTCAATCACTCATTATATAAAATAATCTAAGATCCGACTGCAAGATTAGCCCACTCATAGCTTTTTGCTTAAAACCAAATTTTTATGTTTATTTGTAAGAAGGATAATATGTATGTATCTACCAGGTTGCCTATCAAAATTTAGCCGCAAGTATATTTTTGTTCCATAGATTTTTGGAAATAAATTATAAACACTTGTTTTTTTGAATAAAATAAAGTCTACATGACGGCAATTTATGAAAGGATTCTAAAAAATCACGGTTGCCGTTGCTCACCTGGCCGCACCAGGCAGGAATAAACAGGTATAATTTTGAAACATTTATACGTAACGCACATTTATGTTTTATATATCAAATTAAAGCTAATTTTTTTCTCTTTATTATCATATATAGTTGCCTAGTAAAATCCGGCCGCAAATAAGGGTTGCCAGCTGTTAAAGATAATAAATGTTAATTTATAATACTTGCGGCCAAATTTTCGCGCGGTGCGGATATGTGGATGTTTGTTTCTCTTTCACGCAAAAACTACTGAATGGATCGGATTGAATATTTTAAGTAGATTCAGTTCTAGCTCTAAAATAATACGTTGGCTACTTTTCATCGATAAAAATAACATTGAGACGTTTCCATAGAAACAACGCGTGCAGATAGGGGTTAGGGGCGTGTTTCATCATCATCAACCCATATCTGTCCACTGCTAGACATAGGCCTCCCCTAACTCGCGCTATACCGCCCTGTCTTCAACTTGCCGCACCCAGCATCTGCCAGCAGTCTTTCGCAGATCGTCATCCCACCGGAGAACGTCCTACGTTTGCTTTCTATAATAAGCTTCCTTCTGAAGCAACTGAGCTCTCTATTCGAAGATTTAAACTACATTGAACAAAATCTATCAAGAAGGCATCTCCATATATGATTACAGCAATGACGTTAGTGCTTGGCCATTGTATTAGACACAAAAGTTATACCCACACTTGCTAGTGGTTTCTATTTCGCTTCTTCCACTAGTGGACAAAAAAGT
This sequence comes from Eupithecia centaureata, assembly GCA_944547425.1. Lineage (NCBI taxonomy): Eukaryota > Metazoa > Arthropoda > Insecta > Lepidoptera > Geometridae > Eupithecia > Eupithecia centaureata. The sequence continues at coordinate 13,473,676 of OX155691.1, forward strand.
GAAGCGAAGGGGAAATCAATTATCACGTTATTTCTTAGATTCTTGGATTATTTTGATAATTATATCGTCGCAATCGTAGCAAAGAGACGGATGTGCATTTTACCAACTTTACAGGAGAGCATTTTAAAGAGTTTAAATTGGATTTTTTGTCATATTTTGGAAACGGCTTGTCCGATCAGCGTAAAATTTTCACCAATTGCTTTTTGTATAATCTTTTACAATATGATCTATGTATTTAATCTTTATTATGTCTAATTTTTGTAAAAAGTCACATGCGTCATTACTCTGCGGACACTCAAGTGACGAATGTATTATTGCAACGTTTTACTACGGAGCTATGATTCCATAATTAAGGCGCAGTGTATTATCCGTCGTTGTTTTGGGGAATTGCAATCGAATAATTTGGCGTATGTGATGACATGGAATAAGACAATATTTTTTTTTATATTTTAAAAGTATTATATTTAAGTGTTTTACACCCAAATATAAAAACAGGAGGTACTCACGTATATTTTTTTTTTTAATAGTGTTAAATTATCAACAAAGCATCTAAAGTGGTTTCAACTCTACCTACAGCCAGTTTTATTAGGAATGTCTGAAATATAAAATGAATGAATGTAAATGTCATAAATGCTAAAACTTTAAGGCAGTCTTGAAAGTTAAAATTGGTATCAAAATAGGCACCTGCCTACTTATTTATCGAACTATTTTAAGAGCCTTTCTTAACAAAGTAGGACATTAGGTAGTAGGCATTTAATCAGCAACCATTCAAGTAATGTTTATTTTGTTAAAAAAAACATGGCAGGTATTATTCCAGTTTCAAAGTAAAGTCATACAATCATGGGTTCAAATATTAGTAAATCACCTTTAACGACGATAATTACAATCAATAAATAGAAAACATTATAAATAGTATGTACAATTGAAAAAATTCAGCAGACGGTTGCAAACAGTCTAATGGTAACTCAATCGATCTCTCGTCCAGTCTGAAGCGTCCCCAAGACACTGGCTGCAATACCACGCTGTATGGCAATGCTGATGCGCTACGACAGATATTTACCAGCTCTCGGGTCACGCGTCATCAATCAGATAATTTAAAAAACCCGGAGAGCCTCGGTACCCCACAGACCTAGGGAATCGATTCCAAAGGCAACAAATGCGTAGGTTCTGTCGAGACCTGCATATTGAGGTCCTCAGCCAAATCTGCCGCTACACCAGCCCTCGTGGATGTCCTTGGAAGATGGGAAGGTGCATTTTTGTCGACGCATGTATCATTCCACACAATGAGCCTCCCCAACTATCATGGGACTACTGTCAAAAGTGGGTTATAATGTATTTGTACCGTGTTTTGATAGGCTCGATTTTCTCAAACATTATCACTTTCTTTTATAAATTTTTCATTCTACTATTTTATTCGATGCGAGTGTTTCACCGTAATTTATGTCCAATTTTGTTCTGCAGCAGCTCTTTAAAGTCTGAGTCTCTTTAAACACTAATCTTAAATAACTTCTCTACCTTCATACGGATTGTAAGTTATAGCCCATTGAATTAGTATAACTTCCAATCTTCTGGAGTATAAAAAATAAAACAGTCAGTTAATTCATTATAAATTAAAGTCAATGGCATCGGTGAATCGAGTAATAGAAAATGGTAGGCATAAAATTATCTTTAATAAACTCGTCACAGGGGTAATACCTGTTCCTGTTTGGCAGACATTGGTGTTCAGCGGCATATTTCGGGGATTTTCAGCAGCTGTAGGTGATGCGACGGAAGTTAAAATTTCAAATATTTTAGTTTTCGGGGCAAAATGGCTTATCACGGTAGCTGCTGCATATGATTTGTTTTGATAGTCTAATTCTGTAGTCGCGCCAATACATCATCGTCATTGTCATTTATTTTCTGAAAAGAAACATCACTTCATGCATACTTTGCTCAGGTTAAATTGATTCGGCTCCTGGTGGTTTGGGTGACGAACAACGTTCCTCTGCAAAATTTTTTTTAATAAATTCATAGGTAATTTATAAGAAAGTGTACCAACTATTAAAAGAAAATGTACTTATTACAGTTTAATTTAAAAAGTTTTTAAGCTCAACTGCGAAAATAATAAGGAAAAATTGTAATTAAAACGACGGTTTTAAAAATCTCTCCCAAGTATATAGACGGTTATGTAAATACGACTGGCCCTTATCCGTAATAAAAAGGCGGATTGTACCAAACGCCAACTATTTGCCATCTAGAGTCCGTGAAAAAATGCCGCACTGTATTTTACGACACCAAAAATTGCAACGATTAAAAAAGATGGATCTTCATTGTATGAACTTATAAACTTGATCACAATAACAATAAAACTATTTTCAGGGTACATAAAAATTACTTATTCGAACTCCCAAGTAGAACGTTGGAAGTGGCATACCGCTATTGTTCCGCGGATGGGCTAATAAAACTATAGTTTACTTCAAAAGTTAGCTATAAATTAATACAAGGCACCTAAAAGTGAATATAAATACAGTAAATTCATACCTGGTGCAGTGCTTACGGGCTCTTCCGATTTTTTATGCTGGTCGCACTTACTAGTACCTAAACATAAAATTATTTTATATTTCCGTTTCTTTAGCAGTTTCACTAGTTTTTTTTTCTTTTCAGCGAAATAAATATTTGTTTTGACGACATAACTACGTTATTTTATCGTCAATTAAAAATTAAGCTTTAGTAACAAATTTAGGAAAGAACAGTGCTGTTATTCTACCAATTGCCCTAGCTCTGCATAGAACACTGCCGGTACGTACGATCCGTCGCGCGAGGGAGGGTGGCGGGGGCAGAAGTCAGCGCCTTAAAGTGGCGCATCAATTCATACGTTATTTTACTGCGATCCAAGTTTCAAAACCGCCTTTTTTCTACTGAATATCTTCGCAAATAAAACAAATATTGAAAAAAAAATCAAAGTGATAGATTTTCTAGGTAATTCTTAGCCGATTTATAGAATAAAACGAAAATAGCCAAAAATCAGATCCGCCTCTTTTCTACGATTGCGACGATATACCTATAGTTTAAATTTGACTTGTCTAAGTGCTTATTTTGTAAGCCTAAAGAAATAAAGATATTGATTTACTGATTTACTGCCGTGTCGCGTCTTTCCTTTGCTTATATCCCAGTAGTTATACAGAACAAGCACTCACTTGATGTACTCGTCCTTGTTGTCGGTGTCGACGGGTATGTTGGCGCCGCCCGGCTTCAGGTCGCGCTGGATCGTCTTCCCGAACTGCTCCTCGTCTACTGAGAACGTCAGGTACAGCTCTGAGGGGTCGTTCTCCTAAAGACACAATGTTGTCAGGCACATTATATAATATAATAATAATGTTGGACAATCCACACAGCACCATCTAGCCCCAAAGTAAACTACTCAAATCTTGTGTTATGTAGATTGTGTTAAAAAATACATTTTTTACCATAGAAAATACAAAAATATAAAACTAATGTACAGTAAAAAATGTATCAAAACTGGGCGGCTGAAGGCTCAAGGCTCAAGCAGCCGGTGACTAGGGTTGCAGACAGAGGAACTTCCTGACGATACGCGCCGAGTCCAGGAGAACCGCTTTTTGGATCTTTCGCTTGGACCCTTGATCCAACGTCCTAGCGAGTCTCTTGAGATGTTTATCGAGGCTCTTCGCCGTTAACCGAAACCCCGTTAACCGAAACGATAATATTTCAATGATTATTATCAGAAATATTATTAATAAGTTACAATTAATGATAAATATGATTTACAATTGACTTGTAAAATGCTATATTTATTAATAATTGTAAATAACTGCTGTGTAGTAATTCACACAGCAGCCGTAAGAAGGCTAGGCGGCTGCATACCTTGATCCACATGAGCGAGTTGTAGTACTCGAGGTCCACAGACTCCATGTCCAGCAGCTCGATCTGCTTGCCCAGCATCATCTTGTAGAACGGACGGATGAAGAATGCTAAAGAAAAATAATACTATCAGTTGTATTTAATATAATATTCAATATAAATAATACCGGACTGTCCACACAGCATCATCTAGCCCCAAGCTAAGCAGAGCTTGTGTTATGGGTACTAGATGACTGATATATTTAATACATTATTTACATAGATAGATATTTTTATTATACATATTAAACACCCAGACTAACGGAACAAATTTCTGCAGATCGTACACAAATTTGTTCCGAGGCTGGAATCGAACCCGCAACCTCCTGCGTCGCAGGCGGACCTTCGCCCACCGCGCCACATCGGTCGTCTTAGATATGTTTAGAGTAGCATGTACTGACCGTCGAGCAGTTTGCCGTGGTAGACCGCCATGCCGGCGACGCGGCCGATGAACTTGAAGTAGTTGAGATGCTCCTCGTTGCAGACGCCGGAGTTTGGGTTGATCTGCAGCGTATAGTTGTCCATCGCCGAGTATTCGAACAGCCCGTAGTACGGGTTGAACATCTCCTTCGACAGAAGGAAGAACCACTCGCGAGCCAGCCCGCCGTAATCTGACAAACAAACATTTACACACAAATTTTTAATCTCTCTATACCTTTTCATGGTTTGGTGTAAGAAAACTCTTTTAGGGTTAAGCTCGCCTTTGTACAGAGGCGTTCATCATTTGCTTACCCCCTAATAGGCATACCGGGTTCGAATCCTGCAATTACTTAGACATTTTTTGCTTTTTTTAACAAAGCACGATGCAAAGCACTGTCGTTTATGTATTTTTCACTAAGTTAAAGATTGCTTGAAGTTCTTCAATATTATTGTTGGCGTATATTTTAGCTATAAGGGGTAAAGCAAATACTAAACGTACTATACATGTCCATTGTTTGTAAACTTTTAGTATTATCTTGTATGTGTGATAAAGAATTTGCCTTGTGGGTTTTAATTATCACTTTATTTCTTATATTATTTTGATAATTATGTACCTATAGTATTAAATTTGACTTGTCTAAGTGCTTATTTTGTAAGCCTAAAGAAATAAAGATATTGATTTATTGGTTTCACAACGTTTATAAAGTTTTCAATCAGTGCGTCCTACCCTTAATGACACGGAGCTGAGATGTGGACACTCACGGTAGGGTTGCTCCACCAGTTTATTGTTTTTTTGGTGGGATGACGATCTGCGAAAGACCGCTGGCAGATGCTGTATCGGATAATCGGAGCCAAGTTTGGATATACTAGACTCCAATTAGAGTCAAATTACCTAGCTGAGTTCCACAGGGCTCTATCCTAGGTCAAGTTATATTTATCATTTATATCAATGACATTTTAGACGACACGACTGTGAAAGTTTAGGTTATGATGGGACTGACATACTATCTTAAAAGTTAAAAGTCCTTAAAATAAAGAAGATTTAAAAAAAAAAAAAAAAAAGTAAATGTGCGGATAACATAACAAGTGTTAGTGCAAGTGATTGAAAGATGACTCACCAAGTCCGACTTCCGATTCGAACTCGACCCATAGCTTGGTCTTGAGCAGGTCCAGTCGACTCACGGAGCTGATGATGCGGTAGCTGTCTTCCAGGATGCTGTTCCGTCGCACTTTGATCTCGAACTTGTTTGGCACGTTACTCTAAAATATATTTATTATTTTACTAACATTCACCAAAAATAACTAAATTAAGTTTTAGTGTCACTAGAATCAGACCAAGCCTTCTTTTTCATTGCAAATACAGGAGATAATTTTTCTCCAGTTTAGATTTTTAAACGAAAACCCGCTTTTTCTCGTTTTTTGAACGATTACGAAGGAGGGTTTGCCTGTTAGTGTATAAATCCCTACTCATATTAAAAACGCGAAAGTTTTCATGCATGTATGGATGTTTAGTCCTCTTTTACGCAAAAACTACTAAATGGATTGGGGTGAAATTGAATCGACGTAGTTCTAGCTGGAATAACATATTATGTGCTACTTTTCATTCCACAAATCACTTCCCATTGGATAGGAATAGCCTTGACACGTTTCCATACCAGAACGCTTGCGAAGTCGCTGACACTAGTGTGGATATAATATTATAAACTAGCGACCCGCCCCCGCTTCGCACGGTTTTATTATACGTATAAACCTTCCTCTTGAATCACTATATCTATTAAAAAACCGCATCAAAATCCTTTGCGTAGTTTTAAAGGTTTAAACGTTTAAAGGAACATAGGGATATAGGGACAGAGAAAGCGACTTTGTTTTATACTATGTAGTGATTAAAACTAGGAAAAAAATTGCTCTCTTTGATTTTTGTTCACTTGGATCTTGTGGCTACAACATTTGTATGATGTGTGACTCACAGGCTTGCGCAGTTGGCTCTTGAGGTACTCGTACTTGCGCTTGTAATCCCGCGAGTAGGGCACGGCGGGGCCGGCGATCTGCGGGTTGGAGAGCCGCGGGTCCTCCCACTGCGTCGTGCGCGTGTCTGCAAACACCACAGCTGGTATAGCACCACTCACGGTGTAAAGATACAATTGAATGACATTAAATCAACGACAGACTTATAAATAGGATCTGCATGCAACATTGTTATAAAAGGACCCTAATTCAGCAAAATGTGGCTTAGGCCCCGTAAGACACCAAGCTAGCCAGCAAAAAAAACTGAGTAACATATTATGATATATACAGAAAAAATTATACAAAATCATTTCACAGCAATTTAAAGTACAGTGAAAAAAAAAACAATAAATCAATATCTTTATTTCTTTAGGCTTACAAAATAAGCACTTAGACAAGTCAAATTTAATACTATAGGTACATAATTATCAAAATAATATAAGAAATAAAGTGATAATTGATTTTCAGTTCGCCTCACTTTTTTGTCCACTAGTGGAAGAGGCGAAATAGAAACCACTAGCATGTGTAATAACTTAGAACGGTGAGCCACTCACTGTGGTCTATGAAGAATATCCGCGAGTCAGTGTGCACGCGCTCCTCCCAGCCCTCGGGCAGCGCGCCCAGCTCGTCCGCCTCGGCCGCGCCCGCCGCCGCCGCGCCCGACGTCGGCAAACTGGACGCACACCCTGACAATACAATGGTTAGAGAATTTATTCGGATTCGCCAGGAATGGGCGTCTTGCTGGAACCGTAATCTAAGACACCGTTACCGAATTTTAAGATCAATGTATAACCTGAAATCTAATGAATATGAATTTATTCGGATCCGCCAGGAATGGGCGTCTTGCTGGAACCGTAAATAAATAATGTTGGCCACTCCACACGGCATCATCTAGCCCCAAGCTAAGCAGAACTTGTGTTATGGGTACTAGATGACTGATATATTTAATACATTATTTACATAGATAGATATTTTTTTATTTTACATAGAAAATACAATAGTTTAAGAATTTATTGTGATTCGCCAGGAATGGGCGAGTTGCTGGAACCATAAATAATGTTGCACAATCCACACAGCATCATCTAGCCCAAAGCTAAGTAGATCTTCGGTTATGATGGGTACTAAATGATGATGAAATGATAATAAATGATTAATATTTAAATACATTACATACATAGATGTTTTATAATAAACTAGTGACGCGCCCCGGCTTCGCACGGTTTTATTGTACGTATAAACCTTCCTCTTGAATCACTCTATCTATTAAAAAAACCGCATTAAAATCCGTTGCATAGTTTTAAAGATTTAAGCATTCAAAGGGACATAAGGACAAAAAAGGCGACTTTGTTTTATACTATGTAGTGATACCCAGAACTACGAAATTACAGACAAATTGACAGACGTGTTCAAGAGTTCTTGTCTACGCTGGCATTTCGAGAGAAAAGACCTTTTAGTTTAGATGTTTTTGAAATTGTTATGTCTGAGGCCAAGATCCACTTTGTTTCCAACAAAATTGACTTCATCATTTTAGTGGTTATCATTACTATTTGCGATACATAGACAGGCAGGTTCTTAAGTTGCCTGTGTGCATATGAAGTCCAGTCAGATAACAATCCTGCGTGTTGACTCTCCCTAGTATAAGCACCCTTAGTATTAAAAACATTTCTGTTTTTATCCAAACTAAGGAAACTAAGAATGTGCAACCTATATAATTATTTACTTTCTCTTGCTGTAGTTAATAAATTCATTTATCATTTCATTTTCATTTCCATTTCATTTTCATGTTACCTGTCCTAGGGTCGATCCAGGTGGTCGTCTTGGCGTTGTGGTCGATAAAGAATATCCTTCCGTTCGGCGCCCTCTGCATACTCCACCCGGTCGGCAGACCTGCAAAGATCAACTCTTTGACTGTTTCTGCACTTGTCTCATGGTTTTAACAAAATCAGTCATCACGTTGTCCACAAGACAAGAGGCAAATGCCGTTATGAATGTTATGATGTTCAACCATGTGTTATGTTAGGGAGTTTTATACACAGAATATTGAATGCATAGAGTTGAAGCGGTAATAGACCGATACTGTGATTCTTATCGTGAAAGAGACGTCAACGTGGGGTTATCGCAACTATTAGAAATGCTTTTTTCTGTCGAACCAGTATTTCCATTTGATTCCGAAAATGATCTAAATGACTTGTTTGTTTGTAAAGGAGAACCTAACCTAACCTTTTTTATCTAAAAACGAAGATTATTTGCAATCCATTTCTCGATCCCGCAGGCTTGAGCGTTTTAGATTTTGATGCCGAATTGGATTATCTAGTCACCGTGATCTATATGATATAAAAGTTGAATATAATATACTTTATTTCACGAAATTTGTATATGGGCAACCATAATGCTAGACAGCATTCTCTACCTGCTAACCTTTGGGTAGCGTGGACAACAAAGACAACAAATTTTAACGGGAATTACAGGCCTAGCCTAGTGTGGGAATCGTTGTCACTCGACTCCAAAAACCCTACCTACTTGTTTTTCTTTATTGTATTATTTTGTACTAGCGACCCGCCCCGGCTTCGCACGTTTTTATTATACGTATAAACCTTCCTCTTGAATCACTCTATCTATTAAAAAAAACCGCATCAAAATCCGTTGCGTAGTTTTAAAGATTTAAGCAGTCAAAGGGACATGGGGAAATATGGACAGAAAAAGCGACTTTGTTTTATACTATGTAGTGATTAATCGAATCGACTCACCTTCACTGTTGGGCAGGTTCTGGCTCTGAGCACTGCTGCCGCTGCTGCGCGTGCTGGCCGAGGAGCCGCCGCCGTCCGTGTCGTCCTACACACCACAACCCACTTACTCGCTTATTCACTATGAGATAAGGACTATATTGGGAATACTTGTACAAGACTATAAAGTTCATAATGCCTTTACCTATCGGGGAAGACTTTGTGGAAACATACTGACAAAAATTCAGTATTTACTTCTATTCAGTAGTGTATGAACTGTGAACTCCTGGTCTTAAATGCTTTATGTAAAGAGACAATATTTGATATACAAACAAAATTTCTACACATATTTATTTTGTCATACTAAACATGGTATAATTAAATTTTCTAGTCCTAATTATTACGGTGAAAGATTAGCTTAAAACAAAGCCCCGTGCGATCTTAAGCCCTCCTACCACTCAACTATAGGTTTTTACTATACTGCACTGCTAGAAAAACGACTACCAGCATAAACTAACTTAATATTCTATCAAACTCCAAACAAATCAAAATCAAAAACCATACAGAAAAACCAAAACCATACTTCTAAATAATAAGGCATATAGAAAGCGCAAACGGCACAAGCAAAACATATACGAATGTGGCGAAACTTATCTGTCAGAAATGACAGTTTCCAACGCAAAAAAACTGTCGGATTAGTTTATTATTGGCGCGCAAAGTGGAGAGAACTGCAGATATAAGAAACGTTGTAGATAATAAACAGTTTAAGTTCAGAAATCGATAGGATTCTTACGCCTGCAGTTCACTCAAAATTCTTACCGTGTGTTTACCCAAGGGCTGGTCAAATCTCAGCTTTAATACCTCAATGTTACAGTCGAAATTAGAAAAGCCTGAGGTACAGATATTACTAACACAGAAAATGCGACTCAATGGCATTAGGATACGGAATAATGACAGGTTAGTGACAAAAGCACGGGCAATAGACATCACACAGCGTGTCCTCATAGACAATAACCCGAAGCTTGACGCAGAATATAAAAATATAGACATCACACATTTCAATTTTACTTTTAATAATTTCCCTTACGGTGTATTTTACAACGCGATATTGTAGAATAAGTCAAAGCGCAAAAAAAACAATATTTTGAAGTAACGTACACTTTAAGAACTTTTACTCATATTAAAAATAAATTAAGCACGAGATTGTTCAGAGCAATCTATTAACAAACATTTAGCTCTGAATTAATTCATAAGGTATTTGTATCTGTTTTGGGCCTCAATGAGCCGATAATACCTCAGAGTGTTGATATATCCAGATAAATTAAGTTTTCGTCATATGAAATTAATTAGTTCCTACCCGCATTGTCTATGTACACAGTATTTACATCGCGTCTTACCTCCGAGTCGTCCACAGAGCTGGCGGTGGTCCGCCGCCGGCGTGACGTCACCGGCGACGCGCCCCCCGTCGGCGTACTGAAGTGATTCTCATCGAACGTCAGGTCTTCCAACCTTTCCGACTCACAATTGCCCCCGTTTACATCTTCGTCATTGTTTACTTCAACAGCGACATCTGTGATTTCTGTTTCGTCAGTCGTTTCATTATTTTCTTCATTTACGTCATTTACTTCCGTGTTTTCTCCGTTCTGTTCTATTGTTTCTTCATTTACTGTAGTCTCAGTTTCTCCATTATCGATTACTGTATCGACGTTCTCTTGAACGTTTTCTCCGTTCACTTCTTCACTTTCAGCAGTTTCTGCGTCATCTACAGCGCTATTGTCATTGACTACAGTTTGACTAGTCTCACTCTCTTGAGCATCGTGGCTTTCGTTAGCGCAAACCACGTCATCGTCTTGATTCCTTAAATTACTATCACAGTCTGTTTCACTTATACTATCCTCTGCAGGTTCTACGTTTTCTCCGTCGATACTCGATCTATCGGTAGGCGGTAAGGCACTCGTGTCTTGCAAGCTGTCGTCGGTAAGAGTAGCGGCCCGCTCGAGCTCCGGTGAGCGCACTGGCGTCGAGAAAGGCGTCGGCTCCGTAGAGTTCGATTCCCCGCTTCTATTGCTATCCTCCTGCCAATTTACACTATATTACAGACACAAACTTATCCATGCAATATAAACTCCTTGGACACTAAAGTTATTGTTCCACGAATGAGTTTGTAGTCTCCCGTGATATGTGCTTGTCTATGACAGTGAGGACAACACGATGGATGTCTATGGCGCACCCGACCATTCGGTATTAGGTTATGGTGATGAATGATTTTGTTTCTGAAAGTTTTATTAATACGATATAAATACTTCGGTATATCCAGCTGTGGACTAATTAGTCTGATGATGGTTATTCAATTTATCTGAGACGTTTATAAAGCCCAACCGTCCGTCAGTCTGTATTTATATAAAATGTATACATATCGACAATGCGGCAAAGCGCGTTTATGGTCTCTCAGAAAGGTAAGTTAAATGACCCTTTATATTACATAAAATGGATGAGATAACATGTACATGTCGGTTAGTTTACAATATTGCTGAAGCCCATGCTGCAAGAAATTATATAAATCTAAATTCTGCCATCATATAATACTACCTGTATAAATAGAAAATATTGTACGAAATATACTATACCTAATGCCATACATAAATATGAGAAAATGCTGCAATATAAATACTTTTTATAAGTCATGCACAACAGTTACGATTTTAAATTATACTACAGACCTTAAGAATTGATACCATAAAATAACGTCTCCAAATCAGTGTTTGCGCAAAGGCAAAATGGCGTCTTATTTTATAGATCAAATCTATAACCCAACTATGTACTGAAATAACATGCTGTGAATCGCAAATAATGAAAAACTATAACCTGCATATATAATTATATATTATATTCCATCAGAACCAGAAAATTCATGGCTTCAACTCCATCCGTCACCTAATTCAATCCCATCTTGTCTTACGCTACCAATATTTTATGTATTCATGCTTGCATCAATTACACAGTACACCCAATGTACACCAATGTGAAACTATGATCGCGATAACCCTTTTTATTATCGACCCTCACATCGATTAAATACTGAGTGACTTTGTCTAGAGTGCACAAACACATTTTTGGGTCGCATGACTAGTTTACATTCAGAAATCAATAAATTTAATTCTTTAGGCTGACAAAATAGGCACTTAGACAAATCCAATTTAAACTATAATTAAATATAAAATCAGAAATTGATTTCCTCTATTCGAAGAAGTGGAAATAGTTAATTAATAATCAAGTTAAACAAAACACTCTCCTAGAAAGATACTACGTTACAACAGACGCTAAATCGACCAATTACATTGTGCCGTTAATTTGAATCAATGTGATTTGCCCCCTGGTTCCTGCTTGGTGGGTTCAGTCCCGAAGCCTCAAGACAATTTACGAGCAATATAATCAACTTTAACTTCTTGATTATGAATGAACCAGACACTGGCAGAAATTTGTCAAAGCAGACACAAGTTGCCATCAACAAAGAAGTCAACTTTTGATTACGGCTCTGCGTCTGGTTTGAGAGGGATGTAATCAGAGTGCGTTCGTAGATATAGTTACCGTGTGTTGGTTGGCGTGCTCGGTGTCGGCGGAGATGTGGAAGCGTCTCTGGAACTCCGTGGCCGCCGTCTCCATGCGCTCGGCCTGCGACTCGGTGCTTGTCGCGCGCCTGAGGGAGACGGAAACATATATATAAATCAGTTCTCATGGGATGGAAATAGCCTTGAGTCGTGTTCGAATCCGCGGGCACATGCTAGTTATGAATGAGTAGTGTACTGACGTGAAGGTGGGTCGCTCCCACTGCGTGGAGCGCTCGACGTGGTTCACGTAGTAGGTGCGTCCGTTGGCGTCCTGGCGCTCCTCCCAGCCCGGCGGCAGCGGGTCACCGCCGATCGTCTGCAACCAACCACTCTGTTACACCTTGTACAAAACAAGGAAATATCTTCTAGGAAGCTGATACAACCAGAACTAAATGTAAGTGCGTGTCCTCACGACGACGCATCGCATAAAACAAACTCGACAAATGTGTACGGTTCATCTAAAACCGATAACACAAGATTTGCTAACTTTGGGGTTAAAAGAACAGTTTAGTATTTTTGATTTATTTTATCTGAAGTGCAAGCGCTCTCGCATTTAAAATTGTCATCCGTTTGGGCGATGAGCCATCATCGGTCACAAAATCCCTCGTCCTCACTCGATCAGACTTTCCGGTCTGCGGTGTAATGGCAAGAAGAGGGAGTGTTAGCCATTTGGCACTTAAAAACTGCAATTTACGACCGATCCTTATGACGTACCTCTATTGATGTTAGATTATATTTCACCATTCGCTTTCACCCTTAAAAACATGCTTCTATTGGAAAATACAGGCTAAACAAAAACAGAACCCTCTGGCCTTATTGACAGCTGATAGAGATAGCGCTTTCCTTCAATAGATAGGTACACCATTTGTTCGTAGAATAAGGCAGGCCATGTTAAGCGTAGAAAATGCAAGAACCAAACTCAAACGCCATTAATCATAGTCATATCAAAAGCTATGATCGAGTCAACTTCTAGAGTCTTTGAGCGAGTTCCAATCGGCCTAAGCATGCTGCCAAGCGAAAATAGTATCAATCCCAAAGCTATATAAATGAAAGTGACGTACAAGGTGAGCCAGCGAGGCGGCGTCCACCAGCTCCCAGTCCTCCCCCACGAATGACGTCACCACGGCCGACACCTGCCGAAACTCAGCGCTCTGTATCTAAGCAAGCTCACTTGGAGGCGAGTCATATGTACATTATTGTACATCTACAGCCTATACTGGTACACTTCTGCACGCAAGCCTCCTATTTATATAGCGCTCTATTGGCTTTTATCTTTATGATAAACGCCAATCCCGGGTAGTGTAGAGCCCATAATCTGGGGAATGGGTAGGACTGCGCTGAGCTGGCGCGGAATCTGAACTGGGGATCGCTGTTCAGGGGGAAAATTATTCTGAAGGAAGCGCTGCTGCCCGCCCCCAGTGGATATGCCTCTTAAGGCAACTAAGAGACACTTGGGGAGAGCTGGGGTGTACGTTTTTTAAACTGGCTCTTAGGTTCTGATGTACATGTACTGCACTACACTGAGCTCACGTGATTATGATCGGACTAGCTTTAAAGCTGTTATAGGATCTACATAACAAAGTGGCCGACAGTGTTGTCAACTTGTCGTCGGCCAGTGAATTTGGCGAGTGTTTAGATTCCATTAATGTTAGGAAACCGCGTCATACGACAGAAATGATTGTAAACACTAAAAATCGAAAAGATCTTTTATGACATGGAAGAGGAACTACTTTACTAGCAGTCTAAAGGACTGTTCACGCCCAACGACGCGGTATTCGCTACACAGAGCGGTAAATTAAGTTTGCATTCCGCTCGAGTTTCACGTGATCGGCGGTTTTCCGCCGAGTATTTTAGTTAAAGCCGGGCTACCGCATACCCATTCTGATTTGGTGAAAGCCTGTGTAGCGAATACCGCGTAGGACTGATGATGATGTGATCTATTCATAATATAAAGCATCCACAAAGCTCAACAGTACTAATTCTAAAATAAAATAAGTCACTTCTTACCAATTTAGCCACCTACCTCTACGCTTCACCATGTCGCGGCTACTCGGTACGCTCGCGGCGTAAGAATAGACCTCTCAAACTCTGCCCGTGGGAGTCGGAAGAGCCGATTAAGGAAACTTACCAAAGAAAGGGCAGCAGCTTCCTTCTGTGAACTTTTAACACCTTTATTGCGCCTCCAATCCGTCTGCCAAGCGTGTTGATTATGGAAAACTAACCTGTTTGAGGGGGCACGTTCAGAATTGTCAACTTCTGTGTACTGAAAAAGGTTCCTCTAAACACACTAAGGTGATGTTCGGCCGCGACCGAGGCTGAGGATAGAAGCGAGAGACAAATATCACTTCTTATGTGTAGAGAGCATCTTTTGTCTCGCGCCGGTCTCTCGTCTAAGTTGCGTACGCAAACTCCCTCGTGTAAGCCATAACATAAAAGTAGAACTACACTAACAATAGAGCAAGATCTCCTGTCCTTGTCGCACCTACTTATGGCATCGGGTGCACTAGTTCCTAGACTTACCTGTCCTTTTTGGCGGGGTGTCCTCGGTCCCGGGATTACCCATTCGTCACACTAACACACAATAGACTCTAACACTGCAGTAATAAGGTCCCTTACCGGCTGCACTGTCCCGACTTGTGGCGCCGGGTCCACTAGTTCCCAGTCCTCGTTGGGCGGGGTCTCCTCGGTCCCGGGGTCGCCCACTCGTCCCACTAATGCGTAATACACCTCTATGTGGCCTCGGACGCGGGACCGCGCGCTGGAATATCAAGTTTAATCACTTGGTAATATGGTTCATTTGATCACTTGCGGCGAATAGTTTGAATAGGAGCTCGATTTTTAACTAAGCAGTCGTTATCTGTACCAGTTAACTGAGCTGTAAAACGAAATCAGTAGCAATCAACCAAGCTCTTGGTCGTCTACACTGAAACCCGAACGATGTAGACGGATGACGTCTGATAGCACAGCGAAGGACGCAAAACCCTTCGTTCCGTGACCTTCCTCTCAAAATAATTCTGACTTTTACTTCTTAGAGATCCGAAAGAAAAAAAAAGTGGTATGTTAGTGACGCGCCCGGTGCAACTTGGTGGTAAGGTAGTTACGTGCGATCGACGTCATCCGTCAACTTCTTTCTGGTTTCAAACAGTCGTTCTGATGTGTTAATGGTTTAATGTTTCAAACATTGATGATCGATTTTGTCGTTTGCAGATCTTTTCGGGTAATGCCAGAGACTTGGTTTTAACATGCAACAAAATTGAAGAAAATTTGGTTTGGTATATGAAATTACATGATTTTGATAAGTTTGACTATAACACTACTGTTAATTCAGATGACTCAAAAACAAAACTCAACTTTTATGACAGCACTTGGAGTATGTAATTTAATTTTATTTTAAGTAATGCCATCCTTTTAATTTAGATCGATAGGAAAGGGACGGCATACATTTTAGTGTTGTTTTACATTTAGTCTTTGTGGCATCTGAATCGACACCAATAAAAAAGCAGAAAAGAATAATAATAAAATATTACCTCGAAAATACGTCCCTACGTCGATTACTTCGAACGTTCGTAGCACGCCAAACATTACAACAACACAGTTCAAAATAACAACAAATATTAGGTCATGCTCACAGATTAGCTCCAAACACACAGAAACAACTAAGAAACTTGACATTTGTACTCCGTCCATGATCTTAACTTCGTTTTGGTACATGCACGCCTATGAAGTTCTCTAATTGTTGACAGATGAGCGACTAAAGACTGAATAACAAAATGAAATATTACTTATACATAGTTACTCTTGACAAATTGAGATGTGATAAGTCTATTTTAAAATATTGCCGACTAGACCGAATAGATCCGACAAATTATGTAAGAAAGATTATCCCAGATGGTTTTATATAAAAACGTTTAGTATAGAAGTTATAGTTTGACACAGTACCCTAATCTGTGTTACTTTTTATCACGGAAAAACGCGTGTGATGCCGCGACAAGACGCAAATAGCAAATAAAAAACAAAAATAATACTATTTTATTGTAAATTCTGATACAAAAAATAAAGTAATCTAAACGCCAGTATAGTTAGAAAGTTAGATAGTTCAGTCGAACTACGCCAATAAGAAAAAGTTCGTGGAATGAGTACAAATATAATAAAGTAGTTGCATGTGACAAGTTAATCTTAGTTGTTTGTGTGTATAAAGGACACACATAAATAATAACAGAGGTTACCTACAAAAACACCACACGATACTCAATAACACAAGTAACACAGTAGCACAAGCGAAAAGATAACACCTAAGTACTGGGTACAGACAGAAACGTCATAACAATAAGTTATTTATTTGACTTTTGTCTCTGAAGTGTCTGTGAACGTGTCTGCTATATGTTTATCATACAGACTTGGTTGATTTCTTGATTGATTATACACTAGTATGTTTGAAATTACTTGTATTTAAGTTACAGCAATTTGCAATAAAAATATTTTCTCTCCACGTCGTGGATCGGTGTATCAGAAAGCTTGACTGAGAAAGCTAGAATCTCACAAAATATATTTCAGCAAATCTTACAAGTGGCTATCCCTCAACGGAATACGTCCACCTTATTTTCATTATTTATCTCCACTAATACCTATGTAAATCAGACTGTTTACTTTGTGGCTGGACACTGATCTGTGGACTGTCCAGCCTTATTATATGAATCGGACTATGTAAAACAAGTAAATCAATATCTGTATTTCTTTAGGCTTACAAAATAAGCACTTAGACTAGTCAAATTTTAAACTATAGGAACATAATTATCAAAATGATATGTATAAGAAATAGAGTGATGATTGATTCTAGATATATATAGATTGTAGTATTAAATTTGACTTGTCTAAGTGCTTACATAAAAATAAATAAATAAAAATTATGTTTATTGGAACAAAGTACAATAGAACATGAAATTGTGATGAAAACAATAATACGCGCAATACATAGTTATAAAAACTGTGTCGCGAGCATTAACGTCCTCCTCCGCTTATTTTGTAAACCTACAGAAACAATGATATTAAGATATTTAAGATAATTAAGAGATTTATTTACTGATCTCTCTTCGCTTCAATCTTTTGTCCACTAGTCGAAAAAGCGAAAAATAATATGTGAAAAAGAGCAAAAGAATGTTGCATGCTACTTACACAGACCTGCGCGGGCGCAGCGGGTACTTGGCGGGCGCGGGGCGGGGGGCGGCGGCGCTCTCGGCCGGCGCGCTCGCCAGCGGGAGCTCCACCATGCCGAGGAAGTCGTCGCGCGTCAGACGGTTCTCGTCGAACACCTGGATCAGCAGCTTGTGCTCGCGCGGCTTCACCTGCACACATAACAACATATCAAGTTTAATCACTTAATCTCTTTTTTTTATAATACTTTAATAACAACGAATAATTCCGGACAGTCCAGACAGCATCATCTAGTTCCAAGCTAAGCAGAGCTTGTGTAATGGTGTGATAACTGATATACTTAATACATTATACATTACATAGATAGATATTTTTTTATTATACATAGATAGATAGATACATAGATAGACACATACATACATAGATAGTCCCGAGGTAGGAATCGAACTCACGTCTTGCGTCGGCTGACCATAGCCCGCTGCGCCACAGAGGCTGTCTTGAATTTGGTAGAAGTAATCTCAGTGCATCATATTATGACACGTTCAAGGAAGCGTGAACTATGAACTACTGTCATAGTCGATGACTGTCGTCTATCATCATCATCAGCGTATATTAGTCCACTGCTGGACATAGGACATAGGATTGCCGTCTATAAGTTGTATAAAACAATTGTTATAAGTGAAAGTTTGCACTTACTCTGAGTACGAACTCCTGATTCCATACTGGATTTAATGTCTGAAAAATACAAAATGCATGTTAACAAACTAATGACGACAAACCGAGTTTTAGAACTTTCATCAAATACTTGAGATACTATTTTATTTTTATTTTTAGATGCCATCTGTTAAAGTTTCACGTGTAGATTTAGATAGTTAATATATCATTGATGATAACTGAAGCACCACTCGCCATATAGAACTGTAGCGGCTCGTCCGGCTTCCCACGGGTTCATTCATTCATTCTATTCATTTATTGCGTTTGAGCCGCGCTGTTACCTATTTCATAGATGATCATCTCAGTAGAAAGACTAGTGATGGGCATTGACCTGCAGGGTAAGTGTCCATCACTATTTATAATCTCGTAATATGGCATCAGAACTGCAATATTTATTAAAAATTAATAAATGTAATTTCCCACCTTTTTCTTGGTTTTGGTGAGAAAGGTCTCGATGGTGACGTCACCGTCCACTTTCTGCAACTCCACCCGGACATAAGGATCACTGGAAAACGATAAATAAACAGTTATTATAATTCAATCTTGGTATGTTTTATTTATTTATTTATTTAGAACTACCAACAGAAGATACACAATACACACAAATTAGAGAGAAAATAAATGAATTGCCAGTCGTGATCTCCCAATTACAGGTAGTTACTTCTAGCACATAAAATATTAAATGAGTTGACAAGGCAAATAAGGTTCTTAATGTATATAATAATACCATAAGCTAATATAAGAATTGAAAGTAAAAGCAAAACAGACTATAACTCTACAATGGAAAAGTGATAAACAATACCTAGTGATTTAAGTTAAAGTTTCTTAGCAAAAAAAGTAGGTTCATGTAGTAATAATAATAATAAATAGTTAATTATTATGATGCTTCTTAGATTGACACAATGTTATTTAATAACAATAATAGGTGACAAAGCTTGAAACCGGAACACATCCATTACTTAGGTCGTAGCAATCGCGTTATTATTTCACATATTCGTGTGTTAATATTGGGAGACTTTGGCCATCTAACAATAGGTAGTTGGTATTTATACATAATGTAGGTAGTAGCCACAGACAGTTCTTGGGGGCTATGCTTTATTTAGGTACCAAAGGTCTTGACCAAAGAAGACTTACCGACTTTTAAGGCTGAATACAGACCTACATACATTTAGAGACATCTGCTGCCAAAACCCCTTTTTGCACATCGTTAGAAACCCCCCATTCCACCTGCTGATTCATTTGCGAGGTTGTGACATTCAATAAGCACTTAAAACTTGGATTGTATAAGTAAGAAGTGTTTATGAGTCACTAAATTCACGAATCAAATCATGATCATTAATCATGATTACAAATAATTTTTGACCTCACCTTTACCGGAACTATCAGTTCCGTGTACGCGCTCAACACGATCGGACGTGATCGGGTGCGCTGAGTTCGTTATCGCGTATTCCACATAGAAATTATGGCGAAATCAACACTGGAGTCCCTAGAGAAGCTGTTGGCTAAACATCTCGCCCCAATTGAGCAAAAACTCTCCTCGGTTGTGACTCAATTGAAAATACTGGAAGACAAAATTGACAAATTGGAATCAAAAAATGCAATCGTAACTGACAAAGAGGGTAGACGCACTTCTACCATACCCCCGCCGAAGCAGAGAGCGAACACCGAACCGGCCGCCACCGCCCCTCTACAACAGGCAACGCAGAGCAACAACCGGTCCGCCCGCGCACACGTAGAGAAGGGACGCACGCACACAACTACACCGCACGCTACCACCACCACCATTGCCGCGAAACGCTGCGCGAACGCGCGAGCTCCGACTCCGAGCCGCAGTCCGAGCGCGCCCGCGCCGGAGGACACAACTGCGCTCCTAGCGCCTACACATGACGTATGCCCTTCGCCGCCGCCGACGCCTGTCGAACAGCGCACTGCGGATAATACAAATGACAGTAGCCCTGGCTTAACTGTCCAGAATGACTGGAAAACTGTTAACCGCAGAACAAAAAAGCTGACCTCGCGCCGCAATGTAGTTACAGGAAACGGAACTATTGACAATGAATTGCAGACCGTCGAGCGCGTTAAGAAAATTCACGCTTGTTTCTTTAAACCTGAGACAACTACAGAATCAATTATATCGTACATGAATAAAAAGACTCCAAGTGACGGCTACAGCGCTGTGAAATTGAAACTAGCGCACAATCACTATTCGTCCTTCGCCATAACATTACCACGAAGTAAATTCGAATTATTCATGGCAGCTGAAAGCTGGCCACCGAGCACTGAAATAACCGAGTGGTTTCCGCGCAGCGCCGGGCCCGCGAAAGGCGCGCCCAACCACCCCAGACGTCAACGTCGCGGCCACTCTACCACCGCCGCCGCCGCCGCCGACGCCGCCGCCGCAGACGCCACCACCGCCGCAGGTCCAAGGAAGACCGATCGACGCAATCACGTTGTGTCATCTTAATATCCGTGGCCTGAGCAGCAAAACCAGAAGCCTTGAAGTGCTACTAACAGACGACTTAGCTTGTGACATTCTCGTAATAACAGAACATTTTCTTCGTAGTCATGAAATCGATTCTGTTACATTAAGTAACTATGATCTGTTATCGTCATATTGTAGACCGCGTATTGAGCGCGGTGGGAGCTGCATATTCGTAAGATCTGGAATTAAGGTTAGTAACTGTGTAGAATACTGTAACCTGGCTCGAGAGCAGATTTTCGACATTTGCGCCGTACAGTTAAAAATCGAAAATATATTAATCGTAGGTATTTACCACTCGAATAAAACCAGCCACCCCGAATACCTTCTCCTATTCGAAAAACTATTACATAAGATTAATGAAGAGGGCTCGCTTGCGATAATAATGGGTGACACAAATATTAACACACTAGCAAACTCTCCTCTCTCAAAACAGCTCTCAGACATTCTCTCAAGCAATAACTTTACGCAATTGGTGGATTTCCCGACGCGTTTCCATGACGGCCAGGGTACACTGCTGGACCACGCCTACACCAACCTCCCCGCGGAGCGCGTACTTGGCATCACTGGAGTGAACCCGCACCTCAGCGATCACGAGGCTCAACGCCTGACGATAAAACGCGTCGCTGCGCCCCTGCCACTGTTTACGTTAAGGCGCAGTTTTAGCACTTCAAACCAAGTCAACTTCTTGACCGCCTTAGAGTCGGTCGATTGGAATGAAATAGTCGATTCTTCGTACCACGACTGCTGCGCCCTAGCCAATGCACTAGTAGCCAAGCTTACTGGTAAAATGAACATCTGTTTCCCCGTAAGAAAACTACCAGTACCCAAAAATAGCAATAGATGGATGGATTCAGACATATTAAATTTAAAATTTTTTCTTTTTGATACATTAAGCCTACAAAGCCGCTTCCCTGACAATGAAGAAGTCGCTGAGTTTGCTAATAAACTAAATATAAAATATAACTTAGCACTAAAACATAAACGTACAGAATACTACTCAAAACAAATTCAAAAGGACCCTAATAAGTCAAAACGTATGTGGCAGGTAGTAAATGCAGAGCTGGGTCGCGGCAGGCGTGAACGGCTGGACTTTACGGACTGTATCCGAGATCGAAACGGCGGTACATTCAGTTCTAAGAAACTGTTGCTGGACGCGCTGAACGAAGAGTTCATAACGGCTGCGAGTAAGTGCGGGGCGCCCCCCGCGGACGTCCTGCGCGCAGCGGCTACCATGTCCCTCAAGTTACAGGACTGCGATGCCTCTATATGGCTCCGACCAGTCACGTCAGACGAAGTAATGAAGATAGTTCACTTTTATATTGCTCCTAAAAAAAGCACCGACATATATAACCTGTCCCCTAGCATTATCAAATTAGCAACAAAATCTCTCGCCCCCGTAATTGCTCTAATGTGCAACTCTTGCTTTAAGCAAGGAAAATATCCCGAGGCACTTAAGAAAGTTAAAATTTGCCCTCTATACAAGGGCAAAGGTAAGAAGTCGGACGCCAAATCTTACCGCCCAATTTCTATGGTCCCAGCTCTAGGTAAAATCCTAGAAGTCGGACTAAACCGTAGACTGCTTGAGTTTGTGTCCGACCGTAACATTCTCTCGGACAGACAGTACGCGTACCGACCGGGTCGAGCCACCACGGACCTGGTGCGGGAGGTGGTGTGGCGCGTGCTGAGCGCGCGCGAGGCTGGTCTGCGCGTGGCTTTGTTGTGCTGCGACCTATCGCGCGCGTTCGACACAGCTGACCACCCACTCGTCGCTAAGAAACTAGAGTTCTATGGTATCCGAGGCCCCGCGGTGTCTATAATGTCATCATTTTTGGCCAAGCGAACTCAAGCTGTCGTCGGAGATGGGGGTCGAGTGGTGTCTTCGGAGCTTGAAAATTACATGGGAATTCCGCAGGGCTCGTGCTTATCGAACACCCTGTTTAGCTTGCTTCTCAACGATCTGCCCGCTGCAATCCAGGGCGCGGAAATCTACATGTATGCAGACGACGTTGCGGCTGTGATATCCGCGCCTACGGAAATCCAGCTGGAAAGTAGGCTAAACTCGGTGGTCGAACAATTAGGGGTATGGTTCAAGTTGAACGGCCTCGCACTGAACAGAGATAAGACCTGCTTCATCAACTTTAAGCTCAACGGCGGTAGACCAACCGCCCTCAAAGTCTACGCAGGAACGACAGGGCTAGAGCAGGTGCATACAACAAAGCTGCTTGGTTTCCAGCTTGATAGTTCTCTCATATGGGACGCCCACATAGATGGTGTCTGCTCAAAACTTGGACGGGCTTCTTTTGCATTGCGCAGGCTGGCGAGCACTGCTACTCGCGATGTTGTGCGCTCCTGTTACTTCGCGACAGTCCACAGTACGCTGACCTATGGCGTGGAACTGTGGGCGACAGCCAGCGATGCCGAGCGTGCCTTCGTGATGCAGAAGAAGGCTATCCGAGCCATGGTAGGCATCCAGAACGACGAATCATGTAGAGAGTATTTTAAAGAACTGGGCATCTTGACACTACAATGTGAACTTATATACCAAGTAGCCTTGTTCACGCACGTAAACTTGCACCTGTTCCACCGCCGTGGAGTTAACGCAGAACGCGCTCTCCGCAGTAATAAACACCAGCACAGGCTGGTGACACCAACACATAGGCTGAGCAAGTCGAAGAGATCGGTTTACATCTCGGGTCCGGCAGTCTACAACAGGCTACCAGATAATATCCGAAATGCAGCTTCCACCGCAGTGTTTAAGGGTCGTCTAAGGAAATGGTTGTTGGAGAAGGTTTTCTACAGCATGGGTGAATTCCTTAAATTACCCGAACTGTAGTAGAGCCCCCCAGTCAACTTATTAGCTAGTTCTAAGACGAAGAAGAAGATGTTTAAATTTTATATTATGCAATTTAAATTTAATTTTTAAATTATATCAAATATTATTTATTTATTTAGTACATAATTATAATTAATTATAGTTATGATTTACAACTGACGTGTAAAATGATATTTTTACTAATAAAATCTTGTATTCTTGTATTCTTGTATTCTTGTATCAATGACATTTATCTAATTTATCAAAGCAAGCAAAGCTTTAGGAAGTTCGTAACAGGCATAAATAAAAATAGATATACACGATTTTTTCCAAATAGACTATGTAGAAGTGGAACTACTTTTGTAAAATCTCGTACCTTAATTGGTTAGTTGTGGAGGGAGAATCAAATAGGCAATATTGACATATTAGTCTACAGCTACTTTCATTGGCATTAGCTCAGATATTTCAATGACGCCTGCCGCATTTCCGAGTATTCCATTAAGTACGTGTGATATCATAAGATTGTGTTTGAGATTTGAGATAAATTAGTTCCGGACGTTGTTTAACTGTTCGGTCCCTTACGCTAGCTACTGTACATTATTATTAGCGAACAAGTAGGTAGGTAATGCTGCGACCATTGAATAAACATTCAACTAAACAAAAGTCTTTATGTATTTATCCAACAACTGTCTCATATTATACAAACTTTGAACATGTATACCAAGGTGTAAATTTTTTGAAAAGTTTTTCACTGCGTGCGCTGCGTAATCTACCTTTTGATAATACCAAAAAAATACCAAGGTGTAAATTTTTTTAAAAGTTTTTCTCTGCGTGCGCTGCGTAATCTACCTTTTGATAATACCAAAAAAAATCTATGAAAATAAATATGACATCAAGATCTACAAAAAACTCCGGGATATCATATGACGAACTAGTGTAGTTGAGTCACATCACAATTAATATTTTAACAAATCTTTATATTAATCTAACTATCCTTAGACTAATCTCAATTTAAATGTAATAAATCTTACATTTAAAATAGAAACCAAAATCAGAACTTGATATCCATACCATTTTATTATGTTTCCGCTTTTCTGCCCTACTTGGTACAATACCTATAAATAAATTAATCAGTCGACAACGGGCCTGATTATACCTCGAGGACTACATAAGTTTAAATTTGTTTAAAGTAACACCTTTGTTTAATTGTTTGTTGTCGCAAATAAATAAAATTAAAAAAATTAAAACACATGTCATTCATACTTATCCAAATGGGGCCTAAGGCATTTTGGCTTTCAGATGATATGGTATGTTGCTATTTTAACATAAAGTCAGTCATATAGTCATATAAGTGCAGGTCGGTAATTTGACTTAAAGACATATGTCCCCGGACGGTAAATAAGTTCGTATTTAAAACTCACTACTGAAAATACCTGTAGTTTACTTTTCGAACATTTAAAATCGGATTCCATTCAAAAAGCTTTACTTATGTTAAAATACATATTCAGGATAACTCAAAACTACTGGTCAGATGTTGATCAAATTTATGTGGGACAACATGAGAAGCACCAGCTGGCAAATAAAAGAATCACTAAAATAAGTTCACCTAGTATACAACATAAAAAATACTGTTTAATTGAGAACTTCTTCCAAAGCCTCTCTCGTATTTTAAGCCGGATAAAAATTAAGATAACTTTTCAACCTAAATACCTACTCACTCATAGGTATCTACTTTGGTTTGGTACAGGTAGGTGCGTAGGAAGGTACCTATTATAGGTGGCATGCCGACAGATCGCCCCTGGGGACACAGACAGACAGCCTTGATCGACACGTGTGTGCACGGCCTTAATTCTATGACCTTTCCTAATACACCCTGCCTTTCTAATCATATGTGTACAGATCGGGACTAACAGTGACGTCATCAGAGGGTGGGCCGTGCACACCCCAGAATGCTCTAGTGAACACCCTACGGTGAAAGAACTTTTGAAGAAATTTTAATTATAAAATGTATAGGCCTATTTACGGGTGAAGGTAATTTGCTGGCAAGTAGATGTTCGCGGTTATACCATTCCTAGTGTAATATCAAGAGCTTTATGAGTTTTAAGACAATTACTAAAATCGTGTATCTTCAATGTCCTCATCTCAGTCATTCTTTTCTCTTGATAGTCTTTAACGTTCTATTACATCAATAATCTTCGTACAATATACGGTCTAGTAGATGAAAGGATCACAAATAACTGACCGTGGCTGTATTTAGCGGCATGCCATGCCTTCTCACGATTAGCTCAATTAAACAGAACGGTGACACGCCTTGTATAGGTATAATATAACTTACTATATAGGTATATATAAGTAACAGAACTTTTTACGTAATTAATCGAACAAGAATAAAAGTTCGTGCAATCGATAGAATAATATTAGAATCAACAGATAGAGACTGGTTCCTTTGATCTCCATTTAAAACAGAAATCTGTGATCCTGGGGTATTATGAACAAGTACGAAAATGCCATTTTTTTAATCAGGATGATACACCCTTCTAAAAATAAAACAGCTGCAGGATTGGTTCCTATACATAGGTATAGTTCGCGTCATGTAAGAAGAACGCTGGCGGTAAAGCTGCGCAGAAGGCGATTTATGGGTCTATTTGGAGGTAGGCGGTGGGGCGCGGGGTGGAAGGGTCATGCGCCGCATGCTTGCCGTTGCGCTATTGGTTCGTCAGTTGACATTTGCTGTCACACGTCACGTTTCTTGTCAAAATACCATCGCGCACAAAAGTTTACGAAATGGTTTTACATTTTAATGGTTTTTGGAAATTATGCACAAAGGTAAAGGAAATAGAGGTAGAGACCGATTACTGTAAAAGCGATCATTTGGTAGATATGATGACAGAAACATTTATTATTCGTGTAAGGGATGATGATTCTGACTCAAATAATGATGAAAGCTCAAGTGACGACAGCGACGATGATGAAATAGCCACCTCCAGTATCAATCCCGCGTCCTCATCTGGTTTTCACGTCACCCAAGACGACTTAATGGATGGAGTTGCTACATTACATTATTTTTTTGTAATTAGATTAAACATTCTAAACTGAATCGAACTTGTTTTTAATTTTATCTAATATTATTTTCTAATAACCAACACCAAGCCGCGAGTGTAATATTAGTTAAAAATAGGCACAGCAAATTGGCATAGTACTATCGTACGCGAGTGTACCCATGCGCGAACATACCCCTTCCACTTTCTTCCAGCGCTCTTTTTACGTGACGCGACCTATAAGAGCAGTCGCGATTAAATCCTATTTCAAACAAAATATCAGGTCATCCTACCATGCCAAGCTACTATTGGACAGGAAAGGACCCGACCCGAACGGATTCGCACGGTTTTATTATACGTATAAACCTTCCTCTTGTCACTGTATCTATTCAAAAAAACCGCATCAAAATAAGTTGCGTAGTTTTAAAGATTTAAGCATGCCTAGGGACATAGGGACAGAGAAAGCGACTTTGTTTTATACTATGTATGTATTTAGTAATGATACGCCTCTTCGCATCGTCGAGAGTTATAGAGACGGCAAGCTGTTAACGCTGTGCGTCGTCAAAATTACGAAACTAGTAGAAAATTTTAATTAAATTTTGGTCTGGATTTTAGACAAAGGAGGTAAGAGATATTCACATAATTAATTAGATCATATCGCCCAAAGTCAAATCAATCAGTCTCAATCTGTTCCGAATCTGCTGATCTTACCTATGTGGTCACGTGACACAATCATGACACTTCGTCGATCTTAATATGGTTTCAGCTATTGCTGCTTTTTATAAACGCGAAAGTTTGTAAGTATGAATGGATAGATGGATGGATAGATTGATAGATGGATGTATGTTTGTTACTCTTTCACGCAAAAACTGTTGGACGGATCTGGATGAAATTTGGCACAGAGATAGATTATAAGCTGGATTAACATTATTTTATCCCGAAAATCCCACGGGAAAGGGAATTACGCAAGTAAAATCGCGAGTACTCGAAATACTAATCATGCGCAGACGAAGTCGCGGGCACCAACTAGTCTTTAATATAACAGTTCTTCGAACTTAGTTCACTTACGAAAGACAGTGTCACTTGTGCTCACTACTCAGGGAAACCCATTTAAATCAGATGATTAACTTAAACTCAAAGTCCTTTACTTCCTTTAGACCTTACAGGACTCTCGCCACGTTAGAAAATTAGAATTATATAGGTAGGTACTTAAGACGGTACCCCAAGGCACGCCGCCACCTATTTTATTTTATTTTTAATATTAATCAAAGGAATTAACAAAATATAAGACGCGCAGTTTGTTAAACCTATCATAACCTATATTTTAAAGCCTCTTTAATAGTTTTGTATTGTATACTATAAGAAGAGATACGAAATTGCTCTTGGTGGCCGCCAAAGTCACCAGTCTGTTTTCATATCTCTTCCTAACCTATGTCCATAATAAAACTATTACTAACTACTGAGGCATTAAAAATAGCCTATAACAGGTATAAAAACTGTCCTATTGATATACTTTAAATTTCTTTGTTTAACGTAATAATAACTAATAAGAAAGATAACATAGGTTGTGGCGCTAGTGTGCCTCGGAGTGCCGTCTTAAGGTTCGAAACACACTGAAGCCGGAGGCGGGGCGGAGGCGAAGGCGTGGCCGTTTTTCCTATGGCACCGCGTCGCCACCGCCTGCGGTGGCTTTAGGCTTTCATAGGATTCCATAGAATACAACTCGCACGCCTTCGCCTCCGCTCCGCCTCCGGCTTCTGTGTCTTTCGAACTTAAGTTATACTAGGAAATAAAGTGAAAAGAACCAGAAACCTTTAAGCACCTTGCTAGTTTTCGAGTTAGATCACACCCAAGCTTTTTTAACCTATATTTGTAATAAAAAGCCTTTTTTACAAAGAATAGACAGAAGATATAACAACTAGCGGCCACAATACTCAAATGGAATCACCTGGATTGTTATTAGTAGCCTACAATGTCCCACAGCTGGGCTAAGGCCTCCTGCCCCTCAAATTTACTTAGGTACATATGTAGTATACAGTTTCATGAGTTGGGTGAACATCAAAGTATCTCTTATATCCATTGTTAAGTTTGAATGTTAGTTAGAATGTTGGTTTATTCATAAAATAATACATACCTAGCACCAAATATGTCTTTCTTAGCCAACGAGTAAGCCCCTACAATCTTCAGTCGAAGTAGGAAGCTGTTCTCATCGGTCTGAAAAAAAAACACATCAAATTAGCATCAATGAAAAAATTAGCTTGATCTTTTCTTAAAGATAGAATTCATAGACATTGACATCTTGCTGGTATTGATTGAAAAGTACAGGATTTGCTACATTTTAAGATAAGATTGGACAATGGTTTGAATTCAATTTTACAGTTTGAAACATTACTTCATATTTCACTGTTTCTTTTTTAGTTTTTTGGAAAAAATATTAGTCCCTCTGGAATAAAATTAATTTATGGGACAATCTCTGGATCATTCTTTATACAATATCAAAAAAGTATTAAAGTTGGTTCACAATAGATGGATAATTGAAGAAAAAGCATTGAACATCCTTCTTTTTTGTAAGTTGGTCAAAAATTAAACTGGACATTTCAAACTGTGTTACCTAGCCCCCAAGTAAGCAGAAGGTATGTGTACCAGAGAACTACTTAACTCTTTAGTAAACAATAATAATGCTCTCAGTTTACACAGCAATTCACAAACAGATTTTATCTAAAAAGATATTAGTAGTTATGGTTACTAGGAAAAGTAAAAATTTAAAAAAAATAGATGAATAAAATTATCTAGTTTTAAGTCAATTGTGTTTAATAATTTGCATGGGATAGAGGATCAAATATGTGTTGAGTAAATAAGGATATTGGCAGTAGCAAGCGTATTGATTGAATACATGATTGTGTATTTATTTAATGTTTCAAATTGAATAGAGAAGCAATGTGAAGCAAAGTGAGTTATCCTGTAACCACAATCACTGTAACACAATGGAAAACTGGCAGAATAAAAACACAAGGTGTGCAATAAATACCAGCTAATAATCTTTAATATATATGTCAACAAATTAAAAAAGTTTTAAAGCATTGCAAAGTTTAACAGTCAAAGTTTTAAAATGAGCAAAAAGAATGGACCCTATTTTTATTGATACAATCAGTAGTTCTTGATTTATGTAATAGGATGTGGGATACTGTAAGAGGTACTCTTCAGTTGTGAGCGTGAGCTGAAGCCTGCGAGCCGTGCGTCCCTCGCCCTGACCACTGAACTTGAAAACAAATCCCATTACAGATAATGACTGCCTGCTTCTGGTGTTACCTACTTCTCGTGTGTAGAATTCGCCATTCAAAATCTTAAGCGCATAAATTAAGGCTCTCGTTCCGCAATATAAAACGCATTTATATGGTAATCGCACACAAGGACGAACTGTTGTTGTGGGACTGGACTTGCGGGAAGCACGGAGACGTTTTAGAAAATGGTATGTTTACCGTACATACACGAGTATCCGACTGCCAAGCCATCACCCATGTGAAAATATACTAATTGATAAAACAATAAGAAACAGTCCACATTCCTCTGGCGACGTACTACAAGAAAACAACTGTTTGTAAAAAGTTATGACACGTTTTCCAACTGTTGTACGCCGCAACAACACAACTTATTGTACAGTTTGTTTGCATTAGCGATCACTTTAGAACATTCACTGAAAATATAAATACGAAAACTATAGGAAATGCCTAGATAAACTTGAAACAAATAAAAAACTAAAATGCAGAGACCACTGTGACAAAATGACAGCAGAAACGAATGGATGACTAGTCGAATGACAGATGTTTGACAGCTGGCTGGTTGCTATCATGGCAATTAATTATTGTTGTGATCTCTCTTTTGTATAGGAAAACAAACAGAGACAACAGCAATAATTGCGTTCCCGGTACCATTCTTGATTTTATGCAAACCAAACGTCAAAAATACCATACAAAATGTTTTGACGCATTGCGTTTCGATACACGCATTCGTAAGGTATAAGGCATATGTAATACTTAATAATATATAACTTACATTAAATAATTATAGATAGCATCGAAAACTTCATAATATTCAGAGAAATTTAAAGAATCCCTCGAGCGAGAAGAGTGGGCTTCTAACCCCATTCCAAACCAAACCGAGCAAAGAAGACAGATTGCAAAACAATTAACTCGTTTGCATCAAACTACCTAACTTGACACCAATATCTATTATTATCTATATTTATTTATTGAATAGGACATCCAACATGAGATCACAATGCAAGGTACCTACACATCCATATTCAATATCTAGGTACCTCTATCGGATATGGGCTCATGAAATAAAAAGTAGGTAGGAACCTATACCTTAAATAGGTTCCAATTAAATCTCAAAAGAGCAGGCAATGTTTACCTCATACTGAAGTGAATAGCGAGGTTCCTGTCGCATCAGCCCATTCTGGCGGTAGCGAGAAGTCCAGGATGAGGAACGGCTCCGCTGCGGGGGGTTCCCATTAGCCGCGAACTCAAACGGCCTGATGTGATGCATCGCAGAATACGTTCGGAGATCTATCATTTCTCAGCACTCGCACCCAGCACATTTCACCGTCACTTCCAAGGGCATTGAATATTGATTTATTTACGAAAATCACTCACGAACTGGCTGGTCGCGATTGTTGAGACTTATGAGGCTGTTATCTTATCAGCAGAAGAAATGGGCACGATAATAGGGTAGGTACCCTAACAATTAGCATCGCACAGATAGCGCCCCGATCTGCGCTGTGTCATGTGAAGAATGCCCGATTAGGAGGGTAAGTAGGTAGGTAGGTATCGTGTCGTATGTACATAGACATACATACTTACACACTAGCGATGATAACGGTATCTTCACAGTCATGCATGCCTCCTGTGCATAGTGCGCTCTCTCTCTTTCTTTATTGTTATCTGTAGTTAGGTAGGTATACGCAGTTTCAAAAATGATATTTGTATGCACGATAAGTGTTCTTGACTTGTCCTAATTTTTATGTTATCTAGGCCATCTAGCTCGTTAAACCGCGACCTTGCGAACGGCCTGCCTGAGTGAGACAAACCAATGGCGAGCTGCTAACTTTCGGAAGGACTTCTTACTCCAAACAAAAGCTATAGTTTACTACATAGAAGCACAGATTTTATAATACCAAGTGCTATAGGTACATACTCTGGTCTGAACACAGGACTGCTATGGCGCTCATTCGGGTACCTACACTAATGCTGATGAGTATTTTTCTCAACCGAGGTCAGAGCGTCTAGCTAGACTAGATTATATTTAAAATACAACTAACGAACGGGTAAGTGTTTATCCTGTTTATACAGGGTTACTTGTAGGTAGACCTGATTCTTTCAGGGCGTGATGATAGTAGGGTTCAGTACACAGAACACATACATTTGACTTCGAGGTACTTATTTACCTACCCTGCTGGTCTAAAGTTGAGCGTCTTCGAGATATTTCAGTTTTTGATATTTTTATGATAGTCTCACCTCACCCCGAAGTCAGGTAAGTAATACCTATCTAATAAAAAATAAAAAGTATGACCTATTCCTTCCATTCCAATTTTTTATTACCTTTCATACTCCGATCAATAATACCTACTTACCTAATAAAAATTAACTTAAGTGCCTAGCTAGGCTATCACGGGTTGAACCATACTCCTAACCTAAGAGTATTAAGAGTATGGTTCAACCCGTACAATCCTCAGAGTTAAGGATCGTTTCACTACGGGGTTGAACCCACTTGCGCAAACCACACGATTAATAGCAAGACATTAAAATTTCTTTTCGTCTATCATCCTCAGCTCTCATCTCGGAAAGAGTATTTTTGCTCTTCGGTGGGCTCAATTTGTTAATTGAAAACATCAAACCTATTTACTTCTACTTACCTCCATGGTCCATTATCCATTATCCATGGTGCCAAATCCTACTAATACTGATTTGGACCACCTCCTATCCTACTAATATTTAAAACGCGAAAATTTGTAAGTATGTATGGATGGATGGATGTTTGTTACTCTTTCACGCAAAAACTACTAAACGGATATGGATGAAATTCGACAAAGAGATAGATACAGTCTGGAATAACACATACTTAGGCTATATTTTATCCCGAATTCCCCCGGGAACGGGAATAACCGGGTGAAACCGCGAAGCGCTTAATAACTTTTTTGAATTTGTAAAAACTCAAGACTGGACTTTTTTGGTGTAAGTAAGTAATTTTTTAATATGCTTTGCGCGCGCCTTTTTCCTTTTTTGCTATTAGATTTCCTCGCTGCGGTGGGATGAAAAGTTACCTACGTGTTTCACTTGAGTGGGTTGAGTTTTTTATCTTCTCTTTTGATTCCCTCGGTAACGCTCAGGATTCTTATTTTGATTCCTTCACCTGCTCGGTTATCAAAATTAAGCACGCGGTTAAACAGCAACTTTGCACTCTTGTTAAAGCAAATAACTATTTCAACTTTTTTACTTAAGTACCTACAAGGTTTACTAACATTTTTGTAAATAATAAATTATGATCTAGAAGAATTTACCTGTTTTTTGAGGGGCTGGAAATTGAGATGAATCAAGTGTGTCATTCTAATTAATAAAACACCTGACATCGTGTTGGGGGAATTTCAATAATAGTGTAGGTAGAAGTATTCAAAAAACAGCAATATTTATTTAAAAAAATATGGACTTATAAGGTTAAAACAATGTATGAATATGAACATTGTTTTTCAGAATAAAGATCAATTTCTTCTTCATCCAAAGGATTGTATGAAATAAATTACAGTAGACATTTACATATTTATTAATTGACTAAAATAGAAATAATTAAAACAATTAAAGTTTGGTTCAGTTAACATAATAAGGCACATCAGAGGCCGTTGATTGTGTTAAAGCTTAACATTTTTTACTTACAAGTAGTATTTTTGATAAATCAAATGCTTAGGTATTTAAATACCTAACTAATTCTTAAACTAAAAAACTAAACCAAAGCTAGGTAATCTGTTACCAATATAACTTTTATAAGATAATCCTAATATAAGTAAGAAATCTAGTTCTTAAGTACCTACAAAAATAAAAGATCATGAATGAATTGTTTTCAAGTTTAATTGTTTGTTGATTTCACCTGTTTTTTTAATTGAATAAATGCAGAGTTGGGGCTTAGTTTTAGTTACACTAGCAACTTTTGCCACGAAGAAAACTGCAATATGTAGGTACTAATAAACATCATATTTGAAATAGATTTTTTTTAACTGCAATAAACATAAAACGGGATATTTATCAAGATTCGAGTAGATACTAAAATTATGGGAAATATTCCTTTATACAAACTACTGACTGTTACTAACCATGATGGTATTAAAAGTTTAATACCAATAAACATTGGTACCAGAATTGATATGTATTAGGTAAGTATAGTATTTATATGAGATTGCAACGTTACGAAAATACTGATACTATAATAGTCAAATCTTAAGAGACTTTTTCTTGCGGAGAGAAATAAGATCTCATAAAACAAATTTTGCAAATCCCATCTTCTATTGTAAAGATCTGACAGCCTCATGAGTGAATGACTATACAGTTTAACAAATGATCTATGATTATGATGCAATAGCTCTGGGAGCTAACAGAAAGTGTGAAAGTTAATTATGAATAGAAAGTACTTTGTTTTGTTATTTATTCACTAATTGTTTATGATAAGAAATGTAAAGTAACTGTATGGTGGACTATGCATATAATATGAATTATTTTCTAACCCTGTCACCAATATACTGAGATTCTATATTACTTATTTTATGAGCACTCAGAGATTGTTTAATTATATACTTAATTCTGATAACATACCAGACAAAATAGGTACTATTATAAATTAAATCTTAACTTACAGCTAGCAATAATATAAAAATCAGAATAGCAAAGAGAGCACCAGAAAAAATAATATAGGTACCTACCAAAAAAATATTAAAAATCAGTCTTGATTTTTACAAGAATAAGTACAAAGTAAACATTGATCATTCATTATTTTATGCATACCTACTGTATTTATAAATTGTTGAAAATTCAATGAACAAAATATATTCCAATAACCATTATAAACCATAAACAAAATAGATCTTGGATTATTCAAGATTATTCATGTTACATTGTTCTAAGATTTCAATGTAACATAATAATTTACTCCAAACTCAGAGCTTATAAACAATCGGATCACTATATTGGAATGTTACAGCTTGATTGACTTATATCTAGGTAAAGGCACACAATTTCTAAGATAAACAATAATAATAATGGCTCAATCAGTTTCTTTTACCTTTAGGATTAGGAGTCATTGCTCGCCGCTCATTTAACTTATAATTTTATTATATGGAGGACCATGTCATTCCAATAATTTAAATTGTATATATCCACTAGAAAGTACAATGCAAAATATGTCATCTAGATTAATGATTGTCTTCACATTGATAAAATATAGTAGAACTATATGGGCAGTAGCAATGCCTTACAAAGTAAACACTAATTCAGTAATCCTAATTAATTATGTAATAACTAGTCCCAACTCTTTGGAAACTAGGGTGTCACATTGAATTATTCAACAGATTGGTTCATTCTTACTTCACTTCCTATTGGATCTTGCATCCCTTCCTTTTCTTCATCTCAGCTTTATTTTTCTTCTTAGCCAATCCTTCTGCAGTAATATCTGATATAACTGACAGCCTCTTGGAAGAATCTGCCCGGCTGTCTCTCACATCCAAAGAACTGATATCCTGAGGGAACGTAGAGCCGTAGAGATTATTGTTCTCACTGTAACTATGAGGCAGTCCTTGTGTCTCAGAGGGGTGGTCGGTGGGGTAGTGTGATGCTGGCCTGATGCTAATGGGGTCAGGGAAGCGAGGCTTCTTACTAGTGGCAGGTGGAGGAGGGGGCTGCCTGTGCTGCAGGGGGCCTCTCTTATCCAACTCATAGGACCTAGAGTGCACATGAGATATTGAACTTGAAGTCCCAGCCTCAGAGTTCTGTGAATAGTATTCCCTGGATACATCCAGAGACCGTAAGGCATTGGACTTGGACTGTATAGTTTCCTTTTCAAATGGTTCTACATAATTCAAATCTGAGTCAACAGACTTAGTCAGTCTTAGGCGGTTCTCATTAATAAGGTCTTTGGGGTTGCTGTAGGCATCACATAGGGTGGCTTGAGATTGACCATTTACTCTTTCCATCTGTTGAGCTGCCATTCTTTGCTGCTTTTTTAGTAAAGCTTTTTGTTTTGCCTTTTCTTTGGCCCTCTGGAGCTTCTTGTACTCTCGCTCTTGTAGCAAGCGTGCCAGCTCTCCATCTTGAGCTTCCACTGCGCATCTCATGTCAGCTAGGAGGCAGTCTCTGTCCTGAACTTCACTGCTCAGCTCGCGAGCTAGTCTTGCATCTCTCTCCTCTTGCTCTAGTCGCTTTCTCATCTCATCCAGTTCATCAGGAGACAGGCCCAGCTCCTCTGGGTCGATGTGTTCGCCGGGAGCGGGCCCCGGTAGAGGCGCACTGTTAGCGGCGCGCGATGAGCTGGGCTGCAGCATGTCCGAGTGCAGGCGGCGCTGTCGGCGCAGGTTGATCTCTGCCATCTCGCGCGCGATCTCTGCATCGACGTCGGCCTGGCGGCGGCGCGCCAGCTCGCGGAGCTGCGCCTCGTGCTCGAGACCCTGCTGCTCGCTGAGAGCCACGGGGAAGTCCTCGCGGATCTGCTGGTTGCGATACCTATTCTCCGTAAGATGCGACGATATCTCGCGGTCCTGTAATCTGTGCGCTAGGGCTCCGTCGGTCCGCACGAGCCACTGCTCGCGCAGATCTGTCACATGCCCGAATTTTGGCATGGTATCGCTCGCCTGAAACCTCGCCATCAATATTGAGAAACGCACCAAAAATGCACCGGATTAGATTACAGGGGGCAACGCAATTCTATTATGTTATTTTGGTAAATTTTTGTAACAGAACACAAGTCAGCACGAAGTCGAATACTACACATCAAGATTTCGTGTATACACAACACAAAAGACTTTCGTTGCTCACGTTCCGTGAGAGTATCCAGCTACTTTTTAATGGTTCCTCTGTCTGTGACTTTGATGTGAACTCCACACGACACGAACAATAGCGCAGTGTATGTAATCTACATATCTACATAATTATTTAGATTTAAACTATAAAAACCTCAATTTTTTTTTGAAAGTAGATAGACTTTGACATATGAAGCAGACGTCTTCGTTGATGGCAACTTGTACATGTGAAGTTTAGCCGTCTTTTGTGTGAGAGTAGTCTATGGTCGTGAATGGATTTGGATGTCTATGGCATAGAGTAGACGTGTAATTGTACACAAAAAATTGTAGATTAAGAAACAAACATCAGACAAGGCAATATGGCTGTAATATTAGGTCCTTACATATGAAATTGGCGTTTTGTATGGGAGGAACAAAAAGTCGAATATTTTTTAATATAATATATTTAATTAATCAAAGTATGAACCATTATTTTCTATGCACTTTTGCCATCTTATAGGTAGTTCATTGATCCCTTTACTAAAAAAACCAGTCGGACGGGAATCAATAAAATCTTTGAAGGCGATTTGGACTGCCCCATCGGAGTTGAATTTTTTCCCTTGCAAGAAGTTATCCAAATTTCGAAAAAAATGGTAATCTGTTGGAGCAAGGTCCGGGGAGTACGGAGGATGTCTTAGACTTTCCAATTGAAGCTCTTCTAATTTAGTAGCCGTCTGTTGCGCAGTGTGTGGTCTAGCGTTGTCGTGAAGCAGCAGTGGCGTGGAGCGATTGACCAGCCTAGGTTGTTTAGCCGCTAGCTTTTCCATCATGGTTTGCAATTGCTGACAATAGACATCAGCCGTAATAGTCTGGCCAGATTTGAGAAAACTGTAATGAACAATACCGGCACTAGTCCACCAACCAAACGCTTACAAGTAACTTTTTTGGGGTTAATTTTCGCTTGGGGCAGGATTTGGCTGGCTGGCCAGGATCCAACCATTGCGCTGAGCGCTTCCGATTATCGTAAAGAACCCATTTTTCATCACAGGTAATGATTCGGTTTAAAATACCTTCATTATTGTGCCGGTTTAGTAATGTAATGCAGCAGTCGACGCGCGTTTGCCGGTTTGCTTCAGTCAATTCGTGAGGTACCCACCTTTCAAGCTTTTTAATCTTCAAAGCTTTTCAATCTTCTAAAACAAATGAATGACGATCATCGAAGCACAAATACATGAGTCTATAGCTGTACAAATTTGAATTTGGAATTCCTTACCAAAGAGGAGAAATTTGTGATTAAAGTGGCCAGTACGAAAAACGCCAATTTCATATGTGAGGACCTAATATTAATTATTTTATGATCATTATTCCTGACTACGTAAATAGCTGCAAACACCATCACTTGCTACCGCTTGAGTTGAGAAGAGAAGCTGCTGACCTGTCATTCTTGCTAAACATTGTCTTAAATCTAGTTGACTCACCCACGCTCTTATCCGGGATAGGACTGACCGTTCCGTCGCCGTCGAGCCGAACTTCTAGACGCAACCACCTTAAATTATACATTCCGAACTGCGCCACAAATTACCGGAAGAACTCGTACCTATGTACCTACTGAGGACCATGCAAGCTTTTAACACCAATTATTCAAAGACTGTCGATCTTTTCAACATGAGGTCTAATAATGCTTTTAAGAAATTAATAAATATTAACTTCTTCCAATGAGCCCACATTTATATATATATATTATCTTTATGCATGGTAAGTATGATTAATTATATAGGTATTAGGTATTCATCCTATTTTCCAACCTTGTACTTACCTAGTTGCTAATCTGCAGGACTATTATTATCAGGCAAACAAGACGAAGTGTATTGTATTGTAAATTTAATACATTTAATTTTTTTTTTGGAGTCTTAGTACTAATGTATCATAGTCGTTTTTTAATATTGGTTATATACCTAATTAGTACGCTCCATTCATCGCCTATATTCGTATAAGTATTCGTATAAGTATTCGTATAAGCTCTTTAAATGTATTTTCTTGAGTACAATAAAGTGTTCATTCATTCATTCATTTTAATAGTATTTTTTTTTAGTTTAATTTGTCCATTATATTATATATGAACAGGCTAAAGCCATATTGCCTTGTCTCATGTTTATTTTATAGTCTTAGATGTTTTGTGTAAAATTACACGTTTTTACTGATCAGCCATCTTTCCGGAACTCTCATTTTATTAGTTAGTTTTAGTTCAGTTATTTTTTTTACTATGAGTGGAAACTGTCTTAGCTTTAATTAGCTCTAGCGCACGGACCTATTTTTACATAAATATAAGCTTTTTGTTTCCCAAATAAATAAATTAATATGGCTTTAGCCTGTTCATAAAAAAATGACAAATTATACAAAAACAAAGTCCATGGCATGGCGGGATATTTCTCTGACCATGGACTTCCGGAGAGATGGCTGAAACGTGTAACTTTACACAAATATTTTAGGAACATAAAATAAACATCAAACAAGGCAATATGGCTGTAATTTTTTTTTTTTTTTTTTTTTTACTTTTAAGACAGTCCACACAGCATCATCTAGCCCCAAGCTAAGCAGAGCTTGTGTTATGGGTACTAGATGACTGATATACTTAATACAATATACTACATAGATAGATATTTTTTATTATACATATTAAACACCCAGACCAACGAAACAAATTTCTGCAGATCGTGCACAAATTTGTTCCGCGGCGGGAATCGAACCCGCAACCTCCTGCGTCGCAGGCGGACTTTCGCCCACCGCGCCACATCGGTCGTTGAATGTCAACGTCAATATGGCTTTAGCCTGTTCATAAAAATGGACAGAAAAATCTCTGATCACCGGACAATGGTCAAAAATCATAAAAAGCTAGCTTACGTTTACTTTTGGTGATAAATTCACAAAAATATAGGGCTCCGGTGACGGCGAGCCTTCAAACCAGGGTTCGCCGATATATATCAGCGGTATATATCATTGATTTTACCTTGATATATATCAATTGATTTTACCTGTATTCTATACAAAAAAATTTGGAGATTAATGTTTACCCTGGCAACACGTTGCGAATAATTTAGATTGTTTCCCAAAATGGCAACCTTATTTATAGTTGGGAAAATCCCCTTTAACTTACTAGTACAAACACGTTGGTATAATTTAAAGATTACTTATTAAGATGTTATAAACTTTTCTGTTCTTGTCGGTTAATGTACCTACACGCGGGTGTGAATCTGACAAACAGAATAATGCCAGAAACATACTTGCGTGTCGCAGTGTGTCGGGGCGCGCCAGAAGCATATCGGTTTCATACATTTAGTATGGTTAGGGACATACTTGTATGGCGTGTCGTGTCGCGCCACGGTCTATCGTGTCGCAGACTGCTAGCCACCGATTGCGCCAGAGCGGTGGTGGGGGTTATGTCGCGACAGGCAAATGTGTTTCTATACTGGCGCGTGGCTCGTGGCGCGAAAACTTTTTAATTTAGTAATACCTGTTTATTTGCAGCAAAATGGACGATCATAGAGAACTTGTTCGTCAACGAAAAGTAATATATGACTCAACGTGTAAAGAGTACAAGGATCATTTGATCAAAAATGCTGCTTGGGAAGAAATTGCTGCAATTTTGAAAGAACCAGGTAAGTAAGTTAATAAAACAGTATTTTAAGTACTTTACTATTTAATTATTTATTGCGCCCCGGCTTCGCACGGGTGTAT
This sequence comes from Eupithecia centaureata, assembly GCA_944547425.1. NCBI lineage: Eukaryota > Metazoa > Arthropoda > Insecta > Lepidoptera > Geometridae > Eupithecia > Eupithecia centaureata. The sequence goes on from OX155691.1 coordinate 13,514,293, forward strand.
ACTTAAAAGCCTTCCTCTTGAATCACTATCGATAAAAAAACGGCTTCAAAATCCGTTGCATAGTTATAAAGATAGGTTTATCATACATAGAGACAGACAAAGAGACAGCGGGAAGCTATTTTGTTTTAAACTAGTAGGAAGTAGTACCTAGGGGTAGTGAAAATAAAGCTTGTTTATTATATCAATGTATTTGAAAAGGGATAAATGAATAATTATACAAAATTAACAATTTTATTAATAAGTTCAGTTGGGGCAAGATGCTAAAATTCAAGATGCTAGTCTAGTAAAGGTCAGTTGGGGGAAGTGCGGCGTATTTTATTTTAAGTTCACTTTGCACTCGAATTGTGTCTAAACTGTGAACATTTTGAAATAGGTAATTAATTTCAGTACCACATTCCCTAATGAATTATCTACGTATAGAACCTGCAATTTAAAGTTCTGATGTAGTTTTCTATGTATTTGATTGGGTTTTTAACAGCTTGTTCTTCTTCTGCTTCCCAACGAAATGTAAAGTAACTAACGCAAGTGCGGCAGTGGTCTAAAAATGCCAGTAAAACTCTTATCTGTAAATTAAACGTGAATATCAGAAAGAGGAACGTTCAAATAGAAGATATATATATATATATATATATATATATGAGACTCTTGCATCCTAGAAATAAGATTCACCTAAAAAAATTGAAAATTGTGAAATGGGGAAAGTGTGGCATAAATCATAATTCTTAAGGAACAAGCTTTCCAGTGGTACTAAACATTTATACCTGACTGGCCAAGGAAGGTAAAGGTAATGGGATGTATTTATGTACCTACTATGTCCTTTTGACAACAATGCTCGCTCATATTGATGATGATTTAATGATTATGTACTTTACCATTTTACTATTTTGTACCATTTTGTTAATTTGCTTTATAAATGAAGAATAGAGTTTAACTTATTATTTTTTACTAATTTAACTTATTAAGATTACGATTATTTAAGATTTTCAAACAATTCAAAAAAATTAAGAAGAAAATTAGGAAAGGCTGTATCAAAATTATGGAGCACTTTATAATTAAAGTTTCATATTTTTTTATATTAATAAGAAAATAATGAATAATTTTAGTATTAGTTATTTTCTTAGCATAATAAAGTAATGACATTCAGTCTCTCATAAGTTCCTAAACTAATTTAGTGACTCTATTATTATTCACCATGAATATATTGCTATGAATCATATGAACTGGTGTTGCAGCAGAACAAAGACCTACAGCAAGAGCTTACAGAGTGTAGAATAAGACTTGAAAACTTAGAGTACAAGCCCTTGCCTTCCGCAACATGTTTCTATAGTACAGATATGCAAACAGAGCTTAGTAAAATTGATCCAAACATGTCGAATGTGGATATTACTACACCATGTAGCCATGGTCACAGTCAAATGCCTCTCATAAAAGGGAGAAGTAAAATTAAAAAGTATGTCAAATTAAACCACTTCATAAGGAAGTCAGAAAAAAAAATCAAGAAACAAAAACAGCTTCTTAATAATGCTAAACTGAGCAAGGAAAAGTGCAAATGTAACTTGCAAATAGAGTTAGACTCCTGCTATAATTTAATAGAACGGAACTCAAAAGATCTAGACTATATGGCTGATAAAATAAAAACTTTAGAACGAGCACTTCATGATGTGTCCAGTAATTATAAACAAGCCCAAGAAGATGCACAAGAACGCATTCTCAAGAAGCAGGATATTTTAAATAATGAGAGTACATATGTTGAAGTACGGCATAATTGCACACAAACTGATCTTGAGATGGCCACCATATACTGTAGCACTAACTTTAACGGAAGATGCTGTGAAGCTTGTGCCCCCATCACCGCTGAAGTCTCCATCTGCGTTCCTGGCGGCCGCGGCGCCGCCATTGCCTTCGCACGGGGCCCACTGTGGTAGCCATAAAGCACCGATTGTACCCAACCCGCGCGGTGATCGCTCGTCAAATAGCCGCGCAAACACCATTGTATTTCACCTTAATATTAGTAGGTTGGCAAGAAATCTTAGCGCAAAAACAAAAATAAACTAAAGTATTCAATTATTTCATCATAGACTATGTGATCTGTATTAATCTGAATATAAGTTTTACAGATTTGGCTACATTTGTGGTCAAAATTCTCTACAGATACAGATAAATCTGTATATATGGCAACACTGGGCCATGATACCTCGTGTCGCGACACGATAGTGTGCACACTTACCGCCGCGAGAGTAAGCATTGCGACACGCTGGGACACGTAAATATGTTTCCGGCCTAAGGCGTACCTAAAACTTAGTTAGTACTAAGTAATAATTGTAATTTTCGTTATAGAAATAAGTAGGTACTGGAACTAATTCTTCCACTGTGTCCATTGCTGGCGGCGGCGCAGGATTGCTGGCGGTGGTGCAGTATGGCTGGCATGGCGGTGGCGCAGGGTGGCAAAACAAACTGATTCACCTCTTAAGCCGCGTACAGATTGCTGTAACGTAACATGCAATGTAACATGAAAGGAGCATTTCATAAGTGTGGACGCAGCGCGCGCACGAACTGAGCAGGTACGTGTTCGCATCTTTTCCGGCATGCGCGCGGCGAACATAGCTCAGTCTGCCGAAAACACGCGGAGAGAATTTATTATACAATTATTACTGGCTACGATGATTGTCGATGCTTCTATGATTATCATCAATCATGTGAAAAAAACCGTAACGTAAACGGCTCTGCTGTAGCTGTGTTTTCTTCCATTCTTTCAACGTTCGCGCGCGTTCCGCAGTACCTACATCCCGTCCACACTGGCGCTCCGCGCACGCTGCGCGCCCCTTTGTGTTCGGCGAAAAAACCGACAAATGGCGGATCGCGGCGAGCACGAGTTGAAATGCTCTGTTCGTGCGCGTAGTGTGCTCGGTTCGTGCGCGCGAGGCGTCCACACTGCGATTTCTGTTACATTACATGATACATTGCGACAGTGTGGACGGCAAATTCTTTCATTGCGTGATACATTGCATGTTACGTTACAGCAATCTGTACGCGGCTTTAGGGTGCGTACTGACCAACGTTACGAGGTGTAATGTAACATATTAGGTACAAAGCGAGCATTCGTGCAGTCAGTACGTCGTGTTACGGCAAATGTAGTATTGCTAGAATCTGTGTGACACAAAGATTCTAGCAATACTACGTTTGCCGTAACACGACGTACTGATTGCACGAATGCTCGCTTTGTAATATGTTACATTACACCTCGTAACGTTGGTCAGTACGCACCTTTAAGCGAACGAACCTCTATAGACGTTGACGAAAGCAAGCAAGGGCCCGTTGTGCTCCGTTGCCAAATTTTACCGAGGTCACATGCGTTCGCTGAGTGTGGATCAAAAATAACAAAAACTTATATTTATTTATTCTATTTTATTTATTCTGATTTCTATGGTGTGGATACAATGACAGGGCGTGCAGGTTGAAACTATTTATTTATTTCCTGTTTATCAACTAGGTAGGTAGATGAGCTCAGTGGTAGGCATTTCAAAATAAATTTAGTATCGTTAATTTCCAAATTTACTCAAAAAACTGCTGAAGAAAGAGGAATCTGACGAACGTGCTTTAGATCCCAAAATGGAAGATGATTGTACTTGTACTTACTCCTATGTATAGTTTTTATTAATGAGAAGTGTTTGTATTTTATTATCTACTTAATTTAATTATACAATATTAATTTAATAATTTTTCAGTACCTACCTACTCACGTAATTTAAGAGATTATCACATGCGATTTTTTGCCGCAATAATTTGGAAAAAACGCTATACGCCGCTTTGCATATCCATGAAAATCGTGGGATAATACATAAGTAAATAAAATAAAACAAATATGTGTGTATACCTTTTTGTATAATACGCTAATTTGTGGATTGCTCTGAATAAGTACTTAGTTATTTTATTTAGAGTTGAAAATGTTTGTATTCATCACAATCATTAGTTTCGTAATAAAAGGAACACGCAGGTATCGTAGTTTTTAGATAAACATTATCATATGCAAGTATCCGTACATGCGAGGTGCCGACGCCTGCTGGAAGTCCTGGGGCAATGCAGCGAGTCATCACAACAACCATCTAGTTTTGAAAGAAAAAACCGTCAATAAAAGTTCATAGGGGGTGATTTTACGTATCCAAGTAAACAACTCAAGTGAAAGTCACTGTCATTTCTAACGTTAACTTAACGTAACCGCAACGTCGCCGTTAGGCAAGTCGTTATCCCTGTCAGTCGGATAATGTAAGCTCAATGTGAATAGAACCATCTAAATTTAGAAAAGACTATATAATCACGTCAGTAACTCTCACTTGAGATGTAAACTGGCATCCGCAATAAACCACCCACCTTGTTAACAAACTATTGACATTGTTTTAACTCGCCTATTCTTCTGACGAAGTCGGCAAGCCCTTTTTTGTTTGCTGTTTTGCAGAAATTTTCATTAGACATACGGCACAACCAACTTGAAAGAAGCGGGAATCTGGAACCAATCAATACTGTTAGGTACATTTAAATATTACATTATGTCGACCATGTAGGCACACATTTAAATCCTCACGAGGACGTAAAAAAGTCTAGTTGAACGTTCCTAACTCAACAACCAGCAGCCTTGTAATCAACCCCTGAGTAAGACAGTAAAATACTTACCAATAATAAATAAGCCTTATAATGTGGTAGTCGGGTGTCAAAAACAAGGGCCTAGGAGATGTTTTTTTACATTATGTGCAACTACTTTTTACCTCGAGAAATAAGTTACCTGCACTTGTCAATAGGCACGAGGCAGTTGAGAGTGCTGATGGTGGCGCTGATGCAAATGTCGCCGAGCGTGGGCCAGCTGCCGCCGAAGTACGAGTTCGACCCCAGCATGCTCTCCAGGTCAGCGTACGCGCAGTCTATCGCACACACCTGCGCCGGCAGCACGTACGAGCAGTTCTCGTACAGGATTGGATCCTATGACATCGAAATTAGAGTTACTATTGTCCAATTCAAAGTTCAAACCAGAATACAAGTCCAGCGGTAGACTATTATAACGATTAAAAGTCATCATAATTAGTATAAGGTCCCTCTCGCTTAAAATGTCTAGTGGATGTGGAGATGGTAGAACTGTATATACTTAATCTGTAATGTGATGAATGTAAAAAAACAAATTCTTAACTCTGGTGCGTTAATATATTTGATTATAATGGAGTATTCGTCCAAAACATTAAACTGAAATGGACCTTAAAAGTCAAAGTCATCTATGCGGATCGTCTTGAAGGTACAGTAGCGTTCACTATTTGCTATACCCCTAATTTCTAAAATATTCGCCAACAATAATGTTGAAGAACTTCAAGCAATCTTAAACTAAGTGCAAAAACTTAACCAAAGTTGAGATTCGAACCACGGCTTATCGCAGAGCAGTCGACCGTTCTTTCAATTCTGCTACCCGGTATGTTGACTCATAGTTCGAATTTTTAAGCCAGTAGTTATTATCTTAACGGTGGACGTTGAATCAGTTGAATGCATTTATTAATTTTGTTCAAATAAATGAGGGTAGTTACAATTTTATGTAACGAATGACAGTCAAATAAGCGTTTCACCACCGCTGGAGAATAATTATTATTAAACTGTGTTTACGTGTTAAAAATGTTACAGTATACTGTGGTATAGGTATTCTAATAATAACAAAACATGTTTGTTCTACTTGTGTGTTGACTTTTATTTCCAAGGATTATGAAACAACATAGTTGTGTGAAAAGGAACCGAAAATGTAATAAATTTTCTTAATATAAGTTAATATCATTGTAATGTAATTTATTTTCTTCAGACTTTCTTTCTATTGTATTAATAAAATAACATCACATAAAATCTGAGATGTGTTTATTATATTCCAATCATACCCTATTTCTTATTAGTAAAAAAACAGATTATAGACAATTATTATGCTATAAAGTCATAGGTGAAAAAAAGCAAAAATAATATCGGTATAGTGAATCGGAACATCCTACCCTAGAACACAAGCCCGACCCTTGAACCACTCATCCAGATTGTGATAGCTATTTAAGTCGAAATTAAAGATAGTTTTTACTTTAGCTAGCTCAAATGTTTTAAGTCTATCATTTTCATTACTTACCAGGTTATTTTTTTCTTTTACAATAATAGTAGTAATTTTCTTTGTTATTTTAGTTACTAGTGCTTTGTCAAAAAAAGCAAAAAATTGTTTAAGTAAAGCAGCAGGATTCGATCCTGGTATGTCTATTAGGGGGGGTAAGCAAATAATGAACGCCTCTGTACCCTCAGGATTCATGATCATGTATAAACGAGGCAACTGCTGGACAAATGCCTCGCCTCTTATGAGCGCCTCGGAGTCCTCGCCAGCTTGGCGCGACCAGCACCTGCGTTAGCATGTGGGTTGAGGACTGCAGTACCACATGCAGGGTATGTTATGGCTCTTACCACTGCTGCTCGATATCGAGGGTACAATATCCCTCCGTTGTAATGCAGTTGCTGGTCCACCAGGGCTCGTCCCCCAGCGTCGAGCGGCAACAGACGCCCGCAGTAGTAGCGGGAGCCCAGGTAAGTGCAAATTGCATTGCTGAAATATTTATTTATTTTATTATTAATTAACTAGTGACCCGCCCGGCTTCGCACGGTTGTATTATACGTATAAACCTTTCTCTTGAATCACTCTAACTATTTAAAAAAACAGCATCAAAATCCGTTGCGTAGTTTTAAAGATTTAAGCATTCAAAGGGACATAAGGATATAGGGACATAGGGACAGCAAAAGCGACTTTGTTTTATACTATGTAGTGATTATTTCTATTTTTATTTATAAATTTTATTAATTATTAGGTACAATGTAACGCCCGAGGTTTTCATTTGGCATGTTCAAGCGGCCCAAAGTTAAGCATTTATTAAATTGTTTCAAATAAAGGTAATGGTAGAGTGAGATCAAAAACGATGTTTTCAGTAAACTTAACCTCTAATCATATCATCTTTTTTTGAAAAATATGTTCAGAATCATGGTCTGATTGCTACTCTTCATTTTACGATAAGTCTTTTTACACCCTGTACTATTGGGTGTTGTTAAAATTAGTGACAATACCGAGGGCAGGGAGATTGATCACCTACTGCTACAGATTGATATTCAGTAAACAAGCAAAGCCAATATTACACCTACCATTAATGTTTTTCAGATATTTTTACTAAAAAACTTTCTAGTTTAGAACAGGATGACACATCAATCAATTATCATCAAAGAGCTGGGTCGCGATATTGGAGATTTAATTTTTTAAGTATGTGTTATGTTATAAGGTAACCAACATTAGGTACCTACTTACACATAATAAAACATAAACATAAATAAATAATAATGCTGGACAATCCACACATCACTTCACCTCTAGCCCCAAGCTGAGCAGAGCTTGTGTCATGTGGTTACCAGATAAAAAACGATTGTAAAGTTCCGTTTCCGTAGTAGGTATAGAATGAGTACTTCTATCTAAGTTTGTTGTATTCTATGGAATCCTATGAAAGCCTACACACACCGCAAGCGGTGGCAGCGCGGTGCCATAGGAAAAACCGCCACGCCTTCGCCTCCGCTCCGCCTCCGGCTTCAGTGTGTGGAGAGTTCAGGCATGTACAAATTGCACAATATGTTCTAACGATCCACAAACAACGGTTAAAAATAAAAGAGTGAAAGGGTTACATTAAACATTAAAAATAACTAAGTATCTATTACAATTATTTTATAAAATAATCGAGGATTTATGGTATTATGTGCGTTTAACACCGGGTTCGAAATTTTCAACGTACTCGTACTCGGAAAGTAGGTCTGAAGTTGCCTAAAGTTGCCTGAAGATATGGGTTGAAAGTGATACTTTTCCGCCCTAGGGAGAACCGTTTTCAACTGACATCTATTACGTTACTATTGAACCATGATATATAAGGCAGAATCAGAAAAATAAATGCTGAAGCTAAAAAAATAAAAAAAATCGGGAATTGCCGCTAGCAATTCACTGAAGTCAAAAAATACGAAAGACAAGGTAGTAGGTAGGTATGGCTTTATGGCTTTCGCCGGTCCTAGATGGACTAATTAATATGGGTATTTAAAAAAAAATGCGGCCATTGATTTGTCCCATGTTTTTATTTATATTTCCTTGTATTCGTAATGAAAAGCACAGTGTTTACCTCGTGTGAAAGTAACTTATGTAGTCCCAAGTCCCTATGTACTACTATTACACGAATTCACTTACCTGTCCCGAAGAATAAGCTTTTGATCTTGTAAAATCGGCAACGTCTGAAGTGGGTTTTTCTGAAAAACAAGATAGGTAGTATTTAACTGTTGAGCCTAAGTATACCTACCAAACTATTAACCTTTAGAACCAACATTTTTTTGCGATGTTTGAGTGATTACTCCTTTGTACATCCAACAAAGAGATCACAGAATATCCAATCAATCATTTTAAATTGGAATAGATAGAACAACAAAAAAATTGTTTATATTAGGTACCTACCCCGACTCACATCTATCTAGTTTTGGGCGGAAATGTTAAATGATATTATTGCCTGCTTGCTGAAGTATTCATAGATACTTCATTTATGTCACAGAGGTGAATGTGCACTAATACCTCAAACATTTGTGCTTTTCTATGCTCTCCTCGGTCCATGTTAATGTCGATCTCGTTAACGCTGAGCCCCATGGCGTCCAGAGCCATCATCACAGCGCGGCACGCAGGACTTCGGTCAGTTTTCCATAATGTCACATTCCTGAAATTAATATAGCAACTACAGCGAAATAAACAAAAACTACAGGTACCCTCAGGAACAGATCAGAGATCACCCATTTCCATTAAAAATTGTAGATATAGTCTGGCAGGTACCTACTGTAAAATTCTCCCGCCTGACGCCAAAAAGCAACAAAGGTCTGTCAAATTAAGTGCCATGGATTATTACGGAGCTGTGCATTTTCGTAAATAAAAATTAAAAAAGAAACGAAGGATATCAAGAAAAAACCGGAATTAGAAATGGCCGCGCCGTGCGCCGCCGCCGCCTGTAAGGATAGCTGACAGACAATGACAATTTGACAGAATGGATGAGGAGATTTTTGGTTGTTTCCATTTCCCCCCTTTCTCAAGGTAGGCAGTACTTTGTTATCCTATATTGTAAATAGGTAGGTACGTGGCGAACAACACATCTCGGTAAACGTTAAGTTCCTACAAAGGTGGCATTTCTACAGGATAGGTTATATAGGAAATATACCTACAAGCTTCTACAAAATTGGTAGATGATCATAATGTTCTAGATCTAAATATGTAAATAAAATCAAATAAAAACTAACACTAATGTCTTATTAGCTGCTTTGCTCCCAGTTGCACCCATTTTACATGCGTTTAGGAGGTACCTACATATAACCAAGATTTTGCGATCGAAACTTTGATACAAACATCGTTTTTGTCGGATTGAGTTAAGTAACTAGTATCTAATAATTTTGAGTTTTCACGACATGATCGTATGTTTTTGTGTTTTCAACTCATCGAAAATGAATTTTTTTTAACTTTGTAACAAACGCCAAAACGCAGTGTTTTATTTTTAACTTTGCTGAATTTCTGTCTTTGACAGACGGGTGTCAATTTTTCTTTCTGAGATGCAGTAAAGAAGTTTTGCGAGAAGAGGTTTGACTCGGCTTTTCTCAAGAAAGTTTTATCTAAGGTCCCTTCCCTAGTCCCTCCCTACCTATCAACCTCATCCCAGCATCCAAAGATTGTTATAAACGTGGTTCAACAGGACGTAGGAACAACACACGGACAGAGCGCGACAAAATACGTTTCTTTACTCAGAGCAAAATGATATAAAAAAGTTACTCCATGGCAAAAAGCTACTGCGTGAGTGTTGTCAATGTCATCACTCCAGCGAGTTCCAGCACAATATATTAGATAAGGTACAAGGAACATAATACTCTCTACCCTAGGGTAGTTAGTTGGACCTTAAACCAATACTTTTACGATTTAGCGGAATCCAAGTTGTTGAATTTTTTATCTCAACTTCTATAAATTGAATAATATTTTTGGTTGTATACGTAGGTAGATATGTGGTGCATCAGCTAGTTATTTCAACTGTTACTTTACGAAGGCTAAGGTCGTCAAGTCGGTGACTCCTTACTTACCCAAAACGAAATCCTAGACATATTTTAATTAATTTAATTGGTGGGTTGGGTATTGGGTATCTTATTCTATAAATAAAATAATTAAATAGGTACGTAAGTAAGGTATCTGCCTAATCTGCGACCTGCATCTAATACGTTAGGTACACTTTTGTGTGCGGGACTGCAGAGTACCTACCTAAGCTAAGCATACAAAAAATATTCATGATATTTAAAACTTGGTAGGTATCGTATCGCATTTCAGTATCAGGCACGAGTCAGCCTGCTCAAGACGTGGACACGTTATTTATTTTGCCATTCAATTCAATTCAATTATCTTTATTAATCATATTTATAACATTACAGATTACAATAATCAGCCATGATTGTGTTTCGAAACTTGGTCTATTTATTTAGGCCCGTTTTTCAAAACCGGTAAGTAAGTACCTTATTAATGTAGATACCTAGGTAAATGTCTAAGAAAATTCCAAGAAAATTCATAAAATGTTTTCAACTTTCTACCCACTCACTATTTCAGTAGGTAAATATTCTAAATTTCTTACAATAAACATACAAGAACATTAAATTTATGATTTACAATTTTAAAATAAATAAGTACCTAAGTACTTTTAATATATTTTATAATATTAACTTTCAGATATATCGAAAATCACAAACTTGGACAAAACAAAATACGCGAGACCTTGTATGGAGATTTAGCTTCGCCCCCCGTGAGATTTGTGCTGATGACCGCGAGTCTACTTGAAACTAAATTACAATTTCAAATGATCGATCTCTTTAAGTCAGAAAATAAAACAGAGAGTTTCAAGCGGGTAAGTTTAAATTACATGGTGTGTTCAAAAATATATTATTTAGGTAAACTTAACATGAGATATTTATAATAACACTATGTGTGTACTGTGTAGGTAGTTACCAAAAGTAGTAAATTAGTTTTTGAATTCCCTTTGCCTTATATGCAATGGTTGTTTGTTTCGTGGTGGCGCGAGATTCAACTGTTTTAAATTATTTTTTTTCTAAAAAAAATAATACTAACGGATAAAAGTCATACAGTAGGTAGTAGGTATAATGTATATTTACTGATAATCATAAGTAACACGAAACGAACAAACTCAAGTGGTTGGTTCCCTCTACAAGGTGTCAAAAGAAATAAGAGCACTAAGCTGATCTCTCGGCCTTCTCTGGACTCCTGACTTGGGGGGATTACCTTATTGTCTCATTATAATACTTTTGGAATAGCATTTACACAAACAGCGGTAGGTGCCTACATGGATATTACGAACTTGTTTCAGTTGAACCCTCACCAGAAAGTTCCAGTGCTAGTTGTTGGTAATGAATGTATATGCGACAGTCATGCGATAGCAATGTATCTTTGCCTTAAAACTAAACATCAGAGTTTATATCCAGAAGATGATCTCAATAAAGCTCAAGTTGATGAAATGCTTTTTTACAACGCAACCACGCTGTTTCCTGTTGACTCAGCTATATACGTAAGTTTGATCTGGTTGGTTTTAAAATTCTAATATCTAATGATAGGTAGGTACTTTGAACTACCTACTCAATACAATACAAAACAAGAAGAGGCCAAAGGTGTAAAGCTTGTATTGGAAAGGAGACCAGATACTTATATCAACTGAGCCTGGCTCCGCCTACGACTCAAGAAGACCTAGGTGCCTGCGTAGATTTTGATTTTAATTTAAGTATATTTAATTTCAGACTGATTTCTTTGCGGGCAAGTGGCCTGCTAGTAAGACGCATTTGGCCAACTGGTACAAACAGTTAGACTTCTTAGAACAAAGGCTCAGAAAATTTCAGTGGTTATCAGGTGATCAGGTAATCTTAGACCAAATGTTAATGTTAAGGAAAAAGCCTTTATTTCCAAATGCTGCATACAGAGCGCTATAGCATTTGAGGAGACCTATCTGTCCAGTCCAGCTGTGCGGTTACGCTAAAACCACCCATCCAAAATTGACATACGAAAGCCATTTTAATGGAAAAGACGCGCGCGATGGCAATTGAAATGGCAGAAGAATGTCAATTTGAATGGGTGGTTTTTGTGGAATCGCACAGATGGTGTGGACTAGTAAAGACTGATAATGCTAATGGTGACCAGACTTTTTAATAATTAAATACGTAGACATAAAGTATAAATTTAATTCAGGGAAAACAAATATTGCTTTTACTGGTGGTGTTCTGTAAATCAGTGTTTTATGCCTCTTAAATGCGACCTACTGCTTAATGGAATCAATGTTGTATTGCAGATGACCCTCAGTGATCTATGCTGCGCGATGACAGTGAGTTCACTGGCAATCCTGGTACCAGTTCCAAAAAAATACGAAAATGTCCATAACTGGATGCAAAAATTGGGGCAGTTGCCCTCTTTTGAAATAAATCGGCAGGGGTTGTCTCGCCTGAGCTTTTATGTGGACGGCATGAACAGGAAAAATAACAAAATTATTCATAAAAAGTAAAAACTAAGTAGGAGTTCACTTCTACCTACAATAATCATAAGCACAATGCGTGTTAATATTGCATTATTTTCATAATGTTTTTAACAAAATAAAGTTGTACTTCTACTTCTCATCTATCAACTTAATATTTTATTAAAATCACGTAAAATAGCACTAGGTACAAGCACGTCGAAGTTAGTCGTCATAATCCTGTATTAAACGAAGATCGGTACTATGCTAGTCCTTCAAGCCGCATCTGTCTTACAAATAGCACTAGGTACAAGCACGTCGAAGTTAGTCGTCATAATCCTGTATTAAACGAAGATAGGTACTATGCTAGTCCTTCAAGCCGCATCTGTCTTACAATAATATGAAAATAATGAATACCTCTTGTGACGGATGGATTTTATTGATTGATTTATTTATTTATTTATTTTGATAACCCAACAAAAGAATCACAATACAAAAAACAAACATTAAAACAAATTGGACTAAAAAACTATGTGTTCCCTTACATAAAGGGCTTCCAGCATGCACAAGCTTAAGGCAACTAACTAAGTTAAAACAATTATCTTAATAAATTTAACTCTAAAAATACAGTGAAAAATGTATGATACTTTATAAGTGGCAAAAACAAAATAGGAAGTTTGTAAACTGCTGAAGATACACAGTAATTAATTAATTACTTAGATAAACAGTGAATATATGAAATATATGATGGATTATAATTTATACCTTATCTCTGTACCAAGAGGGTGCATGGAAGCAGCAGACCCAACCTGATGAGCTAAAGGTTATTTAGAAGTTCTCTATTGATTACCTATCTTGCTTTCTGGGATTTGCGATTGTAGGTTTGGCACCGCAAACAAAACCGTGGCCGCTGCCGCTAGGTTGGCCAGGGTCTAAGCGTAGCTTTAGATTCTCGTTAGACTGTTTTGACGAGTGCCTGTAATCTTTGGGTTTGATCTTGCTTGACTTGCTAATTACTAGATTCTACATAGTAGTTAGGTACTACCTACCTTTGATTATATAAAGTTTATAATCAAAGCTACCTACATTTTAATCGCAAAATAACCATATAAAAACCTGGAACAACCATAGACAAGAAATGACGGATAGAGAGTGAGGCGTAAACTGTCAATCGTCTCGAGTCTATGGCCGCTTATTGATTGGTCGACGAGGACATGTAAAAAATGGCTGCCTTGCCTTATCCTTCTCAGGTAGAAATATTGGTGATTTCTGTAGAAATTACGGTTTATTTGAAGCTTCTGACAATTTAATATCGGACTTAAATCATCGTTCCTCTAGCTGGACCAGTGACGATTCGATCAAGACTTTTGTTCCTTGAATTATAAGTGTATCTAAGTTCGGTGTCCTATGAATGAATCTCTCGTCTGATCTAAAATATATTTTGTCGGTGGTATCGCGTACATTTATCTTCAGTGCAGTTATAATATTATTAGAAAGATCAATAATGGTATCGGTAGCCGTATTTCTGTTAGAATCGTTGATGTGACCTTGTAATTGGATGTATTTGTACGTGAGAGTTATATGTCGGGTGGTAGTGTTCTAATGTCACACCCATCGAGATACTATAAACTTTTGTAATTGGTGATAGCGACTGTAGAGTTCTGAAAATGTGGCTTGAACCGTTGCAGGTGGCAGGGGCCCACTCTGCCATATACGAAGCATATTATCACCAGGTGAGTTCTCATGTATCTGCAATACCATACCTGCATCACTACTATTTATCTGCTAGGGTGATCATAATCACTGAACCTCAAATTGGTAGTAAATAGTGACCTTCCTAGAGGGGCCCAGTTACTGGAAGTGAAAAGGTCATAGTGTCTGCATCACTCTGCAGTCCTACTCACAAATTGATCATGAGTGTTGGTGATCTTCCACCACAGATGTGGTTCGTCGTCAACCCACTTACATTCATAGTGATGACTTAACCACCTTAAAAATTATCCATGTTATTAGGGTTAAGGTTAGCAGTTGAAACCTAAACCTAGCAGTTTGAAAGATATATTAGATTTGTCTTCTAAATATGCTCCTTATTATCACCTATGGTGCATATTTTTACCTGACCAGTAACTTGATGTTATTTCAAGAACCTGCTTGTGCTGTTCTTTTTATTAAATTTTTTCCTATAGTAAAATTTGTTACTTAATTAAAAACTTCCTTGAATTCTATTTCTAAATCATATAAGTTGCTAACTCCTAAGCTTAGCTCACACAAATCAAAGATATTGATTGTGATATTGTTTATTACATTTCGGTTTCTTTTACACTTCCTCTACTTGTTGATCAAAATAAAATTGATGTGTAGGGATAATTAAGTAACATATTAAGTAATTCTTATTTGATTGATGATTTTTTTTTAGTCATTTAACTAGTATAAGAGCTGCAAGAAATAAAAATAATATGATAAAACTTATGGGACTAAGATCATATAGATAAATATGTCCTCTACTCAATATTGTGCTGAGAATAAACACTGGTGCTAACCAAAGCCGGTCTTTAATGATGTCCAATGGCAAGTCAATTCCATGGCCGTTGAGGGTGTTTATAAAAATAATATCACTACATAGTATAAAACAAAGTCACTTTCACTGTCCCTATATCCCTTTGTATGCTTAAACCTTTAAAACTACGCAACGGATTTTGATGCGGTTTTTTTAAAAGAGTGAGTCAAGAGGAAGGTTTATACTTATAATGAAAACGTGAGAAGCCGGGCGGGTCAAAATGTTGAATATAATATTCAAGTTTTTTGATAATTGGCAGGCAGCTTTCAAAAATAATGTCTTTAAGCTTTAAAGAAGATGGTAGCAGGTTAGTGGTCTAATCATGCATATTAAAAGAAAAACAGATAAATAAATAAAATATTACATTTGTTTTACAGAGTCAACTTTATAATAAGTTGTTAACTGGTTGTATGAATATTACAGGTGGATCCCAATGGGTCTGGCGCGGTGCAAGCCCTGGACGCTGCTCGGTTCCTCAAGAAGTCCCGCCTCAGCGACGTGGTGCTCAGCAAGATATGGGACCTCTCTGATCCCTCGGGCAAGGGCTACCTTGATAAAGTGAGTATTGATTGATATTGGTATCGACGACCGATGTGGCGCGGTGGGCGAACGTCCTCCTGCGACGCAGGAGGTTGCGGGTTCGATTCCCGCCTTGGAACAAATTTGTGTAAGATCTGCACAAATTTGTTCCGTTGGTCTGGGTGTTTTCTATGTATAATAAAAAATATCGATCTACGTAATGTATTGTATTAAGAATATCAGTCATCTGGTACCCATAACACAAGTTCTGCTTAGCTTGGGGCTAGATTTTGCTGTGTGGACTGTCCGGAATTATTTATTTATTATTTATTTATATTTGTATATTATTAACTGCACTATTTAACTATCTAATTCCTGCAGCCTGATAGATTACATCTTATTTCAATTCAAACTCATACCGATGCCTAACAGCCAAAAAGGGCTAAGCGACATTTTTTGCGAAATCGACTTATATATATGGTTGGATTCGGCTTTTTTTTCTGCGTCGTTTGGTCTAAGTTTCATAGCTCTACGAAATACTTTTTGGCGCTTAGGCAGTTTGTAAATTAAGGTCCTAAGCTTGATTTCTGTGTCGTAAACGACACACTTTTAAGTGTTTTTTGTATTTTGGTGGTTATATAAAAGTTGAATCTCGGAATTGACACTTAAGCTATTTTGGCATTTAGTAAAAAAATCTTGATCAGAGGTTAACCTGTTTAAGCTAGAAATATTTCTTTCTCAAATCCCGGTTAGGATATTTTGTTAGTTTCTTAAAATATACATAATAGTCGCTTAGTATGTTTATGCTACATTTCTGAGACTTTGTTTGTCGCTTAGCCTTATTTTCCCTGACACTGTTCAAATTATCCGAGGAACTTAGCATAAATTGTCCTAGTGACTCTCACCAAACATATTGTCGCTTATCCTGTTTGTACTTCCCGAAATTCAAACGGATGTGGTGGTTAGATAATAAGGTAAAGCTAAAATTTACACTTACGCTAATTTTATTTCACGTCATTTGTCAGTTACCTTATGCAGTATAAAACGAAAACATTAGTGCGCCGGCGGCGACCGCGGCACAAGCGCCACGCATGCAGGCGAGTCATTTTGGCGCGCAAAGTTTGGGCATAAAAATCCTACTAATATTATAAACGCGAAAGTTTGTAAGTATTGAGGCAGACCCCAAACCATAAGAATACAACACAACTAACTACAATTTAAAAGGTTTCTTTCCATGGTGAATATTACAGTCTAATAACTGCTTGTAATGTCAAGGATAATCTCTCCGAATCCGATATCGAAGGCGGAGATATTGAATGATTTTTTTTGATCTTCCAGTAAACTAAAAAATCTTACACATTTTAAACAATACACTTTTTTTAATTTTCAATATATAGGTAGTTTATTGTATTATATATTGACTACTTTTTGTGATGCCAATAATTTCTATCAGACTGTGTTTACGATTACTTTATCGCGTCGTGTACTTGTATTCCTAATAGTTTAGAGCGATAATGTTAAAAATATGTTATAAGTACGTAAGCACCAGTCTAATATTCAATTTTAGTAGGATAGGACTTTCATTGATCTTTAAAGATTTTTATATAAGGGACCATCCATAAATTACGTCACACCTCAAGTGGGAGGCAGGGGGTCGAGGAAGTGTAAGATTGTGTGACAGGGGGGTGCGAGGGATCCCAAATTTTGTGACGTCACATTTCCAAATCTATTTACAACATTGACGAAATACTCAAAATATTTGCAACTTATCAACAATCAAAACGAGAGCGAAATTATTGCTAGGCCAGTTATAAATAATTTAATGGAGTGGGTTCAAAGTCCATGGACTCAAAATGATTAAGTTTTATTTTATTTTATAAAGTAGGTAATAGTTTTTTGTTATGTTAATTTCTTGAAATGTTTGTTATACTTATGTTCATGTTTATTAAAATGAATATTAAACGAAATTTGGAACTGCTGTTTGAATTCAATAATTTCTAAATTATGAAAATATGTGACGTCACATAAGAAGGGGGACGTCGCACAAATGTAACCAGCTGTAACAAGGAGGGGGAGGGTCAAAAAATCACGAAATTCGTGTGACGTAATTTATGGATGGCCCCTAATCCTACGATAATATTATTAACTCGAAAGTTTGTAAGTATGGATGGATGGGTGGATGTTTGTGATTCTTTCACGCAAAAACTACTAAACGGATATGAATGATATTTGGCACAGAGATAGATTATAGTCTGGAATAACACATAGGCTATATTTTATCCCGGAGTTCCCACGGAAACGAAAATTACGCGGGTGAAACCGCGAGGTGCTGCTAGTAAGATATAAAAAATACTTAATAGTAGTGTTGTGGAAACTATAACTCAGAGAAAATGTTAGTTTGTGTAATTTTTACATTAAATAAAGACTGCTGATTAATTTAAACAAGTTTTCAGTATCTAAGATGAAGTTACGAGTTACTTTTCAGCTATCGGAAAGACACAGTGTTTCATCGTTTACAAAAAAGCCGAACATTTTTTTCAAAAATTGTTGCTTAGTACTATATTTGTCGTCCGTCTTTCGAATATCAATAACCAGTTATATCTATATGGCCCCCACTTAATGTTATAAAAACTCATTTATGCTGTTTTTCTTCGACTTAAATAATACGAGAAGAATATTTAAGACATTTAGGCTGGAAGTAAATGAACAAGAGTTTTTCATTTATGACGTTTTGGCTGTTTGTGAAATTAGGACCATTTAGGGGTAAGCGACAGTAAAGAGTGTTAACAGGATGATTTAACACTAATTAATAATGCCATTTTATAGAGTGACAATGAAAACCTAATTAGTTAAATTTTCAGGCTTTCGGAAGCTAAACCAGAATTTTTATGAATTTTTTTCGAAAATTTTCAACTTTAAACCTCTCTCCTGCACAATTTGGAAAATGTCGGTTAGCCTCTTTTGGCTGTTAAGCATCGATACTTATCTAGGTGTATTCAATATGTATTTTCTAACACTGTTCTGATTCAGTGTCATCTCACATGAATGTGTGCATTAATTATCTGCTGAGAGCCCAACAAGCCCAGCATCACCTTTAGTTCCAGTAGAAGAGTAGTAACTTTAATGATATACTAGCAACCCGCTCCGGCTTCGCACGGTTTTATTATGTGTATAAAACTTCCTCTTGAATCACTCTATTAAAAAAAAAACCGAATCAAAATCCGTTGCATAGTTTTAAAGATTTAAGCATACAAAGGGACATAGGGATAGAGAAAGCGACTTTGTTTTATACTATTTAGTAAGTGTCCCATTCACATGAACAGACAAAAGCTTCCCCTCTTCACTTTGGAGTATTTCATATTGGTCTAAAGCTAAAGATTGTAAAAAAAATACTAAATTACTTTGTTTCGAATACACTAATCTTATCAAAATTCTTTGTGATTCAAACACTTATGTCAATCAAAATGATATGTCCCATCTTATCATTTTCCTCTTAGTTATCTGAAAACTTATGTTATCTTTAATCCCAAATTGTACCAATGAGTGTACTTTTTATTTATTTATTTACTTCTTCATCATCAGCCTTGTACATGTCCACTGCTAATAAAAAATATTTTTTGTTTATTTCAGGCATAAAACCCAAATCACATTTGAGAATCAAACATACATTCAAAAACATATAAAATTAAAATGGTTTAAAATGCTAAATATGAGCCTCCCCAAATAGCACTATAAATAATGGTTCTGAGTTTATTTCATAATGACTATTAATTTCAAACATGCAAGTTAATATTATAATATTGACATCAAAATTTCCCACATCTCCAAATTAACCAGTAGAGGGGTAAGAGCCACCTATATCACCTACATCTTGTATTGTCCTATTATTTTATATTTTTCTTCTGACTTACAAAAATCATAAATAATCCAGTTCCATTGGAGCATATTGTAATTTATGACAAGTGCTTGGCTGTTGGCAAGGAATATGAATTATGTAACTGTCTAGGTTCAGTTTATTATAATAGGGCTGTGACAATGAACTTGTATATAGTATTCTAATTAGTATTGCTCTAAAGAGGCCACAATTAGAGCTTGTATCTACTTTAATTAAACGCAAACAAGTGCGCAGATCTTTGCCGTATTTACTCATATCATACTTAAGCCGCGTACAGACTGCTGTAACGTAACGTGCAATGTAGCATGAAAGGAGCATTTCATAAGTGTGGACGCAGCGCGCGCACGAACTGAGCACGTACGTGTTCGCATCTTTTCCGGCATGCGCGCGGCGAACATAGCTCAGTCTGCCGAGAACACGCAGATATAATTTATTATACAACTAGCTGCGCCCCGCAGCGTCGCCCGCGGGGAAATTTATTTATTTGTCAAATATCATATTTTTATACATAATATTTTGTTTTAATATTTTGTTTTATTTTTATACATACTATTCCCGACGAAGACAAATCCAAAAATACAAAAATCATAAAAATCGGTCCAGCCGTTCTCGAGTTATAAGTGTTGTAACAAACACGACTTTCTTTTACTTATTTATATAGATTATTACTGGCTACAATGATTGTCGATGCTTCAATGATAATCATCAATCATGTGAAAAAAAACGTAACATAAACGGTTCTGCTGTAGCTGTGTTTTCTTCCATTCTTCCAACGTTCGCGCGCGTTCGAGTAAACAACCCGTCCACACTGGCGCTCCGCGCACACTGCGCGCCCCTTTGTGTTCGGCGAAAAAACCGACAAATGGCGGATCGCGGCGCGCACGAGTTGAAATGCTCTGTTCGTGCGCGTAGTGTACTCGGTTCGTGCGCGCGAGGCGTCCACACTGTGTGATTTCTGTTACATTGCATGATACATTGCGACAGTGTGGACGGCAAATTCTTTCATTGCGTGAAACATTGCATGTTACGTTACAGCAGTCTGTACGCGGCTTTACATATTAAACTTTACTAGTTATTTTTATCTTTCTCCATACTCCAAAATACGCAAAGCACTAGCATAAAGCAAAACACCGGGTCCATGCGCGATGGCTACGAGTCACTCGATATATCTATGAGTATCTAGTAGTTTGATTGATTAGTTACGTTGCTATGTATTTCTGTGAATCTATCATGTGGTATTTACCTGTCGCATTTGTACACTCTGTTTTTATACTTGGCTTACAAATTCAAAAATCAATGAACTAAGTATATTTATTTTATGTTCTAAGTCACAACTGTATTGTTATCACTATGACCGACGACGAGTAAATAAGATTTTTTATTAAAATATTGACACAGCAGCGCCGGAGGAAGTGTTTAATTACGAATTCAATGATAAACTCGTTATCTTCTCGCATACGTATTGAAATGTGGGAGGCGGTGACAGTTTGCAATTCAACCCCTTTATTTAGCGTATTAGTAGTGTTTAAAACCAGTGTTTGTGGATAGTTTAGTAGGAATTAGTTTCATATCGGTATGTACTTTAGTTAACCTTATGTAGGTCATTCGGAGGCAATGCGCTTCTTGGTAAATACATTTACGTTTACTTGAAGTGTCCGACTAATACGAATGTTATTAACTGGCAGGGTGAAAAAAGGTAATAATAATCACATATTATTTACTGCCTTTGAACACTGAACTGATGTTGCTTCTGAATATTGATTTTTGCCTGTCAACAAGTTTGATTCTCAGCGACACATTGCACCAAGCCAGGTGTTGTGCATTACGTAAATATTCCTCCTGATATAAGTTTTATTATTAGAATCTCACTGACCCCTTCATTAGACTATTCTTGAAAGTTGAATGGAAAATGTCACTTTCGTTCACCCGTGTCCTCACAGCGACATTAGCCTGGCTATATCGAGTATCAGCTGATCCACTTCAGGTTGTAACGTGACTGTAAGTCAGTTTTACGACCTGTGTATCAGGTTGTAAAACTCGGGTGGCTCTTAACGGCTCTTGAGGTGTACCTACCTACAGCCGCAGTGTCGTCTGTCGTCGTAGTCAAACGAGAGCTGAGAGAGGAGAGTTGACAATAGCACATTTAAACCTCACCAAAAAAACCTCAACCTATTTATGACTTCGAGAATATATATCTCCTTTATTAACCGTACCAATTAAATATTTCATGCTAATAAATAAGTAAAAGTATGAGAACGTATTATTTTTTACTGTGTTACCCACTTTGCAAATAAAACTACTAGATTTGAGTTAGATAGACTGTTGATGTGTGTTTGCTGAAAGTTCATATCCGCTGCACAAACGTGATGCCGTGCAGCCCGGATATTAACCTTTAACGACCATGCACACTTTCCTTCATCCGCTAGCTCTAAATTCGCACTCGCTTATTGACTGTCTTTCTATCTACCAGCCACGTACCGGCAGTACCATGGTAACACCCTCTGTTGAGTGTAGGTCACTTCTTTATTACTCCACCCTTAGCGGTCATGTGCCAGCCAGAATCACAAGGTAACTAGATATCTTACGTCTATCGTACCTATCACACCATTGTGGAGTGGTATGTTATTGTACCGCCAGAAGCATTAGTATGGTTAGAGACACGTTATTACAGTAATAAAACACACAGTTAACATCTTTCTTTCCCGGCCGGGCTTGATCGATGTTTTAATCATACTAAAAGTATGAAACCGATATGTTTCCGACGACGCGTCGTCGCAGCAAAATACACCACTCCACAATAATTTTGTTCTAGCTTACAGTCCGACCAGAAAGAGTAGAAAATAAATGAGGGCGCCACTAATTATTACATGTTTTAAATGGTATCACCGTATACTACGGCAGAACGTATTGATACTTGATATTGTCAATAATGAGAATTTATGAATTATTTTGGGTTTATAGTCTTGTGCCATAAACAAAAACATTTTATAAGAGCACTGATGTCCAAACTAGTCCTATGACACTACCTACCTAGAAAGAAAGCAAGAATATTTTATATACTCAGAGGGGAAAAATAACAGTAAAAGACAATTTTGTCGAATAATAAATAATAATATACTAAATCATACATCAATCTAGTGATTCAAAGTCCAGATATTCAAAACCAGACATAGATTCTTCATCAGAATCTTGTAGTAGAATACAATTAGAAGTCCCTGACATATCATCATTTTCATCTTCGCTCTCCGATTCCTCGCTTGAGCTTTTGCTTTCAGATTTTCCTGTAACAAAACAAAAGTATCAAAATTATGTGATTGCACTACAAAATACTATTCAATGAGAGAAAGATAAACAATGATTAATTATTATGAATTACATGGATTTTGGATGGATTTACAAGATTATTTTAGTAAATTATAACAGTTTACTTCCAGTGCTATTATTTTTAACCAGCTACTTACCGGTCAAATCTGCTGTTCGTTTATAAAAGTCTTCTAAATCAGTCAGCAGCTTCCCGGCTTGATACTCGGTCAAACATCTTTTAAACACTTTGTAAATAATGTCACAAGCCCCACTGCGTATAGTTTTATTAATTTTACTAATATTTTGCGATTAATTGCTTTCATGGAAGTAACAACTAACAGAACAAACAAACAATAACAAAGAACTCGACTCGACCGAAAATGACATTGTTTGCAGTGTTGCCGCTAGCGGAAAATTATTCTGGTTAGTCCAACAAATAAAACCAGCTATCTCTCAAAAAATTTTTTTGCATCTGTTTTTTAAATTTTGTATAAATACATAGTCTTTTGCTATGAAAATAAATCTACATACATAAATACCTACCTATTATATTTTTATGTTTTATGATTGGTTATCATTTTTTATCATTCGTTGAAAATTGTACATTATTATCTCAACAAAACGTTTTAAATGCTTCAATTTTGTAACTAAAAGTTTAATTTTTAAATTTATCTAAACGTATCTTAGCTAAATAGTGCATATAATTTTGCAAAGAAAAGCTAAGTCAGGCGACAAATCCACTATGGCGGCCACACTGGCCTTTCATAAAGAGTTGCCAGGGTACACTAAATTTTAGTTCCTCGATAATTAATTTCTACTCTTTCTGGTCGGACTGTAACTCCCTACTGCCCTTACAGTGGCCGGCCATCTAGCAGGTTAATTCTATAACGTGGTAATCAACTTAAAAATGTTTGACCCGTTTCCGCAACTCCCTTAGCGTAACGTTTCGACTCTCGGTTAGTTGGTAACTCTAGCTTAATCGTCTAATTATCGATTTGACCTGGAGTTACCGTGACCACTAATCCAAACAAACGCAATCGGGCTTTGCTTTTCTGCTTGTCATGTGTGCACCTGTGAAGTTGAGGAAATATGAATGTTCAAAAAGTCATCAATAACATTTCGAAATTGTCCTATCTATCGATGTCAGTATAGACACAAAATAGCAGCAGTACATAACATATGTATTTTAGTACTAGGAAAAGACTACTTCTACGCTTATTTATTAGGTATTAGTTAGACAGAGTAGTTAGGTATTAGTTCAGTTAGAGTTTTGCTGCTTGCACTAAGTTCCGACACTCTTCTGGTTGGTAGGCTGCTGGTAAACACGATTGGTCCCCGAAAATACCTTCGAGTGGAACATCGAAAAGCATTCAAAATGTGGTAACAATGTGCGTTCGCGAGTCAACGCAAAGTATAGGATGGTTGAAAATTTTTACGCATAAAGTTACGGCCATAAAGTTACCTTGAAGAACATACAGGCTATATCTTGAAACCAGAAATATGCACGCGAAAGCACAAGCTAGTAAGCCTACGTTACGTGTATATAAAAGGTCTGTTTGTTTCAGGCGGGCCTGTTCGTAGCCCTGAAGCTGGTGGCGCTGGCGCAAGCCGGGAAAGACATCAACATGAGCAACATACACTCCGAAGCTCCGCCGCCCAAAGTCGTGAGTGTTGACTTCATCTTCATCGCTGTCTTGTGCTGGGTATAGCATAGCCCACCTCTGATTGCTATTATCCTATCGGCCTTTGACGCACTGCGGTCTTGACAATATTTCCGATATTGCTAACTCATCCAGTGCTGTGTTTATTCTCCTCTCTTGAGTGTGTCAATAGTGCTATCCTGGATGTATGCGATACGCCAGTCCACTTGAGGCATATACTAGTAATATTATAAACGCGAAAGTTTGTAAGTATGGATTGATAGATGGATGGACGTTTGTTACTCTTTCACGCAAAAACTACCGAATGGATCTGGATGAAATTTTGCACAGAGTTAGATTATAGTCTGAAATAACACATAGGCTATATTTTATCCCGGAATTCCCACGGGAACGGGAATTATACAGGGGCTGCTAGTCAGTCTGTAATGTATGTGCCCGTACTGATGGTATAATGATCGTAAAAGTATATTCTGCTCAGCACCTTTCGCATATAATAAACTGCCAGAGTCTATACGGGAGTTATCTTGTACATTGTTTCGGAGGAAAGTGACTTAATTATTGACAAAAAAACGCTATTACTCTTTTAATGAATATATAACCGATAAAATGTAGCTTAATATTATTGACTTCTCTTTGTTTTTTTTTGTATGAATGAATGTATTATTATTATTATTTCTTCAATTGTTTAGAATTATATTAGTTATGTAAACTTAAATACATTGCTCGCCCAATACGGCAGAATACATTGAGACATTCCAGTACATTATAACAACTTTTATAACATGTATAACATGCAATAAATGAATTTGAATTGCAGGGCGAGATGCCCAAGGTCCCGCCGAGCGGGGGGCCGGGGCGGCCGGCGGCGCCGTCGCCCGCGCCCTACGCCGCGCCGCCCGGCGACTGGACCATGAAGCCGGCCGAGCGAGACAAGTACAGCCAGCTCTTCGACTCGCTGCAGCCCAACAACGGACTCATCGCGGGCAACAAGGTGACTGCACCCATCATCAGCCTATATCAGTCCCCTGCTGGACATAGGCCTCCCCTAATGAGCGCCATAGCGCCCTGTCTTCAGCTTGCCGCATCCAGCATCAGACAGCAGTCTAGAGCAGATCGTCATCCCACCTGGCCGGAGGGCGTCCTACACTACGTTTGCCGAGTCGCGGTCTCCACTCAAGAACACGTTACCCCAACGGTTGTCGGTTCTTCGCGCGATATGGCCGGTCCACTGCCACTTCAACTTGCTAATTCTTTGAGCTATGTCGATAACTTTGGTTCTATGTCGGATGTATTCATTACGAATCCTATCCTTCAGAGAAACTCCTCACATAGCTCTTTCCATAGCTCGCTGAGCGACTTTGAACTGGTGGACCAGCCCTACCGTGAGTGTCCACGTCTCAGCTCCGTAGGTCATTACGGGTAGGCCTGCACTCACCTCGAGGTTATATCCTAGTGAGCTCCCCAAATGTCGGATATTAGAGCCGCAGCCGCACGGTACGGGTACGGGTATAGTTCGGGTAATGTTTTGTGCGTGCAGTGAGACTGCCACAGCATGTCGAGCGAATAAAGCCACACTGGGATACTATATCTTTATTCACCTAAACAGAGCGGGTGTGCGCCGCACGAGAATAATCTTTTCATGAGCACTTAGAAAAGACCATTTACACTCAAACCAATTAATGTAAGTATTGAATAAACAGAGCTCGCAAAATGGTAAAAAATATTGCTACGTCGTCGCACCATACCGAGTATTGACTTGTAGTCTTATACTGATCCATTTTATATTTTCGTTACATTCTGGATTCTTGCAAACGACCAATAGGCGGCGAAAATAGTTTCCGAAATTAAGTTTCCCATTCATAACGTTTTAGGAGTAACCAAATAAGTAGTCATACTCCTATAAAGACAGCTCCTTTTGTCCTTGTTTCCAGGTAAAAGGAGTCCTGATGGAGTCCAAGCTGCCGCTAGACACGCTCGGCAAGATCTGGGACCTCGCCGACCAAGACAAGGACGGCATGCTGGACCGGCACGAGTTCATGGTGGTCAGTACTCAATACATTGTTCACTGTGAACAGGAAAAGGGAGTTGCTATAACTCGAAACAAGGCAGAGCAGGCCCGTTGGTTAAAAGTAAAAGTATATTTATTGCAATTACATGTAAAGAGATAGATTAATTATTAAATAAGATAGATAAGTTATTAATAGAAAAAAAGTAAAGAAAGAAATAAAACGGTGTGTTGGTTTAAGTTCGAAACACACTGAAGCCGGAGGCGGAGCGGAGGCGAAGGCGTGGCGGTTTTTCCTATGGCACCGCGCCGTCACCGCCTGCGGTGTGTGTGTAGGCTTTCATATGATTCAACAGAATACAACTCGCACGCCTTCGCCTCCGCTCCGCCTCGGCCTTCTGTGTGTTTCGTACTTAAATCTATATCAGGAATCTTGTATCCCCCAGGCCATGCACCTGGTGTACAAAGCGCTGGAGAAGCACGCGGTCCCGACGACGCTGCCCCCCGAGCTGCGCGGCAAGCCGGCGCGGCCCCCCTCGCGCCCCCCCTCGCGACCCCCCTCCCGGCCCCCCTCGCCGCACCGCCCGCCGCGCCCCGCGCCCCCGCCGCAATCCAACGCCTCCCTGCTAGAGGGACTACTCGATCTCTCCAGTGTAAGTACATTTATAGTGATACTAGCGACCGGCCCCGGCTTCGCACGGTTTTATTATACGTATAAACCTTCCTCTTGAATCACTCTATCTATTAAAAAAAACGGCATCAAAATCCGTTGCGTAGTTTTAGATTAAAGCGTTCAAAGGGACATAGGGAAATAGGGACACAGAAAGCGACTTTGTTTTATACTATGTAGTGATAAGTAATTTTGTCTCCCTCAGCCGCCGCACGCTAGCGCGGCGCCCGTGATGCCGTGCTCGTCCCCCCTGCCCCCCGCTCCCTCCCCCCAGCCCCCCTCCGGGTGGGTGGTGAGCGGGGCGGAGGCGGCGCAGGCGGCGGCGCAGTTCGCGGCCGCGGACCTGGACCGCGACGGCTTCGTCTCCGGACACGAGATCAAACACACCTTCCTCGAGACGGGACTGCCTCAGCAGACGCTGGCGCATATATGGTGAGCTCAACACACTCGCTACTCCTTTTGTCTTATAGATATTATAGTCTGGAATAACACATAGGCTATATTTTATCCCGGAATTCCCACAGGAACGGAAATTACCGCGGGTGAATCCACGACTCGCTGCTTGTAAATAATAAATAATGTTGGACAATCCACACAGCACCGTCTATTCTGAAAGTAGGCTACTTGAAGCTTGTCTTATGGGTACTGGTAATACAGTGCATTACATAGATAGAATTTTTTTTTAGTATACATAGAAAACACCCAGAAGCCTTAGTAAAACAACAACGCTGGAACACCCGTCCGATTAGTTTATAGGAGTGTTGACATAGTATGTTTGATAATGTGAGTATTGTATCGTCCCACAGGGCTCTGTGCGACACGGAGAGCGCGGGCAAACTGTCCCGCAACCAGTTCGCACTCGCCATGTGGCTCATAAAGCGAGCGCTGCAGGGCGTCGCGCCGCCGCCCGCGCTCGCGCACAACATGCTGCCTCCGCCCGACGCACAGGTACCCCTCCCACTCGCACCTCACCACCTCTCGCTCACACTCACACCGAGGCACAGGTCTCACTCTCCTATTACTTATCGCTCGCCATGTGGCTCATAAAGCGAGCGCTGCAGGGCGTCGCGCCGCCGCCCGCGCTCGCGCACAACATGCTGCCTCCGCCCGACGCACAGGTACCCCTCCCACTCGCACCTCACCACCTCTCGCTCACACTCACACCGAGGCACAGGTCTCACTCTCCTATTACTTATCGCTCGCCATGTGGCTCATAAAGCGAGCGCTGCAGGGCGTCGCGCCGCCGCCCGCGCTCGCGCACAACATGCTGCCTCCGCCCGACGCACAGGTACCCCTCCCACTCGCACCTCACCACCTCTCGCTCACACTCACACCGAGGCACAGGTCTCACTCTCCTATTACTTATCGCTCGCCATGTGGCTCATAAAGCGAGCGCTGCAGGGCGTCGCGCCGCCGCCCGCGCTCGCGCACAACATGCTGCCTCCGCCCGACGCACAGGTACCCCTCCCACTCGCACCTCACCACCTCTCGCTCACACTCACACCGAGGCACAGGTCTCACTCTCCTATTACTTATCGCTCGCCATGTGGCTCATAAAGCGAGCGCTGCAGGGCGTCGCGCCGCCGCCCGCGCTCGCGCACAACATGCTGCCTCCGCCCGACGCACAGGTACCCCTCCCACTCGCACCTCACCACCTCTCGCTCACACTCACACCGAGGCACAGGTCTCACTCTCCTATTACTTATCGCTCGCCATGTGGCTCATAAAGCGAGCGCTGCAGGGCGTCGCGCCGCCGCCCGCGCTCGCGCACAACATGCTGCCTCCGCCCGACGCACAGGTACCCCTCCCACTCGCACCTCACCACCTCTCGCTCACACTCACACCGAGGCACAGGTCTCACTCTCCTATTACTTATCGCTCGCCATGTGGCTCATAAAGCGAGCGCTGCAGGGCGTCGCGCCGCCGCCCGCGCTCGCGCACAACATGCTGCCTCCGCCCGACGCACAGGTACCCCTCCCACTCGCACCTCACCACCTCTCGCTCACACTCACACCGAGGCACAGGTCTCACTCTCCTATTACTTATCGCTCGCCATGTGGCTCATAAAGCGAGCGCTGCAGGGCGTCGCGCCGCCGCCCGCGCTCGCGCACAACATGCTGCCTCCGCCCGACGCACAGGTACCCCTCCCACTCGCACCTCACCACCTCTCGCTCACACTCACACCGAGGCACAGGTCTCACTCTCCTATTACTTATCGCTCGCCATGTGGCTCATAAAGCGAGCGCTGCAGGGCGTCGCGCCGCCGCCCGCGCTCGCGCACAACATGCTGCCTCCGCCCGACGCACAGGTACCCCTCCCACTCGCACCTCACCACCTCTCGCTCACACTCACACCGAGGCACAGGTCTCACTCTCCTATTACTTATCGCTCGCCATGTGGCTCATAAAGCGAGCGCTGCAGGGCGTCGCGCCGCCGCCCGCGCTCGCGCACAACATGCTGCCTCCGCCCGACGCACAGGTACCCCTCCCACTCGCACCTCACCACCTCTCGCTCACACTCACACCGAGGCACAGGTCTCACTCTCCTATTACTTATCGCTCGCCATGTGGCTCATAAAGCGAGCGCTGCAGGGCGTCGCGCCGCCGCCCGCGCTCGCGCACAACATGCTGCCTCCGCCCGACGCACAGGTACCCCTCCCACTCGCACCTCACCACCTCTCGCTCACACTCACACCGAGGCACAGGTCTCACTCTCCTATTACTTATCGCTCGCCATGTGGCTCATAAAGCGAGCGCTGCAGGGCGTCGCGCCGCCGCCCGCGCTCGCGCACAACATGCTGCCTCCGCCCGACGCACAGGTACCCCTCCCACTCGCACCTCACCACCTCTCGCTCACACTCACACCGAGGCACAGGTCTCACTCTCCTATTACTTATCGCTCGCCATGTGGCTCATAAAGCGAGCGCTGCAGGGCGTCGCGCCGCCGCCCGCGCTCGCGCACAACATGCTGCCTCCGCCCGACGCACAGGTACCCCTCCCACTCGCACCTCACCACCTCTCGCTCACACTCACACCGAGGCACAGGTCTCACTCTCCTATTACTTATCGCTCGCCATGTGGCTCATAAAGCGAGCGCTGCAGGGCGTCGCGCCGCCGCCCGCGCTCGCGCACAACATGCTGCCTCCGCCCGACGCACAGGTACCCCTCCCACTCGCACCTCACCACCTCTCGCTCACACTCACACCGAGGCACAGGTCTCACTCTCCTATTACTTATCGCTCGCCATGTGGCTCATAAAGCGAGCGCTGCAGGGCGTCGCGCCGCCGCCCGCGCTCGCGCACAACATGCTGCCTCCGCCCGACGCACAGGTACCCCTCCCACTCGCACCTCACCACCTCTCGCTCACACTCACACCGAGGCACAGGTCTCACTCTCCTATTACTTATCGCTCGCCATGTGGCTCATAAAGCGAGCGCTGCAGGGCGTCGCGCCGCCGCCCGCGCTCGCGCACAACATGCTGCCTCCGCCCGACGCACAGGTACCCCTCCCACTCGCACCTCACCACCTCTCGCTCACACTCACACCGAGGCACAGGTCTCACTCTCCTATTACTTATCGCTCGCCATGTGGCTCATAAAGCGAGCGCTGCAGGGCGTCGCGCCGCCGCCCGCGCTCGCGCACAACATGCTGCCTCCGCCCGACGCACAGGTACCCCTCCCACTCGCACCTCACCACCTCTCGCTCACACTCACACCGAGGCACAGGTCTCACTCTCCTATTACTTATCGCTCGCCATGTGGCTCATAAAGCGAGCGCTGCAGGGCGTCGCGCCGCCGCCCGCGCTCGCGCACAACATGCTGCCTCCGCCCGACGCACAGGTACCCCTCCCACTCGCACCTCACCACCTCTCGCTCACACTCACACCGAGGCACAGGTCTCACTCTCCTATTACTTATCGCTCGCCATGTGGCTCATAAAGCGAGCGCTGCAGGGCGTCGCGCCGCCGCCCGCGCTCGCGCACAACATGCTGCCTCCGCCCGACGCACAGGTACCCCTCCCACTCGCACCTCACCACCTCTCGCTCACACTCACACCGAGGCACAGGTCTCACTCTCCTATTACTTATCGCTCGCCATGTGGCTCATAAAGCGAGCGCTGCAGGGCGTCGCGCCGCCGCCCGCGCTCGCGCACAACATGCTGCCTCCGCCCGACGCACAGGTACCCCTCCCACTCGCACCTCACCACCTCTCGCTCACACTCACACCGAGGCACAGGTCTCACTCTCCTATTACTTATCGCTCGCCATGTGGCTCATAAAGCGAGCGCTGCAGGGCGTCGCGCCGCCGCCCGCGCTCGCGCACAACATGCTGCCTCCGCCCGACGCACAGGTACCCCTCCCACTCGCACCTCACCACCTCTCGCTCACACTCACACCGAGGCACAGGTCTCACTCTCCTATTACTTATCGCTCGCCATGTGGCTCATAAAGCGAGCGCTGCAGGGCGTCGCGCCGCCGCCCGCGCTCGCGCACAACATGCTGCCTCCGCCCGACGCACAGGTACCCCTCCCACTCGCACCTCACCACCTCTCGCTCACACTCACACCGAGGCACAGGTCTCACTCTCCTATTACTTATCGCTCGCCATGTGGCTCATAAAGCGAGCGCTGCAGGGCGTCGCGCCGCCGCCCGCGCTCGCGCACAACATGCTGCCTCCGCCCGACGCACAGGTACCCCTCCCACTCGCACCTCACCACCTCTCGCTCACACTCACACCGAGGCACAGGTCTCACTCTCCTATTACTTATCGCTCGCCATGTGGCTCATAAAGCGAGCGCTGCAGGGCGTCGCGCCGCCGCCCGCGCTCGCGCACAACATGCTGCCTCCGCCCGACGCACAGGTACCCCTCCCACTCGCACCTCACCACCTCTCGCTCACACTCACACCGAGGCACAGGTCTCACTCTCCTATTACTTATCGCTCGCCATGTGGCTCATAAAGCGAGCGCTGCAGGGCGTCGCGCCGCCGCCCGCGCTCGCGCACAACATGCTGCCTCCGCCCGACGCACAGGTACCCCTCCCACTCGCACCTCACCACCTCTCGCTCACACTCACACCGAGGCACAGGTCTCACTCTCCTATTACTTATCGCTCGCCATGTGGCTCATAAAGCGAGCGCTGCAGGGCGTCGCGCCGCCGCCCGCGCTCGCGCACAACATGCTGCCTCCGCCCGACGCACAGGTACCCCTCCCACTCGCACCTCACCACCTCTCGCTCACACTCACACCGAGGCACAGGTCTCACTCTCCTATTACTTATCGCTCGCCATGTGGCTCATAAAGCGAGCGCTGCAGGGCGTCGCGCCGCCGCCCGCGCTCGCGCACAACATGCTGCCTCCGCCCGACGCACAGGTACCCCTCCCACTCGCACCTCACCACCTCTCGCTCACACTCACACCGAGGCACAGGTCTCACTCTCCTATTACTTATCGCTCGCCATGTGGCTCATAAAGCGAGCGCTGCAGGGCGTCGCGCCGCCGCCCGCGCTCGCGCACAACATGCTGCCTCCGCCCGACGCACAGGTACCCCTCCCACTCGCACCTCACCACCTCTCGCTCACACTCACACCGAGGCACAGGTCTCACTCTCCTATTACTTATCGCTCGCCATGTGGCTCATAAAGCGAGCGCTGCAGGGCGTCGCGCCGCCGCCCGCGCTCGCGCACAACATGCTGCCTCCGCCCGACGCACAGGTACCCCTCCCACTCGCACCTCACCACCTCTCGCTCACACTCACACCGAGGCACAGGTCTCACTCTCCTATTACTTATCGCTCGCCATGTGGCTCATAAAGCGAGCGCTGCAGGGCGTCGCGCCGCCGCCCGCGCTCGCGCACAACATGCTGCCTCCGCCCGACGCACAGGTACCCCTCCCACTCGCACCTCACCACCTCTCGCTCACACTCACACCGAGGCACAGGTCTCACTCTCCTATTACTTATCGCTCGCCATGTGGCTCATAAAGCGAGCGCTGCAGGGCGTCGCGCCGCCGCCCGCGCTCGCGCACAACATGCTGCCTCCGCCCGACGCACAGGTACCCCTCCCACTCGCACCTCACCACCTCTCGCTCACACTCACACCGAGGCACAGGTCTCACTCTCCTATTACTTATCGCTCGCCATGTGGCTCATAAAGCGAGCGCTGCAGGGCGTCGCGCCGCCGCCCGCGCTCGCGCACAACATGCTGCCTCCGCCCGACGCACAGGTACCCCTCCCACTCGCACCTCACCACCTCTCGCTCACACTCACACCGAGGCACAGGTCTCACTCTCCTATTACTTATCGCTCGCCATGTGGCTCATAAAGCGAGCGCTGCAGGGCGTCGCGCCGCCGCCCGCGCTCGCGCACAACATGCTGCCTCCGCCCGACGCACAGGTACCCCTCCCACTCGCACCTCACCACCTCTCGCTCACACTCACACCGAGGCACAGGTCTCACTCTCCTATTACTTATCGCTCGCCATGTGGCTCATAAAGCGAGCGCTGCAGGGCGTCGCGCCGCCGCCCGCGCTCGCGCACAACATGCTGCCTCCGCCCGACGCACAGGTACCCCTCCCACTCGCACCTCACCACCTCTCGCTCACACTCACACCGAGGCACAGGTCTCACTCTCCTATTACTTATCGCTCGCCATGTGGCTCATAAAGCGAGCGCTGCAGGGCGTCGCGCCGCCGCCCGCGCTCGCGCACAACATGCTGCCTCCGCCCGACGCACAGGTACCCCTCCCACTCGCACCTCACCACCTCTCGCTCACACTCACACCGAGGCACAGGTCTCACTCTCCTATTACTTATCGCTCGCCATGTGGCTCATAAAGCGAGCGCTGCAGGGCGTCGCGCCGCCGCCCGCGCTCGCGCACAACATGCTGCCTCCGCCCGACGCACAGGTACCCCTCCCACTCGCACCTCACCACCTCTCGCTCACACTCACACCGAGGCACAGGTCTCACTCTCCTATTACTTATCGCTCGCCATGTGGCTCATAAAGCGAGCGCTGCAGGGCGTCGCGCCGCCGCCCGCGCTCGCGCACAACATGCTGCCTCCGCCCGACGCACAGGTACCCCTCCCACTCGCACCTCACCACCTCTCGCTCACACTCACACCGAGGCACAGGTCTCACTCTCCTATTACTTATCGCTCGCCATGTGGCTCATAAAGCGAGCGCTGCAGGGCGTCGCGCCGCCGCCCGCGCTCGCGCACAACATGCTGCCTCCGCCCGACGCACAGGTACCCCTCCCACTCGCACCTCACCACCTCTCGCTCACACTCACACCGAGGCACAGGTCTCACTCTCCTATTACTTATCGCTCGCCATGTGGCTCATAAAGCGAGCGCTGCAGGGCGTCGCGCCGCCGCCCGCGCTCGCGCACAACATGCTGCCTCCGCCCGACGCACAGGTACCCCTCCCACTCGCACCTCACCACCTCTCGCTCACACTCACACCGAGGCACAGGTCTCACTCTCCTATTACTTATCGCTCGCCATGTGGCTCATAAAGCGAGCGCTGCAGGGCGTCGCGCCGCCGCCCGCGCTCGCGCACAACATGCTGCCTCCGCCCGACGCACAGGTACCCCTCCCACTCGCACCTCACCACCTCTCGCTCACACTCACACCGAGGCACAGGTCTCACTCTCCTATTACTTATCGCTCGCCATGTGGCTCATAAAGCGAGCGCTGCAGGGCGTCGCGCCGCCGCCCGCGCTCGCGCACAACATGCTGCCTCCGCCCGACGCACAGGTACCCCTCCCACTCGCACCTCACCACCTCTCGCTCACACTCACACCGAGGCACAGGTCTCACTCTCCTATTACTTATCGCTCGCCATGTGGCTCATAAAGCGAGCGCTGCAGGGCGTCGCGCCGCCGCCCGCGCTCGCGCACAACATGCTGCCTCCGCCCGACGCACAGGTACCCCTCCCACTCGCACCTCACCACCTCTCGCTCACACTCACACCGAGGCACAGGTCTCACTCTCCTATTACTTATCGCTCGCCATGTGGCTCATAAAGCGAGCGCTGCAGGGCGTCGCGCCGCCGCCCGCGCTCGCGCACAACATGCTGCCTCCGCCCGACGCACAGGTACCCCTCCCACTCGCACCTCACCACCTCTCGCTCACACTCACACCGAGGCACGGGTCACTGAAGGTGACAGAACTTCTGTGAAGTCATTTGTTTACACATGATCATCGTATAGTTTCTTAGGCTTTCAGATCTCACGAGTAAGCATCTAATTTCTATTCTGCGAGGAAAATTTAAACTAATACAACAAGATCATAAACAAAAACTTTATTGAATACAAAGTAAAGCTAGGTAATCCTGTGCAGCGTCGCGACGAGTGTTCGCAGTAAGGCGGCCATGAGCACGATGAGCGCCGCCAGTGCGCAGTGGGGGTCCCACGGGCGCGCGCCGCCGCGCACCGCCACGCGCACGCTGCCGAGCAGCCGGCGCCCAGCCCAGCAACTTACAAACACATTATCTAACTGATGAGCAGTACTAGAGCGGCCAGGAAAGCTGTGCAGTAATAAGCGGCTAGGAAACCTTTGCAGTACTAGAGCGGCCAGGAACAAATACAACTAAAATATTTATTTCAATAACTTAAAGTACATCAGTTTTACAGCTGTGCTAGAGTCGCTGGGAAAGCTGCGTAGTTAAATGTTATATACCAACATAGTCGTGTTCTTGGATGGAGACCGCGACATGGAAAACGTAGTGTAGGCTGCCTTTCGGGCAGGTGGGATGACGATCTGCGAAAGATTTCTGGCAGATGTTGGATGCGGCAAGCTGAAGACAGGGCGCTATGGCGCGAGTTAGGATGGATGTCCATTAGTGAACTGTGGAATAGGCTGAAAATGATGATGACCATTAGTCGTCTCATCTTAGCTGGTTGATCCCCACTGCTGGTGTCTGATCGTCCAGATTCTGTTTCTATTTTACTTATTTTTAATTTTCTATAAGTGCTGCTGGATTTCTATAAATAAATAAAATAAATAATAATAGGAACCTGTACAAGTTATCGTCTTCGTCGGTAACAGTTTCTATGATGAGGTCGTCCCTCCCGTTGACGTGAACTCTGAAGCCGTCCGCGTTCAGCCAGCGGCGGCCGACGCGCCAGCGCAACGGTACATCGCGGTTTACAAATCTGTTGATTTACATTATTATGTAGTTTGTAAAGAACGCTCGCAATATATTATGGGAGTAAATTTATTGGTAGTTATTTTAAATATTGGGGTAAGCGGTAAAAATCAGCTAAATAAATATTTGGGCAGCTTAATAAATTTTGGTCGGATGTAAAATAAAAACGACCTGCAATACTTGGCTGACAAATATAAAATTTTTGGTAAGTGAATAAATAGCGGTATGGTCTATGAAATTAATACTTTTGGGCAACTGAATAAAAAAATCATGGGCAGTAATAAACCGTTATTATGTTACAGCAAGTAATTAAATTTTTGAGGTGCATAATAAATGTTATGGGCAAAAGAATTGTAAAAAAGTAAAGCAGAAAAAATCGAAAATAAGCCGTAATCACTGGTATAGTTCGCGTCATGTAAGAAGAACGCTGGCGGTCAAGCTGCGCAGTAGGCGATTTATGGGTCTATTTGGAGGTATGCGGTGGGGCGCGGGGTGGGAGGCTCACGCGCCGCATGCTTGCCGGTGCGCTATTGGTTCGTCAGTTGACATTTGCTATCACACGTCACGTTTCTTGTCAAAATACCATCGCGCACAAAAGTTTACGAAATGGTTTTACAATTTAATGGTTTTTGGAAATTATGCACAAAGGAAAAGGTAATAGAGGCCGATTACTGTAAAAGCGATCATTTGGTAGACATGATGACAGAAACATTTATTATTCGTGTAGGGGATGATGATTTAGACTCAAATGATGATGAAAGCTCAAGTGACGACAGCGACGATGATGAAATAGCCACCCTCAGTATCAATCCCGCGTCCTCATCTGGTTTTCACGTCACCCAAGACGACTTAATGGATGGAGTTGCTACATTACATTATTTTTTTGTAATTAGATTAAACATTCTAAACTGAATCGAACTTGTTTTTAATTTTATCTAATATTATTTTCTAATAATCAATACCAAGTCGCGAGTGAAATATTAGTTAAAAATAGGCATAGCAAATTGGCATAGTACTATCGTACGCGAGTGTACCCATGCGCGAACACACCCCTTCCACTTTCTCTCAGCGTTCTTTTTACGTGACGCGACCTATACTGCGTTTGAAATCTTACTATTTTACTACTACTAGGTACTAGGTACTTCTAGGTAGATACTATTATTGAATGTCTGTGTAAATGTTTGTTATAAATAATCTCAGTAGATACTTAAGTTATTGAGAACAAATTTGGTGGTGGTAGGTATGTAGATACTTAGTATTTTAGATGAAATTTGGTATGTAAGTAGATACTTTAAGACCGATAATAGCTTAGTAAATACTAAGCAAAGTTTAAAATCTTTGGGGCTTTCCTACAGATGATCTCTATCTGTCAATCTTGGGAATAAAGAAATAAAGTTATATCCCAAAATGTGCTGCACAGAGTGCGAGGACTTACACACTTACTGTCATAAATTTTAATGTTAACATTCATATTTTTTCATTGTTTTATTTATTTTCCCAATTAAAATAGTAGGTAGGTACTGTTTCACCCGCGAAATTACCGGAATTTTCCGTGGGAATTCTGGATAAAATATAGCGTATGTGTTATTCCAGACAATATTTAATCTATCTATATTCATCCAGATCCGTTCAGTAGATTTTGTGTGAAAGAGTAACAAACATCCATCCATCCATACTTACAAATTTTTGCGTTAACAATATTAGTAGAGGTGGCGACAAGCGTTTCGGAGGCAGGTACCTAATTACCTATGTCATCAATCAGAGAAATAACTTTTCTAGTGCTAGGATTTCTGTGGTTAGGAACCTTATTTACAAGCAAGCACACAAAAAGTAAGGCTCAAAGTTGATTGATGAAATCAAGTGGCGCGCGTCCGCTCCCTGCCGCCGCGCGCCCCGCCGCGTCGCGCCGCCCTGCCACAGCTCTAAATGCAAAAACCCGAATTTGCTTTCGCGATCCAAAACGCTAATAAAATTTTCAAAAATTAACTTCTGATGGGGTTAAAGTTTGTTTGGAAAATTATTTTTCCTTGATTCAATTTACTCAAAACTCAGTAAGTATAAATAAACTATAAAATAAATAATTTGACATGTATTTTTTATTTTAACAAAATAACGCCTAGGGATTGTGTTATAAATTTCTGAAAGTTGTATAAAAAAACTCTGGTTCGCGGGCGAAGCCGCGGGGCGCATAGTGTAATAAAAAAGTTAAAAAAAAAAAAAGTTACCAATGTGAAATGAAATGAAAATGATTTATTAGACAATACGTCACACTACCTACACATAGTAAAATTAAAAACTAGGTACTATAACTAACTTACAATAAATATAGTACAATATAAAATAGGTAAGGTACACGGAGAGACTAAGACAACAGAAACATAATAACCAAACAGTGGGTACCAAGAAGCTCATCCGTAAGCTAAGCAGGTTAGTAACTTAACAAGAGCGTGTGAACGTACGTCTAACAGGTCTTGGCTCAGCTATATGCTCTTACACACATAGAGCAACTATCTGTGTAAAAGCGCTGTGTTGTAGGGCGTCACTGGGGTACTGTGGGGAGTCAGAGTCAATGCTTGAAATCGTCTGCGTGAGTGTGTATACTAGGTAAGTAGGTAAGTAGGTAGGTAGGTAGGTTAAAATTTATAATATATATACAATTTTCGTTAAATACCTACCTGTGCCCTGTGCGACGACGCCGGGACGGGCTGCTTAGGTATATATAAATTAATAGCAGTGCCTCGCGGTTTCACCCGCGCTAATTCCCGTTCTCGTTGATAAAATATAGCCTATGTGCTATTCCAGACTATAATCTATCTCTGTGCTAAATTTCATCCATATCCGTTCAGTAGTTTTTGCGTAAAAGAGTAACTAACATCCATCCAGTTCCAAATATCCATCCATCCATCCATCCATAATAATAATAGTAATGCCTCGCACGCCGCCACATCGATCGTCAAATTAGCAAACCAAAATTAATTGGTGAGCTTCCAAACACTGAATTCTGCTGATCATTTTTCAAAATTGATTGGTGAAATCAAGTAGCGGGCGTCCGCTCCCTGCCGCCGCGGCGTGCCGCCCCGCCACAGCTCTAAATGCAAAAACCCAAATTTGCTTTCGCGATCCAAAACGTGGCCTCCCATCTCATCACAAAATCAAACGTGTTATTCTCAGTCTTCAATATCCCTAATGTTTTCCATATTAAAAGAGTAACAAATATCCATCCATCCATCCATAATAAAAATAATAATGCCTCGCACGCCGCCACATCGATCGTCAAATTAGCAAACCAAAATTAATTAGTGAGCTTCCAAACACTGAATTAAATCCGATCCACGGTCTGCTGATCATTTTTGATAGTTGGTTGCTCCATTTTTAGTTTTACAGCAGGCCAAAATTTCAATAAATGCTAATCATGATTTGCCGCTGCATGAAAAATAATTTAAAGCACAAATATTTTTTAAATAGCCCGTTGTTATATTTCTTGTTGCCCAATTTTTATTTTTTTGCAGGCCATTTGTCGCAGCCCAGTTTTATTTATTCAGCTTACCGAATTAATTTTTTTGTTCACCAAAATCTGTTTAATTCACTGACCGATTAAATGATACCCATATATTATACAGCGAGCGTTCTTTAAACATTATACCAGCTGAACTTTACAGTTAGTCTAAATCGGTTCAACATTTCTGGAACAATCAATACCACCGATGAACTTGACCCTTTAAAATCCCCTCTTAGTATCAAGTACTAAAACGATACCTCACCCCGGGCACCTGACCAGCAAGGGTTGTCCTCGCGGCGCGAAGACGATCTCGCGGCCCGGCGGCGGCGGCGGCTGCGGTAGCGGCTGCTTCAGCGAGTAGATCCCGGCGGAGTTGTTGGCTCGCTCCAGCACCGTCCCGTTGAGGCTCGTCTCGAAGATTATATCTTTGCATGGCACCTTCAACACTCAGACAGTTCAGTGGGTTGAATTAAAATCACTTTATTTCGGATAACTAAGGATCCATATTGGGCTAGCACACAAAAATATAAAATTATAAAGAGCGTTGGTACAACCTTAAAAATACTGAATAGATAATTATGTATAGCGCATGCCCAGTTTCAAAGGTGATCACCATAGTAA
Organism: Eupithecia centaureata; assembly: GCA_944547425.1. Taxonomy (NCBI): domain Eukaryota; kingdom Metazoa; phylum Arthropoda; class Insecta; order Lepidoptera; family Geometridae; genus Eupithecia; species Eupithecia centaureata. The sequence continues at coordinate 13,554,745 of OX155691.1, forward strand.
AGAGACGTTTGCCGGGATCACTCTGCTGAATAGGCTTACCCACGGCGATGCAAACCTATCCGCGATGGTTTCAGGATGCTGTTGGGGCTGCACCGCACTCTGCGGATCAGGGATGCAGTTTTGCCCGGATGATGGCTTCGAAGCCATCCGTTTGATACTCTGCAAACATCCTCGATGCACTGCAGAATCGAGGCAACCCCAATATCAGCCTGAAAATCTTAATATTTTGGGTTTAGGCTTTAAAAAGAGCTATCTTTAAACCGGATTTGAATTTAACAGCTAATATAGTCCATTTCGATGACACTTTTGAACTCATTGTTATTAAAACTCAAAGCCCTTATTCCAACAAGTTAACATAACTACGTCGCAAATAGAGAAAAAATCAACACAAAGCTCCGCCTCTTTCGAACAACTATAACACCTGTACCATGCATCGAGAGATTTCAATTTTATTTTTCCCCATGATTAGAGCAGGCAGCCGTTTTAGTTCGGGCGGTAGGAATTGAGACCGACATGGCATCCCATCTGGAATTAACAAGAGCATTTATGTGTACATGTTCGTTCATAGAATTTCATACAAACAATCATTATACCTGTGAACGCCTCCAGAACCCGTTTCGATGTTTCAATGAGGGGATATCCCTTTTTATTCTAAAAACAACAATATTATTCAATACCTATTCATATTATTTAGGTATCATCATCACCAGCCTATAATAGTCCACTGCTGGACATAGGCCTCTCCTAATGAGCGCCATATATGGCATCATTATGTGGGGGTTATTATTGTTATTATTTAGGTATATTAAGTTATATCTCACTAGTGACCCGCCCCGCCTTCGCACGGTTTCATTATACGTATAAACCTTCCTCTGGAATCACTATCTATTAAAAAAAACACATTAAAATCCGTTGCGTAGTTTTAAAGATTTAAACATACATAGGGACAGTGAAAGCGACTGTTTTATACTTAATTGATTTCGCGAAATCAACAAAGTATGATAATAAATGAGGCAAGTAACCTTAACATAACACATCCCAAATCGTCTCTTCTTCCCGACTTCACCGCACACGCTGCATTCACTCCACGGAGACCATAGACTATAGACCAAGAGCCTGTGCTTATCTTCGAAGCCAATATCAACGTGTGTCGGAGGCACATGCCTCTTCTCGTATGCAATCACTTCTAAGACGACTACGCATTCGTTTTCTCCAATGCTGAATTGGTATATCCCGGCGTCGGATAGCTTCACGTGGTAAATGACGATGTTGTTGCCTTCAATGATCAGTCTATCCTGCCCTTCCTCTAGGAATACTGGTTGGAATAGCTCTGTAGTTACCTAAAGAAATCAGTTGTAATTATTAAAACAGTCTAAACGGCTCGATGAGTTCCATTTTATTTCCTAAGATGAACTAAACAGAAATATATTATTGCAATAAATGTACCTAGTACCTAATGTACCTATAAATGTACCTAGCATCATATAAAAGCAAAAATTTTGTCTTATAGTGGATCTTTTTTGTCTTCTCTCGCCAACTCTGTTTTTCTCCATAAATAAAAAGGAAACGTAGTATAGGTACCTTATTAATAAACATCAGTTGTGTCTCATTATTCTGTTCTTTTTTATTTTGGTAAGGAATGTACGCCACGCCATCTTCGTAGACTATCACAAACCGAACGACTGCGTCCGTCCCCGAATCTTCGAAAGCAAGGGTTTTATTTAATGGCAAAAACATCACTCTGTTTATCGTGTAATTATCTGTTTTTGGCTCAACGCATTCTATGTTTTTGACGAGGACGAGGACCAGTAAAATAAACAGTATTTTTTTCATGATTCTGAAAGACAAGTGATTACATGTTGCTTCTGTCAGATTTGATTCAGGAACCTTGTTTTTGTTTTATAAAAATAATAAAGACTTTTTATCTTCTCTGAAAAGGTCTTATTACGTTTTGAGACCAAATTCAATACTGAAGGCAATGCTATTGATTGGATCTATAACCTTCGTGCGGCATGTCGCATCTTTTTTTTTAAATGTAACTAAGACTTTAACAAAAGTCGAAGACAAGAAGAGATGCCACTGTATTGATAAGTGTCTCACTGGACCAGAGTCGGCAGAGTTCCGGTAGGTTCGGGCGCAAACACGGTTCGTTGCATCTACGTTTTCTTGGGAAATACATGACAGTGCTCCAATTACTAGTGGGCCGCCGGCGAAGGCGTTTGACCAGCCCGCCTCGCGACTTTGTCCCGAATTTAAACTAGCCTAATTTAGTCCTAACCTAACCCTATTTTAGGCCAAGCCGCCTGCGCCTCAACTTTTGGTCATGTGCTCTAAAAGGGGTATTACACTACACGATATTCAGGGACCCTTACCCTAACTAAGAGAGGTATAATAAGATTTAGAGCGGCGACCGGACGGACCCGGCAAGCCTTGCTCCCTAATCGCCCTAACTACAGGGCATTGAATATCGTGTAGTGTAATACCGCTTAAGGAATTAAGGGAATAGCACCAAAAAGTATTGTCTAAACGTAAATGTTTGTGTATTCCAGCCGTGCGAAGTGGCCCCGACGCTGGGGCCGCAGCCGACGCCGGAGATGGAGGCCATCGCGCGCGAGGTGGACGCTCTGGCGCGGGAGCGGGTGGCGCTGGAGGCCGAGGTGGCGGCCAAGGAGCGCGAGATCAACGCCGGCTCCAGCGAGGCGCAGGGACTGCAGGTACTTATCAAAAACATTAATCAAAGTGCTTTATTTCCTTTACACCTTAGTGCTCATTCACGTTGGAAAGCGCGGGCGCGGGAACGTGGCGAGCTCATGCCTCACATTGGCCGCCAGGCGTTTGCGCGAGTTCGTTTCTAGCGACAAGTTCAAACTGCTTGAACTTACCTGGCGTCGCGAGTGATACGCGCGCTCCGCCGCTAGTTCGACGTGAACACACACAAACGTCTCACGCGTTTGATATAGCAGCGAGCGCACCGCGCGCGCTAGTCGCTAGTTGGCCCGCTACTTTCGCCGCACCTGCGTTTTGTACGTGAACACTTGCATAGTATGCTGTATGTTTGATATTTCGTGACCGCGCCCGCGCCGGCGCCCAGGAGTTAACGTGATCAAGCTTTAATAGGACTCTTGGACGTCATAAAATATAGGATACACATTTGAGGGACGGACAACTAACATCATTGCAGGCAGCCTGTGGCAGGGATAGAGTACTGAGGGTGTGCGCACCTGGAAAGGCATGTCTATACAACTCGGTGAGCGAAGCGAGCGCAGCCCATATCGCTCGCCATTATTGTTGCTTGCCGCTGGCTTCGCTAACCACGTGCGTTTGCGTGTCACACCGTGCAAGCAGTGTGAGGCTTGTTGATGTCACAGCCTCATGGCGTAGCGTGTCACGCAGTGTGACGGCTTACGGGGATAATCGCGAGCTAAATAATCTGAAAAAAATGCGCATAAATATGTAAATAAGATAAAAATATTATAAGAAGCAGTTGATTGAAATGAAAAACGAGAGTGATTCAACAACATTTTTTTATTTGCAGAGTGAATTGGACACATTGACGGCGACGTTGAAACAGTTAGAAAACCAAAAAGGCGAAGCACAAAAAAGATTGAACGATCTCAAAACACAGGTTTGTTTTTGTACTAAGAACAATTATTAGACGCTTTCTCTTATTCAAAAATAAACGCCTTAAAACAGCCTCTTAGGCTGCCTTTCCATTGACGCGGAGAGGCAGCGGAGCGGAGAAACGAGGAAATATTAACCAATAGGATTGCCATGAAATCTCCGCTCCGCTTTTTCATGCAATCCTATTGGTTAATATTTCCTCGTTTCTCCGCTCCGCCGGCTCGCTCCGCTCCAATGGACAGGCACCCAAAGGGCTAGCGCATACATACAACTTTTAGTTGAACAACTATTTTGTTGTGTATCATATGTTTAAAAGAATATATTAAAGCGCACATACAGTCAACTCGATAGTTGCTCGACAAAAAAGTCAAAAAGCTATATCGATTTAGCCTTCGTCCACTTTTACCGGCGACATCTAGTTATAAATTAACCAACTAAAGTAGGTAGCCTCGTATCTACATTTTATACTACTCTTAACATTAAACAATTTGCTTTTGATTTAATAGTTGGACAACTATCGATCAAGCGCTCAATTTGTATTGCATTGTATTGATGTGCGCAGACCATCGACTAAATAGTCGATCCGCGACTGACCGCGACTGCCAGTCTCGTATAAGCGTTGAATAAAGACTGGTCGATTTGTGAAGATATAAAATCGATTGTATGCGTACTTCCATCAACTAAACTGTTTAGTTGAGTAGAAATCACGAAAAGTACACAACTCGACGAAACAGTTTAGTCGATGCAACAGTTGTATGTAAGCGCTAGCCCTAAAACTCTTAATTCGTGATTGTTTTCAGGTGGAGAAGCTCCGGTCGCAAGTGTCCGCTCAGGAGGCGGCGGCGGCGGAGACGGAGGCCGAGGTGGCGGCGCGGAGAGCCGCGCACCTGTCCCTGAGGGAGAAGGAGCAGGCGCTGCAGAGGGAAGTGGCGGCCGCGGAGGCCGAGGCGGAGCGCCTCACCGCGCAACACAGCAAGATCGTACTCAGCGTCAGCCAGGTGACTACTTACAGCGGAGAGCAGGGGATTGGTGGGAATAGAACTAGAAGTATAATAGATGAGGAACGATGAGAACAGATGAGGAACTTAATGAAATGAAATATTGCGTGTCATCATCAGCCTAATAGTCCACTGCTGGACATAGGCCTCCCCTAATGAGCGCCATAGTGTAAATATTGCTTGTACTTCAGGCAAAATAGTGAAACAACAAATAAAATAACACCATATTGACTTTTAAATGAGAAAAAAATTTAAAATACAGTAAATAAAAGAAAGACTAAAATATAAAAATAGAACCACTGATATGATTTTTTGGACATTGAGACGGTCTAGGTCTCACGTGTAGAATGAGTCTCAAGTCTCGCTGCGCAAGTGCATTATCTCAGCGCCTTTGAATAACTGAGTGCGCTCGCACTATGTATTTTGCTTCAATCTTTTGTCCACTAGTGGAAGAGAAAGTCAATTATTTCTTATATTATTTTGATAATTATGTACCATATAAAATTTGACTTGTTTAAGTGCTTATTTTGTAAGCCTAAATAAAGATATTGATTTACTGGTATTAGTGTCATGCGGTGACATTTAATCTCGCCTATTCAATCGTTGTCGCTTGGAGCGAGCGCTTCAAACTGACTGAACGCTAGAGCTTTTTTGTTTGGCCGAATAGAAACGTGTGTGATACGTTGCAGGCGAACATAAAGATAGCGCACTTGGAGGAGCAGATAACGCTGATGTCGGAGGCGGCGGCGGCGTACGAGAGCGGCGCGCCGGGCTACGCGCACGCGCAGCTGCAGCCGCAGTACAGCAGCGCACACCTCGACAAGCTGGTGCGCGGCGCCACGCCCAGCGATGCACTCGTAAGTTATATGCACTACGTACGAGAGCGGCGCGCCGGGCTACGCGCACGCGCAGCTGCAGCCGCAGTACAGCAGCGCACACCTCGACAAGCTGGTGCGCGGCGCCACGCCCAGCGATGCACTCGTAAGTTATATGCACTACGCATACCTCAACACTTTCACGGATATCGGAACAGCCACTACAGACTACCTATACATACAAACATGATGACGTAACTCAAAATGTCGCAGTAGAGTCCGTTTCATGAAAAAAGTACCACGGCAACTGGTGGAACTAAATTTGACAGATTGCCATTATGCTTGCTGGCTTCATTCGGTCGCACTACTACAGCGCCGCGTCTAGGAGACTTCTTTCGTGAAAATCACTTTACAAGTTGTAATTCCAAATGGGGAACTGCCCACAGCCGTGCTATCCACGCAGCAGATGTTTTAGATAACCAGTAGTGAAGTACAATAAGTGTTACAATGCACCCGCAGGAGGAGGAATCGTTCGCGCAAAGCAACGGCTTCTCGAACGGGCCCTTCGAGAGCGACCCCTTCAAGGAGAGCTCCGCGAGCCACGACCCCTTCGCGCCGCCGGCCAGCGCCGCGCACCAGACACAGGTCAGCCCTTTATCATATATGTGTGCACTTGCCTCTAGTGTTGGAACCTACAGCGAACATGCTTGTTGGAAGCTACAATCATTGTCATACTTGGAGTGTTAAGAGATACAAGTAAACATGCTTGTTGGAAGCTACTATCATTGTCATACTTGGATAATAGTTGGCTTAACTAATAGCTCGTGTTGTTATACCACTTCATTCCAGTTATAAGCTATCATGTAACATTTTGTTTTGAGAAAACTAAAATCCGAAAAAAAAATTAAGTTTTGCTGGACAAATATTAAATGTTCTGGAATAAAAATTATATGGGGCTATCTTAGCCTTAAAAAATAAGCACTAAATTAGACTAAATTAGACAAGTCAAATTTAATACTATAGGTACATAATTATCTATAAAGTACATAATTATCCATAATTATATAAGAAATAAAGTGATAATTGATTTTCAGTTCGCTTCAATCTTTTGTCCACTAGTGGAAGAATTAAAATAGAAACCACTAGCATGTGTATAACTTATGTGTCTAATACATGTTTGCCTTATAAATAATTACATACTATTGTCGGTGTGGAACTGAGCGACATCTGGCCAAGCACTGACGTCGAAAGTATTTATCAAAGCTGAAACCTAAAAAATATCCCTCATAAAGATAAAGAAATAGTTGTTTATTGATTTTGTCATCGCTTCAATCTGAACTATTCCATGTACCTACATGTTAGAGTCGCTATGAGTGGAGGTGGTAGAGTCGTGCGTAGAGCCATGTGCCGTGCTTGCAGGCTGGCTTCGGCTCGGACCCCTTCGCGGCCAGCGCAGACCCCTTCGCCGGGGACGCCTTCGCCGGGGACAGCGCCTCCCATGCCAAGGATGTAAGTACGAGGATAAACCAGGGTTTGAAATTACAATTACAATATGGTACCTTAATATTAAGTGCATAACTAGCCTGTTGTGTCCCACTGCTGGGCAAAGGCCTCCCCCTGGTCCCTCCACGCATCTCGATGGCTCAGGGTTATGAAATTATCAAGATAAATATCCTTCTTCATAATTATCTTGATAATTATCACGATAATTATCAAGATAATTATCAAATGTTAGTTAACTTTTATATTTCAGGAATGTTCGCAATCTAGCTATCACCATTTACATTAGAAGAATAAAATAAACACGTGTAACAATCAAGGAAATCTCTTATTAAGCTTATATGTATTTATAGTTTTGATTTCGTGTTCTAATACACCACAATACGAAAAATGTAAGGGGCAATTTAAATATTTCCGAATATACTTATCAAAGAAAATTATCGCTTTTTGGTGGAGCTAATGGAAGTCCCGTAGAAAGTCCTAAAGTATTTGGAGTCGTCGGTTACTTGACCTCGTAGCGCAGTTGGTAGCGCATCCCTTACTGAGGGAAGGGGTTTGTGGAAGCTGGTAATTTTTTGGAATATTTTATGATTTAAATACTTGTTTGGGTCCGACAGTTGACCAGCCTTGCAAACGGTTGCGGAAGTCAAGGCCTCTTCAGATCTGATATCTACTTCTAGACCTCTCGGAGAGAATAATAAGTGCATCAAAGTTAAAAGTCATTCGCACATTTTGCTTCACCATTATATTAATTACATTATCGTCGGAATACTCTAATCCAAATGAAGAGAGTCACTTGAAACGTGCTTTATATAATACAGTTATATTTGAGTTGCGTGAGTATTTGGGGTATAGATTTATAGAGTTGAAAAGTTTCCCTTCTATTTATTCTTCTATTAGCCTTATAGGGAGCCGAATCAAAAAATAGGTTTTTACGATTTTAAACTTATTCATGAAATGTTGTATTATATGATTAACTTGCAATACCTAACCCAAATAAAATAGCAGCTAAGATCAACTTCCGATTCAAAGACACGTCCGACATTAATATCAATTCAATAATGTAGAACATGCTTATTTAAAAATGTTACCAACATTCCTCGCCCGCTCCTACGCCTCCCTAAAACATGTATTTTTAAGTTTTTAAACTATTTTCTAGCCTGCATGGGAAGCAGATCCGTTCGCGGTGCTGCACGCGCCCACCCGCGCCAGCCTCAACAACGGCCCAGGCGTGGGCGTGGGCGTGGGCGGGCCCGCGCTGCCGCCCAAGAGCCACAAGACGCCGCCACCGCGCCCCGCGCCGCCCCGCCCCAACCCGCCGAATAAGGTACCTTACTATACCTTACTACTTACACTACACTGTGTCTAAGATCGAAAGGAAAACAAGCATTTGAACTGGGGCCGAATTCCACTAAAGTCAAAACAAAGATCTCAATAGCGCCATTCAATCAGGATGATTAAAATGACGGTTGTGCATTTGGTATTCTACTATTTTTTTCGCTTGAAGAGGCTTTCATAATTAGAATGTCAAATTGTTAGTTATAAAGGTCGTCGTCACAGCTATGAATGAATCTCAAAAAGTTTGTGTTAGTAGAATACCAAAAAGAGTTTAACATTGACATTTTCACACGATACAATTGATATGGTGAAGCGATTTATTTAGTGGAATTCGGGCCCTGATGCCTGTTGACATAGCTTAGGGAGGGTATTTTCGATGAATAGACATGAGAAGCATTTTTATTACCTACTAGCCTTTACCTGCGACTTTACTAGCGCTCACGGAGTACCTGGACAGATTGCAGATATGATGTAGCTATCTAAAAGATTTAGTTTGTTTTCAGCAAAGAGCGTCGATTTGGTAATAAAAGTGTGTCTTACTTTTTTTATATTCAGATTTACTTTAGAAATTATTACTTTTTCGCAATTTAGGAACAAATTATACTAAGTGTGCTGAACAATCAGAAATTTGTTCCAATACTATTTAATTTGATTTTAAATCTTGTGTACTAAGTTTTGACCCGACAATTATTTTTCCGAATTCCTCATTTTAGTTGTAAGCTAATATTTGTTTTCAGATTATGTTGTTATTATTTATCCCTCCCCCGTCCCCCGCGGCATGTCGCCGGATTCAGTAAACTGCTAAAATATACGTTTTATTTTTTGAATGCTGCAGAGAAAGTAAAATGTACGTAGAATGCAAATCTTGCTACCGCACTCATTTGAGGATGGCATTTTAATTTGGAATATAAAATCAATTTACTAATTCCAAGACTTTGATTTAGAAGCATTTTAATTAATTATTTAGAATTGATTCTAAATAATCTACCTAAAATCTAAATAATAAGTCCCTTCCAGTCTTTCCTTGGGTTTCCAGAAATATTCAGAAATGTTACAAATCACAATTTTTTTCAAATATGTAATCTCGTTTAAGCATTCCATTATAAAAATAATATGTATCTTCTAAAAACAGATCTTACGTCTACGGAACTATTGAGCCATAACATAAATCCACAATCTATTTTACTTTCTCTGTGACGTAGAATGCCATTCTCGTGTAGATGTTACAACGTCGTTAGCCACGCCTCCCCGCTTCAGTTTGCTTGCATTATCATTTATTACATTCTACTCATATTTTATTATATGTATGTAATGTATCTTGCAGAAATGTTTAGTTTCAAGCACCTTTTATATAATAATATATTATAATAACACCTGATATTTCATACTGACTTAAATCTTCAAGTTGATTGTTATTTCTTTATCGCTATTATTGGGTGGCTTGATTGATTACCTTATTTAAGTAGTTAGTACATGTAGTAAACATGTTGGATTTAGTTTTGTTGAAATCAGACATTTTAATAATTATTTAAGTATTAATCAATAATTATTCTCATTAACAACCAAGAAAATAATTACCAGTAGTTTTTTTGCATCTATTTGTAATTTTTTCTAATATCACATTATCTAATCTTGTATCTAAATTATGCATGCATATCAAATAGTTTTGCTCAGCTTTTTTATTGTAAATTGAAATAAATAAGCACTGCTGTATATATGCTCACAATCCTCTTATACCTATTTATATTATTATTATTTATTTTCATTTTAATTCAATAACTGAAATAACTCATGACTTCACTCTTACATAACTTTATCTATACTATTCTAGACACATACAATGAACACAGCGAATACTTATTTTTCTTTAAGTGTTATGATGTATTCTGAACTCATAGTAAGGGCAGCCATTTGTGCGAATAGAATAGAAATAGGATTTCGCGTTCATACGAGTGGGACAGAAGACACCTGAGGAAAGGTGTAAGTGCAAAAATCACGTTATTTTTCTCACAAGAAAACTATAGTCCCTTTTTAGTTTGTTATAAAAAATGTAATAAATTATCTGGCTTAGAGGAATTTAATAATTAATAATAACGTTAATAACAGGGTTCCTGAGATCTAGACCTAATATTATGTGCGAATAAGCACTGCTTATGTTTTTGTTTTTCGTAATTTAATTACTCAACCGTCTTTCCACACTAAAGTAACAAAAAAGATTTCTTATGTTGATTTTTATGCAATTTGAGTTTTACCCCAGTGAAAGGCAACTGAGTACTGAGATCTAAGCCTAGTTTGACAAACCGTCGTACCTAACTAACTGATAGAATAATGCGTGTGTGTTCATTGTATGCGTCGTCAAGTGAAACGTATGTTCATGACCATGGTACTGATCCACTAACATGCTAACCACGGCTCGTGTGCTTGTCCCCACATTGCAGCGCTAAGCGGACGGAGCCGGGGCTGACACGTGCGTATCTATCTCTCTCCCACCCCACACCCGCGCGCATACACTCCGACTCACTCCCTTATGTTACGTCCAGACACGGCCCGCCATGGAGTTCACGGACGATCCTTTCAAAGACTACCGGTACGAGGACCCGTTCAACATCGAGGATCCCTTCTCCGACGCGCCCGACGGCCGGCCGGCGGACCCCTTCGGGCGGCCGACCTCCGTGGCCGGCTTCGAGACGGACTCCTTCGCGCCCGCCTCCGCCTCCGCCTCCGCCCTCAACGGCAGAGTCTCCGCCCCGCCCGTGCCCTACGACCCCTTCTCACAAACCAACTCGCACTCCAACAACAACGTATCCAACAACAACGACTCTTGGTCGGCGTGGCCCAACGCCAACTGGGCCTCCGACGACGCCTGGTCGCAGCCCGCGCCCGCCAAGGACGCCTGGGCCTCCAAGAGCGCGACCGCCGACTCCTCCAGCGACTGGAAAACGGACAACTGGGCGAATAAGACGGACAACTGGGCGAATAAGACGGACAACTGGGCCGCGGAGTGGGGCTCCGATGCGAACAGGAACCTCAACGAGACCTGGCCCGCCAGCACGCTCCCCAACAAAAAAGAAAAGTCGCCCAAACCGGTGAAGTATGCGAAGTCGCTCGTCCACACGATAGGCGGCATCGGGCGGACGCGCCAGAAGAAGAAGGAGAAGGCCCAGCTCGAGGCTCGCAGTGCGGAGGCTTTGCCCACGGAGGAGCAGCAGTGGGCGTGGGCCGCGGCCGAGTCCAAGCGGCTCGAGAAGGAGGCCGAGAAGCGGAGGATGCAGGAGGACGCCGAGCTACAGCTAGCGCTCGCCATATCCCGCCAGGAGAAATGAAGCTAAATTGGCATAGTGAAGCCGGTTTTACCCTGTCGCCGCGAGACGCTGGCCGCGTCTCTATCCAAGACATTTTACTTTTGTTTTTGAGGAGGAAAATTATCGTGTGTATATTTCTGCATTCCATATGACACAGTACATTGAGGACGGCGCGTCCGTCAATAATCTGATAAGTATATAACGCTGTGATAATCGATATTCTATTGTAAGCTGCACTTGAAATTGGAGCCACGCCAACCGCAGCATCGGTTTACATTAACTAGTCAATTTGAGAAGGATCGGAGAGAGGGCGCTGTGGGCCGCGAGGGGGGGATGGCCGGCTGGAGGGCACGTGACGTGTCGCCTCGGCCGGCTGGAGGGCACGTGACGTGTCGCCTCGGCCGGCTGGAGGGCACGTGACGTGTCGCTACCAGTCGGTAGGCTCTGCAGTTTCACACGAGTGACTCACACACTAAAACCAGTGCTATTTCTGTGCGTACTTCACTCGTGTGCTGCAATGTTATGTATATTTCTTGTTACTGCAATGTTAATCTCTATCTAGCTAATTTCTATTAGGTACCCTGTCTACCAAAGCGGTTGTTTATTCAATTGAAGTTAGGTCGTGAGCGCTATGCCAGGTTCGAATTGTTAGTTGCCCTCTTTGGTAGCGGGGCCACGACACGACTGGTTGTTGGAGCCGTAAATTATAAAGTCTAGTGTTAAAGTGTATTATATTGTTACAACATTGAGGCCTAATAGCTTCTTCACCCTGTATAGTCTATTGGTGTTTCATTTTAAACGCAGCTTTGTATTTATAACCATTTGTTAATTCTCATTCTATCATGGTCTGTAACTATTTAGATGATCAGGAATTACTTTATTGAGTCAATGTGCTCTATCTATAGTGCTTCATGCACAGACCAGGTACGTTATTGTCTCTGTGAGTATGTTACTTCATTAGAAAATTCTATTGATTGTGTGAATGTTGGAATATTTATTTTACAGAATATGCTATATTGTTTCATCTGGCAGACGGTGTATTTAATGTCTATCCTTAGCCATTGTATCTATTCTGTAGCCATTGTAAGCGGTTAAATGGAGATTTATCTTAATTGTAAATAAAACAAAGCTTTAAACACATTTTAATTTATAACTATCGCATGTCATTTTATATTGTTTATGAATTATGATAATGTATCTGTCTGTGTTGAGATTTACCTCTGTTGGTAGGTTTTATTGTGCTTGTGTATCTTTATTGTATAATCATTTTGTTTTGTATAATTTGTTGATCAATATCATGCTTTGTATTTATTTGCATAAATAATGTTCGTGTTTAAAATTATTCAGTGAATAAAAGTACAATAATGGAAGTTTATGACGTAAGAGCATTACCTATGTCCGTTTCATTTGGGGTATTTAAACTTTGCGCGACTTCTAGAATTCATGTTTATAACTAGAGTTAGTTTGTAGGTATTTAAAATATTATAGTTTGTTGAAATACCCTAAATTAAATTAAATGAACCAATAAATGATATCCGAAATAAAAAATAATTGAGGAATGTTTTCGCAAACTCAAAAACACCGTAAGGAGTCCACATTTGAAATGTATTTACATTGTGTAACCACCGAATGCTCAATAAATGGTGTATCAAACTCTGTATATTTGTTTTGTTTTATTTTGTTTTCTCAGATAGGAATCGCGTGTCATCTTCTGTAGTGCCTTTCACATTGTAATCGTTTCTAGAGCTGTTCTTTAGAGTATTTTCTTATGGCCTGCTTGACTTCATCATGTATCTCGCTCTTTTCGGGAACAACTTACCTGGGGACGGAAACTGTGCTCGTGCGAGAAGGAGACGAAATAACACAATGAAGCCGAGCGGGTTCTGTACCTATTACTAACCTTATTGAAGTAAACGTGAATGTATATCAATAAAGTAAGCGTTAAAACTACTGTAGATTTTCTATTTAGCTTGCAAGTTATTGTGGCGACTCGCTTATGCGCCGGCGCGGCCTGCCCGAACACTGGCCAGTGTGTGAGATGTCGCCGAGACACTGGTGACGCATTGTCGCCGAGACACTGGTGACACAGCATGTCTCCGCGACCTATTTGTATGTAGATGTATGATGTAACTAACTCGTCGGTTAAACATATTGTTAACTGTTTCTTAGGCGCTGTTGTCTCTGACTCGGCGGGACGCGTGGACCGTACTCATTGTATTCCCTTGTACCCTATAATTATGTCTATTACAAACATACATATAAACTTATATTATTAACAAATATATGAATAAAATAACATTATTACAGTTCTATATTGGTACCCATCTGGGGATAAATGTTTCCACGATCTGCAGATATTTGTTACAGGCTTCTGGGTTGTTCTATGCATAATCAAAAATATTTACGTAGTAGGTATAATTTATTAAGTATATTAGATATCTAGCACCCATAACTCGAGCTCTGCTTAGGTTGGGGCTAGATGATGCCGTGTGGGTTGTCCAGCATTATACTTTCTGTCCACGCGGTCCGTCCGACCCGATCTGTTATAGAATGCTATCGTCTTTTACTGATAAATCGATGCGAATATATTGAGGTATCGAATCGTATCGGTTAGTGTAAGTTGGTACAAATCATCCCTCGTAAATCCTTTGAAAATCTGATTATTGTCTAAACTGTCAGAAATAAAAGTCACCTGCGTTTACAAATCGCATTTGTCAGCCTCTATCGAACGTTAAGGAAACGAAATAGGGAATCGAATAGAGATTTGTAAACAGGAGAAGGCGATTTTAAGCTTTGTTTTGTAATATTGTATTGGATGAATATAATTTATTTCGTAGAGATTTGAGATGGCATCACTTCAAATAGATGGAGACTACTTACCCTTCATATTCGATGCTATTTTTATAATAGGTACCTACCTACCTGCTTATACTGAATATAAAACACTTAAATATGTATGTACCTATCATGAAATGTACCTATAGCGAATATGTGTAACAATTCATATGTAGGAAAAAAGTATTGTATTACGGAAAATATCCTTATATTTTTTTAAAAATACCATAGAAAAACTTCATTAACCATTTCAACTTAAACTTATATTATTTAATGTTATAATTTTGCAAACCTACTTTTCTATCAAGATTATAATTTTTGTGCATAATGTTCCTTCAAATGCTGATAAAAATTATTTGCAATAAGAATCTAATCTAGCTAGATTATTTACATATTAGCGAATTATATATAGTAGCAAGATTGACTGGGACAGCGCGCCTCAACTTTTTTATAGTTTTAATAAATTCAACTACAAAAGTATGAATTGTATACCTTGTTGTATTGTATATTTTTATGTGCAAAATTGCCCATTACTTTATATACCTATATTTCTGTTTATTTTGATCATGGACATACATTGACTATGTAAGATCGATTTTGTAAAAGGATCTCGAAGATTTTCAAGTTATAAGCGTTTTTTATGCCAAAATTTAATTTCTGCATCCAACGCGTACCTACATGGATGATTGAATATTTATTATAGGCTTATGTTACCTACATAATACTTTTTGGAACTGCATATCAGTTACCTACCTATGTTACGACATTTTATTACCTAAATTATGTAGGTAAAGATTGGTTAATGTAGGCTTAAGCTTAGGCTCCTGAAATTGACCTTATCCCTTCGTTGTTGTAGGTAACTTGTAGAACTATAATAATTTATATATAAATGTATGTGTAAGTATACCTAATTAGCAAGTTTATGTTTCACAGCTTATTGGTACCTAATGCAACGAATGTGAGACAATTTTCTTCATTGTTGTTAGTATAATATTTGTTAGAGTTGTGTTCTAATCTGAATTTTAATTGTTACTATAGTTAAATGCGGTAGGTATAATTTATTAATATTATTTATTTTTATTCTTAATTTATAGAGTACAATATTATATCATATCACTTCATCATCAAATGGTACAATAAATAATATTATCGTGAAATTTGATGTGATATCAGAATGTATACTAACATTCTACGATGACACTTCGACAGTAGGTATGTATGTATTCGAGATAAAGCAGAGTACCTAGCTTATACTTTACATAGCAGAGAACTAAGATGGAATTCCATCGTCAATAAAGATCATGGAGTCTGTAGCAGTAATCAAAATGTTATTTGAATTGTGGAAATGACCGAGAATTAGGCTTAAGTTTTGTGAATCCGTTGTATATCTGCGATGTATATTATCTATTTGTGGGTAGCAGGTAGTCTGCTCTGTGGACATCCATCGAGTCCTGACATCCACGGCAATAACGTGTTTCGGTTCATTCCATTGTTATATTCTAACATTAATGTCATAAACACATATCTAGGTACCTATCTTTGGTATAATTCTGACGCTTATGTTTGCTTTAATTATAAGCCGATGACTGCATTTTCTACTCTAAATTCTAATTTACCTAAAAACTGATTTATTGATGTTGAAATATTTGTACGTTTCTTTATAAAAATAGATTATAATTTATTGTCGTAATTAAGAATTATTTACAATGCACATTGTTCTGATAAGATAGTGAAGTTACGCGTATGTTAAATGTTTATTAGATAAATAGAAGTACAGTTGAGTACGTTTATATATTGTAGCGTGTATGACCAAGTAATCTATCCTGACAGTGTATGGGCGAAAACTCCGTAGACTCAATAAGAAGCTATTAAATTATAATATTCGATTAAGTAGTTGGGTTTGCGAATTGGGAAGCGAGTTCTGCGGAAGCTTTAAATCGTTTAGACGTTAGTCGTTACTAAACATTGCGCTCTTGTTGTAAATTATTAACGAAATTTGTAAATTAAATATGAGTTCCTTAATACTGGACTCTAGCTACGTTGGACCTAAACAAGTATCTATGGGGCAGTGTTTATAGCATTGTATGTTCTGTAAGGCCAGAGTATAGGTAGGTACTTAAACATCAGCAGAATCGCTAAGACGGACGACAGTTTGCTACCACAATTGTATAGGCTCTTCGAGGAACAGCTATCTACTGAAATCTTGAAGTGAGATATTTTTATGTTAGAAATATCGGGGCTCCCCACCATTTCGTGCATTCGTCATTACCCGCTCATTTGATAACCACTGTAATAAATAATTATAATACGTACTTAATATTCGTATGAAACAAACAAATTATTACTGAAAATAAAAGGAAAGTATTATACAAATGTCTTGTTTTATTTCGTTCTTATCTGACCTATTTTGAGGATGGAAGACCTAGTGGAAAAGAAGATTTAGACACTTTTAGAATGTTCAATTAATCGGCACATGTACCAAAATCAAACAAGTTTTATTTATTTATTAAAAAAGTACCTACATCTGTAATTACGGGGGCACCCAATGCTATAAGTTACCGATTACGCGACGTGACTAGATACCATAAAAGTATGATATGATTATCGATTACCTAGTGGGTAAGTATGACTATGTAACTAAGTATCCAGAGCATAATCTATCTCTGTGCCTAAATATCCAAATCGGTTCAGTAGTTTTTGTGTGAAAGAGTCGCAAACATCTATCCATCCACACCTACTTATAAACTTTCGCGTTTATGAATAGAAGGACAGCGTAAACCATACCTAGACAATTTTTTTTCACTACGTTCACAGCGAAGGACAGTGTGTGGCAACTTTAAGTCTCCACCCACACACTGTTTTTTTCTTTACACACTGTGCTTCGCTTCTATGTGTGGAGACTTTAAAAGTCTCCATACACTGAAGCCAGAGCCGAAGGCGTGGCGGTTTTTCCCATAAAGTTAGGAGTAGTGAAAAATTTTAAGTCTATGGTTTTTCCTATGGCATCGCGTCGCCACCGCCTGCGGTGTCTGTGTGTAGGTTTTCATAGGATTCCATAGAATACAACTGGCACGCCTTCGCGAAAGCTTCGGCTTCAGTGTGTGGAGAGCTTAAGGGGCTAGGAAACTTTACACGAACAAGTTTGGCTTATTTCCAAACACCTGATTCTCTATGGTACTGCGATAAAAACGGGCAACATTTTATTCATGGCTGACTTTGCTGACATTGACAGATAGTTTGATTGACATAACAAACAAAACAATTCCTTCTTTCATTTCTTTTTCGGCGAGCCGTCTTCACGGGAAGGTATTTATTTTTCTTGGTTTTCAGTAAAATAAATCTTGTGCCAACGAAATATTATTTTTCAAAAGTTCTATTTATTAAATTAGACCATTGAGTGGAGGTAAAATCCATATAGTTTTACGTGTTATGGTGATATTCTCGGATTCATCTAACATAACCTCACAACCAAGGTGCCTGTTGTTTTCCTAACAGGCACCGTGTTTATTTCCATACATATTGTTATTTGACTTGAGATTGTTTTGCCCGAATATATCTCTAACGCGCTTCGCCACAGCTGATAGTTTTAATCATTTCTCCTATTTCTAGTCGCCAAAATGGTGAACAACCGTGTACCGTCGGTGTTTTCGAAGACATACGTAACGCCTCGTCGTCCTTTCGAGAAGGCGCGTCTCGACCAGGAGTTGAAGATCATCGGAGAGTACGGTCTCCGCAACAAGCGTGAAGTTTGGAGAGTCAAGTACACGCTCGCCAGGATCCGTAAGGCTGCGCGTGAGCTGCTCACCCTCGAGGAGAAAGACCCCAAGAGGCTGTTTGAAGGTAAAATGAAACCCCATTCTGTGTTTCAAAACAGATAACCGGTATTCTAAACTGATGATCTTAACTGGCAACCTCTTGTCAGACTACATCATGTTGATTCTAATAAACTATTCTGATATTAATTTCTAACTTCAAATATTGTTTACCAGTACATTGGCGTTCTCTCAACTTCTCTGATCTTTTCCAGGCAATGCTCTCCTCAGACGTCTGGTCCGTATTGGAGTGTTGGATGAGAAGCAGATGAAGCTTGATTATGTTCTCGGTCTGAAGATCGAGGACTTCTTGGAGCGCCGTCTGCAGACTCAGGTCTTCAAGGCTGGGCTAGCTAAGTCCATCCATCATGCCCGCATCCTCATCAGGCAGAGGCATATCCGGTAAGACCAGAAACTTGCTGGAATAGATGTTCACTAAACAAACTAATTGATAATTCATTTTCATTACCTATATTTTGTCTGACATTTGACTCAAACGCAGGTAACCACAGCTGCTATACGTTGGCTGACTGCTGACAGACTGGTTTTGAATTAATTCCTAAAGACCACTTGCTCAACTTGTTGAGTTCAATGTCTTGAAATATGTTTGCTATTGAGGTGATATAGAGGTACTGTATCATTATTATGTTTATTATTCATAATAACTATAATATCTAATTATTCATTGAGGAATTGCCTCAACAGAGCCAGACTTTTGACTTCAGTGCAACTGTCTGTATGGGCAAGTAGGCATAGAGTAAAAGCTATGGCATTGATTCCCAGATACTTAACCAAATAAAGTAGGTTTTGGTGAAAAGCATCTGCCACATGTCATGGCGACAAACCCCCTCATAATTGTACCATGAGGTCTAACCTAAATTTTCGCTAAAGCCCTTTAGAAACCTTTGTCCATTTAGCCTTCTTAATCTGCACTTTTTTAGATCTGACTAACTTATGTATGTTCTTCCAGTGTCCGCAAACAAGTTGTGAACATTCCTTCGTTCATCGTCCGGCTGGATTCCGGCAAGCACATTGACTTCTCCCTGAAGTCGCCCTTCGGAGGCGGCCGCCCGGGCCGCGTCAAGAGGAAGAACCTGCGCAAGGGAGCCGGTGGCGGCGCCGCCAACGATGAGGAGGAAGATTGAGCAATAAACTTGTAGAAAACTATTCAAATCTTTCATTCTATGACCACGATTTAGGCAAATTGGATCTGCCAATACAAATAACAGCAACCTTTATCAGCCCACCCTTCAAATTGCACTAAGTTCTGATGGGGTTGCAGACTGCAAGCTAAGCCAGAATTAAACCTAGCTTACGGATCTGACTACAAATATCCCCTCCATACCTTGCTGTTTAGGGGGCGTGTTCTAGGGCGGATGGCGTCAAGTTAAATCTTACAAAATTATTTGGGGGAAAGGGACAAAAAGCTACTGTTTTATACTATGTAGTGATACATATAACCTTTATTTTCTAAAAGATCCGTAGGGCAGAAGTACCTACAGTGGAAAGAATGTTAGTTAAAACTATTAACTTTACCTCTGTTTTAAACAACACACACAAAATGTAGGGACAGGGGTACCTAACACGTGGTAGTAAGTAGGAAGGAATAATGTTAGTGAAACCTATGAACCAACCTCTGTTTAGGACAAAATGTAGGTATAGACACTGGGGTGCCTAGTTCTGTTTAGGTCAGATTCTGGTTAAGACTTACTGCCTCAATGACCCAAGCATTTGTACATTTTTCATTCCGTAACCCTCGGTGCGCGAGTCTGACTCGCGATTTATTTTCATTTTATAACATTCATTTCAAACGACCGATGTGGGGCGGTGGGCGAAGGTCCGCCTGCGACGCAGGAGGTTGCGGGTTCGATTCCCGCCTCTGAACAAACTTGTGTACGATCTGCAGAAATTTGTTCCATTGGTCTGGGTGTTTTCTATGTATAATAAAAAAAATATCTATCTATGTAATGTATTGTATTATGTATATGAGTCATCTAGTACCCATAACACAAGCTCTGCTTAGCTTGGGGCTAGATGTTGCTGTGTTGATTGTCCGGAATTATTTATTTATTTGTCTAAGCCTGAAAGGGCACACATTTTCAATGGATGAAGAATGTGCTCTCCTAGTAGGTACTCGGTAGGTACCGTCCATTTCTAATTGTTGCGGATGACATGACATCATCCGCAGAATCACTAGAAATCTATACCAAGCAACTTCTGCAACAAACCCTGACGGACAAAAATCGGGTGATGGAAATTCTACATAGTGGCGTAGCTATCATGTTGTGCCGACCCCACTTAGCGTGGGATAAGGACCGGAAGAAGAAGAAGAGTGGCGTAGCTATCATAGGGCAGGGCGGTGCAGTGCACCAGGGCCTCGGAGCTCAGAGGGCCCCTTAGCTTTGAAAAGAACGGAGCACCCAGCGATATATTTCACGCAAGATGTCTCTAATTGTCGTAAAACCCTACACCTTTTTGACGAGAGGTTTCCAAAATTATGCAAAAACGTGATACAAAACGATATCACGTTTTGTTGGACGAGGCAAATAAGGCTTAATCACGAAATTCACGAACACGATTGATAAATCGATATATCGACAAAAATGACTTCGAGTCATTCAAGGTCATCAACACTTCAAAAAAATATCTCATCTACGCTATCTACCTTTCCAGAAAAGGGACGAAGCAAAATAAAAAATTAGTACCTATGAGTTCAGTTTGCAGAACCTTAGTCATTATAATTCCAAACCGACGTGAAAAATTAGGAGGATCTCAATAACTGTAGGTATTTTGTTTTAAGTTCTGGATGGACCGACTTTCTTCATTATTTACTAGAAAGCTGGTGCGTCTTAGTCTCATAAATTTTAGAGTTTCAAGATCTGAGAGTAATTTTTGAGTTACCTTTCCTTAATAATGCATATTTTTTGTATGGAGAACTTTTCTAAGATGCTTGAAGTACCTACCTATGTTTTTATAGTAGATAAAATTTTAATAACAAAATAAAATATGATAATATGAAATTTGTCGTGGTTGAATATGATCTTGCGGAAGTGTAACTTGTAATGTATTAGGTACTTCCGTCCGACCGACCAACAGAAAGATGAAGTATTATCAATATAATCAGCATTGGATAAGTTTGCTTCCGATACCTACTTATAATTAACTAGCAGCGCCTCGCGAAATCCGGTAGATAATTTCTGTTCCCGTGGGAATTGATAGGAAAGTGATAGACGAAATTGCAAAATTTAAAGAGCAAGAGATTGTGTACTTGATTGGAAGTTTGGTTGAAATCTTTTTTGCCGTGTATTGATCTGTATACAAACATTTTATACTAGCTGTACCCGCGTCTTCGTCCACCTGGAATAATGAGTTTGGCAGTCACATACCTACACCTTACATACCTACCTACAAACTTATCCATACATACTTTCATCCCCTCTACCTAGACTTATCCTACTAGTAATAAAGTTCAAGTCACTGTATTCTTTTGTAATCCCTATCTATATGTTTGAGAGCCAATCAGTCTATATAAGTTTAGGCTACGAGGAAGGGAGGGATGGGGTCCCGATTTTTCTTTATGCTCGGGCCCTTGTCCACCTAGCTACGCCACTGAACAATGTAGGTACTAGGTAGGAGGGCACAAGTACATACGAACTAGGTAGGTATAGTTAATGTCGCACCACAGGTAGTACTTACATAGGTACAGTTGATTATACCATATATAGGTAGCTATAAACAAATGTAGAACAACAAATGTAGGTGCCTACATTTTGTACTTAGGTAGAAGTAGAACCCACTTCACGTCCAATCCAACAATGAATTCAGGATGTTGCTGGGGCTGTCACGTCATGGTTCGCCGAGGAGCGCACGGACTTCTTCGCCGCCTGCATGAGGAAAGAAGGCAGGCAGCCTGGCAGCCTCACTGCAGACTTGCTGAGCAGAGATCATGGGAGCGTGGCGGCCTCGACTTATAAAATGATCTAGTTCTATGGGACCTTGTATCTAATCCTCCTAGCCCATAGACTTAAAAGTAAAAAAGTAAAAGTTAATTTATTGCTTGAAATACAATGTTATAAAGATCTTAATTTGAGATAAAATAGAGTCATTGTTTTCTACCTTGCGGCATGCAATCGTTTTATTTCATTGAGTAAACATAAAAATTAAAAAAAAACTCAAATTAAATATTAAAATTAAATTAAAATGTCAATAACTATATAATAGGATTATAAAATAAAATCATGTCAAATTAAAACACAATAAAACTGAGTCAAGTGAAATGAATTTTAACATTTTTATCATTCATAAATTCATTTATGGTGTAATAGGCGGTTTTTGATAGGTATGATCTTAACTTCCTATGAAACAACGAACAAGGCAGTTTTCGCAGTGGCTCTGGTAGTAGGTGGATAAACTAAGAACTAGTTACCTACCTGGTTATTAAGTATGTAGAAAACCAACCTAGTATTCTACCTACCTAGTTTTACATAGCTAGTTGGTGTGGCTATGGATATGGCTATATACATATATTAGGACTGCCGTCACACTGCCGCGAACAAAATTTGAAAGGCGCGCATGGCTGATAGATAGGAAGGATGTAGGTACCTATTCTAAACAAAAAATATTTCATTTTAGATAAAATAATTTATTTATTGATAGAGATATATGTAAGTACATACTTAATAATAATCTGGGTGGATAGTTACCAATGGTGAAAACAATTCAAATAATTATTTATTTCAATCGTAAACTCCACAAACATAAAAACAAGTACCGAGGGAGACCATACCAGAGTCTACCACTCAACTCACGAAGTGGAATGTATACGTACCAATTCAATTGAATCATGGAAATTTTCAATTGGAATTGTTTTCAGATTACCTAAGTAAGTTTTATAAATAATACCTATTTAATAACAGAGAAGGTAAATTACACTCAAAACAACAAGATTTAATTAAGCGAAGCAAGTTATATGTTTTCTTAGAACTAAATAACAAAATAGGCCATCAGCATCACTATCATTTGTTGCCTTTTGCTTTTGCACGGCTTTTCTAGGTTCTCTAAATATTATGACTTAACAGGAGAATAATAAGCGCATACTCACTTAAAATGCAAGAAAATCGTCCGACTCTAGGCTGGCCGTGAGTCAAAGAATACAAAGAGGCTCCGTATTATCTTCTTTCCTAGGTACCTCAAGTAATGTACCTAAGTTTCCCCACAATTACTATCAGAGGTTGCCGTCCTGCAAACTGGTGCCTTTGAGCTGATCGTCGATCTCCCGCGAGGCCTCGACTTCCTGTATCTGCTGCAGACACAGTTCCAGAACCTTCTCGAGGCCGCGCGCGGTCTCCTGCGCCGAGTAGACAGCCAGCTCGGGCACGTGCACAAATAGCGTGCGCGAGTTGTCCACGCTCAGAGACCTGTAGTAGATGTACTCACACAGGTATCTGGAACAGTTATAATATGCTATTATCTAAGTCCGTGATATATAGTTTTCTGATGTTTGCAAATGTAACGCAATTGTTCATCAAACGAACGAGATAGGTGTTAAATGTATGTAGGTAGGTAGCCGTAGTTAGTAGTACTAGCACAGGTACTAGTCCGCGCCAAACAACGATAGAGTTACATGTTAGAAGAGCGCGGTAATGTTTAAATGATTATCGCGATAGGCATTACGCGTTTCTGCGAGCTCTTGTTGCGTCACAGCAAGAGTCGCTTTTTATATACAGGGTGATTGGACGGTGGGTGCAAAGCTGGTGGGCGAAGGTAGTGTGGACTATTTGGAACCATTTAAGCCATATTTGTCTTAGACGAAGTCTGACTGTTTCTTTTTTACGAATTTTTTATTGGAGGCAAGGAAAATACCCGAAATTTTACAGTTAGTTGCTAAGTATTGCCAGTTTAAAAGGCCAATGATTTTTTTTGTTTAATTTAAGTAAAGCTAATGTGTAAGCAATCTAACAAAACATGTTCTTAGGTTTTTGGAGGTATGGTCATTAGCTATTTTTTTACAGACATTTAAAACTTACAAAAATTTTCAGAGATTTTCGAAAACCATTTTTAAAAACATGTTTGGTTATTACTCTTTCTTTTGAGGTATCAATAAAGCGGATATCTTAAAAATTATTGAAATAAGGATCTACAAACCAAATTGAGAGAGAAAATTTGAAGCAACTTTCATACAAAAAAAATGGTTTTGGCCGTCATACCGCGCGCGGTGGCCTTTGTTTTGGTCAGTGGAATTCCTAGAAATTCTTAGAATTAAACTTTGAACACAAAACGTTTGTTTTTACCAATTTTTTATGGGAGGCTAGGAAAATACCCAAAATTTTAATATTATAATAATTAGCAACTAACTGTAAAATTTCGGGTATTTTCCTTGCCTCCAATAAAAAAATCCTAATAAAGAAACAGTCAGACTTCGTCTTAGACAAATATGGCTTAAATGGTTCCAAATAGTCCACACTACCTTCGGCCACCAGCTTTCCATCCACCTTCCAATCACCCTGTATATTTTTTTGTCAAACGTGCATCTTCTGTTTCTGTACTATTATATATTCTGTGGTACAAGTTATAGTTCACCACAGTAACTCAGGCTGTCCGCTGTCGTACTTTTTATAACGGAAAACGCGTGCATCTAATGCCGCGGGCAAGTCATTCATTGCCAACCTAAAATTAACTGTTTTCTAAAATTTCTAAAAATCAGTATTGGTTATACTCAGTCATTTTAGAATAGTCATTATACACCACAGTGCTTCTGTAAAATAATACAAATTTTGAATAAAATTACAAAAATGATAACATTTTCGCAAACAAAAGTATGTCAAATTTTTTAAAAAAATAATTTCAAAATCTTTTGAGCATTAGGACATGACTACCTGATTATCAGTAAAGGAGTCAAAAAAAAAAATGTGTGGATGGTGAATACCTAGCTAATTTGAAAACTGTTGGAAAACCTTGCTTAATGAGCTTGATAATAGATACTTAAGTCATGAGGTACATTTGTTTTGTACCTACTATTACCTGCCAGCATCTTTAGAAGAGACAGCCTTCATCTTTTCCTCAATCTCGAAGCAGTCATTGAATTCTTTGCATATCCTCTCAACATTCAGCTTGGTGTGGAGGCGGATGGCCCCCTCAGCCGGGCAGGTGTGGTCGGGGGGACACTTGTCGAAGTAATCCATGCGCTGATAGCCTTTCCTGTGCGCTTGCAGCTCCAGAGTGAAGTGCTCTGCCAGATTTGATACACCAACATGAATCATAAGCTGGAATCCAATGGATTTAAATTTTTATACCACCCAATTTATGATATTTAAAACTAGTAATGGAAATAGACACGAGAGAGAAAATTAAAGCAAAAAACTTGAGTTCCTTGGAGAATACCAACCTTAGGCTCATGTGTATCCCACAGCGCAGGCACAAACTCATCCACATTTTCATATGTGACGGGAAGTTCTAATAGAACCAGCTCTATATTGTGTTTTTTCTCGATTTCGTCTTTGTTCATCAACTTGACACCCTCCCAGCTTGCATTTATGGGGTGACCGGCAAAAGGACCAAAACCAGTTACAAGTACAATTGGTTTGAAAAAGTTATCCAAGTCGTTGCTCATTTTGTACAAATTACCATGTATGAGTATGTTTGAAAAAGTTACAGCTACAAAACTGCTTTTTTACTCAGGAAAACATATAAGTTTGTTTGTTTTGATCCACACTCACGACGCGACACGTTCATTTCACTTCACAGGGAACATTAAAGTAAATTAGTTTCTGTCAACTCTTTTTGGATCATAAGTTTAACATCATAGGTGTAACTAAAACAAGTAATGTAAGCAAATTATCAGTAGCTCAGCCTCTAATAAAAAAGTAGTTGGTTGTTTTGTTTGACTGTCATGTGATCAGCTGATTGTTCTCCTCTTCAATATCTATGGATCGTCTCCAAATGTTGGCGGCCTTGATAAATTGTGTTCCACGATCAATAAGACGTTAGACATGCCCAAAAGCCGCCATTAAAAGTCTCCACACACTTCAGTGTGGAGTTCAGTGTTCGTTCGCTGAGGCGGAGCGGAGAAAAGGCTAGGCGGTATTTCCTATGGCACCGCGTCGCCACTGCTTGCGGTGTGTGTGTAGGCTTTCATATGATTCAATAGGATACAACTCGCACGCCTTCGCCTCCGCTCCACCTCCAGCTCCGGCTTCTGTGTGTGGAGACCTTAAAGGTCTTCACCGAAGCCGGAGGCGGAGCGGAGGCGAAGGCGTGACGGTTTTTCCTTCCTACGGCACCGCGCCGCCGCCGCGCCGCCACCACCTGCGATGTGTGTATAGGCTTTCATATGATTCAATAGAATCAACGCACGCCTTCGCCTCCACTCCGCCTGCTGCTTCTGTGTGTGGAGACTTTGAGATACACACCTATACATATATAGTCGCTTGAGTCGTTCATATTCAAAGTTCGTCGTGCGTGTCGTTCATTTCGGCACATTTTTATCATCTGTGACGTTCTATGGATGGAATGGATCGTCTGTCAAGGACGAATTAGAAAAAAAAAAAAAAAAGGATCGTCTGTCAATCATCTGTCATGCATGTCACAGCATGCATTTGTCTGTCAGTTGCTCGATCCATCCATGGCGCGTTACAATTTCTAAAATAAAATCTTTCCTTTTGTGGATAATCAAGGAAAGGGCGTCTTGTTCTGATGCGTTTGCGATTAGGTGCATCTAAATGCTTAATTTGCTTTCATGATTTCAATTCAACCACCTAACAAAAAGTGTTTACAAGGTATTTTAGGTTATGTTGAAGTAAGTTCCTTTATTTCAAGTAATTAATTTATAATGACCGTGGATGATAATAGCCGAGTAGTGGCCATTCCTTGGCCGTTCGTTAAAAGGAAAGTAGAATGCGCTGGTGCAGCATTCCTCAGATATTACAATATCAAGTGCCACGGGGGTGATGGCTCGTCCGAAACGTCCGAGTCCAACGAGAAGGCCGTGGAAGTCACGTTTGACGATGATGTCGAATATCTAAGAAGTTTGGACCCTAAAGATTGGAAAAATCAAGATCACTATGCTGTCCTAGGTATGAAAAATTTGCGTTACAAAGCTACAGATGACGATATTAAGCGTGCTTACCGCCAGAAGGTGCTGAAGCATCACCCCGACAAGCGCAAGGCGCAGGGCGAGGAGGTGCGGAGCGACGACGACTACTTCACTTGCATCACAAAAGCCTACGAGATCCTCGGCACACCCCTCAAGCGCAGATCCTATGACTCGGTCGATCACACTGCAGATGATACTGTCCCTTCACAAAACGATATCAAAAAGGAAGGATTCTTCAAGGCATTCACCAAGCTGTTTGAGATTAATGCTAGATGGTCTGATAAGAGAAATGTGCCTTTGTTAGGAGATGATAATAGTACAAGAGAGCAAGTGGAAAGGTTCTATGCATTTTGGTATGAGTTTGACTCCTGGAGAGAGTTTTCTTATTTAGATGAAGAGGAAAAAGAGAGAGGTCAGGATCGTGAAGAGAGGAGATGGATAGAGAAGCAGAACAAGGCTGCCAGAGCCAAGCTAAAGAAGGAGGAGATGGCTAGAATTAGGAGCCTAGTGGACTTGGCATATTCCAATGATCCTAGGATTCAACGCTTCAAGCAAGAGGATAAAGACAAAAAATTAGCTGCCAAAATGGCTAGACAGGTAATTTGAACAAAACAGGTCTTATGAATCACAATAATAAATTTAATGTGAGGATGGATGTATGTTTCTAACTTTTTCATACAAAACTACAGTTTTCCTGTGGTCTCCACACTAGGCAAAGCCTGTATGGCGGAGACCAAGAAGTTTAGCAATAAATAAACCGTGTAATTGTGTATTTTTGTTTGGTCATAAACTTTTTACTTGTATATTTCAGAATGCTGTGCAGGCAAAGAAAGCTGAAGAGGAGCGTATCATCAAAGAAGCCCAGCTCGCTAAACAGAAGGTAGAGGAAGCAGAAAGAGCTCGCATTGAGGCAGCCCGGGCTGAAAGAGAACAACAGAAGAAAAACTTACGCAAGGAGCGCAAAGCACTGAGAGACATCTGCAAAGCCAACAATTACTATGCTCAAAATGAGGATGAAACTATTGCTCATATGGCTGCAGTAGAAAAACTCTGTGAACTCATGAAAGTAGTGGAAATTCAAGACTTTATGAAAAATCTAGAATCTAATGGAAGAAATGCCTTCGTGAGCACTGTCAAGGAGACAGAAGATAAGCTAGAGGAGGAACGCAAAGCTCTCTTTGGTAATAACAAAAAGGTTGAACCAACCATTAAAAAGGAAATCAGTTCTGCGAAAGTACCAATTGAGTGGTCTGTTGAACAGACACAGCTGTTGATCAAGGCGGTAAACCTGTTCCCTGCAGGCACCAACCAAAGATGGGATGTTGTAGCCAATTTCATTAACCAGCACAGTACTTTCATAGATGACAAGCGTTTTACAGCTAAAGATGTTCTTAATAAAGCAAAAGACTTGCAAAGCTCAGACTTCTCCAAGAGCAGTCTGAAGAAAGCTGCCAATGAGGAGGCCTTTGATCAGTTTGAGAAAGAAAAGAAGAAACCTAATGCTAATCATGTTGATGACACAGGCATCTCAAAGAGTGATAAACCTGCCAAACTTACCAATGGAACTTCCACTCCCAAAGTTGAAGAGATCAAGGTTGATGATCGCACATGGACTAAGACAGAGCAGGAGTTGTTAGAACAAGCAATCAAGACCTTCCCTGTAAGCACTCCTGAGAGATGGGACAAGATTGCTGAATGTATACCAAACCGTTCCAAAAAAGACTGTATGAAACGGTACAAAGAACTAGTGGAATTAGTTAAAGCAAAAAAACAAGCAGCCAATCTGGCTAAATAACATTCACTCAAACTAGGCTTTTTAACATATTTTAGAGCTACCAGTTGACCAAAACTTAAGAACATTATTTCAAATTATAAATTTCCTTTGTAATGTACAGAGATTAGTGAAATTTATATTCTATATGTGGATAAAATAGTTCTAACATCATGAAACTACTAACACTCTATAAGAAGACCCATCCTGGTGTGGTTAAATTGGGAATCATCCAGTTATGACCAGTGTGTAATATTTTTATATTTATTTTTTGTTTAATGTGATGAAAAATAGTCAATTTGAATATCATTGCTTTTCATTTCTCCTTTGTTAAAAGCTTCTCGGGTATACAATTTTAAAATATATAATACTGTCTTGTTCACCTGAGACAGACTAAATAAATAAAAACAGCCTCTTGTTAAGTGTACATTGAGAAGTTTGTATTTGCTGCACTGATGGTATCATTTTGGCGCTTAAAATAACGTAGGCAAGAGAAATAAACAGTTTATTAAGAATTACAGTAAAACTTACACTTAAAAACTTATAAGTCTTAAACATTAAATTTCTAATAATAAAATGTATTTTTAAGCACCAACCTACCGAAGTACCAATTTTATCTCCACTATTTACGCCTGTAATAATGAGTTAGGGCATAGGGCTCAAACACAAAACTGCGAGCTCGCATCGCATCGCAAATATCTGCGAGCTCGCACGATAACGTCCGATCTCATTTGCATCGCGCATTCCTGTCATATTACGTCATACTTGGTGACCCCCCTTTTAGTCCGCTCTGAGACAACTTTAGCGAAAGACGCGCGGCGCCTGAGCCGCCTTCTTTGTGTTGTAAAAAAAAAAACTGCTTCAGTTCTCAACTCATAGTAATTTCGAGTAAAATAGTTCCCTTCAGAGTTCATAATCGTGGGTCGTTATCGCCTTTCGTTCAGATTTGTCGATTTGGTGATAATGTTTTTTTTTTCTTTTCGTTGTTAGATTACATTTATAGATCTAGATACGTATCCAGATATAAATATATGAAAGGCACCTTCCTAAGTCAAACTCGTTTTTACTAAGGCGATGGAAAGTAATGAACGTGTAGAGGGTAATGAAAATGGCCTGGAGAGTAATGAAAACGTATGGAGGGCGATGAAATTATCTAAAATATTGTAACCAAAAATATATAGGAATCAGTCTTTTGATAATTTTAACCAACATTAATATTTTAATATGTTACTTTAAAAGGACACGATGAGGTAATGACAAGAAGGTTATGTACCTACCTTCTTAGTTCAGATCTTACAGCTGATAAAATTAAAATTTAATTTTATCAGCTGTAAAATAAAAATTTAAATAAAATAATAAAATTAAAAATAAAATAAGAAATAAAAAAAAAACACAGCTGACAAAATTAAACATTACAGCTGATAAAATTAAAATTTAATTTTATCAGCTGTAAGATCTGAACTAAGAAGGTAGGTACATAACCTTCTTGTCATTACCTCATCGTGTCCTTTTAAAGTAACATATTAAAATATTAATGTTGGTTAAAATTATCAAAAGACTGATTCCTATATATTTTTGGTTGGTACTGAAGCATTTAATGCTTCAGTACAAAACAAAGACATATATAAAATTAGTCATTAACAAATATACAACTTTTCAACGCTTAAGAACAATGTAGATACTTAAATTTCAAAATAGATCATCATCATCAGCCCATATTAGTCCACAGCAGGACATAGGCCTCCCCTAATGAGCGCCATAGCGCCCTGTCTTTAGCTTGACGTATCCAGCATCTGCCAGCAGTCTTTCGCAGATCAGGTGGGTCATCCCGCCTGACCAGAGGGCGTCCTACACTACCTTTACCAAATCGCTCTCAAGAACACGTTTACCCCAACGGTTATCGGTTCTTCGCGAGATATGGCCGGCCCACTGCCACTTCAGCCCAAGTTTCGACAGAGTCAAAGGCCTTCTCATAGTCCACAAAAGCGAGACACAGGGGCTGATTATACTCTTCGGACTTCTTTATAATCTGCCGCACTGGGTGAATGTGGTCTATAGTGCCATATCCTCCGGGGAACCCGGCCTGTTCTGGTGGCTGAAACTCGTCGAGTCTCCTGGCGAGACGATTCGTGACCACTCGCGAGAACAGCTTATAGACGGGGCTCAGGAGTGTGATGGGTCTATAGTTTTAAAGGAGGGTTTTATCACCCTTCTAAAAAAGAGCACCACCAAACTCCCGCTCCACGCCTTAGGAGTTCTCCCACTGTGAAGGACGGCATTAAAGAGGTTCTGTAGCTCCTGTATAACGGGGCTCCTTCCGCCTTCAGAAGCTCTGAAGTAATACCGTTCTCACCGGGGGCTTTTCCGTTTATAAGCTGCCTCAGAGCTAACACGATTTCTTCTTGACTGAAATCTGGCAGTTCGTCGGTATAGTGGCGTATCAGAGTGGCTCTAGAATCATGGTCATCTCTTCGGGAATGAGGGGCATGTGCAGTGTAAAAACGGCCATAGAAATCTTCTATCTCGGCTGAGATCTCTGGCTTCGACCAAACGGTCCTCCCGTCGTGCGTTTTAAGTTTCATCAGGTGGCTCGTGCCAAGCTGCTGAGTGAATACTTTGGACCCTCGGCTTCACTCTATCGCTTCTTCAATGAGGCGTGTGTTGGAGCTCCGAAGGTCGCGCCGTACCATTTTCGCGATTCGCTTGTTCAGGTCTGACCTCTCTGACGAAGACACTTGGGTAGTTTCCCGTCTTTTTGTCATCAGATCCAGAGTCACATCCGAGAGTTTGGACTTCCTGCCAGAAACTTGCTTACTGCAGAACTTAATGCCCTCGTCCCTCAACGTTTTGACCAGATTGCGTAGGGTCTCGTCAGCTGCTGAAACTTTTCGGTACCCGCCATAATTTGGATTGGATTAGGCCGGAGCGTGGACTTCATCAGATGGTTTCTTTCAAGCTTTAAGTTGATATTCAGAGTGCCTTGGAGGATTCGGTGATCAGATCCGGTATTGAACCTGTTGATCACTGAGACATCTCTGAATATGTGCTTGCTATCCGTCATGATGAAGTCGATCTAATTTTTTGTCACAGTGTTGGGGCTTTGCCATGTCCACTTCCGCTGGGGCTATTTCTTAAAGAAGGAGTTCATTAAGAAAAGCCCCTCTTTTGCTGGTATACACAGCTTTTGAATTTCAATTTCAGTTTCGCCTTCTGCATTTTTAATATTATGAACCTTTCTATAATTCGCTGGTGGTTGGTAAAATTTGCAATCTTGTTTTTTATGTCCTTGCTTTCCATAGTTGTAACACTCGAAACTGAATGTATGGTAATTCTAAAACATCTTGGTTTTTCTAATTTTATTTTCTAATGATGATAGACAGCTAGAGTCAATCAAGTACAAGGTTACCTATTTTATTCTTCCTATTTTATTCTATCTATTAAAAATGCATGCAGGTTCTATTTTCAACATCGATAACATTACATATTTCTCCACGTACTTTCATTATCATCTAGTGATATTTTAAAACAAATCATTCCTATCCAAACGCTTTCATTACCATCCACTATATTTTTCTTAATAATGGAGAGTAATGAATTGGAGAGGAATGAGTATTTGCCCTTTATCCTAAGATTATTTTAATTATGCGCCTTCCAAAAATCTATTAAATATAACATACAACAGTACAATGACAAAGATCAAAATTAGATATCAAAGAAACAAACAAAAAAAAAACTTTCCTTGAAAATCACTGGACGGTGATGATGTTTAATCGTGACAAAGTACTCCCAATGATACGATATTCTAATTTATTTCTTAACAGCATGACATATCTTGCTGCACCAAGGTGTGGCGACGACTGGTTGATGGCGGGATACGCGGGACAGTACCTAGTCACTGTACACGGCCAAACTCGGGAAAAATTTTGATTTCCGACAGCTCGGATGGAAATGACGTTTTTTTTTTGACAAAAATAAAACTTCGATTATCGCGGGGTTCCAACCGCTTTAAAAACAAACAAGCTTTTTAAAATGATTCTTTGATTATTTTTTTATGTAAAAAGAAGAATGTTTTTGAAGTTTTATGAACATACCTAAAGTGGAAAAAAAAATTATTTTATTTACTGATGGGGCATTTGGAAAGGGAGAGGAATGAGATTTCAGCATGTTTTTTCTCAGCAATTTCTTTATACAACCATATAGCCCTTTGGTGTTCAGTACCATTAATGCTTGATTAGGCTTTAATATTTCCTTATACTTAGTTTTTAAATAAACTCTAAAGACATACGAGTTATGGCCTTGGAAACGTAATTTGAACGAAACGCGATAACGACCCATTAAATGGATGAATCCAGAATCTTCTTTTTCTTTTATATCTATTTAACAATAACAGCAGTGCAATTGGACTGATTTATGCAAAAATGATCCAACCCACTACCTAGTCAATTTCGAGTTTTTTTTAACCTATGTAATCAGTATAAGGTATATTTTAACATATCAAAGACTCACACCTCTATGTTCACAAATGTGGAAAATCCATATGTCCAACCCACAACTGCCATGTCGAAGACCATTTTTTAAAATGTATAAGTGTTTCATGCCACTTGAATCATTTTTGTGTTGCTTTGGTTACCCTAACATATAACCGTTCTATTTTGCTACAATGATTCAAACTATATATTTTTGCACCCTACATAGCTCTTTCCATACAAAATTAATTTTGTAATAATGATCCAGGCGCAAGTTTTCCCAATTATCTACTAAACTATTAAAATTTATTCTTTATATTATTTATAGCAAAAAAGTTGAGTTTACATAGCATTAAATTAAATTAAAATAACAACATTTTGTATTACAAAGCTAGAGAAATACAGCCACAAACTTAAATATCGATTATCTCGAAATGAGGTTTGTGTGGGTTGGATTATTTTTGCTTAAATCGGTTCAATTATCTTTTTGGGATCCATCTTACGCTTCCTAAAAACACGTCCAATACGGCTGACTAAACTTGAAGGTATGGTTACCCTACAAAACGGTTCGCCGCACAAATTCGCATCGCAGAAATTCGCAAATCAAGTTCGTGTGACATCGCATCACATCGCATCGCATCGCATCGCACCAAATCGCAGTTTTGTGTTGGAGCCCATAGTTATGACTAGATAAAATACACAGAAGAATCTTACTATTATAATAAATGGGAAAGTCTGTGTGAATGTTTGTTATGTTATAAGTAATCTCCGTAAACTAATTAAGTTCTTTAAATGAAATGTGGTAGGTATGTAGACAGTTTGAGAAATTTTACAAATAAATTTCACTGCGGGCGAAGCTGCGGAGCGCAACTAGTACTTGATAAGTTGTAGTAATGCTAGAATCTTTGGGTATAGACACTTTTCATTCAAAACGCGTTATCCTTGATGGTGGATATGATTAGACATTTTCTGCGTGAAAAGTAACGAACTACAAGTACATTTGTTTCATGTCAATGTTATGTCAAATCAGCTGCTGCTGTCTGCCAAACTGTCAAAAAACCAAAACAACGAAGCATGGCGCGGCGTGTTCTTCAATGAATCTATTGGAATTATTTGGTTTCTAAAAGTGTATTTGAAGCATGCCTAAACAAAAGCTATTTGACGATGAATCTGAAGAGGAAGTTGAAATAAAAACGGAGAATGAGTATGCTAAAAAGTATGACCAATGGCGCGGGAAGGAAGAAATGCACAAGCGTGAGATTCATTTATTTCCTTAATTCGAGCGCCTAGTAAATGATCATAGTTCACGTTTAAATCACGTTTAGATTAAGTATCATGTAACAAATAATAACTTTAGACTGTTTGCAACCGTCTGCGGTTAGCTCAATGGTTTCAATTGTAAATACTAGTTGTAATTTTTCTATTCCTTTGCTTGTAATTTTCGTTGTTAATAAAGATTTTATAGTATCATGTTATCCAGGAATTTTTTTCCGAAATATAACTTCCTTTTTTTATCAATGTTGTCTACTTAGGAACTTAAAAATTACCCTCTGCATCTTCAGCTGCCTATTTAATTAGTTCACGTCTCGGATTTCATCTAGTCTAGCTCATAACATCACTCTGCAACCTCCTTTGTAAAC
Organism: Eupithecia centaureata; assembly: GCA_944547425.1. Classification (NCBI taxonomy): domain Eukaryota; kingdom Metazoa; phylum Arthropoda; class Insecta; order Lepidoptera; family Geometridae; genus Eupithecia; species Eupithecia centaureata. The sequence continues at coordinate 13,589,934 of OX155691.1, forward strand.
AATAACAACCTCCTTACAGTGGAGCAAAAGTATGGCTCCAAAGTCCTGGACTCAGACGCACCAGTATCGTCAGACAGTGAAGATGAAAGTGACGAGCCTCCTGAGGTCTCCGAGGAAATGGAGACCCAGTTTCTGAAGACCCTGGCGCTTCTGAAGAAGAAAGACCCCAGGATCTATGATCCAGGGTTCAAGTTCTTTGATGAACAAAAGAAAGAGACAGGTTATTGTACTTCTATACTACTGTATTAACTCCAGAACAAAGTCAAAGTATCAAAAGTATACTCAAGTATTTGTGCTATCTGTAACCTACATTATCATGCTGATATGTGAAATTACCAATAATTTCTGGATCTGAGCTATTATTAATCTTAATATAATAACAAATATAATTATGTATTCTATAACTTACAGTGAAAGAAACAAAGGAAAAGACCCTGACATTTGCTGACAGTGATGAGGATGATGATGATGATGATGGAAACATTTTCAGCATTGAGAAGAAAGCTGAGGTGGTTGATGAAGTGAAAGAAACCAAATCTAAACCTGGGAAGGTAAAACTCTCCAAAAAATACTAAGTTTTGAATTGAAAATGGATTATCTAGAATATGCAATTAACTACTCAACTTAAATACTTACCTAGACCTATTCATATGCCTGTAAGGGATATTTATTAAGGCATTTCTTAAAGCATTTAAATCTACACCATCTCACCTACTTTAAGACATATCATTACCTATTTCCACCTTTTTCTTTGCATATATAGATGACCCATAATTAATTGACAACCTTAATTGTCACAGAACCATTTATAAGAAGAATTTAAGATCAGTTTATTCTGTTATTTTGTATTGTGAGTTTCTCTGTTGGGCTTCCTTAACAAATAAAATAAAATAAAAAACCTTACATCAAATGAATATAACTATTGTGCTGTGCTACTAAAACTTCGTTTAACAAATTTCTAGGATGGGAAGCTGAAGGACTTTTTGACTGGTAAAGTGGAGCACGTGGACGAGACAGTGGAGCGGGACCTGGAGCCACTGAAGGCTCTGTGGTCCGACCCCAAGCTGAATGAGGGAGAGGCCTTCCTCAGGGATTATATCTTGAACAAGAAGTAAGTTACAAAGTGTAGCTCATATATACACAGAATTGAATGTGAACAAATAATCTTATTTCTAGCATTATTAAAAACATATTTAACATCTAATATGTAACATTTAGAGTTATGACTTGAGCAAGTTAGCTACGAACATTATTTGAAAACTGATTTTCAATTTGATGGTCAATTGCCACCAAAACTATAGAAAATAGCTATGAAAGAAGTTTTTTTTTTTCAATCAATCAAATCAAAAATTGAATGTGCCGTGGATGCTTTTTGAGTGTTTCTTATTAGGCGTCCAAGGGGCCAGTAACAGAAAATAAGTTATGTATGGTTTAAACTCTTTTTATGATGAAGTTTAGATAGTATTGTTTTTTAATGTATTCTATGAGTATTCTAAATTGAGTGGCTATATTGACATGGATCAATTGAGCTACCTTTAGACTGTTTGCAACCGTCTGCAGTTAGCTCAATGGTTTCAATTGTAAATACTAGTTGTAATTTTTCTATTCCTTGCTTGTAATTTTCGTTGATAATAAAGGGGCTATATTGTTTCATGATTATTAAAAATTTAATTTATAACTTTTTCAAAAATGGATGACATGGACTTCAAACTTTCATAATTCATATGAAGTGTTTCTAATTATATGACCACCACTGTATATCAGTCTATAGTAAAATGATCCCTTTAAACTCCGAGTATATTTGAATCTTATTTGAAGGTACCTAGAAGCCGGCAGTGAGAGCGCGTCGGAGAGACTGCGCGACGACGCGGAGCTGGGCGCGGACGCGGCGCTGGTGGAGGAACAGGACCAGTTCGAGCGCGCCTACAACTTCCGCTTCGAGGAGCCCGACCAGGACTTCGTGAGTTTATACACACTCTGTATTTTTGTATCTATCTATGTAATGTATTAAGTACTAGCGACCCGCCCCGGCTTCGCACGGTTGTATTATAAGTATATAAACCTTCCTCTTGAATCACTCTATCTATTTAAAAAACCGCATCAAAATCCGTTGCGTAGTTTTAAAGATTTAAGCATTCAAAGGGACATAAGGACATAGGGACATAGGGACAGAAAAAGCGACTTTGTTTTATACTATGTAGTGATATCAGTCATCTAGTACCCATAACACAAGCTCTGCTTAGCTTGGGGCTAGATGATGCTGTGTAGACTGTCGGGAATTATTTATTTATTTGTGTCAGTCAACTCATACCATCTACTGTGCAACATCAAACTTTGAACGAACAAAAAAAAAATACAAAAACCTTTATTGAGAACAGAACTTATGTCTACGGTACAATTGAGGGCTGACTAGGTACCGCAAAAGTTTAAAAAACTGTGTAGAGTCAGCGCCCCCCTTCTTTTTAGTAAAATACGAAGAACGAAACTAATGCGTCACGCTCGGTTCGGTTACGCTGAATTCCTTTAACTACGAGTAGGCTCTTGTCATCTGCTTGTTAACCGTCTCACACGTCTCATGGAATTGGAAGTATACGCATACTTCCAATTCTATAACATGAAATAGAGGGCGTGAAATCGACCTGACAATTTGTTGACGCAGTTTTTCACACTAGAGCAAGAGTGGCTTCTCTTGCTTTCTGATGATTTATAATAATAAATAATGTTGGACAATCCACACAGCACCATCTAGCCACAAAGTAAGCTACTCAAAGCTTGTGTTATGGGTACTAGATAACTGATATATTTAATACATTATATACATAGATAGATATTTTTTATTATACATATTAAAAACCCAGACCAACGAAACAAATTTCTGCAGATTGTGCACAAATTTGTTCCGAGGCGGGAATCGAACCCGCAACCTTCTGCGTCGCAGGCGGACCTTCCGCGCCACATCAGTCGTCATTTATGATTGAACATTCCTTTATATTCCTCATGAACGAAATGTGCCTTAAGAAAATCGTAAGAATCTTCAATATTTTCAGGTATCTTTTGTTTTTGTAATTGTAACATTTAGGGCCTGTTTCACAATAGTCAAGTAAGTTCCCGTTAAATTAACTGACAGTTATCTATGCTGCCGTTTCTTTCATATTAAGGCGCGCTAAGTAGCTAAAAATGCGGCAGAAAAACCAGGAGAGTTGACAAGGGCTACCTCATAGATGGCGCATGCCTACCGTTAATTAGTATATTAGTTTTTATAAGATCGCGTTGCTGGTATAGTCTTTTTCACATAGGAAGCGTTCCCTGACAGATGGAATGCGTTTCATTTCAATTGACTAGGATTTTGGCAAATTGAAATTTCGAAAAATCAAACAATATTTATTTCATTTCAAACATATGAATTAAGCTACAGAAGTATAGCACGACACACAAATTATCCAAAAATAAATTTATTTTAGCCTCCACGCGTAATAAAAAAAACAGAAATCAATAATTATATGAAATCAGAGGCAATTTGTTTTGCGTAGAACGGAACGTAATAGAGTTGAGGCAAACAAATATTATTCCAGCAAATCTATAAATCGAATATCGCAAATTAAAATCGTAACTTTCTACATCATCATTTTAAAATTTTATCACGGAAGTACATACCTATGATTAGTGTTGATTATTTGTTATTGATTTTCAATTACCTACCTATCTGCTGATATTATTACTGTCTATTTCTAGGTTATGACGCATTACCTATTGGAGATGCAGATTTTTCCTGTTGTTTATATTTATATAGACCTAATTTAATGTTTTACTTTGTTAAAGTCATTTAAAATGAATGAAAATATTTTACGAATAATCGATTTTCGTTACTAAATCAAGTCAAAAATCGAATCAAATTTTTACGATTACACTTAGCTCATTTCTATAACTGTCAAACTGAAACGTCACGGAACGCTTCCTAGGTGAAAAAGACTATAGTACCTGCGTAGGTAGGTAATAATGCTTTACTATGGGTAACTTTACCCTGTTTTGTACCTGATGTAACGACCTCCCCAAGTTCCTAGGTAATGCATAAGTAAATTAATAAATAATATGTATGGTTATGCCTAGGTACCTATACTATATTTCATCATTATCATTATAAAATATAATATAATCGCGAAGAAACGACAACCGTTGGGGTAAACGTGTTCTTGAGTGGAGACCGCGACGTAGCAAACGTAGTGTAGTACGCTCTCCGGCAAAATGGGATGACGATCTGCGAAAGACTGCTGGCAGATGCTGGATGCGTCCAGCTGAAGACAGGGCGCTATGGCGCTCATTAGGGGAGGCCTATGTCCAGCAGTGGACTAATATAGGCTGATGATGATGTATTAGTCCACAGCTAGACATATGTTTTGAGTGCCATAGCGCCCTGTCTTCAGCTAGCCACATTCAGCATCTACCAGCAGTGTTTCATAGATCAGCCTACGCATTTTATAAATTCATTTCGAACGTCATTTAGGGCCATACTAGACGGGCGGTTCTCCCGTCGCGGGTATCCGCTCGACAAAGCTGCCGTAGACCATCAAACTACAACGGATACGCGGCGATGATAATCCCGCGCAGAATGACGGATAGCGAGAAAGCGTCCATGTAGTAAGAACCGGTTATCAGCGATGGTTTGAAGCTACATGCGGCGGTCGTATTGCTCCCGCGTAGCTGTGAACCGCGAAGGAAAATCATATCTTTCATATTTCATATTAAAATGTGATTAGTGCGGTCCAGAAGCGTATTCCCGCAGCAGGAGAACTTCCCGTGTGGTATGACCCTTAGAAATCCGCTGTCAGTTTAAAATGCTGAGATTTTGACAATTAGGGGAGAACAGGGCAACAGGAGCCAACTCCAGGAATGTTATAATAAATTTTTTACAAACTTGTCAAAATTCTTCCTATTATTATTATCAATTTCATATATTTGTATAGTATACCTATAGTTAAAATACGGCATACAAAAGTCTCGAAATATGAAGAATAAAAAAAACCTTTCTTTATTATTAAATAGTACTTAACCATAGATATGTATTAAGGTACAATTTACAGTTTAACAAGTCAGTCGCTCCTTTTGCCTGTCAATTGCAATGAATGAGTGCCCATTTAATGCTAGAGAAATATAATTAATTTTAGATCAAAAAAATTGCAAAACTCTTAACAGTAACACAAAACATAACATTTTTACAATCAAAATTAATCAATTAATTTTGCAAACAAAATGGAGAAAATAAATATAAAATTATTGATGGCAAACAAAAGATCCAGACTTTATGGATCCAAACAAAATGTACAAAATATCTCTCGAATCTGGACTATCACTGCCAGAATACTTTTTCATCATCGGTACCACTTATCTCTACTTGTTTCAGTATATAAAAAAATTGCACATAAATTTATCTTCTTCAAAATATTAGCTAGGCTACCATCAATTCAATTTTACCTTAGCACTCATTGCCCGACCGCTTTCATTAGCCTACGTTCCCCTATGCCCGTCATTCTTTAGCATAGAGCCTATGCTAAAGAATGACGTAGCTCGGTCACTAGAGTGGATTTGAGTTCAAATTCAAGATTTTACAGAATGAGTCTGCCTGCAGATATAGATAAAGAAATAAAATAAGGAAATAAACAACTTTATTCACAACGAAAATTACAATCAAGGAATAGAAAAAATTACAACTAGTATGATAATATACAATTGAAACCATTGAGCTAACTGCAGACGATTGCAAACAGTCTAAAGGAAACCTCATTTGCCATTTAGGTAAATTCAGGTAAAATAAAACATATTGCGAAATATAAGAAATAGGAGGTATAATCCCGCGATCCCGGGATTCCCTATTTTTAATAATGAGAAAAAATTACTCAAAATTCAAATTCGTTTATTCCTTATTTTCAAATTCGATCAAAGCTAACTGTCTGCTGCAAAATAAAAATGCGAATGCGAAATATGAATGTTAAGTTCCATTAATTGGTTCCGTAGTTTGAACACTGTCAGTTTTGGTAGGTATATATGCCGGTGTGAAATATTATATTATTCATTTAATTTATAAAAAAATAATATCTCGTGATTAGAGCATTATTCAAAATTCTTTACCCATGTTTTAACAAAAATGCTCTTATATTCTGCAGTGGGTAACTAGTTGCCGAATAACTTACAAGACGCTACCTTTCACAATGTTTAAGAATATACTAAATAAAATTTTGACATCTACATGCTATCATAATATCAATGAATTTTTGATAGATAAGGACATAAACTAACTGAATAACTAATAGAAACCTTTTTATTCTAAATTTTAATTTTATGTTAAGTTCATGTTGACTTGATGTTTATATTTTTAATTTTTATCTCTTTTTATTTCCAACCTTTTATTTGTTATTAAATTTTGTGTTTTAGTCCTAAAAAACCTAAATTTGCATGCCCTATGACTAAGGCAAAACATGTATGGTACTAACTATTTTCTAACCACCACCTTTGTGACCCTTGTTTGCAAATAAATGATTGTATTTGTATTTGTATTTGGGTACTGATAACTTTATGAACTAAAGTCAGTTTGAACTAAAGGCAACAATAGTTATATTACACTCATTATGTTGTTGCGCAGAATAATGCGGATACTTTGTTTTGAGTGTGTGAAACTGGCATCGCTCAATAAAACAATAAAAACCTTAAGGAAGTTACACAAACACAAAACACTGATATAATCCTAAGAATTATATACCTATTAATTTTTACAAATTATCACTACATAGTATAAAACAAAGTCGCTTTTTCTGTCCCTATTTCCCTTTGACTGCTTAAATATTTAAAACTACGCAACCGATTTTGATGTGGAAATCCCGGAAAATTTAGAACCTGGAATCCACGGGACCAAATCCTAATTTATAGATTTCCATCAAAATACCTATTTGTTTGTGCCATCTCTATTATGTTCCAGTTCCACTCTACGCAAAACGATGTAATATCTCTGGATGCTAAATGAAATTTAGTTTTGATAATTTGTGTAGCGTACTGGTATTCTATATTCAAAAATTTGATTTGCCTAAATCCTAGTTGTCAATCGAAATGAAATATCGAGTAATAGTCAATCTGTCAGGGAACGTTAGCTAAGAGCTTGTCCAGATGGAGCGTTCCTACGCGAGTGCTCCCAGATACTTAGAGCACTTTACCTACACTCCCGTCCAGATGCTGGTGCGCGATTCCTCGTCCAGATAGTGGAACGCGCAACGCGAGTGGACGTATTTCGATCGAAATTGGAGAAAGATATTTTCGTTACCGTACTTTTTATAGACAAAATTGAAAAAAGAGTAGCAGCATGGGAAAATTGAATCAATCAGAGATAATTCAATAGAACCATGAAACGTTAAGAAGAATTAGTAGAATTGGATGTATGTTACATATTTAAAAAGACAAAAAATTGAGGCGAATTAAATTTGACTTGTCTAAGTGCTTATTTTGTAAGCCTAAAGAAATAAAGATATTGATTATTGATTATTTGAAGTTCTTTTTGCTTCCGGCGTTTCCAGAACTATTTTATTTGGTTCCATGTTTATAACTGTCCCCGAGTCCCCCTAACGTAACGCGCATAGGAGCGCACGTAAAACGCGCCATCTGGACAGGCTCTAACCGAATATTCACGATAAATATTACGTATGGATTGTCATTGATATCTGAGACGACATCAAGCACACGTCCAGCCTTGACAGCGGTCACGGTGGTACTGATGCATGGGCGGCGGGCTCAGCGCCTGCTGTTAATCGAATAAATTAATATTTAACTTTATTGAGAATCTTCATCAAAAGACTAAGCTAACCGGGTTCTAGATAAAAATGTTACCTAACTTTAACAATAACTCCCTAGTTGATGTTTATCGTAGCTATCAATATATTTTTATATTAAATTCTGAAACGTGCCATTTTGAAAACATATATTTATTGAGAAAAGTTTCTGCTGTTATGTTTTCAGCTTAGCTGTTAATCTATGTACGAACGTGAAGTATTATATATTTATAAATTTTAAATGTAGCTTGCTCAGAAACATTACCTATTTCTACTTAAAAAGGACCAATTGTCGACAGACAGGGCCTTAAAGTTGTCAGTAGGCGACGACAATATAGTTATCTATCAAGTAAATTAATAGGAACTTACTTTTCGATGGTGAAACAAACCCTAATAGATTCCATAATGTCCCCAGCTGAAACGCTACCCGCGCACCATGAGCTACATCCGGCCCAAGGACGAGCGGCGCGCGACGCGGCGCGCCGAGCTCCGCGCGCGCAAGGACCAGGCCAAAGCGCGGAAGATGGACGAGATCGCGCGGCTCAAGGCGCTCAAGCTGAGGGAGATTCAGCAGAAGATAGCGCGCCTCAAGGAGGTCACGGGGAACGACGAGCTCGCCTTCAAGGTGTGTACTACAAGGGGTGACGGACGACTAATTATCCTACTAATATTATAAACGCGAAAGTTTTTAAGTATGGATGGATAATGTAGTAAGTATAGATGAATGGATGGATGAATGTTAGTTACTCTTTCATGCAAAAACTACTGACTGAATGGATATGGATGACATTTGAGAGATAGATTATAGCCTGGAATAACACATAGGCTTTATTTTATCCCGGAATTACCACGGGCACGGCAATCGGGAATTACACGGTTTTATTATACGTATAAACCTTCCTCTTGAATCACTCTATCTATTAAAAAAAACTGCATCAAAATACGTGGCGTAGTTTTAAAGATTTAAGCAGTCAAAGGGACATATGGATATAGGGACAGAAAAAGTGACTTTGTTGTATACTATGTAGTGATAATGCTGGATAATACACAAAGTAACATCTGGCCACGAACGAAGTAGAGCTGCCGAGACGAGGTAATATTTGTTAATGCTGGATACTACGAGGAAGATGTGAAAGGTATTTTCCCTTTGATAGTAAAGTTGAAGTAATTCAGCCTAAAGTGTTTAGGCTGAATTACTTCGAAATAAATACTGTTAAGATATAGGTAGTTGAAGGAGAGGACGAGACTTTTCTATGGTTAAATCAATTAATTCTGTATATTTATGTAAAGGTGAAATGCTTGCTCGTTCTCTATTTGTCCATTGACATTTAACTCTTACGTTATCCTGAAAGTTGCCTGGAAGAAATTGCTTTCAGCAATAAGGCCGCCTGTTGTACCGTTCTATTATTTATAAGATTAGATATAAGTTAATTTAAGTATTGTTTTATTTTCAAAAAAGTACAATAAAGTGTTCATTCATTCACTCATTCATTCCCCAGGACTCGGACATAGAAGGCGACTTCGATCCGGCGTCGCACGACGAGCGCATGCGCGCCATATTCGACGAGCAGTACTACGGGCAGGCCGACGACGAGAAACCAGTCTTCCCGGACCTCGACCAGGAGCTCGAGATAGGTCCGTAGCCCAGAGAGAAATGTCCTTTATTTATCATTTCAAATAACTCACTTGTCGACTCGACGACCGATGTGGCGATGGTCCGCCTGCGACGCAGGAGGTTGCGGGTTCGATTCCCGCCTCGGAACATATTTGTGTACGATCTACAGAAATTTGTTCCATCGGCCTGGGTGATTTCTATATAAAATAAAAAATATCCATCTATCATCATCATCAGCCTATATTAGTCCACTGCTGGACATAGGCCTCCCCAATGACCACCATAGCGCCCTGTCTTCAGCTTGCCACATCATCCATGTATATAATGTATTAAATATATCAGTTATCTAGTTCCCATAACCAAGGGCGGATCCAGCTTTGGTGCCAGGGGGGGGTCACATAGTCGTGGTCAAGTCACATCATCATCATCATCAGCCTATATTAGTCCACAGCTGCACAAAGGCCTCCAAATGAGCGCCATAGCGCCCTGTCTTCAGCTTGCCGCATCCAGCAGCTGCCAGTAGTCTTTCGCAGATCGTCATCCCACCTGGCAGGAGGGCGTCCTACACTACGTTTTCCAAAGCGCGGTCTCCACTCAAGATCACGTTTACTCCAACCAAAGGTTGTTGGTTCTTTGCGAGATATGGCCGGCCACTGCCACTTAAGCTTGCTAATTTTTGAGCTATGTTTAGGTTATCTGGATGTATTCATTACGAATCCTATCCTTTAGAGAAACTCCAAGCATAGCTCTTTCCATAGGTCGCTGAGCGACTTTGAACTGATGGACCAGCCGTACCGTGAGTGTCCACGTCTCAGCTCCGTAGGTCATTACGGGTAGGACGCTCTGATTGAAAACTTACGTTTGCAAACATTGCGGTATGGATGACGAGAAGACTCGACGTAGTTTTCCAAACGCTGCCCAGCCCAGCTGAATCCTTCTCTTGATCTCCTTCTCAAAATTGTTTTTACCTAACTGCACAATCTGCCCAAGGTAAGTGTACTCGGAAACAATTTCGAGATGGTGGCCTTCTACGACGACTGGTCTTGGATCAATGTGGTCATTGCCTCATTGGTCATGATTTTGGTTTTATCCAAATTCATGCCAAGACCGATGCGTCGCGAGTTTGAGGCTAGGCCATCCAGCTTGTGGATCAGCTCCTCTAGCGACTCCGCCATTATGACTATGTCATCAGCAAATCGCAGGTGTGAGATGTAATTGCCGTTTATGTTTATGCCCTTACCTTTCCAGTCCAGCTTCTTAAATATATCTTCCAATGCGCTCGTGAAAAGTTTCGGAGATATGACATCCCCCTGTCTCACTCATCTGCGCAATTGGATGGGTTTAGACTGCTGGTCCTGTACTGGGACACTCATAGTGGCGGCATCGTAGAGACATCTCAGCACCTCGATATTAGTCTACTTGGCATCACTGTAAGCATTCCAGAATAGCCCAAGTTTCGACTGAGTCAAAGGCCTTCTCATAGTCCACAAAAGCGAGACACAGGGACTGATTATACTCTTCTGACTTCTATATAATCTGCCTCATTGTGTGAATGTGGTCTATGGTGCCATATCCTCCGTGGACCCTGGCCTATTCCGGTGGCTGAAACTCGTCGAGTCTCCTGGCGAGACGATTCGTGACCACTCGCGAGACTCACTCGCCACAGCTTATAGATAGACGTGCGTGGCTCAGGAGTGTGATGGGTCTACAGTTTTTAAGGAGGGTTTTATTCTACTTCTTAAAAAAGAGCACCATCAAACCCCCACTTCACGCCTAAGGAGTTCTCCCACTGTGAATGACGACATTAAAGAGGTTCTGTAGCTCCTGTATAACGGGGTCTCCTCCCGCCTCAGAAGCTCTGAAATAATACCGTCCTAAGCCGGGGCTTTTCCATTTTTGAGCTGCCTCAGAGCTAACTCGATTTCATCTGGCTGGACTGATATCTGGCTCTTCTATCCCGGGTGAGATCTCCGGCTTCGACAAAACGATCCTCCCATCAGGCGTTTTAAGTTTCGTCAGGTGGCTTCTGCCAAGCTGCTGAGTGAATGATTTGGTTTCGCTCTTTCGCCTCTTCAATGAGGCGTGTGTTGGAGCTCCGAAGGTCGCGTCGTACCATCTTCGCGTTTCTCTTTTTCAGGTCTGACCTCTCTGACGAAGTCACTTGGGTTGTTTCCCGTCTTCTTGTAATCAGATCCAGTCTTATCCTAGAGTTTGGACTTCCTGCCAGTACATTGTTTTCTGCCGAACTTAATGCCCTCGTCCCTCAACGTTTCGACTAGATTATGTAGGGTTTCGTTAGCGTCATCAGTGGGTTCCAAAGCAACAAATCTATCCCAGAGAAGCTGCTGAAACTTCTCGGTGCCAGCCATGATTTGGATTGGATTGGATTCGGTCGGAGCTTGGACTTCATCGGACGGCTTCTTTTAAGCTTTAAGTTGATATTCAAAGTGCCTCGGAACAGTCAATGATCAGATCCGGTGTTGGACCTGTTGATCACTGAGACATCTCTGAATATGTGCTTGCTATCCGTCATGATGAAGTCTATCTCATTTTTAGTCACAGTGTCGGGACTTCGCCATGTCCACTTCCTTTTGGGCTGTTTCTTAACGAAGGAGTTCATTAAGAACAACCCCTCTTCCTCAAGGAAGTTGACAAGCATTTGGCCCCTGTGATTCCTAACTCCATAACCATGCGGGCCAGTCTGGATTCCCACCTTGCCGTTAAAGTCCCCCATAACAACATTTAAGTGAGCCTTAGTGGTGTTGTATAGGGCTTTGGATATGTCTTCGTATATATACTCCACTTCATCATCCGAGTGTGCCGAGGTCGGTGCGTAGACTTGAATTACCTTCATACTATTCCGCTTGTATAGTCGAAGGATCAGGTACGCTACCCTGTTCGACACACGGGATAATTCTTGAACGTTATTAGAGAGGGCCCTATTGACGAGAAAAGCGAAAGTAGAGAAGATGGCCCGAGTCTAGGGTTACGGTGTCCTCCCCCTCTCTACGGACTTCACACAACCCACGAACTTATTTAATGTTCTCGAACTCCACTTCCAACTGCGCTAGATGATGGTCAAGTCTCAGAGTGCGTCCGTTTAACGTAATCAGCGTCAAAGTTTATATAGGTAAAGGTAACCAGAAAAACCTACTAATAACTCATAAACTTATATAAAGAGATTAAGGCAGTTTTGAATTTAAAGTAATTAATTTTGATAAGGATAGAAGGTCAGGAAGAAGAAGAATAAGAATTTTGATAAGGATTAATACCAAGGTAAAAATAAGAGCCTAGTGGCGGCATTTAAATTATTTTTTACCTATTTTTCCCGACGTTTTCGACAGTGATCACGACAATGAGTAAACACGCACTGTCGTGATCACGGGATGACTCATGATGGGTCATCTTGTGACCACGACACGTAGTGAAAAATTTCTGTCTATGACCACGACAGTGTGTAAAAATGTCGAAACGTCGGAAAAATAGGTAAATAAACGCGATATATAATACCCGTACTTACATAAATATTTATAATAATATTTAAAAACTTATTCTATATTGTGACAAACCTAGATCCTGGACCCAGCCCAGGGGGGGGTCATGACCCCCATGACCCCCCCCCTGGATCCGCGCCTGCCCATAACACATGCTTTGAGTAGCACATACTTTGGGGCTAGGTGGTGCTGTGTTGCGCTGGATTGTTCAGTATTATAATAATTGCAATTTTAAGTATCTGTAGAAAAATATCTAATATTCTTGTTGATTTTATTTAATAACTACAGAAAACTGGGACGAATACGAGCCGGAGCAAGCCGAGAAGGAGGCGCAGGACTTTAACGTCGACGAGCCGCACTGCGAAGACGCAGAGTTCAATGTACGTAACTTTGATTATTACATTTTTGCTACCCTGTGCACGAAGCCAAGGTTTCGGCCTTCTATATAATAGACTAGCGACCCGCCCCGGCTTTGCACGGTTTTATTATACGTATAAACCTTCCTCTTGAATCACTCTATCTATTAAAAAAACCGCATCAAAATCCTTTGCGTAGTATTAAAGATTTAAGCAGTCAAAAGGACATAATGATATAGGGACATAGGGACAGAAAAAGCGACTTTGTTTTATACTATGTAGTGATTATGTACCTATAGTATTAAATTTAACTTGTCTAAGTGCTTATTTTGTAAGCGTAAAGAAATAAAGATATTGATTTACTGATTTACAGATGGACGCAGATTTGGAGCCGGGCTCGGGGCGCGCGAACCTTCTAGAAGAGATGAAGCGGTCGCTCGGGTCGCGGCGCCGCAACCGACGGAACAAGTCCAAGCTGGCGGCGTTACTGGCGGAAGACAAGCCCAAGTACATACCGGAGGAAGAGGAGAAGACTTACGACCAGTACATGGAGGAGTATTACAAGATGGATTGTGAAGATGTTATTGGTAAGCTGACACAAGTACTTATGCTAAAGTACTGGCGCTCATTGTGGGAGCTGTGGACTAATATAGGCTGATGATGATGATGATGATGCAAAAGTAAAAAAAATAGCTTTTTTGTTTTGACATAGACATTCATTTATTTACTGCTTAACACACAGAACACATTTTTAAACACATTTTATGAAAATAAAATAAAAATAAATACATATTACTGCATATTAATACAGAGAAAAACAACACAAAATACTTATTTTCAAATAATGTTTCATCATCATCAGCCCATATTAGTCCATTGCTGGACATAGGCCTCCCCTAATGAGCGCCATAGCGGCCTTTTTTGTTTACTTAGTTAAAACACACTCCGTGTTGGAAAAAACAAAATGCGTCTTTTGTATTGGTTCGTCAAAACACTTCGTATTGCTTAGGTATAATGTTTTTTATTTACTCTATACAAAAGTTATTAGACCAAAACTTTTTCAGTTAGGTTTTGTAAACTTATTCAGTTAAGTTTTTACCATAAACCTTCGCGTTATTTATGTGGAAACTTTTCAAGGCTTCTATCCCATGAGAAATGACTTATTCGATGAAAAGTAGCAGTAAAAGTAGGTTATTCCAGAGCTAAAATTAAATTTCAGCCCGTTCCATTCAGTATTTTTTGCATGAACGAGGAATAAATACTGATACATTCATACTTCCATACAAACTTTCGTATTTATAATATTACAAAAGACAATATAGATTAGCAGGTAGTAACTCAGTTTTAATTTCTTTCACAGGCGGAGATTTACCAACCAGATTCAAGTACAGAGAGGTTGTGCCAAACGATTATGGACTTACTATTGAAGAGGTAATTCTTAGTTTCCCTTGACACTCAGACTGAGTATTATCTTCTTCCTCCTATACTTTCCACGCCTATTTCGGGATAAGATATTTATAAAATACTTGCCTCTGCCCGTGGGACCCACATAATGTAATTAGGGGTGAAGCAGCTATCTATTTGCGAAGGATTTTTATTTGAGTATTAACAGTAGTTTAAAAGATAATACAGACTTTACAAACACTACCTCTATATAACATAACTAGCAGCGCCTCGCGGTTTCGCCTGCGTTATTCCCATGGGAATTCCGAGATAAAATATAGCCTATGTGTTATTCCAGACTATAATCTATCTCTGTGCCAAATTTCATCCATATCCGTTCTGTAATTTTTGCGTGAAAGAGTAACAAACATCCATTCATCCATACTTACAAACTTTCGCGTTTAAAATTTTAAGTAGGATGCTATGTACTGCTAAGTATGAAGAAGTATTCTAATAAATATAACGTTCAATATTATTATTAGTGAAAAGCATTGATGCAGTGTGGTCCCTTCAGATCCTGCTGGCGGACGACAAGGAACTGACCCAGTGGGTGCCACTCAAGAAGTTGGTCCGCCACAAGCCGGAGAGCGCACAGAGGAGCGAGGTACACTCCTATTCGCAGAAGGCAGCCGACAAACACCTCAAGAAGAAGATACTGCCCAGCCTCTTCAAGAACTTGCCGGAGTAAGTGCTACTAACCAGAACCCTATTTTTTTTGCAAGGTGTTTAATGTAGCACTGCGGCCATGAGAGGCCTATTGTGTTCGCCACTTACTGTGTTCACCCCTGTAGATGCGACGTTCATAATTCGCCACTTACCCCTGCAGCTGCTAGGAACTGTAGGATTTTCTTCAGGGTGATTTCTCTTAGCTCTTCTGGGCTCAGTAGCTGTTTGTCCAGGTGAATGCTACGTTTGTGCATTAGTGCTCCACACATACCTAGCAGATGAAGAGGCGTTTCCACCGCCTCCTCGCAGAATCTGCATGATGCAAACCAGAAACCTAATAGATATAACTTAATCCTATGGTAGGCGTATCATCTGTGGACTTATACATACTGATGATGATGATGGTGGGTATGGCATCTT
Source organism: Eupithecia centaureata (assembly GCA_944547425.1). Classification (NCBI taxonomy): domain Eukaryota; kingdom Metazoa; phylum Arthropoda; class Insecta; order Lepidoptera; family Geometridae; genus Eupithecia; species Eupithecia centaureata. The sequence goes on from OX155691.1 coordinate 13,605,736, forward strand.
AGTCCGCTGTAGCGAAGCAGGCTTCCGCTTCACATTAAGTATTTTATCCCGTATACGTTCCTGTGCTAATCCTGAGCCATAGAAAATCTTGATAAGACAATAGTGTTTTTTAATAGAGATTAATCTACCGTGTCTGTTGTTGTCAGGGAACCGGAACTAGTCATATCTAAAGAAGAGAATAAAAAGAAGAAGAAAAACAGAAGGAAAAAGAATAAACAAAAAGCTACTGAAGATGTGGAAGGAGATGGAAAACTGGACGCTGAAAATAAAGGCGATAATGAGGAGCAAGTCACCAAATGTAGGGGAAAAGTAGATGTCGATGAAAATGTTTCGACATCGGACAATGTACCCAAAAGAAAAGAAAAAAGAAAAAACAAAGAATTAAGTCAACATTCCGTAAACAGTAGTTTAGAACTTAACAGCAGTGTAGAAGTTGTCGATAGAGAGGCTTCCAATACGATTGTCCAAACAAAAGAAGATAATGCACAAACAAAAGAACTGAATAAAAACAAGGCGAAACAGCCGACAACTAAAAAAGAAGACAGTAAAATTGAATCTAAAACTGATTCAATTTCAGAGGGCAATAAGCTCAGTAAAAGACAAAGGAAAAATCTTAAAAAGAAAATAAAGAAAATTGAGACCAAAAATGCTACGCAGAATGGTAAAAGTCAAAATAATATACTCGGGAAGAAACGGAAAATAACAGAAAATAACCAAGTTCCTAATAAGAAATTAAAACCTACAAACAACGACGAAGTGAAAAATAATAAGCCTTTCAGAGATGTGAAACAAAATACCGATGAACAAAATAAAAACAAAACAGGTAAAGAAAAACCAAACATGAAAGACAAAACGAAAAAGAACAAAGATAAGTTCAAACACAAAAATAATCAAAAAATAGATTTCAAAAAGAAAGTCAATAAGATAATTAATAAAAATAAGGATAATGGTCAACCAGATAATCCAATGAATAACTTATCAGATGAAAGATTAAAAGCGTTTGGGCTGAACCCTAAAAAGTACAGAGGTTTCTTGAAATATAAGAAGTTTTAGAAGTATCTAAATCTTATGTAAATAGAATATAATTAGGTACTTATGTATGAAAATAATGGAATAAAGTTGTGAATACCAATTAATCTTTTTATTACTGCTCACACTCGGTCAGGAATTTTAATTGGACATTAATATTTTTAGTTTTATATTTTCATTTGATTTGATATAAAATTGAAATCGACACTGAGTCTCGACTTTTAGCGCGGTACTTTAGCTACAAACCGGCTTCGATTTGACTTTTAAATGAAGCAAATACTCTTTTTACCTACACCTACGTAAAAAAAACTGCAACTCATTATGTAAAACTAAACAACATTAAAAATTCTAATTAATTTATTACGTAATCTTTTATTTGTATAATTTTATGATTTAAACAATTAGCTAATAATAACTTTAAAATTGCACTTAACACTAATTATAAAATGAATCCTCACGACTTAATTATCGTTAAAATAAATCTAGATACCATATTTTAAAAGGCAGTGAAAAGCTAGAAGACTCCATTTTCATAACATTTTGAACTTTAACAACAATCGGAGCAAAATGTCATGCCTCGGAACCAAAAACTAAATTACATAAATATATTTTTATCACAGCATAAAATTATAAAACATTTTGTCAACCTCCTTGACTAGCTTAACTTTTCAAACTATAAAATAACAGTTATCCACATATTACTGGTGTATAATTTGTCTTTTACTTTCGACAGTTAATGCGAGGGGCGACATAAATTAAAAAACAATTCTTAGTTAATATCCAGCTAAACGTGTTTTAGTAATTTTGTCTCTATGCAAATCGACACAACGGTTTCCGTCGCAATTTTAATACTAGGTATAAGACATACTGTTGGGAAAAAAATAATCTATAAGTCAAATTTTTGCACTTCCTATTCCTATAGGTACTCATGGTACTTTTATCTTAAATTCGATTCACACAGAAGGCGGAGCGGAGGCGAAGGTGTGCGAGTTGTATTCTATGGAATCCTATGAAATCCTATGCGGTGCCATAGGAAAAACCGCCACGCCTTCGCCTCCGCTCCGCCTCCGGCTTCAGTGTGTGGAGAGTTTTAGAGTACATATGTTGTTTGACACGCCTTTTCGCTTGCTCATAGGTAGAATAGAACCAATATTCAACCAAATTTTTCGCATTTAGTACATTTGGTGGCTGTATGTTTTCGCACAATATTATAACGAAGAAGTTTTCGTTTACAACTGACTTGAATGCAGAAAATTACTCCAAATCATTTGTAAAACTCTAATCGAGTTAGTATGACTCCTATATCCTACATTGTAAGACGTGTCGGGCGGGACGCTGCAAGCCGCTAAATGTATGATAGTAAACTGCTAGACTCATCCTAAGGCCTCTAAGCTGTAGGTAGAGTAACGTCCTCTTCGGAGCTGATCAGAGTAGTTCAGAACTTGGTCTGTTCCGTGTCTTCCTTGGGCGGCTCCCGACCCTTGAAGAGCCGCATGAGCGGAGACTCCACCATCAGGCAGAACGGGAGGGCCATCATGTACGTGAACATTATCATGCCGAGGTGGAATAACGTCTGCGGAGGAGGGAAGTCTCAGTTAATGTTTCAGTGCTCATTGACATAGACTGTGCTTTAAATACTTTTAGGTAGGTCTTTACCTACACCCTAAAAGATGGTTTATGTAGTGGGGAGGTACTTAAGGCAGCAACTGAGACAGAATGAATTATCTTATCTATTTAAAAATGAATATAATTAGCTTCTTCCACTATAAATATACCTATATAATACCCATATATTGTTTTATCAACTATCTGAGAACTCGTGGCTCAATCAAAATATACTAGATTAGATACTATGTCTACTATGTTTAACATTCTATGTGGACTAATTGTATTTGTTGCAACGAATCACATAGGTTGTCTAAGCGATATTCACATAGGTACAAAAAATATGGGTAATAATACTCACGAAGTTAAAAGTAGAAGCGTGCGTCAGTTGAGTCTTGATTCCGATGTAGGCGTGGATGGGGAACATGTGCAGCAGGTAGACGGAGTAGGAGAGCCGGCTGGGCACCAGCCACACGCTCCACTCGAAGAAAGAGCGCAGCAGCGCTGGAAACATACGTCTCATTCAAAGAACATTTCACTTACACACAAAGAGGGGTCGTCAAAGTACAACTTGTGTCGGTAATGTTGTAGCCACCAAATAAAATGAGTTTTTGATATATTGTGAGGCTGTATATCGTACTCTTAAACTGCATAGCGAGCCCCAGTATCCCGAAGCCACACACGATGCCGAAGACAGGCCGCTGCAGCGCGGCGTACGTCATCCGCACGGCTAGCGGCAGCCGCTCGCCGTCCGCGTAGAATATGGAGCCGGAGTAGAAAGAGGCTGCCATGAATGGGATGATAAGCCATGCGAGACCGATGTATATCTGGAAGGAGAATTAGGAATATGTAGGTGCTTCTTTGCGATAGTGCGATTTCTTTAAGATAGCCGCGCAGCAGAGCGAGACCCTCTAGCACCGGTATAATATTACTTAAAAGAGGGTCCCATTCCCATACCACTGAAATGTACTAGATTAAGTTAAAGAAATAAAATATGTTGTATTTTGTATTTAGGTACATCCGTAAATAAATACAAACTATTGATTTACTGTTCAGTTTCTTTTCGTTGATCTTTCAGAACGAAGTTTTAAGAATGTTAGTTTAAAAGTTAAGCAGAGCTTGTGTAATGGGTCCTAGATAACTGATTTACTTGTATCTAAATGATACATTCTGTAAAAGATTTGTTATATTAGTTTCTGTAAACGTATACATTCCTAGTAGGAAAGATCTTTTAGGTATAATATATTTATAAGTTTTATTTTCACTTTCAAAATGCAAGACTTCACACAGTTTCAAAATCACCAATATTCAGCGCCAACTTTTATAGCAGGCGCTGTATGTTGTTTTAAAGGAGTGAAAGCATAAAGCTTTACCTTATTGTTAGACAAGTCAATGTTCTTCCTCTGCAACCAAAAGACGATATATCCAGTCGCCATGCCGATGACGTAGGCAGCGATGTTGGTGTGTCCATACGCATGCAAGTACAGGAATGTGTCGTTGTCAAAGGTTCGGTAGAATCTGGACAGAAATACACATAAAATAAACAAGCATAATAAAAAAGACCTACCTAAATAAATAATGCAGGACCATCATCATCTAGCCCTATCTATCTAAGCAGAGCTTGTGTTATGGGTAGGTACTAGATCTGCAGATATTGTAGAAGACTTCGTCATGTCATGGACAGGGGAAACTGGTGCGTGAAAAGACGATTAGGATTATAAGTGTGGGTGTCTACTGAAGCGGATTGGAGCATCATCATCAGCCTATATTAGACCACCTAAAGAGCGCGTTGTCCTCAGCTTGCCGCCTCTACCCGAAGTCTTTCGGAGGTCGTCATCCCACCTAGTTAGAGAACCATCCTACACTATGGTTTCCGAGTTGCTGTCACCGCTAAAAACGCATTTACTTCGCAGGTTTTGGTATTGATCCATTCCATCCTGCGTCAGAGGATATCGAACGCAACTTAAAAAGGCTCCTATAAATTGTATTTCAAACGTTCTCTCACTGCCTCGAATTGGCATACTCACTCAGGCTTCATGATTACAGTCCCGTCGAGGTCCCACATCCACACGTGGACAGCTGGCAGCACTGTCCCGAGGATAAGCAACAAGCCTAGCGTCACCTTCTTGCCTCCGTGGCGTGTCAGGAAGTATGCTAGCAGCCCTATGCAGAACACTTGTGTGTCCACGGCTATGTACCTGGAGAGGGGACGTGCTTGTTGTTTACCAGCAAGTTTTACATGACCATGTAAAACTTGACAAAACTTGAGAAAAAAAGGAAAATGCCACATAATGTGTATTTGGAAGTTGAAAGAATTAAATTAAAACTTTATTAACAACGAAAATTACAAACAAGGAATAGAAAAATTACAATTAAATTAAATTAAATTAAATCGCAAAAATTTCGATTTCGGCGGGAACGTGTTCAAGGAATTAATTTAGCGTTCGTGTTTTAAGTTTTTACTATTATACAAAATCCTAAAAAGCCTATAAAATAACTTTATGAAAATTGATTGCTTTTTTAATTTCGCAAACCTTTAGAAACCATCAACTGAAGAGCATTTCTTTGGTCAGGTGACTCAACAGATAACCTCATAAATCGGGAATAACGTAAATTTAAAGAGATTTACGTTTAACCCGCCATTTGTGACGTCAATTTGACTTACGTGGTTTGTGACGCCGGTCTTACGGACCGGGTTTTTCAAATTAAAATTTTCCTAAATGATTTTACTCCATGGAACTTTTACTTAATCAAATATTAAAAAGGTATGTTTTTATTATAATAATACAACGGTATATCTTAAATCACATATCTTTTATTTAACTTAATGCTTACATAGTTAGAACATTAAAAATATCCAAGATTTTTCTAACACTCTTAAATAGTTATCAGATTTTTTACCAGAAAGCTATTTTTTCTAACTGAATCTGTCTTTCGCTGTTTTATTACAATAGAAACTATAAAAAAACAAACAAAAAAGATACCCGTACTAAATAAAAAAGCATTAAAAAAAACTCCCCAAAAATCATACTTCTTCAAGAGCCAAAAAAAAGCTTGAGCATGTTGGCACTCTCTAGGTATGCTGGCTAGTGGCAAATATATCTGGATTTTCTATTTTTTTGCCATTCGCAGTCAAAGAACCGACCATTTTTTGACAAACCTGCTTATCCTAGTATGTGTAAGACATGCTAAAACATTATTTAGAAATAAAGCAACAAATATGTATGAACTGAGTTAAATATTATAAGATATGCAAAAAGATCAAAGGTAACATAGTAAAAACAATCACAATAACCACACTATTTAATTAAACCAAAAATAGATATATATACTAATAAATTATTAAAAAAGATTATATTTATCTTTGACTATTTCACTAACGTAATCTGTGACCCCGGTCCCACGCACCGGGTTGGCGCCAAAACTCAAAAACGTGGGCCTGCCTTACCGATGCGGGGTGAACTGACGGTGGGGTACGCAAAATCAGGAGAGTACACGAATTTGCAACTCAATTCAATAACGGGTAAAAAAGTTATTCGACTTTTTCGATCCACCCGGTCTCACAGACATATAGGTCACAAATGGCGGGTTAAACAAGAACGCAAAGCCTTGTCGGAGACATGAACTCACCAAGTGTGCAAGGCGCAGTAGTGTCCATCGGGGATATAGTTGTTGATGTAGAGGAGATGCGCCCACCAGTAGTTCCTGCAGTCTCGGGTCACCTCGTCGGCGACCATCATGCGCCAGAGCGGGCCCGAGCCGAGGTGGCGCACCCAGGTCGCGTGGAAGGCGAGGAGGATGGCGTAGGCTGGGGTCAGTCTGGAGCGGAAAGTACATCATCACTCTTGCCTCCAGTTTGTAAAGAAAACAAGTCCAGCGTTATATAGCGCAAGGCTGAGTAGGCTCCCACCAACTCATTACAGTAACCCTTAAAGCTATAATCCGGAAGCAAATGTTGAAGTTGAACGAAGAATGAAACTAGGTTTAAGCTCAGTTAAGTTTCAAATATCAGCAAAATCAACCATAAACATTTATAGTTACGTTGTATGTCAATTTTAGAATATATATTTTAAAATCATTATTTTAAAATCTACCTATTCTAAAAATGACTCTTTTTACCTGATCCACCTGAAGAACCAGACCTTGGGGGCCAGCGCCCAGCCGACCTGGTTCCTCTCAGCGTAGAACTCGAGGTTATAGACCAGCAGGAACCCCGAGATCACCAGGAACAGCTGGATGATCACCAGCCCGTTGAACATCATCTGGTAGTATGCGTTCTCGTACATCTAGGAAATAAATAAAGCATGAATAAATGGGTTAAAAAAGGAGTTTTTGTTTTGGAATAAATAACATAGGGTCAGAGAAAAACACGAATAGCCACCTCACTGTTCCCGTTTTTCTCTGATCCGAGTAACTGAAATAAAATACCTACTTTGTTAAAGAAAAAATCTGATGCAATGAATAAAGACTAGAAGTACTTTATATGAGTAGTATACAATGTATACATATAGTACCTATTACAAAGCATTATTTTTATTATTTTGAGTGTGCTTTATGTATGAATTAAAAAATTGAATTATAGTAAAGTGAATACCTACTAAGTTAAAGTATTAGTTTCAGTTTAAGTTTATTTATATTAACACCTATGTATAATTGTTGTAGCAAATAAATAAATTACCTCTTCAAAATCTTGCACGTTATCGATGAAACCCATGCTGTTGACCCACATCACGTGAGAAGTAAACATCAGGCAAATTGTCAGAACTCTGGAAACAAAGAGACTTAGATAGCTCAGGAAATTTCAAACTTTATCCCAAGACTTGTCCTAAAGAAGTCTTAGTGTAGACTTTATCTTGCAACAGCCGTAAATATTCTGGTCTCGAAAGACCCTACGCATTTGCTCTCCTTGAAAAGTATTATACTGAGCCTCTTAGTGCTTTAAAAAAATATCAATGCGTATGGTTGAAGTGCAATGATGCGTGCGTGACCCGAGAACTGATGAGATAGTGAGTAGGTATGGCATGGCGCAGCGGATCTGCAGTGCAAATCAGTAAAGCAATGCAACCAATGCTGGTTGAATTGCTTTACTGATTTGCACTGCTGATGCACTTGGAGATGCTTCCGACTGATACTCCTTTATTAACAACGAAAATTACAAGCAAAGGAATAGAAAAATTACAACTAGTATTTACAATTGAAACCATTGAGCTAACCGCAGACGGTTGCAAACAGTCTAAAGGTAGCTCAATTGATCCATGTCAATACCAGTCGGAAGCGTGCCCAAGACACTGGCTGCATTACCACGCTGTATGGCAATGCTGATGCGCTGAGCCAGATATTCACCAGCTCTCGGGTCACGCGTCGCATCGACCAGACGCTGAGATAATTTTTTAAAAACCCGGAGAGCCTCGGTACCCCACGGACCTAGGGTCTCGAATCCAAGGGGAGCAAATGCGTAGGTTCTGTCGAGACCTGCATATTTGCGCCTCTTGAGATCCTCGGCCAGATCTGCCGCCGCACCAGCCCTAGTGGATGTCCTTGAAAGATGGGAAGGTGCAAGTGTGTCGACGCATGTAGCGTCCCACACAATGGGCCTCCCCAACTCCCATGGGACTAGTGTCATACCGTCGGGCCTCTTGCCATCGTCACGGAACAAACCATTCGGTTCGAGAATAGCTGGTACGTTAGCGCTGACAAAGGCCCGCCGGATGATGTCATTAAGGCTGGCATGACGAGATATCCGACCAGCGGCCCTAGTACACGATAATCCGTGATGACCAAGCTGTTCGACTGCAGTACCGCACTGGCATACTCCTTGATTGTTTGCAACACTCTGCATTTAGCTCAACTGTCAATTACATAAAACAGAATCGGAAATAGGTATTATGTATTTCTAATTTGTTTATATTCTTTGATTGTAGTTTTTTTTGTAAACAAAGCTGTGGTTACCTTATTCCATGTAGTCCAGACAACCTCTTGACTCTTATTTCCTCGGGCTCTTTAGAGGTCAGACGCCTCCAGTTCTGAATTAACGAGAAGCTCATCAAGAATTTGTTTCCTAAAAGCAAATCAATTATTTATTATGACGTTACCCACTGACCTACGGTTGTTGAAAACAGGATTCCTTATTTGTTCTATATGCTTAATAACAAATTATTATAAATAAAAAATCTGCATAATAGAATATGTATGCTTCCTATTGTAAAGTCGTCAAAAAACGAGTTTATTAAACTTTTCGTAATAATATTTTCGTAGTATTTTTTAAACAATGACGACATTACGATATGAATTACGTCAAAAAGACCGGCTGGTTCACAAATGTAATAAGATAAATTGCTAATCAATTCATTGATACTGCTAATAAGTGAATTATTTATTATGTTTATAACTATATGATTAGGTACCTATGTGTAACCATCATCATATTGGGAACTAATAACTGCCTTTATCGCAAAATAGAGTGTTTTCGTTAGCGGGTTTAAACTTTATCGTGAACATGAAACAAATATTCAAAATCTTAGTAGAAAGAATATAAACCCTTATTAGTAGATATTTCTATTAAATGTTTAGGCTAACCTTTAGTGTCCCGGACCATCCGGCTAGTGACGGCGTCGTACAGCGTCCCGACCATGTTGATCAGCACGAGCGACACAAACACGCCCAAAGCGACCCAGTCCACGATATCTATCTCCAGATCCTGCCCATTCCGGTCACAATAGCTGAGCTCTGTGATCTTTGCTTGGATGCCATGCGTGCTAAAGATGGATTCGTTGAGGCATCCCTCAAGGATCGTCGTGAGGCCGTCTGTTGTATGTATGCTGTTGTTCTTGATGTGGCTTTGGCAAGTGCTCGTAACGCAGACGCCTCGCTGCAGATATGTGTGGTTGTAGTGTTTGATTGTGGCCGCTGAATATTCCTGTAAGCATGTAAATGGATTAACTCTATAATTTAGATTGAAGAATAAGTAATACTGGACAATCCACACAGCATCATCTAGCTCAAAGCTAAAGTTCTAGATGACTGATTGAGTACTTAACATATACATTATATAGAAATACGTTTTTTATTACACAGAAATTTCTAGAACCCTGGAACAAATATTTGTGATCTTATCATTTGTCCCAGGCAGGAATCGAACGCGCGACCTCATCGTTGCATCGGTCGGTCGAGACAATCCATTGATAGTGAGTTAGAGCAAACCATTGATCTAACTATGCAAACCAACCTGAAGGCTATCCTAGGTTACTTAGCGGGAGATATCCATCGAATTTATGTTTGTAGGACCTGTCCTTAGCAATAAAAATTAATGGCTTCGTTTGTCGTTAGTATTTTATAGGCCAAGCGCTGCGTCTTATTTTTTTCATTAATTTTAGATGAGTAGTAGGTACACGTGGGTGTCATAGATAATAAATTTACGAAGTTACCAGGTTAAGAAGCCATCTAGAAAAACCAATCTGCCACCATTTACTACAATATTTAATTAAATCACATTCCTTAAAGTTTTATGACTTTGTGAAATGATTTATTGGTGTTTTACATAAAGTTTGTTTACCTTCAAAAAATAATTTGCCATTCAGTTTTTAACATAGATACCTACTTAGTTGGTATTTCTTTTTTTATTCGGGTCCTCGGAGGCATTGAACTTAACCGTAAAGCTGGTAGAGAAACCAGGTTCAGGTTTGATAGATAGATTGATTCTCGTAGGTTTATTTTTTTTATCTGGAGGCAGGCCCTATTAGCTACTGAAATAGTATAATATACTTAAACTTACTGATCTACAATTATTACATTATGATAAGTGAGGCGAGAAGATACCTACTGTGTGGTTATCCACCATTTTTCAAAATGACTGAAATTTCTATCCATGTAATGTAAAGTATATCGGTCATGTAGTACCCGTAACAAAAGCTCTGCTTAGCTTGGGGCTAGATCTGCTGTGCGAATTTTCTAGCATCATTTGTTTATGTACCTCATCACATCACACTAACACGTCCCCTGTTGAACGTGCCAGCCCAAACCAAGGGTACAATGGTTTATATCACTACATAGTACAAAACAAAGTCGCTTTTTCTATCCCTATGTCCCTAAATCATTATGTTCCTTTGAATGCTTAAATCTTTAAAACTACGCAACGGATTTTGATGCGGTTTTTTTTAATAGATAGAGTGATTCAAGTTTTATAGGTAGGTATAATAAAACCGTGCGAAGCCAGGGCGGGTCGCTAGTTCATAATAATGGCAGTATTATTTATTTTATTTCATCAAAGTGTGCTACGAAAGTTTAAAACTTTACAGCCTATAAAGTGCACTTCATCATCAACCTATAAAAGTCCACTGCTGGACATAGGCCTCCCCATATAAATGCACTTTGGAAGACTTGTCGGTAAATGTAATTTATAATGGCATAATACCCCATCGTCGCGATGTCGATCTAGCTCGAATCGACTGGTTAGGTAGATCGATCATTATGCAAAGAATTTTTCAAAGTAAACACATGACCAACCATGTGCTTGTTAACCGGATTCCCAAACTAGAACTATTAAATTAACAATACGTACCTACCTAGGACATAGGTATGTTAAGCACTTTTTGAACTCTGAATGACCATTTGAACCATTAATGGTAGGTAGGTGCTTAATTTTGTCGGAAATTCCGAATATTCAGTTTCATTCGGTACTTAGCCTGTACCTAGATATTAGCATTCATCAAAAATTTATTATATTTTTATAATAGTAGGTACCTACCTCACGTCGTTAGCATTTTTATAAATTCTCTGTTTTCATACCCATTTTAATATACCTACATCTAGCTACTAAATTTAAATGCTTTAAACGGTTTCTGTTTTACAAAAAATATGGAAGATTTATTGAATGCAATCGCCCTTTGTAACCTACACTGGACCTTGCTCGTAGAATAGGTGCTTACAATGCCTAGTGACCTAGGTGTTGGATGAAATGATGAGATTTAGAGCGTGTTATATTCAGTACTAACTCTAGCATTGCATTACCTTTTTCATATGGCCAAAATACAATAACATAAAACATAATCAACTGCCATCTAGTTAAATTGGTTTGAACTATAATTTACTGATAGACGGTAGCTTTCAGAAATCAATTATTTGTAGAGGGTAGATTTGCAAGTACCGTGCACAATTTAGTATTAGCACTATGTAACAGATGGCGCTTCCGTTTCGATTAAAACCCTCTATGATTGTTTACCAATTAAATAAACTATAATGTAACGTACATAAAGCAGATAAGATGGATAAATCATTATTGAAATTTAGGAATACTTCTGTATACCTAGAGTCAATTTTAATATAAGCTTAGAACATCACCTCTGAGCTTGTTTAGCAATTGAATAAACTATAATGTAAAGTACATATTGAAGATAAGATGAATAAATCCTTATTGTAATTTAGTAATACTTTTGTATACCTAGAACCTATTTTAATGTAAGTTAAGTATATCGCAAGTAATGATGCTTGTTCAGCAAAATCTTTAATATGACAATAATAACCTTAGGAATTGAATTTAGCTATTTTGATGAATTGTATTAGTCTTGGAATAAGTTTCAACACATGTTTATATTGTTATTAGATTAAAACATACTCTTATATAATAGACTGGATGGACTGTAATCCGATTGGCTGTTGCATTTTGCCAACATTACCTTATTTGGTATTAACGGCAATTTGCAGGGGCTCTGAGAAAGCTTTATAAGCAAAAGAATACCTGATACGGGGTTCAGTTTGTGTTGTGCAACCTCGATGTCAAAGTTAAGTAAACCATTGTTATTATATACCCTTTCATGTGTATTTCCATGTGTATGTGTATTTCATGTGTATTTCCTACAAATAAGTAGGGTATTTTACCTGTAATTTACCTTCCGAGTAGAAACTTAACCAAATCGTTGATAAGCTGGGTTATGTACAGTTTGCCTTTATTATTTTAAAATGTGTTGATTTATCTTTAGAGCTAAAAACCTGTCGAAATAGCAATGGTGTTCATTGTTATTTATCAAGTACCTTCATATGTATTTCTTTGTGCGTGGTGATAATGTATACTTCAGTATTATGTAGTTATGTACTTTTTGTATAATTTGGAGAAGTGCTTTGAGATGATACAATATAGCCAAGGTACTTAAAGTTAGCATAAAGTGTTTTCTTCCTACTACCCAACTTAGGTACCCCTTGTAGGTTATTATATCTTGTAGATTAGATCAGTTATTGATGGTGGTTCTTCTACAAGGTCGCAGAAGCCTCTTGTATTACATATTCAGCTGATTTGTTACTTTATTAGGTGTTGGTGGATGACTACCCGAATCTTTACGAACCTAAGAATCTAGAGTTGTCTTAGCCACTTCTGTTAATGTAGTTTATACACCAATAGCTACGCATTTGATATGTAGATTAGCATTCTATCTAGGGAACTCTCTTAATTTTTTTAACATCAGAAGAGGGATACATCCTGATTTATTAACTATTTTTTATTCTTATTCCCAGCATGGCTGTGCCGACAACCAACAACTTCGGAGCCAATCAAGATGCAGTTTCATCGACCCCCTTACGTGGATAAGCACAATGCTCATCTTCGAGCCTGACAAGAACAACTGCGGAGCAGCAGGTTGGTGTAACAAGTATAGATCTTCGTCGAGGAGATGGTGATACAGCCGGCAAGACTCAAGGTTTTTGCTACATACTAAAACCTCATTATGTTGGGACGAATATTTAGGTGAACCGCCTTACATGAAACTTATAAAATCTGTGCAACTCTTCAAAATCTGCAGAATCGTACGTTAAATCTCCAGCTGCTTAGATAATAAAAAAACGCCTTTCAAAGTATAGTTAGTTGTAGTAGAATACATATTTTAAAATTTTCTTCGATTCTATGTTTGTTTGTGAAATTTACGAGTAATCGTACAAAGTATACCTTTTCTGTTCATTGCGTTGGTACATTTATTTTTGCTGTGATCACTTAATCAATTTTTAAATAAAACAATGATTAATTACACAATGACTCACTGAAATTTCCTAATGACTATACTAATTAATTAATATTAACGAGTAAAATAACAAAAAATATGTACCCATAGCAACAATAGTAGGTAAAGAAAACACTAGTGAGCCAATTTTGAAATTACCAAATGATTGGTTTCGGTAAATAAAATTGTGCGTTACAATAGACGAGTATAAAACCATTTTAACGACATAAAATTCGCGACACAATTCATGATATTTTATTTTGTATACAAAATATGGATTATACCAACTGCATATTTTTGCACTGTGGCATTATAAAAATTTCATTCTAGCGCAGTGCTCGCTGTTATCAACTACCCACATTTAAGTACAGTAAAAAAATATAAGCTAACTGTTTCGTTCAATTATTTTATCGCAGTAGCTATTCGGTCCAAAACGGGATCTTTTTCATGCAAAATGATGGGTATCCCATTACTCATCATCATCATCATCATCAGCCTATATTAGTCCACTGCTGGACATAGGCCTCCCCTAATGAGCGCCATAGCGCCCTGTCTTCAGCTTACCGCATCCAACATCTGCCAGCAGTCCTTCGCAGATCGTCATCCCACCTGGCCGGAGGGCGTCCTACACTACGTTTGCCGAGTCGCGGTCTCCACTCAAGAACACGTTTACCCCAACGGTTGTCGGTTCTTCGCGCGATATGGCCGGCCCACTGCCACTTCAACTTGCTAATTCTTTGAGCTATGTCGATGACTTTGGTTCTCTGTCGGATGTATTCATTACGAATCCTATCCTTCAGAGAAACTCCGAGCATAGCTCTTTCCATAGCTCGCTGAGCGACTTTGAACTGGTGGACCAGCCCTACCGTGAGTGTCCACGTCTCAGCTCCGTAGGTCATTACGGGTAGGACGCACTGATTGAAAACTTTCGTTTTCAAACATTGCGGCATGGATGACGAGAAGACTCGACGTAGTTTTCCAAACGCTGCCCAGCCCAGCTGAATCCTCCTCTTGGCCTCCTTTTCAAAATTGTTTTTACCTAACTGCACAATCTGCCCAAGGTAAGTGTACTCGGAAACAATTTCGGGAAGGTGGCCTTCTACGACGACCGGTCCTGGATTAATGTGGTTATTGGTCATGACTTTGGTTTTATCCAAATTCATGCCAAGACCGATGCGTCGTGAGGCTGAGGCTAGGCCGTCCAGCATGAGGGTCAGCTCCTCTAGCGACTCCGCCATTAAGACTATGTCATCAGCGAATCGTAGGTGTGAGATGTAATTGCCGTTTATGTTTATGCCCTTACCTTTCCAGTCCAGCGTCTTAAACATATCTTCCAATGCGCTCGTGAACAGTTTCGGGGATATGACATCCCCCTGTCTCACTCCTCTGCGCAATTGGATGGGTTTAGACTGCTGGTCCTGTACTTGGACACTCATAGTGGCAGCTTCATAGAGACACCTCAGCACTTCGATGTAACGATAGTCTACTTGGCATCGCTGTAAGGATTCCAGAACAGCCCAGGTTTCGACGGAGTCAAAGGCTTTCTCATAGTCCACAAAAGCGAGACACAGGGGCTGATTATACTCTTCGGACTTCTGTATAATCTGCCGCACTGTGTGTATGTGGTCTATGGTGCCATATCCTCCGCGGAACCCGGCCTGTTCCGGTGGCTGAAACTCGTCGAGTCTCCTGGCGAGACGATTCGTGACCACTCGCGAGAACAGCTTATAGACGTGGCTCAGGAGTGTGATGGGTCTATAGTTTTTAAGGAGGGTTTTATCGCCCTTCTTAAAAAAGAGTACCACCAAACCCCCGCTCCACGCCTTAGGAGTTCTCCCACTGTGAAGGACGGCATTAAAGAGGCTCTGTAGCTCCTGTATAACGGGAGCTCCTCCTGCCTTCAGAAGCTCTGAAGTAATACCGTCCTCACCCGGGGCTTTTCCATTTTTAAGCTGCCTCAGAGCTAACACGATTTCATCTTGACTGATATCTGGCAGTTCGTCGGTATAGTGGCGTGTCAGGGTGGCTCTGGAATCATGGTCATCTCGCCGGGAACGAGGGGCATGTGCAGTGTACAAACGGCCATAGAAATCCTCTATCTCGGCCAAGATCTCCGGCTTCGACAAAACGGTCCTCCCATCGTGCGTTTTAAGCTTCGTCAGGTGGCTCCTGCCAAGCTGCTGAGTGAATACTTTGGACCCTCGGTTGCGCTCTATCGCCTCTTCAATGAGGCGTGTGTTGGAGCTCCGAAGGTCGCGCCGTACCATCTTCGCGATTCGCTTGTTCAGGTCTGACCTCTCTGACGAAGTCACTTGGGTGGTTTCCCGTCTTCTTGTCATCAGATCCAGAGTCTCATCCGAGAGTTTGGACTTCCTGCCAGTACCTTGTTTTCTGCAGAATTTAATGCCCTCATCCCTCAACGTTTCGACCAGATTGTGTAGGTTCTCGTCAGCGTCATCAGTGGGTTCCAAAGCAACAAATCTATCCCCGAGAAGCTGCTGAAACTTCTCGGTGCCCGCCATGATTTGGATTGGATTAGGCCGGAGCGTGGACTTCATCAGACGGTTTCTTTCAAGCTTTAAGTTGATATTCAGAGTGCCTCGGAGCAGTCGGTGATCAGATCCGGTATTGAACCTGTTGATCACTGAGACATCTCTGAATATGTGCTTGCTATCCGTCATGATAAAGTCGATCTCATTTTTAGTCACAGTGTCGGGACTTCGCCATGTCCACTTCCTTTGGGGCTGCTTCTTAAAGAAGGAGTTCATTAAGCACAACCCCTCTTTCTCAAGGAAGTTGACAAGCATTTGCCCCCTGTGATTCCTAACTCCATAACCATGCGGGCCTATTCGGGATTCGTTGCCAGTTTGGATTCCCACCTTGCCGTTAAAGTCCCCCATAACAACGTTGAAGTGAGCCTTAGTGGTGTTGTGTAAGGCTTTGGATATGTCATCATACATATCCTCCACTTCTTCATCCGAGTGTGCCGAGGTCGGTGCGTAAACCTGAATTACCTTCATGCTATACCGCTTGGATAGCCGAAGGATCAGGTACGCTACCCTGGTCGACACACTGGAGATTTCTTGAACGTTGCTAGAGAGGGCCTTATTGACGAGGAAACCTACGCCACCCTGGGATGTTTTGTCACCCTCGCGAAAGTAGAGAAGATGGCCCGAGTCTAGGGTTATGGTGTCCTCCCCCTCTCTACGGACTTCACATAACCCTAGAACATGCCATTTAATGTTCTCTAACTCCACTTCCAACTGCGCTAGGTGATGGTCAAGCCTCAGAGTGCGTCCGTTAAACGTAGCCAGGGTCAAATTCGAAAGTGTGTGGTAGCCTAATGTAGCCCGGGGATTCTTAGCACCCCCAACCCCGCCGTTACCATGACCGCCACCATAGCCAGGAATAGCGAGGCGACCGGGAACTGGGGGCCATTTTCTGGCTGTTTTATTCATTAGGGGGTAATGCCCGTAATCCCCACGCTGGGCATGCGGGTTGGGGATCGCAGTTAGGTGATGGTGTTGGTTCTGCAGGGGCGCTGCTGCCCGCCCCCGGTGTGTCCCTTAGTCGCCTCTTACGACACCCACGGGAGGAGTTGGGGTGGTGCAATTCTATGCCGGCACCACACGGCCGATTACTACATATAGCAAAATGGAAGATAGTTAAATCTAACCTCCTAAGGCGTAAATTCTTAGAATCTTGTTTTTCTTGTACTACTTGATCATCGCTAATAAAATTTAGTAAGACTCGCAGTACAGACGCAGCAGGTTGCGGGTTCAAATCCTACCTTGGGACAAATGTTTATACGGTCTACAGATGTCTGTTCCGGGTATTCTGCTTTTTTTTCTTATATCAGTTATTTAGTACCAATAACACAAGCTTTGGTTACTTTGGGGCAATACTGTTTAAATTATCCAGTACCTACTATTACAATTAGGTATTAAGAGTTAAGTATAAAAATTAAGTTGGTAAATACCTATCAGTCAGGACCGTGTTATATTACAGTTTAGGTAGTAATAAATGGAAAATCATGTGTGTAATTGATTAGAACGATACTCTTTATTATTGACATGTTTCATATTTAATCAAATCAAATCGTTTATTCATATCAGCCATGGTAAAGAGGTGGTATTACAAATAAATTGATCTTCATATCTTTCCACATTCTTGGCATGTGAATACATAAAATGTTCCAATTAATTTCTAGAAACAACATTTCAAAAATATTTAGGTTTAAAGAACTTTATTTCTCTCGAGAGATAAGTTTATACATTACTTATGAATATAGGTGTGTACCTAACCTCTGATATTTACAGTACTTAAGTATTAACAATCAGGATACCTACTAATTTAGAAAAACATTTTTCGTAAACAAAATACCAAAAACTATTGCAAATAATAATTCTAATGTTAATTAACAAACAATAATGTAATAAAGTTAAATTAAAATTAATGTCATTTGAAACTATACAATAAAATATACACAATTAAGATTGGATTATATGTCAATTAAATAATTTAAACTTCAGGTCGGAAATTCCTGGATTATATAAAAGCTACGTTACACGAGCCATTCTTTTAGAAACTTTATTAAACAATATTCCGTTATGTTCTAAAAGCCAAATGGCCAATGGTCTTATTCCAAATGGTCCATCAGATTGGCCAAGCGGATTATGCAAATTTCAACCAACTTTTGAACGAATTTTCAGGCACCCACAATTGTGTTTTCCTTACATACTCGATTAGTTTATACACATTTCCAATGCTACTATCGTTGCTACCAAACTGGTAGGTAGTGTAAAGTTTGACAAAGTTTTTGAAACAAATCGAAATGTTAACTCTCATTCGCTTAATAAGAATTTGGTGTAATACACAATTACTTAAATATGCTACTACCATGCTAATACCAAAGCAATCAGTATTCTAGGTATTCATTTCCACTGTAGTATTTATATTCGTATTCATTTATTAAGTCGTAGGGATTAACTATATACTTGATTTCGTGCTAAAGCTATTTCAAACAGATAAAATTAAGATTTAGATTTTGATGGTGAGGTAGATAGGACATTTCTCACCAGCAATTATACTTTATAAAATTATTTGCCTGGAACATTGACGAACATGTACACTGTATTGGTTGTAACCATTATAATAAAAATAGATACAGATTAATTTTGGATAGGTGAATAATACGAGGCGGACCCACTGCAAGGGTCTATGGGTCCTTCGACTATGTAGTATGGTTTGTACTTCCAAGGGTAAAACCATAGTCCTTGAGCATAATAAAAATAATAGTAATGATACTGATAACCTTTCTAAATTGACAAATTACTGTGGAGTCCGACTGGCTCTTGCAATGAGAGGTCATATGTCAGTGGAAAGATCTTCGAGGTCTATGGCATGGCGAGATGGTTAGTCTTATCAGGGGACAATATTTGGGACAATGTTGGGATATGACGTCGGCGAGACCGATTAGCGTTTTATCGGGGGACAATATTCAGGAAAATGTTTGGAAATCACGTCATGCGAAACGGATTAGCATTTTTTTCGGGGGACAATCTTTGGGACAATAGTGGGAAATCACGTAAAAGCATATTTATAAATGAAATTTATCAAATAAATAGCTATAAAAAAAATATATGCCTGGTGTAGTATACACAAGTTTATACATTATAAGTAGATGCCTGAAGCTTGAAGATAATCTGTTGTTTCGGTGTGGCATGGACGAGAATCATGGCAGGCTAGACGGATCACTACCCGTGTGACCGCGGCCGGTGATAGACGTAGCACGGCACTAGCGAACCAATATTCAAATTAAATTATTATATTCCTTCTCAAACGGGATAACAGTGTACATTACACCTTGTGTATTACATTTTCATGAGGAAATGGGTATGGTAAAACAATGGATAATGGGTAAAACCGTATTTGATGCTTTAAACTTGATTAAAGCTGTGGATACAGCTGTGGATACGGCTGCGGATAGGGACGTGGATAGAGGTACATTCGGGACGAAGTACATGTCAGTTTGGCCGTGTTATATTCAGTACTAACTCTAGCATTGCATTACCTTTTTCATATGGCCAAAATACAATAACATAAAACATAATCAACTGCCATCTAGTTAAATTGGTTTGAACTATAATTTACTGATAGACGGTAGCTTTCAGAAATCAATTATTTATAGAGGGTAGATTTGCAAGTACCGTGCACAATTTAGTATTAGCACTATGTAACAGATGGCGCTTCCGTTTCGATTAAAACCCTCTATGATTGTTTACCAATTAAATAAACTATAATGTAACGTACATAAAGCAGATAAGATGGATAAATCATTATTGAAATTTAGGAATACTTCTGTATACCTAGAGTCAATTTTAATATAAGCTTAGAACATCACCTCTGAGCTTGTTTAGCAATTGAATAAACTATAATGTAAAGTACATATTGAAGATAAGATGAATAAATCCTTATTGTAATTTAGTAATACTTTTGTATACCTAGAACCTATTTTAATGTAAGTTAAGTATATCGCAAGTAATGATGCTTGTTCAGCAAAATCTTTAATATGACAATAATAACCTTAGGAATTGAATTTAGCTATTTTGATGAATTGTATTAGTCTTGGAATAAGTTTCAACACATGTTTATATTGTTATTAGATTAAAACATACTCTTATATAATAGACTGGATGGACTGTAATCCGATTGGCTGTTGCATTTTGCCAACATTACCTTATTTGGTATTAACGGCAATTTGCAGGGGCTCTGAGAAAGCTTTATAAGCAAAAGAATACCTGATACGGGGTTCAGTTTGTGTTGTGCAACCTCGATGTCAAAGTTAAGTAAACCATTGTTATTATATACCCTTTCATGTGTATTTCCATGTGTATGTGTATTTCATGTGTATTTCCTACAAATAAGTAGGGTATTTTACCTGTAATTTACCTTCCGAGTAGAAACTTAACCAAATCGTTGATAAGCTGGGTTATGTACAGTTTGCCTTTATTATTTTAAAATGTGTTGATTTATCTTTAGAGCTAAAAACCTGTCGAAATAGCAATGGTGTTCATTGTTATTTATCAAGTACCTTCATATGTATTTCTTTGTGCGTGGTGATAATGTATACTTCAGTATTATGTAGTTATGTACTTTTTGTATAATTTGGAGAAGTGCTTTGAGATGATACAATATAGCCAAGGTACTTAAAGTTAGCATAAAGTGTTTTCTTCCTACTACCCAACTTAGGTACCCCTTGTAGGTTATTATATCTTGTAGATTAGATCAGTTATTGATGGTGGTTCTTCTACAAGGTCGCAGAAGCCTCTTGTATTACATATTCAGCTGATTTGTTACTTTATTAGGTGTTGGTGGATGACTACCCGAATCTTTACGAACCTAAGAATCTAGAGTTGTCTTAGCCACTTCTGTTAATGTAGTTTATACACCAATAGCTACGCATTTGATATGTAGATTAGCATTCTATCTAGGGAACTCTCTTAATTTTTTTAACAAGCGCGTCGTCGTGCGTCGCGCGATTTCTAGCGATTTTGCAGACCTAGTTGCATTTTTGCAAGCGCGATGCGCCGCGCGGCTGCGGCGGCGGCGGTCGCTCTCAACAGACTAGGATTTGCACCAGACATGTGTACAAGTGTGTACGCAAACACACTCTCAACTCCCACTCTCATAATCTGTTGGGACAGGCAGAGCGACACGTCCGGTACGAGTTCCGGTACGGGACCAGCAGTTTAGCTGCTCTCCAGGACATGGACCGCCAAGGGGTGGAACACCTCCAACTTCCTGACTCTTATCATTCAAGTATGTACCTTCGCTCGCATTGTTTCTATAGAAAAGTCTTAAGGCAATTTTTATCCCATGGGAACTGATTTATGGGATACAAAGTAGCCTATGTGTTATTCCAGTGATAGAACTAAGTCCATTAAAAATATCAGCCCGATCATCAGGCAGCGCGAGTAGTCGTCCAGCGAGTACAGCGCCGGCATGCGCGAGAACTCAGACTCTATAAACATACTCACATGAATGAGATGCATGAGTGTGTTGTCGGGCTCCGCGAAGAGGTCCACCCGCAGCAGGCAGTAGGTCCCGTGCGCGGGCAGCAGGCAGCGCGAGTAGTCGTCCAGCGCGTACAGCGCCGGCATGCGCGAGAACTCAGACTCTATAAACATACTCACATGAATGAGATGCATGAGTGTGTTGTCGGGCTCCGCGAAGAGGTCCACCCGCAGCAGGCAGTAGGTCCCGTGCGCGGGCAGCAGGCAGCGCGAGTAGTCGTCCAGCGCGTACAGCGCCGGCATGCGCGAGAACTCAGACTCTATAAACATACTCACATGAATGAGATGCATGAGTGTGTTGTCGGGCTCCGCGAAGAGGTCCACCCGCAGCAGGCAGTAGGTCCCGTGCGCGGGCAGCAGGCAGCGCGAGTAGTCGTCCAGCGCGTACAGCGCCGGCATGCGCGAGAACTCAGACTCTATAAACATACTCACATGAATGAGATGCATGAGTGTGTTGTCGGGCTCCGCGAAGAGGTCCACCCGCAGCAGGCAGTAGGTCCCGTGCGCGGGCAGCAGGCAGCGCGAGTAGTCGTCCAGCGCGTACAGCGCCGGCATGCGCGAGAACTCAGACTCTATAAACATACTCACATGAATGAGATGCATGAGTGTGTTGTCGGGCTCCGCGAAGAGGTCCACCCGCAGCAGGCAGTAGGTCCCGTGCGCGGGCAGCAGGCAGCGCGAGTAGTCGTCCAGCGCGTACAGCGCCGGCATGCGCGAGAACTCAGACTCTATAAACATACTCACATGAATGAGATGCATGAGTGTGTTGTCGGGCTCCGCGAAGAGGTCCACCCGCAGCAGGCAGTAGGTCCCGTGCGCGGGCAGCAGGCAGCGCGAGTAGTCGTCCAGCGCGTACAGCGCCGGCATGCGCGAGAACTCAGACTCTATAAACATACTCACATGAATGAGATGCATGAGTGTGTTGTCGGGCTCCGCGAAGAGGTCCACCCGCAGCAGGCAGTAGGTCCCGTGCGCGGGCAGCAGGCAGCGCGAGTAGTCGTCCAGCGCGTACAGCGCCGGCATGCGCGAGAACTCAGACTCTATAAACATACTCACATGAATGAGATGCATGAGTGTGTTGTCGGGCTCCGCGAAGAGGTCCACCCGCAGCAGGCAGTAGGTCCCGTGCGCGGGCAGCAGGCAGCGCGAGTAGTCGTCCAGCGCGTACAGCGCCGGCATGCGCGAGAACTCAGACTCTATAAACATACTCACATGAATGAGATGCATGAGTGTGTTGTCGGGCTCCGCGAAGAGGTCCACCCGCAGCAGGCAGTAGGTCCCGTGCGCGGGCAGCAGGCAGCGCGAGTAGTCGTCCAGCGCGTACAGCGCCGGCATGCGCGAGAACTCAGACTCTATAAACATACTCACATGAATGAGATGCATGAGTGTGTTGTCGGGCTCCGCGAAGAGGTCCACCCGCAGCAGGCAGTAGGTCCCGTGCGCGGGCAGCAGGCAGCGCGAGTAGTCGTCCAGCGCGTACAGCGCCGGCATGCGCGAGAACTCAGACTCTATAAACATACTCACATGAATGAGATGCATGAGTGTGTTGTCGGGCTCCGCGAAGAGGTCCACCCGCAGCAGGCAGTAGGTCCCGTGCGCGGGCAGCAGGCAGCGCGAGTAGTCGTCCAGCGCGTACAGCGCCGGCATGCGCGAGAACTCAGACTCTATAAACATACTCACATGAATGAGATGCATGAGTGTGTTGTCGGGCTCCGCGAAGAGGTCCACCCGCAGCAGGCAGTAGGTCCCGTGCGCGGGCAGCAGGCAGCGCGAGTAGTCGTCCAGCGCGTACAGCGCCGGCATGCGCGAGAACTCAGACTCTATAAACATACTCACATGAATGAGATGCATGAGTGTGTTGTCGGGCTCCGCGAAGAGGTCCACCCGCAGCAGGCAGTAGGTCCCGTGCGCGGGCAGCAGGCAGCGCGAGTAGTCGTCCAGCGCGTACAGCGCCGGCATGCGCGAGAACTCAGACTCTATAAACATACCCACATGAATGAGATGCATGAGTGTGTTGTCGGGCTCCGCGAAGAGGTCCACCCGCAGCAGGCAGTAGGTCCCGTGCGCGGGCAGCAGGCAGCGCGAGTAGTCGTCCAGCGCGTACAGCGCCGGCATGCGCGAGAACTCAGACTCTATAAACATACTCACATGAATGAGATGCATGAGTGTGTTGTCGGGCTCCGCGAAGAGGTCCACCCGCAGCAGGCAGTAGGTCCCGTGCGCGGGCAGCAGGCAGCGCGAGTAGTCGTCCAGCGCGTACAGCGCCGGCATGCGCGAGAACTCAGACTCTATAAACATACTCACATGAATGAGATGCATGAGTGTGTTGTCGGGCTCCGCGAAGAGGTCCACCCGCAGCAGGCAGTAGGTCCCGTGCGCGGGCAGCAGGCAGCGCGAGTAGTCGTCCAGCGCGTACAGCGCCGGCATGCGCGAGAACTCAGACTCTATAAACATACTCACATGAATGAGATGCATGAGTGTGTTGTCGGGCTCCGCGAAGAGGTCCACCCGCAGCAGGCAGTAGGTCCCGTGCGCGGGCAGCAGGCAGCGCGAGTAGTCGTCCAGCGCGTACAGCGCCGGCATGCGCGAGAACTCGGACTCTATAAACATTACAACTAGTTAGATATACTTAGCATTGTCATTTGTTTAGTTAAATTTGTTTTTTTATTTGGTTCCAAAATAATGTAGCCTACGGAACATACTAGGTCTTTCTTTTCGTCTTGTCGATCTTTGAACTTATTTGCCTAGTTTTTTTTTTTAAATATGGAAATATAATGAAAATGAAATGATTTTTTTTAGACATGGATCAATTGAGCTACCTTTAGACTGTTCTCAACCGTCTGCAGTTAGCTCAATGGTTTCAATTGTAAATACTAGTTGTAATTTTTCTATTCCTTGCTTGTAATTTTCGTTGTTAATAATGAATATTTTTTTATATTTGTTTCAAGTACATTGGCCACATCTCGTCCTAACTACACGTAATAATGGCTCATAGATACCTATACCTACCACTTATCTTATGTTTTGTTGAAAACTCTACAAAGAATAGTTTTAAATAACGAACAGGCAAATCACTATAGACATAGCTTACCCACTCATATAGGTACAATTATATTTTGTACTTTGCATATGTAACTACTCGACTGTTTAATATTTTAGTTTAGGCATATTTAAATACCACAAGCTTAAACTGTTAAGCTTTAGTTTTAACCACCATTGTTGTATTCACATAAGTATATTTAAGCTGTTTATTTTCCATCTAATATAAAATAAAATAAAATAAAACAATTTGTCTGAATTTATTTACCAACCGATAAAATTTTCCAAAACACAAGAGTAGGTAACTACTACGTCTAACTATAGCGTTTTAGATTGCAATCTTTAAGGGCAAAGCGTTTATTATTTTTAAAGAACTAGTAAGATAATTTATTTTACATACAAAAAATACTAAGTAACTACATTTTTAGTTTTCAATTTTTTTATAAAATATTAAATAAATGTATCTTGTTTTAGTTTTTTGTGTACACAATAAAACTAGATTATTATCTATAATAAGTATCTAGTTTTAGTGTGGAAGGCGTCAGACTAGATATTATTCCTATTCATCGTTTAATTCTACATCTAGTCCTATAGGCTTTAACCGACGACGTCTTAAAAAGGAGGTGGTGCTCAATTAGGCTGTTTGTTGTAAATTCTTTACTTACTACAAGTGTAAGTTAATTCGGGAATTTAAAGTCAATTGTGAACCTAAAATCTGCATAAAACAGAAATAAGAACCGATGTGAGCTGTTGAAGTAATAATGTAGTAGGTATATTTAATTAGATAGTACCTACGTTTATGTTTTTTTAAGTTATATCAAAATGGAATTTTTTTTAGTTTGGCATGAAAGATAATTAGCATAGATCTGTTTACTTTGGCAAATATTCATAAACGGGTATGCAAATATTGCCATTTTGTCGTTAGAAGATCCTGATTTTCGTTCTTTTAATTTTATTTTAATTTCTAATTTATATTTCATACATGTTTTTTTCCGAATAACTCGGCCAAAATTGATAAACAGCGCCAAATATACTAAACGGTACCGGTCTACAATCTTCTGCAGCGTTATACCTAACCTACATTGATCAAAGTCTAGGTAGTACCTACGTCGACTAGCAAATGGCGTGAAGATGCCAATCTACCAAAATAGCTATCATCATACTCAAATTTATACTATTTAATTTTCAATTAAATCATTTTCGAGTCTTTTTTTTTTCAATGTAGGTATGTTTATACTAAGTTGATTTGACAGCATTTTGTAATTTTCATAGCTCTATGGTCGACTATGGTGGATGATTCAAACACTAGGTACACGCAACAGAGCATCATTCAGTGTGTAGGTAAGATATTGAAAAACAAAAGGGTGCCTAAGAGTTTATACCAAAGATTCTAGCATGACTACTTTTCTTTTATACTATACCTTCATATTAAAGGCATCTTTAAATGTGTGTTATTTAAAAAAAAAGTGTCCTTTCCTATTAGAAAAAACACTGAAAAATACTTCTACTAAAACCTGATAATAATGCACCGTCTTCATACTTTCGACTGTTTTATTTATCTAATTATTTTTGGGTGTTTGTGATACTTATAATTAGCCGTGCTGTTAGTTTTCCTAAAAGATTAAAATAAAATAATAAAAACCCCAGCAAACACTTTTATTTTTACGTATTAAAGTAACTACACATCGTACATTTATTTGACTGTAGACTGCCCGAAATTATTTATTTATTTATTTGAGTCCTTTATTTATAGCTGTAGGTATTTATTATGTGCCACCATTTTTATTTAGAAATCTATAATGTTCTATTGTTTGCTAATACTTAAATAAACTAAATAGTAATAAGCGATCGAGCGGTTCTGAAATGCCCTTTTATGCTCTTCAGTTTTAACGCCGGTCGCCGATGCAACGCGAGTCATCTCAATTTAAGTACTAAGTTCATTAAGGGTACCTAAAGTTGGTACCTGACCAACCCTAAACCACCGGCCAAAAAAATTCTTAAATTATTTAAATATCTACTTTTACATAGATAGGTAACTCACCATTGAGATGATAAATAACACCATAGCTCGAACTAAAAAACGAAAAAAAAACTAAAACACAAATCCCTCTGATTCCGTGCGACATTTCTTTGGCTGCTCGGCGATAACTGTTCATCCTCACGCCAGGACCTGCTACGTGCTAATCTGTGACGCCAGGGCACCACCACCATCCATCCACATGTATAATAAATGGGAATCGGTATGACTGTTGGAGCCGGAATATTTATAGAGAACCGGCTTCGATCCCCGAGGTTCATTTACCGGTGGTAGGTAGGTCTTGAGGTGGTTGACATGGCCTTACGATTACAACATTTTAGTACCTAAGTAATCATTCTGTGACCGACCCCTTAATTCCACATGACATGACAGAGGTTGGTATAAGATCTTATATTTTATTGTACGCTGGACTGAATAAATAATTCCAACATGAAAATATATTCAATATTGCAAGTGTCTCGTTTAGAAGACTTAAAAATTGTGGGAGCGCGTTGATGTCTTTTATATCAGAAAAATGATAAGCTTGAGGCTTGATGATGCGTGCGGATTGACCAGAATTACCTATGTATTTTTAAAAATTAATATTAAAAACTAGCGACCCGCCCCGCCTTCGCACATTTTTATTATACGTATAAAAAATCTTCCTCTTGAATCATTCTATCTATAAAAAACCGCATCAAAATCCGTTGCGTAGTTTTAAAGATTTAAGCATACATAGGGACAGAGAAAGCGACTTTGTTTTATACATACTATGTAGTGATTCCACGGTTTTGTACCTACATTTCATGAGGAACTTATACTATGAGTTGTAGTATCAATAATATTTTTATATTTTTATTTTTATACCTTTTATTATGTTGCGCTCTAAATTTTCTATGAATTTACAAATTGGTACCAAGAGTCACGGACAACAGCTAGTCAAGTTCAGAGTTGACAAAGCACAACGTCGATTTAAAAATAATGTACCTTTGTCAACCAGTTCTCACAGTTAATGTGCGATCTATGGAAATCAGATCATTATTTTGGCAGATATCGTTACGCATGCTCGCCCTGATCTGCAGATAACGCAGCTCTATTTTGGTTTAGACCGGGGTTATATTAAATTTAGATTAGATTAAAATTTTGTTACATCGGTAATTAAATAATTTAGATAATCTATTTTTTTAGTACCTAAGTACCTAGGTAATATACCTAACAATAACTTTTCATTTTATTTTTGTATCGTAATTGGTTAATATAAATAGTGATTGTAGCGACATCTAGCATGATGATAGCTGAACTAAAATGAAAAATGAAATAACAAAAATTCTGAGTGCAAAAAGTGGATCACGTGACCATTATTCCTAGATCGCGCAAGCGTTGGTTTCTACAACATCTAGCCTATATAGAACTTTCCGACATCAACTGTCGGTCGAAAGACCCCGGGTAAGTGGGCCAGATGGGCCGACCCGGTACAGGGAAGATCTTCTCCTGTAACAGTTTGGGGGAATACCACCTTTAACCACCAAACTGGTGACCTCCGTCGTGCCAGCCGTCGACTACCTCGGACGATTCTTGCCGACACCCGACGACTGGATTCCTGAACACGATTCCTTCAACGACCAGCGCAGCACTCCAGCCATCAACGATCATCATCATCGTCAGCAGCAGAGCACTCCAGCCATCAATAATCATCATCATCATCAGCAGCAGCAAAAATCTACCTTCATCTCTTCTCTCTCCCTCAAGCTTACCATCCGGACCAGTATCATCCCTCAGCCTCCGCAGTTCCATCGCAGTCGCCCCGACTTCCTGGTTCTGCAGGCTTCTCCCCTCCTCGATAACGCTTTGTGGAGTTCCTCAGCGGCATCATCTGGGCATACAGTCTCGACTCACCGAAGACTCACCCGGAGCACCGCACCGCGCTTCATCCCGACTCACCGTGGACCGTCTCGACTCACCGCAGACTACAAGCGCCGCGCTTCATCCCGACTCACCGTGGAAACGTCTCGACTCACCGCAGACAAGCGCTCTCCCGTCCCCAACCTGCTCATCGCACCAGTCTCGACTCACTGAAGACTACTATGAGCTAAGATGGACAACACTGGATATGTTGATATCAAAAAAGACATATCGACCTTCGGTCTGGAAAGGGAGTGATGTAGCGACATCTAGCATGATGATAGCTGAACTAAAATGAAAAATGAAATAACAAAAATTCTGAGTGCAAAAAGTGGATCACGTGACCATTATTCCTAGATCGCGCAAGCGTTGGTTTCTACAACATCTAGCCTATATAGAACTTTCCGACATCAACTGTCGGTCGAAAGACCCCGGGTAAGTGGGCCAGATGGGCCGACCCGGTACAGGGAAGATCTAGTCCTGTAACTCTTTGGGGGAATTCCACCTTTAACCCCCAAAGTGATGATTGTAAATAAATAAGTCTAACCTTACCTAATAACTACATTCTTCTTTGGCTTCAAAAATTTATAATTATCTATTACAGCCCAAAGACGTCCATAGCTGGACAATAGGCCTCCGCCATAGATCGCATTGGCCTGTCCTACGCGGCCCTCATGTGGAGGTCATGCATGTGGAGGTTTCCCGCGCCCCACTAGGCCTTCGGTCCACCTTATAAAGAGTCCGCTCACGTCGCACCTTCAACCTTGGTATACCTTACGTACTACGGTACCTGTCTATTCTGTGTTAGTACGTGATCACCACCCGAAAGCTCCAAGTTCCCAACGTATCAAAGCAAAAAAGTTAATTTTAACATAAGCTTATGAATTATTGCGCCTCGCGGTTTCACCCGCGGTTATTCCCTTTCCCGTGGGAATTCCGGGATAAAATATACTTAGCCTAAGTATGTGTTAATCCAGACTATAATCTATCTCTGTGCCGAATTTCATCCATATCCGTTCAGAAGCTTTTGCGTGAAAGAGTAACAAACGTCCATCCATCCATCCATACTTACAAATAGGGCGTGCAAAACCGGTTTTCGGTTTTGGTGAAAACCGGAAAACCGGACAAAAAATGCCAATTTTTCAAAACCGGTTTTGAGCGACAAAACCGGTGTTAGCTCCGGTTTTCCCGTAAATGAATTAAATTTGATTTAAATCCACGTTTTTCGAAAGCACTCAAGAAATATGTCGTTGTTTTATTCCATAAATATACAGGGTTTATAATTCCTAACGTAAGTGTTCAAATTTTTAAAGAATAACCTCAGAAATATTGTTTTTTATATAGAAAATCAAATTAGACCTGTGTTGATCGCTCATATTTCGTGACCTGTTCGATCGCGACCCACTGGTTGACTGAGTCTATCGTTCAATCTGCACGATCTAAACTATCTTACTAAATAAAGTGCATGAATTGAGAATTTGAGACACGTGACCCACAACTCGCATTAAGTACGTGTGAAGTGACAAACGTCGCAAAAATCAGTACAAAAGAAAGAGATTAAGCTTAGTTACGTGATATCAAAGATCGGCCGTATTTCTATCAAAACTTAAATTTAATTGTTTATAACTTAACGTGTACGAAATAAAGTTGGTTTTTATTTACAAATACGGGTCACGATCGAGTCTCCGTGACCAAATCAATCGCCATCGACACAGGTCTAAATAAAATCTATACAGCATACATCATCAACATAGCCTTTCCCCAATGAGCCAGCATCTGCCAGAAGTCTTTCACAGATCGTCATCCCACCTGGCCGGAAGAAGTCCTAAACTACGTTTGCTGAGTCGCGGTCTCTACTCAAGAACATGTTTACCCCAACGGTTGTCGGTTGTTTGAGAGATTTGGCCGGCCCATTGCCACTTCAGCTTGCTAATGCTTTGAGCTTAGAACTTTGGTTCTCTGTCGGATGTATTTGTTAAAAATCCTGTCCTTCAGAAAAATCTGTACATAGCTATTTTCATAGCTTGCTGAGCGACTTAAAACTGGTGGACCAGCCCTTCCGTGAGTGTCCACGTCTCAGCTCCGTAGGCCATTATGGTTAGGACGCACTGATTGAAAACTTTCGTTTTCAAACATTGCGGTATGGATGATGAGAAGACCCAACATAGTTTCCCAAATGCTGCCCAGCCCAGCGGGATCATCCTCTTGGCCTCCTTCTAAAAATTGTTTTTGCCCAACTGCAAAATCTGCCCCAGGTAAGCATACTCGAAAATTATTTCAAGAAGGTGGCCATCTACGACAATGGCTCCTGGAACAATGTAGCCATTGGTCATAACTTTGGTTTTGTCCAAATTCATACCAAGACCGATCCGTCGCGAGGCTGAGGCTAGGCCGTCCAGCATGTGGGTCAGCTCCTCTAGCGACTCCACCATTACGACTATGTCATCACCGAATAGCAGGTGTGAGATGTAATCGCCGTTTATATTAATGCCCTTACCTTTCCAGTCCAGCGAGCATCTTAAACATATCTTCCAATGCGCTTGTGAACAGTTTCGAGGATATGAAATCCCCCTGTCTCACTCCTCGGCGTAATTGGATGGGTTTAGACTGCTGGTCTTGTACTTGGATAATCATAGTGGTACCTTAGTAAAGACATCTCAGCACTTCGATATAACGATAGTCTACTTGGAATCGCTGCAAGGATTCCAGAATATGCCAAGTTTCGACGGAGTCAAAGGCTTTATCATAGTCCACAAAAGCGAGATACAGGGGCTGATATATTCTTTGGACTTCTGTATAAATCTGCTTTGTTGTGTGAATGTGGTTTATGGTGCCATATTCTCCGCGGAACCCGGCCTGTTCTGGTGGCTGTAACTCGTCAAGTCTCCTGGCGAGACGATTGGTGACCACTCGTGAGAACAGCTTATAGATGCGGCATTTTCACGTAATAAATCCATGGTTCCCAGAAGTGCTTCACCTCATGGAAGGTTTACTAAAAGAATAGACCCTTAGTCTTAGGTAAGTACTCTTAGTAAAATACGTATACATCTTTTACATAACGGTGCCACAAACTTATCTGCCCGGTGGGTGATGGTCTCGCTTTGTCGAAATTTACCAATCAGAAGCTGGCGTAGATAGAATCGACCAATCCTGCTTGACATTTTAACCTCTCATCTCAAGCAACGCTGTTTTTTTGCAAAAACCGGGGCTAAAACCGGTTTTCGGTTTTGGGCCCTCAAAACCGAAAATCAAAACCGGTTTTGAAGACCTTCCGGTTTTGCACGCCCTACTTACAAACTTTCGCGAATATTAAAAAAAATAGTTAGGTAAGTGAATTCATACCGGATTAGTTTAGTAGAATTACACAGAAATTAACCGTTAGGTACTTTGTTAGCGATAGATAATAACTTTATTGCACCATCAAAGTTATACACATAATGAGAGCATCTTAACCCGTGAGAAGGCGCGCTATGAGCAATTTGCTCACACTAAAATTGATTTCGGGAGTTTTTGGTGATTTTGACTCCAAAGAACCCTGAGTGCCTAGGTACCTTCCTAAATATTCAACCCCTCTCCCCTCGCGTAATTCAAACACTGCTCAGGCCCGCTGCGACCACGCAGTGAAGCATTTGTTGAGGCCCCGCACCGCCGCGCGGCAATTTGCTCATCGCGCGCCAATCCACGTATGTGTTTTTTTTTAACCAAAAGAATATTATTATGTTTTTCTTGTGTTTTATTCTACTAAATCGATTAATAATTACGTAAGCACTTTGAAACCATTATTTTATGGCCATTTTATTTAGTTTTCAGTTACAACACACATAAAAATTATTGTGCTATATGTCGTAAATGTATGAACAGTCGATAAAAAAAAGTATGCACTTCAAGCAAGCAATTACTCTACACCGAGCACATAACGTTTATGTGTACAACATCTTTCGGGAGGCACACTTGTCCTTTTCTCATGGAAGAGTGAAATTTTTAAGTATTTATAATATTAAATTTTTTATGGTGATTTTTTGAAGACTTCCGAAGACAGTAAGATCCAAAATAAGTTAATTTGTTATTTGCGGTAAAATTTACATTTATGTTTCATTGTTTTAATTAAAACTCTTATTAACGTGTTTAATAAATGCTGTTTTATTTATTATTAACCCATTTATAGCCAAAAAATAATTATTTTGTAGAAATATAAGCATTTAAATTCGTGTGAGCAATTTGCTCGCGCGCGCCTATCCGTGTAACAACATTAGGCGCGCCTTCTCACGGGTTAATACTAATTAAAACTAAAGTGGCACAAGTTATAAAGACTTCAGCCGATTTCTAGAAGGCTATTCAAATCTCAAATCAGTTGACAAAGCGATTAATTTAACACACTAGTTAAATGAAATCGGGGTGCACGAACGCTGATCAGATAATAATTAACTAATCATTGATCATCTTACGATTGTCATTCTTTCAGTTCAGTCATTCACTCCTAAACTTCAATAAAACCATCCAAGGGCAAGGACTCACACGAAGGGTTCCGTACCATATTTTGATTAGTAAAGTAAAAATATATTTACGATTAAGTTTTTTGTGAATGTTTCAAGTGGTGGTAGGCTGTTACCATTGTTACCATTTAATGATATCGAGCAAAAATAAAAAAAATAGCGTTTTAATGGGAGCCCACCTTAAATATTTATTTTCGACGGACAGACAGCGAAGTATTAGTAATAGGGTCCCGTTTTTACGCTTTGGGTACAGAACCCTAAAAATGACGCTTGTGGCATAATAATAGACAAAAACAGTGTAGAAGGGAAACTTCGCTCCGAACGCACTCAAGGTCACGATATTAGCCTACGCGATTCTGCACGTTAAACGTGCAGTGGGCGGGCCCTTTCAGTAGGGCTGTCACAGCCGGCGACACAGCACGCGGATTTTAATATTTGTGTAGGTTAGGTACTTACCTACCTCTATAATATGACGTCACGGTCAAGTTATTGTGGTGTGATCGGTTGTAACAATAACTCAAAAACGAAGACAAATTTACGTTTTTTGAGATTGCTAAAAGATAATGATAAAACATAGGTACCCTACGTAAGTAATATTTTCTAAATATTGTGTTTTTGTAGGTTCCTATCTAACTACTTAGGTAGGTATCTTATCAAAATAACGTGACCATCGGTCGTTGACCTTTTCTCTCTCACTCGCCTCGCCTCGCGACGGCGGCGGCGGGGCGCGGCGGTACAGTGCAGTAGCAACCCTGGCAAAACGCCTGGACGACAGAGGGGCGTAACGAGGTGAAGGTGGAAGTAGGTATATAAATGGCGGCGTTTGGGACTAGATCAAAGAAGAGTCCCTTCTATCCAGTTATTACATATTTATTCATAATTGTGGTGCGAATACTTCTTGTTTGTTTACGTTTGAAAAAGTTCAAAATTGTAAAGTAGATATTATAAGATTGATAATTATAACGGAAAAAAACTATAAAGAAAGGGACAAACAAACTCCAACTGCTTTAGTACACAATTAGGAACGTTTTCCATTGCTTTTTTACCGATACATTTTTATTTCCTTCGTTTTCTCCAATATTTGTTTGTATTATCTATATGTACCTACTACTATGCCGAAGCAAAAAGAAGTATCCTCTAATATTTTACTTTATTTAATCCCACACTTTAATCCCACGATTTAATCCCAAATTTTAATCCCACACTTTAATCCCACGATTTAATCCCACACTTTAATCCCACGATTTAATCCCACACTTTAATCCCACATTTTAATCCCACGATTTAATCACACTTTTTAATCCCACGATTTAATCCCACTTATTAATCCCACACTTTAATCCCACGATTTAATCCCACACTTTTATCACACTTATTAATCCCACACTTTAATCCCACGATTTAATCACACTTTTTAATCCCACGATTTAATCCCACACTTTAATCCCACGATTTAATCACACTTTTTAATCCCACGATTTAATCCCACACTTTAATCCCACACTTTAATCCCACGATTTAATCCCACACTTTTATCACACTTATTAATCCCACACTTTAATCCCACGATTTAAACTCACTTTTTAATCCCACACTTTAATCCCAAGATTTAATCCCAAATTTTAATCCCACACTTTAATCCCACAATTTAATCCCACTTTCTAATCCCACTATTTAATCCCACTTTTTAATCCCACACTTTAATCCCACGATTTAATCCCACACTTTAATCGCACGATTTAATCCCACACTTTAATCCCAATATTTAATCCCAAGTTTTAATCCCACACTTTAATCCCACGATTTAATCCCATACTTTAATCCCACAATTTAATCGCACTTTCTAATCCCACTATTTAATCCCACTTTTTAATCCCACACTTTAATCCCACGATTTAATCCCACACTTTAATCCCACATTTTAATCCCACGATTTAATCCCACACTTTAATCCCACGATTTAATCCCACTTAATAATCCCACACTTTAATCCCACACTTTAATCCCACGATTTAATCCCACACTTTTATCCCACTTATTAATCCCACACTTTAATCCCACGATTTAATCCCACTTTTTAATCCCACACTTTAATCCCACGATTTAATCCCACTTAATAATCCCACACTTTAATCCCACACTTTAATCCCACGATTTAATCCCACACTTTTATCCCACTTATTAATCCCACACTTTAATCCCACGATTTAATCCCACTTTTTAATCCCACACTTTAATCCCACGATTTAATCCCACACTTTTATCCCACTTATTAATCCCACACTTTAATCCCACGATTTAATCCCACTTTTTAATCCCATACTTTAATCCCACACTTTAATCCCACGATTTAATCCCACGATTAAATCCCACTTTTTAATCCCACACTTTAATCCCACGATTTAATCCCACTTAATAATCCCACACTTTAATCCCACACTTTAATCCCACGATTTAATCCCACACT
Source organism: Eupithecia centaureata (assembly GCA_944547425.1). Lineage (NCBI taxonomy): Eukaryota > Metazoa > Arthropoda > Insecta > Lepidoptera > Geometridae > Eupithecia > Eupithecia centaureata. The sequence continues at coordinate 13,641,345 of OX155691.1, forward strand.
TTTATCCCACTTATTAATCCCACACTTTAATCCCACGATTTAATCCCACTTTTTAATCCCATACTTTAATCCCACACTTTAATCCCACGATTTAATCACACTTTTTAATCCCACGATTTAATCCCACGATTTAATCCCACGATTTAATCCCACGATTTAATCCCACACTTTAATCCCACGATTTAATCACACTTTTTAATCCCACGATTTAATCCCACTTATTAATCCCACACTTTAATCCCACGATTTAATCCCACACTTTTATCACACTTATTAATCCCACACTTGAATCCCACGATTTAATCACACTTTTTAATCCCACGATTTAATCCAACGATTTAATCCCACGATTTAATCCCACGATTTAATCCCACACTTTAATCCCACGATTTAATCACACTTTTTAATCCCACGATTTAATCCCACTTATTAATCCCACACTTTAATCCCACGATTTAATCCCACTTTTTAATCCCACACTTTAATCCCACACTATAATCCCAAGATTTAACCCCAAATTTTAATCCCACACTGAAATCCCACAATTTAATCCCACTTTCTAATCCCACTATTAAATCCCACTTTTTAATCCCACACTTTAATCCCACGATTTAATCCCACACTTTAATCCCACATTTTAATCCCACGATTTAATCACACTTTTTAATCCCACGATTTAATCCCACTTAATAATCCCACACTTTAATCCCACACTTTAATCCCACGATTTAATCCCACACTTTTATCCCACTTATTAATCCCACACTTTAATCCCACGATTTAATCCCACTTTTTAATCCCATACTTTAATCCCACACTTTAATCCCACGATTTAATCCCACGATTAAATCCCATTTTTTAATCCCACACTTTAATCCCACAATTTAATCCCACTTTCTAATCCCACACTTTAATCCCACGATTTAATCACACTTTTTAATCCCACGATTTAATCCCACTATTTAATCCCACACTTTAATCCCACGATTTAATCCCACCTATTAATCCCACGATTAAATCCCACACTTTAATCCCACGATTTAATCCCACACTTTAATCGCACGATTTAATCCCACACTTTAATCCCAATATTTAATCCCAAGTTTTAATCCCACACTTTAATCCCACACTTTAATCCCACGATTTAATCCCATACTTTAATCCCACAATTTAATCGCACTTTCTAATCCCACGATTTAATCCCACTTTTTAATCCCACACTATAATCCCACGATTTAATCCCACTATTTAATCCCAAATTTTAATCCCACACTTTAATCCCACGATTTAATCCCACACTTTAATCCCATAATTTAATCCCACTTTCTAATCCCACGATTTAATCCCACACTTTAATCCCACAATTTAATCCCACTTTCTAATCCCACTATTTAATCCCACTTTTAAATCCCACACTTTAATCCCACGATTTAATCCCACACTTTAATCCTGCGATTTAATCCCACACTTTAATCCCACTTTCTAATCCCACGATTTAATCCCACTTTTTAATCCAACACTTTAATCCCACTATTTAATCCCAAATTTTAATCCCACATTTTAATCCCACACTTTAATCCCACGATTTAATCCCACACTTTAATCCCACGATTTAATCCCACACTTTAAACTATGATGTAAAAATGGTAAAACGATCCTTTTGTTTTGTAAAATATAATAAAAGTGCCATATTGGAGTACCAACCTGTTGATTTATAATATGTACCCGGTGTAGAACTTAGCAAAATACAGTAAATTGTTGTAATAATTTCAACTAATCAAAGTAAAATCACCGATTAGTTAATTATTGATTTGACAAGCGCTTGACCAAAGAATCAAGCCTAAAGACGGAAACATACTGCTAACACGTGTCGCGACGCCACACCACCCGACGCATGTCAGTACTTATCAATTCCATATATTTCGCTTGTTTGCGATAAGGATGACACAACTCAAAAAACACGATTTTTCAGCAGAGCATTTTTAAAGTTTGAAAAATTATAGTTCGTTAGGTAATTATGGCTCTTTGAAAGAAACTTCCTTAGAATGAAATAATGCCTGATTCAATACCTTTTTAAATATATCAGCAAACATTATGTAAGATTCTCTGCTAAAATCTTAGCCGTAATTTTATCGAATAGGGTAGAAAATGTGTCATTTTTCACACAGAAAAACTAAATAATATTTTAGTATTATTTTGACTTAGGACATTATCTTCAATATGTAGTTTAAATTTTGGTTATTAATTCATTTTATAAAACAAAAAGTGACATTATAGAAAAATCTTTTAATAGAATTCACCACTAAATTAACCAAAACATAGACACATCTAAATACAATATCTCTTTCGGTCATTCAAAAAGTTAGCTAAAACTAGAAAAATCAACACTATTAGCTAAGCTACAAATCAGTCTTCATTACATTTCCAACGAAATTAGCTTTTAAACTTTTCATAAGTTACTTAGATTAATCATACTATAGTCAACCTATAACAAAATTAGAAAAAAGTTTTATAAACACAAAGTTTGCAATCAACATAACATAAGTCAGTGCTTCTCGCAAAGTCCGTTCTTACGAAGCATTATAAAATGGGGCATAGAACCTTGGTATTAAATTTTTATTCAGTATTTAAATCCAACAAATCAGCCTTATTTCTCCGTTACACCGGGTTTTCTTTGATATGCCTTTTTTTTGACATCTACTTCAATCATTCTTTTCTTTTTATAAGAACAGCTCTCTTTAATTCTTCTTCGGAATATAGATGTCTTGTAATAGTTGTAATACATACATAGTACGAGGGTTGTTTTTTTCAACTTTTAGATCTTTCATTCCGTTTGCGTTTCCTTCCAACTTTTACTAGTGGAATTGTTGGTAAAAAGGTTGCGTCTCTATTCTTTTGTGATGTTGATTGTACTAAAGGTACATTTTCTGTATTTTCAGCTAAATTTTGGTTAAAATTTTCATCGTTGTAAGGCAAATCTTCGATTTCTACATCAGATAAGTCCGCAAAATGTTGTCTAAGAGATGTGGTTCTGGCAGTGTGTAAAGAGGATCTCTGAGTCGTCACTGTCTAAAAAAAACTATTCAGTTTAACACTAGGTATAAAAATAGAACTTAAAAACAAGTAACAAAAATAAAAATGTGGGTACCTACACAAAATATAGTATTGAAAAAATCAGATGACGAAATAGGACATAGGAAGAACTGCTGGAATCTAAACCATCTGATGGTTCTTGAAAAGGTCTTTCAAACAAAGCTCAAATCTATCAAGCTGAGGTGCAGACGGTCCTTGAGATCTTTCAAACTCCGGTGGTAACTCATAGGAATTGGGTGGCACCTGAATAGGTAGGAATATCAAACTCAGATGGAGCCTAGATTTGCTGTCTTTCACAATCTAGAAAAGTAAAATACAATAACAAATAATTTCCTTAATCAAAAACTATTATTATCATTAGTATTATTAAGGTAGTTAATAGGCAGTACAAACAACTTTTATCCAATTAAAACTCCTGATCGGGTTCTTTATTCCAGCTTTGGTCGATTGGAGTCAATATTTTTTTTGCTCCTTGAACTCCCTGACAGCGTCATTGTAACGAATCGTCTGCAAAAATATTAACTAAATCTTATAATTGGTCACTGAATGTATATTTTAGTATACATAAAACGTTTTAAATACAGATAATTTTAAATTAATACAAAAATAACCTTCAAAGTTTCTGTAATTTTTTGACTAAATTTTTAACTTAAATCATTAATTTGTTCTTTTTTTACAGTCAATATCGTCATATTTTATAGTAATTCTTTTACTGTTCCTACTTTTTTCTGCTAAACTGACATATCACAAAATAAGTACTCAAATAATTAATGAATATTTTGATTCAAAAAAGACACATTTTATTTAGATACATTATTATAGAAACAAATTTATAAATATAAAACTAACCTTCTCACGTAGAACGTCAAAACCAGAAATATGTCGAACTTATCGCGAACACAATTGCACCTCTGCTGAGTAATGACCTTCTTGCCGCAAAACATATACACAAAAGGAGATAGCGCAATAATGTCATATCTTCTGTCCTGCTATAACCATAACCCTTAGAGAAATGTCGTTTTGCAGGAAAAAACTAGATTTTTTTCTGAACTTATCTGTATACTTAACTCGAAAATCGTGTTTTTTGAGTAATGTCGTCCTTGTTGCAAACAAGCGATTTAATTTTTAGTCAGAAGCACATAGACAACACGCCATGTGATGTGACAACACGCCGTAAAATCCAATCGATTTGGCTATGTGCTTCTGACCATATTAAATATATGGAATTGATAAGTACTGACATGCGTTGGGTGCTGTGGCGTCGCGACACGTGTTAGTAGTATGTTTCCGTCTTAATTATCGTTCTAGAAACCCATTTTGGTATATAACAAGAGTTTTGCTTCAATGATTTGGCAGGCTTGTCTAGTAATCACTGTTCAAAATCTAAGTACGTAATCAACGTTCGAGAAACCCAAATGACACTTCAATAGAGATTTGAACATTGATTAGTTAGTTATGAAGATGCCTTCCAGAAACGAATAAAGTGTTAAACTAAACAGTAGGTAGTTTTGGACCATCGGTATTGCGAATTCGAGCCAAAGAATTACAAGTGCTGAAAATGACAAAACTAAATGATGGTTTGTAACCACTGACCTCTATATATTGTATATATAGAGGTCAGTGTTTGTAACGAACTACCAACCTATTCAGACATATTCGACCTCGTATGCTGCCTCTGTATGCTGTGCAGCATTTAACTATCCTACGAATATCTATAACGACGGTGAGGCTTACGGCACTTGTGGTACTCCCCTGCAAAACCCCAATAATCTTACTATCTTACTATTATAATAAATGGGAAAGTCTGTGTGAATGTTTGTTATAGGTAATCTCCGTAACTACTTAAGTTATTTAGATGAAATTTGGTAAGTTGATAGCTTAGGACCTAGAATAGGACATAGGCTATTTTATAAAAATTGCATATTTTAACCTCTGAAGAGGTTAAATAGGGTGGTAAAGTTTGTATGGAAAATTATTTTTCCTTGGTTCAATTTACTCAAACTCTGTATAATAAACTACAAAGTAAATAATTAAACAAATGTTTTTTTTTTTACGAAACTAAAGAGGCATGCAATAAATTTCTGAAATTTGACAAATAAATTTCCATGCGGGCGAAGCCGCAGAGCGCAACTAGTATTTTTATAAATGTGAACTCATACCGGATTTTTCATTTCAAGATTATCGGTGAGTGGCCTGGAAATATCGAGAAACATTAGAAAGCACAAGGTCGCCTTGCCACTTTTTTGGGTATAAATTGGTATAATATAAAACAGCTAGATAATTACTCGAATAATGTATAGATCACCTATAAATGTACCTTACCTAATCAATAGGTAGGTAGGTACCAACTACTCGTATCATGTAAAAGAATTATTTTTGTAAAAGTACCTATATTCTTTTTATGTTGGACTATCCACACAGCGAGTTTTCTTGTCATTTCTTGAGTTAAGCCGTTAAGTTAGCCCATGATTGGCATCCATATGTGAGGATAGGTAGTATGCATGTGTTAAATAGTTTGCTTTTTATATTAATATGTAGTTTTTTGTCTTTCATAGCTTCTCTCAAACTCCAATATCTCTTCCAGCCGTTTGTTACTCTCCTCTCGATTTCTTTTCGCATGGATTCATTTTGGCTTATGACTTGTCCCAGGTATAGGTATGTATTCATCGGTGTAGTTTATTTCGGTGTTTCCTAATTGTATATTATTTTTACATCCATTTGTCATCGCTCTTGTTTTTTCTGGGTTCAGCCTTAACCCTACCTTCTCGCTTTCTGTTGCCAGATCTTTTATCATATTGCTTAAGGTCTCCGATGTTTTAGCAAATAGCACTATGTCGTCCGCGAATCTCAGATGTGTCAGATGTATGTACACCGTCTATATTGATCCCGAGATGTTCCTAGTTACCTATGTCTTCTGAAAATTGATTACAATACTGCCGGCCGAGAACAGTTTTGGGGAAAGCGGGTCTCCCTGTCTAACGTTAGTTTGCCAACACAGTATGGAAAGGAGCATGCTGAATGTAAAGAAATCTGACAAACTGAAAAACCAATTCATCAGAAACAAAACCAAAACAACGAATGTAACATTAAAAATCAGAAGACTCAAATGGCGATGGACAGGGCATATGATTAGAGGTAAAGACAAGTGGAGCAAACTGATAACGAGGTGGTACCCCAGGGAAGGCAAACGAAGAAGAGGCCGGCCCCAGAAAAGGTGGGACGAGGACATACGGCCAGTCGCAGGAGTGACATGGAATAGAGTGGCACAAGAAAGATCCGAATGGAAAAGGTTGGAGGAGGCCTTTGCCGATTGGCAAACGGATTTACAAACAATAAACAAAAAACAAATACCTACTACGCTAAGTTCTTAGTTTAAGCTAATTTTTATTAAATGTAATAATTTTAGTTTTAGTGTTAGGTACCTAGTTGATAATCCGAATAAAAGGCTTATTATTATTTATTATCCACACAGCACCACCTAGCCCCAAAGTAAGTTACTCAAAGCTTGTGTTATGGGTACTTTATAATTGATATATTTAATACATTTTACACATAGATAGATATTTTTTATTATACATAGAAAACACCCAGACCAACGGAACAAATTTCTGCAGATCGTACACAAATTTGTTCCGAGGCGGGAATCGCACCCAAGCGTATAGAATAAACACAAAAACGGCAAAAATTCATGCGACGTTGGATTATCATGGTTTTAGGTACCTACATAGGTTATATTTATTAGTATACTAGCAACCCGTCCCGGCTCCGGACGGAGTAAGGTAAGGTAATACTTAAGTAGGTAGGTACCTACTTAAGTACCTATATTTAGTAAACATTTCTCCTGAAAATGGGGAAAACAGGCCTATTTTAAAAATGTGAGTAGTTTGCCACCGTATTTTTTAGAATGTACTTAAGTACCTACTGATATAATAAAAAATTAAAATAGTGGAGTCGCCTACGTGTTTCAGGATTATAAAAAAAGCCTTAAAACGGTAAAGTGGTGGTTGATCTTATTGAGCGTTTTAGTAGGTACCTATGTAAGTTTAACTGTGCAGTGGAAGAAAATGGGTTAGGTGTGAGCTGTTTTAGTTTGTTTGATAAGGAATAATATTTCCTCAATAAATAGGTACTTACCTACTATGTGAAGTTCATGTTTATCTATAAGTACCTACAAAGATTTGTAATTCTTTTATTTGTATTTTAATTGTACCTATTCTTAGATTATTTTGATAATTATGTACCTATGTTTAAATTTGACTTGATTAAGTGCTTATTTTGTAAAGAAATAAAGATATTGATTTACTGTTTATATTGTAGAGTACCTAAAGAGGGACAAATCGGACCAGTCTACGCGAGCGAAGAAGCGGGTGGAAAGCTAGCCTCTCAAGTAACTTACGAATTACTACTTAACTATTTACATAAATAAATCTGCATACAATCAATGTTACTTTAGAAAAGATCAAAAATAATTTTAAACTCCCACACAATGAAAAATCTCATGATCTTTAAAAGGAAAAACTATGTAAATGCTGTGTAGTGGGTAGGTGCTGGTCAAAGATCCTATGACTACGTTCTGTGTGCGGAAGCCACCAGACTTACTTGTAGCTGACATTGGCAGAAATATGTCACACCAGACGCAAACCTAGCCAAAGTAATTTCAGAACTTTAAACTCAAAGTGGTTTTTTTACCTAAAAGCCTTTCTTAAAAACTGTCGATAGAAAAATAATTCTACATCCAATCATTATAATTCACTTTACTTTTGTTTGGCGACATCTGAGTCTGACTGAGTTGACATTGACACCAGCACCACCAGTGGCACTGGCAACCTGGCAACATTTATCTAACCTCAAAACGGAACCGGCTGTGGGAGTTGTATTGATTGGATTTTCGTTTACAAACAATAATTTAGTTTTGAGTCGCAGACCTTTTAAATGGTGTTTGCTGCATAATTTCACAGAAATAATCGCATCATGACGACGAACCCTAGAAAAGGGACTGATGTGGTCCCTCTTGAAGAGAGCGATCAACTAACGATTCGGCCTTTGTAAGTTGACCACTTCGAAAATTCTACGAAGAAAATGATAAAAACTATCTTCCACTAATGCAGCCAGTGTCTTTGACTTGTTGAGCTACCTCTAGACTGTTTGTAACCGTCTGCAGAGTTAGCTCAATTGTTTCAATTGCATAGTTTTAATTATTTTTTTTATCCCTGATTGTAATTTTCTTTGTAAAGATAATATTTTCTACCTCTTAATCTAAATCTTTGAGTAATTCTGGACGTCCCGAGTAACTGTTGATTTTACTATACAGGGTGTAACATTTAAAACGGTCAGTATGGGAAAGTCTGAAACTATAAGACATACAAAGATCTCTTCTTAGGAACCATGTCATCGATTTTAGTGACATGAAAAACTGCATTCACAGGTTTAAATAAATCATGTACTCCGACCGGGAATCAAACCTGGATGTTTTAAAAATAAAAGTATCACTATTTTTAGTCTGATTTCGATTGTGTAGGTCTTAAGGAGTAAATATTACTATGAAATGTGATGTCTAAAATGAATAAAATGAATTGTTTTCATATCCTTTAATTTATTACATTTTAGAAATGACCACCAATTTTTGTTTTTCAATTCAACATTTAACTCGTTGAGATAACAATCTTAGTATTTACGTTTTGTATCTTTAGGTGGTGAATTTGCGTTAAAATTTCTGCTTCTCTTTATTGGTGTCGTAGCTTGTTTTGTACACTTCATCCTTAACATAACCCCACAAGAGAATGTCTAGTGGGGTTAGAACGGGTTACCTCGTGGGCCATTTTATAGGGCCGCGGTCGACCGTACCAATCCATTTTTGGGAAAAGTTCTCATTTAAAGCGTCTCTAGATATGTGACTCTTGTAAAGCAGTGTATGTATCAAACAAGTTGCAATACCAGCAAAGAGCTAAAACAACCATAGTGACAATTTTACGCACCTAAACTTACCTAAATGTGTTGTATGTTGTATGGAAAAAAAATTTAACAATATGAAAACAATGCATTTTATTAATTTTAGTATGAAAACAATGCATTTTATTAATTTTAGACATCACGTTTCATAGTAACCTTTACTCCTTAAGACCTACATAATCGAAATCTAACTAAAAATATTGTAAGTTTTATTTTTCAAAACATCCGGGTTCGATTCCCGGACGGAGTACAACATTTTTTAAAACTGTGAATGCAGTTTTTTTTGGCTCTAAAATTGATGACATGGTTCCTAAGAAGAGATCTTCGTATGTCTTATAGTTTCAGACTTTCCCATACTGACAGTTTTAAATGTTACACCCTGTATAAAAGACTGTTGCAGTTGGAGAAATTAATTAGGAATGGTAAGCAGGTTAAATAAAGTTTGTATATTAACACAAACTTAAGGTTCTTAGAATCCTCTTATGTTTATAATGAACTGTTGTTGGTTTATTTATTTTGTCTCTGTTAAAAAACTCCCAATATTTTTTTATTGTGGTACTTTGTAAAAGCATTCAATGCCATTTGTAACACAGATGTGGTTTTCAGGGGTGCTGGCCAAGAGGTAGGAAGGTCATGCATCATGCTAGAGTTCAAAGGGAAGAAGATTATGGTAAGTTTGTTGTTTCCTTTTAATTCTACACAGTTTAGGTGTTACAAGGATGTATTGGCCCTCAACCATGTTACTTTTATTTGCAGTTGGACTGTGGCATCCATCCAGGACTGTCAGGCATGGATGCGTTACCATTTGTGGATCTCATTGAAGCGGATGAAGTAGACTTACTCCTCATTTCACAGTTAGTATAATTTTCTTAATAAAATCATTCCTATATTTGGTTTGCTGCCCAGTTGTACTATGAGAGTGAGGTAATAGAGTGCATTTGTGTTTGCGCGCACACTTATGCACCATAAAGTCCTGTCCACATGGCTAGTGTCTGTTAAGACTGGCCACAGTTGTCTAAATTGGGCTAGGTGGGCATTATTTTGGTACCATTATGAAACAACTAGCCCCTCTACCTGTAGATATATATGTTTTGGCCCTTACAGTTTCCACCTGGACCACAGCGGAGCCCTGCCCTGGTTCCTGACTAAGACCTCGTTCAAAGGCCGAGTGTTCATGACACACGCCACTAAAGCCATCTACAGGTGGCTGGTCTCGGATTACATCAAAGTTAGGTGAGTCACATACATATTTTAATTGTAGCTTCTGAATTCAACATTTTCGTAGGTAATCCTAAAAAATAACATAAGAAAACAGTTCCTGCCTCATCATAAGTCAAACAAGAATTTATTCATAGATTTTTACAAACTTAGGAACAAAGAATTTACCCTTGCTAGTGAAGGCTACATTATTTTTCCTCAGAATAATCAATTTTTTGGTATATATAGGTCAGACGTTAAATTATAATCAATTAAATTTACAAAACATTTAAAAAAAAGTCGAGTTTGTCATAACTGTAAAACTATTCATACCAGTTTCTTTTTTGGTTATCGGTAGCATCTGGCCAGTATAGTTGGAATGTATAAACTGAATTTCCTATTTTAAAACTTCTTTCCTGTTGCAGCAACATTTCCACAGAGCAGATGCTCTACACAGAGTCAGATCTAGAAGGCTCCATGGACCGCATAGAGACCATCAACTTCCATGAGGAGAAGGATGTCCGAGGAGTGAGGTTCTGGGCATACAATGCAGGACATGTGCTCGGGGCTGCCATGTTTATGATTGAAATAGCAGGTGTTAAGGTTGGTAACCAATCTGATGAGGAATAGTGTCACACAGTGGTTCTGCAATCCTAAGTAAAGTCATAGTCAAAATGGTTTCATTCTCTGCCCTTCAATAACTTCAGCTGTGATGCAAATTGACAGACATAATCCTTTTTCTTGAAGTTTTTATGGGATGTATAAATAAATAAATTATTAAAAAAATTATTATTTACTTATTTATTACTTTGTTTGTACTACTTACCTATATTTTCAGCATGTCCTTCTGGTTGTGTAAGGAAAAAATCTATGTTTTAGGATTCCTTGGTTGTTTTTTCTCTGTGTTGGTTGAATGGACCACACATAAACAGTATTCATCTAAAGTCCCACAGCTTATAATATTCCTCTTTAATGTATAATTATAAAAAACTATGGTAAAGGTAGTATTTTTTGTAAATTTTTGTACAACTTCACAGGTACTTTACACTGGAGATTTCTCGAGACAAGAAGATCGGCATCTAATGGCTGCTGAAATACCCACCGTCAACCCTGATGTACTTATAACAGTAAGTTCACATTGTCTTTTAGATAATGTCACTATGATAAATATCCTTTTTGAATCCCAATGTTCTAACCATCAAAGACAGCTATAGCACAGCGGGCGAAAGAAGTATGCGACGCTGATGGTTGCGGGTTCGATTCAAATGTTTGTACGATCTGCAGATATTTGTTAGGTACACCTAAAAATATACTTTACAAAGTATATTTTCTAAATACAAAAAAATATCTATCCATCTCTCCCCAGGAGTCCACGTATGGCACCCACATCCACGAGAAGCGAGAGGAGAGAGAGAGTCGCTTCACAGGCCTCGTGTCTGAAATCGTGCAGCGCGGCGGACGCTGCCTCATCCCCGTGTTCGCGCTGGGGCGGGCTCAGGAGCTGCTCCTCATCCTAGGTAAATGTGCTGAGCTTGCGGCTCTGCTCTCCTTGGAGTCGACGCACTAGGTCCGCGGGGTACCGAGACTCACTCTACCGAACTAAAGCGTCTACTCGGAGCGATACATAACCGTAAACAAATAAAAAATAATAATGGTGAGCTCCTAAAATCTCCTAAAGCTGGAGAGCATCTTTCTGACGCCGCGCATCGGCTATCCTTTAGAGCGGGGCGATGCAGCCAACATCCTGGGGACTCGATTGGTAATGATTTGGATCACCTGAGCTATTTCAAAACGGACATATTTAAATGAATAAAATGTTCTGTTTTAGACGAGTACTGGTCCCTACACCCCGAGTTGCAAGACATCCCTATCTACTACGCGTCGTCCCTCGCCAAGAAGTGCATGGCGGTCTACCAGACCTACGTCAATGCTATGAACGACCGCATCCGCCGGCAGATTGCCATCAACAACCCTTTCGTGTTCCGCCATATTTCTAACTTGAAGGTATGTAAGACATTCGTATTATAGGTACAATATTGTAAAGTAAAGTCTGTGAGACCACCTGATTAACAGCAAGTGAAACTGTTACGTTTTTCGTTGTCAAAATATCTCACTTAGTTCATAATAGTTGAGTGAGTTGATGAGAATGATGATCAGAGCATAGCTAGAGTAACATAAACACGCACCTCAACGAATGAGTTTTAGGTCGGCCAGACCTTTTCGACTAGGTTTTTTACCGTGATGATGAACAAAAAAAGTATGTATGTAACAAAAAATAATTTATTTATCCAACAATAGCGTTCTCCTCTCCAACTGCAAACACATCCAACTCCGGCTTCACCTTATCATATAAATGCGGGAACGCCCCTTCTGCTTTATACTTCTTCCTCACAACCTCGTACAAACTCAGGTCGAACATCTCTTCAAACTCGGCTCTAGTCATAAAAATATCCGCATACAGGAACGAGTAACCCCCTACTTGCCTTGTAAACTCCTCCATTTTCCTCATCGCGGCAACAGGGTTGTATGGCTTCTTGTCTTTAACTCTACCAGGCACACCGTACACTCCTAGATCATTAAACATCGCGTAGTTCGTCCCTGGGACTAGGTATTTAGCGTCTGGTCGCGGCAATTGCCCAGAGGTAGGTCCGTGGTCGATTATCTTGCAAGGATAGACGAGGAGAGGAAACTTCTCGAACAGTTGGCTCGCTATCTCTATCTGTCTTTCCAACTCCTTGATCGGTAAGACGATGTCTTGGAACACTTGTTTTGTGAAGGTGTAAGCTCGGACGCCTGGTGTGGTTGTGAACTTCAGGAAAGCTGGTTTAGGGGGTAGAAGCCACCCGAATAAGTATCTGAAGAGTGCATCATTTCCAAATGTCAACATGTCTTCAACCACCCAGAAAATAGCTCTGTTATGTCTTAGTAAATAGTCTCTTAGCGGGATGAGTTCTACAGATTCACCTTTAGTTAGGAAAGTTTCCACATGTTTGTAGAACCACGGCTTGTACCAGCTGGAGCAGCGATTCACTGGGATGCTCGGGTCATAATCTGCGTAATCACCTGTCATGATGACAGCTTCATCCTTCGAGTAAATAGTTCCCTCGATGTAATCGGGAAACTCCTTTGGTTTCTCCTCGTAAGTCCCTGATAGTGCCCTGATCATATCGCAGTAGTTCTTCTGCCCTTTGACTGGGAGGTACTTGATTTTGATGTAGGGTTTGATTTTGACAATCTTCAAGGTCAAAGCGACCAGGAAGCCCAAGCTGCCGTGGCACCAAGGCAGTGCTTTAAAAAGGTCTGCGTGCTCGTTGGTCGCCGTGGCCGTTACCAAGCTACCGTCGCCGAGCACCACCTCGTAGCTGATTATCGTTTCGTGGTAGAGGCCGGCTTTGTGCGAGTGGGTCGACATGCCTGTTCCGAAAGCTAGACCTGAAATAATATACACGTACATTATAAATAGTATTTGTTCATGCCCTTATACTCTTCATACTCTAATCTATCTAGTAATAACAGGTTGTTTGCGTCAATGTATGCTTGCCAGTACGTAATATTTTTTTTTACTTTAATAATCAACTGAAAAAACAGTGTAAATATTATTAAGAAATTCAATGTTTTTCAAAACAATCAAAATAAGTACATCCATTTATCATTTACTAGCTGCGCCCCGCAGCGTCGCCCGCGGGGAAATTTATTTATTTGTCAAATATTCTATTTTTATACATAATATGCTATTCCCGACGAAGACAAATCCAAAAACAACCCACTCACCTCCCAGCGTAGCATCAGTGAGCTCGATACACACAGCCAGCGAATACCCCTTGGGTATCAAGTACTCCGTGATATCCCCGATGGTGCACATGGGCTCGACCCTGACCGTCATGGCCTGCTCGTTCAGCTCCAGGATGTCGTAGAGCGGGATCGGCACCCGGTGGTGGAGGTGCTTCTGGAAGAAGGTGGTGGAGAGGGAGAGCCAGTTGGGCCGGGAGGTGCACAGCAGCCGGCGTTCTGAGGCTGGCAGCTTGTTCCATTGTTGCACCTGGAAATATATTTACAATAATGTACTCATTAAAATATATTTTCATTACTTTTTTAGACTGAGGCACAATTCAAAAAATTACGCTCGTATGGTCTTGACTTCTTTTCTAGGATGTGTAGGTTTCTTTCACGCAACTAGAATTCCCTGAGACGATCGTCAATTTCAATGTTAAACTGTTTTAGGGTCAGAGTAAGAATTATCCCAACAAAAACTCGCCCAGTACGTTCAGATAGTTGTATCACGATAAATGAGCTGAAATCATATAGATAGGTGCAAAGTTTCATAGCACTTCTTTATTTGTTACTTTATTTCATTATCTAATATGTGTCTCGGTAATTTTTTACCGTACTATTTGTTATGTGTGAATATGCAAAGACTAAATTCAATAGTGAAACAACTATGTACTCGTTCGCTTCTTCACAACATTGGCTGACACTCTTTCACTCGTCTCGATCTGAACCTCCCAGCGAACTCCTTACTCGCTAGCTCCCATCAAGTTTGTCTGTAACCGTCGTTGTCAGTAGGATGAATGCCCTAAACAGAAGGTACCCTGGCCTGTATCTCCCTGACACCCTATCGTTTGTAACCGTCGTTGTCTACACGTCATTCAGGGACCCTAACCCTAGCTAAGAGTGGTGTAATAAGATTAAGGGTCCCTAAGGGACGGACCCGGACCCGGACGATATTTTGGGCCCGGTAGTTAGGGCCCTGAATAACGTGTAGTGTAATACCGCTTTATAACATACCCTGGCCTGTATCTCGCGGACGCCCCGGTCGTGGAGTCCCGGCCGCAGCCGCCGCAGCGCCGCGCGCGCGCGCAGCACCAGGCTGAAGAGAAAGCTGGCGGGCAGGCAGAACAGCGCCACCACGAGGGAGCGGTGCTCTTCTAGCCAGATAATGACGCTGTCCTTTATTGACATCGCTGGAAGAAAAGAGAAGACTTTATAACCTAAATACATCGTTGTTGTTCGAAATTATGAATTAAAAACAATTGAAAAACCTTTTACATGCCTGCGGTTTCGTGCATTATTTTACGAAGACAAAAGCTAACTCTAGGCGGCCTATAGGTATTCTGCCTTAAGAATTTCTCAGAGACCAATTTACTGATGAAACGGACATAGTTTAACATTTGTATATAAGAAAGTATGCCCGAACATAATATTGTGTGTAGTGTAGGAGATGTCACCCCGAGAAAAAATCTAGTTTTTAACTTCTTCTATATATGAATAGAGCTATTACAACTACCACTCATGTCCAGTCCATTCCAAGGTTGCATGGACGAGATCATTATAGCAAGATATTATAAGGCCAAACTTTATTGCATAAAGTCGTATTGTAGAGTATTATTTTCTCTCTTTATGTTTTAATAAGTATACAAAAACATCCATTATTTTCTACGCGAACCTCTAATTAATTTAATTCTACCTGATTTTACAGCAGTTTTTAGTTTGCAAAACTGTGATCTTTCATTAGTATTTCTGATAAAAAACTTATTATAGTTTTACGCGAATTACCTGCAGATTTCCCTAACACCACTCGCACTAAACACACCGGCTACTACCAGGTGTTGTTCTAATCACTAGATATAACTATCTTATCAAAACATTGCATCGCAAATCCAGAAACATTAAACAAACTATGTACTAAAACTGATATTTTAATTTTCCCGAATCGAACGAACTCTGTGTCCGTAATTTGTTAGGTTATGTTGTGATGAACGAATATCGTCGGCCATGACCTTCAATACTGTCTGAACTACATTATATCAAGCTTACAACCTTAGCTCTTTGACAATAGAGTTTTATTTGGTTCGCATTCATTATCTTGACTTTGATATACCACATGACTACATGACTGCAAATTATTTTCGACTTTATGAGTGTGGAGTAATGATTAATATCTTGTGAAGTTGTTGTTATGTGGATGTAGGTAAATAAACAATGCTATTGGTATTATCTTATAATCCGTTGCTATGGTGTGCGTGCAGGTGTTCACACGAATGATAACTTGGTATTAGGACTTAGATGAGAGATACAAGTATCTTTGTATGTAGAATACCTACTTATGATCGTAATTGAACAATTTTCATTAAGAATGACCCTTCATTTCATAATCTCGTCCGTTGACTGTTGGTAGGCGTCTTCTTTTGTCAAGCCGGCGCAAGCGGTCCTCTTTGAACCTTCAGAACTTAACAATTGCCTTAATTTATTTTTAAAATATGGTATTGCTTTTTTTAATGCTTGTAGGTATATGTATGTATGATTAGAGACGAGATATTGGGGAAGGGCGGGTAGCCCCGGACGGCGGGTACCCCCGGACACTTCAAATACAAGGTGATTAGGCTCACTTAGAATACAATTAAATACAGTTTAAGATGATTGTTCATATTCCACGCGTCATCTTAAACTGTATTTAATTGTATTCTAAGTGAGCCTAATCACCTTGTATTTGAAGTGTCCGGGGGTACCCGCCGTCCGGGGCTACCCGCCCTTCCCCTTCTACCTGACTTTAGTGAGTAACCGCCATTTATAGAAGCAAAAGAAATAGATAAACCGTTTTTGTATATTGCACTTGCTTATAGAACTAAATAAGGCTGAGCTCTAAGTTTGGTTGACGATAGTATCAAGACGTCTCCTCATTCTATAGGATTTGATATAGAGCCTCGATCATGCGCAAAGGGAACTGGGTAAATAAAATACAGACGAATTCGGAAACTCCTCCTTTTTTGAAGTCGGTTTAAAATTAGACTATTGTCCACTGGACTCGAGGCACTCAGGGATTCTGGACATTTGCTTTGACGCATAAAGAAAGAGCAACTTGTCAATAGTCACACTAATATAATAAATGCGAAAGTTTGGATAAATTAATGTTTGTCACTTCTTCACACGCGCCAAAACAACTGAATGATTAGGATAAAATTTTGTATATAAGTAGACGTTCTAGGTCAGGTAAACCTACTTTTCTTAAATTATAATGCGGTATAAGCCGCGGGGCACAGCTACTTATAAATACGTTGTATTCCAGGGCATAGACCACTTCGAGGACATAGGTCCGTGCGTGATCATGGCGTCCCCGGGGATGATGCAGTCGGGGCTGTCCCGAGAGCTCTTCGAGAGCTGGTGCACCGACCCCAAGAACGGAGTCATCATTGCAGGTCAGACCACTTACTTTTCAGAATTCTACCACCGACGTTATCAGGATGGTGTATGGATAGTTTCCTATTATAATGTAAACTGAGAAGGATAACTTATAGCACTTTAAGGTAAGTGTTCACTAGAAAGATCCGTTGATAGAATCTTAAGAACACTTCTGCAATTGGTAAAGGCTTATTCATAGTGTTTAAAAATTGTAATGGAACTGTTGGGGGTTCTGGGTGTTTTCATGTTAGATAAAAAATATCATCATCATCATCCGCAGCCCGACTTCACCCTCTGCTGGGTTTAAGTCTCCAAACTTTTGTGCCACTCCACACGGTCCTGCTCCAGTCTCATCCAGTTTCGCCCCGCGATTTTCATTATATCGTCTGCCCATCTTGCTGCTGGACGTCCGATAAAAAATATATTTGTATGTAATGTTGGGGCCAGATGATGCTCTGTGGACTGTCCAGCCGTATTTATTATATTAATGTATTTTTTATTCAATCTGATGCATCTCATGTTTTCAAGAAGTGACTGATAGTTTTTGAGTTACATTGAGATTTCAATATTTTTTTAATTTCACCGACCTCTACTTTTAATATAAATAAAAGAGTTTATAATGTGTGTGTCAGGTTACTGCGTGGAGGGCACGCTCGCGAAGACGATCCTGTCGGAGCCGGATGAGATCAGCTCGATGTCGGGTCAGAAGCTGCCGCTCAAGATGTCCGTGGACTACATCTCCTTCTCCGCGCACACCGACTACCAGCAGACCAGCGAGTTCATCAACATCCTCAAGCCTCCGCATGTGGTAAACTCAAAGTCAAATTGCTTTATTTCCTTAAGACCTTACAGGACACTTGGAGACATCATAAAATTAATGTTAATAATAATTAAAACTAGGAAATAAAGTGCTCACTTAAAGTAAAGTTAGTAAAGTAAAGTATCTTTATTGCGAAAATACATGTGTTACATAGGTGTTCAGGTAATATTTATGAATCAGTGTATTCTGCCAGAATGTGGCGTGCAATGTTATGTTACAAAATATAAACAAAATTTAAATTAAATTGTTAATACAGTTTCAGTCACAATAGTAGGTACAAAAGAAATAAAATAATTTAACGGTCATTGGGTTAACAATTATGAGCCTATTATAATATTATTCAAATTTTTGTCATTCATAAAGCACAATTAAAAATAATTTATGATTTAATGATACAATAGAATACCTAGATATCTTTAAGTACCTACCTAACTATTCATACGCCCCTAGGGTAAGATTTTAGTGATACTACACATTATTTACTATAAGACCACAAATTGTACCTACCTAATATCTTATGAATAAATGATTATGATTAAAATCATTTAAAGTTTATCATTTAAACTTAGATTTTTGTTCATCTTTACCTCTCTACAACCCTTGTCTTAGCTCAGGGGCAAATTATACTCATTTTGAAACAAACCTCTTAATAACGTTATACTATCAAGATGACTAAAATGACGTTAATATTACTATTTTTTGCGCTTGAAGATACTTTCATTATAATGTCAAATTGGTAGTCATAGACGTAATCATCACAGCTATGAATGAACCTCAAAAAGCTTGTGCTAGTAGATTACCAAAAAATAAATCATTTAAATCTTAAATAATGATGACTGTGATTGAATGGTGCAAAACAGTATTATAATCTATGTATGAAATGTATTGGTGTTGTGGTGAGTATGAACATATATATGATATGACTGATATGTTGTAGGTGCTGGTACACGGAGAGCAAAACGAGATGTCCCGGCTGAAGGCGGCGCTACAGCGCGAGCACCGCGGGAAGATCGCCATCCACACGCCGAGGAACACCCAGCTGCTGTCCCTCACCTTCCGCGGAGACAAGACCGCCAAGGTACGTCCACTGCTGGACCCTGGGCACATCTGGTGTGCCTTGCCACATCCAGCATCTGCCAGCAGTCTTTAAACATCGCCGTTTTTCCATTTGCCGACAATACTTAAATACGTATTAGCTAACTGAAATCTACACAGTTCGTGATCAACCGCTATTGTCGCGGCTTCAAACTAATATTATCACTTCAAACATTTAAAACCCTTTCTACCATAAGTTGGCGGCAATATTTTAACTAACCAAAACTAAAGTGTGTGTTGTGAATATAGTCTTTACCATTCCTTTCCTTGATCATATACCTACCAATTATTAATCTTGTAAGGGCAGAACTAACTACGAACTTTAGGTCCAGATATCAACATCTACAACTCAACCATTTTCATGGTCCTTCGAGCCGGATACTTGAATTATTATTGTGCATCACAATATCGTGTAGTACAAATGTCTAAGTGTACTTACGTACTTACTTAGTAAGCATGATGTTTTGACGTGGTTGTCGTCAGGTGATGGGGTCGCTGGCCGTGGAGCCGCCCGCGCCCGGCATGGAGCTGCAAGGCATCCTCGTCAAGCGGAACTTCAACTACCACATCCTCGCGCCCGGGGATCTCAACAGTCAGTCTTTAACTATATACATTACTAGCGACCTGCGCCGGCTTTGCACGGTTTTTTTATACGTATAAAGCTTCCTCTTGAATCACTCTATTTATTAAAAAAAAACGCATCAGAATCCATTGCGTAGTTTTAAAGATTTAAGCGTTCAAAGGGACAGGGAAATAGGGACACAGAAAGCAACTTTGTTTTATACTACGTAGTGATTTGTATTTAGCACCAATCTGCCTTTTGCACTCCTTTTGTTTTTTGAAGCTATATTGTTGGTTTATACACTTTGGCACGACACTTCATAAAATTTTTTGGTGATGTATTGTTTGTTAGAATACACGGAGCTGAGCCAGAGCTCTGTGACGCAGCGCGTGTCGGTGCAGTACGGCGGCTCCATGGCGCTGCTGCGGCACGTAGTCACGCAGGTGGCGGGGCCCGTGCTCTTCCTCTCCGAGACGCGCTGGCGCCTCTACTCCTGCCTCGACCTCTGCATCGCCGGCGACGTGCTCACTCTGGAGGTAGCACAACAACAAGGGCTATATGCGAGGGGCGAGAACCCCTACGTAGTGTACCCTCCAGCCCGGTGAGGTGACGATCTGCGGAAGACTGCTGGCAGATGCTGGATGCGGCAAGCTGAAGATGGGGTGCTATGGCGCTCATTAGGGGAGGCCTATGTCCAGTGGACTAATATAGGGTTATGATGATGATATTATACTTAACCACAACAAAGAAAGATGGGTCCGTCTTTTCAGTTCCCCGCATAGCTCTCGTCCGACTTCCATGACATATTTCCTTATATAAAATGTTTTATTTTGACACCACTATCCCTTGCATTCCCTCAGTGAGATGGTGTACAGTGTAGTGTACAGTGTATCTGGTATGTGCAGTGGACGGCGGCGCCGGTGTCGGACATGTTCGCGGACGCGGTGGTGGCGGGCGTGCTGGCGTGCGCCGCGCTGCCGCCGCCCAAGCACCTGCCGCTCGCGCCCAAGCTGGACCGCATGCACTTCAAGGTACACACACTACATCCTTTAACGTACTCATACTACATCCTTTAACGTACTCGATACACATCTAAGAAGGGGGTGAGACATTTAGTCGCAGGCTTCAGTGTAGAAAATACTTACTGCGATGTTAATAATGCGTTTAAAAAGGGTCTAAAATAAAGCCTTATCCCGCTACTGAAAAGGCAAATACTTCTGTTTTCAAGTACTTTTAATGTTACTTTTAAAAGCTGTCATTGCCGGATTAATTTGGATTTAATTGATCAACAATGGTTTTTATATTTTTATAAATTTGGAAAAATGAAATCCTTCTATTGATGGGAAAAAGATGTGTAACGGTAAACTCATCAACTAAATCTTTGTAAAATTTGTTAAATATTTGATAGTTGTAGCGCCTTTTTATTTATTTATGTTAATAAAACAAAAAGCTTTAGAACTACAAAATAAAATACTTAACATTAGAAAAATAGGCTAAACAGATTCCACAAATAGAACAGTTTTTATTAAGTTGCTTTCTAAAATATTTGTGCCCTGCGTTGTCTGATGCCTCACATCCTATCTGATGTTCCTTAGGAGTGCGTGATCGAGATGCTGCAAGAGATGTTCGGCGAGGACTCCGTGCCCAAGATGTTCAAGGGGGACAAGCTGTACGTGACGGTGGACGGCAAGCGAGCTGACATCGACCTGCTCAATATGGTAACACTCATCATGCTTCTTTATTTACTGCGACATTACCTCACATCTATAACTTAAGTTCAGTACTTGTAGGAAGACTAACAAATACGTGCCAGGTCGATCGTTCAAAAATAATTTCTTCTCTGAGTCTAATCTCAACCACAGATTTTATAATACTAGTACCTCAACTGAGTCAAGAGCGGCTGTTGGCATCTACACTACACGTTATTCAGAGCCCGGTAGTTAGGGCGATTTAGGGAGCAAGGTTGGCCAGGTCCGTCCTTTAGGGACCAAATCTTATTACACCACTCTTAGTTAGGGTTAGGGTCTCTGAATAACGTGTAGTGTAATACCCCTTTTAAGCTTAAATCATTCTTGGTTTATCAATCTCTGTAGTAGCTGCTAGGCGCCGTGTTAGCCTTTGCCTCAGTCCGCACCAGGTGTTCGTGTATATCTTTGTTACCACTAGACCTGTCTACTATCTGGTGCTTGTGTCCTCAGGAGGTGATCTGCCGCGAGGACGAGGGCCTGGAGCGCACGGTGCACTCCGCCGTCTCCAAGCTGTACGCGGCGCTGGCGCCCGTGCGCCCCCCGCCGCCGGCGCCCCCGGCCGCGCCCCTGCCGCCCCTCTAGGACTACCCTCAGGAGGTGTCTGCCGCGAGGACGAGGGCCTGGAGCGCACGGTGCACTCCGCCGTCTCCAAGCTGTACGCGGCGCTGGCGCCCGTGCGCCCCCCGCCGCCGGCGCCCCCGGCCGCGCCCCTGCCGCCCCTCTAGGACTACCCTCAGGAGGTGTCTGCCGCGAGGACGAGGGCCTGGAGCGCACGGTGCACTCCGCCGTCTCCAAGCTGTACGCGGCGCTGGCGCCCGTGCGCCCCCCGCCGCCGGCGCCCCCGGCCGCGCCCCTGCCGCCCCTCTAGGACTACCCGACTACTATTTATAAGTACAAGACATCGTACAATATAAGATCGTATTTTGTAACAAATAAGCTCCTAATACTAGGACGTAATTACACTATTTTGCAGTGTCGTGTCCGAATCTTATCGGCATTTAAATTTAATATGTTTAGAAACACATTATTACCTGTTATTACCAATGTATTATGTGATAACACCTCTTCAATACCGTCCTCCACAGTGGGAGAACTCCTAAGGCGTGGAGCGGGAGTTTGGTGGTGCTCTTTTTTAAGAAGGGTGATAAAACTCTCCTTAAAAATTACAGACCCATCACACTCCTGAGCCACATCTATAAGCTGTTCTCACGAGTGATCACGAATCGTCTCGCCAGGAGACTTGACGAGTTCCAGCCACCGGAACAGGCCGGGTTCCGCGGAGGATATGGCACCATAGACCACATACACACAGTGAGGCAGATTATACAGAAGTCCGAAGAGTATAATCAGCCCCTGTGTCTCGCTTTTGTGGACTATGAGAAAGCCTTTGACTCTGTCGAAACCTGGGCTGTTCTGGAATCCTTACAGCGATGCCAAGTAGACTATCGTTACATCGAAGTGCTGAGGTGTCTCTATGAAGCTGCCACTATGAGTGTCCAAGTACAGGACCAGCAGTCTAAACCTATCCAATTGCGCAGAGGAGTGAGACAGGGGGATGTCATATCCCCGAAACTGTTCACGAGCGCATTGGAAGATATGTTTAAGACGCTGGACTGGAAAGGTAAGGGCATTAACATAAACGGCGATTACATCTCACACCTGCGATTCGCTGATGACATAGTCGTAATGGCGGAGTCGCTAGAGGAGCTGACCCACATGCTGGACGGCCTAGCTTCAGCCTCGCGATGTATCGGTCTTGGCATGAATTTGGATAAAACCAAAGTCATGATCAATGGCCACATTGTTCCGGGACCGATCGTCGTAGATGGTCACCTTCTTGAAATTGTTTCCGAGTATACTTACCTTGGGCAGATTGTACAGCTAGGTAAAAACAATTTTGAGAAGGAGGCCAAGAGGAGGATCCAGCTAGGCTGGGCAGCATTTGGGAAACTACGTCAAGTCTTCTCTTCATCCATACCGCAATGTTTGAAAACGAAAGTTTTCAATCAGTGCGTCCTACCCGTAATGACCTACGGAGCTGAGACGTGGACACTCACGGTAGGGCTGGTCCACCAGTTCAAAGTCGCCCAGCGAGCTATGGAAAGAGCTATGCTCGGAGTCTCTCTGAAGGATAGAATTCGTAACGAATACATCCGACAGAGAACCAAAGTTATCGACATAGCTCAAAGAATTAGCAAGCTGAAGTGGCAATGGGCCGGCCATATCTCGCGAAGAACCGACAACCGTTGGGGTAAACGTGTTCTTGAGTGGAGACCGCGACTCGGTAAACGTAGCGTAGGACGCCCTCCGGCCAGGTGGGATGACGATCTGCGAAAGACTGCTGGCAGATGCTGGATGCGTCAAGCTGAAGACAGGGCGCTATGGCGCTCATTGGGGGAGGCCTATGTCCAGCAGTGGACTAATATAGGTTGATGATGATGATGATGATTACCAATGTAATATATTATAATGTGTTTTAAGGTTATAACTGTATGAAACCGATTTGCTTGTAAGGCGACTTACCTCAGTAAAATAGTGTGGTTCTACCTTAAATGACATTAGGGCACGGTACAGCTGCCCGTTATAAAAGCAAAACGAAAAGACTGACATTTTAAGAATTTGCTTTGGTTTATTAATGCCTATCCACTTTGTCATGGATCATCTAAACATTGTATTTGTCCAAAAATTATCCTTTAAAGATACACAGTTAACAAATCTTGTTTTCGTTCTGCGTTTGAAATGTATACGGGCCCGACATGTCTAGATCGGCGAAATGTTTCGCTAGTCAGAGATTAAAAGAATAAAATGTAAATTTGTAGTTAAAAGTCGAAAGTGTTAATCTATCGTGTGTTGAAGTTAAGCGGCCAGAATATGGATGGGACTTTGTGATGTTACTATTAAGTTATTTTAATTAAGATGAATTTAAATAAAGATAAAGTAAGAAATAAAACACATCTTTTCCTTATAATATTATGTATTTACAAAATCTTAACATAATAGACGCACAGCGCCATTACATTTGTTATTACATTTATAATCATAACTTGTTTGAACACTTAACAATCCAGCACGATATAAGTTACAGTCAGATATAAAAGCACCCATTCAAATAATTCTCAAAATCACTTCACTTAAATGTCTCTTTTTCTATACTTACTTTAAAAATCGAACTGCAGTATACAGGTACAAATTATGTTACGAACTTAGCAATTCAAAACTAGGGTGATTTTATGAATAAACCTCCGCACTGAAAGTCACCGATGTGTTCCACCGCTACATCTTCCGGCCTTGCCTTGGGGTATTTTAAATCATTCGTCATCATTACGTGAAATTCGAATTCAGAATCAGATCTTTAGAATACTATTTTGATTTCATATTCTAACAAAGGAACTAAGGCATAAGAATAAATAATAACTACGTAGAAAGGACTCTTCTTTGATCTAGTCCCAAACGCCGCCATTTATATACCTACTTCCCCCTTCACCTCGTTATGCCCCTCTGTCGTCCAGGCGTTTTGCCAGGGTTGCTACTGCATTGTACCGCCACGCCCCGCCGCCGCCGCGCCCCGCCGCCGCCGCGCCGTCGTCGCGAGGCCAGGCGAGTGAGAAAAGGTCAACAAACGATGTTCACGTTCCTTTGATTAGGTACCTACCTAATTAGTTAGATAGGAACCTACTTAAACACAATAATATTTAGAAAATATTACTTACATAGGGTATGTATTATCGTATAATATGTATTATCTTTTATTGTTACAACCGATCACACCACAATAACTTGACCATGACGTCATATTAGAGGTAGGTACCTAACCTACACAAATATTAAACTCCGCGTGCGGCGTCGCCGGCTGTGACAGCCCTACTGCACGTTTAACGTGCAGAATCGCGTAGGCTAATATCGTGACCTTGAGCGCGTTCGGAGCGAAGTTTCCCTTCTAGTCTTTGTCTATTCTTATGACTAAGGTTCCAAATTCAAATGGGCGAAAATTTCGAAAACGCTCTTTTAAAGTCAAAAGTTTCCGATATCGAATCCGAAGGGTTTCCCGATGAATTAAAATACCCCTGGTCTTCCGATATCCCCGGGTCCCGAGGCGCCTCCCCCGGTCTCACGAGGACTTGGAGTATCGCTTCCAGAAGCGCTTGACGTCGTCGTGCGAGGCGCGCGTCACCACCATGGTGCGCGCGCGCTCGCTCTGCCACGTCAGCACGCCCGCACCGCGAGCGAAGTCGCGCAGCACTACGAAGTCAGCCTACAACACAACATCAACATTACCACAGCTTCATCATTATCCTATATTTGTCCACTGTTGGACATAGGCCTCCCCTAATGAGCGCCATCTATACATAGGCTATTCTAATAATTATTGAAAATTAGGAGCTCTACATAGTGCCACGTAATATGTGCACTATACTGGTACAGTCTTATTATAAAAAACGACTTAGACCATGGATGAAACCAGAACTTTTTGGTCTAGGTTCTAAAGTTAGTACACCGTTTAAACTGTGTCTTATTACAAAACGTGGTCTTACCAAGATTTTTTTAAATCAGAGATCGTCCATGGTTTGAATGATATCCACAGATTATAACAAAAACATTGTTAAAAAAGTTCATTCATTTCGATTCGAAGCTGAGAGTACAGAAACCATGGAGATGGCATAACTACGAAATAAACGTGTATACCTAAACTTATTAGGAAACAAAAATGGCTCCCTTCTATAGAACTGCCCTATTTTTATCGACAAGATCAACAAGTATTTTTGTGACGATATTTTTGCTTTCTTTCACATACCTATTCACAAGAAAAAGTCACCGATTCTAATATTTTTTTCACAAAACACTGCAAATACAACTCGCGTGGACAGCTGACATTACCTATTACAATGAGAACCTAAAACGGCAAACCAGCCTCAAACATGCATTGTTATGATTTCACTTAGGCCGACTCCATGGTTCCTGTAGTCAGAGATTCGAAGGCTATGTCTTGTCATAAAACCTTCACAAAACAAATCATTGATTGACGTTTGTTGAATTTTGAGGTTAGTACCTTAGATAAACTAGGGGTCTCGGAGGTTTATCTTTAAACCATAGAAAAACTATGGTTTGGTGCTAAAACTTCGTTTTATAATAACGATTACGAAAAACCATGGTTTTTTTCGAGGTTTAAACCAAGAATGGCTCTAAACTTCGTTTTATAATAAGGCCGATAGAGTTTAGAGTAGTGTTTTTAGAAGCCTAGGGAGTCAAATATTGTTTTAAAATTTTCACATTTTGAAAATTTTTGCTTTCAGGTAAGACTTTTCAATGATTGCCAAAGGCAGCTGGTATCAAGATATCAACGAATTATTTAATTTCAAGGTTTTCTATATTGTCTGTTTGACAAATGTGTTAAATTGTGAAATAAAAAAGTGTATTTTGTTATAAAAATGACCTGTGATAAGAACTGGTTATAGACGACTCCCTCTGTGTAGGTGAACCGGTTCCTCTCGGTCTCCCACAGCTTGATCTGGTCCACGACGGTGGGCGGCAGCGCCGACGACGAGCGGATGCCGCCCGTCTCGCTGTTCAACATCTGACGATCAAACATTACATTATAAACAGGGTGTAACATTTAAAACGGTCAGTATGGGAAAGTCTGAAACTATAAGACATACGAAGATCTCTTCTTAGGAACCATGTCATCGATTTTAGTGACAAGAAAAACTTCATTCACACTTTTAAAAAAATCTTGTACTCAGTCTGGGAATCAAACCCGGATGTTTTGAAAAATAATACTATTATTATTTTTAGTCTCATTTGTTTAGTATATATTTTCAGACTTTCCCATACTGACCGTTTTAAATGTTACAGCCTGTATAGTCGTTTTCAATACGGTGGCAAAAGAGGTCATTCACCTACCCTTACTACGCTAACGTAAAATCAAATAAATGTATCGCTAATTCTGTCGCTCACAATGAACAAACTAAATGAGAACTTATTAGGATCTCTTACCTACCAGGGCATTACTTCCACCTTATGTCGGTAAGAGGGTTACCAACCCAGTTTGAGGGTTAACAAAAGATTGAAGCGAACTGAAAATCAATTATCACTTTATTTCTGTTTTGATAATTATGTACCTATAGTATTAAATTTGACTTGTCTTAGTGCTTATTTTGTAAACCTAAAGAAATAAAGATATTGATTTACTGATTTGTATAACTAGTAAGAACACCCAAGTTTCATCTTTTCCCTTGTACCTGCAGGACTAGCATGGGCTTTCTTGTCTAGGTAGACAAGACTAAAAATGACATAAAAGTGACATTTGGGTGTAGAGAGTAGAAAGCTTTCTTCGGTTGCGAGCACGGCGTTCGAAAGAATGAGCGGATAGAAAGGTTTCTTTTCTACCCTAGAGACGAGTCTACACATTGCGAGCATGGCGATCAATTTACTCTATTTCTAGTTCTTAGACACTACGAGGAGAAAAATGACCGAAGAGAAAGAATCGCAGTTCAAGAGCTCTTTTCGATTTGCCGAAGGCCTAGTTTCGGAGATTTTATTTCATAATGAAGGATAATATTTGTGCCAAGAGCTGTCTCCTCACACAAAACAAGACTGCCCAACAATCGTAAAAGTAAGTACCTAACCTAGTCAATTACTTACTAAATTATACATAAGTCTCATTGCAAGTTTAATGAATACCATATAAAGGTTATGTCCGGTTGATAATTTTATTTTCAGCTTTATATTTGCGGGAGCAAAGTTCACAAAGTACCTATTGATTTTTGGCCATTACCAGAGAGGTGTTTTAGCATTATAAATATCACACCTACATAATACACACACACACAGTTTAAACCAAAACACTAAATATAAATATGACAACCAACAACATTGTCATGGTTATTAGCACTAATATCATTTCAAATGGGATATTTACCATGATTGATTTGGTTTGAGAAATTCTCACTTTTACATATAAGTACTTTTAGTCACCTCCTAAGACATGCCGACATGTTATTAATAATTTTGTTTTTCAGGGTCGTGAGAGTTGATCCCCACAATCCACATGAGACGGAACAAACAACAGATTAGTGAGGGAATATTTCAATGACTAGGTAACCTACCTATTTATTTATTGAGTGAAAACACAGTATGAAATATTATGTTTTTATAATAACTTAAGTTAATCTATAAGAAGAAATAAGTAATTATTAACATTAATTTATTATATTTTCCAGGTATGGAGCAAGAAATGCCAGCAATGATACAAGCAGTACTATATGTAGATATACTCCAAGTTAGGCGAGGGTCACAGGTAGCCTACTCGTCATGCGCACAAGCTGAGAGCTTTCCCGAGGCGCCTCATGAAGTCCTCGAAGCTGGTGCATGTGATGGGGCTGGCTGTCTAAAACCGCTTCCCATCTACAATCATCAGTGCTTCCTCAACGCAGTCCTTCAAAACGAAACTAAAGTTCTGGCTAATTGAGCAATGTCATTACACATTTAATGAACTTTTCGACATTTTATAATTTAGTATGAATTTAATAAATTATAATTTATGCCAATGTATATTTGAATTTATAAAAAGTAACTAATTATTAATTTAATCAGAAATAAGAACCATGACATCTAACATGAAACCGTTATTGATAACTACATGTTTTGTTTTCTGTATAAATTAGACACCTATGAATAAAACTACATGAAGTTTCTCATCTGTATCTTCTCCAAGTCATGTTTTTTAGGTTGTTGTTTAGATCCTAAAACAAGAGCATTTAATGAAGTTAGTTATCAATAATTAAAACATCAAAACTTTCACAACATTGCAGCGCATTAGTGACCACTGCTTGCTGCAAATAAACCTCTTCAATATACCTATTAATTAGTACTCATAACTTAATGAGCATTAGCATGAAACTTTCAAAATACTTCTGAAGCTCCAGAGCTGAAATAAAAATTTTGGTGGCCTGGTCTGTAGGTAGTGTTAGAAGTCTGGGAGTAGAGAGTTGTAAAGTGTTCTTTTTAGCATGATATTCTCCGACGAACTCTCCATCATCTAAATCAATGAATAATAAATCAAATAATGTTTGTTTATAAACAAAAACAATCAACTTCAACTTCTTGATTATGGCTCTGCGTCTGGTTTGACTATGATTTAAATAGTACATAATGACATTGGCAAAGTCAATGATGTGACGTAAATTTACTTCATAATCATTAGAACGTCAAATCAATGTCGAAGTTAAACGTTTCGATTTACGTATTTGCAAACTTCTTGTTCCTTGTTGACATTATTTTGGTAATGAAACGCTACGAACGAGCTTTTTACAACAATTCATAATTTATCTGTGGTTTCGTTCCCGTTGCTATAGAAAGGGCTTGTCTACGAAGAAACTGTTTTCTAGGGTTCGTTCCGAGAAACGGTGTGCTCGGGCAAGAGACAAATTTCGAAGACAAGAAAGTTTTCCACTCTATTCTAGGTAGAGAAGACAAGAAACTGCGTGCTAGCCACGCTGGGGTGGGTTCTCTGGTCGGAGGCAAGAGCCCCGTCCCCTGATGCTACTGCCCCGTCCCCTGATGCCACTGCCCTGTCCCCTGACGCCACTGCCCCGTCCCCTGATGCCACTGCCCCGTCCCCTGATGCCACTGCCCCGTCCCCTGATGCCACTGCCCCGTCCCCTGATGCCACTGCCCCGTCCCCTGACGCTACTGCCGCGTCCCCTGACGCTACTGCCCCGGCCCCTGATGCCACTGCCCCGTCCCCTGATGCCACTGCCCCGTCCCCTGATGCCACTGCCCCGTCCCCTGACGCTACTGCCCCGTCCCCTGATGCTACTGCCCCGTCCCCTGACGCTACTGCCCCGTCCCCTGACCGACCTGTGCGTGCGAGTGCTGCTCCAGGTAGTGTATGACCTGCTGCGCCGTGATGCCGCCGCGCAGTGCGCACCGCACCGAGTCCCGCGTCAGCACGCCCACCACCATGTTGGGGAACCTACAAACAAACAACCACTCACATGACGACCTCGGGGGCGTAGCGAGCGAATGCCCTTCTACGATGTACGAGGATGCAGCTTCGATTCCCGCCTCTGAGACAAATGTATTGACGATTAGCAGATTTTTGTTCACACCTTGAACAAATATCTGCAAATGGTACAAACACGGTGTTTTGTAGATATACTTAGTAAAAAAAACTCTTCTTTGTTGTTTAATGTATAAAGTTTTCAGATATCAAGTAAGTACTCAGTATTAACTATAATTACAATATGTTTCAGGAACATTATTATTAAAGTTTGTATGCATTTCATGTTGAAGTTTCAAGAAGGCTTCAGTTTTAGTGACAAGACCGCCCAGTTTGCAACCTTAGATGCATTATTCTTTCATATTCGTCGTAGGTAGGTACAGTATTAAGTGGTATTCAATAAAGGTGTGTTTGTTTTATTCTCACCTGTACATCAGCTCCGTGAAGAGTCCCAGCAGCGCCACCTGGGGACAGAGAGGTGTGTTAAAGAGGAGCTTGTGTTTGTACCACAAGCCCTTTGGACCGCCAGGCACAAGAGTTGGTACCTACAGTAATAAGTGTCATGTTTATGCTTATAATATTCTAACTAAATTATGAATAGTAATTAGTAATAAGTCTTTATTTCAGCTACAAAGATCCATAGTTAGGAAAGAATACACATAAAAGCATAGTACACAGACTAATACTAAATCTACATAATAACACTAATTTTGGCGGCAACATCCACCCATCGTCTGAATGTGGTTGTATGTAATAAGTCTCTCTGCCAGACTCTTGATAATCGAATATTAATATTACCTTGTTCAAATACATCTTTATTTTCAATACGACCAAAATTATTCATATATCACAAAGAACAGGACAGTGGTCCGGCCATATCTCCGGCCAGGCGGGATGAAGATCTGCTGTGGACTGCTGTCGGATGCTGGATGTGGCAAGCTGAAGACACTATGTCGCGAGTTAGGGGAGGCCTACTTCCAGCAGTGGACTATTTTATGGATATTTATTTATTGGAAAACCGGAAGCTTATTTATACAGAATAATAGTGAAATATGTCCTAGAAAGCTTAAATTAAGGTTTTCACGGCTAGGAAACATAGTAAAAACAATTTTTAACACTATGAACATACTCGTATGTATCTACTAATCAACATGAATTTGTCAAAAAAAGAATAAAACAATGAATGAATTAGTTATTAATAGACTTCAAACTAAACGTAATGCGTCTTTAACCTCACCAAAAAATACAGCGCTCAGCCGCCGCCTGGCCGAAGGGAAAATTGTGCAAAATAAGTCACTGTCAAATCGCCTACACAAAGTATTAAAGTCGTCACTTGCTCGCCACAAAAAATAATTTTGCCGATAATTGGTACTAGCATAAGGTATATATGTCACCGTTAAATTGCAAATAACGTTAGATTATAATCTATCTCGCGAGTTTATAAACTGTCGATAGATTGTGAACCGTAACATTTCATTACAATTTAACGCAATTATTTTTCGGCAGATTATAATCTATCGAAGTGAAACCGTCAAATCACAATCTTACCATTTTCAAACTGTGTTCTATACGAAGACCTGATCCCTGATTGGTCAGCCTTACAGTAGACTGCTCTGTGTCCATAGAGTTAGGAATGAAACAAAGGTGTCAGTCAAATAAAATAAATGCACTTCAAGATTAATTGAGTTCTTGTTTTTATTTTTTTATTTTTGACTGCCGATGTGGCGCGGTGGGCAAAGGTCCGCCTGCGACACAGGAGGTTGCGGGTTCGATTCCCGCCTTGGAACAAATTTGTGAACGCTCTCCAGAAATTAATTACATCAGTCATCTAGTACCCATAACACAAGCTCTGCTTAGCTTGGAGCTAGCTGATGCTGTGTGGACTGTCCGGAATTATTTATTTATTTATTATTAAGTAGGTACTTAATCAATAATTCTGATATCACATGGTCTCAAAATAAGAAAATCAGAAACGTAAAAATATTTTCTCCTCAAACACAACTTAAAATTGAAAAAATAATGAAAATTTCTAATAGAAAAAACTATCACAAAATTATATAAAAATATAAAAAAAAAACAAGTCGAAAATATGTTAATGTTTTTGAAAACATAATTTTATTGTGTTGTAGTTACCAACTCGTCTCACAACTTTATAACACTTTGTATTCTTTGATTTCTCCATTGTTTTTTTTACTATTTTCATTATGCCCGCTGTAATAGGTTTGTAACTCTGTGGTAAATTCAATCAGATTAACAATAGAAGGTATTTCTGAATTTTGTTGGTCGACAGGCTCAATATCCGACAGTTTTATATAACTAATTCTAAAGCTAAATATGACTTATTTTCAACACGAAATTAATTTACAATCACCACAACACTGTTTCGTCGACATTCGTCATCGACAACAAACGAATTAACAAACAAATATGGCGGGGTGCGGCATATGCCGTTCAACCAATCAGCGCGCTAGGTGCGTTCTGTTTTACAATTTGACGTTTTCACTTCGATAGATTGTAATCTACCGAAAAATAAAGCGTTAAATTATAAGCAAATGTTACGGTTCACAATCTATCGACAGATTACAATATCGCGAGATAGATTGTAATCTAACGTTATTTACAATTTAACGGTGACATATATATAGTAGAAATAGATCTCGTAGGTTTGAGAGGAGCATATACACCTAAGCCCACGATGAACTGTAGGTCACCTGTAGGTTGGTCTGCGTGTATGCATAGACCCTGTAGTTGGTCTCGACGACGATGTACCCGGGCGCGGCGGCGGGTCCCCCCGCGCCCCCCGCGCCCGCGCCCGCGCCGTCCCGCACGCACGCTATGTTCAGCGCGAGCCGCGTCGGGAAGAACCGCCCCGCTTTGCGCTGGAACAACGATACAAACATCAACACACGATTACCTCAAACTGTAAGGGATTTTGTAAACTACAGGACTCTTAAACACGTCACAAAATTCAAATCATAAGGAAACATAAGAAACTGTTGCCTTGATAATACGGTGCATGACCCCGAGGCACAGGCACTACGCCTCGCTCTTTATTTTACTGCTATTTGGTTACATCCTCACACACTGTGTTGTCTTTCTGTCAAAGTCAAAGCGCTTTATTTTCTTTGGACCTTACAGGATTCTTGGACACGTCATAAAATTCATGTTTCAAATAATTTAAACTAGGAAAATAAAATAAAGTGCTCAGTAAAGTGTTACATTGCAGCCTTGCAGGTTAAGTAATTATTTTTGTATAATTTGCTGAAGTAAATATTTTTAATCTTTTACTCACAATCCATTAGCGCGAAACCATATATATCGCTAAACAAATAAACAATAGAGATCACGCCAGGTTCGCTTTTACAAAAACACTAACAATTTTATGAAAGTTTGTGTTTCTCTCTTCACGCTAAAACTGCAAAACAGATCAAGTTGAAATTTTGTTTAGATGAAGTTCACATAAAATAAGTATTTTGTGTCATTGTTTTAGTCTGTATTTATGTATGTTTATTTGCTTTCATAAACTGTGTTTAAGTCTGTATTGTGTGTTAAGCAGTGAATAAATGAATATCTATGTCTAAAATGTTTTCATCCTAGAAAAAATTAAAATACTTTTATGTTATTAGCTATGTGCTGTTACCTTCCTCTGATACACCAGTCCGAACTCTCTCAGATGCTGCAGAAACACCAGCATGTTGTTACTCATGCCTTCAGTGCTGTAGTCCTGAAACAAGCACGCTGTTACTGCCACTTACTTTACTAAACAAACCAACAATTTGATCAGGCGATGTTATAAAATCTCTCAGATCCCAACAGAGTACAATGGCGACGAGCGGCGCCGGGGTAGCTGTCTAGGGTAGAATACACGGATGACATCGCACGCACCGTCATTACATAAAATGTAAAGTCAAAG
This sequence comes from Eupithecia centaureata, assembly GCA_944547425.1. Lineage (NCBI taxonomy): Eukaryota > Metazoa > Arthropoda > Insecta > Lepidoptera > Geometridae > Eupithecia > Eupithecia centaureata. Next base: position 13,675,896 of record OX155691.1, read on the forward strand.
TAATTCATTTCAAATACATATTATTTGATGACTTGAGATTTCACGATGAACTGATGTGTCGTAATTTTCTTCAGCTTTAAAAAACAGGAGGTACTACAATTCTACTGTAGGTATTTCTATTTCATGTATGTTATGCCATACCTTTTTCTGAATTGACCAACCTCAATGATTTTATTTGTATGCTTTTATCGTAAAATTTAAATAGATTATTGTTACCTAATTATCATAATTTCCATTGGTCAAGCAAAGCAAGGTCACTGCGAGTGAGTTTTAATTGGCAGATATATTGATCTACCCTCATTTTTCGTCTTTTGCTACGAACGTTACCACTACCTTTAGAAACCATGATAGGTAGTTTTGAAATAAATAATTAATAAAATTTTGTTAAAAGAAACTCGTACATACATAACATTAGTGCACTAAAATAAATAAATATAGCTAAGTAGGTATAACAGTTCTGCCTGAACTAGGTAATCTTGTGTTTCAGGCGACACGACAGTAGTTCTTAATAATCGGACAGTCCACACAGCATCATCTAGCCTCAAGCTAAGCAGAGCTTGTGTTATGGGTACTAGATGACTGATATACTTAATACAATACATTACATTAAATAGGTATAATAATCACTTACTATTACAATGACGGCTTAAATTTAACAATGTGGTTTCGTAGTTACCTTCCCGAGTGTGCTGAAGCTGAGCTGGTAGAGGAAGGCGAGGCACTCGGCCGCGCTGAGGCTTCGCTTCTCCGCCGTGTGCAGGTAGTGTTGTAAGAAAAGCCACACCTGCCGACAAGCGCTGTATATATATACGGTACTAGCGACCTGCTCCGGCTTCGCACGGTTTTATTATACGTATAAACCTTCCTCTTGAATTACTCTATCTATTAAAAAAAAAACAAATCAAAACCCGTTGCGTAGTTTTAAAGATTTAAGCATTGAAAGGGACATAGGGATATAGGGACAGAAAAAGCGACTGTGTTTTATACTATGTGCTGGACTATCCACACAGCTCAGTCTAGCCTCAGGCTAGGCAGAGCTTTTTGTTATGGGTACTAGATACTATATGGGTACTAGATGACTGATATATTTCATTAATTTTTTATTTATTTATTTACCCCTGCAATCTCGATGCGGGAGGTTGTTGTGTCGATTCTTTCCTCAGGACAAATAAATAAATATTTCCGGACAGTCCACACAGCATCACTTGGCCCCAAGCTAAGCAGAGCTACTAGATGACTGATATACTTAATACAACACATTATATAGATAGATATTTTTTAATAAACATAGAAAACACCCAGATCAACAGAACAAATTTCTGCGGATCATACACAAATTTGTTCCGAGGCGGGTATCGAACCCGCAACCCGCAAGGCGGACCTTCGCCCACCGCGCCATATCCGTCGTCAAATGATTGAACAATCTGCAGATATTCTTTCCAGGTGTTTTCTATGCACGATAAAAGGTTTCTATACAACATTGTATTATGTTTCTCAGTTATCTTTTCCACAAGCTCAGCTTGGGTCTAGAATCTAGGCTGTAGCTAGATGCCACTGAGTGGATTGCTGTTAAAAAAATTATACATGGTAGTACTTCAATCAGCCTAATCATTTTAGTGGAAGTAAGAAGGCTGCCTACTTGTTTAGCTGTGCTCAGCAGGAGGAACTGGAAACCAGCGCGCGTTATGACTGCTGAGCCGTCTTCTGCATCCCTGGAGTTGGAGACAACTAGTTATATAACATATAAAATAGTATATCTAGATGTATATGTATTAAATGAATGGGAAATGATATCCTCACTGACATCAGGCATGGGATATTGCTTAGCCGATTATATATCACTGCTGCTGATCAAATGTTACCAAAACTATCATTCCCATCTTCGTTAAAGGCATTGAGGTCGTCCGCCAACAGTTTTGTAGCCTGGATAAGTGTCTAACGCATTTGCAGGTAGCATGTTCTTGTTTTAGTGAAGTACGAAATGAAAATGAAAATGAACTTCTTTTATATAAATCAAACATGGGAAATATGATAAAGATAGTCTATATTAGCTCGTTTTAGTTGTTTTTTTTTTCCTACTTTTATCTGCAATCAGTCTCTTGACTATGAGCAAATTTGGTGTAGGTGATAGTATTTTTTAGGAATTTGGTCCAGCAATCATTTCCTCATAGTTTCCTTTTGTCATGAGTCGAGCTCTATAATGTGTTGTCTGCGTAGCCTCTTCGGGTAGCTTATAGTGGTCAGTTGTGATGCCAGGTGATTAGGGTGTTGGTTCAGGCGTTGTTTGTATTAAGCTGACACTTGCTTTATTTCGTCGTAAACGGTGTTCATGTTGAGTTCATTGTGCAGCTCAGAGATCATTAGGAACCATGGAGCACGAGATATATTTTTTAGGATTCCATTTTGGGTTCTTTGTATGATTGATACGTTGGATTTGGAGGCTGACCCCCACAGCTGTATTGCATACGTCAATATCGGTTATAGCACCATATTGTACACCAGGAGCTTGTTGTCCAGGCTGAGAACTGAGTGTCTGCCCAGTAGCCATTGCAGGTCGCGATATCTGAAGTTCAGTTATTTTTTGATACTATAAGTGGAAACTGTCATCGTCATTAGCCATTGCAGGTCGCGATATCTGAAGTTCAGTTATTTTTTGATACTATAAGTGGAAACTGTCATCGTCATTAGTGCTTATAGTATGGACCTATTCTTACTCAAAAATAAGCTTTTGTTTACTAAATAAATAAATATTCTTGCCTAGTCATAAGTCCAGCCTGCAGCAGTATCCTCACAGCATCAGCGCTGATGCCTTCAGTCTGCGCGCTGCCCACCATGTAGTGCAGCACGCACTCCCAGCGCTCCAGCGCGTACGCGTCGAGGAAGGCCACGTCCCGAGCCTTGCCGTCCGGCTCCAGAGACGACGACATGCTCCAGGGACGGCCTCTGGGAGTCAATGAGACTACAGGTGAAGTCATCGAATATTAATTAATATATTGGACTAGCGCCCCGCCCCGGCTTCGCACGGTTTTATTATACATTACTATAAACCTCACGGAACCCGAGACCTTTCCAACGAATGCAAAACCGTGGAAATCGGTTCGTGCGTTCTGGAGTTATAGCGTCAGGAAGGAAAACCCGACTTATTTTTATATAGTAGATATTTACCATGATTTGACCGACCGATGTGGCGCGGTGGGCGAAGGTCCGCCTGGGAGGTTGCGGGTTCGATTCCCGCCTCGTAACAAATTTGTGTACGATCTGCACAAATTTGTTCCATTGGTCTGGGTGGTTTCGTTATGTAAAAATATCTATCTATGTAATGTATTGTATTAAGTATATCAGTCATCTAGTAACCATAACACAAGCTCTGCTTAGCTTGGGGCTAGATGATGCTGTGTGGATTGTCCAACATTATTTGGGTTCTTTTGAGTTTCAACCAAATCATGGTAAATATCCTGTATCCAATGACTTTAGTGTTAAAAACCATGATAGTTTTAAAATTTGTAGCATCAGGTGGTCTGAAGCACCAACACTCGCTCTAGTAGTAGCTCAGGGGACACTACATCATGAGCCTTATCTTTGGATTGAGAGATGAACTGATTACCACTGAGACAAAGCGTTCAGTCAGTTCGTGGTGACACAGTTTAGCATATAGTACGCGGCGCAAACACGTTTCGCTAAGTCAGCTATTTCATCAGCTAAGCCGAGCTCTGAGTGTCACACCTCAGTCACTCCAGCAACCTCACTCAGAAAACACATACCTAATTAAAGGTTATAGATTATCGTAAATGTCATTACTTGTATCCGTGTTTCTGTGTAATTAATAGACTCAGTATATAGCACAACTATCTTTTATTCAACCAACCCACAATAGCCTAAATTATAGACTTGTATAATAAATACAAACAATTTAGAGCTAGTTTTTACAATTGTAACAATTCAAAAGCGACTTTAAATTTTCTTTAAGCTCATATGTGTGAACATTACTACTAACCCGCCCAGCAGAGCCACCTTCAAGTTCTTCTTGAAGGACTGCGCCAGCATCCACCCCGGCATGCCGCCGGGGATGGGTGCCTCCTGCCACACTGATAGCTCCGATAGGGCTTCACATGCCTTCAGTTGTTCTCTGAAATTATTTATCAACTAATTTTACCAATTTATAGACTTTGAGCTTTTTCCAAAGTAGTGGAAAACTGTCTTATATTATAGTCTAGAGTCAAAATACTCAAAAAAAGAATATAATTATTAGGAGGGGGGGGGGGGGAATGTAAGGATTGAGTTCGTCATGCTTATTATTATTAGGTATTTATAGTTCTATTCTCACCTGCAATCAGTCTTCATACTGATCAAATTTGCTGGAGATATTTGTTTTATAGCATTTCGTCAAGCTATCAGTTACTCTTTGTTTCTTTTTGTCATGAGTTGAGCTCTATGCTCTATGCAACCTATTTGCATAGCTTACAGGCCATTGACCATTGAATTGACCATCTTGGAAAAATATCTCTAATTCTCTGACATCACAGGCTTTAGAAAGCATCTAATTGGCAGCCTATTAAAACTCTTTTTTAACACGTTCTCTGACACAACGTCATTTCAAGTCCTTTCGTTGATTATGTGAGGTGACACAACGCCATATCACATCCTTTTTAGTTCCGATGCTAATGGTCAGAACGTGTAGCCACGTTTGATTTTAATACAAATATGGGAATTTCATTCTCTGTGTCACATCATATCAAAATATCAAGCGTTTACTGTCACTTGGGACGGTTCAAATATGAGCCTAAGCATAGAGTTGAAAATAGCTTAGCTACGGGTTGCTACTGCGACACAACGTGATTACACGTCGCATCCCCCGTACACTGCCATACACCTCAGTCTAGCTGTGTCACAGGAGAGCGAGGCGCGTGTGTTTCGCGCGCATTTTGCGTGGAAACAAGTGTTTTTTTGTGAATTTAAGACTGTAGTAGGTGTAACGGTTGCAAAATCACTAGTCAACAATCAAATCTAAAGACACAGAATAACAAAAACAAGATAGGTTGTTTTATTTCTGAGTGACTAAGGCTCGTAATATGAAATCTGCTCAGTCATCGATCTATACTTGAGTAGCTTTACTCAAGTATAGATCGATGACTGAGCAGATCTATGGCGAGCTTTTCTATGGCATAAACGATACTCAGGCATTGTTCTATGGCTAGACAAGCATTCATAATATGGGCCTTAGGTTTGTTGGTCGATACCTACCTTGATTTTCACCAAAAACACTTGCTTTTTAGATGGATCTTTTATAGACGACAGACGGCATAACACGTTCTGTCGTGTAATAGTACAATTTCATGAGGAATAACGACAGAACGTGTAAAGAAGTCGTTCACTATTGTATGGGAAAATTGCGTGTCAATCTAAGCAGTCCGAGAAAGCGGCTTGTTCGCGCGAACGTGTTAAACTTACTTGGCAAAATGTTGTGACACCCAAGATGAGACCACGGCCTGCGGCACCGGCTGTTCCACAAACAAGAGTCGTATCACAAAGTGTCGAGCTAACTCTGGCAGTTCTCTGCAAAAGGTGAAATCAAGTAGGTAAACAAACAACACAACTCAAAATTGCAAGCTTTTATAATATACCAATTCTAAAGCAAGGTAACGTGGTACCTGTAAACGGCTAAACATATTGTTGGATAGTTGTACAAAGTCTCCAAAAACTGAGCTGATCTGCTCTTCAAATACTCGTGAAGATCTTTGCACTGTAGAGTTGGCGCTGGATTTAGATTTAATGCTTTCGATTTTGAGGAAGAATTTGATAAAGAAACCTCAGACGACATTTTCAAGCTACTAACTAATAATAAATAAAATATGTAATAATTTGTTTCTTGTAATTTGTTTTCAAAAATAATCCAATCAACTCAATCAAAACACAACCCAATACCGACTTCAACTTCAACTTATTTTTGTACGGCGCCTTGTAAATTGTAATGGCGATCCATGCTATATATCTCCGATGCTTACTTTATGCGATCCGCTTAAGACTTGACGATTTTGACAAAATATCGATGTATCGATATCGATTTAAGTGTATTTTTATTATAAATCCGTAACCTTTTAACTTACCTACCTATCTATTCTGTGCATATGAGGAGTAAATGCAGATTTAAAGAGCTAAGAAATTCTTTACATGAAGTGATTTTTTTTTTGTTCTAGGACATAAAACGAGATACCTATGACTAAACTAGTATGTTAATTTCACTTGTCAGAAAATTACGATGTGGGCGTCTATATACCGACATACGAACTTAGTACTCAAGTTAAAAATCTTTGAAGAATCTGTCCAATTTCCCAATTTCGATCATTATGATTTCTTAGTCTATAAAATTCATTGTTACATAAACTTTGTAACATCAACAAACGATGTCTTGATGTAACCTGAGTAAACTTTGGAGTAATCTTCAACTGCAGGCAGTTTGTTTTAAGATCTTTGGTTATGCGAGTGGTCAAATAGGTATACATTCAGTCAAAAAAGTATCGGGAATGGATGATTTGTTTATGGTTCCAAATTCAAATTTTTGTTTTTTTTGTTGTTGTTAGGTTGGCACAACTGTTTGCCATTTTGGCGCGGAGTTTGAGTTGCATCTGTTATTTATATTAAATACAGTGCTGTTTTTAGTTACATCATATCTAGTGTGTATTGCGAATTTCACAATGGACAAAAACATCGAACAAAGAGTTTGTCTTAAGTTTTGCATCGCCAATGGAATTTCGTGTTCGGAGTCACTGAAAATGTTACAGAAGGCTTTCGGTGAATCGACTTTATCAAAAACACGTGCTTATGAGTGGTACAAAGCGTTCAAAAGCGGTCGAGATGTGATGGAAGATTTGCCTCGCTCTGGTAGGCCATCAACGTCTGCAATTGAAGTTAACATCGCAAAAGTGAAGGAAACAGTGACTGAAAATCCTCATTCAACTTTGCGAGAGATAGCCGCCGAACTTTCTGTATCTCACGAGTCGATCCGTACCATTTTAAATAATCACTTGGGTATGAAACATGTCGCCGCTCGACTAGTCCCAAAAGACCTGAATTTTCAAAAATCTCCAAAAACTCAATCGCATGAGAGTCGCTGAGGACATGCTAGAACGAGTCAATTCCGACCCAACATTCATGAAACGCATTATTACTGGTGACGAGACGTGGGTTTATGAGTTTGACATGCAAACTAGTCAATAAGCTTCGGAGTGGCGCCTTCCAACTGAACCGAAACCGAAAAAACCACGCCAAAGTCGATCAAAAGTCAAAGTCATGTTGACTGTTTTCTTTGACTCTCGCGGTGTTGTGCACTCGGAATTCTTGCCGGAAGGTCAAACGGTAAATAAAGAATATTATTTGAGCGTTATGCGGCGTTTAAGAGAGCAAATTCGACGAAAAAGGCCAGATTTGTGGAAAGAAAATTCTTGGATTTTGCACCACGATAATGCGCCTTTGCACAAGGCCATCATTGTGACCGAATTTTTGACCAAACACTCAACAAATACCATCGAGCAACCACCATATTCACCAGATATGGCTCCGGCCGACTTCTTTCTTTTTCCTAAACTCAAATTACCACTTCGTGGCACCCGTTTTCAATCGGTACAAGACATAAAGGAGAATTCGCGGCGAGAACTGAACTCAATTCCGGAAACAGCGTTTAAAAAATGTTTTGATGATTGGATAATTCGTTGGCGTAAGTGTATCGTTTCTGAAGGAGCATACTTTGAAGGTGATAAAATAAATTTGGATGAATAACAAACATTTTGTGTATTATTGATCTTTTCCCGGTACTTTCTTGACAGAGTAGTACATTTAGGATGAGCCGATGCCTCCTAAATAAACAACGTCAGGCAATACGAGTGGTCTTTACATCCAGGTTTTACAAGTCAGGGCCTGAGGTCCGCTTTCGACAATTGGACCTTATTACTGGACACGGGACAAGACAAGACGCACAATTCCAGGACAATCCCGGAAATCACGGCCATCTGGCATCCCTAGATGCTACGCATGTTGCTGTCCTCCAGCCTTGCAGATGATTTTTTATTGATGGCAACATGTATTTGGCCACTTACTTTTCTGACAGTAGCCTTTAAGTTCAACTTCTTGATTTTGGCTTTGCATCTGGTTTGACGCAAATATCATATTTTTTTCTTTTTGAGAGTTGGATATGAGTTGACTTTGACAATTTTTATCCATAGACTAAAACTAATAGGTACTGATTCTAGAGATTTAAAAATTATGGAAACAACAATAATGCCTCATTCGCACGAGAGCTTTTTTTTCCGCATGTTAAAAAAGCGTTCGAATAGAACAAAATGCAATTCCAAGTGTACGTTCATACGAAGCGCTTTTCAAGCGCGACGCTTATTTATCGCGTAGTGTTCTATTTTGAGGGCTGGGCGTTGGGCGTTAGAACTCATCATTATGCAGTGTTTCATTTTTAACGTCGGCTTTGACTCTTTTTTAACGCATCGCTTTTCAAGCGCCCGTGCGAACAAGGTCTAACTGAATTGTTAAAATAATGGTCATTCTACATGTAGGTATGCCGTTTTCAATGTTTTTTCAAAGTGGTGATGATCACTACTTGGAACGTGAAATTATATGTTCAGTAAGAACTAATAAATAAATAAATAAATAATTCCGGACAGTCCACACAGCATCATCTAGCCCCAAGCTAAGCAGAGCTTGTGTTATGGGTACTAGATGACTGATATACTTAATACAATACATTACTTAAATAGATATTTTTTTTATTATATATAGAAAACACCCAGACCAACAGAACAAATTTCTGCAGATTGTGCACAAATTTGTTCCGAGGCGGGAATCGAACCCGCAACCTCCTGCGTTGCAGGCGGACCTTCGCCCACCGCGCCACATCGGTCAACTAACTAGAGTTAACTAGCGCTATGAAATAACATTACTCGCTATAAGTTTCTGATCGTTCACAAATCATCGAGAGCGCTTATTTCTAATTCCACTTAAAAATATTGAATACTAGCGACCCGCCCCGGCTTCGCACGGTTTTATTATACGTATAAACCTTTCTCTTGAATCACTCTTTCTATTAAAAAAACCGCATCAAAATCCGTTGCGTAGGTAGTTTTAAAGATTTTAAGCATTCAAAGGGACTTAGGGATATAGGGACATAAGGACATAGGGACAGCGAAAGCGACTTTATTTTATACTATGTAGTGATTTGATAATTTTATGTAGGTACACAGAGACGTCTTATATTACAGAGACAGATAATCAATTATACAGTGTCCCACAGCCATACCACATGAAGGGAATATGGAAAAGTGCCTACCTCAATATGGTAGATCGAAAATTTTACTGAATGAAGACTTCATTTTGATTTTCAGAACAATTTTTAAACTGCAGTCAGAGATTTTAAATAATCGTCTATCTGTACCGGGAATCGAACCCGCCAAATTGTAAAATAAAAACATAACTACTTAAAGATACTACCGATCAAAAATAGGATAAAAAACGATAAAAATAGGCTCAATCGTTAGTAGATATAGATATTTATTTTTTCAAGTACATAATATAGCATCTTAAACAAAAGGAAGACCACAAAATTATCTAAATTTCCTCCCTGGAAAGGTAGAGTGAATGGGGGCAAGATCGAACGGTTTTTTGATGAGATGATCAGTGTTGTTTTTGAATCCTTGTAGAAGAATAGATATTGACTTTAGCTAAAAGTAAATTAGACATAATTAAAGGGTAAAGACTAGATTTTTATAATATGTCAATAACAGCCCGATAAAGCTGTCCAAAAAGTAGAAAACCGTAATTAAAAAAAATATTTTTACTTAATTGAAACAGGGGGAAGATGAAAAGGTGACGGGGTAAGATCGAATAAAAATCTAAAATCTCTAAAACGTGTCTTAGGCAGGTCTTAGGCAAAGTTTATGGTCCTTAGTCAATAGTGTTAAGTAATTTAAAGTTATAACTGACTGTAGTGCCAAAATACCTATTTTTAACAAAGATATAGCAAATTTAAAAAAATATATATTCCGAACTTACCCCACTGGGGGAAGATTGAAGCAGAGATTCTCAAACTTTGCAGAAAATTTGTATAAGATTTGACTGAAGATAAAAATATTATCTTGTAATGAAAAATCAAATAAAAACTGAAAACTTTTTTTATTTCACATGATACCTATATGAATATTCTTTTTCATCACCATAAAATAATTGTTTATTTTTTACTTTTGTAATTTTTAACGTAAGTATTTTCTTTTTCTGTTTGATTTCTATTTTTATTTCACATTTCTTAGCATACCTATTCTTGTTTCTTTTTATTTTACTACTTTCAGCATTATTTGCTTATTTCTTATTTTTCTTGCTGAAACCTACACAAAGATATAGTTTGAGGACCTCTGGCTTTTAGTATGAAACCTGAAAAAGGGTCAATAAGAAAACTTTGATATGTTCGTCTTACCCCGTTAAATGTAAATGGGGAAAGATAAAAAGTTGAAATAAATTCTAAAATACGAGAAATAGATAGATTTAAAAGTAATTACATAAATGTCTACAAAAAATAATAGGCAGATGTTTCAATTAAACGCTCGTACCTGCCTTGTAATTCAATTTACAAGACACGGGGCAAGATGAAATCACTTTTGTGAATCCTGAAAAGTACACTGTCTTAGAAAATTGCACTTTACACACAACCAGGCGTTCTCATCGGCAACCGCTGACTGAGGTGTGTAACATATTGAATTTGTGGCCCTAACGATGTAGTCAGCACTCCAATAAGTACTATAAATCTGGTGTTATGGAAGACTTTTTGTCTTACCCCTTTTTTCATCTTCCCCCCACTCACTCTACTTTTGGGCTTTTCCAGGGAGCAGCAATTACCTATTACATGGACGCCGAGATCACCAGACCTTACTACTTCTTTATGGGGTTGTGTTGTGAGATTTAGTATACAAGAAATAACTGAGTATGGAAATGTGCAGATGTTACAAACTGTTTAAATGTTTTAACTATTTTAGATCATTTGTTACCTGACAAAAAACATCCTTACGATTGAGCCTTTTGATCTTTTCCGTTAAATTAGGTGTGATTTTTCTACAATTTAGCGGGTGCGACTCCCGGTTCAGACAGATGATTATTCATAATTTATAATTATTTAAATCTTTGAATGCAGAATAAATTATTTTTAATATAACTTTCCCCCTATGTGGCATGGTTGTGCCCTTTAAATTTTATTTTTAACCCGCCTTGTGATCAATTGTTGTATAAAGTATAAACAAATAAATAAATTACATAGGCCTACATTTCGTTCATTAGGTATCCATACTCAGACTATAGAACTATCATATTAAGTATTTATTATGAAGAGGAGCAAACATCTAATCTAACCATCAAAACGTTCGCATAAAATTTAATTACAATGTATGAATCGGGCTGCAAGGAAGGACTAATGACACCTATGTATAAAGCCTGGCTGGGCTCACCTTTTAATTTTTTTCAATAGTACTGAGAGAGTCGTTGTCATTTGAAAGCTCTTGGGGTGCACTTTTTTTCATTCTATTGCATGCATCTAAGTATGTAGTACTTCATCATATTATAATTAATATGTAGCTAAGTAGGTACCTACTAGATAGGGAAGTATTTCGATAATGCAAAGATCGTAGCAGCCAGCCTACTACGTTACGTAGGAAAATACACACAGTACCTACCTACCTACCTACTACCTTCCTAGGTTTGTATTAAACAAAATAAATGTATTCACGTCAAAAGTCAACTCAAGCGCAAGCAACACTAATCATCATAGTCTACGTGTTGGTACTTCGAGGATCCGATGGCTGAGAAAAAGAAAAATACCTTGTTCATAATCCCATAAAAAGAAAAAAAAAATACCTTACTTGCGTACGCACACCAAAGAAACATGACGCATACTCGTATAATTTCCCCGTTCACGTACGCGTGTGGACGCACACATGCTCGCTCAGGACGCACACAGGCGCGCGGCCCGAGTTCCCCGCATTTCATTCTCGTCGGCAGATGGCGGATGCAGTAGACGCCCTCCCTCCGGCCGTCAGTCGCGCATAGACAACTCGCCGAGCCACCGCGCTTTCGTTTCGCTCAGCACCATTTTGTGTGTATCTTTTCGAACGGGACATTGTGTGTTGTGCTCCGTGATAAATCGTTAACTTGCAAGTTTCAATAAACAATTTGTGCTTCGTTTCGGACAGACATGCACTGTGGAGGGATCGATGAGATATCTCAAGCGCCCGTAGAAACCGCGCCTCCGTCATGAGCGAGTGATCGTCGTCGACGTAAAAAGCGAACGCAGGAAACATGTCCGGGCGGACCGCCGACGCGGATGCGAGCAAAGGGTTCCAGTTTGAAATTCGAATGCGGTCATGTCATCGCCTTTCGGATCTTTCATAAGTCACCGTCCAATGTCAAAATCGTGCACGTCCCGCTCGCGCCGACCCCCCGGTACTTGCGGAACATGCACTCGCTCGTAGTGTGGTGGGCGGTGGTGTCGGCCGCCTGGGCGCTGGCGGGCGCCTGCTCCAGCAGCGTGTCCAAGCGGCCCGCGCGGCCCGCCCGGCCCGCGCGGCCGGCGCAGCCCGCGCCGCAGCCGAGACTCAACGTGACCTTCCCTACGTTTAAGTGCGAGCCCGACTATTCGGAATACTACTGCCTCAACGGCGGGGCCTGCTTCACGGTCGTCATCTCCGACAGCCCCATCTACAACTGCGAATGCCGCAGCGGCTTCGTGGGGCAGCGATGCGAGTTCAAGGACCTGGACGACTCGTACGTGCTCACGTCGCGGCACCTCATGATGGAGACGGCGTCCATCGCCGGCGGCGCGACCGTGGCCGTGTTCCTCGCCATTCTAGTCTGCTTCGGCGCCTGGGTGCGGCTGCACCGCGGACAGGAGAAGGCGGGCGCGGGCGGCGCCGAGCGCGGGCAGGTGCAGCTGGTGGCGGTGGCGCCGGCCCTGGCTCCGCGGCTGCTCGCGCGCCCGCCGCCGCCCGTCGACCAGGTCTGACGCGAACTGAACACTGAACTATCGTGAAATTTTATGTGATAATTATTTTATGAATCGTAATTTATTCGGAAGGAATTTATTTTGTAAATACGGTCGAGGAGGTTCTTCAAATTTCCGTCTCCTGATGTTCGGTGGATTGTGATTGTTGTGATGATGTGTTGTGAGGTTGGTGGAGGACCGTGTACCTAATGCTACTCGCTTCAAGTAGAGCCGTTATATGTTATACATATTGTTGTTTGTGCCGTATCCTTGGATATGTGAGCAGAGCCACCTCGTGAGGCTGCAGAGGCCAGCTGCCATCGGACAGTTTTGTTTTTCAAAGTTGTCATGATGAGGCTGGCTTGTGCAGGCTCGGGGGGTGGGGTGTGCGGGTTCCCAGTGTGTTCTTTTGCACACACTGCATGTTATTATTTGTTAGTGTAGGTAAAGTTATGAGAGGCGCAGCGGAGACAGGGGCACTCAGTGTCTCTGTGTCCACTGCGCTATGCTTAATCATTGTAAATTGTATCTATCATTATTATTCCATTCTATACAAACACATAGAATTGTGATGAATTGATATTGGTGGCGAGGCGGCGAGTAGGTTCGGGTTCCTATTGCCGTTCCATTCCATCTGTGGATAGAGTATTTACTGGTGTCAGTATTATTTTGTAATACAAGTGTTAAGCGACAGCTTTATTTTTAATTTATACTGTTATCCCACTGGGATAGTGCTGTATTATATTTGTTTAAAGGCTGAGTAAGTGCCGTCATGATGAAGGCTTATTTTTGTAAATATAGTAGGTATTTATTACATATTTATAATCGTTTATTTATTGACTGCTTTACTTAGTTAATATCGAATGTTGAGTCGCAACCAAGCGCGTACTAAGCGGTTAACGATTGTATTCTCATCTCACCCTGCTAAGCATGGCCTCGCATATGTATATTCAATTGAAATCTCATTATGAATCTCCATACTCCTCCGATAATGTAAAAATGGTAACATTGGATGGTGTTAAATGTTCCTCTCGGCTTCTGGAGCAGCCGCTGCCATCCATCACCATGCAGATGCTGTAAATGTAACTGTAATTATGAAATCCATGCAACACTCATTGTGATGAATGGTAGCTCGCCGATCAACGTGTTCATGTTATGATTGTGCTCTAGTTGCTCTGAAGCTAAGGGCCGAGAGGGGCGCAAAAAAATAGCAAATGAATAAATAATAAGGCTGTGAGTATTGCGGGCGCGGCGGGCGGAGGCCCGGGTTTTATACGAGGACTAGCGAGGGCAGCGACGGGCGGCCGGGCCCGCGCGCCGCGCCGCCGGCCCTTGTGACGTCCGACTGAAACACCCATGTTGTACATTGATTCATCTATGAGATTGTTTAAATAAACATTCCAAAGTATTTGTAAAATATTAGGTACCTACATCCCTAATAATTTTGAGTATCTGTTAAGACGCTACTTGTTAATTATACAGTTTTCTATTGATAATATAATTTGTTAAAAGAAAATTATAAGAAACTAAATCCTTACGTTATGTTTCATTGATCACACCCCGCTCATCGTGAGCTAGTCGTCAGGTAGCTCCGAGGTGAGTCCGCCGAGAGCGCGCCGCACCTACTGATAATTATTATAATCTTGAACTACTTTTGTGATCTCATAAAATTGCTTACTAGTTTGGCAATCGAAGCAAGCGCATTATTATCAAACTAAGTTATCAGTTTTACATCTACTTCAGGCAGGTTGGCTCTTTTGAGCTAGGTCTCAGATCAATCAAACTATCTTATGTTCGTGGAAAAGTCGATACTGGTAGTATTTGCAGAGGTAGATAAGTCATGTAGTTGTGCAATGTTGGCAAGAAGCGAGCGGGCGTGTCACCGCGCGCCCACTTGCCTGCTTTTTGTAAACTTGTGCAATTACCTGTTCGCAATTAGATTATTTCATTAACAGATTTTCGGACTCTGTGTAATCGATTAGAAATATGTGCATGTCGTGACGGCAGCGATCGGACAATAAGCTCTTGCTCGGGAGCGAAATAAGTAGGTTTTGTTTCATCACGTTTGAGAAATCGGACAAAAAATAATACGTGATCGGATCGGTGCCGCTGTGCCATAAAAGAGCCTGCGCGGCGCGGCGGCGCGGGCGCGGGCGTCCATTGAGCGAGCTGGGAGCTTCATTTTTATGAATACGGGACCGGTCTGCGCTGGCGCAGGGTTCATTGAATGAATGCCCGTTGCATTCGTTTGTTGACATTCCCCGAAAACCTGCCCGCCCGGAATAGCCGCGCTCCCCATGGATGCAGCGGCCGCGGGACGGACACCCGACAGAAATAGACGCCGCGCCGATTAATACCGTTTTTGACTTTCGATTCTCGCCTAGCCCATTTTTCAGGCAGGAAGTTGCTCTACGTAACGTTATATACGGCGCCATTTACAAAGTTTGCTCCTAGTAGAGTACGTGACTCGATTTGGTTTGACTTGGAATCTATCAAATGATTTCGCGTTTCAAAGCCAGCTGAATATTTTCTTCATAATGTTCAATCATCCAGCAAAATGATGTGTAGATAAACCTAGTTCTAGTTAAGAATAGTCATAAAATGTGTATGGAAACAGGTCATAATAGTTGAACGTCCGAAGCCATCATAGGTGCCTCTTCACACGTCTTCCAAGAAGTAGGTACTCACCTAGTTTCTATTTCGGCTACTAGCCCTCTAATGAGAAAATACAATCGGATAATAAGAAACGAAAGTATAGTCTTAGCGTCAGCAAAACACTGTGAATGGAACACAATGCTTTTATACATCTACAGGCCTGCAGTGATGACCAGCGAAAGTAGAGCCGTGCCTCCTCTCTGGGGCTCTAAGGAGTTTATGGAGAGAAGAGCGGGTCTTACCAGTGTGAGAGGTCTAGGCCCTGGTCGCGGGACAGACGCTGCGCCGGCGCCCACGCCCGGCGGTTATGGTTGTCGTGGTGACCGCTGCCAATTAAGATGCCTACGTGCTCCTTCCCACTTGTCATTACGCGAAAATCGTCCTGCGACATGTATGGTCTATGCGAGTACGCCGCTGATGGTACTTTAAGATGTTTCCTTCTAGATGCGAAACCGACAACAGTCCGTGGAGATGCGGATGGTGAGAGGTCACCAGCGCAGCGATCTGGTATCGCGTTCCTAAACAAACTTGAGTAAGTACCTGAGTTAAATTTCGCTACTAACTTATTCGCAACTTAACTGCTCTTCACCTTGATTGCCTAACTCGACTCTATATACGTCCAAAAGGGTTTTAAATCTTGTTCAAACTGCGTATAAAGACATTTATAAAATAAGAAGATCTGGTTTTATTCATCGCATTTGAGCGTCATGGCTACACCGCCTTAACTTTTTCTTTGTAGATATTATGGTACCTTTGGTTAGTTATAGGTGTCTTTGGTCGACAAGTTTCCTAATAAGCCTCCACCTAACCCAGTATCCACGGCTCTCCAAGGTGTCTCAGACGATTTGCGTCATTCCTCAGAACAAATCAAAAGAATACAGAAATATCTGCATAATGTTGTCAATTACCGCCGCTTATGGAACAGAATGTGAGAATATGGACCTGAATGTTTTGGTGGGCAGTTAAAATGGCGATTATGCTAATAACAGTCGAGGAAATTATGGTTTAAATTGATTGAGCTACAGATCGACATATGGTCTAGCTAGCTGATAGAGCCTGAATCTATGAAAACCTATCTCATCATTATATTAGACATTCTTTAGCAGAGTATTAATCTGAATGGTTGTTTTGGTAGAGTCGGTCGATTGTCGCATTTTCTTTTGCTTCGTAATGATTTGTTTTGTTCCTGTCCTAAAGTTTTTGAGGCTCAGATGGGCTAAAACACGTTTATAAGTATGAGCTTTTTTTGTTAATCCGAGGTAAACGCACGCAGCAGTGTAGGTAGTTCCACAAAAGGCAGCCATTGTTCGCAATAACGGTCCATCTGTTTTATTTTTTAAATTCAGAAAGCACCTGTGACATGACTGTCGAGCTGTCAAGTGTTGGCTCGTCAGCATATTGTCCGAAGCCCATCTTCCACTCGAGCGCCGTTTCCTGCACCAGATGGCACCACTCCGCACGTGCGCCCGCGCAACAAAAACGCACGCGTCGCGTCATAGATTAAGCTTAATTTATTGGTATTGGGGATACTTTTGATGCGACTGTTGATATGTGTAATGGAGCCAAAATTATGGGCATAATCGTTATGTATTAGATGCAAGACTTCCGTTAGAAATGGGAGCTTAGACTGACAGGTTCTTTTCATACTTGAACTCTTGGAGCAGATGTATAGATCAAAGGCGTGCATATTATTTGCGTTTAGTTCTAAGTAAATAAGATCACCTAGGTATATTATAACGTTATGAGGTACACAATAGCTACAGTCAATGACAAAATCTTAGTACCTAAGTATTCTGATCAAGAAGATCTTTCAACTCTGTTGATTGACTATACCTAGAGTAGTGTAGAGTATGGCAAAGTATGTCCCTTCTCTACCGTAATTAATCTTTGGTGTAGATAGGTAGGTAGGTACCTCGCGAATCAAGTCGAGCCAGTCGGGGTGGCCTGTAAAAAGCGCACGTGGCACCTGCCTCCTGCATTGTTCCAGCGCCGGCAGAATGAAGCGCTGCTCGTTGCCAACTCGAGGATACTTGTCATTGTCACTCGATGGAGATAACGGGTGGAATGGGTTATAACAAAGATTGGGGTTATCAAAGGGGAATGTGGATAAGGTACTTATCGATCGTTTCTAGTTTTATCCACGAACGTGATATATAGATTTTTTATTTTTGTTTAATAATACAGTTTAATTACAAACTAAAGACATTTACAATAGTGGAATAAACATTAGGCGGTTTAAAGACACCTGCGGTTAATGTACCTATATACACCTTCCGAAGAAGAAAGTGAGTGTTACCAAGACCTCCATGAATTTAAATTCTTGGCGCACTTAGCCAAATCATAAACCTAGATTTATTCTGATGCCTGCCTACAATCTACCTATGTTTAGGTCATTAAGGTCCAAGGCCAGGCTGTTCCAATAAAATGCATTTCGGAATGAAACATATTGTCCGAACAAATCCGAGCACAAATCAATATTCCCATCCAAAAGACTTCAACGCGCTCCTGAACGCGCGCCTAGCAGGAGGTCTCCGGCTTTGTTCGAAACGAGGATGTAATTGAACCCTAAGTACGTCAGATACTTAAGGACCTAGCACCTACTTAGTTACCTGTTTATGAGGGATCTAAAGAAGGGTTCTTAGACACGGGGTGGTCAACAGACACGCGAGTAAAATGCCGACAATTATTGTGATAATATTTTTTACTTACAATTTATTTTATTAGGTATTGTGTAAGTGGTAACAAGAAATTTAGTGAGACCTTACCTACCTGGCTTAGTATGGTAAGTAATTACATAGCTTGCTATCGAATACGATAGCCAGGCTTTAGATACAGTAAAAGATAAAATCTCTGAACCGGTAGGCAGAAAAGCGTTATTCAGGTTATTGAAAATATAAATTTTGTATGAAGTATTGCCAAAATAAATGTTGATCATAGCATTCATCATCATCACAGTCAGTCCATGCTGCAAGCTCACTAAAATTTAATGTATCTCCATAATAAAAATAATTACTTTCAACTGCATACAGCCAGCAATATCAAAGAGAATGAGATTAAATAGAATTTCACTAGAAACGTCCCAGCCGTGGGAACCATTGTGCAGTCGGAAGAGCCTCAAGTGTAATAACTCTGTGACAATGTGTCCTTCACGCGGCGGCTTGCAACCTCTGACTGAGCTTGATGTTTAAAACAATGCGGATCAAAAGAAAATTATCATTTACCCTTTAACTTTTGTCTGTAGCTTTACTCCACGAGCAGTTGTAGAAAGAAACGAATAATTAATGGAGTTCAAGGCAATACTGAACAAATGGCTAACATACATATGATATAAATGTGTTGCATAAAAGTTTCAATGTAGTCTTTCTTATTTTAGGTTTGGTAAAGCTCACAGCTCTCATGCCGGGAAGAATTTCGTTTTATTGATTATCGGAGAAGTTAGCTTAGTCAGAACAAAGTAGGTATTGTAGAGCGAGGAAATATTTTGTTTTTAAGAGGAGTTATTTCAAATGTCGATCCCGGGATTTTGGGCAAAGCAATGTACTTGTAGTTATTCTATGGCAATGCGTTTGTAAGTTTCGTACATTATTATGATAAAAAAGTTGGTAGGTACTCATTTTATCAATAATTGAGTGTTATTCCCATTCGGCTAGCGTGCAAGAGTCAAACCTGCAGAGCTGACCTCTGAGCAGTGAAAGAATGCTGCCGGCGCAGGAGTAAACAAACAGTAGTGTTTGCTGCGCCGGCGCCGCTGTTTGCATTCACACATGCACCATTGTTTCGGAGGGTAAACAAGCTGGACCTAACCTAGGCATGACGCGGCTACACGCTAGAATATCCATTGTTCTAGACCACTACGAGTAGTACTAGTGGAAGACGTAAGGGACGCAGGGTTTACGTTCACGTACGTCTTACAATAACAACAATAAAAACCTAGCCAATATTTTTCTTTTAAATAATGTATTTTTTATTTTCTACCGTGGTTTCTACTTTAACTCTCTTATATTATAGAGTCGCCGTAGATCACATCGGAATGCCAGATATTCGTCGAGCACTCAGACGGTTGAAACCGAGATCTTCCACTGGTCCTGACTCGGTACCGGCATATGTGGTGAGAGATTGTAGAGCGGTGTTTGAACAACCCCTACTCTACCTGTTTAACCTCTCACTGCAGAGTTCCAGTTACCCGAGCCGATGGAAGATCTCAAAGGTCACCCCAGTTCCTAAGAGTGGATCGAGCACATCAGTAGAGATGCATAGGCCAATCGCAGTACCTTCGGTGTTCGGAAAAATCTTTGAGTCCATACTCGACAACGATATTCGCCGTCAGGTTGATGCATCTCTCGCCGACTCTCAGCACGGTTTCCGAGCGGCTAGGTCTACTGTGACAAATCACGTCAATTTTGTCGACTATGTGTCATCATCTATGGATGCTGGCTTCCAGGTAGATGTCACATATTTTGACTTTCAGAAGGCCTTTGACTTGGTGGACAATGACATTCTACTCGTAAAGCTGAGCGCGATGGGTTTCGTGCCGAAACTCTTGAAATTCTTTGCCAGTTACTTGCAAAACCGCCGCCAATACGTTTCTCTCCAGCGCTATCGGTCTGAAACCTATTTCACTAGGTCAGGCGTAAGTCAGGGAAGCACGCTAGGACCGACTCTATTTCTGCTTATGATAAACGACCTACCTTCTGTAGTGGACTCGTCTAAGTGTCTCTTATTTGCCGATGATCTGAAACTCTATACGGCTGTGCGCGAAATAGACGATTGCTGGGCGCATCAGAGAGATATTGACCTCGTTGCTGAATGGAGTAGAGTCCACCGTCTTTCTTTCAACACGTCAAAATGTAAGAGTATGACATTTACTCGTCGTCGCTACCCCATTCTGCACCGTTACAATTTATCTGGCTCTACTCTTGAGTGCGTTGAAGCAATACGGGATCTTGGCCTGGTGATGGATTCGAAGCTCAACTTCAATATTCACATACAGGGCATATGTAAGCAAGCGTGCAAAATCTTAGGATTTGTGATGCGAGTAACTTGGGACTTTCCCGATTTACGAGCAGCACAGATCCTATACAATGCCTTTGTACGTAGTCGTCTGGAGTTTGGAGCTATAGTTTGGGATCCTCACGAGGACAAGTACCGGTTAATGGTTGAGAGGATACAGAGGAAGTTCGAGCGTTATTCGTATAAGCGATTGTACGGCTATTATCCATATATGTATCCGTCCCTGTTTGTCTCGGGGATGATCGGTATGGATACTCTACATTCGCGGCGACAACTCCTCCAACTCACACATTATATTATGATCTTACGCGGTAGAGTCAACAACCTAGCGGCCCTACAGCAGATGGGTCTCGCGGTTCCGCGACGGTACATGGCAGGTTCAGTGGCTGCCACCGGCCCGCGGCGACAACCTGCGCTGTTCGCGCGACCCCCCGGGTACCGCACGAGAGCCGGGGAGAGCGCTCCTACCCCTCGAGCACTTGCTCTCCTGAACGAGTTCATCTCCGCGACGGGCGCCGACGTATTCTTTGACAGCATCGCTAAATTACACCACTTGTTACTTTTATTTTTTTATTGTAATAACTTATTTTGATTTATAAATAACATGACATCAACAGTTTCTTAGATATTTAATTTATAATGTGAAAATTATTATTTAATTTATAATGTGTGTGTTATTGACTATTATTATTGACTAGTATTGACTATTGTTATTGACTACCTATATGAATTCTTTTGACATTATTTTTTGTAATTTTTAATGCATGTTTATTTTGTAATTACTTATAATTTTATAGTGTCTGACGCTTTGGAATAATAACTGTAAGTCAGTCAACAATGTAAGAATAAATAAATAAATAAATAAATAAATATGCTTTTCAAGAGATAATGGCTGATTGAAAAGTTTATAATTTGGTAATAGGAGGCATATTACCTTTTATTCCAAGAAAAACTGGTCAAAAGCCACGCTCAGAAGTTACTTTCAAAAAAATTAAGGAGTACAAGTTTTTTCAGCATTTTGGGCAATTTGACCAGTTCTCATATTTTTAGGCTGGGCGTGGGCAATGCATGCCCACTTATGGACTGATGACGTTTGTATGACGTGTGACGTATTGTTAGACTTTATGTCACTAGTCCTTTTATGTGGAGAGACGGATTTGGGAATAAGTGGACGTAATGGTATGGTAAGACAAGTGATTGGGGGTCATCGGAGGTTACTGTTACCTACTGCTATTCATAGTTATTCTGGTAGGTACCTATGCATCTATTTAACTTATAGTGATGTAAGACACTAAGAGGGAAGTATCTAAGAACTGTAGTTTAAAAAACTGTGGTTTAAAAAAACCAGTTCGACCAGACGAGCTGATTTTTGCTGGCGAGTATTTGGTGCAGCTCATCGCATTGCGTTACAGCGTGCAAAAATGCAGCCAAAGTGTTGGAGACGCTTCCGATCGGCAAGTTGAGGATCAGTAGATTGAATGCAACCGTCTGTAGTTAAAGTTTTGACGACCGATGTGGCGCGGTGGGCCAAGGCCCGCCTGCGACGCAGGAGGTTGCGGGTTCGATTCCCGCCTCGGTACAATTTTTTGTAAAATCTGCAGAATAAAATAAAAACTTTACCATCAGGGAAAGATAGTCCGTTTATATAACAATAGAATGAGGCGGACTCAAAGCAACCCCTTCAGCCGTGATCGCATATCGTCGTAACTCCTCACTCCTGACCTCATGCGCTAAATGCTCTACCAAAACAAAAGAAAGCCCATATCAGGTCAAAAGGAAAGCTTCATAAGTGTTCGTGTATTGAAACCTCACTCACTTCATACACTAGGTACTCAAACAGATGGAGACTGTCAACTTGTTCTGTGTAGGTAGCCGTTTTATGACCGTGTACCTTAAAGTAGTACTCATTTACTAACTTGTGAAATAACTTCTTTGAGCAGGGTTATGTGCTTAGTTTCCCTACTTAAAATTAAGCGATTGGTATCTTTAAAATAAATATAGAACGTAAAACATTTGCAACTGCTATAAAGCGTGTGTGTGGTTTAATATTATTTAGTAATGGGTTCTGGATTAGGCCTGATTTTCAAAAAGTCTTCGGGGGTTAATGTTTCTACGAAATACACTGAACAGTAGTGGGTAAAGCGAGTTCATTCTTATTTTTAGTTTTGACTTTTTGACTTGTATTTATATTATGTACCTACATCGTTAAATTTGGGGAAACCTTTGATATTTACCTACATACACAACAAGTCAAATATTACATGGTACTGTCATTATGTATATTTCTTCACATATTTTATCGGAGTGACGTTTAACTACATCAAAATTCTAGTAGTCACGTTCTGAAATACAGGCTCTTGAGCCAGGGACGAGATGGGAGGACAAGCGAACCTCGACAGACGAATTTCGATGAGATTACTAAACGAATATCAATAAATGAAAATAAAAAATCAACACTTTATTAACAACGAAAATTACAATCAAGGTATAGAAAAAGTTACAACTAATATTTAGGTACAATGGAAACCATTGAGCTAACTGCAAACAGTCTAAAGGTACCTCAATTGATCCATGTCAATACCAGTCTGTGCGTCCCCAAGACACTGGCTGCATTACCTACCACGCTGTATGGCAATGCTGATGCGCTGAGCCAGATACTCACCAGCTCTCGGGTCACGAAGAAGTAACATACAAATTAGAAAATTGCCCCCAGTACTTGATGAAGTAGCATGACGAAATAACTAGACATATTTTGTAAAGTTTAGTTCAGTAGCTATGAGAGTTGAGGTGTAGCTGATTCACTCGTTCGTAGGTAAATCACCGGCTTCCTGCTTAGAGCGCATTGAAGTGATGCCGTTTCCCGCGCTAAACTCCACGAATTGGATAAACGCTAAAGTAGTCAGTTCGCCAATAGGATAACGAATGTGCTCTGAAAAACAAAAAAATTAAGTGGTGTCATTTCGGCTCCGAAAGTGTCATGGCGGCTCTATCAAAATGGTGGAGCGATTTTTTCAAAACGTTATTTTTTATTCAAATTAAGTACTAAACAAGTATTGTAATAAAATAATAGAAATTAATAAATACTTGTGCTATTAACAATTGATTGTAGACTTCCGATTAATCTAGAGGTACCTAGTAGGTACCTACCTAGCTTATAACTGATCCATCTTTATCTATTTTATTACGTAAGTATTTATTTCTATTTAATTCTATTTTTAATAGGTCATTTAGATAGTAATAGCCGTTTTTACGCTAATCCTCGTGGTCCTAGGCTGTATGTTTCGCAAGTGGAGCGGGCGGCGGCGCCTTCAGTGCGCCCGCGCCGGATGCAGTGGGCGCAGTCCTAGATCGGAGTCTGTTACCTACATCACCAGCACCTGGTCATTATTATGGCTTTGCGCATTTACATAGTAAGTATAAGTTAATAATAATATAATTTTTAATCTTTCGAGTTTTCACGTTTTTGTATTTCCAAATGACATAATATCTCAAAAGACCTAAAAAGATAGAATTTACACTCTATTCTAAGTTAATTAATTATTATTAACTTTCAAAACACCCAGCTCCACGTAATAGTAAGAAAATACTATAAAATTTGAAAAGACAAAAGAGAGAAATTGCTCTACCTCGTAATTGAAGATATCGGGTGCCTTCAATTAATCTTAGGGGCACAAGTTTTAGTTCGAATTGATAATCTGCTCATGAGAGGCAAGCTTACAACAAAATACGAGACCTAATTTTAATTATAATAATATGATTTTTTCCCTTGTGACACAATCTATAATTCCCGCGCCCCGTCCCATGCCTAGCGTCACCGTCTAGACTCGGCACAACTGGGTCAAGTGGCCCACAGAGGTGACCCGACATTAGCCTATTGGGGACCAGCACACGAACCCATTATCCAATTAGGTTCAAAAGTAGTAGGGTCTGTTGTCTTCTGTTTCAAAAATACAAGTTCATTCCTAGAAAGTAAAACTGAACTTTGAACCGCCGTCATCGCCCTACCTTTTACGTAAACTCGACTTCTCTTGAAATTGCTCATCTGCGGAACTAAATCCTTTTTGCCTGTCGATCTTTCTTGGAAATATCCTAAAAAACAAGACTGGGACTCACAAAACTACACAAATGGTTACAAATTCATTCATAAACTCGACAATTGACGCACCACTTTATTGAAAAAACCAAAAACCAATCAATGAGTTGAAAATTTTTGAAATAGTTGAATGGACGTGCGATAGTCCTAAACGGGACAATGCACGTCCACCTATTGGGTAACCACCGCGGCGGCGGAGTGCGGAGAACAAAAGGATGTCCCGTGGGAAGATTCGGTAACACTGCTCGCTTGTATTGTTACAAGATGTAATTTAAGCTCGGTGCATTCGATTGTGCTGTGTGCTTTTTATGTCTCAGGTTTTGGCGAGGTGAATTGCTTCCAACAATATATCTTTTATACGTTTAACTATACAACTATACGTACAGACTGCGTAAAACTATTGTTACTATTATAATTAGCGCGAAACGGAACGTCCGACCCCACTTTAAACTATAGATAGTGAAAATATTAGAAACTAGAAAAATCTTCATTGACCCCTTCTGAATCCAAAATGAATCGGTTAAGTACACCTGTGACGTGGCACCCTGTAGGGTAAAGTCCTGGTGGATGCCCCAGGCAGGAGGGATTCGTGCCCCAACTGCCCCGCCAAAATCCAACTTCGCAATCAACTTTAGGATAGGCTTACTATGTAGCCAAGATAATAATTTAAGCTTAATTGTAAATCGATAAATACGGACTCAACCCTTCGGACTTTACCCTAAACATGGAACAAACTGAAGAGTTAAATCAGCCAGTTTGTAGAATGTCTAGGACGATTGGTGTAGTTCATTTCAGTTACTTGCCCTTGCCCATGCCTATTGCTTCAAACATATGGATTAGTTCTGAATTCTGCGGTCTGTTTCTGCGATCCGACGCGACGCCGCCGTATCACACAAGTTTAACAATATGGTAAATGTCACTGGCTGGCGGCGGCGGCGCGGCGACATACAATAAATACTTTAAAGTTAGTGCTTCCTTATTCTTATTTTTCAACTAGTACAGTAAATTATATCTAGTTGATGTTTACAATTGATTATTAACAATTAAGTTAAAGAACTCCAGACCGTTGCAAATCGTCTGTATCTCAAGATATTAAGCTTTTACAAAAACAACTTTAGTAATTTAATGAGTCTTTTGTTTAATGACGCAAAAACGATTGAATTACTTTTCACAAATACCACAAATGTCCTATATAAGTAGGCACCCACCTACCTTAGTATGAAATATAATAAAGTCTTTGTGGATACAGACAATTAACGAATCTCTCTCTCTCTCTTTCTCGGAATTCGTCTCACTCACAAGTTTGTCAGGTCTCCACGCCAAAACTACTAAACCGACCAAAGTGAAATTTTGCAAAGATGCATCCATCCAATGTCTGATCCAATTTCTAAGCTATCTAAGCACCTCTCATGTAAAATTAAGCCTACCTTAACTTTTGACCTAAAATCTCTGTTAGGCTGTAATTCCATCTCTATATTCACACGTTTTATCCACGTCTGTGAAGCCGTGGCCTAAAAATAGTCAATAGAGGTATTTTTTGTAAAATGAACTGAGTGTGACCCTAGAAATGTCCAAGAATTATGTTACGTTCAAAATGACGTAAGTACTTACTAGAAAAACTTACATTGTATTCTATGACTATTTATCTGAGAAAATTGCAACCATTCTTACCTGGTATTACCCCAATTCCTAATGATTCATAAAAGAACAAAATGTGGTCATTTCTTTCATCCCTGTTTTCTACTCTTTGTTCCCTTAATCTTATCAGAAGCGCACGTGTATCGACTTTATTTTATCTATTCTTTTTATTTATTTATTCTCCTTCGAAAAACATGTGTTTGGGATAAACAGGTTACCTGTAAAGATAATGGAGCTTGTGTTCTAGATATTTGGTTTTTGGGTATTTAAAGCCTGAATAGGGATTAGAGTATTGTTATCTAATTCTACCTTCAAAGATTTGCGGACCCATTGCTCCTTTAATTTTCTGTGGAATATTTTGGCACCTCTGCTTTTATATTCTTATTCATAATCTGTGGTGGCAAATACGAAGATATAAAAGGTCATCATCATTATCAACCCATATCAGTCCACTGCTGGACATAGGCCTCCCCCAATGAGTGATATAGCGCCCTGTATTTTACTTACTTACGGCACTGATAATATGCTATACCCGGTAACGTTTTCTTACATTGCAATTGAATTGAATTAAGGAATTTCATGTACATGAGCTGTCAATTGCGTCACCAACCAAGGTTCGAGAAGTCAAGCTTCTGTAGGTATCTGTTGAACAGCAATTAGATAATGTTACACGACATATAATTGAATAAGTTAATTATAATGAATTTGTACATTGAGTTAATTATTAATTTGACGACTGATGCGGCGCGGTGGACGATGACGCGGTCCGTCCGCGGCGCAGGAGGTTGCGGATTCGATTTCCGCCTTGGTACACATATTTGTACGATCTGCAAATATGTGTGCCGGTATTCTGGTTGTTTAGTATGTATTTAAAAAATATTTATCTATTTAATGTATAGAAAAAATACAACTAGTATATAAAATTGAAACCATTGAGCTAACTGCAGACGGTTGCAAACTGTCTAAAGGTAGCTCAATTGATCCATGTCAATACCAGTCGGAAGCGTCCCTTAGACACTCGCTGCATTACCACGCTGTATGGCAATGCTGATGCGCTGAGCCAGATATTCACAAGCTCTCGGGTCACGCGTCGCATCGACCAGACGCTGATGTATTGTATTAAGTATATCATTCATCTAGTACTGATAACATAGTTCTGTTTAACTTGCGGCTAGATGATGCTGTATGAACTGTACAGCATTATTTAAATTTGGTTTCTTGAACCCTATCAAAAACCGTAAATATAATTTTGTCAGCGCGAATACTCAACTCTACCGATGGTATGTTTGTGTAATTTCCCATGGAAACGTGTGCGTTTTCCCTCGTGTGTTTGTTCTTGGTCACCGCAGGCATTAGGCATATCTCGGGGCTTTTCTACGTGTGAATAATCCTTAGATAAGGCACGCTGCACACCGGCGATTGCGCAATACATGTCTTAGTCATTCATTCAAAGAACCTGTTCGCTGAAAAGGGTTGGTTTACTTTTCTGATAGTAAAGATTATTAAATTATAGTGCGTAAGCACTCGGGGAATATCTAAGATAAAATAAATTAATCTAGAAAATAAAATTTAATAAATAATAATAAATCATTTGTTTCAGGCAACATTATTCAAGTACTGGATGTAGAATACTTAAAACTACGACCCATATAAAATATATACCTTAGTCATACATACTAAATATAAACTTATTAACTAGCACGTAGTGTCAGCGACGTGTCGCGCGATATGCGCTTTTATGTCATCTTGACGGACTCCAAAAGCGCTCTCCAGCATCTCGCTCGGTGCCCCACGACAACTCGTGGAGCCCCGATAGCGTTTTAGCGTCCCTCGATAAATTATCGAGTAAAAACAAAAACGTCACGCTGCAATGGATCCCGTCACACATCGGCTTATCTGGCAACGAGGAAGCCGATCGTCTTGCCGGGGAAGCAATCGAAGATGGAATTAACATGAATTTTTTACCCCATCACAGTGATCTACTTAAACTCATTAAAGAATCATGTAAGAAAAATTGGACTGAATATTTTGACGAGAGATCGCAGAGTAAAGGTATTTGGTATAAGACCATCCAGCCAACACTGCCTAAAGCCCCTTGGTTCGATGACTCGAAAATGGCCAGGTCCGACATCGTTACCATGTTGAGGCTCCGATCTGGACACATTCCTCTCAATTGTTTTGGTTTCCTTATGCGCAAGACTAGTTCACCGAACTGTACCGAATGCGACGTGGTAGAAGATGTGTTCCATATTGTTGTCGAATGTGTCCGGAACGAAGCAGAAAGATTTGATTTTTGTAACAAACACAAAGTTGACTTGTTTTCCATTGGGGTAGTCAACAATATTTTGTCCACTCCGCTCTCGGAGGAAACCCTTAATTTAGTAAAATTTGTTAAATTAGGTAGGTATTAAGCGTAGATTCTAAGGTGATTAATTACCTACTCTTAAGTATAATTTCGAGGGTGGCATAATCATGTTGATTAAACCCTCTTTAATCAAATAAAGAATAATAAAAAAAAAAAATGCGCTGCGGCCGGAAAACGCCGGAACAGCACATTCTTGGGCCAGAATTCTTCCTTGGTAAAGGTATTTTCTCACTTGGAATACGTACCAAAAATCATTTAAAAAGTTATTCAAGGTTTTAACACAAATCTGAGTTACAACTAAAGTGGAATCGGTCTCGTATTTAATCTAAATAATTTAAATAAATTTCGCTTGACAATCCACGCCACACTAGATGCTCAAGTTCCAGTGAAGTGACCTTGTGTTTTGGGATGGGTACCTACCTTCCTACTACATAACCGATACCTGATACAACATGATATTATTTATTGTAAAAAAACATCCAGCCCACTCGAAACAAATATCTGAAGATCGTACCAACATTTGTCCCGACGCGGGAATCGAACTCACAACTCCCTACGTCGCAGGTGAACCTTTACACGCCGCGCTAAAGAGGTTGCCAGTGGTTAACAAATGTTTTTACAAAATGACTTCATTGGACCAATCATATGATCACATCCATTATTTGGCGCCACCTCACACCGCGCTGATTGTATGATTGCATTTTGATAGGATGATAGTGATTGTTTGATTGCGACCTGCCTCTGATACAACATCCTTATCAGGGGTCTGAGTCAGTTCGGGATATTTTACATTTTCCTTAAGCAAAGTGCGTGTTTTTATTTATATGAGCATTTAACAATAAGTACCTAAGTGTACGTAGCAGTTAATACATTGTAGATTTCATTATATAACTATTCTGGTCATGCCGTATTAAGAAATAAGTAATGAATCGTTTTCTATCTATAAAGAAATATCAGTCATCTATTACCCAAAACACGAGCTCTACTTAGCTTGGGGCTAGGCGATACTGTGTGAATTGCCCAGCATTATTAATTTATTATTATTTGAACAAGAAAAGAAGAACAGGAGCCAGGGCATGAATTTCCTTCTGTGTATGGTATCCTATCACCAATACCCCTGGCAAGCGCGGAGTCCATGGCAAATCCTCACGTTCAGTTTATAAGTGCTGAAGAGGGAGGTACCTACCTACAGTTAGGTACGGGTACGATTCCCGCACAACCCAACAATTGGTTCATCTTTAGCTATGGACATGAGCAGTCAAAACTTACTGAGTGAGTAGGTATCTATCTGCTTACTGCTTAATCAGGACACCTCACGAGAGGTGGGCACTTACGAGTTACTTTGAATACAATTTTATTTATTTAAAAGGGCACTACTTGCTCTCCTATTAAAGCTAATCGTTTTTGACTGTATCACCCTGTTCAGCTATTTATGTCGTCACATGCAAAGAAGTTTTTTAGGTTACCTTAACATTCTTCCAGCACGCGCCCCACTTATCTATTTCATCTAAATATGACAGTATTATATTAAAACAGTCTAATTTGTAGCCATCAACGTAAGTGTTGTGCATAATGCCTAATTATCCAAATGTCATATATAACCACACAGCGCAACATCTGCCCGGCCGCTATCCCGAGCTTCTAATTACTACTTGTATCGGTGCAGTTGTTGACCTATATCCGATAGACCACAATTATCTGTGTTACTTGCATGTTAAGATAAAAAAATAATCTATTAAAACAGTTTCAATTTTAACCTTTGCAAAGTTGTATAGCTGTTGTATAGCTGAGCACGAACCCGTGCCGGGGATGTATCTGTATATCTATCGTCTTTTTCTGCCGATACTAGTCTACAGCTGGAAATAATGGACGCCGCCGCCTTTAAAGCCCTGTCTTCAGTTTTACGCATCCAGCCTACATTCAGCACATGTATATTTTACTCCTACTTGGTTTTTGACTGATAAAATGCATGCAAGAGAGAAGATTTTTCACTCTCTCTCGCCATACGGAGAAGTCCTCTCTGGCCCAGTGAGTTAAGGCTTGAGGGAGATCAGCCGAAGAAACGCAGAAGGTCGCACGGTTCGATTCGCGCTGTAAGATTTATTTTAATGATACCTAGCTACTCTATGTCATGTTTCTCTGTAGACGGTCTTGGAGACAAAACAAGAAAATATTTTCGAAATTGTGTGGGAAATTGTCAAAAATGGCTGAGCCTAGATAAGGTACTACAAAATTCAAAATGAAAATGTCGATATCCTGCATAGGGAGGAAATACCAACAGCAGTGGGAAAGTATTTTTGGAATGCCAATGATTCATGCAAGGTCGAGTAAGCGGGGGCAATGTCATTTCAAGCAAAAAAAAGCAAACTGGTGTCTGTAACTACTGGCCAAGAGTGACTGACACTGTAGAGTAAAGAAATTAGCACTGTAGAGTCCAGATGTCGAATTTCTATATTATCTTATGCGAATAAAAAATAAAGCTTCCGCATCAGCTGCCGCGGAAAAAATAAACAACGACTTTATCGTTGTTTATTTCCTCGGAAGCTTCAAAGTAATTTTTTTTTTTGGCATTTAATTCATTTAGGAAACCACACAAGTAGACCTTCACTGGACCACAATCTCACCTGATTGTAAATTCACATACATCTATGATAAATTATTACGTGATCATGACCTTCCAGCGTACTTGCCTACGACGATGAGTTAATTGTTGTCACCACAGCAGAGACAATGTAACACATGACTCACTATTTGACAACTTTTCTCGGAAATCCGCGAAGTTTTCCCGCGAACTGCGAGCGCGAGATGAATCACGACAACAGCCTTGTGTGGAATGTAGGTGACAGGTACAAGGCGTCTGGCGAAATCCACATCCGACGGCTTCCGTGGCGCAGTGGGCGAATAGCCTGAAACGAGTTCAGATTCTATTCGCAGGCTCTCGTCGTTTCTACCTCCCCCTCAGTACGTGATGCCCCTATCCAGGGTGCGATGACCGCACTACAATCACATGACTCTCTTCTCTTACTGATCTTAGTACCATTTTAGTTAAGTATCTCATTTAAAAAAACTTTTTTTAAGTTTGTATGAGAATAAAGTTCTTTAAACCTATCTTAAGATCATACTTAATCGATCCTACGTTCAGGAAAAATACCGTGTGCAAGTCCCATGAGATTTTCTAATGTTCGCTTGTAGTCTTCTTGACGACTGATGCAGCCTTCGTGACGGGCGAAGGGCCGCCGCCTGCGACGCTGAAGGTAGCGGGTTCAATTCCCGCCTTGGGACAACTGTCTATACGATCTGCAAATTGTTGTTCCTGGGTGTTTCTGGGTGTTTTTTTTTCTATGTAAAAAAAAACATCTGTGTAAGTCACAGATGTTATTTTTAATATATTTATATCAAGTATTTTAGTCATCTAGTAACATAACATACATAACATATCACAAGCTCTGCTTAGTTAGAAGCTAGATTAAGGCGCAAACAGTAGCTGAATGGTCATTTTTGGAGGCTATCTACTCATAGAGGAGTCAACTTTATGAGCTGAAAAAAATATATGACTTTAATTGACATTTTATCTATAAATGGTACGTACAAAAATGTTCTACGTGTTCATTTTCCCTGTGAAAAAAATTCACAAAGTTCAGCTGTTTCGGACTTTAAATTTGTATCTACTTCTAAACGACTTAGAATTTTGTACTTTTTTTTTCACCTAAATGTCGGCAAGAACTTTGTCTTCAATTGGTACGTACGATTTTGCGATGCGACGGTTTTTCACCTTGTAAATATTATTTTTCTAGTTTTCCGTAGGATTAGTGGGCGTAAGTGGTCGCGCGGGCGACGGGCGGCAGTGCCTCGCTGGCTGTTGTACGGGAAGGTTGTGCTTGTCTGCCTAGTGCTCGCACACCTTACTCGTCGAATTTATGTTTTTAATAATTGATTTTATTTGTTCTAAGTTGTGCGCGCATGGACGCTTTAGACGACCCATGTGGCGCGGTGGGCGAAGGTCCGCCTGCGACGCAGGAGGTTGCGGGTTCGATTCCCGCCTCGGAACAAATTTGTGCACGATCTGTAGGAATTTGTTTCGTTGGTCTGGGTGTTTAATATGTATACTAAAAAAATATATCTATCTATGTATATATTGTATTAAAAATATATTAGTTATCTAGTACCCATAACACAAGCTTTGAGTAGCTTACTTTGGGGCTAGATGGTGCTGTGTGGATTGTTCAGCATTATATTTATTTATTTATTTAGTTTAAATAGTTTGTAAAAATATAAGAAAACCGACTGTACATAAGCTGTACATCACCTGTACATAAATATTTATTTTTATCGCGCAAGGACGCTTTTAGTGCTAAGTTACTTTTATAATACCCTCGCCCTAAATATAGTTTGACTGCTCAGTGTTGTTGTGTGTAGGTGAATTATAAAGAAAATCAGTAAGCTCAAGAAGACCAGAGCTCTGAAAGCCCAAAAGTTGGTGGAAATAATGTAAGTATACCTAACTACTTCCTTCCTACCTACGTTTATTTTATTTCCCTAATTTTGTGCAATTGCTACTATTAGCAATATTAGATTTATCATGTATTTTTATAGGAGATCGAAGAAAAGGCTAATCCATCAGAAAGAAAATATTCAGACAATGGACGGTGAAAATGATGTCAAGTAAGGAACTACAAAGTTTATAATAGTATATTGGAAGTCTATGGTGTCCGCTTTCCATCGTCCAGCGTAGTACCAGGTAAAAATAAATGAACGAAGATGTAAGTAGGTATCTACCTAAATACCTACTTCTTATTTATCTACTACTCATTTATTACATATCTTATACTATTATTCATTTACAGATGTACAGTGACTGAGCAACTTGAAACTGAAGAGGAAATGCCAAGTATGCTAGAGGTAAAATATCCAGTACTTAGGACCTAGCTAATATTAGTAGTATGCTGTGATGTAATAAAATATGTAAGTATGACAATTATGTTCATGAATTTCATCAGAATTCTAGTATGGTACCTACACTTCGTGAAAAGGCAGCCGAGCAGACTGAAAGCTAATAAGTAAATACCTGTAGATACTTAGTCACAACGATTTATGTCTCTCCGAAGTGAGACACTAGTAGAGGATTCGATCCCGGTCTTTATTTTCAATCCCGGGATTTTGGGATTTGTGAAAGGCGATCCCGGGATCCGTAGACAGGTAAATAAAATCGAAGTAATATATGAAAATCAACTTTTATTTACTTTCAAAAACAAAGTTAAAATCAATTAAAACCACAATTACTTCTTTTTTCAAATAATTAATAATATAATATATATTTTTTTTATTCTACTTTTTTACGGTAGATGATATAAAATACTAATTTAAATAACCACATAATGGTAACGTCATCAGCAGTGATCGGATATTCAGGCGTTTATTTACCTAAACTTTGAGTGACGACAGAAATCAGAATAAATATCTTTATTTCTTTAGGCTTACAAAATAAGCACTTAGACAAGTCAAATTTAATACTATAGGTACATAATTATCAAAATAATTTAAAAAATAATGTGATAATTGATTTTCAGTTCGCCTCACTTTTTTGTCCACTAGTGGAGGCGAAATAGAAACCACTAGCATGTGTATAACTTATGTGTCTAATACATGTTTGCCTTATAAATAATTCAATACTATTGTCGATGTGGAACTGAGCGACATCTGGCCAAGCACTAACGTCATTGATGTAATCATTTATGGAGTAAAGCCTTCTTGATAAGATTTAGTTTTATGTACTGTTTAAACCTACGAATAGAAAGTTCAGTTGCTTCAGATGGATGGTTTGAGTTGGGATTTCTCTAACATTTGGGGTAACATGAATTTTATACATTTTGTTTTTTTAGCATTAAGTAAGAGGTTATTGGCGGTAAACCAATTTAGTATTTGTGAAAGCGAATTATTTACATCGTCATAATTATATTTATTTCTGTCTACTCTAAAAATTAGTGATGTATCATCAGCAAATAAGACTATATCACAAAGATCTTTAGCTAGAGAGGGGAGATCATATACGTTTACTAAAAATAAAAAGGGACCTAATATTGAACCTTGGGGTACGCCTAATTCAATATTTGAGCCCGTAGATCTTTCTTTACCAACATCTACTTTATGAACTCTATCAGATAAATATGATTTCATAAGATCCAGAGCCTTTTTCTTAATTTCTTTATGTTTTAATTTCTCAATTAATGTACTATGATCAACACAGTCAAAAGCCTTGGAAAGGTCACAGAATACACCAATAGCGTTTTTGGCTGTATCCCAGGCCTTCAATATATGCCTTAATAGAACTGTACCAGCATCCGTTGCCGATCTACCCTTGGAGAAGCCAAATTGGTTTTCATGAAATAACCTATTAAGATTGAAGTGAGAGGTTAACTGGGTAAGAATATTTTTTTCAAAAACTTTACTCATTGCTGGAAGTATTGAAATCGGTCTGTAATTGGCCGGATCGGTGTGGCTACCAGATTTATAAAGAGGAACTAACTTACTATATTTCATGAGATCAGGAAAAATTCCTGCGTCGACACAGTTATTGAAAATATAGGCCAAACAAGGAGCCATTTCCTTAATAATTGAACTTAATACTTAGGTGGATAAACCCCAGAGATCCTCAGTATTTTTAATGTTAATTGATTTAAAGGTTTTCACTACATAATAGACGTGCGCGCCGATATCAAATTTGCCGGCGGCGGCGCGCCGACCCCCACGCCCGGCGCGGCGGCGCCGCGCCGGCGTGGCTTGGTTTTTTCCTGTTTTTAAGTAGGTACCGTAAAACGGGATAAATAGATACTCCAGATTGAATAGAAATGAACGAAATTCTGTAGCAAGCAACGTTACCTGGCTAGTAGCAGTGGATGTCTTCTTAATCCGTGACTTTTCACCTCTGTGTGAGTCGATCTGACTTCTGCAAAAGGATGTTTTGCTCCAGTATTTCATCTATTTCTTTCTATTCGCTTAAGAGCCACTGTTGTAACAGAAATCCAAGCAACAACATGTTAACCCAGCTTAGTTAACACACTGTGCCAGCGGGTTGGCGTAAAAGTGTTGATGATGGCAGGTGGCAAGATGGCAGACACAATTATTATTGCTAGGTATCAAACTCATCATCGATCACTTGTGGTGATTCTGATTATTTCGCGGAGGTTATGGCACTATAGACCACATTCACACAGTGAGGCAGATTATACAGAAGTCTGAAACGTAAAATCAGCATCTGTCTCGCTTTTGTGGACTATGAGAAGGCCTTTGACTGAGTTGAAACTTGGGCTGTTCTTGAATGCATACAGCGATGCCAAGTAGACTATCGTTACATCGAGGCGCTGAGATGTCTCTACGAAGCCAAGTACAGGGAGAGCAGTCTAACTAAACCCATCCAATTGCGCCGAGGAGTGAGAAGGGGATGTCGGATCATATCCCCGAAACTGTTCACAAGCGCATTGGAAGATATGTTTAAGATCGTGAAACGTTGAGGGATGAGGGCATCAAGTTCTGCAAAAAACAGCGAACTGGCAAGAAGTCCAAAGTCTCGGATGAGACTCTGGGGCTGATGACAAGAAGACGGGAAACCACCCAAGCAACTTCGTCAGAAAGGTCAGACCTGAACAAATTGCGAAGATGGGACGGCGTGACTACGGAGCTTCAACACAAGCATCATTGAAGAGGGAATAGAGCGAAACCGAGGTTCCAAAGTATTCACTCAGCAGCTTGGCAGGAGCCACCTGACGAAGCTTAAAACGCACAACAGGAGGACCGTATTGTCGAAACCGGAGATCTCGGCTTAGATAGAGGATTTTTATGGCCGTTTGTACAATGCACATTAAATTATTCCCGACGAGACGACCATGATTCCAGATTCGCCCGGAGAACTCCTATCCTTAGGCGTAGAGCGGGAGTTTGGTGGTGCTCTTTTTTAAGAAGGGTGATAAAACTCTCCTTAAAAATTACAAAACCATCGCACTCCTGAGCCACATCTATAAGCTGTTTTCACAAATGGTCATGAATCGTCTCGCCAGGAGACTTGACGAGATACAGCCAGCGGAGCAGTTCGGGTTCCATGGCGGCGGAGGATATGGCATCACAGACCACATTAACACAGGCAGATTATACAGAATTCCGAAGAGTATAATCAGCCCTTGTGTCAGTCTTTGTGGTCTATGAGAAAGAAATCCTTTGAAAAATTTAGAAAGAGGCCAAGAGGAGGATCCAGCTGGGCTGGGCAGCATTTAGGAAACTACGTCAAGTCTTCTCGTCATCCATTCCGCAATGTTTGAAAACGAAAGTTTTCAATCAGTGCCTCCTACCCGTAGGCTAATGACTCACGGAGCTGAGACGTGGACACGCACGGTAGGGCTGGTCCACCAGTTCAAAGTCGCTCAGCGAGCTATGGAAAGAGCTATGCTCGGGATTTTTCTAAAGGATAGGATTCGTAATGAATACATCCGACAGAGAACCAAAGCTATCGACATAGCTCAAAGAATTAGCAAGCTGAAGTGGCAGTGGACTGGACGTATCTCTCGAAGAACCGATAACCGTTGGGTAAACGTGTTCTTGAGTGAAGACTGCGACTTGGCAAACGTAGTGTAGGACGCCTTCCGGCCAGGTGGGATGACGGTATACGAAAGACTGCTAGCAGATGCTGAATGCAACAAGCTGACTGAAGACAGGGCGCTAATGGTGCTCATTAGGGGAGGCCTATGTCTAGCAGTTGTTTGATTTTTATGGAGTTTATATTTACGGCCATCATGAACTTCCAAATTCAATG
The DNA here is from genome assembly GCA_944547425.1 of Eupithecia centaureata. Classification (NCBI taxonomy): domain Eukaryota; kingdom Metazoa; phylum Arthropoda; class Insecta; order Lepidoptera; family Geometridae; genus Eupithecia; species Eupithecia centaureata. The sequence goes on from OX155691.1 coordinate 13,713,475, forward strand.
ACTGTCAAAACAACAGCCGGGGTACATAGGGCGGAGAGAGAGGATTACCTCTATCCTCTCGCCGCACCCCGGCTGACGCCGCCGCCCGCTCGCGCGGTTCTGCGGCTAGTCGGCGCGCCGACTTGTAAACCCGGCGGCGGCGGCGCGTGAAAACGGCGGCGCGGCGTGGCGGCGCCGGCGCGGCGCGCACGTCTACTACATAATCAGCATTTACATAACTAAAGTTAAAGCTCTCATTACATTTAGCAACTGAAGGTTCTAAAAATTTAACAGCCATTGATGCTGATGATTTTAGAGACTGGGTAACAACTTTAGGAATAGTAGAAAAGAATGCATCAAAAGCATTGGCAATATCTTTATCATGTATAAGAATTGAATTATTAATTTTTAACCTTATTTCCTTATAACGTGGCTTTGATTTACCTGTTTCGTTATTTATTAGTCTCCATGTTGCTTTTACTTTATTAGATGATTTTATTATAATATTCTTTAAAAACAGGCATTTTGCTGTGTTGCAGACTTTCTTAAATGTTTTAGAATAGATGGTTACATACAATACAATAGAAACGCAGGATCAAGTAACATAGTTTCTCGAGAAGCATAAAGGTCATATAGTATATTCCTACTTCTATAAATACCCGGAGTGGCCCAATCAATAAACTCGACCCTTTCTCTCACTGTGCATGTTTTAAGTTTGAATACTTCACTGTGTTCCTTGTGTATTACATTCAAAAGTTTGGAAAATAATTCATTGGGGTCATCAGAACAAGGTATATTTGATACTGTTAGTTCCACTCTACTTTGAAAATTCTTGATACGGTTCTCTGTTATTGGCCTGCAGGTATATTTTTCTACAATATTTTTATCATCATAGCTAAAATTAACACTTTGACCATAAGGGTCTGATTGGAAATGCCTAATTACTGCTTTGCTGGTTGGAGTTTGACTGCAGTAAATATTATCTAAACAGGTGGCAGATGTTTGGGTTACCCTAGTGGGATCATTAAAAAGATTTTGTAAACTAAAGCACTTGAATAAGTTAAGCAATCTGTCGGCGAGGGGATTTGCTAAAATATCTATATTAAAGTCGCCACAAACAATAAGATCCTTCCTACAAGTAAATACTTCAGCAAAACTTCTTCCATAGTACATTCAAAAGCAACCTGATCTGCGTCAGGAGGGCGGTATACACACACAATGATATGTCGCTCCAGTTCCTCACAAGAAAGTTCAATAGTCCTCTCAATAGTGAGTTTTACAATATCTTTTCTTTCTTTACATTTAAGACTATTTTTTACTAAAATCAAAGAGCCACCACGTATTGCAGCTTTTCTTTTATATGAACTTACAACGACACGTTCTTTTATAGGACACAACATGAATATTCGGGAATTCATATAAATTCCGAAGAATTCCACAATGTTCTAGAATGTTATTTATTTCGTTGTAATCTTATTTATACATCAAATATAAAACACATTTATTCCGACTCGTTTTTCACTAAAATCGATATTTCCACAAAAAAAAATTACCAACAAAATACACAACAGATTAAAGTGACATATATTTTTTTTTATAGAAATTGCTTGAATTTTATAATTCGTGCTCCTTCGGATTCCTGTAAAAGTTGGTTTTAAAAGCTCCTACATGTCTTCGCCCCAACTTTGGGATTTGAAAAATATCCGATCACTAATTTATCAGTCAATAAAAACAAAATTAAATGACGGTTAAACGTATTATTTCAATAAAAAAGGCATGTCATGATTGTTGAAAAAAAATAATTTTACGTAAATTTTACCACGACGTGACAGTAGAGTCGGTTGAGTACCTATTAAAAGAGTGCTTTTTTGTATACTGGTACATGGTTTTATAAATTGTATTATTTGGTAATAAAAAGAGCTTTTACTGATAAAAAAAATCTAGGAATAATCATTACAGTTACAATCATTACAATCATAATTTTAAAAGAAAACTAAACCGATGTTTACCAAAATGATCAGATGTTCCTTTTTGTTATTTTTAAAGAACTTGGTATAATTTTAATTTTATAATTTATGATCATTAAAAAAAATTCTCAATCCCGAAAATCCCGGGATTTGTAAAAAATAATCCAAACAATCCCGGGATTTGAAAATTAATCCCGAAATTTTTGGGATCGAAAATCGACCAGGATCCCGGGATCTCGTGATTCAGGATCGAATCCTTTAGACAGTAGGTACACCACTCATTTTACTCCGATCCGATCCAAGAATATTTAGGAACTGCGCTGCCTGCAGCTAAGTTCAAAAAAAGTTCACACTCAATCTCACATCGATAGAGTATGGATATGTGAATTCTGTAATAGTTTCTTACGTGAACGTGTACTTTCTGAAATGAAATGGGAATGGGGTTCGAAATGTAAAGGAAACTGGGTAACGGTACATCGCCTTTTTTGTCATCTTGTAGATATCGAGTTAGGTACTTGGTAAAAACAGATAGGATTACGATCCAAATTTACAATGCGATGCAAAATGTGCAGGTCAAAATTTTATGTCGATAACGATCCTCCATATATTGACTTGTAAATTTGTAATGTAATGTAAATAAATGAAATGTAGTAGGTAAATAGAGAATATAAAGACTTGTCTTAGTGCTTATTTTGTAAACCTAAACAAATAAAGATATTATTTACTAATTTTCGTAATTTTTTTGTCTTGTTCCATTATGCCCTTTCTCCTGTAGATCATAAATTTATTGGATCAAATCATTCTACCCGAATTATGAGTACCTACCTATTCGTTGATATCCTACTAACATTCATTTTAGATAAGAGAAGTTTGTGTGAATGTTTGTTACCTTTACCCTGGCTTTACCACGTAGGTAGGTAATCTATCTATCATTATCTTCGTAACTACTAAATAGATTTGAACAAACTATTGAATGATTGGAATATTCCACTTATTATATATTATCCACATCAACTAATTTGAGTGGTGAATGAAAATTTCAAGTAGTTAGGTAGTCTATAGACTACTTTTGATGGAGGTATATCTAGCTACAACGCGGATAGCAGCTACTAACAGCATCAACCCAAGAGTCACATTACATAACTATACCTAAGTATAGCGAGTTCTGTTCCCAGATTAGGTTACTTACCATCGTGGTTCGTGATACCAATAAACCCGAAGACTAGGACAAGACAAGACTAGACTAGAAGACTAGAAACAAATATTTGCAGATATTGTAAAAAAATATCTAGGAGTGGGAATCGAACACGCATTTCTTGCGTCCTGCCATTCGTTTACCACGCCGCCCGCCGCACCCGCGCTGTCACGAATATTTTCCTTTTTTCGGTTTATGCGCGAAGACTATTTCTCAGCGCGACGACAGCGGGTCTGGCGCTGCCCGGAATGTGGGGAAGGTGCGGGGCGAAATGATAGCCGCGCCCATTCTCTCAAGGGCATCGGCTCTAGTTTGCGCCTTAAGCTGTGTGAATTGTCCAGTATTATTAATTTATGTTGAGGGCAGAGCAAGTCATTTCTCACGGCATGCGAGGGGCAAGAGGTTAAGGAGTGAAAAAACAAATGTTGCCGAAAAAAACTTAATGTACTGACGTGGTACCTTAAAACAATTTATATATTGGGTGATTCTACGAAAACTCGTTTTTTGTCTGACTTCTGTGGCACATTTTTTTTTGTTGAAATTGCACATCATGATAGTATATTCTAAATAAAGATTAAATTTTGAATTTTTTGGTAGTGAAGGGAACTTTATTGGCTTTATGGTTACGGAGTTATTCAATTTTAAAAATATGGTGTCCACGGAAATCAGAATTTATATCACCAAAATCAAATATGGGTTGGTTTATCGATAAAAATATGTGTTTTCGGTAGTAAGTAGATTATTAAGCTAAATACCAATTATTTGACGTTTGTAGTTTTAATCAGTTTTTATAAAAACACCTTTAAATCATTACTGTAAATACAAGTAACTTTTTACAAAAATCACACTAACAATGTTTATCTTTGTATTAAAAATATTATAATTATTTATTTTGTATTTATTATAAACTTTTATCCTAAAAAACATCATAAAAACTGTAAAAAAATATTATTGAGATGTTAATGAACCCGCAAAATCCACGGAAATCACACCACGGAAATCAAAAAAAATAACAAAATCTTAGAAATTTTCTTAATTTGCTGGTTTATTTTACATTGAAATATGCAGTCGAAATTAGGAACACAAAAGGCATGAATTATCATCATTAATAAAACAATAGGATTACCATAAACAAATTTATAGTCAACATGGTAATCAGAATTTCTAGATACCAAGCCACGGAAAGTGATTACGTACCGAAATAACAGAGTGACGTAAAGACATACACCTTTGTTGTACACACCACTGATGGGGCGTGACTGATAGTTTCTCTCAATCTAACAACTATTTACGCAGATATTAAAGTACAGTATTTATGAATAATTTAGTGCGCACCAGGGAAATCAGAGCTAAACGACGGACGCGAAGTTATCTCGTTGTAACTTGTCAACTAAAGCTTAGTTTTGCGTAGTAATAGCGTCAAATAAGCAAGTAACTATCTGGGTTATTGTGAACCTATGTTAATTAGTACCAGAGTTTTTAGGAAATGATATAAAAAATTATTAACACCGGAACATGAGGTCCGGACGCACCACGGAAGTCATAATTTCCAAGGAATTTATTTATTTTTACTTATTTAAAATAAGAATATTAAAAAACTAAAAAAGGCCTCCCCTATTATTTTTGTCTAATCTACTATCATAAAAAAAATCAAAGGGCTAGGGATACTTTTTGTATGATTTTTCGAGCCGGACATGTATTTTTGAAGCCCGGGAGAATCACCCTATTATGGTAAGCCTTCATAAGCATGCATTTATTTTCTTAATGCTACCAAAACAGCCGGGACATAAAGTATTTTGTTTCAGTTCCCGAAAATTATGACGCAAGACTTTAAAGAAGTAAGTTATATAAAATAGTAGTAAGTGTATATAAGTAAGCTGAAAAGGCAAGTAAAGTCGTAAAGTATGTGAACTACAAACTAGTTATAATATTAAGGTAATTCTTTGGCAGCAGCTTTCTTCAATCGATAACTACCCTCCGTAACCTGACGCCTGTGGTCGTGCCCCAAACTTTACGCATTGTTTACCTTCATAATCAATACTGTGCTGGCCCACTGCTGGACAACTGGTTTGCCCACTTTACTGGATTGATATTCTAATTAGTTTTTGAATACTTTATTGCTTTTCAACGTTTTATTCATTGATGATTGTCGCTTGACCTTTTTTGCCAAGCACTGATTGAAAAGTTGACGAGTTCTAAAATATTTTACAACGAAGTTTATACATAATATTATGTACTATGATTTGAGTTTTAGTTCCGATATTTCGGCACAGTTTCATGCCCCATTATCATGGAAAAACTAATTTATTTTTAATTTTAGGAGATTTTAGTCGTCTCGTTGTATCAATGAAATCTTTATTTTGTCTCGATTTTAAAGAAACCTCAAAGTGGTCTCATTCATGCCTCGGCATAGGCTTAAAAATGAAACAAAGACTTAACTCACTTTCTGATCACGATAAAATAAAAAAATCTAAGCCTTGATGGGCTTAGATTTCTAGGTAATTAATTGTCGATAGGTCATTTTGTTTAGCATATATTTTTTTTAAATACATAATTAATATTTTTCTAATGTTTACCTCAAAACTGGCACATTTACGTAAAAGTAAAGGCTGTCATAAACCCTTATTTATGTTTTTTTAAGCTCTCATTAACTTTCGACAACTGCTAATAAACGCTATGTAAAATGTTGCCTTATACGTGGGCCGGACTCAGGACACAGAAGAGGGGCAATGCTTCATCTCAGCTCAGCTTGCCGAGGATGTTTCATGTAGGTGGTGGAACTTAACATACATAGATGCTTTTTAGCCTTTTAACTACGTTTTTTATTGTGAATAGATAGATCCGTAGAACAAAATCTCACTTGATGGTAAGGAAGGACCCAGTGACTGAAATTGTTTCATGAAGGTCAAGAAGATACCTATCAATATATATACAAACAATTACCAAATGAAATCTCGCAAAGGAAGTCATAAAGTTATTTCATTGTGTCTTTCTCATATTTTTATGCGCTACCGTATCTTATTTTACACTTGTCTTATTAACTTCTTCTAAATATACCTGTAAACGAATACCAGGATAAAGCCTCCTCCAGTAAGTATTATTGAACATTCTCATTGTTTAAAGATAATGGCTAAGTAACTACCTAACAGGTTAATTTGATTTTATTTATTTTGGAAGATTTATCTCGCCTTTTCTATAGTTATCGTTGTTTTTTATTGTGTGCACTATGGAATTACGAAAAGGGGTTTTTCAAATTACTTGAGAAACATTACAATGTCTCAAATCGTCCTCACTCCGTCCCTGCATCCTGTAATGGTAGACGTCACGACAATAAGTCGGCTCAGAGGTAGAAATGGTTTATGGTCGTGCCTCCGATAAGGAACTATTTACGATATGAATTTTTCGGTAGACATTGCTCTTGGTCACGGAACGCTTGATATATTGCTATATTTGTCTCAGTAAAAGCAGGGCACAGCAAACAAATTAAATAATTATGAAAATATACATAGTACCTAACTAATATTATTCTTAAAAAAATACATAAGGATCTGTTTCAGGAATAATGCGGAAAACAACATAGAGACACATAGACTAATTTCTGCCCACTACTCCGCAAACATTCTTCCGGAAAAACAGTAACCTATAGGCACTATACGCATTCTGGTTTCCTACTATAGGTGTAGGAAACCAGAATTGGTTTATTCAGGGTTAGGACTTCATCTATGCAAAATGTCAGCTCAATGAGCGCTATAGTTAATGTAGGTAGAGCGTACAGCATTTAAAATTTGGGTAAATGTTTGTCACATGCCTAATTTCGCATTTATAACATTAGGTACTATAAGGCACCTGGCCGCTGCTTCGCACGCTTTGTTTCTATGGAAACGTTTCAAGACTATTTCTATCTCATGGAAACAAATTTATGGGTATCCTATGTCTTGTTCCAGGGCTAAAACTACGTCTGTAGGTAGGTACATTTCTGCCCGATTCGTTCAGTACTTATTGCGTGAAAGAGAAACAAACATCCAAACATACAAACTTTCGCGTTAGTAACAATCCTTGTTGACAGGTTCGATCAAATATACCCAGTGTCAGCATCATAAGAAGCGCAGTGTGATTGGCTGCGGGCACAGGTGGCGTCACGGTGCGCGCGCGCATCATCGATACCATGTCGATACCCGACATTGGACGGCGCCGCGGTCTGCGTGCGATATTAGCTATTTGTGCGACGGGTTCCGTTCCGTACCATCACACGTCATTATCTATAAAAATGGCAAAAAAACATGTCTATTGTATGACAGCCCCTCTAATATTTACTTTATTATATTTTTTAGTATTTGTTGTTACACAAATGAAAACATTAAAAACATTAAAAAATTAAAGTCGAACGATTAGGGTTCGAGAGATACAGCCTGGTGACTGACCGCCGAGTCTTAGCACTTAATAGGGTCCTGTTTTACCCTTTGGGATCGGAACCCTAAAAACTTTCGTAGTTTGACGAATTAAAAGCGGTATTCCACTACACGATATTCAGGGACGATATTTAGAGCGTAAGTCCGTAATTAGGGCGACCGGACGGACCCGGAAAGCCTTGCTCCCTAATTGCCCTAACTATCGTGTAGTGGAATACCGCTTTAATCATGACTTTAAGGGGGTTAACTACGAACTTAGTTTGTGTTGGAAGAACACCTTGAACACCTTCAGGGTGAGTACGGTTCTATACGCGCGTGTTCCTCATCCCTGCGAGCACTGTAGAAGTAAACTTGGGTGTTCTTATAACACAAACTAGGTTAGTAGTTTACCCGCTAACAGTCATAATTAACTACCTAGGTATTTGTTAGACCAAAGGTTCGCTTTATAATTTTTAACTAGATCTGGATTTAAAACGAGTTAAAGAGGAAGACATTACAGATTCTGCAGACATTTATCGTCGAATATGGTTCACAAATTGATATTATGTTTATTGTATTAATTTTCAAAAGCATAACTAAACATTTTTTACCCATACTGAACAAAAGCTCAACGTAACTAATTCCAGTGGCTGCCACTTGCCGGCATGGCAATCGGCTACTCCATGGCATAATAAATGGACAACTTGACAGAGAGCGATACAGGGTTAATGCCACCCTTCACAACCCTTCACGTATAGAGAAATGTAGTTGGTGCAGAACAGACATTTTAGATAAAAAACCTTAGGTATTTATTTACCGTATTACCTTATTTTGGTAGATTTTATTTAATTTCTTAGCAATATCAAAGCTCAAGCTTATTTTAATAGATTTATAATTATTTAGGAAAAATCACGTTTGGCCCGCTATAAAAAATATCGCTTGATTTATGGTATGAGTTATCTATTTTTTAATTACAGTTTCATAACCATATAGATAAATTATTATAGCTAAAGTTTTGTCTTTTCGATGGATGTTTGTATTCCCGTAGGTAAATTTCCGACAAAAGTTCCATCTGTGGAGTTATCTATGCTCAATCAACCCTTTCATATTCCGTCATTTATCACAGCTAATGAACGCCTAATGACGTAATGACACCGTGTCACGGGTGCTTTTACCCCGGAGAGGGTTAATTTTAATTGAATTTTGCTTAGGGTTGGTTTAAAATGGCGTGGCTAGAATGGCATGTTATTTACGTTTTGAACACATGTTTTTTGACAAATTCAAATTTGGTAGTTTATAATATGTCTTATTATCATCAACTACTGCCTAGGACAGCTTTTTAATTATATAGGTACCTACACTACAAGAGAAGTACCATTATACAGTACTTAGGTAGGTAATAAAATACAGTAGGTATTTTGAAACTTATATGATTTTTTCCTTATCATTTCGTCCATCGTTATAAGCAATAAAGTCAATCAAATTACCGGGTTCACTGACCTCGGACCACTCTGGAGGCGTTTCCCGCCAATTTCCCGCGTCTAGTCGTCGTCGTAATGGCGGCTTTGGACTTGGCGGGCTGACAAGCTGACAACGATTCTGCTTCTATTTTTTTGAACATTTTTCAATGCCAGTAACAAAAGTTAACTTACATTCTGGCTCATGCTACAATTCTAAAAAATTACAAATAAACATTACTATTGAAGAAGGTTATTTTCCCATATTTCTGATGCCTTTGCTTTAGTCTACAGTAGAAAGGTTGCTGCCGGAATTTACTTAGGTATTCGTTGAGTGTTGTCGTTAGGTATTCGTGAGACCTACACTCACGGTAGGGCTGGTCCATCAATTCAAAGTCACTCAGCGAGCTATGGAAAGAGCTATGCTCGGAGTTTCTCTGAAGGATAGGATTCGTAATGAATACATCCGACAGAGAACCAAAGTTATTTATTTATTTATTTATTTATTTATTAATGGTTCACCAACAGTATACATATTCATCTTATATAATAAAAGAGATACATGACAAATTCTAATATATATACTTATTACAGGTGGACACAACATTCAATAAATAAGGTTTATACCTATATTACTAATTAATAATTGAGATCAGTATTACTTAAATCTTATCTATAAATACCTATATAAAATATGTTAGGTAATAACAGACAGGGTGTCTGATACTCCTATTTCAAAAACTTAATGATCATGAAACAAAGGCTGGAGATCAGTATTACTTAAAATCTTATACATTAATAACTAATATAAAATAAGTTAGGCAATAACAGACAGGGTGTCTGATATTCCTATTACAAAAAAAAAAAAAAAAAAAAAAAAACTTAATGATCATCTAAAAGAGGCTGCTGTAAATACTCCAGCAGCTTTTTTTTAAAAACAATAGCATTATCATGAAAAATGTCTAAATCTTTAATTTTAGTATTCATAAAATTATATTGATTACATAGTCTCACAGTAGGTGCCTGTAGGCCTGTGTTACTGTTACAGAATGGTGTATTAAGTATTTTAGATATAGGATGTCTAGGGATTCTAGTGGGTACAGTTAGACCAATGTTATTAACAATAGAAATGCTGTCGATTTTGTTGTTTAAGATTTTGTGAAGATAGGAAAGTTCTAATACTCTACGGCGACAATAAAGGGAATCAATGTTAAAGTGTTTTTAATCTAATGTTGTATGGTGATCGATGTGATACATTTGGAGAAATAAATGCTAAGTGCCTAGTAAATCTACGTTGTATACTTTCAATTCTTTGAGAATGAATGCTGTATTTTGGGTTCCATATAACGCATGCATATTCAAGTATACTTCTAACAAATGTGTTAAATAAGAGTATCTTGGTACTGGCTTTTTTAAAGTCTTTGGTGTTACGATTGATAAATCCCATCATTCGGGCAGCTCTTTTTATTATGTTATTATAATGAGCAGAATATTTAAGTTGATGATCTAGTATTACACCTAAATCTCTAATTTCAGTTACTTTACTTATTGTACTACTATTAATATGATACTCTGATTTAATGTGTTTCTTTTTCTTGGAAAACTTTATATGGAAACATTTATTAGGATTTAATAACATACCGTTTGAATTGCACCAACTAACAATGGAGTTAATGTCTTCCTGAATAGCATTTACGTCTTCAACTGATTTAATTTCTTTGTAAATTTTGAGATCATCAGCATACATAGAGAATTTACTGTTGCTGATGATATTAGATATGTCGTTAATAAATATGATGAAAAGAATAGGTCCTAAGTGAGATCCTTGTGGTACGCCAGATTTTGCGTAGTATGTCTTGGAATCATAACCTTTAACAGATACTACCTGAGGTCTATCTTCTAGATACGAGCTGAACCAACTCAACAATGAACCGAGAATACCATGAGAGTTTAGTTTATGCAGAAGTACAGTGTGATTGACTTTATCGAAGGCACTACTGAAGTCAGTATATATGACGTCTATATCTGTTCCTTTGTCTAAGCTCAGACTCAGATCAGAGACAAAAGTAGTAAGATTAGTGTCTACTGATCGACCACTTCTAAATCCATGCTGTGAATCACAAAGGGTGGCTTTTGTGTGTCTGGTTAAGACTGGTACGACCAGTGATTCAAAAATTTTAGAAAAACAAGACAGAATTGATATGGGGCGGTAGTTAGAGACACAACTTTGGTCACCTTTTTTAAAAACTGGTACAACTCGAGCCTTCTTCCATTCATCAGGGAATACACCGTCAGTAAGCGAGCGATTTATAAGCAGCGTTATTGGTAAAGCTAGTACTTTTGCGCAACGTTTTATGAAAGCTGGTGGTATGCCATCAGGGCCAGCACCTTTTGATGAATCAAGCTTTTTGAGTTGCCAATGGACATCCACAACTGTGAACTTTAAATCACCTATGCAGTTGGAAGACAAAGAAGTAGAAGAGAGATTTATATTGGAATTAGTGGAATATACAGAAGAGAATTGGTCGGCAAAAAGATTAGCTATATCAGGACCATTAGTGGCAGTAGAGGTGGATGATACCATTGTAGAGGGAATATTATTGGTATTACTACGCTTACTATTTATAAAATTCCAAAATGACTTGGGGTTTTTATTTATGTTCTCTTCAGCTAAGTGTTTAAAATTGAGGTAAAGTTCTTTAAGATAGGCATCACAGCGGTGTCTTAATAACTCATATTCTAGTTTATCACGCGGGTTATTATATTTTTTGTATTTTTGTCTTATTTTTTCTTTCTCTTTTAACATTTTAACAAGTTTTTGGTTAAACCAAGGAGGATATTTAGAACTTGAAGGTTTACGTTTTGGTATATTTTTGTCAATGGTAATTCTAAGTGCTGTATAAAATGTTGAAGCCATATCATTGATATTTGAAATACCATCATTAGTTAATATTTCTGTCCAGTTGGTATTACCAAGTTCTCTAATAATAGTATCATAATCAGCTTTATAAAAATTATGATCAACTCTCACATTTGGCAGAAGGCTTTTCTTAAACTCCAATGGGATATAAATCAACATACTAGGGTGTTTTGGATCTAATTTACTAAGGGGGGGCTCGCAGGTTATGTTTAAGCTGTTTATATTGGACAGCACTAAGTCCAGAAGTACATTATCATTGTTGTATAAACTATTATATTGGTCCAGCGAGTTAGTTGACATAAAATCAATCAAAGAATAACCTAAAGAACAGTCATAATTACAGGGTGTTAACTGTGAGATACCATCAGCCTGAGACCAATTAATGAACCTCATGTTGAAATCTCCAATTATTAAGGCATCATCAAAATAATTAAGAATGCTAGTTGAACTTTCTGTGAACTTATTTAGAGTGTCAAGTTTGACTGGCGGCGGGAGGTATACAACACACAGCGCAAGCTTTTTAATACAGTTATTTGCTACAATATCCAGGGTAATCCACAAGTCTTCTAAATAGGTTTCACAAATTGATATCCGGGTGGACTGAAATTTATTAATTACAGCCACAAGAACGCCACCACCATCTTGCTTTGAATTCTTAGATGTAATTCTATCTTTTCTATAAACAGTATAACGAGAATCAAATAATTCACTATCAGCAATATTAGAGTTCAGCCAAGTTTCTGTTAAAACTACTATATCATAATTATTTTTTAAAATGTTGCAATAAAATGTATCTGTTTTGGTTTTAAGGCCTCTACTATTTTGATAATATATTTCTAACTTATCCATAATAAAAAGACTTGCTTTATAACACAGAATATTGAGAAAACATTGAGCTTACTTTAAGTTGTCTAAACAATCTAAATTACGGATGAGGTAGGCGGGGCTAGTAGCATCCTTTCTAGTGCGAATACCACCATTACGCACCCATACAAATTCATATCCAAGTTCCTTGGCTTTCTTTCTCGTGGCTGCATGCAGGTACTTGTTAGCCGGTGTGAGGTGTTCAGCTACAAACACAGGTGCTCGAGGTCCTCCAATACCTAAATGCTCCGAGCACAGCTTATCCTTGTTGTTGTCCTTGTTGAACTTGGAGACTGCAGCCAGCAAGGTGTCCCGGAGCCGGGGGCTGCGCAGCTTCACTATGACAGATCTTGGGGTTTTGTTATCCTTATTCATCTTAGCCACACGAGTGATATGCAGGACATCAGCATCAGTAATGTCACATTTGACCGTACGGGCCAGTTGGAGAACAGTAATGGCTAAATTCTCAGTACGGTGTTCTGGAATACCATTTATTTCAACATTACTCTCCCTAAGATGTTGCTCTGTGAGATTCAACCTGTTGGATAGGTCAAGGACAGTTGTCTCCAAGGCTGTATTCTTTTTTTCCAAGGCTTCAATGATATTGGTTTTTTCATTTATTTTTTCCTTCATCTCCTCAAATTGGATGTTTACAAACTGTATTGCTTCCTGGAATGCATTGAATTTGTCATCAATGACTTTCAAGCGGGTCGAGACAGAGTCATTTTGGTTTTTCAGCAACACCAGTTCACTCTGTAGGATTTGCTTGAATCTGACTTCAGTAAGGAACCCACCTTGTGTATCATCAGAAGAAGCTACGTCGAACGTTTTGTCGGCAGATTTAGACACCACAGAAGCAAGACGTGGCGGCTCAAGTGTTTTTGGTGCTTTCGCACGACTTATCACTGGAGATACGAAGTTGCTTTCGCTGCCGTTGCAACAGTCGGTTAGTTTGCGGTCTTTCACTGTACCATTCACTGCTGCCGTCGCCGCAGCTTGCTTAGGCGTTTTGCATACGATAGGTTTAAGCTGTTTGTTTGTTGGACATCCGTCAGGGCATTTCCATGTATTTTTCCGCTCCATATCCGTGTTGTAAAAGCGAGATGCTGAGATTTTTGCACATTCAATGTCATAGACACGTGCACACAGGAAGCAATTAACGAATTCTTTAGATTTTACGTGTTTGTTGCATTTGTTGCACACGATTGGGTTTGGCGTCATTGTGTCGTGCACACAATAATGAGGTTATGTTTTAGAATTAGGGTATTTTTACACAGTCCAGCTGTTATTTCACAAAAACTGAATTAGGAATTATATTTAAGTAAGGATTAGAACTATTTACGATCTACAATCAAAGAATAGTTAAATTATTTTACAAAATTAGATTTTAGTAAAACTGGTCAGTGTTCAGTTATCGACATAGCTTAAAGAATTAGCAACCTGAAGTGGCAGTAGGCCGGCCATATCTGGCGAAGAACCGACAACCGTTGGGGTAAACGTGTTCTTGAGTGGAGACCGCGACTTGGTAAACGTAGTGTAGGACGCCCTCCGGCCAGGTGGGATGACGATCTGGGAAAGACTGCTGGCAGATGCTGGATGCGTCAAGCTGAAGACAGGGCGCTATGGCGCTCATTAGGGGAGGCCTATGTCCAGCTAATATGGGACAGACTAATATCAGATAATATGGGCTGATGATGATGATGCGTTGAGTTGACACCTTGTAACACTCTTCATCAGTAGGTAGTCATAGTCAACTATCTATTCTGTGACTCTACGTAACAACATCTACAATACCTCTAGGTACATCACTATTCGCATACCGATGAAAAAGCGGTGTAAGTCACATTTCTCAAAAACAATACTGCGATGACAGCGGTATCGCGCAGGTTCCCACCGCAAGTACCTGTGTTTCATTGTCGATACTCACTTTCCCTGATAAGTGATAAAACCCAGGATGCAATGATAAGTTTTATACATATACATTTAAATAACATTTTTTTTTTTTCATTTTATACATATAAATAACTTTAAAAAATTTCAGCATTGGGTATCCGTTATTGTATTTTATTACAATAAATACTTGCCTAATTTCCACACTTTAAAAAATACTTAAATTAATTTTTCTATATTTTATTAAATTCTTCTATGTAATATAAGAATCAGTCGGTAATTTTTTACGTAATTTTTCGTTACCAATAATGTTATTTATTTGTAAAATTATTAAAAATGGTATTTCTAGAAGTAAAAACCAGCAGAGAACTTTATGTAGAAGAAAAATATGAAATCCTGCTATGTTCAGATAATTTGCTGGTTTTATAATTGTTTATTAAAAATGGGAAATAATAGAGAATATTGATGATAGGCTCACCTATTCAGATGTTCAGAAAGAACAACACCCTTCTACGACTGTATTTGCTATTGCAAGCGACTCTACTGATACATCGCATCATCAGGTATCTCCTGGATATCAGCTGGATACTTGGCTACCCAGAAACCCGGAAATAATATTTGCAGATCCTACAAACATTAGTCCTAAGCCGGGAATCGAACCCGCAACCTCCTGCGTCGCAGGCGAACCTCTACCTATTCAAAGACAAGTCAGTTAGTTACAAAATAATAGAAAATATTTGCTGGGAATCATCAGTGTCTGTAATCATCTATTATCAGCAGTTTTGGGACTCGGACGAGTTGTACCCCAATCTAAAACTGAAGAGGACATCTCGTCCTCGGAAAAGTTTTAATTCGAACGAGATGTACCTACCCTAACCCTCCTAATCATACGCACACTTTTGTTTACTTACTCATTATAATAAAACGAAAAGACTTTATTCACAACGAAAATTACAAGCAAAGGAATAGAAAAATTACAACTAGTATTTACAAATGAAACCATTGAGCTAACTGCAGACGGTTGCAAACAGTCTAAAGGTAGCTCAATTGATCCATGTCCATCTTACTCATTTAGTTCCAATGCAGTTACGTAGTTCTATTCTTTATAGTAATTCTGAGTTGCCTATCCTACAGTTACCTACTTGTGTTAATAAAAACAAATTTTCTATAAAACTTTTTATTTTTTCCTCTTTGTTACAAATAACTTAAAACTTACAACGAAATTCAGTTTGTTTGTACAACGTCCGTGGCAATCGTTTCAATTAAATAACAAAGTTTGTGTTTCTGGCAAACGCGGGCTGTTTATTTATCTCTTCAGTAAATTACTTCTTTTGATCAGAAATTACGTATTGAAAATCCTTCCTTTACATTTTTAAGTTACAGGTGTCAATGCCAACATTGCCAGCCAATATTATTATCCAATGATATCAAAGTTTACAATCCCGTTACCAAAATATTTCTCTTTAGAATACAAATGGGCTCTCAGCGGCCACCTTGTCTCACAGGTGCTCGATACAAACGTTGCTTTTACTTTGCTTTTAACATTTCAGAGAATCTCTTATTACTTTTGATAATCTCATTTGACACAATCAAATATATTTACATTAGTTTATTATTCTTAGTTACATTATAATCGATACAAAGCGTTTTTGAACTTGTATTCAATTTACAAATTATAGGTAATTCTTCTTAAATTAAATTATTGCTAAAACGTAAAACTTAGGGGTACCTAAGTGGCATAATGAGATATGTTAAAAAACAACCATTTTATGAAAATTACAAAGGCATAGATATGTTTACAAGCAATCGATCATTGAAATTATTAGACATCAAATAAGTTAAAGCTGATTTTATATTTATGTTACTGACGCCTTTTCTACATGATCCACATTTACTCTGATCCAAATAATCCATCATCATTTGTAAAGGTAGACAACACACAACCCTTTGAATCACTAAAGGTGTTTCCAAAGTCACAATCGTAAGCGATTAATTCCAAATTATACGAGCAGACATAAATTTGTCGAAATCCAATTCAATTTGTATTTGTACGACTTTGTACAGCTAGCTTTTATTACGCACGCGCGCATCACAACCGACCAACAAGGGGCACGGGCTGCACGCACCTGGCTCTCACAAATTCGCATGCGCGATGGCAAGATTCACAAGGAAGACATTCTTACAATAAATACTATGGCGTTTGGGGCTACAAAAAACTATCAAAAAGTCAGTCTTTTATTCGGAGGTTGAAGTCACTGGTTGAGGCACTCGGGGCCTATCACGTTATGATACAGTTCTTGTCCGGTTGCTGGTTCTTCTTTTGCCTCTCTCGCTTGGCGCAGGCGACGGCATCGTTGGGTACGTAGGAGATCCTGACGCCGCCGTAGGCTCGTCTCGTCGGCAGCGTGTAGGACTCCGCAGACGAAGAGGACGATGAGCACGTGCTGCAGTAGCTACTGGCGTCCTCATCTCTGTGCTTCTCTCTCCGCGAAGGCTCATCCGGCTCGAACGCTTCGTTATCATCTCCGCAGAAGCGCACCGTTCTCCCCCCTCGCGGCTTTTTCGTCTTCCCGTCTACTAGCGTCAGCTCGGGCATGGAGGTGGAGTGACCGGGAGTGACCACGGCGTCCACCGGCGGCGGGGGCTTCCGGTCCTCCTGCTCCCTGTCCTCGGAGGTCGGCGTCGGCTGTATTTGGTGCTCTGTCATAGACTGTTCTAGTCTCAGGTCTGCCAGCGCCCGGTCCAGACTGAGGCAGACGTGCGGTGGCGGAGGAGGGTGCGGGGGAGGAGTTTCCGGTGCTATAGAACCGCTCGGTTCTGAGTCCGCATCTATTCCGATCGGACCTTCTAAGCTCGGCGATGGTTCTCTCTGCGGGGTTCGGACGGGGGATTTCGGGGAGGGCGGTCGTCTAGGACGCGGAACTCTCGGAGGTCTAGCCATGCCGGACGGTCCGGGTCCTGAGGAATCCGAGGGCGTCGGGGGTTCACCTTTAGAGCAAGCGATGGAGCAGAATATGGCGCCTCGCCTGGGCAGGAAGGGTCTGCCGAGGAGGCTGACGTGGCAGGTGTGGCAGGCGAAGCAGCGCTCGGTGGCGTGCCAGTGCTGGCCCTCGTGCGTCATCTGCGCCTGGTCCACGCCCACGGGCTCGCCGCACGCGTCGCAGTACTCCGCGAAGCAGCCGTCGAAGCACGGCAGGCAGTAGGGCCGCGCCTCCCGCATGATGTACCGCTGCCCGCCCAGCTGCTTGGCGCACTCCTGGCACGCGAAGTGCTTCATGTGCCACGCGCGCCCCTCCGCTTCCGTGCACTCGTCTGCGAGGATTATCTGTCGACAAGGGACACATGGTTAGCTTCTGCATTAATTCATTCTGCAAAAGGGCACTTGTGGATTACAAAATTAGCAGCATGACTTGGTAGTAATTTTGAGCTAGGTACATTCAATGAGTGAGAAAGATTAGTTGGAGTATATCTCAACATGTTTGTAACATTGCATACACGCCATTTCGTAAAAGAAACTGAAAATTTTGAAAGGGGTTTCGTAATGTAAATCTGCGAGTCTCGTTAGCGCTCCTTTACCACGTATAATTCGTAAGTATTCGATTTGATTTCACAATTCAAAGCAATGGGGTTTTTGACATCTGCGTCCTAAAATGATTATTCACATGGCAACGTGCAGCCGGTCATATAAATTAATTACCTTTATAAACATGCTTTAATTAGGTATTATTATTCATCTAGTGCAATTGGCGAGGCGATGCTGTCGACCCCGGCGCGCCCAGAAAGCTGCCCATTGTTGGGCGTGGGAACGGGTCCCACGGACAGTGGTTTTGTTCCTTCATTAGTGGTCTCATTATTAATATTTCAAAAACGGTATTTTGTGTCAAGTTGTGCTTTTGATCGCGTGGTTTGATTTAAATTTGTTATCTGCCGGTCACCGTTTCGATTGGTGCGGCAATCGATTCTATATTTTATGTTTGGGGGTTTTCTGGTTACGTAGGCTGTTAACAATTGGGACGAACATTTTGGTAATTCGAATGGTTTGCTACTTCATCTGATTGTTTCATCCCTTCAAATGAAACCGATTTTTCAACGATACTATTATAACAAATTATCAAACCCACCAAATTTTGAAAACTAATATGTATTATAACCATAGAAAAATAAAGTCTACGCTCTCTAGACCCAAACTACTTCAAAGAAAAGCCTCTTTCTCGGCCATCAACTTCAAGCTTCCCTATCCTTCGAGCGGCCGACACCAGCCGGCATCACTCTCCCAGACTCAGAGCCCTGGGAGCCGCTATCTCCTCACTATCGCGATATATTGTTACAGACTTATCTCCTCCGTGGCCAGTGATCATTCCTGATACCACCTTCATTTCCTCGTCTGAGCTGTTTGCGTCAGATTGGAGCGTGGGGAAAAGTTCTGTAGAGGTATTTAATTCATTCGATTCGGTTCCGTAACGGAAAGTCAAATTCGAATTCGATTCCATTTCCGTCAAATTTTTAGAACGCTATTTGGATTTCGTATAAACTAAAGGATCTAAATTCAAATGAGAAAAGTTTTCGAAATCGCTTGTTTAAAATAGCGTTCATCGTCAAAAGTTTCCGATATCGGATTCGAAGGCTTTTCCGATGAATTAAAATACCTCTGCTGATCTTCCATAGATACCGATATGTTTCTGACTGCGCCGCGTCTGCTAGTTGTGATGAGAGGAACTAGGTCAATCATTGGATGATTCAAGCCGCTTTTTGTTTACGTTGTGGTTTGACCTCAGTTTTAGATTGTCCGCGAAGCATGACAAAATAAGAGAGTGTATTTATATTGTATTTATTTATTTTGATACATACAGCTATCATTTGGTCCATTGATTCTAGCCAGGAAATTCATTAAAACTAAAACATACTATTACTTATGTGAAATTTCAAAAAGACGAAAGGATTGTCTGTTGTGGGCAATAAACCAAATGTGGCGTAAAGCTTGCAACGACCATAAACTAGAATCCAAAAAGAAACGCCGAGACTACAACTTTAAGTGATAAGTCCTAACTTTGGCTCTGAGCCACCAGACTCCCCGACTCAACGTCATCATCGTCATCCGCAACTCGACTTCAAATACTGCTCGTAAACCTCCGATCAGCCTCCAACTTTCAAGGCTACTCCAGTCTGTATGCTATAATATCCACTCGCATGGACTACTGATCAAAGATCGTTTATTTTTGTTTTTTATAATTCATTTTATGAACCTGTCCAGTATACCAAGGTCCTATATCACACTAATATACATTTACCACCGACCTTTCTAAGGTGTACAATTAAATTATCTCGTAGGTTATTAAAATTGTTATTTTTACATCAGCCCCCGTTTTCAAGGACTTTTGACTTATTTTATTACATAACTAGCGGCTCGCACGGTTTTATTATACGTACCTTCTTCTTGAATCATTCTATCAATTAAAAAACCGCATCAAAATCCGTTGTGTATTTTTAAAGATTTAAGCATACAAAGGGACAGAGAAAGCGACTTTGTTTTGTACTATGTAGTGATATAGTAGGGCATAAACGGTCAGTTTATTTCCAAGGAGGTTTAATAATTAAATACTTGATAAAGTAACTAACAGTAAGTAGTTATATTTAGTTACATAAGTGTCCTTCCCACAGCACAATGCGCACGTGCCCGCGGAATGCATGACTCACGCATCTCATGCATGCGGACGTTAATTGAAAACATTATGGGTTGTTTTACGTGCGATTGACCCGAGGTGATCGGAGGCTCTCGGTGTCATTGTCGGCACTTGTCCTTTCTAATATGAACACAAATAAACTTTACAATCAGGGTTGTATTTTTATGAAAGGAGCTTTTACTTGAGGCTTTGCAGGCGACTCTTTTAGATAAATCCTAACTTACATAATTCCTACGCTAGTGTTTGTGTTAAAAAAAAAAGTCAAAGGAAATCCCATGTATCTATGCAGAAATTAACATCTCTTTCAGTTCAGTAAATTAATCGTGAAAAGATTAAATTACAGAAAACTGTTGTTGATACAGTAACTCAGAGTTTCTATCGACATTATAATCATCACCGTAGGTTAGTCCACAGCTGGAACTAAGCTTCCCTAATCCCCGAAATTATAATATTGCTATTGAATATTACGCTGGATGCGGCAAGCTGAAGACAGGGCGCTAAAGCGCTCATTAGGGGAGGCCTATGTAAAGCAGTGGACTAATACCTTTAGGTTGATGATGCTTACAATAAGAGCAATCTTTTAAAACCGTAATAGTACCTATCAAACCAGATAATTTATGAACCCAGCTATAATTTAGCGTGGCCTAAGTAGACAGATTTATTAGTATGATTGTATTATAGTTATGAACTGCAGAGCGCCTGACTCGCGTGCGGCTCTGACGCGCAGCT
Source organism: Eupithecia centaureata (assembly GCA_944547425.1). Taxonomy (NCBI): domain Eukaryota; kingdom Metazoa; phylum Arthropoda; class Insecta; order Lepidoptera; family Geometridae; genus Eupithecia; species Eupithecia centaureata. The sequence goes on from OX155691.1 coordinate 13,734,545, forward strand.
TGGCCGCCTCGTTGCGGAAACATTATTTAATACTCCTAATATATCTTTACAAAAATATGCTAGTTTGCTGGAAAAAATTAGAATCCCAGGTTAAGTTAAACCATAAGAACAAATAATGTTTTTGTCTATTTTTATGGTTAAACCCGCAAAATGTTGATGATGCATTGGTGTAATAGGCTAAAAGTAACCAACAAACTTGTTGTTGGTTACTTTTAGCCTCAGCCTCAGATCTCAGACAAATACAAAGCTGGGCAGTTAGCGACTTACAATATAACTGTAATTAATTTTCAGACAAGTGAAGCCACAAGACAAACATAAGGTCTCCCTGAAGGCTATAGGCAAGCTATGGGCTAGCTTCGCGATCTGCAATGCTGATACCTTGACATTTAGTGCATCGAATCAGAGGTGTGTGCGCACTGCACCCGCATAGAGCCGTATGACCACGGCTGCACACCGTCAGCATGGATGCGTCCATTCATCCAACTCTGGATGGCGTTAATGTTAATACGAAATGTTCTCGGTATTTATTATATATTATTATTATTTTTAATACCTATAATCTAAAAAAATACTTTATAATATTATTAATTGTCAATTAACAATTTTGTATTATTTGTCATATGTTGTGTATGACAATTGAGGCTTTTTGTATTTTGATGATTCTGATGACGATGATTAATGTGGACCACATCAACAGCAACTTATAAATTTGATCGAGATCTGACCAGTGACCAGTAGATTTTGAGTTCAGTCATCCTTAAACATGACTATGAGAATGACAACGTTATGGACTATTTGAAATTCGACATATGACACAATTGACTACTTTACTTTACTACTATTGAATACTTAACTAAAACTTGAAAGGGAACATACTGATAAATTCATTTACCTAGTAAATGCTGACATTGAAACCTAAAGTCGTATAGGATTATCAAAAGCGAGCATCCCACCGGTGGGATTACGGCATTACTCGCTAATGGCACCTACAAGCTATAAAGGAGGCATATGACCAGGAGTGCATGATGATAGGATGATCTTACTACCTTGTCTATAAACATAATTTAAAGCATTTTAAAAGTATTAAGTTACCAGTTTTTCAACGTGGATCTCAGATATAACTTATCCATGACTGTCTAACTCTTGTCGCAAACAAGGCAGTTTCATAGTTATTAGGGATCATAAACTAAACAGTGAATGGCTCTCAGAACTTCTTCGTCCAGACCGCGGAAACTCCCATTTTGTAGCTTTTCACGAGATCGATTAGCTGGCAACACACAGACGTAACTACTCATAGGAAAACCGTCGCGTTTTTCCGTTTCAATTTGATGGTTTTGTTGGATATTGCGGAAACTTTATTGAGGAGGTTTCTCCGGAAGTTTAACTAATAAAAACTCTTTAATTTCCTCTGAAGCACTTTTATTTCTGCGGAATAGTATGCATACGTATTTAAAATCGTTATTCCACTTTTATATGACCAACTTCAAGATTAAGTTTTATAGTTTCTGTATAAGTTATCGAGTAATTGTTAAGGCATAGCATTTGGAATCGGCGGAATCGCGTGCAGAACAAACATAAAAAGAATTTGAGCTTTTTTATCGGAACATCGTCATGTTACACCCTGGTCTCTGATAGCATCAGCGCCATTCGCATGCTCTTATAATAAGTAGGGGTAAATAAGATATGCTGACTTTTAAAAGTTTTTCTAAACCTACCAATTAGCTTTGATCTGGTGAAATGGAGAGTAAAAAAAATAGAAAAAAAAATAGAAAGCTTAAAAAAACATTTTCCCAAAGAGCTTTAGTTGTTTAAATCGGCATGAAAATCCAAGTAAAACCCTTGTTTTATGTATTTGTATTTATTTTCCCTCTGTTTTTGTGAGTGAGCTACGAGTACTAATTATACCTTTTAAATTTTTGGCCACATATTACGCAGATAAATAATCCGTTTGTTCGTTTGTATTAGCTGATATGGCCATACAGCCTGGGTCTCTTGAAGACATGAGGTAAATAGTTGTCTTCGAGACCTCGTTGATACATCGTCGGCCATTTCGTGATTTAAATAAAGTTCAAGCAATTAAAAATGCAAATATTTGAGAAAATACCTAAACCTCTGTTTCACAACGAAATGTTAAAAGTGTAGGTACAAACAATCATAATAATAGAGATCCGAACCTAGGTAGATAGATACCTAATCATTGGCCAGTGGGTATAATTGCTATTGATAAAAACATACCTGCCTATGTACTGCTCGTATTTAAATACATGTAAAGGACGATGCACAATGTTTTGAAACCTGTTTTAAAAAAAAAAAGCGCACCTGATTAGAATGATGGCATTTGTAAATGGATGAGGATGTATGAAAAAATATTTTAAATCATAACATTACTTTATGATAACAACATTCCGTACTCTATTTATAAAATGAAAGGGAAGAAAGGATAAAATCAAATTTAACCAACACACAAGGATCTTTGCAAAAAGTGACAAGAGATTCAAAAAATCGAGAGTTTCAAATTTCACCAAAATCCGTCCTATCCTTTCAACCGTTTAGTAGAAAGTATCCCGGGGAGGGAAATAGGCAACTTGCAAAAAACTAGTTTGGGTAGAAACAATAAGTCTATAAGTATTGAGCTACCTTTAGACTGTTTGCAACCGCCTGCAGTGAACTCAATGGTTTCAATTGTAAATACTAGTTGTAATTTTTTCTTTTTTGTAATTTTCGTTGTTAATAAAGATTTCAGCTAAATTAGGAAGTATTTCAGCTAAATTTGGAAGTTTAAGCAGTAGTTTCAAAGCGGAAATCAGATAAATACTAAACAGTGTTTTTTATGATTCTTCAAAACAGCAGCGTGTCGTCATTACACTAACGAGTTCTTGACACGCCAATTATTATAAAATTAATAACCAAATTATGGTTCCTAATAAAAAGCCTGCAAAAATCTGTTTTTGTGGTAACTGTAATACCGTTATTTACGCACCCTGCCGTACAGTTTTAGGATATGGCGGTACCTATTATAATTTGGTAACTGTTCGCAACCCTCGCGGCACCGATATCATCGGTCCAGTTCTTATAGACTATAAGAAACAGCTGGCTCACTATTCCTTTTTACACTTGGGGCACAGAATAAACGAATAGCACTGTGAGATTTTAACCCTGTGACTCGTCATAGCGCTACTTAAAACCACAAAAGAAAGCGGAGAACTGATTTTATGAAATGTAAACCAATTTTTATGGCTATGGCGCTCATTAGGGGAAGCCTAGTCCAGCAGTGGATATATTTGATAGGCTGATGATGATGAAATTCAATTATTTGTAAATTACTCAACCTGCCGCTTGCCTTTTCACGCAGCAGGAGCAGAGCTAGACAAGGAGATGGATTCTATCCCGCGGACACAGACTACTTTGCATCCTTGAACTACGCGTGCAATTCCACAAATTCCGATGCTGTATTACTTATTGTTATTGTGTATAAGTTTGAAAAGCTATTGTCATGGGAGTGTGTCAGCTTGTTCACGGTAGTCTGTGGTGTCCGGTGTTCCGGCATTCTTCCGGGCGGAGGCGTGTAATGGACGCGCGGAATGAAGGCGCTCGCTGATAGGAGATAGGGGTTCGCGGAACGCCAGGCGGCTCTTTGGACAACAAATAACTTACTTTTGAATATTATTAAACTGATTATTTATGATATGACAGATGGGAATAAGCTGTCGGTAACAATACATTATGTTGGAAATGTTGGTTGCCCTGGGACTGTTGAATTTTTGCAACTGTATTATGGTCAATTACAAAATGCTTAACTTAAATTTAGAACAGTTTGTTTCAATATGTCTAGGTTATTTCGAGTTGAGCGATATGCTTCTATCCAAACAATAAGAGCGAATGCTAAGGAGCTTTTATAAGTCGCTCTACTTGGATCGGACCAGGAGAAACCAGGGACCAGGAATGGCTTTGGCCGGACCAAAACTTTTTTATTGCCAATGGTTTAGTATTTGCTACCATCTCACTGAAGTAAGGGAAGCAGTGGACTAAGATAATTTCGTTCAAAAGAGTTAAAATTATCAATTGTAATTGAAAGCCTACGATAACTTACATCAACCTGAAAATATCACATGGTATCAGCGCCAGACAAAAAGAACCAACTTCTAAGGGTCAGCAGTTACCGAAGTGCCAATTACCCAGTTTATTCCTACTTTATTGTGTCAACGGCCTGAGGGTGCAAGAGCCTTAATCGCATTAGAGTCGGAAGTGGTAGGGCACGTGCCCGCCCTGGCCCACTCGCGCCGGAGGGCCTGTATCCGGCCCTTGATTTATGGCCCAACTGGCGGTCGTTCAACCGAGACTACTATTCATATCGACGGTTAAAAGGTAATAGGGCGTAAGCGACATGTTGGGCGAAAATGACTTTTGAATGCCATCTTACTTAAAATTTTCCACTGTATCGAATGCGCTTACTCCCATGGCTCTAGGACGACTTTTGTGACGCTTATGCCCAAGCAAAAAACTGCCTTTTCGAAGTATCATTTCGTTGTAACCGACCGAATTTTAGGTCGTTTTTAGCTTCAAGGCGTTTGAACCCTTGAAAAATGGCATTAATTTTGGTTTATAGTCGGTAATCTACTTTTACTTTTTACTGGCGTAGAGAATCCGGGCGCTTACGGCTTTATACCATAAGCACCTGTTTTGAAAGCTGGAACTTATGTCTCTTTACTTTTGTCATCAAAAACATTAAGCGTCGGTTATGCCTTACTACCATTTACAAGTTTACCATACAGTTGACGCTTATACGCAATTACTAAAATCTAATCATAATTGAACTGTCGGTTATACCTTACTACCATTTACAGGTTTACAATACAATTGTCGCTTATACGCAATTACTAAAATCAAATTTGATAATGAAATGTCGGTTATACCCTACTACTATTTAGTATTCTAATACAACTTTGTCGCTTACGCCGTATTACCTTACAGTGATCATTTATGAATTGGCGCTTATGCCAATTTGTATCACTTAGTTGTAAACAAGTAGCAGTTTTGGGAGTCGCTTATTCCAAATTCAGACGCCCGCGTGCAGTGACGGCGGAAGCACGCGTGCTTGCGCGGATTGTTTTTGCAAAAAGTGCGCCAAAGTTCCTGTCAATGGTATGTTATTTATTTCTCTAGCCTGGGAACTTATTCTGCTAAACCTATATCTTTACTTTGACAATTGCTATTGTCACACAATGACACATTTTAGTATTCTATTTTAGATGAAAGAATCTACAGATAGAGGGAGGGACGCACGTTAACAGGACCAAGGTTGAAACCATTCTATGAATCTCTCCGTCTAAGTGGCACCCGCACGCACTATCTGGTGTTTTTTTTATCTAATGATTCTATCTATGTTTCGATTCTGCAACGATAGCAGAAATGGGTCCTTGCTTTTTATTTGAATGGTTACTATTTTAATTTATAATATTAATAATAGGTTCTTGTGAATACTTTAATAAGAATGACGTTTAACTGATATTTATTATTTTGAATGTATTGTTTTATTTTAGGTAAAATGGAAAGAAGAGGTCGACATAAAGACATTCTAGACATGGCATTAAAAAAATCAGGCATACAAAAAAATAAAAAATGTCGCAAGAGCCTCCTTTCTGAATTTGATAAGGTAAATAAATAAAATAAATAAATAATACCGGACAATCCATACAGCATCATCTAGCCCCAAGCTAAGCAGAGCTTGTGTTATGGGTACTAGATGACTGATATACATCATCATCATCACCAGCCTATAATATTCCACTGCTGGACATAGGCCTCTCCTAATGAGCGCCATATATGGCATCATTATGTGGGGGTTATTGCCCATAATCCCCACGCTGGGCATGCGGGTTGGGGATCGCAGTTCGGTGTAGTTGTTCTGCAGAAGGCGCTGCTGCCCGCCCCCCGGTGTGTTTCCCTTAGTCGCCTCTTACGACACCCACGGGAAGAGTTGGGGTGGTGAAATTCTATGCCGGCACCACACGGCAATAGATATACATAATACAATATTATTACATAGATAGATATTTTTTAGTATACATAGGAAACAACCAGACACCCTGAACAAATATCTGCAGATCGTACAAATATTTGTCCCGAGGCGGGAATCGAACCCGCAACCTCCTGCGTCGCAGGCGGACCTTCGCCCACCGCGCCACAGAGGTCGTCAAAATAATTTTATTGATTTGTAACAGTTAAACCTCAAGTACTTTATGTACTCGTAACTACCCCTGCCACGCCACAGAGGTCGTTGTGTAACTATGTTGGGCAAATCTATCATGTCGTACGTAGGTATCTATGCTGTGCTATAGATGAAATTTAATTATTTTAGTGTGCCATCCTCACGAGCTCCACTTCGGACGCCGCGTCTGCCATCCTCACGAGCTCCGCATCGGATGCTGCGTCTGCCATACTCACGAGCTCCGCATCGGATGCTGCGTCTGCCATCCTCACGAATTCCGCGCCGGATGCTGTATCTACCATCGTTACAAACTGCGCGCCGGATGCTGTGTCTACCATCGTTACAAACTGCGCGCCGGATGCTGTGTCTGCCATCGTCACGAGCTCCGCATCGGATGCTGCATCTGCCATTCTTACGAGCTCCGCATCGGATGCTGCGTCTGCCATCCTCACGAATTCCGCGCCGGATGCTGCGTCTGCCATCCTCACCAAGTCCGCGCCGGATGCTGTGTCTACCATCGTTACAAACTGCGCGCCGGATGCTGTGTCTACCATCGTTACAAACTGCGCGCCGGATGCTGTGTCTGCCATCGTCACGAGCTCCGCATCGGATGCTGCATCTGCCATCCTTACGAGCTCCGCATCGGATGCTGCGGCTGCCATCCTCACAAATTCCGTGCCGGATGCTGCGTCTGCCATCCTCACCAAGTCCGCGCCGGATGCTGTGTCTACCATCGTAAAAAACTGCGCGCCGGATGCTGTGTCTGCCGTCGTCACAAACTCCGTGCCGGGTGCTGTGTCTGCCATCTTCATGAGCCCCGCGCCGGACGCTGCGTCTGCTGCCTGCTGGAACTCCGAAGATGTTCCCAGCACATCATTCGCGACTGAATTCAACAGTTATGATTCACCTACAATGGAAATATTAAGTATTCCAAACTTCGAGCCGATCGTAGTTGAATCTTATGTTTCCCAACAACCGTTGGAAGTTCTTCCAGGTACATCATCAGGAACCGCCGCTAATACTCAATCCTCTACATTAAGAATAACCCGACCAGGAAAGAAAGACTATTTTGATTATATGTCAGACGACGAGGTAGCCTTAATGAATGCTTTTGGCGATGCGGGAAGCTCGGATGAGTGGGAGCCGGAAAGTCGCAAGAAAAGGAAAAGACTTACTCTTGATAACGAAGATGAAATTGTAGGGAGCAAAGCTACGAAAAAAACTCGAAAAAATAAAAGAAAAGAAGCTAACCAAAAACGATTATCTGGTCAGAGTTACACTAAAAAGAACGGAGAAGTTGTTCAAGAAAAAAAAGTCCAACCAAACCCTTGCGTGGGCAAGAAATGTGGAAACAACTGCTGTGATATATCAGAAGAAAGAAGGTTAAGCATTTTCAACCATTTTTGGAGCCTTTCAGAACAGAGAAGGAAAGATTGGATCATTAGCCTAACCCAGAAAACTGCTATCAAAAGAAAGAGGGCTAAGGACTCAGAAAGACGCACAACAACGTTCAAGTACAACATTACGGATGGTGAAGCTCATCGCCAAATATGTCTGCAATTCTTGTGCAGAACGATTGATGTGTCTAGTAAATATATTTATTATACGGTTTCGACCGCCGATGAGTTTGGTACTGCCAAAGAATCAGAAAGGGGTAAAGGTGTACCTCCTAACAAAGTAAACAATGATGAGATTGCGGCCGTAGAAAACTATATAAAATGTTTACCCGCGGTTCCTTCGCATTATTGTAGGAAGGATAGTACTCGAACATACCTCCCGGCAGAATACAAAAACTTGGCCAATTTATATAGAAAGTATAGAGAACATCGTAGCTTTCAAGGACTAACGTTTGTTTCGGAGAGCATTTTCCGAAAATGTTTTAATGGAAACTTTAATATAGCTTTCCATATCCCGAAAAAAGACAAATGTTTGAAATGTTGTCAGTACGAAAATAAAACGGATCTTACACCAGAAGAGCGGCGAGCTTACGAAGCACACCTTATTGAGAAAGACCACACATACAATCGCTACAAGATGCACAAAAGCATTCATTTAAAAGACTCAGCATCCATTTGCATAAGTTTTGACTTGCAAAAAGTGTTAAACACACCTTATGGTGATAGCATGTTATTATTTTATTCACGCAAGTTGGCCGTTTACAATGCAGTTATCTACGAAAACGGTACGCGCAATGTTTATTGCTATTATTGGGACGAAAGCAAGGGCAACCGTGGTGCTAATGAGATGGCTTCAATATTAAGCAAATACATAACGATGCTTGACGAACGCGGAAATATAAAACGACTTCTACTTTATTGTGACTGTTGTCCCGGTCAAAACCGAAATAAAATCGTCCTTGCAATGATGCACGACACACTGCAGCGTTGCAGGACTATTGCATGCATTCAAATGAACTTTTTACTTACGGGTCATACCTATATGACAGTCGATTCGGCACATGCGACTATTGAAAACCAGGTTAAAAATACCACTATCTGGGCGCCTTCCCAATGGTATACGGTATTCCAAACGGCAAGACAAAATCCAAAGCCTTTTGATGTTGAGCAGTTATCTCACAAAGATTTTAAGAGATGGGATTTACTCGCAGACAAGTATTTCGTGGGAAATCTTGTGGGTAAGATAAGCAAAATACGAGTCGCCACTTTCAAAAAGAACCGTTCATCAGCAGCGGTTAAATTCTCTATGGATCCGGAGGCACCTGTGTCCCGTATTGAAGTCGCATCCAAGACAAAGCTTCTTGACTTACCGGACTGCTATCTAACACCCCTGCCAATCAATGAGAAAAAACACAAAGATTTATTGAAGCTTTGCTCAGATCAAGTTATACCTCAACAGTTTCAGGCAGAGTACTTAGCTTTAACTTTCAACAAAAAGGCGAAAGATACTTTGCCCGATACTGACATCGAAGATAACACTGACCAATAGTCAACTTATCTGTAACACTATTTTGTGATGATTGTGCACCATTTTCCCTAGGTTTTTGCGTTGAAGAGATCACTAAAATTAATCTTCAGGAGAAACCTGTTTAAGACTGATTAACTAATTAATTGATTAAGTATAATAATTTATTGATCTCAATTAGCTGAAAATGTTAGACATTGTAAACAATTGACCTGTAGTTATATCCGTCGATTTGTTTGAAGTACTGAGCTTTAACAGTAAGACATAATCGTTTATAAGACCAGTGAGTAATAATAATTAATAGTTCCTTTATAGGTAAAGGAAGGCCCTAGGCGGCTTAAGGGTATGTAATAATTGTTCCTTAAACCATAATTCCCTATTTCTTACTTTGTGACTGATTATTCTGTGTTGAATATCGCCGCCACTATTATCTAATAATAATTAAACAAAGGAATATCCATAATCCATTGGGCAGTTTGCAATATCTATCATAAGCTATTTAATGCCTCTGTAATGGTTCTGTTTTGTATAATTTATGCAGAGATGCAAACTTGCTCTTGGTGGCCACCAAATTCATTTATCGCGTTTTTTGCGTAAACTATATAAAATAAAACCTATAACAGAGACACCAAAAAGCTTACGAAAAATATCACAAACTGCCCAATGGATTTTCTAAAATTCGTTTTTTTATGGTTATAATAAAATAAAATAGGAAGCGGCGTAGCGTGTGAGTCGGGGTAGCGCTTTACAACATAATTTATTATTGATACCAAAAAACTTTCGTCATAGTTGCTACATAGGTTCATGGTGTATGAATACATGGTGCTTAGTTACAAGTAAAAATTTATAATTTGAAGACTTATTAGTGTTGTCTTGTAGGCTATAGTTTTGTCAAAGATTATAAGTAGGTACTTACTGCTATGTTGTACTAAGTTATAATGGTCCTTTATTGTTGGAAGTTCCTTTTATAATAATGATACCTACTTACTTGATTGATACCTACCTATGTAGGTACATTATGTTATGTTTATTTTTTGTTATGCTACTAATTTCCTTTTTATACTAGTATGTAAATACTAGGTACATGGTGACTACTTTGTATATTATAACTGTGTTTTTCTTAATAAATAGTGAAAACGTATTTTTATTTTCATTTAATCACATCATCAATTAGGTCAGAGCATAATTAAGATAGTAATGTAGGTAAGTAATCTCGTAACTTAGCCTATCTAAACTAATTTATCGTTGGCCTAAGGCACCTTACACATAATCAAATTACATTAACCTTAGCTATGTTATAATAAGGTCAGTAAGGATAGATAAATTATAAGCTCAATGTAGCTTACATTATCGTAGGTACATCTTGCTCTAAATACTTTTTGTCTGGAAAGTACCTTCCTAACCTTTGGAGCCTAGCTAGCATAAATTAGCAATAATGAATTTGCTTGCGGTTGAATTTTGCATACTAACGAAGGATGATGGGTAAGTAATATAAAAAGCTTTTAATGTACGCATTTACTTAAGTCCTTTTTTAAAGGAGAATCATGTTGGTTGTGATTCTATCATTTTTAAGACTTGTTGTTTAATCCTCGTTACCATTTGCCCAGATAATGCTGTATGTTGCATGTTCTCGTTTTCCTCTTGGTATATAAATCTAGATGGGTGGAAGAACCATCTTACCTTTTTTTTAACCAACTTACGGTGTCGTTAATGTCGAACATCCTCACGATGTTTTAGCTAAGTACTGTTTCTTATGCTCCATTACCTTTTTGCATAATGACGTGAATGGTCACTTATCATTCTTTACTTTTTAAATTATTCTATAGTTATGTGACTTATGCCCTATTACTTCTTGGTATGAGGATATCAAATGTAGCTAAGCCTTCTTTACTCTTAGTTTTTTTCTGTGTTGATGTCGCTTACGCCCAATTAACTCAAACGAAAATAAAATCAATTGAGCTAAGCGACACAAAACTACGTCAAACAACGTCGAATCAAATAAATGAAAGTGCCAATCAATGCTTTTATTTTTTTCGATTCTGGTGCTATTTCCATTTTTTAAATATGACAATAAATAAAAAAATTATGTCCATTTTTCTGAAATTTCAAACTTTAAACTGCTCTCCTGAACAATTTGGTTTATGGCGGTTACGCCCTATTACCTTTTAACCGTCGATATGCCAATTTGCGGTTTGCATGGACTTGACTCGCTTGGAGGTTTGGCAGGACAGGGTGGCTCGGGAGGTCGGGGCTAGTGGCGGTCATGCGTGGTGGATGGAGAGTTTGGAAACAGATTATTAGGTGCTGAAGTAGTTAGATTTAAACTTTATTTCGGTTTAGTCGCGTAAATGTTTTCATGACCTGTTTAACGTGTGATTTGTGACTATTTAGATTAGAATGAATCGTAAATAATGCTGGACAATTCACACGTCATAACATAGCTCCAAACTAAGCAGAGCTTGTATTTTGGGAACTTGATAACTGATATAGGTACCTAAAAATCTACTGCATCGATACATATTTTTTATTATACAACCAGAACACCCTGAACAAATATCTGCAGATCCTACAAATACTTGTCCTGAGACGGGAATTGAACCTGCAACCTGCTACTTTGCAGGGCGACCTTCGCTCGCCTCGCCACGGGGGTCGTCATAACATGATGTTCAGGTTACATAACTTTCGCCGTATTGTGTTTCGGGTAAACCGTTTTTGGGTCTCGACTAGTGCGGCGATGATATCTACCGTATCCTCATTGTGTTCCCACGGTCCACATGCCTAGATACTTCCGGACGTCCGATGCATCTAATTTTGTACATCATCATCAGCCTATACTAGTTCTCTGCTGAACATACATAGGCCTCCCCTAACTCACGCCATAGCTAGTCTTCAGCGTAGGACATAATCCTTACTAATATAATAAATGCGAAAGTTTGTATGAATGTATGATCCTCTTTCACGCAAAAGCTATTGATCGGGCTGAAATTTGAAGTAGTTCTAGCCCTGGAATAACACATAGGCTACTTTTGATCCCATAAATAAGTTCCCATGGGATAGAAATAGCCTTGAGACTTTTCCATAGTAACAGCGCGTGTGAAGCCGCGGACAGATGCTACTAAAATTATACAGGGGAACAAACAAGCAGTTTGAACTGACCTCATCGCAAGCGGAGCAGCGAGGCTTCATGCTCTCGGCGTGGTGTCTGCCGCAGTAGAGCCGGCCGTCCTTCCAGAAGTAGACCAGGTCCACCAGCAGCTCGTGGCAGGCGCAGCAGACGAAGCAGGCGGGGTGCCAGCGCGCCGCCGGCCCCGCGCGCCCCGCGCCCACGCACATGTCCCCCGCCGCCATCGCCTCCGAACACTAAGGGACAAAACACATTTCTGGTGAGACATGAGATGAGAACATGCTAGATATTGAACACTTACGGACAAAACTCACTTTTGGTGAGATGAGACGTGAGAGCATGCTACATATTGAACACTAACGGACAGTACACACTTCTGGTGAGACATGACATGAGAACATGCTACTTATTGAACACTAACGGACAAAACTCATTTTTGGTGACATAGACGTGAGAGCATACTAGACATTGTGCGTTCAGAGGTGGAGGCATTACACTTAGTATTCTCTTTACTTTGTACCGTAAAACGGTGTGGTTAGAGAGAGATTACAGGGTAAATAGAAATGATCAAAATACTGGAGCAAAAAATCGTTTTGCGGAGGTGAGATCCACCCTTAAGTCTCTATTCATCCCATTTTATACTAAACTAAAAAAAACTACAACTGATTTATTTAATGGATTATATTTTTGGTAACTTGAATAAGATTTATGTGGTATTTCAGTGATAATAAGCGAAAGCTGTAAAAAAATGTTTTTTTCAATTTCGTTATTGAAATTTAAAAAAAAAAATGTTTTTTCAATTGTTTTTTTCAAACTCAAAATTAGTTTTAACATGAAGTTCCTATGAAGAATTTAGGTACACTATTGTATTCGATCATCAAAACTATTCAGTGGTAATCACAGCACGAGTCCTCTCATATAGACTCTGAAATCAGCGTCCTACACAGTCGAGGGTGATTTTGACCAAATGTTATTTACGAGCTAGACATACCTACGCGTAGATTCCCAAGTAAACCTTACTCTTATTCATCACTTACACGAACTTAAAACCTCTCCCGGTTCTAAGTTCGGCTTTATGTATGCCTGTTTCTCAAGTGGGTTAATACTTAGCTCACCTCACCTACGTATCTGATCTGAGTATGATTAGTAAGCGGAGCACGGCGCCCCATTCAAGAACCAACGGCGGTCTATCAATATTCCGGCAGCACTGACCTTCCGCTGAAGGTCACCGATTGTGGTCCAAATGTGGAGCACCCACCAGCAAGGTGTGTGCTGACGAATATCAACACCAAGCGTGCGTTTGTCTATACTACAGACTTACATTTTTTACGTCAGACGAGTGGAGATTTCAATGAACACTTAATAAGATAAGTATAACAGATAACACTAGAAAAACGTAGAGTAGGACGCCCTCCGGCCAGGTGGGCTAAGACTGCTGGAAGATGCTGGATGCGGCAAGCTGAAGACAGGGCGCTATGGCGCTCATTAGGGGAGGACTCTGTCCAGCAGTGAACTAATATAGGATGATGATGATGAACAGACAACAGCAGGGTAACAGCAAGGTAACAACCAAAAACCAAATCAAAAACTTGAACAACGCAATTGCACAAGCGCAGCTAATAAGATGCAAGTTCGAAGTTCGATAGCGAATGAGAGAGCAATGGAATTATGAATGGAAGCTGTCAAACAAGCAGTTTTTGGAACTTTTGCAGCCGCTGTGATGATACCACAATGTACCTAATACTTATAATTCTTTTGTTTAGTGGTAACTCATTTGATTAGATTTTGAATCACGGTAGAGTCTCTAGGCGGGGCGATAGTCATGTGCTAGCTCATACATAACTTAATTTGACACACATGTATTTTATAGTTCTTTATTGTGCAACCATTTTCTCCCACTTATGTATATACATACAATATTAATGTGAATGAAGATGATTTAATTCCTATCAGTTTAGTAAGTTCGAAACATGCTCAGACGCGTCAGACAAAATCAACAAACACAAATATGGAAATTTGACTAAAAGCTGCAATATTTATTTCTAAAAATAGATGGGCACATGCTTTAGTCCACATATTAGTAATTATGATATTACATGCTAGCTGTCCTAGTATCATCAGTGACTAGTAGTAAGGTATTGGAAACAGTGAACCACTTTGAATCACTTTAGCCAACTTTTGTGTGGTGGGTGGTGTGTTACTCACCCTCTGATTATCTCGCTGTATACTCATAGAGAAAAGGCTAATTTACGTCACTAGTTTGATCCAAATTAGCATCTGTGAGTCAATATCTTATTTGGGCATTTAGGGCGTCCGGTCTAAACATGGACCTAATTTATGTGCGTTTTGTTTTGGTCTACATTCAAGATTGACCTTGTAAATCGTCGATCGATGCCAGCAGATATAATATAAAATTACAATAGATCGATGGGGACAGTCAAGGTATACGTTATAATTCAGTACTTTATTAAAAACGAAAATTCAATCAAGGAATATAAATAATTACAACTAGTATATACAATTGAAACCATTGAGCTAACTGCAGATGGTTGCAAACAGTCTAAAGGTAGCTCAATTGATTAGTAAACGTCAATACCAGTCGGAAGCGTGCCCAAGACTGCATTAACACGCTGTATGGCAATGCTGATGCGCTGAACCAGATATAATTAGCACGTGTAATAGTTCTATTGCCAAATCTAAACTGTTTTTTCTGTCTACCGCGGTTGAAAGCCTGAAGCTTGTGGATAGAGAATGATTGTAATCTTTCTATGGATGAAATTACACTAGTAACAAAATGCGAAAGTTTGGATGGATGTTTCTTACTTCTTCACACCAAAACTACAGAACGGATCGATCTGAGATTTTGCAGAAGTACATAGTTATAACACATGAAATAAAATTAAATCCCTTACATCCCATGGTATATAATAACCCTAAATTGTTTCCATAGAGGGAACGCGTGTGGAACTCGGCAGAAACGAGTAGTCAATATGTATCCTTTATCGGTAGTAGGTTAAAGGTTGATGCAGTTGCGTCGGAGTCATTCTTGAGGAATCCCTTTCAATCTGCTTGTTTTGCTCTGATTCACGCATTCCGCGCCGCAGCGAGCTGGGCGAGCTAGCTCATTGTTGCGATCTGCGCGCGCGCACACCACGCTGATATCGACTTTTAGGATTCTGATGAAAGTTACTTTTGTAGTCTATGTATATGACTATTAACTACCTAGCCTCTAGATCCGTGGGGTACAGAGGATCTCCGGGTTTAAAAAAAATATCTGAGCATTTGGTCGATGCGACGCGTGCCCCGAGAGCTGGTGAGTATCTGGTGTAGCGCATCAGCAATGTCATACAGCGGGGGAATGCAGCCAGTCACTTGGCAAAGCGACGACTGGTATTGACTGGTATTTTAGTTTTAAGGTATATATATTGATATGGACCGTAGAATAAGTTATATACGATCTTTTTACTTGTTCTAATGTTGTCCGAAATAAATGACTTTATTATTATTATTATTGATATGATCAGTTGAGCTAACTCTAGACTAACTACAGACAGTTAGCGCAATTGTTTCAATTAATAATAATATACTAGTTTTAAAATTTATTTCTATTCCTGGCCTTTCTATAAAATATGTAAACTTTGGCGAGGGGTTTTTCCAACATTTTCTTTTGGAATGTTACAATTGTAATGATGTTCAATAGGTAGACATTTTAGTAGATGTATCATCATATCTACATTTCTCTTGAAAACTATCACTTGACTATTTAATTTTATCTTCCTTTGGCCAAATGTAGTTTAAAGTCATCTTTGTCCTTTTATCTAATGTTTTACTAGATTCATGGAACATTACCTAATCGATGGATAAGTTCATACACCGTGTTCAAATAAGGACAGTTCATAATCCTATCAAGTCCCACCCCGCGGCTGGTCGGTTTGTAGCAGACAACAGAGGAACGTTCCGTATATAAAAGATCAGAAGACCCGAACAATAAATCCTTCTCGGAAGGTGCCAGTACGTGCCTGCCCGCGCTTTGAGCTAGTGTTATGTTGACGCCAATTTCACGAAATTTACTCGTTATAAGAGGTGTGGTATCCGGCATTTTTGGCATTACTGGGTGGTTGTTGTATAAAAGGGCAGGTAACATTGTTGTCTAAATAAATGTATTCCTTTCGAATGGAACTAAGTAGGTTCTTACTCATTTCGAACGTTTGATTTACCGAACGAGAAGACCCTATCGTTTTAAGGTATCCCAGTATTATATAGAAAAGAAACTGAATAAGTCCGCTGGCAGCACGCATTTGTTAATCTCTGCCCTAAAGCTTTGGCCGAGTGGGCCTGACCGATGTAAAAATAGTGTTAGAAAACAACTTACAACAAAAATGTCCAAAATAACCCTTTTGGTGTTGAGTTTGAAAAAAAATTGTCTACATGTAGGTAAACGCGACATGAAGTGCCTTTTTTTGGGTTTGTTAGTATGGTGGCCATTTGTAAAAAACGACGTTACAATATCTCGGCCAAGTTGGAGACGGACCATAAGATCACAAAGAAACCAAGCTAATTTATTTAGAGTTAGCTACCCATTAGTAGAGTTTAATAATTAATCAGACATTTAGATTCCACTTCGGTATGAGCATTCCTTCCTTCCAGCGGAACTCGACTGAGTCACAGACGTGTGCGCAGACGCATGGGGAGCGGAAGACACCGGGAATTCAGACGGTTTCTACATTTCGTTGGGGTTTTATTTTAGGGTTTGAGTTGGCACTAACTTGATATCTACGTTTAAGAACTGAAAGGTTCAAACTACCTTGCCTAGTAGTTGCAGAATTGCCTCGACCTCTAATTATCTGAAGCTCGACCTTCCAATGTCTGCTATGCAGAGCTTGATATCAAGGCCGCTTATAATCACTGCATTCATTACGTTTCCATGCCAATCTGATTGCACCTACAAGTTCAATTGCTAGTTCTCTGACTAATAATTTATCGAACGAATGCAAATGAGGGCTTCTTGAGAACAGTACATGTATACAGCTAGTCCTCTTGATGCATGATTAGGGTCATTGCTGGATTTGCATGACCTTGGTCGCATGATCATCATGAGCTTTGAAGTGGAAATGTGTATTTTAGTATGGATATACATTTGTGTGAAAACAGTCGGCAAAATGCTAAGTTGTATGTACAGTGCTAGCAAACATAGGTGTTTAAATGATTTATTCAATGATACAAGACAATGACTCAGTGACTTTCACTGACTGTACGTGAGACAGTCATCAGCTGAGCGGAAGCGGATACTGACGTCACGGGATGTTGACGTAGGTTGCAAGTGGGAGGCGACAGTTACTTGGCTAGACTAAAGGGAGCTTGATCACGACTCTATAAGTACCTAACTAATTACAAGACACTTGACCGCCGATTGATTTTACTTTATTGGGAAAAACACATATGTATATAACAGTTTTATCTAGTCAGAAAGGTTATTCTACCAAAGTAAACTAGGCCAAACTTTCAAGAAAATGGCTCAGATTCACCGACAAAAGATATATACTATTAAAATTGTGCTCATTATCATCTATTGGCAGATCCAAGTCGTTGGTGGTCTGCCATCAACCAACACCAATATTTGCGCTGTCGATGATCGCGTCATCATCTCCACCTTGTCATTACATTGCCGAATGTTTGCAGTTTTTGTAGTCCCCCATTGTCTTATTCACTCCCGTGTAACTTATGGTACCACTCTCTGGGGTGATTTTGGCGTGGCTCTACGATTGTTTATGTTGGCTAGGATAATTTGTGTGATTATGAAGGCGTGATGAAGTCGGTGTCTTTGTTGTAAATTGTTTTGGGGTAAGTTTGGAGCCTCGGGGCGTGTCCCTGTTTGATCGACCGCTGTTCTTCAACAAATTAACGATGATTTGTTCTCGGACAGTTCGTGTTTTTTGGAAATTGGTTTGTGGTGCTGATTGAGCTGTTAAATGGCGATTTTGATGGCTGTGTGGTCCCTACTGTTTTGACGGCGCGTTTGTTTAAACTCTCATAGGTTCAACTACCATTCCGTAAAAGTTTTTTATAGCTATCAAAAAATTATATGGCTCTTTGGTTTAATGGATTGCAGTCTACGTTTCTTCTTCTAGTCTTGGATTCACCAAGTACTAAGAACCTGGCTCAAACCTAGGTGTTGCGGGTTCTTCCGGCGCACCCCGGTGACTTACCAACTGCGGACAATACAATAACGGACCCGCGCGGGACGAACGCGAGCTATGTTATGAACATGTTTTATATGTTTCTAGACCTTCGGGTATTCTGATGACAAAATTAAAAAGACTTCTCGAATAAAAACTTCGAAACACCTGCAAGTGTTATTTCTCACAGCCTTGAAGAATTGCCTTCATAAACAAAGTGTTCCACTTGTCGCATTCCGGAGACCAGCACAAACCGAGGGTCACGCGCGTACCTGCGCACTGCGGGACCCTGCGCCGGCGCACCGCGACACTGACGTCACGGCGGTTTTATATTTTCATCATGGTTTTTTATATATTAATGAGACACAATTTGTACAAATATAACTACTTCTTATGCTTACGAACCGACATGTAAAAAATGGTTATAAATAAAGAACTATGAACGGCTTTTTGACAGCAGATACTGGTAACTTGTTATTGCTTGCCGGAACGTAGTAATGTTAGAATCTTTGTTGCTTGCCTTTAAAATTAAATTAATGGGTGGACTAGGGTAGGAGTTCTGAACAAAATTGTTTATGGCGACAATGACCTAGACTTCTGTCCTCCATAGCTTATCTAATAAAATAAGACTCGGAATCTGAAAACAGTTTTAATCTATTAGTGACAACATTAATTAAAACATTAATTCTTGCCAGAAGATTAAATTGCTTTTATACAACGATCATTATGACCGATGTTGTACGATAATCATTTATTCTTGTTCAAGTTCTATCTTCCAGCGCACTGTCCGCTTGTTTGGGCTTAGTCGCGTGGGAGAGCGCCTAGTCGTTGTTTACTCACCACCAGTCTCGAGCCGGCACACTGCGACTGCGTCTCACTGTCCTACGGTTATTACCACTCTGTCTCGTTTTGAACACTTCCAACGGCTCATTTTGGAGGTTTAGCTTCACAGAATGTTCGCCTGACGATGAAACTAAAGTTAAAGTTCTTATTCTTATTTGCTAATGAAACGAATTCTATTTCTAGATTTCTAGTTCTCTATCCTAAAGATTCATAATCTTTCTAACTTTTGATTAGAACCCAATTTCAGACTTCAAGGGTTCAAAAATTATCTCTCAGACTTCTTTTATAAGTTCTATATATTTGATAAATACTTGTGAAAAAACCTTGTAAGCTTGCAATGTTTAATCGCAGTTATACAGCCAATCACTTTTGTACCTATCTATGATATGTTTCTTAAATTGCCCTATCGGTATTTATAAGTAGTTTCGTGTGTGGTAGCACCTCGCTCGCACTTCCACGCCGACGTTATCGTCCACCCTATCTCGGACTACCCCCATATCTGGTTCCGTATCTAAAACAACAGTATTTATCACTGTACCACTAACACAGACGTCATTGGACTAGCGATACGAACTAGCCACAGATTAAACAAATATCGTTCGAGATGTTTCTCTTCAAGAAGCGCTGGGAGTAGAGAATTATTAACTTTTACATGCGTAATCGAAAGTACTTAATGAATGCTACAACAGCTTTTGTCGACATTAACTTATCAAGTTAAGAATTTTATCCTGATAGATTCTTACCACCATTTTCCGTCGTTCATTTTCATTTTCAGTTATTTTGTTTTATATGTCCGATCACTGAATTTCTTGGCCGGCTTACATCTTGGGCTTAGGAATAGCGTTGACTTTTAATAGTCCTTAAAATAGCATCGTAATATCTGTCTTGCCCAAAGTCTTGTTTTCAGATTTTTCTATTTTGTATTTTACTACCGTAGGATAAAGTTCAATCTTCTTCTCAGCCTAGTATGGAGTGCCATGATATTCCCCATGAGTTCGACCCGGGCGGTCCATCTATACTAACTGCGCTTTACTCTGTGGCGTGAGAACCTCACTCCGTAAAATCACAGGTTAGAGAAAAAATACGATGTCCGAGGAAAGACTATTAGTAGGTACGATACGATTGTTCAATATTGGTTTACTCAGACGATAAAACTTACACTTTTGTTTTAAATTATTGTATCGTATATTGTGCGTTTGTATGTAAATCAATTGATTTTTTTATCCATCGATCAAATGACTAAAATACAATGAGAAAGGAAGTGAGAAATCCGAAATAGATATAATTTATGTTTGCTTATATAGCTAATAAAATCCAAAATGTAGAGTCACTCATTAATTATTGCGTGTACCTACTACGTACAATTACACACATACATTTGAAACAAAAATAATCATTTTAAATATTTAATCAAGATCATGTAAAGATGGGTCTTAAGTTAACGTATATATACACAAAATGATGTAAATCGTAGAGTATAAACCCGCTTCACATTCTCGAAGCAGAATGGATGGGTCCTCTGCCCGCACTGGACAACTTTATATCTGAAGCATTCGAACAGCGCCCGTAAATGGTAATTAAAAGCTGTGGCCCAGCACCTTTTTTATTTACTCTGTTTTTTGTTATTTCTAATCCGATTGCCTTTACGGCGCACTAATTGATTGATTCTGTGTATTCTCTTTTATCTTCACTTTATGAATTTATGATAGTGTTGTGTGAAATATTGTTTTGAATTATTTCTTTAAAATAATAGTGTATGATTTGTTTGTTACTGATGAATGTTAAGGCAGGGCCTTTTATATCGTCAAAGCATGCGACACCACTTCATCCAAAACAAAATAACTTGGAAAACATAAACCTACGAGTATTTTTCGTCTAAAATGTAGCCTGCGTTCTTTACACAATAAATATAAGAAAGTATTCCAATATCGGAGGGCGTGTCTCAAACCATCCAATATATTCTAAACCCCTAAAATGCTATAACTACAGCCATTTAATCTAAAGTTCAATTTGAGGCATGTGGAGCATTCGAGCGGCCTTGGCCGGGGAATTTTAATTGTTTCGATATATTTTTGATTTCTTTTTGGGCAGATAAGATATAAGGAGCAGCCGATAAAGATCTGGGATCGTATTAGGGCGTTAATGTAGAATCCATGTTAAACAAAGCTTGATTATAGTGCCTTAAAACAAGTTCTGGTAACTCAGACATTTTTAAACACGCTAATGTCGACGTTTTAAATATTTCAAACGTATTCAAATACGCATTATTTTGTTCGCTTTTTAGTCTGAATCATTGCTGTTTAGTTGAGAGATACCTTTGAAATGAGCGATGTATTTGTTAAATAGGTAAAAAGTATACTGAAGGTGAAAATTGGCGCCAAGTAGATAATAGAGGTAATTTTAAAAACCATACTTTTTCTACAAAAACCGACACCTAATCAAATACACACATGATATGAGCTAATCTCAAGAATTCCCCAGGAGTGTTCCATAATCGAGTTAAAACAAAAGGCTAGTCGTCAAACGGAGTTATCACAGAGATAAGAGCAGGTAAGTACCTAACGGGGCCGATTCCCACGCGTCGCGCCTTGAGACTGAAACAATATATTTGGAGGAGATAATACATGTCAATGTACGGGGAAGTAGGCACGGCCTGAAAACATACATTAGTCTAGCATAGTAGAGCTATCGACAGATGACGAATTCAGAGGTACAACAGGGATCACTGATACAACAGCGGTGAAAGCCACTCGATATTATACAAAACAGATAGGTAAGTAGTCAATACCTGGCTAGATAAATAACTTTATTTTCTCTATCAATAATTACCAAAAGGGTTTATCTCTATGTTCTATATTAAATATTAATACTAGTGTATAGTGAGTGCTCGACGAGACTATAATAAAAAGGTAATCGATATCACAAAAGAGCTATCAAAGAGATCGAATACATCTCTATATCATTATTTCAGTACATTAAGCGCCATTAACTTGAAAAAGAAACAACTTACACAACAATAAGTAGAAAACGTCTTCAATCATAATCCTAAATATTGACAAATGACAGAATGCGCTAGCTGAATGGTGGCGTGGAGCTGAGCTCGGTGCCATTGAGGGTGGTAACAATGCTGCTGAGCCTGACGCGGCGTAATCTCCCGAACCTTGCATTCCTCACAGACGGTGTCAAAAAACACAACACTATGCGGACTAGGGTTCGGTATATTCAATTTTATTTCAATATTTTGAACTTCCTATGATACTAATAGAGAGCTTGGTTTCTTGTCTAAACTTAAACTTTTTATGGCCACATGCTAAGCATTAGAAGTTTCAGAACATCCTTGTCGCATTGTGTTAGTAACATTAGGTAAAAACTTCATGCTTATTATAAATTTTATTTCGGTAGTTTTAAATTAGTTCTGCTTTAACTAACCTACTGAGTAGAAATAATAAGAAACGAAACCCCACGGAACCCAAAAACTGACTGAACTACAATAATGCTCACCTATGAATAATAAGATCAAATAAAATAAAAAACCTTTCGTGCGACTGAAGCACAATCGTACAAGCATGTAGACAAACCATTATACGAACACAATGTGTCCCTCGTCTCTTTCACTCTAGTGCATTTACAAAGTGAATTTGTTTTTGTCTCTCTCTACCAATTGGTCTGGTTTATGATGTTATTAGGTCGAGATTTTTATTCAAGATCTTCACATGTTTTAAAAATAAATTAAGATTTCGTTAACCATCTGATAATCTTGATTCATCAATCGTATGGTTTTCTTATGGCGCCTATTTTCTATAAAAGGCGACATTACTAGGTAAATATTATTTTACTCATTCGATACTATACCGTGTTTTCTAGAAAATTGCTTATAGATAAGGATAGGTCTGAATCTTTTGCCTAGGTATACAATTAGTAGGTCAAAGCATTCAACTCTATAGCTTCATTATTCGTCAATGCTACTTGATTAGTAAATGCTTGTGTTTATCTCCATGGGAACTCCGCAAGCTCCAACCTTCACCTTGAAATGATGGTATCGTCTGGAGCTCGCTCTCACCACGGCTTGTTATGAACTCGATCATAACCACACCTCGTTTACCTTCGCCCTTGCTTCTATAACCGCCGCAATTTGTGCCTCTATCGAGCAAGCAGTGTATATTCAATGAAATGGCAATTTCGCAATCACTGATATTTTTTGTAGGAAGCAAGAACAGCCGGGGTCCCCTAAGGTACGTTTGTAGGGCCACTACTCTACGTGACCTCTTCAAGAGCACTCTTTGTAATTGGGCTGGGTACTCGTGGTGGATTGGCCAATTGAAGAGTTGTTGTATAGGTTCTGTTTCATACATTATGTTAATTTGAATATAATTTATTGCGTATTTACGTTGGGAACATGTTTATAATCTTGACGGAAAGTTTTACTGATTCTCTACTCTACTTTTCTCTGAGTTTTCGATGCTGCTCTCATAAAAAATTAAGTAACTTAATAAAACAATAGATATATATCCGATCAATTTTTTCCAGGTACATTGGCACAAAACAATAAAGACTCCAATAAAATAACGACACACAGTGCACGCGACGTCACGCATGTCAAAACAACGTCAACGAGACAAGATAACGTATAAGGGTAGTTTTAACATATTCTACTATAGCATTAGCATAAGCGACAACCTGCGAACGAGCCCGGGGCGTGACGCTAGTAAAAGAAACTAATAAAAATGCAAAGATAAACATGAAAAAACTATGCGACGATGCGCTATCTAAATAGGTTGTTATGATCGTGTTATTGTGATGTGAGGGGTATAGGTTTGTCTGAGTTCTCTTCGATTGTTCGCTTCTGTTATAAATATGTTGTAGGTTTGCTTCGATTTCGTAGGCAGGTGCGTTTCTCTTTTCGTAAGTACTTATATCAAATTTTCAGTTACTAAAATAACGGTTGCATTGTATTACAGTAAACTAGTACTCTACTACTAATGTCAGTAATTTTTAAAATTTGATTACATTTTGTGTAAATGTTCTAAACTTTCTTGCTCCTCCTATCGTGTCCATAAATGTTTGTGTTTTAAAATTTAAATAAAACTATCATTATCTAACTTTATTTAGTATATAAGTAAATAAATATGTATAGATAAGTTAAGTACAATAATTATCTACTCATTGTCCACGAGAGCTACTGCCGACAAACTGCAACACAGTTTGGCAGAAACGATGTAAGGAAAATGTACTGTTTTTTTGAAAAAATAAATAATTAAAATTAAATCGTCAAATACTTGTACCTACTAAGTATAGATGAAGATTATTCAATGCGAGAGCTGGCTGGTGTCAATAATATCATCTCTCGAGTGATGCAGGCGCGCACACGCCGCACATAATCAAGTTCTGGTCCGTTTTTGGGTGGTCTTGATTAAAACTGTAGCCTCACAAAAAACTGTAAGGTAGGTACCCGTTACAGACCTACATTGTTTTGCTCTTCTCGTTACTAACCTTTAAAACGTCTTTATTTACATTTGCCGTGTTTAATTTATGAATTTATTGCGGATTTCGCGCAATTTGGTTTTAGGGTTGCGGTTTTATGTGTAATTTTGTGATTTTATGATCGGATGCCCGCGTGTTAATCCAATCCGAACTAAATTAATTTTTAGTTCGAAGCACAATTAATTCTGTTTACCTACATTATTCAATGGGAATCTTCGTAGTAGTTTCATAGGATTTTGACAGAGACTACTTTAGAGAAAGACGCGCTGCGCCCGAGCCTCATTCTTTGTATAGTAAAAAAAATATCTTCTTCAGTTCTCAACCCATAGTATTTTCGAGAGTAAAATAGTTCTCATCAGAGTTCATAATCGTAATAAATGGATGAACCCTGAATCTTCTTTTTTTATATCTATTTAACAATAACAGCAGCACAATAATCTATTTGCGATCCATCTTACGCTTCCTAAAAACACGTCCAATACGGCTGACTAAACTTGAAGGTATGGTTACCCTACCAAACGGTTTGCCGCACAAAATCGTATCGCAGAAATTCGCATCTCAAGTTCCTGAGACATCGCATCGCATCCCATCGCAGTTTTGTGTGGGAGCCCTAAACAATCCTACATATCTTTTTATTTTATATTCAAACAAGTTAAACAATGATTTTCAAAGAATGTCCTCTTTAAATACTAGCCTTAATTTCTAAAAACCTTGTGATGCTATCCAAAAACGGTCATTGGCGAAATTGCGCCAAACCAGACGCAGAGCCATAATCAAGAAGTTGAAGTTAAATATTTAAAGGAAGTACAGACTACACTCCTTGGTGTCTGTCTATGTCAAAGATTCTAGCATTACTACGTCTCTATGTATCTACGTACGGTTTAAAAAAATGTTTGAGTATGTCCAGGGGATTCATATTATTCTTTGGACGAACGAAACAAACTGATCTACTGAGAAAAATATCTAGTCTCTATGGAGAGTTGATGCAATGCCTCTGCCGTGGACTTCCGGAAAGATGGCTGATCAGTAAAGACGTGTAATTTTACACAAAACATTTAAGAATATAAAATAAACATCAGACAAGGCAATATGGCTGTAATATAGCTTTAGCCTGTTCATAAAAAACGGACAAATTAAACTAAAAAAATAAAAAAAATGCCTCTGCTGTGTCTGCCACACATCAATTGGAAAAGTCAAAGGATCTATAGATATTTCGGCAAAACCAATTTGAAATACCTACATACACTCCACTTCACAAGAATCATGGACACGCCAGAAAATTCACAAATAGCTACATAAGATATCAATACTAGGAAATAAAGTGATCACTTTGATTTTTGTTCCCTCTAGAAAATCTGTTTTTTTTGTAGTACCTAAGCTAAGCCTTTACAATTGTTTGAGTTTGTTTACTTATATTTTTTCCAACACACAGTTTTTTTAGAAGCGTATACCTACCTACTTACCCTTTGAAAGATACAATAACCTTGTTTAGCCTAGTTGTGGGCAAAGTTATATAATAATAGCTATATTTATCCTTATTTCTAGTATCTACTTAAATTATGTACATACCGCTATTTTAGAGAAACGATTGATATTTCTGAGTGTACAAATCTAAGCAAAAAAGTCCTTATCGCTTATACATTGGATTCGTCTTTCTCTGGCAAATGTAATCAATCAGTCAGTTTATTGTTTACGTCACAACCCAATGACAAATTATTTGTTTATTTTGAATCATTTAATAATCAAGATGAATTAGAACTAGAAAATTGTTCGTATTTTGTTGTATTTTAAAATTAAGAAGAAATACTAATCATGGATTTAGTCAGTGAGATAAGTTTTTGTAATAAAATTTGCAACGCGAAATCTGAGAATACTATTGATAAATATATATGTCGCCAAGAAATAGCGGCCTATCATCATCAACTTATGTATCACGAAAACAACCTACCAACTGTAAAAAACGCAGGTAGGCTAATTCTTGGAGATCCTGTAAAAGACTCTCTTGAAAATGCATCAAACATTAATTCCAATATCGAAAGTCTAAAATTCAACGAACAAAAACAACGCGTGATGAGAATCAGCCCAGAATTACCATCAAGACAGCAAACAAATCGGAGGATCAAAAGCTCCGAACATGTTATGAGAAACAATATCAAAATCCATTCCACTAACAGGGATCACCGAGGCATGGTTACAATAACAGATAGTCCCATAGCACCGTTGAGCTGCTTACAACAATCCGATCGGATAATCATAGACCCTGAACAAGCTTCATGCTCGAATAATCCTAGAATAACCCTCATAGACTCTCTTCCAAATAACGGTAATATTAAATACCTTCTATCTCATAGCCCTAGAGAAAACGTAGGAGAGTGCAAAGTTGCTGAAAAAACGACGAACTGTCGCCCAAAAGTAGACTTATATAGCAAGCAGTATATAAATAAAACTCTTCAGAAGAATGCCAGGCTCCATGTTCTTGTTAAAAGATTAGCTCTTGTAAGAGAGAAAGAGAAACAGCGACTAGCCTGGAACACTTATATAAACAGTCTTAGAAAAAGGCATAACAAACAATCAGAATCTAGAAGTAGTTCAGATTCAATACCAGAATACACTAATTTGATCAATTTAGAAACCGTACAAGATCATACAACAGGACCTGCATGCACGAAATTACGCCAATCGCAGAATATATTAGGAAATTATCATAGTTCTTTAAATGATGATCCCAAAAATTCGCAAAACCACCTTTCGGGACGTTACCCCACCTTTGACTACAATGGACCCAACTTTACAACAAACTCACAAGAGCATAGCATGATGCTCAATTTTGAATTACCTGGATATGGTTATCAAACACAAATTTTATCCCCTTACGGTGACCCTTATCACACAATACCCCGATATGATTATTCTACGACGACGCCACCGACCGAAGCTCAGATTTTTTTAGATGAAACTCGCCACCACTCTTGTAATAATCAAAGACCTCTTCCTCTTAAATTTATAAATGTTAATAAAAGTGATATGAGGAATACGTCTGTACAAACAAAGACAAGCGTGGTAATTGCTGATTCTGAGAGAATAAGTCTAGATAAATCATCTCAAGATAAGTATAAACAAGACAACAATAGTTTTGATATAATAAAAAAAAAACTTGTCTTAAATGAAGTAGAGGTGAAATACAGTCAATTATCTACGATTGATAGAAAATTAGATGAACTCATACAGTCTATCAATAACTTTATAAGTGAAATTAAATCTCAAAAACATTTCATTAATGTGACAAATAGAAGGGAGGAATTTAATCAAACAAAGAGTTTATCTATTTTAGGGGAACGTAACTTGAATCACGAGGAAATTAAATGTACGATGCAAGATATAGCGATCAGCAACACATCTCTCAGCAAAGAAAATCCTCAGGAAACATTATACACAATCCTAACAGAAGAAATGCTTAAGAGCGACCAAGTAAAAAGAGATTACAAAACTATAATAAAAAAACCTAAAATAAGCTGTTCTAGCCTCCACATCACGTTTGATATACCAACGAAAGAAGGTAGTATGGAAATTAAAGATTCATTCAAAGTGGATGCCAGAAACGTCTATGTTCAAGAAATCAGTGAAGACAAGCGGATGACTGTAGCTGTGAACACGGATCCTCTGGGTCTTTTGGCCCTGTTCCGGGTGTCTGCGGAGGCAGTAAAGCAGCTACTATCGTTGGTTCCTTCGATAGATTACTACTCGTACATGTCAAAGCTGCCGCTACCTACCTCTAAGCACATGTGCCATTACGTGTGCAATATCTGCGGGGCGGCGTTCGACCGGCCTTCGCTACTGAGCGACCATATCCAGAGGCACAATTTGGGGAGAACGACGTAAGAAAAACACCCTTTTATGTATTTCTAGAATAGTGTAGGTACTCCAGAGCTGTGTTTTTCAAGATCTTAAAGATCTAAAGGATCTTTGTACATCATCATCCTCATCATCAACCTATATTAGTCCACTGCTGGACATAGGCCCCCCCCAATGAGCGCCATAGCGCCCTGTCTTCAGCTTGACGCATCCAGCATCTGCCAGCAGTCTTTCGCAGATCGTCATCCCACCTGGCCGGAGGGCGCCCTACGCTACGTTTACCGAGTCGCGGTCTCCACCCAAGAACACGTTTACCCCAACGGTTGTCGGTTCTTCGCGAGATATGGCCGGCCCATTGCCACTTCAGCTTGCTAATTCTTTGAGCTATGTCGATAACTTTGGTTCTCTGTCGGATGTATTCGTTACGAATTCTATCCTTCAGAGAGACTCCGAGCATAGGTCTTTCCATAGCTCGCTGGGCGACTTTGAACTGGTGGACCAGCCCTACCGTGAGTGTCCAAGTCTTTGTACATGGATATAGAAACGCCTTTGCCTATCTAAATCTAAACTTAATCATGCTACCTGGGTCGTCGCTGTAGGTATACTGGTCCTTCATTACACGCAGTAAACCGCAGATCGTATGATTACGTATTGACGTAAGCCAAGTTAATGTAAGAAGTAAAAGCTAGTAGGTAATTTTTTCACTCCTCTGAAGGCTTTGGGCGGATCTGTGTCGTTATTTCATTTGATAACTTCATTATGATTATTACCGTAATTTATAGCGTGGATCGCTTTTCGCACGCTCGTTATTCTTTATTATCATATTTATGGCAACGTTGTTGCGCTGCTCCACAAATTACTCGGGTACCCGAAATAGTCTGTTATGAGTATGCCATGTACTAATATATTCTGTATATCTGCGTTATGCTGATTTAATAAGAAGTTCTTTGATTCTTGAGTAGATCAGTTTAGCTCTGTTATTTCACTATTATAATTAACGTGTGTTTATCATATTTTAGTAAAGGAATCCAATCTATCCATAAGTTTGTTCACCTTCTGCAGGGATTGCTGCATATGCCGGCATGTGCTGGACTCGACGCGGCAGTCAGGGCTGTTCACCTGCCGGTACTGCGGCCAGAGGTTCACGAGAGCCTACTGCAGGGAGCTGCACCAGCTGTCCTGCGCCAGGGCCCTCGGCCAGGTGCCCGACGACTCCTCCAGCCACATCATCCTCCGGTAACTGTTCACCCTAATGGACAACTAAAGGTTCGACCCGGTTCTGAATATGATGTTCAAATCATGGTAGTAGGTGAATGGTTTTCCCTGGTTTTGTACCTTCCAAATGTCTCTATTTCTTGCAATAAACAGACATTTCTTTATCTATTGAGGCTCCTAATTTTTTCGGCACGGTGCGGTGGTGCTTTGCGACCGCGTGGACATGCTCCTATATTATCTATTTATCTTGGACATAATTGGGGGTAGTACGTCGTGAACTGTGGCAGCTGTCAATGGCTCCTTGTGCTTTGAGCCGCGCCGCTGCCATCCATCAGCAGTGTTTGTCAGGGCTTAGGGACGGCTATTATTGTGAAATGGGTAGATAATTTTGGTCGATGCGTCTAAATGGATGGAGGCATTACCGATTATGTGAGGTTTGAGTCAAGCGTGTAATGATATTAATATAGATTTTGGATGCGATAGCGTATTGGTGGATTTTGTACGGTTAAGTCCCGTTATTGCTGACAACTGGAGCGTAGTGCTTGGTGATACTTATTGACGTTTCAATTTCATGAATAACTCAGGTGTAACTGATTGATCAAAAAAGTGATGCTTTTTTGCTAAAGTTATTCAAGTAATAAACATACTTATAGGGAGAACGAGTAAATTGTATGTTTGTCCTCATTAGTCACTTATATGTTTCTTCAAGCTTTTCAGTAACTCTTAATTCAAACAAAAAGAAAGTAGTGTTCACAGAAATCTGGCAGGGCGATCTATTTGCTATAACCGTTAGTAACTCACTAAACTCTATCGTATTTTGCGTTTACTACAATAAAGTTCTTACAACTGTTTTGTATGGTTTTTCGCAATGCCACACTAGAGGTGTAAATTCTATAAGCTTAGCACAATGGGTTTGGCCCACCGGGGTGCCGCTCAGGGAGGCCCGATGGGCCCTGTTTTGTTTGTACCGTTAAGTAGAAACAGTTTTTGTGATCATGTCCGATATTTGTTTTGGTGAATTGCGAATGAACGTGGGAAGATAATAGTAAAAGTTGAACTAGTTCATAAATTCTAGCTTCTGTCGTTTTTATTAAAAGTACCTAATGAATGCGTCCCAAGAAGCTTTGAATCTCAATGAGACGAACTGGTTTTTGTAATTTTAGCTTGAGTTTAACTATTTGTTTCGTTCGTTCATATTAGCTGCCGAAAAATGCTCTAGTAACATTATGTTTCAATATTTGGTTAAATATTCATTTAAAAATAAAGTCGATCTAAACGCGTCTTTGTCCCAATTCCGTTGCAGAACTTGCACCTGCCATCCAATCTTATCAGGGAACCAAAAAATGTCTTCTCGGATAAAATATAATATAATCTGGTATCATTTACACGGGGAGCCAATATTTATCGTTCTAATCAGAGGCACGTGTTCGAATGTGTGCACTGGCTTTACCTCTGCCTTTTTTTCAGTATATCAGTAAGTCATGGTTTAATAGTGCTACTTTAAATATTGGAACTGTTCTTTTGTTACTTTTCCTGTGTTTGTGTGTGATCTTAATATAAAATTATATCTAAGTATGTATTTATCTCACAATAAAAGCGAAAGAAATTCAGTCTATCTGTCACGTCTAATAAGCTGTATGGATCTTCTTGTTCAAAGATAAGTGAGGAAAGATCTCTATGTATTTTAATTATTATTTAAGAAAAATCTAAGAATGTTTGAATGAATGTTTGACATAGTGAGGATTTGATATGCTATGTTTAGTATATAAATTATCCAAAAAATAATTCTGAACCTATGTTAACTACATAGGTTAATAATACAAAATAATACATTTGCTTTAGATTTCAGTTTGGTTTCGTCTATGATTTAAAATTTTAACGATAATGTTTCAAAATGAGGTAAAAATAAAAATAACTGAAATTAGGTATAGCAATGGCTTAGTTGAACATTCTTTAGATTTTTTGCAACAGTCATCAGTAAGCTCTACTTTTTCAATTGTAAGTAATAGCCTACCTATTCTGTGGTTATAGTTATTTCTTAATAATATTATTGAATTATGTATTATTTTATCAGTCAACAAACCTACTTACCTACCTACCTTACCTACCTTTAGACTGTTTGCAACATTGCAACCGTCTGCAGTTAGCTCAATGGTTTCAATTGTATATACTAGTTGTAATTTTTGTACTAGTTGTAATTTTTTTTATTCCTTGATTGTAATATTCGTTGGTAAAAAAGATTGACGACAAAAGTTTTTGGGTATCACTAACTAAAAAAATTACGTTATCCTTGCCTTCCAAGAGAAGCCGCAGTATAAACTAGTCTTGAAATAATCCGCGCATGCGCGCATACCGTGTCATGATATCTGCTTAATTTTAAGTGATTTTCATCTTTAAGATGGACTCGATAAGGTGGGGATTGGAGTGATCAGTTTAAGATAAGGAAGATTATGACGCGCAAGGGTTGGAATAACTTAATTTTATTGTAGTCTTTTTATTTGTTTATTTTTTCTTATTATTTTGGCGGTTACAGGTTTGGTGTGATGGTGCTAAGCGCCTCGGTGTTTATTGTTTTATTTTTGTTTCGACACAATCGGGCTTTTGGAATCATCATCATTCACTCATCATCACCCATTGCACGTACTCTATTGTGGGATATTTATAACAATAGCCCTCATTTCACTTCTCTTCGCTAACGTTGTCCTCTCACTAATCTTTTCAATCCTTTCATTCATATTATGTGAATTTGTCGATATCTTTATCCCAAGCTACTAGTAGAGAAGCTTGGGATAAAGATATCGACAAATTCACCTACCTACCACTTGAATAGTTCCGCCGGGTATGTCTCGAAGCCCCGCAGTGGGCATATGTGATGTCTGTCTGTATGTAAGTCACGTCGGCCGCGCGCGCCGCCTTCGGTCATTTGCATGGGTTTCCGTTAAATCGAGGAAACTGATCCACCATCAGTCTACGATACCAAACCTCATCATCATCATATCAATAAACTTAAAAAAATACAAATAAGTTATGAGATTGATTTGTGTACAATAAAATACTCGTAGTACCGACATAATATGAAGAAGAATATGAATTTACTAATAGGTATCTATTTTTAATTCGTTCACAAAGTATTTGAGACAATATTTTGGAGCCTTTCAGGTTCAAAATATCTATTTCAGCTTGCAATCCCTCCGCTAGATAAATAGGAGACTTTCCAAGTCTTGGCAAAAAAAGAGTATCTCTTTCTACAATCTGCCCATCGACTGAGACCAAATCCCAGTTAGCTAGTTGTACCAACCGATGTAAAGCAGTGTATCGCTATGTTAGATACACCTCTATCAACTGACTCACTCAGGAAACCAGACAATTGTGGTGCTGATGAGTGGTCTGTGGCCAGGTAAGGAGGATGTCCTCTGTTACATGCTAAAGTGCCGGTTCGGTTCCGGTCGCGGGCAGGTTGGGATTGAGGAGGAATGACGCAGTAAGGTGAGGTAAGGATGGTGTCATCTTTTGGGGGGCAAAGTGCGTCGTCCTTATGTTTCAAAAGACTTGAGTTCTGGTCCAACTCGAAAACTTAACAAGGTAAAGGTAAAGGTTTCTTGTTCGCTTTTTACTTTACCTTAAAATATTGAAGTGAAAATAAACAAAGTGAGCACTTTATTCCCTAATTTTAATTATTTATAACATGAATTTTGTGACGCGTACAAGAGCCCTATAAGGTATAAAGGAAATGACTTTGGTTAGAAAGTTCGTATATCTTCAGGGTCAGTTTAAATCTAATAATTAACGAAATATTCAAATGCTGTTTGAATATTACGTCTGCCCCCAAAGTAAGCTAAGATTGTGTTTCTTGCCTGCGACTTTACCCGCGTTTTTTTACAGTAAAAGTAGTCTGTCTAAAGTAACATATTATTTAAGTATTTCCAGGTCCGGACCGTCGCGATAAAGTATCTGAGCTCGGTCCAACGTACGGAGATTCGACGTCATCGTCGGTAGAACTATATCACAGACGTACAAACCAATGTCTTTTATTATAAGGATATGTTACAAGGATATAAGAAAAATAAATAAATAAATATTTCCGGACAGTCCACACAGCACCATCTAGCCCCAAGCTAAGCAGAGCTTGTGTTATGGGTACTAGATGACTGATATACTTAATACAATACATTACATAGATAGATATTTTTTATTATACATAGAAAACACCCAGACCAACGGAACAAATTTCTGCAGATCGTACACAAATTTGTTCCGAGGCGGGAATCGAACCCGCAACCTCCTGCGTCGCAGGCGGACCTTCGCCCACCGCGCCACATTGGTCGTCCTAAAAAATATTATGCCAATTGTATCTGAATTAATTAGGTAATTAATATTTACCTTTTTGATCAATAAAAATTTGAGCAATGTTTTGTGTCAATAAGATGAGTCTGAGAGTTCTCAACGTGTTTTCCGTTTTCTCGTAGTAAGTAAATAAAGATGAATGGAGAATCCATTAATAATAAACTTCTAAACATAATATTCTCGTCTGTGAACAATTCCTTTTGTGTCAAAGTGCTAGAGTAAACAAAACAATAATAAGCCATTGTTGTGGAATATAGCGCTTGTGTGTTACTAATGTCAGGCTTGGTTACGATTACGACCTAACCCAGTGAACTGCGCACACATTTTTTTAAATATCCTCCTCCTACCAATATTATAAACGCGAAAGTTTGTACCTAATTATAGATGGATGGATGTTTGTTACTCTTTTACGCAAAAACTACTGAACGCATCTGGACCTAAAATAACGCTATATTTTATCTCGGTATTTCCACGGGAACGGGAATAACGCGGATGAAACCGCGAGGCACTGCTAGTAATATAATATGTGTACTAGCGACGTACGAGCAGAACGCAATTTTTTTTTGCAAAATTTCGTATTTTATTTCCATAACTAAGACGAACACAGACACCAAGTCAAAAGTCACTCGGACCATTCGGACATGATTTAATTGATCTATGAAATTTTTTATTTCACTTTCAATCCTTCAATTATTTAGAGTATTACCCATGCAGATGCAAATCTCCGTTTATTCAAAATTTCAGCCCGATCTGTTCAGTAATTTTTGTGTGAAGATCTCAACGAACATCCAACCATACATCTATCCATCAAAACTTTCTCATTTATTATATTAGTTTGATATAACTTAAGGCTGTTAAACAGTTTGTTTGTATGTAAGTGCTCAATAAACGTTCAATGTGACAGTTCAAATAAACCTTTCCTAAGTATCTCCTAACACCTTCATTCACACCTTAATCTAATCAACTTAAACTTTAGCATTACCTCTTTAAGATTAACCCTCATTTGAGACACCTACAATCTAATCAAGTTTAGCATTGCCTCGAGATTAGGCCTCATTTCAGATAGGCCTATCTAAACCAGTGCCCAAACAAAACATTAGTGAGTCCATCTTACCTGCGCCTGCGCAGCGAATGTGTAATGTGCGGACGAGACGCGGACTGGACGCTGAGAGGTGTCAGTGGGAGGTAGAGTCACTGGATGTGCCTTGTTGAACTTAAGGAGCTTGTAATTTTGTATGGTGTTTGTGTTATTAAGCATTTTTTATCAATATCTTTTATACTAGGGTCATTGAATACGGGATATTTACCATGATTTGGTTTCTTTTGATTTCTTCAGATCTTTCGTGATCATGGCGCTTGAAACGGTGCCGAAATATCGAAAAACTCAAAAGAAACCAAATCATAGTAAATATCCCGTATTTAATGACTTTAGTGTTAAAAACCATGATAGTTTTAAAAGTTATAATGTGTTTTATCATCATCATCATCAACCTATATTAGTCCACAGCTGGACATAGGCCTCCCCCAATGAGCGCCATAGCGCCCTGTCTTCAACTTGACGCATCCACCGCGTTTCTAGCCAGCTCCGGATGTGTTTTATAAATAATAATGAATAAATAAACAATGCTGGACAATCCACACAGCATCATCTAGTCCCAAGTTATGCATGAGTTTGTGTTATGGGTACTAGATGACCGATATACATAATACAATATAAAGACGAGGATTTTCGTGACGCCCTGATCACGAGAGTCATCAGCTTATGGAAGATCATCACGACTTCGTTGAAGTTGAAGCTACATCATGTTCTACCCATCATTACAAGTCGACTGTGGATGAACAAGGAGCTTCTAGATAGAAGCCATTCTATACATCGTCGGACATAATATCCTCGATCACTCAACATCATTTTGAGGATGAAACCCAGTCTTGATGGAGTTTTACGTTCCTATACCTATCCTAGCTGTACGTAAAGACTGATACCTATCCTTGTTTTACGTACAGGATACCTATCCTAGTTTTACATACAGATATCTATCCTAGTTTTACGTACAGATATCTATCCTAGTTTTACGTACAGGATACCTATCCTAGTTTTACCTACAGATATCTATCCTAGTATAAAAGGCGGTCGTTTCCAGTAGGAAGTAAATCCCCGTCCGTGGTGTTTTGTTCGTTTAGTTGGGGACCACCGCGGCCTGCGCGGGCGCCGCTAAGCGATAACCGATGTATGCTGTTCCGAGAATAGGTTGGCGCGGAGCTGGCAACGCGGTGGATGCGGTGCTTACAACGTTGGCTTATTTATTTGATACTAGCTGCAATGTGCCCGCGACTTCATACTCGGTATGTGTTCTGTGGTATGTGTTATTCCAGGCTATCTCCGTGCCAAATTTCATCCATATCCGTTGAGTAGTTTTTGCGTGAAAAAGTAACAAACAGCCATCCATCCATCCATACTTACAATCTTTCACGTTTATAATATTAGTGGGCCTGCGTCTTCGTCCTTACATACCTTACTTATTTCCATACTAACGTTCATGCTCTATCAACCCTTTTTTTGCATTAAAAGTAGCGTATGTCCATTCTCAGGCTCTGAACTATCTCGGTGCCAAAATTCATTTATGAAGGTTCAGTAGTTTAGGTGTGAAAGCGTAACAGACAGACAGACAAAGAGACAGAGTTACTTTTGCATATATAATATGAGAAGGGTTATGTACATTTATTTTTCGACTGAATTTCTCTCGCATTTTTCGTGGATAGACAATGTCCTCTTTCTAAAATTTATAAGATCCATTCGGTAGGTGTTTTGTCTAGGAAATATACCAAACAGACACAAATGAATTTTAATTATTCTTTAAGTAATCATTATTTTTTACTTGAAAATAACCACATCCAAAAAGCAAGTGAGCACACTTCGCACATCCACTACCCATCGCTGAGAATGGTTTTTGGAGTCTGAGGATATCTAAAAGACACAAATATATCGATCCTTTATCAGATCAGACGATAACGCTGACCCATTTACTGTCTGAATCAGTTTAAATTGAGCACATTACTTATAAAATACTTACTTTATTAACAAATTGACAATATAAATAATGGCTTTGGAAATTTGAGCATGTCTGTACGCCAGGGCAATACAATAGTAGGTTACATAACGCAAAGAAGGCTAACAAACTGAAGAAATTAGAATTAGTAACCGTTTATCTAATAATAAGTAGGTTAGGTACTCCACGAAATAACGACCTAGACGGGACTTGAACCCACAAACTTCCACTCAGTTAGAGAACGCACTTCTAATAACATTTAATCAGTAAGTAGTAGGTATAAAAAGTATCAAAATAAAATATATAGCAAAAAACATGCTTCAATCTGACGAAACGAAGTGAGATAAAACCTGGAGAGAAATGATGGTTCTTATCCTTTCAAACTTCAGGCCTGACATGGAATGGTGTTCCATTAAGTAATGACGAGATCGCCGCTCTAAAGAATGACACCATAAAATTTGGAACTCGCTTCATGCTTCTGTTTTTCAACCAACTATGACCTGGATCTCTTCAAAACAAGACTGAGTGGGAGCTATCAGATCAGAGTTTCGTAAAACATCGTCGGTCGCACTTGTCTTCTTGTATATTCACTTTCCATATGGTGAAATGAAGATCTATTGACTAGTAAATGATAAAATAATGATCCGTCCACGTGGATGGTTTTATTTACTCGCGAACAATTTCAATAATTGACCAACCAGTTGGTAGAGCACGCATGTAGGTATGCAGACGTTTATTATGAGGTAGGTAAATCACAAAGGCGGCGCAGCGATCGAAATCGCTCCGTAATAACGCAAAATTCTCTTTTTCGGCAGTTTTTTGCGATCACGCAAACCTTCGCATAAATTAGTATTTAACCATTACATTAGCCATTATAAAAACATCATTTCGATTTACATTCCTACCCGAAATTAAGGGAAGTTAATAGTACAGGAAAAACACCGGCATTAAAGTAAAGCAAGGCAGTAAAAAGGAGGTAAGCTGGTTTACGGGGCGACGCGACAGACTCGTTACGATAACTAAACAATCAGTGTGATCGTATTTTTTTCGTGCAAATTAGCTAGAGGGGAAAATTGGACTAATCCTAGCTATAAGAACATTTTGACTCAGGTAAAAAAAGTATGTTGCCTTTTAGCCAATAGACAAAACTCTTAAAGAGAACACAAAGGTAACGTAATTTTTGTAGGGCCAAAATTACTACCAATAAAAATAATAGTACCTACGCACTTAGTTGAGTAGTAAGTGAGAAACAGAGGATGGTCGTGCTATCAAGCAACCGACCGGGGCTAGTGGGCCGGGGCTAGTGGGCCGGGGCTGGTGGGCCGGGGCTAGTGGGCCGGCCCTCGTGCCCCTGGATGACGCAGTTGAAGCTGGTCTCCGCGATCTTAACGCTACCAGCGTGAGACAGCTCTGGACCGAGATGTTCTAGAAGGCCGAGGTCCGCTTTCGATCACAGGAATAGGAACTCTGTTTTGATCGTAAATATTTAACGGCTGTCGTGCAACTAAATAATTAAGTTCATTATAGGTACACTGGAATTGCCTAATATTTTCCTCAGGCCGCACCTTATCAATACCCTAATCTAATCAGTCGTAATACCCTAAATTTCAGGCACGGCATAGCGTGCCTAGGCCACACTTAGGTCACATAATCACCTGGGCCGGGGTCACAGGGGTCACCCGCGGCCAGACAGTGACCTTCGCGTGGATCCGCCCTTAATTATGTTTTTGCTACAATTTACGGTAGATATAAATAAGGTTTATTATGATCTGTGACTGTTATGTTCGTCTGTCGGCACAACAAACCAGTTTATCGACTGTTTGTCCTTTACATTTTCATCGGACTACGTCAAGAATTTGAAAACACATTTTTATGTTGTACTCAAAAAGCTGGTTAAATGTAGAGGGTACATTGTAAGTACGGTCCATCCACATGTTAGGGAGCCAGGCGAGCCCTGACCACAGAGCCTATTGATTCATTGTGATACACTCTGACTCGGTCAACTTACATGCGGATCATTCATTAGTGCCAGCCAACCAACTGTCAACAATGCTAATTGAAGTCTAGCTAGAGATGAAAACGGTAGCACTATACAAAACCAACGCTACTAAAAACAAACAAACCTGAACTAGAACGCCCATAGCTCATAACATCGTCGGATTAGCGACTGAGCGTGTAAATGACGTTAAAACAGCGGCGACGATAATTGCGGCACTCTTTAAGGTATTTACTGCTCATTAGGACTCCAGCACGCGAGCCCAAACTGGTGACATTTGTAATTAACATTGCGGACTAATTAATATCAGATACTCGACGATAGCATGACCGCGACTACCTATTTGGCTGTCAACAAGGGAAATATGAAGTTATTGCAAAAGAGTTCGTAAACCGAGGTATAACGCTAGGTGGTGTGGTGATTATCGGTTCAATCATCCGAGATTGTTACAACAGGAGATGATAATAACGTTAACGAAGTTCAAAAATTTCGTAGCCTCCTTGTTTACCCAAAGATCCGTAGATATTATGAAAGTGGTTTGTTGACTGTAGTATGAAATTTCGCTAAGTGTGTAATAGAAAACAAAACAAAAACAAAGTATAGATATAATTTATTTATTTCCGAGGTTTTATTCTTCAGTTTGTATCGTTTATTTGAAGATGGAAGTTCTTCAAACAGGTAAGGTCCTAGGTTCTATGTTCCACAAGGCCAATAATAAATCTTATCGAACTTCAAAACATTTGGTCAAAATCACGCCCCTGCGCTAGACAGCAAAGAGTTCAAATACCTCAACCCTTCATCCTGAGCAGCGATTTCACAGCTGATTAGCTATCAGTCCGTGATCACTAGCTTTCGCACCTGTCTCTCGTCACGGTCAGCGCCACTCATCGATTGATTCTTTGTAAATCCAATTATTTCTTTTATGTCTACTGTGATTGAAATTGTACTTGTTCTATGTAAGCATGATTTGAGTAACATTCTTACAATGTGCTTCTTAAAGTTATACCACATTAATTCATAAATCAAAATAAAATACTAAATTGTATCAAAACCATTTCAACCACTAAACCTAAATTCAATGAAATCATACAGTGAATCATAGAACGGATAATCCTAGTTGTATTTAAAATGTTCATACGAGTTCATACATTTTACCTAAATCCAAGACTCATGCACATACTCACGCGTCACCCGGGATCTAACAATACCCGGCTCCTCCCATTTTATCCGAAATCTCGCAAAAACTTACCTGAAAAGAAAAAATGCCATTAGACACAAATAGAACACAATTTATAGAAAAGGTCGACCACCTACCACCAGATGGTGGATCTATCAAATTGGTTTTTGATAGAAAAGGTGCAAAATCGATTGAAAGGGAAACGCCAACTGTATCATTCGATTACACACATAAGTTCGCGAATCGTGATCTCAAACTAGGGAAAAACGACTTTATCGTCGAAGAAATAGACGATGATGGAGCTACAGAAGATGTAAAGTAGAACAGATGGTTAACGGGAGTAATAGTAATGCAAGATGTCAAATTTTAAGGGGAAGAACGCGTCGGTGTCGTTATAATTCAGGTGTCATTTTTTGTGGCGTTCGAATTGTACCGGTGCGTATGCGCACTGAATATGAAGCAGGGATTTGGATACCTGCGTTATATGTCTATATGTTTTATAACGATCTTTTACAACGCACTACCGAATACAAAGAAACAAAATTGTAATTATCAACTTCGTTTTAAAGACCCGATTAACTTGACCCCATCAGAATTTATTCAAATGTATGATTACGTTACTTAGAGGCACCAAGATTGATTTGATTTCGATAGTTTCATTTCCAGAATATATTACCCATTAATAAAATTAACACTAATTTAGATAATTAATTTAAACAGTACATTTTATTTTATACCTATTGGAATCTTCTTACAAATAAGAAATCATTGGTAAGTGCTTTTTGACTAATAGTATAAATAAATGGAGATTACGTTCATTATAGATATATTATCAAAACACCCAGAAGCAGCGTGTGCCGCACACACCTTGCCTATATCGTTTGTTCAATCATAAACCATAAGGGAGCTTTCGACTAAATATACTTCAAAATGTACTCCCTCTTTCCTGCCAAATATTGAGCTCACTTTACTATTTTCTATTTACGGTTATAAAGATCCTTATACATGAGGGTGTAAGGGTAGTTTTCGTGCGATTGATACGAGAGGTTTTGTCGTCTGGAAGGCAGGTGTGCCGCAAGGCTCTCGTCTGGGCCCGCGCTCTCAGAATAGATTCACAATCTTGGGACACGTGGCGAGGGGTGGGCTCGCAGAAAAACATGCAGCTTTCAACTTCCGTAAGGCACAAATACAAACAGAATTAGATCTCTGTAATGTTTTTCCGGTTTGGGCTTGCTGATATAGTGGGCCACTTGAGTGGGCTTGCTAAAGTGAGGGTCAAAATGTTATTTTAGATTGAATTGTGGTTGGGTACTTGTGTTAGACGGGTTGTTTTAAGATGTCGAAGTAAGATATCGATCGATCATTATCTATAATAAGAAAATGGAACAAGTCCCTCAAATTATATTATGAAGGTACCTACTACAGTTACTCATTTTATTGTTGCAGTGACTAACTGAATTTTAACAACTAACTAAATTATATGTACAAAAAAACAAATTATAACAAAAATTGAATATTTAACTCCTTGTTTATCATTGGAATCAGGTCAAGCCTAATTCGTAAATCAACAAGAGTTTGAACATTCGGGCGGCACGCGAGGAACTGTGTGACATTATGGCTCATTTCGAATATAAAATATTTGATAGGCCATGGTGGCTCGCGTGTGGGTATTTTTATGGAGAATCGATGGAATTTCTTAGAGAGTAGAAAATAGTACCTTCGAATAATAGTGAATGTCGAATTCATAGTCAGTCACGTCTACTGCTAAGCAAGCTGCCTCCAAACAAAGATTCTGCTGATGATATCCTTCAACAATACTATTTGACGTTTGATTTGCATGACAGACAAGAATATAAAGTGTGTTGTTGTGCAGAACATGGGTGGGTATTGATAGAGATTGTATTGAAGGTATGGTATTACAGAAAAGTCATCGAAATAGTGAAGTTTTGTTAATATTTCACACCATTAAATCATCATCATCTAATAAAGGTGTGGGGTCAATTACAAACTTTGTATTGCTAAAACACCAACGTTTATTCCCCCAGCGGTAAGAGCCATATATGATGGTTTTTATACTTAAGAAATAGGTAAATATTTTAAAACAATCAGGGTTATATAAAAGCCACATTATTACCATGATCATGACTATAAAATCTGTTTATGTTGATAGAAGTATAAAAAAGTGTTTCTTTTATTAATCAATCTCACCTTTAGTAGTTCGTAAAGTGTAGTAGTAGTTCATACGTATTTTGCTCTACATCTCTACTATGACGTATTAATTCTACTTATAACTCCGATGTCGTTATTCAAAGGGTGCATAGACAGATCTTGATCGGCGATATACAAGAGTTTACAAGACTTTATGGCCGGCGTGGATTTACGAGAATAGAGGCCGATTTTTGATGGCGGCTTATTGGAGTTGTCGGCTGGTCTTTGTGGACTTATTAGAGTATCATTTACTTCATGAAATACATAGTAGTACATTTTTATTTTGTTTATTGTTTGATGTATAACTTTCCGAACATTCCAAACACTGCTATCATACTAATTACACCATGCAAATTACGCTCTAAGTACCTACTAAGTTATCTTACAATTTATGAGCGGAAATTTTCTTTGTGGTTAATTTCTGATTTTGGCGCTTTGTATATTCAAAGTAGAAAAAAAACATCGATGCACAAACTCTAAAGCCAAAACAACAAAGTCCAATTTGGATCGAAATTCGATCATGGCTTACAACGAAGGTTGTCTTGTTACTATGGGGTGTATTAACGATTTTTTCTCGGCGCGAGCGCACACCAGATGGCACGGAGGGCAACGACTCCTTAAATGAGTTTTTTTTTTAAATCGCGACCCTTAAGTGCGGTCGGAGCAGCTTTAATGTAGGATAAGTAGCCTATTGTGGTGGGTTTCATGTTAGGCTTGCGCACGCGTTTTCGGCTCTTTGCTTTTTGTTCTGGCTATTAATTTCGTGATTAGGGTCTTGGGTTTTTGTGTGAAGTCGGTAGAGGTTTTGAGCTTAATTTGCATTGCGATTTTTCATAATTATAAAAATAGCGATCCTCATATCGGGAATTTTCGTTTTTGGGTTGAAATGACTAAATGTTTATTTCTTCTTCTTCTTCAATATTTATATCATTGATATCAATAATTTTATAGCCTCTCAGTTTAAATCCAGACTATTCATCCTCAAAACATGTACAAGAACCTGAAGATCAGAGCCCAAGGTTCCTTCAACGCAACAAAAACATTCAGTTGCGTCAAATGATTGAAATATCACAAAACAAGTCTAGCACATTCGCGCTTCATGACTAGTCCTAGGAGGTAGGTCCTGGCCCGTGGACCAGCGACGTGAGTTTGGCAGCTGCGCGGCAGATGCGAGCCTCCGCGCAGCCGGCTCTGACGATACTGCGACTGTTTGACGACAGCCTTCTGGGCTTGACATCTTGACGTCTGGCTTGACATCTTGACGTTTCAGCTTCATAGGCTTCATCATTGACAAGTGTACAAAGTTCCTTACAAGACTCGGGTATTGCAAAAATCTTAATTAAAACATTTGATTTGATCAATTTATTTCCTTTTCTAGTTTTTCATCTGACTGCGTTTTTGACCCTAAGAAGACACAAAAGCGACGGAAAGATAAGGTTGCAGATAAAGTTACAACTTACTCCAAATATGCATCCCGACAGTACGCCAATCAGTCCGCACGCCTTTACGATGTCATAAACAAAATTCTTAATATATATGCGTTGAACAATCATTCTTGTAAAAAAACATTAAGTTTATGGCTGACAAAAATAAGTTACGAAGATGGAGAAAAACTTCTGGAAACCTTAGCTTAATAATAATTAATAATTAATTGTAAATAATTAAACCACCTTACCTTTAGTATATACACAAAATCAAAAACGTTTTCATACACATACGCACAATCAAACACACACACACAATCACTCACACACACACAATCACTCACACACACACAATCACTCAACACACACAATCACTCACACACTTACAAACAAACACACTTTCACATATTAACTTCTTGTCTTTACTGACTAGAGTAACTTACTTTTAATTTCATTTTTTATTGTTTAAAACGTCAAAACTAATCTGTATGTTAGATTAGTTTTAGGTAGAGTCAATATTAGTTTGTTTTCACAGTATTAAATAGTTAATTTCTTTAAGATAGCCGCGCAGCAGAGCGAGACCCTCTAGCACAGGTATAATTTTACTTAAAAGAGGGTCCCATACCACTGAAATGTACTAGATTAAGTTAAAGAAATAAAATATTTTGTATTTGTATTTGTATTTTGCCTGCTTCACCATCATCATTATCGATCTATGTTAGTCCACTGCTGGACATAGGGCTCCCCTAATGAACGCCACAGTACCCTGTCTACTACTTGCTTACATTATCTTGTCAAATTCTATAACTG
Organism: Eupithecia centaureata; assembly: GCA_944547425.1. NCBI lineage: Eukaryota > Metazoa > Arthropoda > Insecta > Lepidoptera > Geometridae > Eupithecia > Eupithecia centaureata. The sequence continues at coordinate 13,779,372 of OX155691.1, forward strand.
AAGCTGAAGAGCAACAAAGTTATTTGTGTATAATCAAATATTTCGTGCAAATGATTCGGATAACCAGGAACCATTTACCACCTCAGACATGCCTCGGGATATTTTTCGACCTTTTCGGTTCTTGTCCGATTTCGTGAGTCTGTCTAATTATTATAATGCATGGAGATTATTCGCATGCTTCCATGACTGTAGCGTTTACGTGCCTCTCCCGTGTTCGATCGATGCCGTGCAGCTTTGTTATGCAACATGTTGGTTGGATGCCGTAAGCAAATACTACGAACTTGACTTTGAAATTTGCTGAGGATGGTTTTTGAATTAGATTTAAATAAGGAAACATATACGGACGAGGAAGATACTCATAATTTATGTAGATAAGTACTATTATATAAAAATAATGAATTAAAGATAGGGAGTAAAAATTTGCGTACGGAAGGAACCTCCTATTTATCTTAGTTTGTTAAATAAAGATGTCGGTTAACATAACATGCTGGCAAAACGGTCAGTGTGAAGTAAGAATCAGGACAAACAAGAAAATATGAACAAAAAGAAAAACAGCGTCTTCTGTTCAAATAGTTGGCATACCTAGTAATACCCATTAACTACAGCACCACACATTGGTAGTACCTACAGTTTACTTATTTCAGTCTATAATGGCCTTTTTGTGTAATTTATGATCAAGTAGCTATTATTTATTTTAATCACATGTAGGTATTTATGTGGTGGCAAATAAATAGTATATGTCTAACAAGCGGTATAGGTTCGAAATCGTTCGAACAGGAGAATTTTCATAATTAGATGATTATCCAACTTGTTTTGATTCGTAAATTTTATGTAATCGTTGCGAATTTGCTAAAGTATAGCCTCGATCAATCATTTGCCTCTTCGATAGATTAGAAAAACTGTTCTTTCTAAATATTTTTTTTAGGATTTACATGTTTATTTGAGACACACTTATAAGTTATAGGAGAATTAATGAGAATATCGTTAAATATGTATATTCTCTTTCGTCTATCTAACACACACGTTGAACTCTTGAGTGGTATTTATCTACTGTTTTATTTCATTACTATTCAATTTCTTTATTCTTTAAATTCTGAATTGCAAGTTCTGTTAGTACCTACCAAATTCCATCATAAGCTTTTATAATTATCTGTTATTTTTACAAATAAAAAGAGTTTTCGCGTGGCGCTACCATCGCAGGTGAACTAAACACGCGCGTCATTCTATTTTTGAATTTTTAACATTTACCTTCGATAACCGTTCATTATCTTTTCTGATCGGCCAGTTCGAAACTTATTGAAACCAGTTATGTACCAACAAAAAGAAAAATAAAATTATTTTTTAGGATCTTTTCTAAAATAGTTTTGCTAATAACTAGGTTACTGTCATGTAACCTAGTTAGTAGCAAAACTATTGACATAGTAAGTAGTAGTTAAAATAGTTTTGCTAATAACTAAGTTACTGTCATGTAACCTAGTTAGTAGCAAAACTATTTTACGGATGGCGAGGCTTTAAGTTGATAAAACTAGATATTATAAAGCCTGTATCACTACATAGTATAAAACAAAGTCGCTTTTTCTGTCCCTATTTCCCTATTTCCCTTTGACTGCTTACATCTTTAAAACTACGTAACGAATTTCGAAGCGGTTTTTTTTAATAGATAGAGTGATTCAAGAGGAAGGTTCTGCGTATAATAAAATCGTGCGAAGCCGGGGCGGGTCGCTAGTTAAGTATAAATTTTACAATCGATTAGATCCTCGCACGTGCTACAAACTTGTGTGGTTTCGATGCGCGTGCGCAGCGCCCCGTGACAGTGACAAGCTGGTGAAATGGCTACGTGATAAAATAACTCTTAATAGAAAAACATTGGCACGGTTATGATCCTAAACGTAACTGGCATTTATTTTAAACCTTCATGTCATAGATATAGAGACTACACTTTTAAATTATCTCCATGAGTGGATCGTTTTTGGTGCCGGAATAAACATCATGGAACAACTGCTGGGTACACCTGTATATCATGGAACGTTCTAACCCAACTGTAATAAAGTTCTTTTGTTCAGTAATTGTAAAGGTTTGTGGTTGAACTGTTACCTACCGTTTGATTCAGGTACTTACCTAACTGGATTCCTTATTCGACCATGGATGTTAGAGAAATATAATTTTGAAAACTTGCTTATTCAATTTTTAAACTTGTGCAAAGCGGTCATTCTCTGTAATTTTCGTACGTACCCGGACATAAATCTGGGTGGTTCAATAACCGCCAGGGGTTTACAGTTCTATGAAAGGTGTTTTATTTTGATGCAATCAGCAGGTTTAATATTACATTTCCTGAATTTTATGAAAGTAATTTTATTTTTATTAAGTACTGATTGACCTAATTAGTCGTCCCATCCCATCCGATCCAGAGAGCAAGCACCAACAAGATCTCGACACATGGTGAGTGGTGGGTGACACAATGCAGACTCACGCACGACGCGTGCGCTACCATCTGCCGAGAAACCTGATCCCTGCATGTTATTTCAGAAAAAACTTCCCGCAGCCTTCGGGCAAAAATCTACCTTATTCTTGGGTCGAAAAACTTGATTATCGCAGAAAAGTTCACGACATTATTATAAAAGACAATAGTTTCTGCCCGCGGCATCGCTCGCGTTGTTTCTGGGATAAATGCCAGTCCGTAGATTCGTTTTTACTTATGCCTATTTATCTTAACAAAGATTGAAAGATTTTCCCATTGGAATAAATGTATGTCTATACCGCAAAGAATACATTGGTATAGCTACTAATTTAATCCCATAAATTAAATCATGAATAAAAAAACGTTTACACACAATAATTATTATCTTCGTTGAGTTGGAGCTTGCCCGAAGAAGTAACAAGTATCAATCCATTCATACATCCAAAATTTCGCATCTATAATACTTATCCATATTCCATATTCATATTCCAATTAAAATAATGACATAAGGAAGGTAAGATAGTTTTCGGCTTGAGATGTCATTTGTAGCATATATTATATATATATATATATATATATATGCATATTATAATAGTGTACGAGACATATGCAAACGTATTTCGCGCCGCCGCCAGATGGCTCAAGTTTTTGTAGCAGCGGTTTATCTGATCCAGTTATAATGATTTAGGAATATGTAGACTTGTATTGTTATATTATTGTTGGGGTGCAAGTGGTGTAACATGTTTATAATATGATGTTATACATGTTTATACATTAATACTTAGTACAGAAATATTCCGAATAAGCAATTTGACTAAGGTAGGAAGAAGATTTGTAGACCGCTTACATCTCATGCTTTTAAAAAATAGACGTTACGCTTACATTACTCTAGTACAAATATGCAGATAATATAGTATTCATCGTTAATGCAGAGTTTGTGTTACGGATATTAGACAACTGATAAACATACCTACTTTATACAATACGATAAATAATAAATCAATATCTTTATTTCTTTAGGCTTACAAAATAAGCACTTAGACGTAACTATATTTTTAGTAGGTAGGTAGTGTGATTCAGAAATGTCCATAATTGAATGAATATAATTGAATCATTTCAATAAATTACTCTACTCTATAATTGACAGAGTCCAAATATTGCTACGAGAGCTGTCATCGCTTCTATGAGGAATCCAATCAAATGTGGCGTAGGCGCATGCAACAGTCTATTTCATTATGCGGCGGGTTCCATATTAGATAAATGACAATTTCCTATAATTTCGGATTCCCGATAGGATTTTCATGTCACTTCTCACGTCGTTATTTAGTACCTACATCATATTAATAAAGTAAATTAATCATAAATCATAAAATCTTTATTGTACACAAAAAAACTCAATACTTAACAATATAAAAGACATGTAAGTACAAAGGCGAGCTTTAGCTAAAAAGAGTTTTCCTACAGCAAACCTTGGTTTATTTATTTATTTAATACTTGGTGATTAAGGAACGTAAGTACAATGAACATGGATAGTAGATAAACGTACCTACTAATTTAATAATTCTATTCCTACTGACAGATGCTGGATGCGACAAGCTGAAGACAGGGCGCTATGGCGCTCATTGGGGGAGGCCTATGTCCAGCAGGGGACTGATATAGTCTGATAATTATGTAACTATAGTATTAAATTTGACTTGTCTTAGTGCTTATTTTGTATTCTAAGGAAATAAAGATATTGATTTACTGATGATGATGATGGTGATAATGATACCTTATAGCGACGCTAAAACAACTAAACGAATCGAGCTGAAAAGTTTGTTGCTATAGAATTATCACTACATAGTATAAAACAAAGTCGCTTTTTCTGTCCCTATGTCCCTTTATCCCTAAGTCCCTTTGACTACTTCAATCTTTAAAACTACGCAACGGATTTTGACGCGGTTTTTTTAATAGATAGAGTTATTCAATAGGAAGGTTTATGCGTATAATAAAACCGTGCGAAGCTGGGGCGGGTCGCTAGTTTACTTATAATCTGGAAAAACTCGTACGAGCAGTAGATAACCAAAATTAATAAGGAATTAATTCATTTGAGATAAATAAATTAATTGAAGAAAGTGACTCACTTCAAAGCCATCGGCATCGGGCTTTATGAATGAAAGTTTGAAACACGATGAAATCATAACTGTCTAAACTCGTCATAAACTCGTTTACGACGACGCATAAACTCGCCGGCGCCAGGGGAGGGGAGGGATAAAGGGGGCTAGAGGAACGGGGGGAGGGTTCAGTCGTCGTCTGCGCATCCCGTCGTCGCTTTGATCTCTCGCAGAGCTACGAGGATTTAGAGTTGTGCAGAGTTTAGATTCAAGTTTTTATATTATTTTAGTTTTTAGATTTGATTCAAACGTTGTACGAATGTTTGGGAAATGAAAATGCTTTGTCTTTGCTATAGATCTATCTATTATAATTTATGTACTTAATGCTAGCTGAGGAATATAGATTAGTGACTTTGGGCAGTCACAAACCTTAACATATTTCCATACAAACTCTCATCCCCTATAATTTCAAACCTTAAACTTACTATTTTTTCGCATTAAGAAGTGGCTTGTATGTATCCTTTCTAAGCATCTAGCTAGACTATCTCTGTACCAAATTCCATTGAAATGGTTTCAGTAGTATGGTCGTGAAAACAGACAGACAGAGTATTTTACATTATTTTATAATATTAGTAGGCATTCGCACATGGTGATTCTTGGTTGACAAGTAAAAAGCAATGCAAACCAGAGAAGAATTAAGTCAGTAAATATGACAAAAAACTTTAATATTTTCTAAAGTTACCATATCTGTCAACATACAATAATCAATATACTTACCAATTATACAGACGCGAAAGTTTGTATAGATGTATGGATAGATGTTCGTTCCTCTTTCACACAAAAACTACTGAATGTATCAGGTTGAAATTTAAAACAGACATAGTTCTAGCCCTGGAATAACACTTAAGCTATTTTAGATCCTAAAAACAAGATCCCATGGAATAGAAATAGCCTTGAAACGTTTCCATAGAAACAACGCGTGCGAAGCCGCAGGAATATACTATTTATTTTTATAATTAGACAATATTCCTCAGGATATTAGCGATAAGGCCGCCGATTGTGCCACTTCAGTTGTAATTAGTATGCTCTGATGTTAGTATATTATTTTGATGGTACAGTAAAGTATCTATCTATCTATTTTTAGCTTTGTAGTCTGGTCTGTCTGTTCGTTGGTAGGTCTGCGCAGTCTGTAGGGGGCGGCTCGTTTCGCGCGCTAAAACGGGCGTTTAGTTAAACGTTGCTCAAATAGCTCCAGACGGACGGATTTAGACGAGATGCTTCTTGCATTCTTTGGGAAACACCTTTCATATGAATATGGTTGCCCACTAGTGGACTTGACACTTATACTTTGTCGGAACTTCAAAAAGTGACTGAAAACTGCGACATTTCTTAGTCCAGTTTCGTTGATTAAACCTGATGCTATTTTTTTCTTCTTTCGCCGGGTTAAAGATCTTGTAGTTAAAGATTCCACAGTTTAACACCATTTTCTAATCATAAAAGGTTAACGTGAGCTTTATGTTTATTATTTGCTTTCACTTTTTAACCTCCACAAATCAGTTAGGTAAGTACCTACCTACCAACAAATTACTTTTAAATGCGCTGCAATGTATAAAAAGATCAATTAAACAGATAAAAGTGCAAAAGTGCATTTCTCTATCTATGGTGATGGAAATGTTCGCGACAAAATTAATATCGCTTTAATTGTGGGAATGACGCTATCGCGCCCAATCGCGAGTGGCTAAATGAAAAAGTAATTTAGAATCATTTAATGTGGCAGTTGATGGGTTAATTCCGCAGGGGATCCGCTAGTTTTGCATGTTTTGAGTGAATTATAATTATTTGTAAATTAATTATTGTTGGGGTTAGATTTAATCAGCTGTTAATCATTTTAAATGTAAAACTTTAAAATAATTAGTGTTTAAAACAATTTGCTTATATTTTATGACTTTTAATCAAAGTTCCGACGTAAATTATAATATTAGGTCCTTACATATGAAATTGGCGTTTTGTATGGGAGGAACAAAAAGTCGAATATTTTTCAACTTCTTATATACTTTATAAACAACGAAAATTACAAGCAAATGAATAGAAAAATTACAACTAGTATTTACAATTGAAACCATTGAGCTAACCGCAGACGGTTGCAAACAGTCTAAAGGTAGCTCAATTGATCCATGTCAATACCAGTCGGAAGCGTCCCCAAGACACTGGCTGCATTACCACGCTGTATGGCAATGCTGATGCTCTGAGCCAGATATTCACCAGCTCTCGGGTCACGCGTCGCATCGACCAGACGCTCAGATAATTTTTTAAAAACCCGGAGAACCTCGGTACCCCACGGACCTAGGGTCTCGAATCCAAGGGGAGCAAATGCGTAGGTTCTGTCGATAGACATCAGCCGTAATAGTCTGGCCAGAATATTTTTTAATATAATATATTTAATTAATCAAAGTATGGACCATTATTTTCTAAGCACTTTTGCCATCTTATAGGTAGTTCATTGATCCCTTTACTAAAAAAACCAGTCGGACGGGAATCAATAAAATCTTTGAAGGCGATTTGGACTGCCCCATCGGAGTTGAATTTTTTCCCTTGCAAGAAGTTATCCAAATTTCGAAAAAAATGGTAATCTGTTGGAGCAAGGTCCGGGGAGTACGGAGGATGTCTTAGACTTTCCAATTGAAGCTCTTCTAATTTAGTAGCCGTCTGTTGCGCAGTGTGTGGTCTAGCGTTGTCGTGAAGCAGCAGTGGCGTGGAGCGATTGACCAGCCTAGGTTGTTTAGCCGCTAGCTTTTCCATCATGGTTTGCAATTGCTGACAATAGACATCAGCCGTAATAGTCTGGCCAGATTTGAGAAAACTGTAATGAACAATACCGGCACTAGTCCACCAAACGCTTACAAGTAACTTTTTTGGGGTTAATTTTCGCTTGGGGCAGGATTTGGCTGGCTGGCCAGGATCCAACCATTGCGCTGAGCGCTTCCGATTATCGTAAAGAACCCATTTTTCATCACAGGTAATGATTCGGTTTAAAATACCTTCATTATTGTGCCGGTTTAGTAATGTAACGCAGCAGTCGACGCGCGTTTGCCGGTTTGCTTCGGTCAATTCGTGAGGTACCCACCTTTCAAGCTTTTTAATCTTCCCAATTTGCTTCAAGTGAATTAAAACAGTTTTATCACTAACACCGCAGCCTGCAGCTAACTCGGACGTGGTTTGCGATGGATCCGCTTCCACAATAGCCTTCAACTCTTCATTATCAACTTGAGTCTCAGGCCGTCCACGGGGCTTGTTCTGCAAGTCGAAATTTCCAGAACGAAAACGTTGGAACCAAAAACGAACTGTGTTTTCTTTTGCAACACGACCGCCATACACATCATTCACCCTTCGAGTTGTTTCCGCAGCACTAGTGCCACGGCGGAACTCGTACTCGTAAATAATGCGATATTTTAAGTTTTCCATTTTGTAAAATGAGTGACGCAAACAGAAAAAAACAGAAGAAAAAAAACAAATGAATGACGATCATCGAAGCACAAATACATGAGTCTATAGCTGTACAAATTTGAATTTGGAATTCCTTACCAAAGAGGAGAAATTTGTGATTAAAATGGCCAGTACGAAAAACGCCAATTTCATATGTAAGGACCTAATATTAAGTCGATTATAAATTTCAAGTGGTGTTTAGCGGATTATTTTAAAGGCTGCTTTCGTGGACACATTTTAACACAAGCTCTGCTTAGCTTGGGGCGAGATGATGCTGTGTGGACTGTTCGGAATTATTTATTTATTTATTTTGCAAACGATCAACCAAAGACATCACTACATAGTATAAAACAAAGTCGCTTTCTCTGTCCCTATGTCCCTTATGTATGCTTAAATCTTTAAAACTACGCAACGGATTTTGATGCAGTTTTTTTTTAATAGATAGAGTAATTCAAGAGGAAGATTTATACGTATAATAAAACCGTGCGAAGCCGGGGATGGTCGCTAGTGTTTAATAAATAGACAATAAAATATTTCCTTTTAATTTGACGTTTACATGATATTATGTCAGAGTTAACCGGTCAAGAAAGAACCTGCTAATATATAGCTAAAAATTACATGGATTACATTATTAGAGTTTTTGGTCAATTGATTCGTGCTGTCGGAGTAAGTCAAGACATAATGTATTTCGGATCGGGAACAATGTAATACAGCTCGATCGTTCGCCTGCGTCCAGTAAATCGCGACTGTCGTTGCATACATCACGGCGACGTGTGCGTCTAGACGCAAAGCACGGCTTTTAGCCGTCGCTACTATTTTTAGACGCATTTCTCATTATATCGGCATTTTTCGAGGAATCGTTCAAATGTAGTCTTTGTCACGGGATTAAAACAAAATAATGTTTTATACTCAATGGATTTATGAACTTCCGCGTTAAGTTAAACTTAATACTATGCTTAGGAAGGTAAGTACTCCATACTTCTTAATATGCCTGAATACGAATTATTTTATCCCATAATAACTAATAGGATTATGTGATCTTTGTTATCCTTTAGGTAAGTTCTTAATTATTTTTAATCAATTATTAATTTGTTTTATTTTATTTTAGTCATTAAAATATGGTAAAGTCATTGTTTACGGGATATTTACCATGATTTGTTTTGTTTGGAGTTTTTCGATATTTCGGCACCGTTTCAGGCGCCATGATCACGAAAGAACTGAGGTCACTGCGAGTGAGTTTTTATTGGCAGATATATCGATCTACCCTCATTTTTCGTCTTTTGCTACGAACGTTACCACTACCACCGGTTTCATTATCTAACGCAACTCGATCACGACACACTACACTAACGGTATCCGAACGCCGCCGCTCCATTCGTACATCACTTCTTCGGTTTTTGCACATCCGCACAACAGGGTTCCAGGTTCCTGATAATTGGAAACCTTCTTCTCGATTGAAGTTCCTGTGTTTGGTAATCTCAATGGCCTGCTGTACCATTCTTGGTATGTAATGTCGCTCTGTTGAGATTACTTGTGGGTTGTGTAACTCGATCCAGTGATTCGAACCAGACTCCAGAAGATGCTCAGCTATGGCCGACTTTTCAGTAGCCCGATTCTTAACCGCACGTATGTGCTCCTTAACTCTGCAGGCAATAGTGCGCTTCGTTTGGCCTATGTAGGAGCTTCCACAGCTGCAGTCGATCTTGTACACTCCTGGTTTCTCAAGTGGGAATGTGTCTTTAGGCGTGCGCAGGTAGTGTACGATCTTTTTAAGCGGCGTGAAAATGGTTTTTATTGAGGATTTTTGCAGGATGTTTGCAACTTTATCCGTCACTCCCTTTATGTACGGTAAAAATGCTGGTTTGCGTTCCACTGTACTTCTGTGTGTTTTATAACTGGTTCCGGGACGAGTTGGCAATGATCGCAATTTGTAACCGTTTTTATGTAAAACATTTCTAACGTGGGTCAGCTCACATTGAAGGTTTCTATCATCGCATAGGTCGTAAGCGCGATTAGTAAGCGACGTTACCACCGAGTTAAGTTGCCGCGGGTGGTGATGTGAGTCGGCATGAAGGTACCGGTCCGTATGTGTGGGCTTCCTGTAGACGGAGTGGCCTATGCTACCATCTTCTTCAACCCGTACCAACACGTCTAGAAATGCCAAACGCCGGTCGGTCTCCCTTTCATATGTAAATTTGATCTTGTTATGTACTCCATTGAGGTGTGACAACAGAAGTTCAATCTCCTTCGTGTTTCCTTTCAAAATACAGTAAACGTCATCTACATACCTTTTCCACAACTTTACTTGGACGGGGGCAGACGAGATGGCCACGCTCTCAAAATACTCCATCCAAATGTTGGCTACTACTGGGGCGACTGGACTCCCCATAGCAACTCCATCAATTTGAAGGTAGTATTGCCCTCGATACACGAAAAAGTTTGTAGAGAGAATATGATGTAAGAGCTTGGCATACTCTGCAGGGATACCATCTTCCTGTATTCTGCATACGACGACCTTCATACAGTCTTCTAGAGGAACGTTAGTAAAAAGTGATTCTACGTCAAAGCTGACCATCACTTCGGTGTCATTAACCTCTATCTGCTCTAATATCTGTATGAAATGTCGTGAGTCTTTCACAAAGGATGTTGTTCGTCCCACAATCGGTTGCAACACTGCTGCTACATGTTTCGCTAACTCATAAGTGGGGGAGTCTATTTGACTCACAATGGGTCGGAGCGGAACATTTTGCTTGTGCACCTTCGGGAGGCCGTATAGTTTGGGTGGCTGGATGTTCTTTGGCCGTAAAAGAAACTTGGTAACCTCTTCCCCAAGGGCGTGTTGACAATCCTTAATTAACTTCTGAGTACTACGATGTGTTCGTGCAGTTGGGTTGTAGTTGACTGGCTTGTATGTTTCAGCGTCATTAAGTAGGCTTCGGATTTTATCCTCGTATTCAGTGACATCCATCACGACTGTGGCATTCCCTTTGTCTGCTTTAAGTATTAGCAGGTCTTCGTCCTGACGTAACTCCTTAAGCGCGACAATCTCTTCTTTAGTTATATTCGGTACTGGAGGTTTAGCGTGACGAAGCACACTAGCGATATCCTGTCTCAGACACTCCGCGTCGCTATTTGGTATCTTGTTACTTCGTATAACTTCCTCAACATTACCGATCACTTTTTCGTAAGGGATGCGTCTCGTAGTAGGGGCATAGTTCAAACCCTTTTCCAACACTTTGGCAGCCGTATCGCTCAGAAACTTGCTTGACAAGTTGATGACTGTTGGACTTGGAGGTTTTGAGTCATCAATGTTATCATAGTAGGGGACACTCTTTTGTTTGTTCCACAAAGATTCGAACTTACGTTTTTGTTTTTCTGCACTGAGTTCTCTCGAGCGTTGGGCTTGATAATATGTTATACGGTCACACACATCAAAATCCGTTGGCGATAACACCTCACTGCACTCAAAATGTAAACTATACAAATTCACTTGTAATGAATGAAACCGGCTCCTGTTGTAGCGTATCATCTTACGTAGCATTTTGACACTCGCTTGTTTTAGAATACTCGCAAAACCCGGAATGTCATTACGCGATTTAATTCTCACGCACACTGGTATTATATTTACGTCACGGCATTTCACTAAAAATTCCAACGATTCGCGTAGACATTCGCACTTTTTTCGCAAGCGTTCTAGGTCTTTAACTTTCTTTGCTGTTTCCGGCCCGTACCGGTTCACGATATAACTTTTAAAACTATCATGGTTTTTAACACTAAAGTCATTGTTTACGGGATATTTACCATGATTTGTTTTGTTTGGAGTTTTTCGATATTTCGGCACCGTTTCAGGCGCCATGATCACGAAAGAACTGAGGTCACTGCGAGTGAGTTTTTATTGGCAGATATATCGATCTACCCTCATTTTTCGTCTTTTTTTTTGCTACGAACGTTACCACTACCACCGGTTTCATTATCTAACGCAACTCGATCACGACACACTACACTAACGGTATCCGAACGCCGCCGCTCCATTCGTACATCACTTCTTCGGTTTTTGCACATCCGCACAACAGGGTTCCAGGTTCCTGATAATTGGAAACCTTCTTCTCGATTGAAGTTCCTGTGTTTGGTAATCTCAATGGCCTCCTGTACCATTCTTGGTATGTAATGTCGCTCTGTTGAGATTACTTGTGGGTTGTGTAACTCGATCCAGTGATTCGAACCAGACTCCAGAAGATGCTCAGCTATGGCCGACTTTTCAGTAGCCCGATTCTTAACCGCACGTATGTGCTCCTTAACTCTGCAGGCAATAGTGCGCTTCGTTTGGCCTATGTAGGAGCTTCCACAGCTGCAGTCGATCTTGTACACTCCTGGTTTCTCAAGTGGGAATGTGTCTTTAGGCGTGCGCAGGTAGTGTACGATCTTTTTAAGCGGCGTGAAAATGGTTTTTATTGAGGATTTTTGCAGGATGTTTGCAACTTTATCCGTCACTCCCTTTATGTACGGTAAAAATGCTGGTTTGCGTTCCACTGTACTTCTGTGTGTTTTATAACTGGTTCCGGGACGAGTTGGCAATGATCGCAATTTGTAACCGTTTTTATGTAAAACATTTCTAACGTGGGTCAGCTCACATTGAAGGTTTCTATCATCGCATAGGTCGTAAGCGCGATTAGTAAGCGACGTTACCACCGAGTTAAGTTGCCGCGGGTGGTGATGTGAGTCGGCATGAAGGTACCGGTCCGTATGTGTGGGCTTCCTGTAGACGGAGTGGCCTATGCTACCATCTTCTTCAACCCGTACCAACACGTCTAGAAATGCCAAACGCCGGTCGGTCTCCCTTTCATATGTAAATTTGATCTTGTTATGTACTCCATTGAGGTGTGACAACAGAAGTTCAATCTCCTTCGTGTTTCCTTTCAAAATACAGTAAACGTCATCTACATACCTTTTCCACAACTTTACTTGGACGGGGGCAGACGAGATGGCCACGCTCTCAAAATACTCCATCCAAATGTTGGCTACTACTGGGGCGACTGGACTCCCCATAGCAACTCCATCAATTTGAAGGTAGTATTGCCCTCGATACACGAAAAAGTTTGTAGAGAGAATATGATGTAAGAGCTTGGCATACTCTGCAGGGATACCATCTTCCTGTATTCTGGATACGACGACCTTCATACAGTCTTCTAGAGGAACGTTAGTAAAAAGTGATTCTACGTCCCGTAAACAATGACTTTAGTGTTAAAAACCATGATAGTTTTAAAAGTTATATTAAAATATGGTGTTTTATAAAAATCAATAAATGGCTCCCTGAATTATAATTTCACGTTGACTTCCGTTTCATTTATTTTTAATTAATGTGTCTTGTGACTCATAAAATGTCTTTCTATTCGATTATATTATGTGCCTAGTTCCTACAGAGTCTAGTATTGAGACCTATTGTTTCAGACAAAAAACCTCGGTTTATTCTTCAGCTGCCAACCAAATTAACTCTTTACAAATCGAGCTGTATTGTGTTAATAAAAGAAAACTGCTCGGAAATCCCATAAACTAGTTAAACAGCTATGGAGGCCTGTTCTAGACGCGGGCGAGGCGGGGGAAGGGGGGGCGACCTTGAGTCTTGGGCTTCCTCCAGCGACTATGCAGTCTGGATACTGCTGCTGGTTGAGAGCTGTCGATGAAATGTGGAACTATCGATGTGTCTCATCGATGTTTCTCATCTTCTGCAAGGCACGCAAGAAACCAATAAGTTTGCTCAGCAGTAGTAACAGCGTTGGAGATCTGTGGTCACAGAAATCAGAATTATTCATGTCTGTGGTGGACAGAGAGACAGACGTACAGACGGACGGTGTAAGCTTAGAAAAAAGTCTTGTTGGGTACAAAAATAGTTCAGAGAATTCTTCAAAAATAGATTTTAAATATGAAATATTACCGAATCACTAGGTTATTAGATACGGTATACCTATGTTAATACGCACAATAGCCAAAATGAGAGGCCGTAGACCTTTATTATCGATATAAAAACCATCGACATTGCCCCAACACTATTAAATCGCCTACGACATTCGACATAATTTACAAGGGCTAAGAAAAAATAGTGTTGTAGTCAAGCGGATTCTCTGCCAAAATACACCCTCAGTACTGTCACGATGTAGGTACTTACAGAGTGCAATGACCTTTGTATTGTAACGAGGTGACGTCACCTACTCTTTGGAAAAACGTGGAAGTGGAAGACTGGTGGAATTTTGCGATTACCTAATTGTCACTTGCAAACTTCTACCTAAGATCTAATTTAGTGTTTCTGAGTTGCAATATTTCTACTTCTCCTTTACATAGATCAGACACAAAAGTCAATAAGTACAATAATTTGACAAAAAGCATTCACAGCACAAAAGAACCCATGCAGTTAAATAATTCTTTTAAATTGTTTTATGTAGGTACTTTTCACTTGAATAAAATACACCCCTGTGAAATTCTGTTATTTAAAACTACCCTTACCCATTAAAGTTTTAAATATGCGTGAAGTTAAGTCGACAGGTGACGCGCTAAACAAATAAATTATGCATTAGTTAAATTGATTATAAAATTGTTAAATTGATTATAAACTAATAAGTAAGTGATACCGCGACTTTGTAGATCAAACATTATTAATAACGGTCATGTTTTTATATGGGGTTTTAACTTTTGTAGAATGGAAGAAAAAAATGTGATAACTGATTAGCTCTACCTAAATGACAGGTTGTGTTGTAAGTGATAGGTTCGTAGAAAGTGAAAAAAAAACATATATAGGGACGTTTAAAAATTAGTATAGCACATGAAACCGAAATTTTGACAGATTTGATTAAAAAGCTTAATTGTATTCAAAAGATCTGTGGAATGTATAATCAATAAATAAAATAAAGCTACTCTACCTGTTGTTATGCTTCTCCATTATTATCTAAATTATATTCAATATAACCTGTTATTTAAAGTAAACATAAAATAAAATCATAATGTATGTACGTTAGTATCTTTTTTTAATTTTCCTAATTTTACAACAAACACAGCAACATTAAAACATTCCCTCCACCTTGGCCTGCTCATAAGTTACGATCGAGAACGTGCTAATCCCGTCAGACATTAATTAAACCCCTTTAGAGAGCGTCTAATATCATCGACACCCCTGTTGTGGTTAGAAAGCCCATAAAATATGTTTTTAAAACACCCGCAACCCGCAATAGACTGCGACAGACGGTCGGTGGGGGAGGGAAATAAAAAACGTAGCGCCCTGGGGTGCTGCGATATTTTTGAGAAGGTGCATAGGATTCGATTTTTAATACTTCACTTTTTGCAGTTATGGAGATTTGAAGGCTTCCGATATTATTTTCTCTTTATAAATATAAAAATAATGCTATGAAAACAAATGTTACCTTGGTTGAAAGAGTAGTATAGTACCTGTAATGTAAATCTCCGCTCGTTTTATATAGACTATTTGTAAGCATAGTAAAACAAACACAAGTTGCAAAAGAAGCCTCAACTTCAAACACAAGCCGACATATTCCTTCCGCAAGCGACGCAACAAAAAATTGTTTTATTTGATTATTGCCTTTTCATTTAGAGCAGCAGACTGGCTTTTATCGACCGAAATAAAATAAAAAAATAAACAAAAACTGGCGTATCTGCGCCCGCGCACATGCGCCATGTTTGAATTTACAATCGGATGCAAAAAAAACCCGCAATGTGCGGCGCACGAGCCCCGCCATATGCTAAGATAGAAAAAAGTTTTTTTACTCATCAAACACCCGAAGGGAGATAAGTTTAGGAAAAAATAGTAACATAAGCATAATATTAGTAGACGCACGGAGTATTAATAAAAACTGCGGCAAAAACGGCGCGGGGCTTGAGGTTAAATGGAGGCGCTACGTAGGGCTGCAGCGGCGGCGCGGCCAGCGGGGCGGCTTGGTGGGCCTCCAAGTTGGTTTAGTTTAAAAAAAATGTAGTTACACAAACTGCCTTTGCAACAGCAACTAAATTAATTAGATGATATAAGGCGAAGATTTTGAATTGATACTAACTTTAACAAGATGGCAATACCGTTACCTACCTGATAAAAGTTGTATTTTAAAACTATTTCCAACATACAGACTGTAATGATAGGTTTTAATATTATTCGAAAGTTATTTTATTTGAACGATGATGGTACTTTTTTATAAAAAAATTCTACAAACTTTGTATTTCAAAAAGTATTTCCGAAATTAATTCAAATGTATTCTAATATTCTAGCTCAGAAATAATAAAAATTAAAAAGCTACACGTGACAAAGGAGTCAGCCCTAGCCAGCAAGTACTACGAGTCGACGCAGGACATCTGTCTCAATACTAATGAATATTATTTTATTCGACATTTGACGCAGATTTGAGCCATGAAATATGTTTACATTTATATTTATTGCGCAATAATTTAGTCAAATGAATGAGGACGTTGTACCTATGCTTTAGTAAACTAATTCTTATTAGATTTACTGAGAATAGTCCGTAAATTATATATCTAAAAATAGAAAAGTTTAATTTTTGCACCATCTTGTTTTGAATACTTTTCTTCTTAATAATTTATTGCATAGAAAATAAAGTGGATTTTAAACACACACACTGCATCATCTAGCCTCAAGCTAAGCAGAGCTAGTGTTATGGGTACTAAATGACTGATTTAAGTAGGTACTACATAAATGCAATAATAATCAATAGATAGATATTTATTTATTTATAAAAAAAAATTACAATATTATTAACATCTGTTTGTTTTCATGCTGATTATCCTTACATATTATATTTAAAACGTGAAAGTTTGTTCGATGTAAAGTTATGTTTGAGCGTCTTTCACGGAAAAACTACTTGAACGGATCAGGAAGAAATTATGAATAGACGTAGCTCTAGTCCTGGAATAACACCTTGGCCTTCCTAAACAATCCTAGATAGCCCACGTTTCCATAGAAACAAAACATGCAAAGCAGTGGGCAGATTCTAGTTAAGATAGGAACTGTGTATAGAAATTATTAGGTAAACTAGCGATCCGCCCCGGCTTCATTACTTATAAACCGGTTTTATTACTTATAAACCATCCTCTTGAATCACTCTATCTATTAAAAAAAACCGCATCGAAATCCGTTGCGTAGTTTTAAAGATTTAAGCGTTCAAAGGGACATAATGACATAGGGACAGAGAAAGCGACTTTATTTTATACTTATGTAGTGATGATCAAATCTTGTGTCTAACAACCATTTTTCTTGCCAGATTGATCTGAACATTGATCAGTTACTGTTTATTACTGACTGTATGAATGACTGGCTGTATAGATACCTAACTTTACCGGACTAATAATCGCACGAAAACTAATTAATTTTCATATGATTTCATGTTCATTTGTCCGTTAAAATAAGCAAGTGCCCAATAAGTTACAAGTAATCTTAGAGCTAATCTGATTATAACCTAATTCCCTGATATCGTGTAAGAGCCGTGTTGGCAAGGGTAGGCAAGTACTGTGTAGGCATGATCGGCCGCGTTCCACTTCAGTAATGGGCTTACAGTGCGGCCTGATTTAGGTCGGCGCCCTTTGACGGCTTTTATCAAATCATATTAGGGGTAGTTCAAGAAACCTACTTTTAATAATATGCTCAAATATTTTGAGAGAACTTGAAAAGTAAACTTAGCCGTGGATGATGTTTCAGTACAGATCTAGATACCTCCTTGAAGTTGATTGGAAGTACGCTTCTTGTGTCGTTTTAGAAAACCATATTACATATATTTTATGTCTTTCGATAGTCTTTTAAAACTGGTTACCTATAGTTTTAAAAGTTTTCATATACTTACCCATTTTTTGAAATTCCTGTATTTTATTGTAAATGCTTTTTGATTATGATAATTTCTGACTGTAAGTATACTCTATGTTATTTGGCTAAAATATTTATGTTTTACTATGTCATGTCACTATGTGTAAAAGTAACACCACCGTCAATTTTATAAATTAACCGATCCTGTGTCCATCCAAAGGTTGCCTTGAAGAGATCGCTGTTAGAGATAAAGCCGCCGATTGTACTATCTAAATATAACTACGATTATGCTTTGGTTGTAGAATACAGTTCTTAACTACTTATCTATCTATCTACCTACATAGAGTTAATAAAGCACGTATAACTAAAACCATACTTATCTTTTACATTTTAGCATTTAGAGTCAAGGAATATTCACACTTGAATGTTGATTAGGTAGGTAGGTAAATAACAAAGTAACCTATAACTATTCTTTCAGTGTCTATATTTTGATAGCTAATTTTTTTTATTTATCAGCGGAAATAATGTGACACAGTTTTTCAGGATACATACAGTTGAAGTTATTTTCGTATGGATCTACAAAGTTGCATCGACAGTGTCAGTGGTACCTAGGTAAGGTACGAGGGCAGGTGTGATCGGAGGGCAAAAAGCCTCCCTCACAATTTTGAATAAGATTTTTTGTCTACTGAGGACACGAGACCTTTTTGTACAGTTCAAAAGTAAGTTTTAAACAGTCATTGTTTTTTTAAGGAACTGGGCCATATGGCATTTTATACGATGATAGTTAGGGATCATAATTGTAAGTAAAATTGCCCTAAAATGGCTTGTAATGAATCGTTTTTTGAAAAAAATTTAGAATGATTTTTATTTTTTAATCGATACAATAATGTCTATAATATTCTAACTGAAATTCAGACCTATATTCCTTTAGGTAGGTACCTATATTTTTTTTTCTTATGGGCACATTCCTTCACGCCACTTGATAGTGTATACGTACCTAGTAGAAAAACTGTACCTATTTACCAAACTGAATGATGTCGTTTGCTTAAGTATATACAAAACCTGAAAAAAAATCCTTTAACACGTCGAACACATTTTATGAAATCCTGAATGTACGAATATCTAAAGCCATATCTATTAGTACCGTCCACATTGCCGCTAGTTCTGAATGAGCGCGCTATATATAGATTAGACTCATAACGTCCATTCATACTTGAGATGCGCAGGAGTTTACTATTTCGACAAAACTGATGGGACCTGGTATTTGACTGATTAACCCTCTACTAACTACCCCTATTTCAGTCAAGGAATTACCTACCCGCGGTATGTAGGACCACATCGCTCTCGCAAAATAGTTCATGTCATCATACGATGCTTAAAAATGCATACACGTTTACTTATTGACAAAAATAGCATCGCATCGCGTGTCTTAGAGACCGCGGTGGGTTGTTAAGTGTTAATTTGGTAGACCTTCGTCAAGAACAGTGAATCTCTACTTGTATGCTCGGTAGGTACTTTACTCAGTATAAAATTTTGTCCGACTGCTTGAATTTGAATACTAAATTACTATTTTCAAGTAAAAAATCTTTATTAATACAATAAATTATTAAATAAACTTAACTAGTTTTATGAATAGTATATACAATAAAAAGAAATTATAACAAACTCTTAAAAATCTAAGCCGTCACCAGAAGGCAGAGTACCCAGAATGCTGGCAGCATTGCCACGTTGAATGGCAATGCTAATTCGTTGACCGAAATAGAAGCCACATTCCGATCTCCTGTGGACTCTATGAGAAGTTTCGTAAGATCTTTAAAATTGTGTGTGCCCCCTGGGGCACACACAATTTTAAAGATCGGGTGGAAACCCTTGGTCCTTGGGGTCCTGACCCCAAGGACCAAGGGTTTCCACAATGGCTCAAATACGTAACCTCGGTCAATTTTCAAGTAACTTCTCAAAGAACGTTTAAATAAACTCTACTCCCCCTGGCTTTACACGTGACTTTACCCCTGTCCCTTGATTCTGCCCGCCAGACAAGTCCATTGATAAAACATCAATCAGGTATTTAAATAAATAAATAAGTCCAAATTTCTCACGGCGTCGTAATACCCGTAGCGTCGTAAAATCCTTTTTACTCGAACCTACAGGGTGTAAGCGAACAACTTTGAAAGTTTAGCTCCGTCGTTTGTTTGTGGGTGGAATGTTTCTTTCTACCCCTGGTAGATGACAATAGTTACTTAAATAATAATCTATGTACGACATTTAGATACAAAATAGAACTCTATATATTCAAGGGCTTTTAGACAAGTCAGATCTAGCTTTTAGAACATCTAGATACCATTCCAAACTTATAAGCAACTCAAACGTACTTATTCCTTAGATTATAGATGAAAATATTCAGTAAATATTTGGTAAAAGTATCTACCTAATACTTAACTCCTACATGCTGTGCTCTACCTTGCTCTACCTTTTGGTAACAGATCCCGTTGCGCCCTGTACTACAATAACTTGTCCGTCTGTCCGTAAACAAAGCATCACAATGGCTCCGTAGACTTGTCAAGCGGGTATCGTGAGTTTAAGTAAATTATAGTTTGAATGAATTATTTTCTCAATTACCTGATTGCCCGCCCTGCTTTGTGAATGAGTTTGGCAGATTTGTATATATAGGTAGGGACCTAAGATCAAGTAGGTACAGGGACCTATACTAAGGCTTTAGTTGCTTTTTCACGCATTAATATAAAATCATCTATGTACCTACATTACTTTCGTACTAACTTAGAACAATTTAAATTCTAGTTTTATGTTTAATTTGAGGATTCAGAAACTTCAACATAGCTTATAGTAAATTAAATTTACCAACCGATGTATATTTAATACCTAGCCACTCCAGACACCTCCAGCTATAGAAATGATTTTAGTGCAAAACACGGCACAAAGATTCTCTAACCCTTAAAAGTAAACTTCTTATCTCTCTCTACGGCTATAAACTCGTTTTCATAGCAATAAGTACTTTAACTACCTGCAGACCGCGCTGCGCTGTTCCCACACGAAAGCAATATCAAACAAAACAAAAATCATTTTTACACCTTCGTGCAAAGCTTTTTATAACGAATGTAAAATAATAATGGGCAATAAAACTTCGAAAACTTTCTTTTGTATTTTTATTTGTGATGCGTAGCGACATCTAGTTTAATTTCATGGTAATTATTTCTAATGTAGCGCCACCTAGCTGAACTGAACTGAGATCATTGCGTTGCATTCAAAGCGCCATCTGGTTGTTTATTTACGAACTATTTCACGCAATGCACATTCAATCTGCTTGTAACATTTCTACAAGATTTAGATAGATGTCGCTTTTGGCAAATATGACATTCATTCTACTAAATTAAAGACTTTTGATATTAAGTGTTAGACCTTTCAATAATCAATATTTAAATACGTTTTTATACGCCGCCGCACGAGGTTACAAGGTATTTTCAAAATACTTATCAAATGGGCAGTTTGTTAAGGGTACCTATCAAACTATGTATGCTAGTACTTAACTAGTACTAGTAGCTCTGTAATTTAGAGGTTTATTTTGTAAAGTTTAGGAAGAGATACGAAAACGAAACTTGGTGGCCACCAAAAGCAGCTTCAAACATATCTCATCTTTATTTATGGTTTCATTCCAAATACAAATATAAATGATTTTCCTTCTGCACACTGCGGCTACATAATTACACAATATCATTTCTCAGCAAACACTTTTAACACACATTTTCACTCGCCAGAAACAATAAAGCAGTCCCTAAAATCAGCACCCCTGCAATAAATCTGCGGGATTCCAATAAACAACTCAGGCGCCATCTGTCGGCGACTCCTGCTCATTACACGGCGAGATAAATCACAAGTGTCATAGATGGCGTTGCAAGTTTGATAATTTGTCTTCGCTGACGAAAGTTGCGGAAAGATTGTGTTTATGTGTGCGGCGGCAGGTGCGGGTTGAGAGCGTTTATTGGAGAAGTTGGAAAATGTTAGGTGAAGATACTAAACTTGCTGGTCGGTCGCTATACCAGCTGCTTGATACTTACTGGCACTTTAAAAACCTATAATAACGTTGATTAGAACTAAAAACTGTTTTATTTGAGTTTTGTTTTTTTGTCACAACTACCTACTTATCTCGATTAAATTATGTACATTGTGCTGGATTCTAATTTATATTTTTTCGAGAGAAAATGAGGTATCAGGTAACAAAATGAGCTGGATAAGATGAGATGTAGTGATGTATCTCTTAAGTAAATAAATAAAAAATTCTGGACAATCCACACAGCACCAACCACCTAACCGAAATCTAGGATCCTACTCATCAAAAAGTTGAATTGCGATGAAATTTTTTGAACACCCTTAACATCAAATTATTTATATAAACCATACATGCAATTACTGAAAAACCTCATCCAACCCATTCACATGACAATAAGCAATCCTCTCAGCCTCCCAACAATAACCACAATTGCGACAACTAGCAGATCCGCCAGAGGTCTCTGTGAGTAACGACGCGTCGCCGACCACACGTGGGCTGCAGAGTTATGGCTGAGGGGATTTATAGAGGGGGGAGGAACAGGTGGAGCACTTGCGAAGTTGCTAAATAATGGGTTAGGGGCAATGATAGGAGAGGTATTTGAAGAGTTTGAAAATATAATATGTAGGAGTATGTTTAAGTACATAACGTCTGAGATCCCGGAATAGGTCGGAAGCTTTTAAGAATGTACGTAAGATAAGGCTCTCTATATTTATCAACACTGAAGCCAACTTTGGTGTTCCAAAGATACGACGAAACTCTTCAACAGTGCCCTGTTTAGTGGCTAGTGTCCAGAATGTGAAAGGTAAAGCAGGGCAAGCAATATGTTAGAGAAACAAATCAGCTGCTCTTTTAAATGTAAAAATAACCATTGCAGAGCATTTTTTAAAATTGGTAGAAAATCTTAGGGTGATCCCTACAGTGGCGTAGCGTGCCATCTCGGCACCTGGGGCGGGAGACCCATTTTGCCGCCCCCATTCTATAGTTGCTTAATTAAAATTAAATTTCACATGCAATGAGGTAGGTACCTTTTATTGAAGTTAAAATAGGATGAGCGGTTTTACAAGCGGACTCTACGGGCCTTACGAGCAGAGTTTCTGTTGATATTCAGAGTGCCTTGGAGCATTCGGTGATCAGATCCGGTATTGAACCTGTTGATCACTGAGACCTCTGAATATGTGCTTGCTATCCGTCATTATGAAGTCGATCTCATTTTTTGTCACAGTATCGAGGCTTCGACATGTCCACTTCCGCTGGGGCTGTTTTATTAAGAAAAGCCCCTCTTTCTTTCTCAAGGAAGTTGACAAGCATTTGCCCCCTGTGATTCCTAACTCCATAACCATGCGGGCTTATTCGGGATTCGTTACCAGTCTGGATTCCCACCTTGCCGCTAAAGTCCCCCATAACAACGTTGAAGTGAGCCTTAGTGGTGTTGTGTAAGGCTTTGGATATGTCTTCGTACATATCCTTCACTTCATCATCCGAGTGTGCCGAGGTCGGTATGTAGACCTGAATTACTTTCATGCTATACCGCTTGGATAGCCGAAGGTTCAGGTACGCTAATCCTGGTCGACACACTGGAGATTTTTTGAACGTTGCTAGAGAGGGCCTTATTGACGAGGAAACCTACGCCACCCTGGGATGTTTTGTTGTATCAACCTCGCGAAAGTAGAGAAGATGGCCCGAGTCTAGGGTTACGGTGTCCTCCCCCTTCTCTACGGACTTCACATAACCCGAGAACATGCCATTTAATGTTCTCTAACTCCACTTCCAACTGCGCTAGATGATGGTCAAGCCTCAGAGTGCATCCGTAGTACGTTGCCAGGGTCAATTTTGGAATCATGTGTCTACGGCCCGGTGATTCTTAGCACCCCCTGCCCCGCCGTTACCATGGCCGCTACCATGGCCAGGAATAGCGAGGCGGCCGGGAACTGGGTCCATTTTTTGGCGTTTCTAATCATTGGGGGTAGTGCCCATAATCCCCACGTTGGGCATGCGGGTTGGGAATCGCAGTTTTTGGTGAAGGGGTTGTTCTGAAGGGGCGCTGCTGCCCACCCCCGGTGTGTCCCTTAGTCGCCTCTTACGACGCCCATGGGAGGAGTTGGGTGGTGCAATTCTAAGCCGGCACCACACGGCCTACAGTTTAGTTTTGGAGATATCTGACCTTTGTCACCATTTTGAGATTATTGTAGTAGGTTCTAAGTGAGATTCAATAAGTTACAAAGACTATTAAGAGACTGTTTTAGTTTTAATTAAGATTTTTAAGTTGTTTTGAACACTGTTTTGTGCCTTAATATGAAGTAATATTGAATTGTGATATTATTCTACGAGTGCTTCTCTAAAATTTTGAAAAATTTAATAAGTTAATAAATGATTAGTAACAAACAAGTTTTTTTTCCGGCGGCGACCCGCCGCCCCCGCGGGCTGCCGCCCGGGGCGGGCCGCCCCCTCCGCCCCACCCACGCTACGCCACTGGATCCCTAACTCTACCAAACATCCACCCAGCCTTTCTATAGATAACATAGAAAAGTAGTAAAATGCGGCGACAGATGGAGTAAGGGAAGGAGGCACTTATCGAAGAGTCATTAAACCACAGCGTGCTCTGGGAAAGATTGTTAATGGTTTGTGCCCTGTGTCCACTGTCATGCGTTATCAATCAAGGAGCAGTTTACTTTGTAAAAGCGTCGTTAAAAATGTAAAATTACATGGCTAATCCTCTTAAAATAATCCGTATCAGGGCCTATCCACATTGATGATGGAAATTTTCACGACCATCATATCAACTTGTTTATCTACGTACACAAAAATCAATTAACCATAGTAAGTACATATTATGTACTTTACGTTAAGTAATAACTTAGGTGCCTTCAATACGACTCCATGACACCATGTTGAAATCGACATCATAGTATCATTATTTAGTATCATTTGAAGCCTTATTTTACTCTCTGCTGGGTATACAGGGTTATAGGTGCTTAATGATTAACCTCGAAAAGGCGACTTGGGTAGATCAAGACTAACAACTTTTGTTCTACGATTTTTTCTAATTCAATGATTTTTTTTCCTATACAAAAAAAATATTATTAGCAAATTTCCAGTTCTAATCTTCTTAACTCTATCTAGGCGTCGCAGATTGAGACATGTCGGTTTGGTACATGACCTATATGTCGTATACATAATCTAGTAGAGAAAGAAAGGGGATTGCGGTGAGGCGAGCGGGGGTTGAAAGAAATGCCCACCAAAACTAAAAAAAATTATAACTGGAGATGTATTACGTTTTGGCAAAAGTCATAGAACAAAAGTTGTTAGTCTTGATTCACCCAAGTCGCCTTTAAGAGGTTATTCATTAGATACCTATAACCCTGTATATAGAGACCTCGGGAAGTTTTTTCTATTCACCATAGTCCCAAGCTAGCCGATTTCCTTTGATTGGCATATTATTATGACCTAATATAGAAAAATAACAGTACTTTCACGATATCGCATGAGCAATGGAAACGCGTTCCCCACAAAGAAAGAGTGCGGTCTCAGACGACAATTGGCGGTTCAGTTTTCCACTACATTAATCGCTAATTGCCGAGATTGGGGGTCGAAAGGGGTCGTGGGGTGATTCGGGGTGATTTCACGGTGTCGCGGCCGCGTCTCAAGAAATTCATAACTGCAGTCATTTTGTGCATCGCTGATTTTATGATTATTAGAAAGTCTAAGATTATTTAGCGGCTTTCATTTAACTTTCAACCGACGATTTTCTCCTTTTTCCGCTGTGATTCGAATGCACAGGTTTAAAAGATTTTGGATCTCGCTTCTAGATGGCGTCTTCAGACGAGACGTGCCTGTGACCTTTGATTCAATTTTGGGATAGTGCTGAGACCGTAGTCGAAACTACTAAAAACTAAAACTATAAAAAAATACTTACAATGATAATAAGTTTTTCGTAAAAATAATGTTGAAATTACATGTTTCCTCTTGGTCTTATTTATATTCTTAAGAATGTGCTTACAAAAGTACACGTAGGCCAAGCCTTTCTAATCTAATATTTACTTACTTACCTAGAACTTGTGATGATAAGTGGATGGGCAATAATAACATATCTACATATCAAGGTACTTACCTACTTATTATGTACAAGTGATTGGGCACACACAAATAATATGCATATAATATCACACCAGAGAAGCAGACAAAAAGTAACTACTTTCTTCATAAATACTTTACAACACCTTTTAAGCCGTCGAAAGTATAAGCTTTTCCGCGTAAATTATTTTCTTCTGTTAGTAAACTTAGCACATCCCTATTCCCGAAGGCGCCGGCCCCGGTAACTGAGTTAGGGCTGTCTCCGCGTCTCGGCTTCTCCACTACTTACAGGGTCGAGGAGGAAATACACGTCTCAGGAAAATACGTGGGGATGTTTCAGGCTAGGAGAGGTGTGTTTAGTTGGAGGGAACACGAGATATATTCTGGCATGATTAACTGAATGGAAAAATTGAAATATTATTTATGAAGGTAGGTTAAATATCATAGGCACTAGGACATAAGTTAGTAGTCTAGTAATCTTTTATATTTTCATCCTAAAATAAGACGTTTTATTTTAGTTGTGCCGATTTTAAAATCATGTTGTGGACTTTGATGATAGTAAGAACTGAGCTTTTTGAAGTACCTACTTACTGCCTACCACCATTGTTTTTCAGTACCATTACAATAATGGTGCCCTTAAACAATTGCAATCTACAAAAAATAATAAAAAAAGCAATAAAAACTCGAATGAATAAAATTTGACCAATCAGGGAAAACACTTGAAGTAATCCCCTCAGAACGAGCCGGGAATCGAACCTGCTACCCGTCAGGAAAGCTTAATTAAGACTTTTAATTTGAGGGGTGGCGAATAATTAAAATAACTGTAGGTTTAACAAATTCTAATGGTGCAAGTTTTAATTGGAATGGTTGGAGTTTAAAAATGCGAGCCATCTTGGATTTTCTGAAAGTGCTGACCTCTGTTAATTTGACTTTATATAATTTCAAGAGAAATAATTTCTGAAAGTCTCGATATTTTCTGAATTATTGGATCCAGTTTATTCCTGCAGTAACGACTACATATTTCAATTGAGTACAAAAATAAGTAGATTTCAGTACGAGCGTAAATTGAGCCAGTGTACTGACGTAGGTTACACACATTAATTAGTTGTACGTAATTTATACATTCAGTCAAAAAAGTATCGGGAATGGATGATTTGTTTATGGTTCCAAATTCAAATTTTTGTTTTTTTTGTTGTTGTTAGGTTGGCACAACTGTTTGCCATTTTGGCGCGGAGTTTGAGTTGCATCTGTTATTTATATTAAATACAGTGCTGTTTTTAGTTACATCATATTATCTAGTGTGTATTGCGAATTTCACAATGGA
Source organism: Eupithecia centaureata (assembly GCA_944547425.1). NCBI lineage: Eukaryota > Metazoa > Arthropoda > Insecta > Lepidoptera > Geometridae > Eupithecia > Eupithecia centaureata. Next base: position 13,806,669 of record OX155691.1, read on the forward strand.
CAAAAACATCGAACAAAGAGTTTGTCTTAAGTTTTGCATCGCCAATGGAATTTCGTGTTCGGAGTCACTGAAAATGTTACAGAAGGCTTTCGGTGAATCGACTTTATCAAAAACACGTGCTTATGAGCGGTACAAAGCGTTCAAAAGCGGTCGAGATGTGATGGAAGATTTGCCTCGCTCTGGTAGGCCATCAACGTCTGCAATTGAAGTTAACACCGCAAAAGTGAAGGAAACAGTGACTGAAAATCCTCATTCAACTTTGCGAGAGATAACCGCCGAACTTTCTGTATCTCACGAGTCGATCCGTACCATTTTAAATAATCACTTGGGTATGAAACATGTTGCCGCTCGACTAGTCCCAAAAGACCTGAATTTTCTCCAAATACTCAATCGCATGAGAGTCGCTGAGGACATGCTAGAACGAGTCAATTCCGACCCAACATTCATGAAACGCATTATTACTGGTGACGAGACGTGGGTTTATGAGTTTGACATGCAAACTAGTCAACAAGCTTCGGAGTGGCGCCTTCCAACAATCGGTACAAGACATAAAGGAGAATTCGCGGCGAGAACTGAACTCAATTCCGGAAACAGCGTTTAAAAAATGTTTTGATGATTGGATAATTCGTTGGCGTAAGTGTATCGTTTCTGAAGGAGCATACTTTGAAGGTGATAAAATAAATTTGGATGAATAACAAACATTTTGTGTATTATTGATCTTTTCCCGGTACTTTCTTGACAGAGTAGTACATTCTAATCTCTATTATTCCTCATAATTTTAGTCGTTTGAGATCTTGTTGCGTTGCGTAGTTATTTACCTATATAGTTACTTAATTGAAAATTTGCAACAGATTTCCATACATTTTATCCAGTAGATAGATGCAATATTTTTAAAATATCAAAAAAAACAAAATCAAACACACTGAAAATCAAACATATTGAAAAAATACTGAATAAGGTTTCCAAAAAAAGAGCGCAAACCTAACTAGACGAGGGTCCCATGATTTATGTAGGTACCGCTCGATTAAAATGTTACCCTAAAGGGCAACCTTCAGGTTTTTGTTATGAATTCTGTTTAGCAAAGATAAATGTTTTCAGAATTTATGTCTGGAAATTGAATTTTGTCTAACTTTATCAACGAATTCACTTTCACCACCTTCGATTTGAGCTTTACTTCGGAATTAGATGAAACAAAGCAGAAATGCCTGTGTTTAATCTATTTTTAATAAAGACAACATCCAAGTTGAAATATTTCGTACGTGACAAAAATACGCAGCGACGTTAATAAAGATATTACCTTCCTACTCCATTCATTAGTAAGAGGGGATACAAGACTTTCTTTAATTGGATGAGAGTTGTACAGGAGTGAGGGGAATAGACAACGAGGAATTCCTGGAAGATGCTTACTTAATAATATCTTAATGTGATCCTCCGAAGCTTTTCTTTTAGTAACAGTAGAAATATAATTTAGTCATAATAATCAAGGGAAGCTAAAAGCTAAAATCCAAGCTTGGGATAATTTTTTTAAGAGATCACGGTGAACAAAATTTTTGTCTAATGTTGGGAGTTATTATTTTACAGAAGCATGCATCACCTACCTTTTAGCAAAAATATCCAAGAATGGTATTTTGTCAGCACAGCGGTCTTTCTAAAGTCAGATCTGCAGCCACTAGAAACAATGTAGTGTTCTCGCAATCATAATCCTCAGCCCGTACATTTTGCAGAAGGATCTTCTTGCCACGAACAAAGAATCCTTAAAATATCTTACTCAAAAGTCAGAACAGGTAGTTCTTTAGTAATTACGAATCAAAGTCATTTACAAACCCCCAAGTTAGATTTCAGATTTCAGGCGTCCTTTTTCAGAATGCTTCGACCAGAGACCGGAAGCAGTCACTATTGTACTATTATGACAGTAGATACACTTTCAAACCCCTTCTAAATGTTCACCTGTCCTGTCAAGAAGCGGTTTCCTCCGGATTCTCTGTTCATTCTATGATCTAGACCAGGTTAGGTACGTACCCGCTCGCAGGGCGCCGGCGCATGCAGCTGCCTGACTTGTCCCCGGCCCAGCGCCTCCCGCTTCCTCTGGATGCTGAACTCGCGGAGCTCCTTCCGTTCTTCATCTGACAGCGCGTGGCAGTAGCGCGCCTGGAAACGGGGAAGACTGCCTTTACAATATTGTAAGGACTCATGGATGCCAAGAAAACGTAGAAGGTAATGATAAGATATGGGGCATTACAAGATGGTTTAGATAAGTTTTAGTCGTGGAGTCAAGAACGCTTTGAATGCCATCGACCAGGCTTCTTCAGTTGCGTGTCGCATCGCTGAAACTTGGCAGTGAGCCCGCTAAAGAACTAATCCATCGGCATGTGAAAAGAAGGTTCAGTGTGAAAGGCGATGTTAAATTATGAGATTTATTTCACATGTTGTCTGCGTAGGTATTAATAAAGTTTTGTTAAAATTTAGATATTTTGGGGATCTTTCAGAGTGAAAATTTGGGTTTTGACTATAGCCCTTGTTTTTAAATTACATACGTTTTTAAAAGTGTTAAATTACAAATTGGAATACATATTTATCACAAAACTAATTACGTTGCACGAATGAGCTGGAGTTCATTAACATTCTATGCGGCTAGAAGATTTTGCGACCACAATTTCATATTTGTCTAGGGATCATTTACCTAGTGCCTTCACAGAAGAGGTGTTTGTCTCGCTCTCGAATAATGTAAGGTAAATGGTCTATGGGGCAAACACTTTGACTCCAGTGAGCGATGCGCTGGGCATCACTCACTGGAGTCATTGACACCTTGGCCGAGGCATGGCTAGTCATGCCTCGGGCAAGGTGTGCCAACAACTAGTGTCACATGTAAGGCAGGTGTTTATAGTAGAGTTGAGATGGTACCTCATTGTCCTGCGGAGGCAGTTGCTGCAACAGCTGCTTGAGCCGGTACTTCTCCCCCACGCTGTTCACGTAGGGGACCTTCTCCTCCGGCAGCGCCGAGAAGTACAGGTGGACCTGGAGCATACGGAGACTGGATGTTATACGCTGAACTTACACTTCTTATCAAATTCTATGTATAATAAAAAATATCTATTTATGTCAGTCATCTAGTACCAAGGTAGCTCAATTGATCCATGTCAATACCAGTCGGAAGCGTCCCCAAGACACTGGCATTGACATTGACATGGATCAATTGAGCTACCTTTAGACTGTTTGCAACCGTCTGCAGTTAGCTCAATGGTTTCAATTGTAAATACTATATTTATATATAATTGCGTAGATAAGAAATGAAATAATAATAATAGATAGTATTAATCATTAGTCGTTTTCAACTTCTATTAAGTATTGGTATTTTATTATAAAATGATATTTAGGTCGAAATTAGGAGGTAAGTAATCAATCATTAAATCATTATATTTATTTCTTTAGGATTTTAGAATAAGCACTTCACGACAAGTAGATTTGGGATAACTCGATAAAATGTGAATTTAATATGATAGTTTCTACAAAATAATGGTTGCTATAAGTAATATCAATTATTTTTCAGGATCTACAACCTCACTGCAACTTATAACTTTCAATCTTCACTATACCCTGTTAGTATATAATCCCACCATAATTCAATATCCAGCAAAATGGAGACGCTATCACCGAGCAGTCGACCATACATCAGACTAAGCCGGGGGAGAGCGCTAGTTAACTCGGACAAATGTTATACCATTAATTACGTGTATGATGCATGGGTCATGGGTCATGGGTCAAAGCGCGGGATTCCTTCTAGTTTATTTATTAGTTGCTGCGAGATAGTTTTCTATTCACTTGAAATGAGTTAGAGCTGTGTAAAAGTTGTCCCGTTATTGAATAACTCGTGTCAAACATTATGTACCCGATTCCTACTAACTTATCTTTATGTATAAAAGAGGAAGAACTGACTGCTATAATTGGGGTGAAAGGTTTTTCTGAATTGATAACTGATCAAGAAACCGTTGAAGCTACAGGAGTCACTCGGCTGAATTTTTATTAGTTAGGAAGTTAACTTTGAACGGATTTTTAAGAGGTTTTCTTTTTGAGGAATTCGGCTTAGGGAATTCGTTTTTTCTTCTTTAAAAGATTGTATTTTTAGGAGACTTCTGTTTTTTTTATATTTTCGCTTTTTATTTAAATCTCTTATTGGTCTAACTACTATAAAAACTTGGTGTCTCTGCATCTCAGTCAGGTCCATCAATTCACAAGGACGACGTACGCCTTAAATCGATATTCTATTGTTTTTTTCAAGGCAGTTGTTTTGGTTACCACACTAGTAATATGAGTTTAATTTATTGTCTGCGGTGATTTTTGCATTTTATTATTATAGTTGTTTAAAAGTTATCTATGGTTCTATTTGTCTTCGAAAATGTTAATATTTCTAGTCAAACTTTAGTTGGAGTACCTTTAAGAATACAAGAGCGGTGGGTGGTACAATTTCACGTAAAAATATTGATAATTTATCTGGAAGATGCTGCGAGATATATAATAATGTATCTCGCAGCATCTTCGGAATGCAAGACACGCGCGCCCGTGATTAGTTTCATTAGCCCCGGGTATGATATTAAATGTTCTGACATAAATATTCTATTACGGACCAAGACGGGGTATTAGCTAGTGAAGATTGAAGGCTTTGGGACGTGGCGGGAATCGGGGATCTGAACACACCTATAGACTAGAGAAGAATCAATTTCCAACACATAACATAAGATCAATTTCCTTTTAGGTAGGTTCGAGCTAGAACTGGATTTGTTTTATGAACCGCAAACACTGGATCTAATTCTAGCTTTTATATGATATTTGCGTAAATCTAAAGCGAAATAAAGTGGTTTTTTTTAAACTTTAAGCATGTTAAAAATGCCATACTGTTGCTTCTCATTTTGGTGTTTGTTTGTTCTACATAAAAATATCGAATCCGGAAATTGTTTTTGTCTTCTCTTCCGTCAAAATAATTGTTTTGTCCTGCCCTGTCCTATTGTCTCGGAATTTAGAGAAAAGTCCATTTTTCCTAAAACAAATACGCCAACGTCTTAATTCGTCCGCCATTAAGGGCTGCCAAATCCCGAAGCGAAGGGCCCCAGGGAAGCCATTTTAATTTTTTGCCTCGCTGCCCTCCGAGCGGTTTATTTTTACTGTAATTATAAATACCGTTGATATTTTGCATTCGGAGTTTGTTTTATTGGCGCTGTAGGGAGCGAAGTGTTTTAGTGCCTCTTAAATGCTTCAACTTTTTGAGGTGATTGTGCTTAAAAGTTTTGAATTTTGGTGGTTCTGGCGATTGCGAGAGCGCCTGCTCCCATATTCAAGCGCTTGCCTTGTACCTTACCTAATCTTACATCTTTATCGTAAAACTCTTTTGCCAGGCTATTTTAAAAATGGTATGCTCGGTTCAAGAATCCCAGACATTTTTTGTAAACAAAGGGGTAACAAAATCATCGGAATATCGAAGGAAAATGTGTTTTGACATTGTATCAACGAGTAAAGCGCTGAATCTCAAAACAATTTTTAGTTTTGAAAGTTATCAACCATTTTTGAAATCGAATAAAAAAAAATGGTTCTTTTATGCAATTATTTCGCGGTTTCAGTGTTAAGTTTGTTGTTTTCTGTTATTGTTATCCGTGTTTGTAAATTTTTCAATCCACGTTTGGGGATCTTTTTGTATACAAAAACATAATAATATGTATATACACAAAAACTGTCCCGATCGACCCTCTCCGATTTTCTAACATCTTTGTGTGATAATTGACTAATATGTGACTAGCAATTGTGCTACAACTATAATTTACCTTTTATTTTTTTTTATTTTTAAAAATATTTTTTTTATTATTTTTATTTTTATTTTATGTAGTTTCTTTGATTAGCAAAACTTGGTCACTCGTGTGAGAAAGAGCTATATTTGACCTTTGACAATCAGCGCCCCATCCATCACCCATGACACCAATAGGTTCTCACCTCAAGCCTGAAGTTGGTCTTCTCAAGGGATTTCAACATACAAGATGCAACCGAGAAAGTCATCACATATCTCTGAGTAATCAGTCTGTCCGTCCGTCATCACTGCGGTACATTACAGCCCTTATTATTATATCATTAGGTTTTTATGACCGTTTACAGTATTATCTCGTGGTTGGAATCTGGTGGCTGATTCACGGGAGAGTGCTGTCGCTTTTATACGTCGAACGTTTCTAGTATAAAATTGAAATAATGACAGCAATCGCGACAGCAATGGACCGAGAATCAGGCTACGGCTCGGGAATGCAAAAAATTAGGTGCATGTCTGAGCTAAGGTAGCCGAAGTATCATGATGACCATTGACCACAAATGGGGTTCGTATAATTTGAGTCTTGCAGTGTCGAAATTGAAGTAGGTGATTTATTGTTTTTATCGGAAACTTTGATCTTTTAAAGATACCTACCTACCTATAACTGAACTCATTTAGGGAGGTACGTATTTGAATATTCCATTCAAGAAAATTAGCAACGAATGAAAAGCAAAAGAGAAACGTGGCTTTTAAAATGTCCAGCCAGACATTACAATCGAAAGTATTTCCGTGGCCTAAGCACAAAGAGATCCAAAACAAGCAAAATTCAGACAATAGGGCTTTTACCTTTGTCTCCAAACATCTACTGACTCTGGACTGGACTTAGGTGAATACCATCTATTGTGCATAAGCTGCTGGGTTATTTTTAATCAAGGAATGGACTCTCGTACTTTCTACTAATGACTATACCTACTAATGTAAAATTTAGAAATGCCGTTTACTACCACTAACTAGTTGTACCTATAATTAGAGTACTTAATCTTTTCAAATTACCTAAATCATGAATTTTGAAACTACTTACAAACATACAGGCGGTGGTACTTTTCTTTGACCATTATCGGCTTATAAACACATGAGGCTCCAGGCTAAACTGCCGAATATAAGTATTCAAGATTTTCGTGCTTTTTTAAAAAGACAGACTCTGTAAAACGTCTTTTATCAACATTTACACAGCTGCGGTATTCCACTGCTGGGAGTTAGCTTCCTGCTTACACCAATACCGTAACTAATCCCAAAAAATATTAATAATATGTGTGCGTATGTCCTTACCTGTTCAGGCCTCAAGCAGGGCGGCACCCAGGTGTACTCCTCCAGCGCGCAGCCCGAGTCATCGTCGCTCTGCGAGTGGCGGTGCGCGTCCCCCGGCTTCATCAGCCGCTCGGCGTGCTCCAGGAACCCCCGGAACTTCCCCTGGGGCACGGGGTGCGGGGAGAGGGACATCGCCGACTGCGGAGACTGCGGGTAGCTCTGCTGGTTCAGCTGAGACACGCTGTGCGAGTGCAGCAGGCTGAAGTCAGGGTAGTTCTGCCCAGGGTGACTGCGTCTGAAGTTCTGGTAGGAGTAGGGGTGGGGCGAACCGCTCTGGCTGGGGATCGAGGAAGAACTTGGTTGAGGGGAGTGCGGTGGGGGGGAGGAGATGGACTGCCTCGAGAGGGGGGATGAGGGCGCGGGGGGAGGCGGTGATGACGCAGTCTCGAGCGGGGGCGGGGGGGATGTCGTCGGTGATACCACGCAGTTCCGGCAGACGGGCCTGGAAGAGATGAAAGGGGTTTGGTTAGTGTTTGACACTTTCGGAAATAACATAACACTTCAGCTAACACTATATCAATCAATTGAGATTGAATGAAATACGGTTTTTTGTTACAATACCACCAAAAATTTGATCAGCAATAACTTAGTTGGTCTAGGAAAAACGCTTGGTAAGCTGTGGGCTAACGCTCGTATTATATAAAAAAAAAATTGAAAGCAAATGCACGTGCCACTCAATATACAAACAGTTATAGAGTTAGAAGCTAATTGTATTTCCTCGTAGCCATAAAAGTTAATATCTCATCGTAGTCAGTAGGTCGGTATCTGGCGCTATTTGCCACGGATGCTGAGATGAGAGATAGCTGGGATCGTGACTGTCGGCAGCCATTGTAGCCATTGATCGATTCGCTGCTTGATGTAGTATTGAACATCTAAAGGATAGTCATTTGTAAGGACGGATTGCAATCTATGCAGACTCATTTTCAATAACTCAGTTTCCTCTGGGATAAACGCAATACAGGACTTGGAAGGAAATTTTAATGCAAAATTTATAAGGAAATCTGCATACAAAAATTCTGTACATGGCATATTAGAGGTATAACTAAAATGGAGTTATGTATTTTGACTTTTTTGTAGAGTTTAAATGGAATTTTTACGAGACCCTGACAGATCCGAAATCTGTTTTTCCAAAGATGTTATGACTAAGTTTAACTTTTTTGTTGTGTTAATTTTAGATTAATTTTAGTTTTAAGTATCTCAGTATAGAATTTGTCTCTGTTTTTTTTTGTGGTAATTCCTTATTTTCGGCGGAGATTGTATTATTCAATCAACTAGGTATAACGATTTGGAATCATCAGTAATGTTATGCTCCTGTGTATAAATAAACAGAGTAATGTAGAGTCTAGGCACTGATCTAGATACTACTGAATAATCTGTTCTCAACGTTACAGGACATGTTTTATTCAAAATATCTTTGGCTTCTTCGAGACGGGAAAGTACGGATGAGTGTGAAAACTAAATAACAGCACACAGCCGCAAACAGAGCGCAGTGAGAAGTTGATAATCAGCATTGGGAGTCCAAAAGCTGAATAGACCAATAGATAATAGTTTTATTGCCCTTCAAATTGATTGCACGTTTTAACCCTTTAGTGCCGTGAGTGAGCGCACTCGGCGGTCGCGTCGGGCACAAAGACCCGATGGAGCGCTGATACGATCGATCGATCGATACAACTGACGGCTGTCAGTAATTGCCGGTGCTTCTACGGAATGGATGTTTGTCGGGAGCTGCTGAGACCCGTTGCACTACCTAATGTTTGAACAACCAATGGATTTGTAGAGTTAATTGTGTGACAGATTTGTTTTTATCGATTAAGCTACATTACCTATTGTTCGGATTAATATATACTATTTATTAGAATTAGAATTTTGAGCTGAATCGTTCAAGATTTATGATATGAAGGCCTAAAACACGGCTTGACTCCGTAATGATGACCTCATTCGGGCGTGGCTTGAGTCGGATGACCACATCATCGCAGTCACGAGATCAACCAATCAGTGTAGTGACAAAATTGTACTCTGCTGTCGAAAATAATAAAATGCTTATATTAAGTACGTGTCAAGCCAATAATTTTGTTTCGGGCAAGTTTGTTTACTTCTATGTTATCTTCTCAGTTTACAATTTATAAATCTTGTGCTTATTAGTTATAAATATACATTTGATATTCATTAAAAATCTGATGTTCCAGGTTACCCACAAGCAAATATTATGCAATAGTAACATTTCTTTTAGACGAATTAATTATGACCGTTAACAGGTTAAGTTCCCTAGTTAACCCGCTCACATACCTACATAATAAAAATATAAAGCTGTTATTACATATTTAAATACAGTGCCACCGGTTATATGGTCAATAACCTAGTAATAAAGCTCTCCACAATTGAACCACGGGTGATATTTACCCCGTGCTTCGCTATGCGGGTCACATACGACCCCGGCCACAGATACCTCAGCAGTTTGTACGTGGGAACGTCCGTCTTGGGCAAGGGACATGTTCACGCATAATGAGGGCCCCGACTTTGGCCCCCGATGATCATTGTGTGTAGTACTGGTTTAGAATTGGCAACACCCTAACTCCTACTACATCTCTAAAAAATATTTTTATTTACCGGATACTAGTGAAATTATGTGTTGTTTTGGACGTATAAGATTGATTTGAGCATTTCCCATCCGACTGCTAATGTCGGATTAAGAATGGTGTGTAATATTATATTCTATGTAACTAATAAAAACCAGTGCGTTCTTGATTATGCTTACCATAAACGAATAAATAAGTAGGATGACTTATAAGATTTGTCGACTTTTGACCGAAATTTATGCATTTATTTATAAATAACTCTTTTCCATTCAACATTTGTGCAACTGGTTTTATAGTGCCAACCAAACTGATTGCTAGGGTCCAATGGTTGTGCTGGATGTGTGCCCCAGAGTCTGGGCCGAAAGCTTTTTGTTAGGCATGTTTGGCAACATATTAACGGATGTTTGTAATTATGTTCAGCCTTGTCTACATTGCACAGTGGCTGAATAAATAGAACTCCTCTATAAAGCACACCTTTAGTGCAGTTCTAGCTAAGTTGATGCCAATAAAATTAGCAACATTTTATCTAGCTACAATGAGTACCCTTCCGCAGCTAGGCATGCGTTTAACTAGGTGTATAAGCCCTCAGTTATTGGTCTAGGATGGAGCTACGTTTAAAACAATATTCATTCATCAATTTCAGTTCGATTAAATCAATTCGATTCGAAGTCGCCATGTCCACAACTAGGCCGAACAAGGTTAATTTATCTTTCAATCTTCAAAGGTCAATATTTAAGTACCTACGCTTCTATAAATCCAAGCGAATTGCAAACACTTATCAGTAAATAAATTCAAACATATTGTGAAAAATATTCTTTGGAAAAAGGCTTAGGTTGGTACTACCAAATATCAGATTATCTAGTAGATGATAAAAAACGAATGAGGTACTACGCTCCTTGAGTGGCCTGACATTGAAGTGATCACTTTATTTAACAGTTTAATTATAAATAACTTGAATTTTGTCATGAGTTCTTTTAGGTCTAAAGGAAAAAAAGCACTCTGGGTTTGAGTTTCAGTTGAGTTGTTTTGTCGTGAACAAGGAACAAATGTAATGTTCTCTATCTAATGTAGAATATCTCATAGGTATTGAACTGAAAATAACTTTGAAAATTTAGAATAGAATAGAATAATATTTATTGTCTTAAATACTAATTAACCAATAACAAAACAGACTTACTAAGCTTACATAAATTAAACTAAAAATAAGACAAAGGAGTAAAATCAGTTTTTGCTGTATACACTATACAGTAGTTACATTTATAATGCATGCAGCGCTATTTTCAATTTACTCCTCTCGGATAGGTTTAAGTTATAATTAGTTTAGTTAAGTTATTGCTTATACTCTACGCACAGGTATGTATTGTTATAATTCATACCTGTAGAGCATGTTCGGATCATGGGAAAATTTATTAGCTGTTAATAAATCTCCACAGTCTAGGTATGTTTAGATGAGTGTGTGTTGGTCCGTGCATTCCTCTGGGCTGCGGCGAGCGCTAAATACGAGCGGGAAGTCGCAGATTAGAGCACATTAGTGACAATTATTATAATGATTACAGCCGCCGCGCGGTTCCACTCGTACTATTAGTATGCGAGCGCTTCCTGGTCTCGATTACAGATCGAAGTTTTGGTGTTTCATAAATCACAGACTTTCCACTTAGCGAATCTAGCGTTTATTTCAAATTTCCTACCCTAGATGAAAATACAGAAACAAAAGGACATTTTAAGTTTAGGTTCTAGTCTTCTGTAGAAATCCTGGCGATTTCGAAACTAAATTAATAACTGTCAAGCACCGAAGTAACAAGGTAACTCTCAATGTAATACGTCAATTATTTCCCTTAGTTGGTCTAACAAAATCATCTGAACATGCATGCCAAAGGGTAAGTTTACTACTACTGTTATAAACTAAACCAGTACGACGTGCTACCCTGTGGGACCCCGTCCACTTTTCTGCTAGTCTTGTGGGGTAATGGTTGAAACACAAACAAACAAAAAAGTTTGAAGTGAAATCTGTTATTACCTAAGGTTAATTAAATAACATTACTATGTTTATTTGCATGTTTAGCTTAACATATTAACAGGTCATCATCATGAAATTTTTCATTTATCTTTTATGTATTCTTCTTTTATGTATTAGGTAGGTACCTATATTTTAGGGTATTGCTAGATATGAGAGGTTGTCTATCTTGTCATAGTTCCGCAGTAAATATGAAATGTATCGCGTAGGCATGTAACCCTATCTACTTTCCCGCCTGTCCGTCCGTTCGTCCCACTGCGGTCGCACGCTCTACAACACACGCTTTGTTTCATGTTATACCTTTGTACCACACGTCACTATTCATATTCGGTAATGGGAGAAACTTGTAGAACATCCTCGTGATAAGTTAGAAGTGCCTCGCTTACCTACTATTTTAAGTTATTAAAAGCGACAGCTTAATTAGTTTTGTAGGCTGTTTTGTTTGATTGGTAAAAGTATTCATCAAATAGATAAATAAAATAATGCTTTGGTCTAGCTTGGAGTAGGTGAGCTATAAAATTTTGTCAGAAATAGGAACAGTAGGTTCTTTAAATGGGAATTGAAAAAATTATAGGTATTTATTTTTAGGATTATATATAATAATGTACATTAGTACAAAAGGTTTAATAAATACTCATAATTAAAGAAGACTACGTGCCTTCTTTTAACGAAGAAGTAAAAAAACCCTATTCATAAACATTATAATAAAACACAAATTTTAGATGGCACTTCTAGGTAATACTCATAATGAGGTCCTTTAAAGAAATTATCTTAATATGCATAATCCATAGAATAGAAGAGACTAAGTTATTACTGTTGAAGGAAAGAAGTTCTTATCCTGATGAAAAAAGGATAAAAATGTAAAACACAGCTTCTTACAAAAGTTGAACGAGCTAAGTAATTTGTGTTTCCTGTTATAGGTCTGCCAGTGCATTGCATTTGTACCTATGTACTTCAAAACAAGATCTGGATTACAGCTTTGGTCTTTTAAATAATCCTACGAAACTAGTTTGTACAATCGTAGAAATAGTTACGTTTGTATAAATTATTTTCGTCGTTTACGATGAGAAAATTTCACATAGCGTGCAGCACCAAGTCTTTAATTCTGAAATGGATGTACTTACATTTTATTTTTTTCGCTGAACATTTTATTGAAACAAAAGGAAAAGACCTTGAAACATTTCCATAGAAACAAAGCACGAGAAGCCGCGGCCAGATACTAGTTAAACAATAAGGGACTACTGTAAGTCGTGAAATATTATTCAATCAGTTAATTAGGACGGTTTAAAAAAAAAAATAGAAAAGTGACTGAAACGGATTTTTTTCAGAGTATGTTAAAACGATGAATTAACGTTTAGTAGTTAAAATTATCATTTTTTATATCTGTAGGTACTTAGCGTAAGGGATAACCACCAATAAGTATTAAAATATATTGTAGTCTGTTTCTCATGTGTATTAGCATATTCACTCCCATATTGTATCAACATCAGCCTATATTAGTCCACTGCTGGACTAGGCCTATTACGTTTCCCATATTACATAACATTGCATTAGATCCCAGGTCCTCATGACCTCTTGGTCTTAATTATAGTTAGACCTCAATTCACTCAGACACCATTATAAAACCATTTGGCATCACATATTTTCTATAGGTCCGGAATTTAGATGACCAATAGTAATGTCTTCTTGAGAAGAGAGTCCTTCAGAAACCATTCTCGTACTATAGACTATTTCTACTATTTCTCCGCTACCCGTAGCGTTGCCCCAGTCTGTTTAACGGGTAACACCGCGGGGCACAACTAGTGCTGTATAACTTTGTTGTTAAACATTCGCCTTCACTGTCCACTGTGAATGCACCTAAGGTTATCTCAAGTCAAGACATCACCATTTCAGATAAAACTGCAACGTTTATATTTCCTTTCATTAATTTCCAGCGCAATAAAGGTTAATCAATCCCTCAGCGAATTATCTAAAACCCGTGTCTCATGAGTCAAGTGTAATGTAGCTGAGGAGATAAAGGCCCTCCTAGACTAGTCGCAGTTTGTCTCGTGTCGTGTTTGTGCAGAGGTTAAGGGTGCCTGTCCATTGACGCGGAGAGGCAGCGGAGCGGAGAAACAAGGAAATATTAACCAATAGGATTGCCATGAAATCTCCGCTCCGCTTTTTCATGCAATCCTATTGGTTAATATTTCCTCGTTTCTCCGCTCCGCCGGCTCGCTCCGCTCCAATGGACAGGCTCCCTTATGGTGTGTAGCGGGTATGCGGGTTGATTCACATGTACGTACGTAGGTACTTTATTTTCAGTATTGTCGATGATCATCGGAAGGAGTGTGGGTGATACATTCGTGAAAAGTTACATCTGAGGCGACTGACTGGGGGCCTTTAGCTTTGCAAGGAGTTAGAAAGGCAGAAGACTTCAAACAAGATCCCCCATTATTTTTGAAGTCAATCAAACGCTTCCTATCGCAAGGCTGATCCTGTTAATCACTATCACTACATAGTTTAAAACAAAGTCGCTGTATGCTTTCGGGGACGTGTAATTCGGTGTTCCGTTTTTCGAGGTAACGTAGCGCACTCGCTTTCTCCGTCCCTATATGCCTTATCTTTAAAACTACGCAACGGATTTTGATGCTGTTTTTAATAGATAGAGTGATTCAAGAGGTAGATTTATACGTATAATACAACCGTGCAAAGCCGGGACAGGTCGCTAGTATGTTATAAGTTCAGTGAAGTTTTTCTTAATTTTCATGAGAAACAAGTATTTGGTATGAATGTGGAGGAGAGGAAGACTGGAGTACACTAGATAAACTGTGTGAAAAAGGGATAGTTTGAGTATAAAGATTTTTTAGATTCAAAGCCAGACGCAAAAAGACGCCCCTAGCGGAGATAACCGGAGAAGACCGGAGGAAGAGTGAAAGTATTCTCTAATAAAATAATATAGAGTTAGTTAATTAGGTACGCTACCGACATCATTTCCACTACAATCCCTTTGATATAGTCGACCACAAACTTTCTACCGTCTGCTTCCTAACCGCAGTATCCGATTCTATACCACCGCATACACAACACAACTGTAGCGATAGTCTGGAAGCGCGCGTTCAATAAGGGTCGATTAAAATTGAGTGACTCGTACTATTTCCACCGCTTATTTATATTTATTTTTTTCATAATCGCCAAGATATGATCTTTTGTATGGGATCGCTCTTGTAAAGGTTCCGTATCTTACCGAAGAGATGAGAACGGGTGCGCCAAAACTGAGTCATCTTTAAGAAGCCCCTCGTTGGTGATCTTTTAACACAGACTAGTTTCGGGGTTAACCCGCTTAAAGTCATAATGAATCCGTCAAACTAAGAAAGTTTTTATCGTAAAAAAGGCATAAAAAAGTCATGTATAATTAAAGTTAAGCTTCAAAGAGAAGTAATTCCCAGCAGTGGGTAAATTGGCATTAATGAAAAAGGTTTAATTTACAGGAACACAAAAACCCTTCCAGTGGCTTCCTCATTGAAATAACTGTAAAGGTTCAGGAATGCAAATAATTAGGAACGTAAGTGGCTGTTAAGTTGGGAGGCATTTGAAGCTTAACTGGTGATTAACTGCGTATGTGATAATTAGGTACGATCTAAGTAAGTTCGTTTAATGGCATATTTATTATATGAGGATAGACAAAATTGCAAATATACTCACTTATATTTTCAGTAGTCGTAAAAATATACTTCCAATTTAGTTACTAAGATACAGGAATAACAACAGACAAAGACAAGGGACAAGGGATAAAAAACTATTATTAAAAAACCATAGTAATAAAATCTATGGATTTCTATGTAATCTGAACTAATAAACGGTTTTTTTTTCATTCTAAAATGTCTAATTGTCTGTCTTCAATGTAAACTTTTAATAATATTGCAGTGACGATGTAAGAAAACAACCACTAGTTCCTAACCCATCTCTAGTGCTGTCAGTGCGCATACATCACGTCAGTAGTGTCGTGTCGCGATGGAGCGCGACAGATAGTCGCGCGTCGCACCCACTCGGCCGACCGTGGGACGCTGGCCGTGGGCGTGGGCGTGTGTTTCAGATTTGCGCAGAGCTAAATGCTTAAATGGCTGGATTTATTGGATTACTTGCGCTGTGATTAGAGAGCCCGTTGGACATTACTGCTGATTTGAAACTGGCTAGAGCAACGGGTCTATGGAGCTGTTTGAATCGAACTACTTAGTTTATTTTAGATACTTAATTGAGATTTATTTACTACCTATAAAATGTTTCTATTAATTTTATCTGAGTGCCTATTTTTAAAACTTCGTATTTTATCGGTTATTAGTTATTACTTATTATAATGATATTTCTTTACTTGGCTGACGCTATATCGCGCATTCTGGCAACCAATTTACAAAATTTCTTCTCTCAGTTTTTTATCGTCTTACTGAGTTTGTTAGCCTGTAATATATATTTTGTTACTTCTTGTAATCAATGTTCTTTATGTTCATAAGATATTAAATAATCTCCAAAAATGTCTCGACTTCGACGGCACTTGAACCCGCTACCTTTCCTCAGAATATACGGGATTGCGCCAACTACAATAAGTATGTAAGTAAAGTAGCAATGAAACCTAATACGTGTCCTTAGCTGAATCTGTGCAATCAAATATTTTTATTAGCGATCTCCTTAATAACGTAAATGAAGGCTCAACTAAGACCTACACAGCTTACTGATAACGGCTAACAGACTTCATTCCTACTGTTGAAATGTTCAAAATGACATGATGAAAAGCAAAATGAATTGTTAGGTAGAAGTATTCCCGTTTCAGCACCTATTTTTGGGCACCTATGCATTGAGCACCAAAGGTATTCCTATTTGAGCACCAATCAATTTATTAACGTGGTGCTCAAATGGGAACAAGAAATAAAATTAGATTCTATTCCCACTTATTGAATGATTGAAAAATGAATTATAATTCTCGTAATGCTTATCAAGTAAGCGTAAAGAAATAAGTTATATGTTAATGTTTGACCTGTAACATATATAAGTTATCAATAAATGAACTATGAACTATGTTATTTAATTTCGTAATGCTTAGACTCCCTACGACACCATATCACTTGTCCATTGAGTGTAAGGTGTACCCGCACTCCTCTTCGCATTGCATCGCGCTGCCACCCGAGAACCTTTACTAACCAGCTGTTATCAGGGCCCGAATTCCATTAATTTCAAAACAAAGGTCACAATAGCACCATTCAATCAAGATGATTAAAATGACGTTTGTGCATTTGGTATTCTACTATTTTTGCGCTTGAAGAGACTTTCATAATTAGAATGTCAAATTGGTATGTAGTTATAAAGGTAATCATCACAGCTATGAATGAACCTGAAAAAGTTTGTGCTAGTAAAATACCAAAAAGAGTTTCACATTGACATTTTGACACGATATTAGTTAAATGGTGAAGCGATTTACTTAGTGCAATTTGGCCCCAGTTTGGAGACCTCTATGACTTGCGCAATGCGCAAGAAGAAGACAAGTGGCATGCGCAATGCGCATGCCACTTGTCTTCACTGATTTAAAAGCTGCTGAGGTGGATGTGTTCACAACCTACCAACTCTGGTATTCCGACAGAGGTTTTTTGATCTCACGTAAAACTAAATAGTTAATTATTTTGATTCAAAATGACCGGAAGTTTCGTGTTGCCTAATCAACGCTCATCAAAGCAATCAGATTGCTAATGAGATATCATCGTCCTCATTTAGATATCTGAGTATTCTTATCGTAATGCATCGAGCAGGCCGGCTACCGAGTGGCATGTCAAATTTGCCGGGTTATAAGCTCGGACAGTCGTGAAGATGGAGATTACATCGTAATCAACCTTAAAGGCACTCGTAGTCAGTCATACACTCGTGACTACCAATGCCTTTAGCATTGATCATTTTATAAACTCAAACAACATTTTCATTACCATCTGATTGTATTTATTTTTAAGGTTCCGTTTCTAAATTTTAATGATGACCGACGCTGTCTGTCTGTCTGTAACATACATCAACATCTTTGACCTCAGCGATGGGAAAAATGTACAACGTAATAGTTAACTGGCCGCATGCTACATTAGAGTTTAGGACGTCGTCTAAACATGTAAAAAACGTTAAGGGTCAGTCCCTTGGCTTGTTTGTCTCACTCTCACTTGACCGGTCTCTTTGTTGATGCTATCAGGCAGACGCTGTCTGTTCTGTGTAGTGTACTTTATTTTAAAAGGTTTCTACTATATATATTAACCAACCATTAAAGGATTTGTCAACCCATAACTCAATCTGTAACCATCTACATATAACAAAAAGAAAATACTCCATGGATTTGGATTAACACATAAGGTTTAAAATATAGTTATTCATTTTAAATCTAAAATATTTATTACTAACGTTTATTCAGGATAAGAAAATGATTTGTATAAATTCCACTTTCATATGCGTACTTCAAGAATACATAAGTACTTAAATAGGCAATTGAGCGGTTACAATAGATGCTGAAATGTAGAGTCAATTACTACACAAAAACCAGTAAAAACCGGACTGTCACAAAAAGTCAATTAAAAACGATTCACCATCTGCAATAATAGTCGAGGCGCGTCCACATTGGCTAGTTCATTTAGATTCCCGCCACGCCGCCTGCGCCCGCGACGACGACGCGACGCTCTGAGTCTGCGACGTGCTGCCTCCTGAACGGAATTCACTTCAAACATCCTTCTCTAGTATCTCCCCGCGGCTTAGAATAAAGTCTATGAACACTAACTTCAACTCTTGCCTATCATCTCCGTTCTGCGATTTTCAACAGAAATGTTTCTTTAGTATTACCTATTCATTTAACTCAACAAAACTATTACTCAACAAATAGTTCCCTTCATGGTGATATTATGTGTTTTCGGACATCGAAAGTCAACGCAAAAAGTTTATAGTGTGAGCTCAATCATACTACATTGAGATAATAAAAAATAACATTTCCCATGTGGGGCTAAACAAAGCCAGATTTTAAAGTAGTTAAGTACTCTATTTATTCCTAACAAGTGAGAAGAATAAACATATCTGTAAACGATATAAAAACACATTTTTACTGGTAAGACATTTGTAAATATACTTACGAACGTGGTTTTGGTAGATAACCTAAACTAATTCAGTTGTCCGGCTCTAACAAACTGATCTTTCCATTTAGTTCTTAGTAGATCGGGTTAAAGCTAGTGTTGAGATAAGCCAGTGGTGGTCGGTAGAACAAAACGCTGGCGATAAAAAACGAACAAAAACATCTTTAATGTTATGTGATGGGCAGTGCACCCGTCGCCTTCGCTCAGGGTTGCCACTTGCCACGAGGCACAATTATTTCTCTACAGTAAAAAGTGACAGCTATGCAAAAACATTTAAAGCACCTATTCCTAAGGCTAAAACTAGTATCAAATCGAGTTAGTAAAATCATTTGATATGAAATAGGGTCTCATACATAATGTAAAGCTAGTGTATAGCGGCCCGTATAGTTATTATATTAAACAGTTGACGCCATTTAAATCATCTTGAGCTGAAAGGCCCAGGCTATTTGATGTACTTCCTGGTTTAACAGGCTTATGTATGATGTCAGTTTACAAGTCAGGGATAAACTTACTGGTTGTCTTTATTATCTTAGTCCTTTGTTATGTTCTGAACTTATTTTATCACAGGAATTTAGTACCTACATGATAGAATTTAACTTTTGACAAAGGGTTTCAATCCCCTAAGAGCCTTTTCAGTTACGTTAAAATATAATAATATAAATTTTGGATGGTGGGATCGATATTTGTTACCTCTTAATGCTAAAACTACTGAACGTCACGGGCTGAAACATTGAATAGAGGTAGTTCTAAGCCTGGAATAAAATAAATAAAAGCTGCTTTTCATGATTTTTTTTTTTTTAAGGACTAGTTCTATGTAATTTTCTAATAGTCTAACGTAATAACAAATGAAATTGACTTTGCTTTGACATGTTTTCCCATTACATTTAATCTCTTGCGTTCTTCTTCCCCCGTGGCAGGTGGCAGCCCTATCCGAATTGAGAGCCCGCATGAGACAAGTACGGTCGCGTGCAGAGTCGCCCGCAATAACCACTTAGCACAGTATTACGGGATGGCGCGGCATTGCGGTCGCCGACTGTACCGATTACAACTGGGTTTGATTCTGTACAGATTGAGTGCGATTTGTACAGGACATCGATGACTATAGTGGATTGAAATAAACTATTATTTAAATGTATGAGTGATTAATTATAAATTGTATTGTAATTGTAATATATTATGTTTCCTTGACAAATAAATATTAAAGAGTTATGAGTAAAAATCTTAAATATTATTAGTGGTCGTAGCCCACACACAGTCGTATATAGGTAGGCGTATGCGTAGTTATCGGACCTTTGTCCTTCTGTAGATATGGTTCATAACACGTTCGTACCATCTTCAAAAAAACAGTGGATGTTTACCTTAAATTTGAAGGTGTTGGTCAAGTCCCGGCCGGCCGTGGTTGGAGAGGTTTTAGTTAGTTAAATTCTTTTTGTAGATGTCGTTTTTTTAAGTTTATTAAACCCTAGAAAAATCGGATATTCACGCAAAGCATGTTGATAAGTTTTACAGCGGCAATAAACGATTTATATTGTACATAACAGAATTAATTAAAAGTTTGTGATCTATCTTACATTCCTATCCGCTACCATACTCGCACATCTAAACAGCTTTTTACTAGGCTCTGTTTTTTGCACAAATTAATAAACGCTCATCGAAATAAATATCTCGGTCGATTTAGATTCAATTAAACTTTTCAATTACAAGGAAAGGAACCGGATCGGTATCTTATGAAAAGTAATTATACTTCTATCTAAACTCATTACGTAGGTACCTGTATGATTGGTTTGGGATTGAAAGTGGGGTCTTCCATCATTTCATCTAGTACAGACGAAATTAACTCATAATCATAAGTTTTATTTCTACGCCGAGAAAGCAAAGCTTAACAGGAGTGTCTTGGAATTTTTCCTAGATGGTAAGTAAGATTGATTATCTGAGAATTTCTCATAAACTTGTATTACTTACAAGAGGTACAAGTTTTATGAGTATCAATCATGGTGTTTTTGGGTAAAATAAATTGAAATCTCGCCTTACGTCACATTAATTCTAAGTATACTTTACTTTGCTCGCAGTAAACTGGACTTACCTGAAACAAAAAAAAAACAGCACATGAGTAAATTGCTCGAACATATCTCAAAGCTTGTTACATTCCCAGATAAAAGTTTTATAGTGCTGTGTTTAACGAAACTCGAAAAACCTATTATAAGTCAGGAACTCCGAATTCCTAGATGCGTATACGGCCATCTGAGACATAAAAACTTTCCTGTCTAGTTGATCGCGTGGTAGATTAGAACGAACAATGCTCCTTCATCCCGGATCCAAGCAAAGCCGACCGGCTGTCGTCAACGCCAGTCAACGCTAGTCCAGCGCTTGACAACCACCACCTCCACCGAGTGGCTCAGCGCTCTGAGCATCCAGCCTCTACCAGCAGGCTGTATCTAAGTTGCCACAGATTGTCCAACGCTACATGTCATATGTCATGTACCATTGTGATTAAAACCCCCACGCCTCGCGCCGATGTGACCTTGTGCGCCGTTATGATTGGTCCCCATGTTACCGAGAGTACCTTTCTGCTACTGAGATCCACTACATAGATTACGAGCCCGGGTCTTTGGATACATTTTTCTACAATAAACAAGATTACGAGTAGATCTATGCGCCGTAGCTACGTTTGCATCAAAATGGCTCCGTTCTCAAACTCAAGATCAACAATAACTCTATAGAACTAGTTGTAACCTGGTGAACGTCACGAGGATGCGAGTGACGTAGGCTCGGTTGTAGTAGTGATCTTTGGGGAGGCCTGTTGAGTCCAACAGTGGATGAATTTCGTGCGAGATGAAGAAGATGATGATGATAGAATAATTTCAACTCACCCTCGTCTCGCCGTTGCGGATACCCATTCAAACTCTTCAAGTGCAAAAGTTTAACTGATATACCTATTTACTTATGTCAAATGGTCACTAATACTTGGAACTCGTGCATAAGCTGGAATTGGTTTTATATTTGACGAAAATGGTACTTCTAGCTAGATTAATAGATACTTACTATATTTAGGAGAGCTTATTTTTTACTAAGTATACCTAAGGACTGTTTGAATGAGAGTTCAGATAAAAAAATTTATTTACATAACGCGTAAGGAGTTAGCTTCAAATACGATATTTATGTTAGAATTATTGTAATATTAACTAGTGGTCTAGTGCAGACGTCAGTTAAACTGTGTTTCTAAGCTGACCCTAGTAATATCTACTGACAATAACTGTAACGTAAAACACCTGCTGCTGCGTAGCGGAATACGGCAATAAGCATGCGAGTTCGATTCGAACAAGAAACAGTTTATGGAACATGTTTAGACATACTTGACACTACAGTTGTTATCAGGGTCATACCTACCCTGTTCTCTTTGAGTTTTATTGGTTTTAGGTACGTCTATCTGCTATATGTATGGTATAAACTGGGTAGGTTGTTGTACAGTTTGATGACGAAAAATGTTTTCCTAAATTCGATGGCTTTTCTATCTTTACTAGCGCAAAATATTTCTAACTAGCAACCCGCCCCGGCTTCGCACGGTTATATTATACGTATAAACCTTCCTCTTGAATGATTCTATCTATTAAAAAAAACCGCATCAACATCCGTTGCGTAGTTTTAAAGATTTAAGCATTCAAAGGGACATAGGGATATAGGAGGATATAGGGAAATAGGGACAGAAAAAGCGACTTTGTTTTATACTATGTAGTGATTTTGAAGCACTGACCTAACTCAAATTAGAATTACTTGGAGATTGGAATTGTATTCAAAGGTAGATGCATGTTGGGCTGAATAGTATTATGATAGTTAGTGCATAGTAGATAGATAGTACCTGACTAAGCTTTAGAAGAATAGTATCTAAGGATGGTGACAGTAGGAAGCTCGCAAAACGTCAATTAGTAGAGTAGTGCGTTGGAAAGTACAGTCAGCTACTCTATTATTTGTAAAACTTAATTGAAACTAGCTTATCATCTTTTAGTCCAGCAGTGGACTTATAGATTGTTGATGTAGGTCGGTGATCTTTACAAAATTTTTGCAGTTTAGTAACGTTCATCGTTCTATGAAATTTCTCATAAATTTATTCAAAAGGACACGAAATAAGACCATTTGTGGGTATTTTTTCATCACCTGGAAAATACACGAGATGTTGATTAGATTAGATGCTGTTTACTCCAAAATGTTTAGAAACGAGACGCGATTATAATGTCTTCTTATCTCATCTGCAATAATGACAGAGATCCAAATTTAATTATTAAGTTTTTGGTGAAAACGCTTATTATTTCACAATCATTACAGTCAATTGATTAATTGTACACACTCTTTTTAAAACTATTTCAAATATTTTTGGTTTTTCATAGTCTCGGCCTTACTATTTTATAGTTGCAATAAAACTTACGTATTATACATTTTTATCGCCGACAGTACAGTATTTGATTTACTCGTCCATTCATTGTGACAATAATCAGCTTTCACTATTTCTCTAAACATCGACAACTAACCTAGTCTTCGTAGAGTTAGCAACATTGCGAAATATCTAATTTCTAAACTTAATTAATTACACAGATACGGTAGAACTGGATTTAGAAATCTCGTTCCTAGGAGATTAAATCGTGTCTATGCTCATTGAACATAAATAAAGCATATATTAGCAGTCTATCAATGTCTGCTTCCTGTGTGAAGTGCGCGATTTGCATATTTTGGCGCTACTAATATTCAGAGAATGCAAGATTCTGCCCGCGACCCGCCCCGGCTTCGCTATATATTATACGTAAAAACCTTCCTCTTGAATTACTCTATCTATTTAAAAAAACCGAATCAAAATCTGTGGCGTAATATTAAAGATATAAGCATGCAAAGGGACATAGGGACAGAGAAAGAGACTGTAGTGATATAGCTAACTTCTGTAAGCTTAGCAATTGGGTAGTATGTACGTAGGGTAGGATAAAGTAAAACCTATCAGTAGGAGAAACTTTGAATTGGACCATTTTATTCGGAAGTTCATCCGTTACCAATGAACTCACGAACTAGCCCACTTTAACAGTAGTAACGTTTTAGAATATTATCGACAGAGACGTTATAAATCAGTTATTCTGCTAATCTGGTGGCTTGCTTGCTATGGCTGATGGCATGATTCATCATTCGTACGGCATTTAAACTCTCTGCCTGCTTCTTCTTTTCCGACTGCTACTTATTTAATTTTAGTTTTCGCCTCCGGCTTCGCTTGCGTTGTTTCTATACCAAAGTACGCAGGGTTATTTCTCTTTAGACGACCGATGTGGCGGGGTGGGCGAAGGTCCGCCTGCGACGCAGGAGGTTGCGGGTTCGATTCCCGCCTCGGAACAAATTTGTGCACGATCTGCAGAAATTTGTTTCGTTGGTCTGGGTGTTTAATTTGTATAATAAAAAATATCTATCTATGTAATATATTGTATTAAGTATATCAGTCATCTAGTACCCATAACACAAGCTCTGCTTAGCTTGGGGCTAGATGATGCTGTGGACTGTCCGGAAATATATTTTATTTATTTAAAAAATAGAGAACGAAGCCCTTACCAAAACAGGCGTATACTAAAACAAGTAAAGAATTCTCTAGTCATTATTGCACCGCCTGACCACTCCGATCCACAGAAGTAGATCGTAAAACGGGATAGGGTGATAATAAAACTGACCAAGGCGTGTCAAGCCGTGCCATTGCGGAACCCTTCTGCCTTTGATCTCACGAAATTATAACAATAATGTGGTAACCAGCAAAACACATTGAAAGAATTTTAGTCGAGTAGAGTACAGATATTAATAACAAGGTATTGCCACAATGCTTATGACGCTAGATGCATAACACGAAAGAGAGACTCTACTGTTATAAGAGACACGTACTATTTATTATAGGTCCGCGGGTAACTCTACTATCACACGTATTGCATGCATGGTATGCTGTTCAGAGATAGTGGCCAAACGATTGAACATTTCCATTAAAAAAGACCAAGCTCATTCTGCCGAGCCATTTTATAGGCTCATGATAGAGGAATCCGTAATCTCTAGCTAGGCTCACTGTCATCGAAATCGATGAGGTTTTAATAAATATTCTATCCTACAATTTATTGTGTTCAGTAGTAATACGATTCCGTTTCGTCCTCCACGTGTGGAACTCCAAACCCGCTCTAGGCTATAAAACATAACAATATTTAACTCGGAACAGGTATAAAATAATAACCTGCCCGCGGTGTCTAAACCAATTGTGTTGTAAACATACGAGCTGTAATGGCGAGCTTTGACGCCGACCTTTTATTTTATGCTTATTTTGGCTCATTAGGAAGGTGTTGTGAAGTGATGCTGGAATGGTAAGATTTTAAATTAATACTGCGCAGCAAAATCAATTTCTTCAACACATACCTCAGAGCCTACAACTTTGTTGTAGATTTGGTAAAGCGCGTGCATTCATGACTTCTAACACATTCTTGAACTGATCAACATAAAATGGATATTGGGCGCTGACAGCTGATGTAGTATATCTTATTAATCAATATAAATTATGCATAAAGAATCAGTCTCCAAACCGTGAAAACTCGATGATAAATCTAGGTCTCAGCATGTCTCAGTTACCATTCTAGTACCATAGTACCGTATCCTATTACCTACTAGAGTTTTTCGTTTTAATCTACAAATGGTCCCCGTGTATCCCGCCATCGGCTACCCGACTAATTATCGCGGGGCCCTTAAACGGCCGCGCACGCTCCGACCGTGTACAAACACACTGCCTCCACTAACCGCATCGGATAACTCAACATCAACTCAACGGGCTTACAAGATTACCATTGGATTTATTTTAAACCAATCGAATGTGAGTTTATTCTTTCACATTTTTTTTCTATTTTTCGAATTTCAAACACGAGAGACATCATGTATATTTGCTTTTGAGCTTGAGGTGAAAATCGAATTAAATTTCAGTTATCTATATAATATAATGAGTTAGTATGGAATGCGCAAATCCGACTTAACACTAGCGTATTAATAACCAAATCCTAAGCTTTCCCCGCGTGAACATTGATGAAAAGGATGTTGGATCCTATGTTTTATTCCAGGCCTAGAACTACGCCTACTCGAAATTCTAGCTTGATCTTTTCAACAGTTTTGGTGCGAAGAGGTAACCAATATCATTGAAACCATTTGTTTATTTGTTAATTGTGGTATGCAGATCTTAAATTTAACTTATGTACTACACAATCTACTCTTTCGAGAGCACAAATTATTATTATTATTTATTGATTTGATTAAGCATGCTCTTTTATGTATCACATTTCAAACGTTATAAAGTAAATAATTAAATAAAATTTCACATAAACAATCATAATAATTCCAATATATCTAACCCAATCTTTAGCATTTATAATGTAAGTGTGGGTATATGCTACTCTACTCGTAGGCTCCGCAGGTCAAGCCTTTAACCATAAATTAAAAAAAGCCGTCGTAAAAGGCTAGATAGCCATTAGCTCGCATAATGAGCTGCGCATGCGCCTCCAGTACACGCAGCTAATTACCGCCCCGTGTATAGAGGGCACTAAAATCTAATGATACACGGACTTCCACTGGACATGGCCACGGAATGCAACTCCTACTGGACTGTATTTATAATGTGTATAGGCTTTGAATTTATAACTATTGTGATTTGATAAAGGTAGGTAGCATAATAATTATTCCGATATACAATTACGTAACAACAGTTTTGTCTACACAGAAATTAAAGTGCTAATAATTATTAATACTTGGAATCGATTGAACTCCCCCCGTTCGTGTTGTTCTGCCGTGCCATCGTATTATGACCACCTGTGTTTAAGGAAACACTTGTGCACTATAATAAGCATGAATTGCGCACATGGCTAGTCTTCCTAAAGAATGACTGCCGTGGCCTAATTCTGTTAGACTGACTTCATTATCGATTTTAGATATTACTTCCAGTCACATGAAACAAAATACCTAGGAATTACAAATACCTACAATTTTCTCGTCCTCTACTTCCACAAGCCGCGGGCAAACGCTACTACGACAATAAATAAAACATGACCAACGTGTCGTTGTGCATCATAAGTGTTTATTCACACATTTTTCTAACTTCCATCCTTCTCTACCTTCCACGTTAGAAAGAGTCAAAGCTATGTTAAATTTGTCGGTAGCCCGCGATCCCGTAGAGCAAACACGGTGTTTGTTCTGATGCTGCTTTAGAAGCAGGTGGATGGACTGGTACTTGAGGGTAAGTGGGCAGCCGTCGACGTAAGTGCTTGGTTCGTAGAAAGCTGTGTTGAAGGAAAGGAATCTATGGTATAGGTAACTGTAGATTTTCTTTTTGCAGAATTTATGATTGTCTCCAAGAGGTTGTTTTCAATCTTTATTTTTGTTTTCGTTGGCAATAATGATAACGATGCTATTATAATAAGTTATAAAAATAATATATAGATAATTTTTTGCTGTACCTTTGCCAAGGTATATGTCTTGAACCGTATATGATAATACGGTATACAGGGTGTAAAAAGACTACTATCGAAAAATGAAAGGTGGCAATCAGACCATGATTCTGAACATATTTATCGAAAAAAAAACGCGAATAAAATTTCACCTCTCTAATTTTTTTTATTTTTTTATCTAGTTACACACCCATAGTACAACACTAAGAAAACATATCAACACGAATAAACAATTTTTAAAAGCAAAAATAAACAAATTAAAAAGAAGATGTAATGTATTGCACGCAAGTGAATGACCTCAACTCAGCTGTTTATGGACGCCCGCACCACCGCTCGACTGCGCGAGCGAAATGGGTATCTATCTATCTACGCAAGATACATACATACGCTAGGTATGCACGTAGGTTACCGCGCTGCTCGCTGGTGGCTATCTGTATTTTGCCGTCTTGGCATAGAAAGAATACACTCGATTTTCAATCTGAAGATCGTAGGATCGAACCCTTCCTAACACTTCTACTTCTATTAACAAATTGAAGATATCATTTACATTTTACCTACCTGTTCCTACTAGAATAGATAGAAAACTCTTTTTTATTATACCTAAACCTAGGTACCACACAAAGAAAGAAAACATAACAAAAATACTGCATACATAGTATAAAGGGCGGTCTTATCGCTAAAAGTTCTCTCATTTCTTCCATCCAGGCAACCTTGGGATGTAATGTATGACCATGTATACTACTATTATGTATTCTGTGCTTTTTTGGTTCAGGGTAAAAAGTTAATTCTAGCTGGAAACGTTCATAACTAAGTAATCCTTTTACTAGTCGTAGTATTCAAATATTCCCGCGAAAAAAATAAAATTATCTCATAATTCTGTGATAAAGATTTTAAAATGAGTATGCCCCATTTTGAACCTTATTGGATACTGAATAATCTGCTTTGGTATAGGAAAACCTTATTCCACTCTGCATAAGGTTTATAACAGCAGCGGTGTTTTTCTTTGTCGGGCGCGGAGCGCCGCGCCGTGGGTCGGCACGCGCGGCCAGTCGGCTATAGTCAAAGGAAATGTATGGAAAGGAATCTAAACTTTATTTAATTAGTCATAAGGATTATAACACTTTGGCTGTCGGCATTTAAAAACGGATTTTGAATGCATAACTTCTCTATGTAGGTACATAGTGCTTGTATTATTTTTATTCGTCTTTTAGTCGGTGTTAGTATTCGAACTTGCGCGGTCGTTGCGGAAATTTGCGAATACTGTTTTGTTTTGTGAAACAGATTTTTAGTGTGGTATGCGTGTTTTTAAAGTTTTTCTTAAGTACATGGTCTTAGTGTAGGAAGGTAAATAGTGGAAGTTACTTTCTGTGTTTTTCGGTGTGTTTTATAAACATGTTTAGTGCGAGGGAGTATGGACAAATGCTCATGATGTGCTATGGAGAATGTGATGTGTATCGGTTGTGTTTAGTAAGTGTGTTTTATTTGCCAACATAATGTTCAGTGCGATGGAGTATGGGCAAATGTTTGTGTTTCTTATGGTGAAGCTCTAGGAAATGCGTCAGAAGTGTTGCGCATTTACTTACTGCGAAAGATAGCCGAACCAAAAAAGCAAAATCCCAGCTGATGCTTGTGTCTTTAGGTAAGTCGTGAAATATCTACCGAGTACCGACAGCCTAGGTACTTGCTATAAAGACCTTACCTTAAACTTTGACGACTTATAACTGTTAGAATAATGTATTCTTTACTGTCAAACAGTGACAGCTGTCATGTGAATATCATCTTGTCTTTAATGACAGTTTCTACTTCCGCTGTCGTTCATGTAACTTCCGTCTGACCTCCTACATCTTGACGAGGCAATGTCCTCATAACTCTGTAATAATTAATCCACATATAGACAATGAATCCTAGGATGTGATACCGATATATCTGCATAAATAATGTGAATATAAACGAAGATATAAAATGTGAGTGTATTTTATTTCAATCCACCTGGCCAACACGCACCCTAGCAAGTTACTCTGCTAACAGGTTATCTGGCCCAGAATAGATTTATCAAGATCAGCCAGTGTGGATTGAATACTGATGTAAGCACAGACCTGTGCCCTGTGACTTAGAAAGCCAAGAAGGTGAGTTTACACTTACGGAGAACATATAGAATCAGAATCGGTTACATCAAGTCTCACGAACTATCGACAACATTATGGCGGGCGATGATTTGGCGCCATCTACGGCGGGCGGGAATGCCGTGCCGGGTGGAATGCCAATGGGCCCATCTTCTACATACGTTGGCTTTGAGAAATTGGACGGCGTGTCAAATTTCCAGACATGGAAATTTTCAATGAAAAATTCTTTGATCCTTGAAGGCCTATGGAACAGTGTTACTGGCGAAGATTCGGACTATTGTAAATCACAAAGGGCTTTGGCAAGAATTTCTTTATGTGTGAAGCCCTCATTATATCAATTACTGTATGATGTCACTTCGGCCAAACAGGCGTGGGAAAAACTGTCAAAAGTTTATGAAGACAAAGGATTATTTCGAAGGGTGAGCTTGCTTCGGCAGCTGCACAGAGTAGATTTCACGACCTTTCCAAATATGACTGCTTATATAGATAATGTATTTACATTGGTACAGCAGTTGGCCGATATTGGTAAAGTAATAGAAGATGCTGAAATTGCGGAAATTCTTTTGAGTGGACTCCCTCAGGATTTTGATACATTGGTGTCAGCCTTGGAGACGGTGTTGAGAATTGACAGCATTCTGACTTTGACATTGACGCCTTCGACCTTTCGACGACCTCTTTCTGTCAAATGTGTCAGAGAAAGATCGTTAATTTTCATTCGGTCTTAGATTTTTGAACTGAGAAGATACTTAATTGCTTATCCCGCTTTCCTCGATTAATAGTTAAATTTAATTTCGTGTCGTGTTGTAACTATTAAAAACTCATAAGCTTATACTAGCCCGTGAAGTGTGTGTGACTGTCTGTGTACGAGATTCCACCCGTTGGCTCTACTGCTACTGCTCCGACCGGCCCCCCTGAGCTAGCGCTTAGCTTGCCCGCCAGTGAAGTACGGATCTGAAAGGTATAGTTACAGCCGCAACGCCCCGAGGAGTCCTGGAAGGAGCTGAGTAGTTCGACGCGCCAGTCCTCATAAGGTTAGTGGTTTTTCGTAGCACATCATACCGCATCACTCACATCGTTCACGCCCTACCTATCATCTCAATAAGACTGAATCACCTTTTCGATTGTGTCGACACAATTTTCAAAGTCACACATCAGTTCATCATACACATAATCCATTTCGCAATTACAGTCCACTACTCATAAAACCTAGCAATCGAACATTTGGTCCTACGACCGGATAAAACCCGCATAGTTCCTAGTTATTTTCCTTTGTTTAACTCTAAATTGCTTCGGTATTATTGATTTAAACATTAACATTGTCATTTGGTTTTCCAGAAATAGTTTCTTTGTTTCGTTGTGTTAAAAATAATGCGGGTATAAAAATATTTAATTTCAACTGTCATACAAAAGTTTTGCTCGGTTGTCTACACTTGCAACTTGAAGGAACGTCAAGTTGTCAAGGTAGAATTTCGTTGTGTATGGTATCAAATCATTCATTCATCAAACCATTCACTCACTCAAAACTAAAGCTAATTTTGTCTGTGGTATTGTTTGTTTACATTCATCGTTCATTTTCGTTTTGCCTTGCATGTTTATTTGGTTTTAGGTCATTTTCATTTCATTTTTTGTAAATTATAATGGAATCTGATAGGGAAATGAGCCGCGACGAACGCGGTCCTAATCAACACAGAGTCGCGCGGGATTATTGCTACATGCGTATGGAAATGCTTTCAGAATCTCCAGCGGTGACCGGAATTAGTGTTGAGGATATTAATGAGATTTCAAGGGATTTTCACGCAGCTCAAATTCGCGTTTTAGAATCAATGTCAAAGGCAGAAAAAAGTGCTGAATTTGCGCATACCATCACATTTGATAAAAAGTTTTTAAGTCTTAAATCTAGAATAATGCATGCAAGTAGGGAAAGTTCCATGCCGTCAAACAAAAATTGTTCTGGTGGGCTAGCTAAATTACCCAAGATTACTTTGAAGCCGTTCGATGGGAAACTGGAAAATTGGGTATCATTTAAGGAGTTGTATGACTCACTTATTCATAGAAGGGAACTGGAAGAAGTGGAGAAACTTCACTATTTATTGTCTAGTGTTCAGGGAACAGCCTATGACCTCATCAAAAATTTCCCACTGACAGGTAGTAGCTACCAAGCTGCCTACCGAGCTCTGCTTAAATATTATGATAGGAAGCGGAACATAGCCACTACTTATTATGAAAAATTGCTTAAATGTGAATCGATTAGGAACAAAAGTGGTTCTGAATTGGAACGAATTCATCGCACCTTTAATGAGAACTTGGCAATATTGGCTAGGTATGAGCTACCAAACCAAGATTTTATGCTTTTTCAAATGGTGTGGTCCAAACTTGACTCTGCTACTCGTGAAGCTTTTGAATTGCAACTTGGACCTGATGTCGATATACCACTATTTGATGACATAATGGATTTCTTAGATAAGCGCTCTCGGGCATTAGAAAATTGCTATGGATTTCATAATACTTCAAAACCTGCAACATCAAAGAACAAAACTTCACTAGTGGTTCCTCCTCAACTCAGTTGTGAGTTTTGTTCGAATGAAGGTCACATAGGGGAAGCATGTCCAACTTTTCTGAAGCTGTCTCCTGCGGGACGGTTTAAGGATGTGAAGGATAAAAGGCTGTGTATTTTGTGCTTGCAGCCTTCACATTCAGTTAAAAGATGCTCTGTCAAGATTTTGTGTAGTAAATGTAACCAACGGCATCACACATTACTTCATTTTGAAGAACCAGCTCCTACGCCTTCTGCTTCCCAAGAACAAGAAAAAGAACCTTCGGTGGCCCTAGCAGCATATTCCTACAATGCAGATGCTTTGTTTTCTACTGCCATTGTGTTTGTTAAAAATAATCATAATGAATTTGTTAGAGTTAGGATCCTATTAGACAGTGCCAGCGCATGTAATTTTATAACTTTGTCATGCGCACGTCGTCTGGGATTAAAAATACACTCAAAAGCTCAATCGGTCAATGGCATTGGACGGGTAGCTACCAACACTCTTGGATCGGTCAAGTGTGAGATGGGCCCTGAGGCTCAAAATTCTTCAGGTACCCTAGTTGTGGAAGCCGCGGTGCTCGAGACCATCTGTCAAGATATGCCAGCTGGTCATATAGACATTTCGTCGTGGGAGCACCTCAAGGGGTTAGAGCTTGCTGACCCTGAGTTTAACACTCCAGGGCCAGTCGACATGCTTGTCAGTGTCAACGTCTTGTCGTCGGCATTAAAGCCTGGGCTTATGAAGGGTGCACCAGGTCAGGCCATCGCGATCCATACTATTTTCGGGTGGATAGTGATGGGCGAATGCACAATTGGCACAGACTTCTCTTGTCTTCGCAACAATCCTACTGGTAAAAAGGATTGTTTTTTCGTGTCTAATTTGTCATTAAATGATTCGTTACAAAGGTTCTGGGAACTGGAGAATGTAAATCCACCCGAACCTTCTCCACCTTCGTCAAAATTAGAAACTGCCATCCGTATGTACATGGATGAATCTTGTCGTCGGAATTCTGATGGGAGGTTGGTGGTACCGTTAACCTTTATAGATCCTAATCAGAAACCCAACTTCTCAGACTCACGGAAGATTGCCTTGAAACGGTTCCTAAATCTTGAGAATAAGTTCAAAGTGAACCCGCAGTTCAAGTCAGCTTATGTCGATTTCATGAAAGATTACTTAGAGAGCGGGCATATGGAGGAGGTGGCTCCTCCTGCGTCTAGTGTTGGTCCCTTCTTTTATATTCCGCACCATGGAATTTTGCGCCCAGATTCAGTCACCACTCCCCTGAGAACTGTTTTTGATGCTAGTGCCAAGGATGCCGAGGGAAGGTCGTTGAATGATTTCGTGGCACCAGGCCCCAAGCTCCAGAAGAGTATTTTCGATATTCTCATTCGATTCCGCTGGCAAAAAATTGTGTTCACTGGGGACATAAAGAAAATGTACCGTCAGTTTCTGGTGACGCCTGAAGACACTGATTATCAGCGAATCTTGTGGCGCGAAGAAGCGAATTTGCCTATTCGAGACTTTCGTTTACTTACCGTGACGTATGGTGTGTCGTGTGCGCCATATCAAGCTCTCTGGTGCATGTCGCGTTTGGCATCGGAACTTGATGGTCAATTCCCTCTCGGATCATCGATTCTCCAGCGGGATACATACGTTGACGACGTCGTGTCAGGGGCGGACTCCATTGAGACAGCAGTTCAGATTCGAGAAGAACTAACTGAAATTTTGTCGTCAGCTGGTCTTCATCTACGAAAATGGACTTCTAATTCCGAAGAGTTCCTTGGTGGCTTGCCCCCGTCGGAGTTGTACTCTGAAAAGATGTGCAACTTTGAAGATCTTCAGGATTTATCACTGAAAATACTTGGTATGTTGTGGATCCCCAACGCAGATCAACTCACGTTTAAAACAGCATCAGTTGAAACGAGATGTACGAAGCGGTCCATTTTGTCGGATATAGCCCGTATTTTCGATCCCTTGGGTCTGGTGTCGCCAGTTGTCTTCTTGGCTAAGTACATCATGCAGCTGCTGTGGATGGATGGAGTAGATTGGGATGAAGAGGCTCCGCAAGTCGTTTCTTTCGAATGGCTTAAAATAAAAACCCAATTGCCGTCACTATGTTCAATCGCTTTGCCTCGAAGGATGGTTTCTGAGTTCACCTCACTTCAATTCCACGGATTTTGTGACGCTTCCGAGCGTGGATATTGCGCTGTAATTTACTGTCGAGCGGCGCAGCGTCATGGAATGACTGAAGTGCGTTTGTGTTGCGCCAAATCCAAGGTAGCACCGCTCCGTAAACGTTCAATACCTCGTTTGGAGTTGATGGCAGCCGTCCTCCTGGCTGAATTGATGTCTTCTGTGATTTTAGCTTTGAATGGCCTCTATCAGGTCGAAAATATCGTTGCATGGTCTGACTCTAATGTCGCTCTAACTTGGATCAAGTCCTGTCCTTCGCGATGGAAAACATTTGTCGCCAACCGTGTGACAGATATCCAAGATGTCATCCCGCCGAATTGCTGGCACCATGTTCCAACAACCGACAATCCAGCTGACCACGGTTCGCGTGGTTTGCTGCCTGAAGAGTTGATTCGGTGTCAGTCATGGTGGTCGGGTCCCAGTTGGTTAGTGAACCCGCCGGAAGAATGGCCGCAAACATCGCTTATCTTGAAAGATGAGTCTGCACTCGATGAACAGAAGGTATTGACCTTTTTCACAGAGAATAATATGACTTTCGTCGATGGAATCCTTAACCGGTTCTCATCTTTTTCTCGTGTCGTCAACATTCTTGCTTATTGTTTTCGATTTTCTCGTAATTTAAGATTTTCTGCTAAATCGATTGGAGCTCTATCTACGATTGAGACCAACGAAGCATTGCATTTCCTCGTCAAACATGTACAAGAAGTTGCTTTTGCTTCCGAAATTCGAGCGTTGAACCAAAACAGCCCCAATTCGCTTCCAAAGGCGCTTCGAAAGCTTTGTCCATTTTTGGATACAAACGGGTTGCTGAGGGTAGGAGGTCGTCTTTCGCATAGCGATCTGAACTACAATCAAAAACATCCGTTGTTGCTCCCTCGAGATCACCGCCTGACGCATCTTCTTATTGAGGATTATCACCGGAAGTTCCTGCATCCCGGTCCGCAGACATTACAGAGTCTGTTAGTGCGGGATTTCTGGATACTTTCGGCTAAACGATCAATCCGGTCCGTAGTGTCATCTTGCGTTAAGTGCTTCCGTGCAAAACCACGACTGTCCGCACCGCCGCTTATGGCCAACTTACCATCGTACCGGATAAATCAAGTTAAACCCTTTTCGTCGTCTTCCGTTGATTTCGCTGGTCCATTCGATATCGCTCTAGGACGCGGTCGCGGTGTAAGGACGTACAAAGGGTATGTCTGTGTTTTCGTGTGCACGGTTACCAAGGCGGTTCACTTAGAGCTCGCATCGGAGTTAACTTCCGAAGCCTATCTGGCCTGCCTGCGACGGTTCATTGGACGTCGAGGGCGTTGTTCCCGATTGGTATCAGACCAGGGGACGAATTTCGTCGGAGCCAGCAACTTGCTGAAAGACCTTATGTCGCAAGCGTCCCAGACTGAGAGGGTGGAATTCAGGTTTAATCCTCCTGGAAGCCCACATTTTTCGGGGCTAGTAGAGGCAGGAGTTAAGTCAGTCAAAACTCACCTTGCTCGTGTCGTCGGCGGGCAACGCCTGACATATGAAGAATTCAACACGTTGTTGATTCAAATCGAGGCATTATTAAATTCGCGACCCCTGTCCCCCTTGAGTTCGGATCCTAACGATCTTGTGGCGCTGACTCCAGGCCACTTCCTCACTCTTGAGCCACTTACTCTATTGCCCGAAGAGCCTATTCTTGAGGATCATGTTAATCCTTATCGTCGATGGAGACTCATTCAGAAGATGCATCAAGATTTCTGGGCCAGGTGGCACCTGGAATACATACACACCCTGCAACAACGCCATAAGTGGATTGACGCTCGCGACAACATTGTCGTCGGAACTCTCGTGCTAATATCCAACGAGCAATGTAGCCCCATGAAATGGAAATTGGGTCGGGTTACCCAACTACACCCTGGCGCTGACAATGTTTGCCGCGTGGTTACCCTTAAGACTCAATCTGGGGAATGTAAGAGGCCTGTCGTCAAATTGTGTGTCCTTCCGGTAGCTCAAGATGCCAAATCTAATCTGCCGCCATCGAACTAGCTCCAACGGACGGCTTCATCGTAAAGTAATTTTAGTTTAGTTTTGTTATAATTAGGTTTAATAATATTGTAAACTTGTTACTACAAATCGTTTATTGTTTCATATTTAGTAAGATTATTTTAATTTTCGTGCATATTTTGTTGAAAATACGCTTCCTGTTGAAATAGCGTATTTTGGTGGTCGGAATGTTGAGAATTGACAGCATTCTGACTTTGACATTGACGCCTTCGACCTTTCGACGACCTCTTTCTGTCAAATGTGTCAGAGAAAGATCGTTAATTTTCATTCGGTCTTAGATTTTTGAACTGAGAAGATACTTAATTGCTTATCCCGCTTTCCTCGATTAATAGTTAAATTTAATTTCGTGTCGTGTTGTAACTATTAAAAACTCATAAGCTTATACTAGCCCGTGAAGTGTGTGTGACTGTCTGTGTACGAGATTCCACCCGTTGGCTCTACTGCTACTGCTCCGACCGGCCCCCCTGAGCTAGCGCTTAGCTTGCCCGCCAGTGAAGTACGGATCTGAAAGGTATAGTTACAGCCGCAACGCCCCGAGGAGTCCTGGAAGGAGCTGAGTAGTTCGACGCGCCAGTCCTCATAAGGTTAGTGGTTTTTCGTAGCACATCATACCGCATCACTCACATCGTTCACGCCCTACCTATCATCTCAATAAGACTGAATCACCTTTTCGATTGTGTCGACACAATTTTCAAAGTCACACATCAGTTCATCATACACATAATCCATTTCGCAATTACAGTCCACTACTCATAAAACCTAGCAATCGAACAGACGGCATCTATCACTAATATACTGTCCTCAGAACTGGTTCGTGCAAGGCTTATACAAGAAGAATATCGTAAAACTAATTCTGAAACAAGCGGCTTGAACAATGCTTATGCAGCAAGAGGGAATGTTACTTCCAGATCAAAAGTTATTTGTAATTATTGTAAGAAGCCTGGACACATAAAGTCAAAATGCTACAAGTTGAAGCGGATGAAGAAAGAAGATGGATCGACTAGAGAGCAACAACAACATCAAACAATGACAGCTTCAACATTTTTCACTTCAGCGACTACAGATTTTATTGTGGACAGTGGTTCCACATCACACATGTGTAACAATGAAATCATGTTTGTGGATTTAAAGAAAAACAATATTATGATAAACTGTGCTGATAAGAAATCAAAATTGAAATGTTCTGGAATAGGAAGTATCAACATAAAAATCAATGATAGTGATAAAATTATGAAAGATGTTTTGTATGTTCCGCATTTATCAGAAAACTTGTTGTCGGTAAGTAAAATGTGTGAGAAAGGTTATTTGGTTGTTTTTAAAAAGGATGGCTGTTTTATATATGAAGATGGATGTTCCATTGATGGAAGTCACATTATGTCTGCTGAGTTACATAAAGGTGTGTATAGGATGAAAGGTACATGCATACAGGAGCAGTCGATGGCTACCCTACATCAGGTGCAGGGAACACAGACTGCAAAGGTTGCTGCATCAAATGATGCCGAATTGTGGCATAGGAGGTTAGGACATCTGAGTTTGAATGGAATGAATGTTCTTAATGATCACATTTCTCGCAGTGTTCGCTT
This sequence comes from Eupithecia centaureata, assembly GCA_944547425.1. Taxonomy (NCBI): domain Eukaryota; kingdom Metazoa; phylum Arthropoda; class Insecta; order Lepidoptera; family Geometridae; genus Eupithecia; species Eupithecia centaureata. Next base: position 13,844,486 of record OX155691.1, read on the forward strand.
TCAGAAAGAAGAGCTTCAGCAATGTACTGCTTGTCTTGAGGGTAAGCCTGTGGCCAAGGCTTATCCTATTGGACAGGCAAGGCGTGCTGGTGAGAAACTTGAACTAATCCATTCTGATGTCCTGGGCCCGTTGAGTGATGACAGCTGGGGAGGTGCTAAATACCTACTAACCTTTACGGATGACTATACACGAAAGACCTTTGGATATTTACTTAAGAAGAAATCTGAGGTATTTTCTTATTTTGTCATTTTTAAGAACTTTGTAGAAAAGCAGACTGGACTTCGTGTGAAAGGCCTGCGTTCTGACAATGGTGGTGAGTATTGTAATAAAGAATTTAAGTCCTTCTTACAGAATGAAGGAATACTTCACCAATTGACGGTACCGTATTGTGCTCCTCAAAATGGCGTGGCTGAACGTCTTAATCGGGTAATTATGGAGAAAGCTAGGTGCATTCTTTTGCAGGCAGGTCTCTGCAAGCGTTTTTGGGGTGAGGCAGTGATGTCTGCCATTTATTTGAAGAATCGTAGCCCCACGACGGCTTTAGCAGGACAGTTGCCTGAGGAGATGTGGTCTGGTCACAGTGTGACTTTGGACCATCTTCGTGTATTTGGTTGCATAGCTTATGCTCTGGTTGAGGAGCCGACTCGTACAAGTAAGTTGAACGCTAGGGCTAAAATGTGTATTTTTGTCGGTTATTCCGAAACTACCAAAGGATACCGACTGGTAGAGCCATCCAATCCAAAAAGGGTTATTTTGTCTAGAAATGTGGATTTTATGGAGGATAAATTTTATAAGAATTTTAAATGCAATGACATTGACAATGTAAATTTTAATAATGAATTGATCACTTTAATTGAATATCATAATGAATTAAATTCAAAACAATCTAGTCAGGATATTATTCCTAGTCATAATAATTTATTCATTAATAATGAGACTGCTGAGGATATTCCAAATGAAAGTAGTGATAATAATTCAATAAATGAAACAAATCAGACTTATGATTTTTCTTATGAATTTACAGACGCTGAATCAGGCGGCGGCAGTGATATAAATGATCATCTCTCGGCGGAGATGCTGGAGGCACAGCCGGTTTTCTCCGGAGAGACTACAGAAGGAGGGGAAGACGCCACTAATACGGTAGAATTACCTATGACTGTAGGCAGTCGCCCCGTGCGTCATAATCGTGGTAAGCCACCATTAAGGTATGATGATTATGAACTAAGTATGTATGCTAGTACTCTGTTTGATGAACCACAAACTTACAGTGAGGCACTAACATCTTCTGATAGCAATGAATGGGTGAATGCTATGAGGTTGGAGTATGAGTCGCTTTTGAAAAATAATGTTTGGCAATTAGTAGACAGACCTATAAATATAAATATTGTCAAATGTAAGTGGGTGTATAAGATAAAGCATGATACATCAGGGAAACTCGATAGATATAAAGCTCGCTTAGTTGCTCGCGGCTTTAGTCAAAAAGAAGGTATTGATTTTTATGATACTTTTTCTCCTGTTGTACGTCATTCAACAATGCGTGTTTTGTTTTCTCTTGCACACCACTATGATATGAAAATAGAACATATTGATGTAACAACAGCATTTTTGCATGGTGACTTAAATGAAACTATTTATATGGAACAACCACAAGGTTTTGCCTCAGATGAAAGTAAGGTTTGTTTGTTATCAAAATGTATTTATGGGTTAAAACAAGCGAGTCGTATGTGGAATTTGAAAGTACATAAATTATTAACTGAAAATGATTATATACAAAATAAATGTGAGCCATGTGTTTATGTAAAAAAATATTAATAACAATTTGACAATTATTGCTCTTTATGTTGATGATTTTTATATTATGAGTAACAATAATACTAATGATTTGTATCAGTTACTAAAAGATAATTTTTCTGTGAAACATTTGGGTCCACTTAGAAGTTGTCTAGGAATGAGAATTACTAGAGATAAGAATATTTTAAAATTGGACCAAAGTGAATATATTAAGCGATTGTTAAAACGATTTAATATGCTTGATTGTAAGAGTGTTTCTACGCCTATGATTGTTAATGAAAAATTATGTAAATCAAAATTAAATTCAGAGTTAGATGATAATGTTTATCAATTTAGACAATTGATCGGCTGTTTAATGTATCTATCAGTTTGTACTAGGCCTGACATAACATTTAGCTGCAGTCAGTTGAGTCAATACTTAACAAATTTTGATAAAAGCCATTGGGTTGCTGCTAAAAGAGTTCTCAGATATTTAGCAGGCACTATTGATCATGGTCTTTGTTTTTATAAAAATACAGCATTAAATATTGTAGCTTATGCTGATGCTGACTGGGCTAATGATATGGAAGATAGGAAATCTTATACAGGTTTTGTTGTTAAACTGGGCAAGGACGTTATCAGCTGGGAATCCAGAAAACAGCGTTGCGTTGCCTTATCCAGTACAGAGGCTGAATACTTGGCCATTTGTGATGTCGCAAAAGAGTTGTGCTTTATTAGGAATTTCATGTATGAAATTATCTGTAAACACATTAATATTATCATATTCAATGATAATCAAAGCGCACAAAAATTGTTATTGGCTAAGGAGTACTCTCATAAACGTACAAAACATATAGATCTAAGATATCATTTTGTTAAAGATTTAATTCAGAAATATAACTTTAATGTCAGATACATGCCAACTAATAATATGATAGCCGATATATTCACTAAACCACTTTGTTCAGCAAAGCATAATAATTTTATGAATGATTTGAATCTGAATTGATACCTTGTTATTTTAACTTATTGACTAGTTTGTTTAACATAGAGCAAAATAAATGTAATGTTATAGACATATAGATGTGACAATGTAGAATTTATGACTTGTTTGCATAATGTAAAGCAAATGTAATATTATAAGCATGTTGGTTAGATAGTGCTTTAGATGGAAATTATGTATTATGAGGTCACTTGTTTTAGTCTGTATGTTATGACATTGTAAAGAATAAGGGGAAGTGTTAGAATAATGTATTCTTTACTGTCAAACAGTGACAGCTGTCATGTGAATATCATCTTGTCTTTAATGACAGTTTCTACTTCCGCTGTCGTTCATGTAACTTCCGTCTGACCTCCTACATCTTGACGAGGCAATGTCCTCATAACTCTGTAATAATTAATCCACATATAGACAATGAATCCTAGGATGTGATACCGATATATCTGCATAAATAATGTGAATATAAACGAAGATATAAAATGTGAGTGTATTTTATTTCAATCCACCTGGCCAACACGCACCCTAGCAAGTTACTCTGCTAACAATAACTTTACTAGCTACCCGCCCCGGTTTCGCACGAGTGTATCACTACATAGTATAAAACAAAGTCGCTTTTTCTGTCCCTATGTCCCTATATCCCTTCGACTGCTTAAATCTTTGAAACTACGCAACGGATTTTGATGCGGTTTTTTTAATAGGTAGAGTGATTCAAGAAGAAGGTTTATACGTATAATAAAACCGTGCGAAGCCGGGGCGGGTCGCTACTAAACCGCATCAAAATCCGTTCCGTAGTTTTAAAGATTTAAGCAGTCAAAACGATTACGACCATATCTCGCGAAGAACCGACAACTGTTGGGGTAAACGTGTTCTTGAGTGGAGACCGCGACTCGGTAAACGTAGCGTAGGACGCCCTCCGGCCAGGTGGGATGACGATCTGCGAAAGACTGCTGGCAGATGCTGGATGCGTCAAGCTGAAGACAGGGCGCTATGGCGCTCATTGGGGGAGGCCTATGTCCAGCAGTGGACTAATACAGGTTGATGATGATGATGATGATGAAGCAGTCAAAGGGACATAATGATATAGGGACATAGGGACAGAAAAAGCGACTTTGTTCTATACTATGTAGTGATGTACTTATGTTATGTAGTGAGTGATGCGTCGCGCGCGACTCACGTCGGCGCGGCGGCGTAGGTATCGAAGTGGACGCGTACATTGCTTGCAAACAAAATAATTGAAAATCTTTAAACATGTTTATCTTCGGCTACAATTTTTTTATCGGCCTGCGGATTTTTGTTTTGTTTAAGTTTAAAGGTGCTTCGCCATCCCCCTTCGTTTTCGATAGTTGTCTGTTTACACGCTGTATATAGAGAGGTGAAATTTTGACATGGTGTGTATTACTATTGCCAAGATAAGAACAAATATATTTCAGCATTTTTTAAATCAATCAAAAAACTTGTTTTAGATTAATATGACAACATCTACTTACTTTTCTTAATTAAAAAGTGAACTGATTTTACTTCATCATAGAATCATAATGAGATAATCCACGAAGATCATTTGTCATTGCAAAACATGACATGCCGTGGGAAATCATCGCAGTAAGCAGTGTACCTGCCAGCTAAAAGTAGTGAAAAGAAAACATCGTCGATCTTGTGAAACTTTTACAAATGATAACCGTAACTGTTTTAAATGTCTCTGCCCCTTTCTAACCTCAAAGATTGCCCTGATAACATCTCTCTTCGCCACATCAAAAATCAATTCCCTGCTTCACCTCAAAATATTCTCACCTCTATCTCAAAAGGCTTAAAGCCTAGTTTCAAGTGCGATGATATTCTTTAATCATGTCTGGTAGCAATTAATCGATTCCGTTTTGAATTTCCTCGCGCTCTCTAAATCATACGCTGAGTTATTGCGCGCGCGCACGGAAGCCTGGAATATGAATGCTAGGATATTTCTAGCTCTAGAAATATTCTATAAATTGATTAGAATTACCAATTTTACCGAGTACTAGAAGCATTATCTTTACTAATATTATAAACGCGGGAGTTTGTATGTATGTATAGATGTCTGGATGGATGGATGTTTGTTCCTCTTTCACGCAAAAACTAATTAATGGTTCAGGTTGAAATTTTGAACAGACGTGATTATCTTGAATAGGCTACTTTAATACCTTAAATCAGTTTCCATGGAATAGAAATAGACGTAAAAGTTTTCATAGAAAAAAAGCGTGTGAAGTCGTGGGTAGATGCTAGTAAATTTTAATAGTTAATTAAGGTTCGTTCACATTATACTAATGTCAATTTTATATAAAACCTCCTTCAATGGTCACAGGAACATGTGACTCTTTAGAAGAGCGTATTACAAAAAAACACTGCAGGTAATCAATTCGGTAGAAATTGTCCCTCAATATCAGCAGAAATTTTATTCATGAGCATAATATTTCTATTAGAGGTTCCGTTAAATTACCACGTGATCATAATCCCGTAATGAATCCGCGTCTACGTGCCATTCACGTTAATCACGGCACTCTATTGATAACTTTCTTCGTTTCTCCGCAAACTGGGCCACGGATTCATTTAGATTAGCTGATAGGGTTTAGCTGTTGAGGTGTTATGTGCGCCTGGTACTTTCGGATGCAAACGATGGTAGATGGATGGGAAAAATAGATGAAAAAGAAAATCAAAAATCTGTTTCAATGTTTTAAAAATATAAAGTAAGCCTGAAGACAAACCGCGGTCAGAGAGTAAAAGCGTACAGAAAAAGCCTATTGAAAAAAACAGACCAATTGGTATGATTAAAATGCGTTATTTTCGTAATTATTGCAATAGTGACCTTGAAAAAAGTTAAAATCAATAACGAAGTTCCAACCCTACTGATCTCTATTAACAATGAGAACTACAACCCAAGAATAGAAACAGATTAAGTTATTTAATTCACAGATGAAATAATTAAGCACAATTTTGTTATTTACCTTACTGAATAAGCTAAAATATTTGTTTCATGTCAGTCAATTTTCTGATTCCTGTATTTAATTACAACAGTTGTTCTTCGATTAATTAGTCAACCCATGGTAGCCTAATTTATTTAAATACTTAAGACATATTATTAAAGCAATTGTACCATTTTAAACTTGACTTAGAGATTGTTCTCATATAAAGCTATTCACACTTGTTGGAAACCGACTTTGTGACTAGAAATGTGTTTTGTTAGCCCTCTAGGCTCGGAAAAAATCGTGTCAAATCTTCCCATCTATGAGTTAGTATAGAGCTATTCACATTGGTCGGATGTCGGAGGCGAAGACAATATCACTACATAGTATAAAACAAAGTCCCTTTCTCTGTCCCTATATCCCTATGTCCTTATGTCCCTTTGAATTCTTAAATCTTTAAAACTACGCAACGGATTTTGATTCAGTTTTTTTTAAAAGATAGAGTGATTCAAGAGGAAGGTTTATATACTTATAATAAAACCGTGCAAAGCCGGGGCGGGTTGCTAGTTATATATAAATAATACAATCACAAGAAGTAGAGGCGCCTCGCGTAGACTGATAAAAATTGGCACCAGCTTTGAACGGGGCCGATTATTAACACGTTGTACGCCACATCACCCACCGGTGAGCCTAGCTTACTTTTCCATTCGGGCCAAGCCAAAATCAGGTGATCGGTCATTTTCATCAACTTAAAATTTTAATTCCAAAGTTAATAAAATGAAGTAATTGGCATGGAAAATAAAAATAACCGACTTTTACCGTGTAGTTTTTAAGTTATCGTCAAAGGCTCACCGGTGGGTCCCGTGGCCTAGGGCGTAGGATTTCCTGTTTTCCGTTGGCGGGGGCCGCGGGGTCACAATGCGGCTCACCCCGCGCGCGCGCCGCCGCGCCTTTGGTATGGTGCGCTTTGTCGACATGTGACGATCTAATACGCTTTTCGCAAAAATGGATGAGTTTGATTTCGAGCTTACGCAAGAGGATCTAACGCAGTTGGATAACATTGAGAAAAATCTTCTGAACCAAAGTTTCCAATTAGAAAACAGATGAAAAAAAGAAGAAAAAAGTAAAGTTAAGAAGGACATGCCGCTAATGTAGAGGATTCTATCCCGGGATCCCGGTCGATTTTCGATCCCGAAAATTTTGGGATTACATTTTTTGAAATCCCGGGATTATCGGGATAAAGAATTTTTTTAAATCTGTTAGAAATAATAAAAAACAGAGCGCTATATATAATGTTAACACAAATTGCATAGGAAAATGTAAAAACTTTTTATCGGAAACTAAGTAAGGGTACCTTTCAACGGGCATTGTATACGCTCCTCCTAACTCCAAGTGTGAGTTTTGTTGTAGGAGCGCATAAATTATCAATAAAAAAAATCATAGAAATGTTTGGTACAAGTTTTGCTCCCACTCGAAAACTAACAACCTAACAAGGTATTTTTTGTTTCCTGTTCGCTTTACCTTAAAAAGATTGAAATTCAAAGTGAATGCTTTATTTCCAATTTGTAACATAAATTCTGTGACGTGTCCAAGAGTCCTGTTAGGTCTAAAGGAAATAAAGCACTTTGACTTTGAAACGTAATAAATAAGAAAAAAAGGCAAATCCGATCATTTCGGTTGACATCGGTATAGTTTTCTTTAATCAAATTTTATTTATCTAAACTAACTGATAATATATTCGAATTAGTTATTGTTTTATCAAATAATACAATTTATGTAATCTTACACACGATAAAACACAACAAGCATTCCTTAAACAGGTAATCGATCATCTCTTCGGTCGGTCGCATCATGGTCAAATTGTAGTATGTATTTGCCTGTCTACCGTAAGAATGTAGATATAAACAAAGATCAGTTTTTTTTAATTTATAGTGTTTAATTACGTAAAATTAAGCTTGTGTTATTTCAGTTGATTTCTAATTTGTTTTTGAAAGTAAATACAATCTATTTTCTTATAATACTTAATTTTTTTCAACTTTCTACGATCTCGGGATTATCCCGGGATCGAGTTTTACTAATCCCGAAATCCCGGGATTGAAAATAAAGACAACGTAAGAGTCTTGGATAGCAAACAGGCCAAAACGAAGACGATAAAAGTGGTCACATATGCCAAAGCTGTCCAAAAAAACCTTACCTTTTTTTGGATTGTTTCATAAGATCCACAAATATTTTTTCTTTTGCTGAAGTAAATAAGTCTTTAAATTTGTATTTTAATAATTATTTGATTATTATTTTGTAGTTTTATTGTGCATAATAAAGGTTAGAAGTATTTTCTACCGTAACGTTAGCACAACCCTAGCATTATTACAAATACCTTGTTATATGTAAAAGTTTCTACTGGATTTCAAAACCACGCCGTCCGTATCGGCTACAGGGCCACGCGGCTCACTTCCATACGCGTTTTGTTTCATAGCTGCAATCTGTGGCTTGTAGGAAGCGTTTACGTCAAACCTCTGACGCGGCTCACCGGTGACCCCCGTGGCTCAAACGGCACAGTACGAGTAGGCTCACCGGTGAGCCCCGTGGCCTGAACGGAAATTCTCGATTTTTCACGAAGCGTTCAACGTGTTAACCGTTAATGTGAACAGAAGCTCTGAATCCAAATAAAATATGTACGGATCCGAATGAGCTCTTACAGTGCGAGTTGATCGTGAAAATTGTCAAGTCAATGTGTCGAGTGCGCCGCGCGCGTTGATGTCTTTGTTATGGACGATTCAGACAACGGATTCGAGTTGACGGAACCTTTACTATAGAAACTGGAAATCTTGGAACAATGGAATGTATTCATAAGTCACAATAGTGGCCAATTTACAATGCTCGTAGAAAAGTGTGGTCTTGCAAGGAAAGGCAGAGACTGTGGTTTTTGGTTTCCTTTAGAAATTGTGGTTACGGGTTGTTATAACGGATGTCTGTGTAAAATTGTGGGGCTTTTTGTTGTGTATTTTTTGTGTAAATCATTGATAAACGACGTTTCTCTGAAACTACTTTATCGATTCTGATGAAACTTGGAATGTAGAGACTTTAAATTCCTTGACATTGGTTTATTTTAATATCGAACACCACCCTTTAAAGGGCTTAAAAAGGTGGTAATGTTTATATAAGCAATTTTAATCCTTAATCTGTTTAAATTTATTAGATTTTTTTTTATTCCTTAGATCGATTTCTCTAAGCTCAGTACAAATAAACGGTAAAGATAAATATGTTTTTTTACTTAGCTTTATGTAAAATATGCGAATATTAAAAGTAAATAAGTAATCAAAGGATATTTACAAAATATCCATATCCATGTTGGTTATTAAGTTGCCATCACTTTTTTAGCACTTTTTAATAGAATTACTCTTCGGTGAAAATGCGGGAATTCAGGTTCTGAAGAAGTGAATGTAATATAAAAGCTAGGGGAATAAGGTATGCTTGTTGGTTTATAAATTATAATTTTATGCATCGATACACTTGCCATGGGAAATTTGATGCTTCGAAATAGTGTTTGAAAATCCATAAATCTGACCAACATGCGTTATTAATTCGAATTTTTTCTATAATTTAACGAGGTATTAAAATTTTGTTGCGTGTTAAAATAATGTTCAGTATTTATTTCGTCGCTCATAAACAGTTTGGATCGTTGTTATTATAAAATTAAATCCAGACCCCCGTCGCGGGCGAAGGCTGCGTGATGTATGCCGATACGTTGGTGTTTCTGACACCTTCTATTACCTACTAAATAATAGTTCTATTGGTTTTGAGTGTGTAGAAACCGATTACGCTACCATTAATATTATAAAGGCACTGAATAACCATAGTCTTAAGTATACATATTATATAAGCATAGGTATGCCTAAGATATTGATTAATCATCATCAATACATTCACTTATGGCTGGTGTTGGCCCCCTGGCGTTATTTGTGACAGCTCTCTATGTTTTGGTTGGAGAATGTAGGTAGATGACAATTTATATCCATAAGTTAAACTTATAAGCATTTTTTCAATAACAATAAGTAACAAAGATTTTTATTATCCCATTCAGATAAATATTTCACATAACAGCAATCAGCATAAAGTAAACATTCCAACATAAAACGAAAAAACCAAGTTCAACTGCGAAATAGCCCAGCTAAGAGCCTGCTAATATAATAGGTTGTTCAACAACTGGTTCTTTTCACATTACTTTGTAAGTTTATCATTAACACGTAGCCTGCGGACATGGCTGCATTCTGCTTTACATGCGAATAAAGTAAAATATCTTGAAAAATCAGTAAGAATCGATCAATCTTGGCAGGACACAGCGCTTGCCTGTAAACAGTAGCTAGAGATACCATCGCGCGACGCCATCTTGCTTTTTACTTTTTAATTTATTTTTGGCGCGCACGGCAACCAAAGGCAGCGTGTTCTGCCAACTTAAAATTACTTGGATTAAATTGTACAGAGTATTTTCCATTAAGAGACTCGTGCTATAAATTGTGTTGATAGCATCTGGCTCCAATGATTGGATAGATACGTGCGGCAGGTTTTATGATGGGATGGCTCATTGAATTTTCACAAAGCATTACAAATATCAATTGGATGGTGGGCAATTCATATTGCCATGCCTTTTTAGCATCGCTGATGTAGGCTCGTTGTGACATTGCGCAAGATCACATAATAATAATGCATGTGAATGTCTTTTCATGGCCATTTATCGTTATGATTAGGTTCAGTTGTATTCAAAGTTATTACCTACTCTTAAATCCAAACAACCTTTTTATTTTATTTTAGCCCTACTTTAGCACCTCAGTTTAGACGAATAACCGGACTTTATAGTATCGTCTTTAAAATTTAGCAGTTCTTTAAAACTTTAAATTAAAATTACACATATCAAATCCATAACGTTTCTACGTAGTCTGTAACTCCATCAGCAGTTATTCTATAAAAGAAAGTGCCTCACTGCAAAACAAGAACTGTTTTACGTCAAAACTCTTGACTTGCACCATCGCGACCGCGAGCGAAATTCCTCGTAACATCATTATTGTCGACAATGGCCAATACAATGCCGCACAATTGTCGTTCTGACAGGATTGTAGGAAGGCGATTGACGTATTATATAGACCGTGGACACACAACTCTTCTGGATACATAGTTGAACTGTTCTGTTGTATTTACAATTGTGTGAAGGATTTGAGGAAATAATGAAGATAGTGTAATTTTTCTTGTGAAGTTTTGTACAGAAATTCCTTTGGCGTATGATTAGAATGATGATTACGCTGTGGTTTACCTCAATAAAATAAATAAATAAATAAAGACTACTTAGATTGACGTCTTAGAGATATCCTACGAGAATAATATACTTTTTCTACACTTTTTTTATTTCAAATATATTATATGAGCGTTTACGAAAGAAAAACTAGCTTCCATAAAAAACTGAGATCCTCTCAAAGACAACTTTATGAATAGAACTGCAGCCAATAATTTATTAGTTAAGCCAATGAATACGAAGCAGATGGCCACTGGCCAGCCTCGGTGGTAATTAGCTGCCAGCCAAGTTGGACTGCGAGCCCCGAGGGGGTCATTCATACTCCGGGATAACTCGTGGTTATGGACGCTTTACGTCACTCCCGAGACACCTCGGCTTCCATAAATAAGATGTGTGGAATCGTTTTCAATCAATTTTCCACTGATTTCTGCTGAGAGGTGGTTATATTTCAATCAGGATTGATAGACAACAAGACTTATAATGTCGAAGTAGAAAATATTCTCTGCAGTAGGTATATGTAATTAGTGATGAAGTCAATTGAATAAAATCACCATCAAGTGTGGTAGGAAATTGATATCGTAATGAAACAAATGAGATACAGGAGGTTTGTCTACTCTTATGTTTGATTTTGCAACTCATGGCGTATCTTTTTAGAGATAGTGAATAATCGCATAAAAGTCATTAAGCCCACCCTTTGTACTTTAGTGCAATAAAGTTTTAAATAAATAAATAAATAAAAGTAAAGAGCAGAGACAGAATAGAAATACTCACTCATTGCAAGAGGTGACCGTGGTCTGCGCGACCGTCACCAGCGTGGTGGTGGTGGTCGTCAGCTGGTCTCCCAGACAGCGCGTCCTCAGGCAGTCCCTCAGCACTCGATCCTCCTTCACTGGCTGCAGAACCTCCTTGCTCCGGTTCGGACCGGTCTTCACCGTCGACCTTTGGAATTTCAGATTCGCCTGCGTTCTAAAATCGGTGGATATCTCTGTCTCTTCCGTTATGATCGCTCCTTTCTTCGTTTTACTAACAAGTTTAGAGTTTTTCCCAATCACGTCTCCTTTTTTTACAACCTCTTCTTTCGAGTCTATCACTTCTTCGTTGAGAGGCAGCCCGTTCTCGATCATGCTCCTAATGCTATCAGTACTTAGTAGTATTTTATCTAAATCTGTGGTATTGACGTACTCGTCGAAGTTGTGTTGAATGGGTTGTCGTCTTTGGTCTCTTTGCCACGAGTTTTGGTAATCATAGTTGTAGATAGGTTCTGTTGTCCCAAATGTTGGAGCTTCATCTGGGGCGGGCTCTATTGTGTTGTTTTCGAAAAAATCATCTGTGAGTTCTGTTATTTGGGCCCCTGGTCTTTTTGTGTCCGTATTATCAAAATTGAGGAAGTTAGGGTTATTGTTGTTTAGTTTTCTCCTCCCGTAGAGCTGGCGGTAGTACTTCTCCTGGTCGCCGTACATCCAGCACACCTTCCACCATTGTTTGCACATCAGTATATTCGCTGAGTTCGAAGACTTCACTTGGCGCGTCGCCGTTGCTGACATTTTTATTTCTTATTTTTCCAACTTTGTCACTATTTCATAACACTTTTGAGATTATTTAGAGGAGGACAACAGTGGAATTCATTTTCCTATATGTATCGTTTATATTGTTATTAGGTACGTTTGTTAGTGCATTGCATGTTTGTGGTCAATGAGATTACGGTTTGCTATTATGAATCTGTTCCGAAACGAATAAACTAAATTTTTACATTACCCGACGAAGATTTGAACTACCTTAATTAATTTACACACCATCTATCTGTGGCATTTAAAGCAGTATATGAGTCCACAGCAGCTTCGCACACGTTGTTTCTATTGTAACATTTCAAGGCTATTGTGCCATCCCATGAGATCTGATTTATGAGTAATAAGTTCTCTATGATTTATTCAAGGGTTAGACCTACATCTGTTAAATTTCTGCCCGAACGTTTCAGTGGATTTGCGTGAAAGGGTAAAATCATCCATCCTACATGCAAACTTTCGCGTTTATAATATTAGTAAGGATAAGAATTCCTTCAGACCAAAGTTAAGTTTCCGAAGTAGTATGACTAGAGTGTTACTTGAACAAAGTCCTTCTCCTAAGATTAGTGGACCGGAATTCAGCGCGCGAGTGGTCCGCCTACCTCCACACTGCAGCTATTACAGTCAGAGGGAGCCTCGCCGACGCAGTCATAACTACTCATCACATAAATCGAAAGTGCCAGTTTATTATAAGTGTTTTATGTCAGTACTAATACGTTTTACATCACCCATGTGTCTAGCTAAGGTGATGCTTGTCTTGTAGATTAGATATCTGTCTTCATATTCATAAATATATAAAATACATGAAAAGGTAAGTACCTAGATATTTTATTTTACATTTGTTTGTTCCGAGTCAGGTATCGAACCCGCAGCCTCTTGCGTCTCAGCCATAGAGTCATAATATAACATAGGCTTATTAGGATTTTTATCTATCCACGAATAGCTATTTTACAATATAATTACTTAACATTTCTGAATATTAGCTGATAACTCAAAGCTGCATTAGTGCTCTTTCGACGGACCGGTTCGCATGAGTTAAAAACTTTACAACTCAAATAAAAGGAAGATATTTATGAGCTCTAAATGGACTTTTAGTTCTTTGCCTTTTTAATTGTTCCATAAAATCTAACAGCGGGACAAAATTAAATGTGTTTAAGAACCTGCATCGCCTAGTTAAAGTTTATTTCCCAGGGAGATGACATTACGATTACATCGCTCATTACATTCGCTCGTATCCAACTGTTTAATTATATTCTATTATATCAGTATTACAATTACAATTTGATCACACTATGCCTTATACTAAAGGTGTCTTTAGTTGCGATTCTGTGGCAATGTTTAGCTTAAACTTGATTTAGATGACCGTTTAGCCTTGCAGAAAAGGACCCTTTTGTTAAATTGAAAATCTGCTTGGTTAATAATAAATGCAGTAGATACGTAAACAACCGTCGTTTACCGGTGCTGCCGAGTCGCTTGCGCAGAACATTGGGATCTGACCAATTTGTGAGCAGCGTTGCGCACCGTGCTCAGCGTGATTAAATTGGTGTAGAAAGCTTTGGTTTTCTGTGACTTTTCTCATCTTTCTTTGCTACTTTCCGAGTGTTTCCTCACTCATCTAACAGCTACCTAGTGAATCTACCACTTATAAGTATAGAGTCCGTATTCGACTTGTACAAAAACTGACAACAATGCGATGTTTCATAAAAACTCGATTCTAGTATCTAAATGATTTTTAGTAATTTGTTGCATGATACACCAAAAAACACCGTTTAAATTTACACACAATCAACTCAAGGGCACATCATCATCATCATCACCAGCCTATAATAGTCCACTGCTGGACATAGGCCTCTCCTAATGAGCGCCATATATGGCATCATTATGTGGGGGTTATTGCCCATAATCCCAAGGGCACATGATTAGCTGCTTTGTTAACTTTGACAAGTCAGCGATGCAAAACTTAAAAAGAAAGCAGTTTTAGTAAAGTGCAAACTTGTACTAGTCGCTCTTGCAACTTTAATGAAACCATTAGACTTGCCCTGATTAAAGTTCCGAAACAAATGATTGGTCGCAGCCGCTCTGATCGGTCACACTGCTGAGAAAGAATCAAACGATCGACAAGATGGTCGCAGTTCATGGAAGCCAACAAATTATGAATTCGGCAGGCTTCTTGGAAAGGCGTGAGCACTACCGTTATGTCGTAACGATAAGAAAAGTCGTCAAATAAGAGTCATGCTAATTAGCGAACCTAAACAGAAGTTTGAATTATTTTCTCAGGACATTGAATTGAGACAAATTTAAGCGAAGTTTAACAAAATGTTCCTTTTTTTCGGAATTTTAAAATGCGTCTTCAAAATCCTCCAGTATGTGTTACGCAGGCATTCTCACGGACAAAAGTTGTATCTAACCTCAGATTTAAAGAATACGAAATAGCGAGTAAACGTTTGGGGCACCGAAGAACTGTTACGTTGTAAGTAGAGAGAGCGAGTTCCTACCAAGATGCCATTGTCATACTAAGCGATTGCTCTAACAGAATTGGGCTCTACTCGATTTATTTTTAAAGATCCGTTAACTTGCAGTTTTACCTCTAAACATTTCAAACCCGCGACATCAACATTTTCATCTAAACTTGTCCAATGCGCGCCACACAGATCAACCATTATTGTGTGCAATAAATAATTTAATCTCCTAGATATAAATATGATGCCGCGATTGAATACGTGATCCAATCCGCCGCCATTCAATGATACTTTCCAACGGCTTTCAATTTGGCCACAATGGAGCTGTTATGCAGCGCCGGGTCGCGGCTTGATCGATTGTTCTCTTCTATCCAGTTAAAGTGGAATTGAATAGTCATTTGTCATACATCATTACATAAGGTTATTTGAGAACCAGTCTGTGCAGTATGAAGTCTGTGCGTTCACGATATAGAGGTAAAATCGAACACTCTGTAATTACTATACATTAGAAAAAAATACGTCTATGAAAATAAAAGGACGAAATTAAATTATGAGTACCTGTTGATATGGATCAGTTGAGCGACTTCTAGACTGTTTGCAAAAGACTTCAATTAGCTTAATTGTTTCCATTGAATTTTTAATTTAAATTTGTTTCTATTCCTTGATTTTGATTATTTTATATATTTATGTATACTTACATGGTACTTATGATAAAGATTGAATCATGTAAATAATACTTAAATATGAATATTAGAAAATCAGATCTTCTACACCAACAATCAGATGCATACGAAAATTAGTATGTGCCTACAATAAGAACATTTGCTAACTTAATGCTATCAAAACAGTCCGAGTTTTTTTTTATTTTTGGTTAAGATGCTTATAAGTTTGCATTCTTGGATACCGTGAAACCGCTCGCAACTTTAGACGCACAGAGATATGTATAAGTAACTGAGACCGTTACTTAACGACAAAATAACCTCGAAACTTCACTCACGTAGGTACTCACACGTTACCTACATGCTACCGAAAACCATACGATACAAAAATAGTTTATTACCGTAAAACAAAACGCCTCTATCCCTTTCCAACAGACGCCATCTTCAGTTGTAAAACAGAGACCGCAGCATTGTTGGTAAGTTTGCATGCGCACACGCAGTGTAGAGTTAATAAGGCGATTCATAATCGCGATAACGGGAGGGCTTGTCCGCAATCTTATACATGACATGAGGTTAGTTTACTTAAAGTTCTAGAACTATCCACTGGGTAAAAAAGAGACGCTCTATATTTATCGTTAAAATTTCTTAAATCTTAAAAATAATTCACAGAATCGAATAAACTAAGAATGTGGTAATTTGATCAGGTATATGAACTTAATATACACCACTACATTTTGTAACTTTCTTATTAAAAGTAAAACATAAAAACTAACTTCACATTCACAATGGTAGCCCTCATTTACAGCAGCTAATATTTTTTTTCTGGTAATTAAACTGTAGTGGTGTATAAATAGTTCAATGCTTAGCGGATTGTTACTTAGTTCTGTTTAGTTTTTTGAAGTCGTTCTAATCCGCCGCCTCGGAACAAATTTGTGTACGATCTGCAGGAATTTGTTCCGTTGGTCTGGGTGTTTTCTATCACTACATAGTATAAGACAAAGTCGCTTTCTCTGTTTCTAAATCCATATTTTCCTTTGTATGCTTAAATCTAAAACTACGCAACTGATTTTGATGCGTTTTTTTTAATAGATAGAGTGATTCAAGAGGAAGGCTTATACGTATAATAAAACCGTGCGAAGCCGAGGCGGGTCGCTAGTATAATATAATTTTTCAATTTCAGAAGGTTTCGATAGAGAGTCAGTATGGTTTAGAGTTCATGGGTAGGTAGATTTTAATCTTTTAATCTTTGGTTTATGGTGGTGTTAAAACTGGTAGAGTCCTTTGATCTGCCAATGAATAAACGAAGAATACCTACATATGTATAGATCAGAGGCATGTGATAAAAGATGGCAGCGGTGTGGTGGCAATTACCACGGAGTTAGCTGTGTTGTCAAAATGTTTATAAGGATCCAGATACGTAAAGCTTCACCACCATGAAACATTTCCCAAGCCGTGGAAGTGTTCCCTCTAAATAAATCTCTGCACGTTTACAAAAAGCGTCCGTCACATTATTTCATAAGCGCAATTCGCTCTAGAGCTTTTTACCACCATCAATAACACGGAAAAGGATGGTTTCCATAAACATGTTCCAACAATGAGAGGTAAAAACCACTTGTCTAGGGAAACCCGTACAAGGGAATAACGCAATGGATTTGCTATATTTGCGAGATTCGCTAGATTTGCTGTGCGATTGAATGGAAGGGAGAACAGATTGTAGACGTTCGCCCTTATAGGAGTGAAGTATTGGCGGTTGTGAGATTTCCAGCAAATTGTCTATTGGCTTTCTAGTCTGAGGAAAGTAGAATTAACTTACAAAAGACGGAAGATTTATTGCTTAGCATTAGCCCGTAGGGATCCCACTGCTGGGCAAGGGCCTCTCCCAAACATTACATGAATAAACAAGCAAAATTTAAATACCAGGACGAAAAGAAAAAACAAATTCAAGAAATGCAAACTTAATCTACAGCTAGCCATAAATAAAGTCGTAGAATACGAGCTAAATTTCATATTTATTTAATCAGCAAGCCGACAGATATTAGTCGCACGGTATACTTTACATGCAAAATCCTAATTTTATATGTATTTCATGTATATTCCTCATCTATTCCAAATACCAACATCTAAACCGGTAATGCCGTTAAGACAAATTATGAGGTGCGCATGCGGCGATGGCGAACTGCGAAACCGTCTCGGGAGCGGAGTGCGCCGGCGCATCCCGATCCATCTGATGATCTCGGGGAATGGATGGAATTATCTCGGGGAATGGATGGAATCATCTCGGGGAATGCATGGAATTATCTGCGAGAACGCAATGTGGGAAACCATTTGATCGACATTCTTTTTTTTATGACTCCTAGTTAATGATTCTTTTTTTTATGACTCCTGATTAATGACTTTTTTCGCCTAGGCGGGTAGGTGTGAAAACATTGTCTGATTTTGCTCTGTATAATATTTATTGTTTAAAAATCAAGTAAAACACTATTTTTAATAAATTAATGCAATAAATTAGTCAAGTACCTTAGTGCTCCATCTGCCACATTCAAAATCTACATAAAATAAACTAAAACACCACTGGATAAAACAAGACAACACTGCACACCAATATGGACAGTCAACAGTCTTTGTCTGAAGCAATTCAGTCCCTCCATGACCGGATGACTCAGTTTGAGGGAGCCTTGGTGAGGTCCACTTCACCGACTACACTGGAGGCCATTGCAGCAGACTATGCAGCGTTCAAGGCGTTCTCGCTGGGTGTTCTCAAAACTCTCCAACAGCAAGTTGAGATGCTTGCTCGTGACGCCGACCACCAGGAGATGCGGAGTCGTCGCAAGATTGTTCTGGTGCATGGCATACCAGAAGGGCCCAAGGAAGACACAGCAGAAGTAGTAGCAACCACCCTCAGCGGGCAACTGGACTTGCCAGAGTTCTCAAAGGCTCATATTAAGAGGTGCCACCGAATGGGTCGTGCGACACAGGGCGAAAGGCCTCGCCCCATCCTCGTGAAGGTCAGTGATCTTAGTGTGCGTGACAAGATCTGGTTTGCAAAAACTAAACTCAAGGGCAGTAGTATCACCCTGTCAGAGTTCCTGACGAGGCCCAGACATGTCGCATTCATGGCGGCCAGGGAGCGCTTCGGTGTGAAGTCATGCTGGACTAGGGACGGCTACATTCACATCGCTACGCCGGACGGCCAACGCCATAGGATTTGCACGATCAGCGAGCTCAACAAGCTGTCGCCAGCAGGTGCTGCAAAGCCTGTCAGCCGCGTAGCTACGGTCCCGGCGCCGGCGGCGGCAGTGAAGTCTAGGGCCCCGTCGGCTAGGCGAGTTGCGACGGGCAGCGATGGTGCATCAACTTCGTCCAAGAAGTAAATTCGCTCATTCATAAAGTCTGCTAAGTAGAAATGTGACGTAGTTAACGTTTTCTCCGTTACCCACGCGCGGCACACATAATTAGCTAACATTTTTCTAAATCAGAGGGTAAAGTTTTTGTTTACTTTGTACTTTAACTTCAACTTCTTTTCTTGATTATGGCTCTGACTTTGTACTTGTCTTTCTTAGTTGATGGCAACATGTGTCTGGTTAGACTTTGAGGTACATAATGACGTCTTGTTGGATCTGTTAATCAGTCACATGTTCCTCTGTTAATGTCAATGTCATTGTTATGCTTATTTGTTGTGCTGTGCGACCTTGTCCTTTGAGTTGAGCCGATCTGTTAGGGTAGGTAATTTCACTTAACGCAACTTCTTGATTCAGCTTCTTGTAACTGTTATTTTTTAATTTTGTCTTTAACCTATTTATGTTTATAGGTTTGTAATGTGTAATACCCAGGTTTATCTGGCAGATGGAGTGCTGGTATTTTCATATTTTATTGCCCTATTTTTTTCAGATTTAACTTTGTGTACCTATTTTATTTTGATTTACATATTTTTATATTTTATACTTATATTTATTTTTACCTTTATTCAATGACTTCTCTTAGTGATAGTGATGATGAATTCCACTCGATCTCCACAATTGACTCCAGTCCTGGTGGTGCCGACAGCTTTATGAGCATTCCTTCCCTCTCCGATACACTAACATCACACTTTAGTGATGTGGCAAAAAATTTTAACGTCATACATATAAACGCCCAGAGTATTCCAGCACATTTCTCAGATATATTAGCTTCTTTTGACATTAAAAACCTTCACGCTATATTAATTTCCGAATCCTGGCTTAAGCCTTCTCTTCCTTCTTCCCTCTACTCTCTTCCTGGTTTCTCTCTTATAAGAAATGATCGCACGGGTAGTCGTGGAGGTGGTGTGGCCATCTACTTACGCTCACACATTCCCTTCACAATACTAAGTATGTCTGCACAGCCTCCCCCTGCAAATGCTGGTGAACATCTTTTTATAGAGATCTGCCTCTCTCATACTAAAATTCTTCTTGGAGTATACTATAGCCCTTCTCTTCGTATAAATTACTTCACATCTCTCGAAAAACTGTTAGAAAATCATGTCCCTATCTATAGCCACAATATTATTATGGGAGATTTTAACACTTGCCTCGTTAAAAAAGACTCGCGTGCATCTGCCCTTAACTCAGTGGTTCAGTCTTGTAATTTGCATATTCTTCCTCTTAGTACAACTCATCACTCTCCTAATCTTACCCCATCTCTTCTTGACCTTATCTTCACTTCATCCTTACAGCATGTTGCTAAGCACGGTCAATGCTCAGCTGATGCTTTCTCTTACCACGATCTTATCTTCCTCTCTTATAAACTTCGCCCACCTAAATATAAACACAAAACCCTTCTTCAGCGCAATTTTAGTGGTATGAATCTGGAAAACCTTCGATCGGATGCATCTAAAATTGATTGGTCGACTTCAGTTATGGCGGGCGACACGATAGATGATAAGCTCGCAGCCTTTAATTCTACACTCGTTAGTTTGTTTGACGTTCATGCACCAATCCGCTTGGTCAAAATAAAGCAGCTGCCAGCTCCGTGGATCACGGACGAAATCAAGTCCTTTATGCACAAGAAGGCAGCTGCCAAAGCGAAATTCAAACGATGTGCTACTGACGTCAACAAAGAAAGGTACCATCTCGCCAGAAATCGCTGCAATAGGATGTGTAGGGATGCTCAACGCCGCTACATTCACTCTTCACTCTCTAATGCCGACCCAGCTAAAGCCTGGAAATTTTTAAGAACTTTGGGAATCGGCAAGGCACGTCAAGAGTCGTGTACATCTAATTTTAATATTGATTCTCTCAACATTCATTTTTCGTCGACATCTACCATGGATGATAATGTCAAAAAGAGTACTCTAAATTATCTTTCTTCTTTGCCGTTTCCTGACTATCCCTCCTTTAATTTCAGTCCATTCGCCGCATGTGATGTTAAAAAGAGCATTTTATCAATTTCCTCTAGCGCCATGGGAGGTGATAATATCGGTCGCAACATGGTCACTCCTATTATTGAGGAGATATTGCCTGTGATAATTCACCTCCTTAATTTTTCTATTATTTCGGAAACCGTTCCAACGGTTTGGAAGGAAGCTAATATTATTCCTCTTCCTAAAAAACCTAAGCCTTCTTCATTTACAGATTTCCGGCCCATATCTATTCTTCCTTTCCTTTCCAAGGTCCTTGAACGCCTTGTCCATGGCCAACTCAGTTCCTTCCTCTGTTCGCATAACCTCCTTAATCCTTTTCAGTCCGGTTTCCGTCCCGGTCACAGCACCGTAACTGCTCTTGTGAAGATCACTGATGACATCAGATCGGGTATGGAAAACGGACATCTAACTATTCTTACTCTACTCGACTTCAGCAATGCTTTCAACACTGTTGATTTCGAAATCCTACTTGGAATAATGCGCTCTATTAACATATCTCCATCGGCGATTGGATGGTTTCGCAGTTATCTGCAGGGACGCCGGCAGCGAATTCGCACCGAAAACTCTTTTTCGTCTTGGTGCAACACCTCTGCTGGTGTACCGCAAGGCGGCGTACTATCTCCACTTTTATTTGCATTGTTTATTAACTCTATTTCTCATAACTTGACTTCTTCCTACCATCTCTATGCAGACGATTTACAAATTTACACCCATACCTCTCTGCAAGACCTGGCCGGCGCTATTCATCGCACGAATGCTGATCTTATTAGTATTCGTGATTGGAGCGTGGCCTACGGTCTCCAAGTTAATCCCAGTAAAACACAGACCATAATTTTAGGTAGTTCGCGCACTTCTGCTAAAATTGACTTGTGCTCACTCCCTAAAATTGAATTTAATAGCGTTACTGTTCCTTTTAGCAGAAGTGTTAAAAACCTGGGAATCTTCATGGACAGTGATATGTCATGGGTCTCTCAAATGGATGCGGTGAGCCGCAAGATATTCGCCTCTGCTGCTTCATTGAGAAGACTTCGTAACTTCTTGCCGACTGCCACTAAAATTGTGCTCGCTCAATCTCTCATGCTTCCCATCCTTGATTATGCTGATGTCTGCTACCTTGACCTAACTGAGGAGCAGCTTAATAAGGTAGAACGGCTCCAAAACGTCTGCATACGTTTTGTTTTTGGTCTACGTAAATATGATCATGTTTCGGAGTTTCGCACAAAACTTAAATGGCTTCCTGTCCGTCTTCGCCGAAATTCCCATATCCTTTCTCTTCTTTATAACATTCTTTTTAACCCTGTTACTCCCTTCTATCTAAAGGAGCGATTTGAATTCCTCCATGACTCTCATCCTCATCCCTCCCGTGTCCTCCGGTCGTCAGAAAACCTGGTTTTGAGTATACCACCTCACAGAACCAGTTTCTACGACAAATCCTTTTCCATCCAGGCCATAAGGTTGTGGAATGCACTACCAGAGTCCACTAGGAAATCAACATCACTACCTGTTTTCAAAGCTCGTGTGAAGGAGTTTTTCCTGTCATAAATTGAATATTGGTACTTACTTTTTATTTATCTATGTAGGTATCTTAGTATATGTATAATTATAGTATTTATTTTAATTTAGTATTATTTATTTTAGTTTTTACTAGGTTATTATATTATTATTGTATTCTATAGTTTTACTAAGAGTTTATTCGTAGGTTAAATAATATGTAATATAAATATTTATTTTAATATTACACTGTACACCCCTGCCTTTCTTAAATTTAACATAATTCTTTCCATCCAAAGGTTGCCTGGAAGAGATCGCTTCTAAGCGATAAGGCCGCCCATTGTACTTGTCTTATGTAATGTCCCTATGTAATGTTCTTGTTCTGGTGTACAATAAAGGATTTTTGTATTGTATTGTATTGTATTGTAAATGGTGGGTTAAATGCCTTTGATAACAGTCCAGCCTATTCTAAAACATAAAGTCATTCCAAGTTCCATCAAAATTGGTGCAAAGATACGTGCTAATAAACATTCACGCACACACAAACTTTCGCATTTATTTTAAAAAAGTAGGAGAGAAATAGTTTATCGCAATCAAAATACAGCCAATGATCGGTAGAAAACAGCATGAGTGATTTACGCGAACATATCGCACTGAATTGACAAGCTTTCAAACGATATACATAATATAAGCTGCTGTTAGAGTTTCTATCACCTGGTAAGCTTGATTCAATGTGATGCTCTGACAATGCATTTCTTTAATGAATAGGTATAATAAAATGCAATTAATTAGGCAAATTACAATAATATCGTCCGATTATGATTTTCATAATGGTCAGGGCTGAAGTAAATAACATTTTCCAAACCCTTTGGAAGTATTTATCAGAATGGTATATGATTTGCCTTGTAGAGTCTTTTTGTGATAGTTTTGAATATTTATTCAGTCAGTTGCGTTGCAAGGCGGGAATCTAACCCAGCAACCTACTGCGCCGCAGACGTCTTCAATTTACCACAAAGATTTGTTAACCTTCAAAAACCTAGTCTTAGGCTGAACAGTCTCTATGTTTAGAACTTGTTTTGTGCTGGTGACTGTACCATTGAATCCTACCTCCTTCTGGATATAATAATTGTATTCTATCAATGCGTCGCAAACACAACACGACACACATTTAGCGACAGTAGTTATAGGCTAGGTGGGATTCAAATGACCCATAAAGTATTCATACGAGTGATCAATTCAACTTTTCTTTAGACAGTAATTAAAAGGTTGGTGCAAAAGGGCAATGCCACACTCCTCAGTCGTAAACCTTCCAAGACAGCTCCCAGCCTACTGCTCACATAACTCATTCCGGAATGAAGACTTCAATATTATTATATTCCTGATTTCACCTCAGAACTCGTCTAGACACGCGTTGGAAATAAAAACGCGAAGATTATAACACCTTTTATATTTTGTAGGCATTTTTATGGTTAATCTTAGAACGAAAGCGATAAATGGACTTAAACGAATGAAATGCTCATAAAATGAATCAAACTAACTCAGTCTTCTGACAAGGCTTTAGTCTCCTAGTTTGTAAGGATTAGGTAGGATTTTTTTCATTTTTTTGGTCTATACCACAGATTTTACAATACTAACGTAGTCTATACAGAATAATCGTTAGAAGGGTCGCTAAGGCCAATAGAAAGGTTAATTTGGTAGCTTTTGAAACAAAGTTCAGTCTGATTTATTAATAACAGGGTTTCTAACATGCTTCAGCTAAAATAATGAGTGCGCAGGAGTGGTTTGTGTTGGATGTTTCTGATGCATATACATAGGTACATACCTATTACATACATATATTGCAAACTTGTCTGGTCCGCCCTGACTCATTCTCTAGACACTGTTTAGAACTTTGTTTTTATGAAAAAATTATCTGAGCGTCTGGTCGATGCGACGCGTGACCCGAGAGCTGGTGAATATCTGGCTCAGCGCATCAGCATTGCCATACAGCGTGGTAATGCAGCCAGTGTCTTGGGGACGCTTCCGACTGGTATTGACATGGATCAATTGAGCTACCTTTAGACTGTTTGCAACCGTCTGCAGTTAGCTCAATGGTTTCAATTGTAAATACTAGTTGTAATTTTTCTATTCCTTTGCTTGTAATTTTCGTTGTTAATAAACTTTTATTAGAATATTTCTTTTGATATGCTGCATTTTATTGCACGCCGAAATCATTGAAACAGAGGCGGGTTTTCCCCGGAGTAAACATGTTGGTAGAGGAGAATAATGATATTTATACAAGATTTAAAATTGTTATTGAATAAATGAACTGAATTGAAACTTAGAGAGTAAAAAAAGTAAATTCTAACAATAAACAGTTTTTCAATCATTTAAAATTAATGTATCTACTTATTAAAATAACATTTTCTTTAATTTTTTCAAATCTGAAATATTAATTCAATTAGAGATTTTATTTATATTCAAATAAAATAATTGTTCATTAATTCATTACAGTAAAAGAGGTTCTTCCACGAGTGGACAACAAATTGAATTGAAAAAAATAACAATCAAGGAGTAGACGTATCATCATCGTAGAGTACCAGTGAAAACTAAATAGTATAAACAATTGAAAAAAGAGCTAAAGACGATTACAGTCTAGAAGAGGTGGCTCACTCAACCAAATCAACACTATTTAGGATTAGTTAAAATCTTACTTGACCTAATGTTTATTTTGTAAGCCTTACGTAATAAAGTTATTGAGTTCTGAGAATGTTAATTTTGTAAGCCTAAGGTAATAAAGTTATTGAATTCTGAGAGTTTTGAGAAGTTAATTCAGCTTGGTTTCCGTTCCTTTAAAAACAACAGAACCTCCCAACTTTATGACTGCAGAAGTAAAATAGCATTCCTATACACCGTCTACATTCCCGCGTGTGCAGCCGGCGGCGGCAGCTTGTATCGAATGCGGAGTATGCGGCTCTCCACGCTGGCTGTGCAATTGTGATTTGCTACGTATTTGGGAAATAACTAGAATGGGCGAAATAACATTGGATAGATACGGAGGTTTCCATCTCTTCTGAGGCTTTACTTTGTGGCGTTACCTATCCCATGTCCAGTTGTGGACTCTTAAAAGGTGGCATGATGTGCGTGTGACGAGTAATAATAAAAAATAATGCTGGACAATCCACACAGCATCATCCAGCCCCAAGCTAAAGCTGATCAAGCGAGCGAAAGGGGTGCGCTAGATCAAACTAATATTTTTTTTCATAAAACTGCAATTGCGTCAAGTTATAAAAGCTTACAACGTGAAAAGATTCCATAAAATAAAAATGATTACAAAAGAACTCGTAATCCCCTCAATTTCGTTTCTTCACCTGTAATTTGATCCCGGCGAATATCATTTACAATCAAACATTTGCAACTTTATTTCACAAACATTAGAGCTTACAATCTTCTTGCTTTTGTTTTTTCTTTTAGTTTTAACGGTTGAGTCATTAGGGTTTCTTGTTTTACCAGTGGATTCGCAACCCTGCGCCCTTGTGATAGGGTTGTGCTTACATCCGGTGTGTTCCGCCCGGGGCACCTGACTACCGCTTGCTTGTAAGGTTTCTGTTTTTTCTGTAATTGATTTTTAATGAGATTCTACGTAAGTAGATAGGTCAGGATCATAATTTGTGAAAAATATAGCTCTGAGGATATTGTTAATAAGCTACTAGCGGGTTACTCGCACACATTGAGTTCTAGACTTGAAAGTCTAGTCTAGGTTTAACCCTTAAGCAGAACTAGACGAATAGTACCAAGTAGTTATTAGTTTTGAATGGGTGAAAACATAAATCAATTCTTTGTCTGGGTGTCAGTCACAACGGTTTTTACCACATTGAAGAAAGCACCGTTTCAAACAAACAGTAGATAAGTGCCATAAATAATTCGCTGTCATCACAGGCATAATCCGCGACGAGCTCGCTCTAACAATGCAACTTGCGCTACCGCACTCTCATAAAACGATTCATTTTCTCTTTCTCTCCCATCCAGTTCTAAATTAACAACCTCAGATGATATTCTAAGCTTTATTGTTATAGCTTTTAGGTTTTATTAGAGTATTTTTTGATGAAAAAAGTGTGTTTGTTGGCAATTATTATCAGATTAAGTTTTGATAATTGAAGTCTTATCACAATGATCTAGGTTTCAAGTTCGCTCGCAAGTTACGTCAGTACACTCAGACAATAGTCCAGTCATTATATACATTTGGAAAAGAAAGTGAACCGAGAAAGCCAAATTTTTGATATTACGTGGGGGGTGGCTAGAAAAGCTTAACCCTGGAACCCTACACCTATTTTACCTAGCTGATTTTGCTACATGGGGTGCTGGAGAACCCCAAAGTTTAAACGCGTATATATTTTAAAATAAAAGCTGTTTTTTAGATTATATTTTTTCATTTGTACATTTTAGTTCTTTGGATCACAAATCAACTTAAAAATCTAGCTATTCTAATTAATTTAAGCACTTTTGGCAAACCTTGATTTGATCTTCCAAGAAAATTGGAATTTCACACTTGTTGTAGTTGGTCTTAGACTTATGGTCTTTATTTATTGAACAGAAACCTCAACTTCCGTGGGTGTGGTGTCCCATGGTAGCTCTTTGATCCTGCATAGGTTTTATTAGGATTCCGGAAATTATTTCTTTTGTATCCCTCCTCAAACCTTGCTTTTGGAGGCGTTCTTCCAAATGTTGGTTGATAAGCTTATTTCCCAATTTCTTCAAATAAATGCGCCAAAATTTTATGTCTAGCTTATTATTTGTTTTTGAACATTTAAAAAGATCCCATTTTATTGAAAAACTCATAAAATATGCTTATAGGCCAACATCTAATTACTAATGCTCTGCTAGCAGCCATCTACAAAGAAATTGGTCAAAATATTAGTAAAATATAAAAACTATCATCGATAGTGTATTACTTGCATTATGAAAGTACTTCATTATTCAACATAATTTAAAAAAGTAAAACAATGTCAGAATCATTAAAAAAACATAGTATAAATAAATAAAAACTACTTACGATTTTCCTACACTGGGGTGCCAGGGTACCCCGCAACATACGTACACACGTCTACATTGTAAAGTTGTTACCACATTAGTGACCAATCAGTAACAGACGACTCTTAAGTAAAATACACGGGAGCGTAAACCTTTCCGTTTAAAATGAAAAAAGTTATTTAAAAAGTAAACACTGCTGGGGTGCTCCAGCACCCCTAGTAGGGTTCTAGGGTTAAGTTCAAATTGTCGACCAAAATAACCTTGTGCAATTTCCGCCATCTTGAAAAAACCCTTAAATTCAGTTTTTTCATCATAACTCGGTTCTCCGTTGAGATACGAAAATTTTTATAGAATACTTTTTTGTAGCTTTTTTCACGGTCTACAATTAAGGTCCTCTACATTTTTCACGTATCGATCGTCGTTTTCGAGATATCGATCAAAAATATCGAAAATTTTCAAAACACCGGCAAAAGTGTATTCTCCAGATTGTTTCAAGCATGATAAGTCTGTTCTTGAGAACATTCTTTTCATACATGCTTTCAGCGGTTGTGACACCACATCATCGTTCTATAACATCGGAAAATCGAAATTCATCAGCACCCTGGAGAAGAATCCGAACCTTCGGTCATCGGTAGAATTATTCAAGCAGGAAAAGGTCGATCCGGAGATGCTAGCTTGCGCGGGAAGGCTGTTCCTTATCGCTC
Source organism: Eupithecia centaureata (assembly GCA_944547425.1). Classification (NCBI taxonomy): domain Eukaryota; kingdom Metazoa; phylum Arthropoda; class Insecta; order Lepidoptera; family Geometridae; genus Eupithecia; species Eupithecia centaureata. The sequence continues at coordinate 13,872,733 of OX155691.1, forward strand.
TTTATGGTGGTCGTAAAGAGGACACGACGATGGATATTTTGCGATTCCATCGATTCGCAAAATCAATGACAACAAACAAAACGAATAATCTTTCACTGCTCCCACCAACGGAAAGTGCAGTCCAACACGTCTTCCGGACATATCTACAAGTCCAAACATGGCTCGGAATTTACAAAGATCCACAGGAATGGGGTTGGCGACAAACAAATTACGGGCTCGAACCAATTTGCACCACAGCTGCACCCGCTCCACCTGAACTTTTAAAACTAATTTCGTGCAAATGCAAAGAAAAGTGTGGAGCTTGTGGCTGCAGGAAAGCAGGAATTCATTGCTCCGTTATTTGCCTGCACTGCAGTGGACAAACATGTGACAATGTCGCCAGAGTCGAGATTTTATTCAACGACGATCACGACGATGACGATGATTATAATTTTTCGACCCTCACAACATCATTTCCTGCGATTGAAGAGGCTTCACGACTCGAAGAATCTACCGAGGAGGAACTTGAACAGCCAGGACCGTCCAAACGACGAAAAACGTGTGAAAATGTGTGAAAGTGAAACGTGTGAAAGTGAAAATGAAAAAAATTACCACCTGTAATCATTATTTTTGCTACATAAAAATTATTTTATCAATAAATTTCATGTAAAATTATTAATGTAAAATTATTTTATCAATAAATTTCATGTATTTGATTTATAATTCAGCTGGTTTATGATTTTTTTTTGTATTGCAATAATTCCCTGAACCATTCTCCATCCATTTCGACGTGTGGATACAACCGAGCGAGCGGCTAAATGAAAACCGGGCACAGTTTTACTGACTTTGTGGCGCACTGGAGGTCGTAATTTTTGTTGGAAATAAAAAATAAAAAAACGAATTTGTAGGTCTGGACACGCTCTACAAGTCTTATTTCAAACATTTTTTGATATCTTCCATAAAAAAAAGTTAATAGCGAAATAAAAAAAATTCTCCAAAAATTTTCGGTATTTTTGATCGATATCTCGAAAACGACGATCGATACGTGAAAAATGTAGAGGACCTTAATTGTAGATCGTGAAAAAAGCTACAAAAAAGTATTCTATAAAAATTTTCGTATCTCAACGGGGAACCGAGTTATGATGAAAAAACTGAATTTAAGGGTTTTTTCAAGATGGCGGAAATTGCACAAGGTTATTTTGGTCGACAATTTGAACTTAAGCTTTTCAAGCCACCCCCCACGTAATATCAAAAATTTGGCTTTCTCGGTTCACTTTCTTTTTGAAGCCGATTTTTCCGACGTAATGACTGGACTACAAGGCGCTTCGGTGTTGCCCGAGTGAAAATTGTAGTAATATTTCTTGTTCAGTGATGTGAACTATTTGATAATGGACTGTTTAGACTAGTTCCCACGTAAACCGCTACCGATTTCATTTTTCTTTGTAAGTATTTTGTTTAGATTATTTATGGCTTCTAATTATTAGCCAATTAATTTCGAACTTTTCGTTTATCTTAATGGGCAGGTCATTTGCCTTTTTGAAAGTTAAGCGGGATTTATTTGATCGTATGCTTTACTAATTTGAATAAGTTTAAAAAGGTTTGGTAGGTTTACTTTTCTTTATGCTATTCTATAGTAACTAGGTAGCTATCTACTTAGTTTGTTATTGTAACAATGTTAATTAGCAGTTATTATTATAGTGGACTGACACAGTGATGCTGATGATGATGATTATGTTTCAAGAAATGGGTAGTTTTCCAATTGGAAATTGGCCATATAGGTATTAATTTCTCAGTTGTTGTGTATTTTAAAGGTCAAGTGTTAAAGGTTTTATTTTTACTCGCTATAAGGCACTTCTATGAATTGATCAGTCAATAGGAATGCCGATGAATACGTAATATTAAGATTTTTATGCACTGGAAACAAAGCTAAGGTATGCTACACTATGCTTGTCGAAGCCCATTTTCAGACCAAGGCGCCCTATTTTGAGACTCCTCAAATGAAGACGTGGTTTAACTTCAACCTTAGACTCTTACCTACTTATTATTCACTTAACTTGAGTCGTAACCGTGAGTAAGTTATTAACTGTCTCCATTTTCCTCGGACATAAAACTGTAACTATGGTAGAAAATAAATAATAACAGGATGAATTTTCACATAAACTTGAGTGTCTTTTCGAGTTGGTTAATTCGTTTCGCAGAAAAGCGATACTTTTTCAGTCGCTTAAAATAAATAACCAACCGAGACTTGTAATTATAAATTGGACAAATTATATTGCCTTGTTTAATCATAACTACAATAGAACAATGGAAGTTTTTCTCGTCAGAATTCTAATCAGAGTAATAATTTTGTTTTTAATTTCAGATTCAAAAGCAAAGGAATGAAATCTCATTGGCCACGGGAAGGTTAAATTAACGGCGGTTATTTAGGTATTTGTTTTAGTTTTGTCTGTTCCGTATTTTTAACCGTCGTCGTCCACAAATTAACCTCAACTGTCAATGAGATCCAACTGCACTGCAATCCTTTTCCTTTCACTTTCCACTAACAATACATCACTGGGCACTGGGTAAGATTGTCGTATATCACAAATTCATGTCACTCTACTTAAAAAAAATTAACCCGCTGAATGTCTAACTGGCCACAAAGTACGCGCGAAAAGCGTTCCAAATACAAACGCGGACGCCTCTACCGACCGCGCATGCGTTACTGACATACAGCCTTTACTCGACCAAGGAAACGAGACAAAAATACACCCTAACCACCAGCGAGAAGGAGATAAAAAACCAACCCTTCGGCTAGACATTATTGCGTAATTATAGAAATTAATAGATTCTGGTACTAGTATATGAAATAGTAAATAAAAAGGGTAATATATCAAAATATTTTATAGGTTATAAAATGGCAGCCATTTTGTATTTTAATTAGGAATAGAAAGTCGAAGATGACGGAATGTGGATAGATTAATGAGGAAGGCTGTAGCGCCATAATAAATGAGACTGATTTTATTGCCTTGGAATTAACATACGAGGTGGGATCCAAGACAGCGCCGCTGCGTGCGTTTGAGGAATCAAACTCTATTACATCTAATACTGACTAATTTTCAGAATTAGATGTACTTAATAGAAACTACTTTACACTTGTAAAAGTATGTTCCCAGGCATAAAAAATTAAGCAATCCCTATGGTTATGATCTTTTATAAAAGCAATTTGTAGTTGTAGTAATAACTAGCTGGTGCCCGCGACTTCGTCTACGCATGATTAGTATTTCGAGTACTCGCGATTTTACTTGCCTTTCCCGTGGGATAAGGAAAATAAAGCCTATGTGTTATTCCAGCTTATAATCTATCTCTGTGGCAAATTTCATCCAGATCCGTTCAGCAATTTTTGCGTGAAAGAGTAACAAACATCCATCCATCTATCAATTCATACTTACAAACTTTCGCGTTTATCAGTTCAATTTAGTTTGGTTCCCCTGGGCTATACGGGTTTTCAAAAATTTCTCATAGCATCTGAACGACGCGTACACACGCGTCGTTCAGATGCTGTGAGAATTTTTTTTTAAATTCCGGGATAAAATGAATCCCATGTCCAATCGTCCCGAGTTCCATTCGAATTCATTCATTTCCGTCATGATGCGTGGTTAAAGAATTCTTCTTTCACCCTCTCTCCCAGGGGAACCTTACCGAATTCCGGGATAAAAAGTATCCCATGTCCTTCCTTGTTGTATGAACTCAAATCGTCCCGAGTTTCATTCCAACTCATTCAGCATTTTCGGCGCGGTAAAGGAATTTTACTTTCATACCCTCTCCCATGAGAACCTTACTGAATTCCGGGATAAAAAGTATCCTATGTCCTTCCTCGTAGTATGACCTATAATTATGCCGAGTTTTACTTCAATCCATCAAGTAGTTTCGGCGTGATGCGCATTTACGATACCGACAGACAGACAGACAGACAGACATGAATGAAAAAAATTACAGTTTTGGCTTGAGTATCGATAATAGAGTACCCTACAAAAAAAAATTCAAAATATCTTCAATGTACAGAATTGGACCTGTTACAGTTTTATTATAAGTATAGATAGATAGATAACGACAAAATGAACCGTCTCACTTAAAAGTTAATGTTAAATTACTTTCTGACAGAGTTTGTGATAATCAATTAGATTATAAAAAAATTACTGTTGAATAGAATAGTAGTAAAAATGTAAATTGTGAAATTCTAGCAACCCAATAAACTTTGAATTTTATTGTTCTTATTGCGTTGTCTTATTATCAAAGTTATTAAAAAAACTAGTTTTCCTTCCGTTACATCGCTAATGTAACACTTCATAGACCTCAACATGTCAACGAAACCTTTTTATCAAAAGAATCCGATTCTAATTTGAATAATATCAATCACTTCATCAAGCCTAGTTTCTCTTGGTTTCGATAAGCTTGAATCAAGTTAGCTTATCTTAGAGTTAATGGGATTTACTTTTAAATGTACTTACTCCAGCTTCCGTTTAATGAAGTACCGGATCATTAAAGGCATCGATTAATTACGAAGTACGTTAATGTTCTCAGGAAGCAACGAAACCTACGAACCCAGGTATACACAGCCTACAAACTAACTTTAAGAACCTAGAACCTCGAGTGGGATATTAAACGAACTTACAGAAAATGAATTTAATGACAAAAATATTTATGTCTGGGAAAAAATAACGAAACAATATTACTAACGTTATAGCATGACTTCAGGTACTAAAAATCCTTACCATATAAACGTGAAGTTTGTGTGGATGTTTGTTCCTTCTATCACGTAAAAAGTACTGGACGAATCGGGCTGAAATTTTATGAAAACCGAATGGACGTAGTTCTAACCGTGGAATAAACACATAAGTAACTTCATCCCATGAATCAGATCCCATGGATAGAAATAGCTTTGAGATGTTTCCGTAGAAATAACGCGCATGAAGCCGCGAAGAGAAATAGATGATCAATTAGGTAAATATTTGAAGAAAATTATCCAAAAAATATTAATATAAATATACCTTCCTCGGACATAAAATTGTAACTATGGTAGAAAATAAATAACAACAGCATGAATTTTCACATAAACTTGAGTATCTTGTCGAGTCGAAAAGCGATACTTTTCAGTCGCTTAAAATAAATAATTAACCAAGACTTGTTATTATAAATTGTTATTAAAAAATTATATTACCTTGTTTAATAATAACTATAATAGAACAATGGAAGTACTAGTATCTGTCTTCGTTCGCGTTGTTTATACGTAAACGATTGATCATTGCTACAAGGAGTAAAATCGCATTATGCCGGGGATAGACCTAGGCTATGAAATACTGAGGAAAGCAATAGGATCGTCAATAAAAATATATATATTTAGTCCGATCAGTTCCAGACGTGTAGGTACGTCGCAGGCTCGCAGATAGATCCGCGGGGCGCCGCTATCTCTGCTACTACTGTAATCAACGTAATCAGTAGGTACTCGTGGTCTCGAGCCAGGCTCATTACTACCTACACCTTCTACTCGAATGTAACTCATTGTCTTCTCGAACACTACTCGCATTTTAATCAAGTTAGTACAGGTAAATCATTCTGAACAATTCACTCGCTCTACTCTAGCTAGCCCTAAGCAAAGCAGAGCTTTTGTTTTTGATATTAAAAAGCTGTTGATATTAAGATAGATATTATTTTTATTTCAATGTTTATACATAGGAAATACTCATAATAAATATTTGCAGATTGTATAGCATTTATCGTGAAACGGGAATCGAACCCGCCCCTAACACGCACGTCATAACCAGACCTTTGCCCGCTGCGCCACTGAGGTCGTAATGAATTATAATAATTTCAATAGTAGGTATTTAAATTTATTAAGCAGAAATCAAAATAAATGCTATGTTTTTGTATTATAGATGTCCATTCGAGTTGCCATAGTAGCAAGATGATGCGCACGCGCCGCCCTACGATACAATCGCTGCACGAATTCCAGCTTTAACCCTTTGATTTACGACTTAATTTATTTTATCTTTACCTGAATTTATAACGTTACTTCAAAATTATTTCTGCACAAAGTCTCAATAGATTGTCAGCTTTCTTCAGCTCAGTATATGGTTGGAATTAGTTTGTAGCAGTTAGTCCTTTGGCTATAGTATTATGGACAAGTTCGTTTGTTCGCTGAGGCTCTACATTAGTAGCTGCCTCTGTATTTCCGGCAACAATAGCTCATCTCAGTACATTGCGGATTACACGATTGATTTTGTTTCTTTTTCATAGCTCGCTCTTTATTATTAGGTACATAAAACAGAATAAAGCTGAGACTGATCCGTTTTGGCTCGTCTCGGCTGTATATCCCTACTGTCCAAAGTAAGTAGGCTTCCTTGATCGGCTCTTTCAACATCCAAGCGCTGTTTTCGAGGGGTCTATTCTAACGCCGAGATCGTTGAAGCCAACGTTTGAAACAATGTTTGAAGCGTTGGCTTCAGTTATTTATAGTGCTCGTAAATAACCCCTACTGCATGCTTCGAATGTGATGAATTCAGACGCGATGGCGGCGTCATTTGCGATACGAACATTCTGACTTCAACGGTTAGGTTTTTAATTTGCTAATTTCTTCGGTAGTTAAAAGCGTGCTGTAGTTTAGTTTTAAGATAGACAACCTGTAGTTAAGCTAATACCTACCTAAAGCTGAATCATTTAATTATTTAAATTATTTTTAACTTATTTTTAACTTTGCACGCATTTTTTTGCATTTCTTTGCATTAAGGTCTTGTAATAAAGGATTATCTATCTATCTCATTCACCAGCTAGGTACCGAATCTGTGTCCATGCGTTCAGTTAAGTACCCTGCAGGGCACCGAGGGCTCTCCCGGAAATGCCTTCAAGGTTGAGGGGAGCGGGGCGCGGCGGTGCACACTCAGGCGTGCTTCCTCCGCTTTCTTTGTCAGACATCTGATCACCGACGTGACGGTCCATTGATCGGAAATTCGGCGTACATTAGCTCTCTCATTATTTCAACATAGCCTCGTCGCCGTAAAGTCGTCACCGTAAAGAAGAATAGATAAGGAAGCGATTTGTCCACGGGTAGAACGGTTAAAATTTAAATGATCTATCTTATCTCAATCTTAACGTACGTGGCCAAAAATTTCATTCCTTGAACTATAGTTTATATGTAGCGTAATGCTAAGTTAGGTTCTGTATGACAAGATGGTAAAATGATGAACTAGGAGGAAAGCACTGATACAGTTCAGTGCACTTTTAGAACAATAATTATTGACTCCACTGATTTCAACAAGTCATTCCTTGTTTGTTTTTTTGATCTAAATAATTAAAAAACGTCATTTTAACAGAACGATTTTAACAGGACTAAGAGAATATGGTAAAGAAATGCCGAACTGCACATGAAGAAGAGACGAAGTCGTTTTTGCTTGAAGGTGTGGCTGACTCTCGGGAAACTATCTCTGAACTATGTGTCTTTTATACGTACTCGAAGATCAGTTATTTGTTAAGTGTGACGTTAATAAAAATAGAGTGACCTCTTACATCACCTGCTCCAAACAGCCCCGCCCTACCCTCCAGCAATAATTATAATGATGCAGACGATTATAGCCTTTATAATTAACCGGATAAAGACCAACGTCGATTAACCTTTATTGCGTAGGTAAAAAGATCGAATAGATACTACACTACTGTTGCTGCTTTTTGTCTTAACAATTGGTAACATAAATAATTACATAAGTTGTTGTTTTGGTCTTGCTTCACTTTTTTTAGACCGTTGAAAGGAATGGCATGTATACTATTCTATATTCTGCATATTAACCTAAATAAAGCTTTAAATTCCGTAAAAATACTTTAAATCTCTCATTACGATTGAAAAATTACAGTCTATAATAATATAAATCATTTCAATCGCTGCCAAACTACGTAAAGTAATTCCTCTACATCCGATAGAGTCGCTGCAAGGCAACTGCAACTGCAACGCTGCAACTTAGTGCACCAAACTTACGTAGTCATCGTAATAACTTCATCAGCATTGCAAGGTTTACCTGAAACAAAAAGAGGTCATTAGCATACGAAACCTCTCGTACGAATACATTCTTTAATAACCAATCAAAACAAGTGCGTCTCGAACCGGCTCCCATCATTTGAATACAGGCGGTAGTTGTAGAACTGGGCACAGGCACCGACTTTGTTACCGCGACATTCCTGTGAGTGAGTTTATTGTGATTTTTGATGACCACAAACTAAGCCACACAATTAAAATTAATTCTTAACGGTATTGTAAATACTAGTTGTAATTTTTCTATTCCTTGCTTGTAATTTTCGTTGTTAATAAAGATGAAAAAATTCTTAACGGTAGCATAATTGTTTGAAATCCTGTTTAGTTAAAGTAAACATAATATTAATCCTAAACAGTAATACCTAATCGTGTGCTGTCAAATATTAAACTCTAGCTGAAAAAATTAACTATGCTATAAAAGAAGTGACAGGTCAAAACAGGCTAATAAATTAAGGTAACTGAAATAAAACTACAATGTAGGAGGTGACAACTATGTAAATTGCATTTTAAATGAGCTGAGCCTGTATGGCAAACCAGATAGCCAAGATACCAAAGAGAGATAACACCGATGTGGTAGTTAGTAAAAATTGCGATCGTGGTCAGCAAGGTGGTCATGGATGGGTGTGTGACTACTATTACTACATAATGAAACGTTTACCACAACATGATTTGCTCTACCAAATCTTCTTACTCAGTTTTTTCTTGATGATACATGCATCAAATTTACATTTGGCAATTAGCATTCTTAAAAATTCAAAATTCAAAATTCAAAATTCAAAGTGCTTTATTTCCTTAAGACCTTACAGGACACTTGGACACGTCATAAAATACATGTTAAAAATAATTGAAATTATGAAATAAAGTGCTCACTTTGATTATTGTTCACTTCGGTCTATTTAGGTAAAGTAAAGAAGCGAACAAGAAACCTTTACCTTGTTAGGTTGTTAGTTTTAGAGTTGGAGCAAAACTCGTCCCAAGCTTTTTTATCATCTAAATAATCAGATATTTTATAGTAAGCCTTTTTACAAAGAATAGTTTTGATAATTTGTTTGAATTTATTTACCGATAATTTTTGCAACTCACTTGGAGTTTTGTTGTAGAAGCGTATACATTGCCCTTTGAAAGATACATTAACTTTGTTTAATCTAGTTGTGGGCAAAGCGAGTTTATTCTTATTTCTAGTATTAACATTATGTATGTCACTATTTTTAGTGAACCTATTGATATTTTTATGAGTGTACAACAAGTTTTCATATATATATTGACATGGTACTGTCATTATGTTTATTTCTTTGAATTTATTGCGGAGAGATTCTCTGGGACCCATATTATAGATTGCACGAACAGCCCTCTTCTGCAGCACAAATACGGTGTTAATGTCTGCAGCGTTCCCCCACAGTAGTATACCATAAGACATAATACTATGGAAGTAGCTGAAATAAACAAGTCTAGAAGTATCCACGTTTGTAAATTGACGGATTTTTTTGACTGCATATGCTGCAGAACTGAGTCTCTTCGATAGCTTATCTATGTGTGGGCCCCATTGAAGCTTACTATCTAGAGTGATTCCTAAGAATACGGTACTTTCTACAATGTCTAACGTTTCTCCTTTCACGTTTACATCAGCCTTAACTTGTTTCACATTAGGTAGAATAAATCTAATACATTTCGTTTTGGTTTCGTTAAGCAAAAGATTATTGACGCTAAACCAGTGGACAACTTTTGAGATTGCATTATTCACATCGTCGAAATTTGTAGTTTGTCTTTTCATTTTAAAAATTAAAGAAGTATCATCAGCAAATAATACAATCTCGTGATTATTCTTTACAAGATCAGGCAGGTCGTTAATATAAACTAAAAACAGGAAAGGACCGAGGATAGAACCCTGCGGTACACCCATAGTAACTACAGACCCCGAAGACCGTTTCCCATTAATGTCAACTCTTTGTATCCTGTCACTTAAGTAAGATGAAAGAAGATCCAAAGAGGTGTCATTTATTCCATAGTGATGTAGTTTCCTGATTAATGTCTTATGGTGTACACAATCGAATGCTTTTGACAAGTCGCAAAAGACGCCTAAAGCGTCTTGCGACTTCTCCCAAGCATCAAAAATATGTGATACCAACTCTACACCAGCATCAGTAGTTGACCTGCCTCGAGTAAACCCGAATTGCTTACAATGTAGCAGGTCATTGCCATTGAAATGCCTGAGCAATTGATGTAAAATAAGTTTTTCAAAAACTTTGCTGAATGTAGGCAGTACTGATATAGGTCTAAAGTTGGTGGGGTCAGACCTACTACCCGATTTAAACAGTGGAGTTATTTTACTATGTTTCATTAGATCAGGAAATACGCCACAATCAATGGACTCATTGAATATGAAAGCTAAATCTGGTGCAATTATATCAATCAAAGGTTTAATAATTTTAACAGAAATGCCCCAGAGATCTGCAGTTTTCTTAATATTTAAAAGTTTAAAGGCTTTAATTATATCTTTGTCATCAACATGATTGAAATTAAATTTATTTTCGCATTTAGGTACATTTTCTTTAAGTAGAGACTCAGCGATTACTTGAGAAGAGTTAAGACACTTAGTAGTAGAGATTGGAATATTAGTAAAAAAGTTTTCAAATGCTTGGGCTACTTCAACATCATTTTTGATTGAAGAGTTATTAATTTTTAAATTGTAATCATTAGTATAGTTACTAACCTTTCCAGTCTCACTATTTATTATTTTCCAAGTTGATTTGATTACATTTTCACTATTTCGAATTTTTGAGCTAATATAATTTGACTTTGCAATTTGACAAACTTTCCGAAACAATTTTGAATAATTTTTAACTTTTTCTTTAAACTCCTCACTAAAATTGTATTGTTTTTCACTATACAGTTCATACAACTTTTGTCTACTTTTATGTATACCTACTGTTGCCCACTCGCTAAAGTTAAGTTTCTCAGAGACCACTATCGACCTGGGTGTAAATATTGAATTGAACGCATAGGTGAATTTGTTGAAAAAACTGCTATACGACTCATTTGGGTTGTTGTATGAGTAGTTAGGTGCTGGTTTAGAGTCCCAATCCAATTTAAACTGATCAAATCGATGTGTGGTTACTGGTATATATTTTATGTTCTTTTTATGAGTTGACCTAAGTGGTCTGATTTTAAATTGCTGATTATATTTTTACTTACAATTTTATCATTTTGGCAAACAAATATATTATCTATGCATTTTGCTGAGGTTTCAGTAATTCTAGTTGGTTCCATAAATAGTGGACTTAGATTATAAGACTTAAATAAATTAGTTAATCTACTACTGTGGGAGTTAACTTCTAAAAGATTAACATTGAAGTCTCCGCATATTATGAGATTTTTATTTGATTTTGTTATTTTAAATAAGATATCATCCATTATGTTTTCAAATATTTCAAAGGAAGCTGATGGTGGGCTGTATACGCTTACTACAATACTTTGCTCCAACTCAACACATGCTACTTCGATGTGGCTTTCAACAGACATACATATTATGTCCTTACGTTCTTTGAATTTCAGTAGTTTATTTAGTAATATTAAAGAGCCTCCACGAATAGCATGTGATCTGCAAAAGGAACTACCAACTTGGTGGTTACTAAAGTTAAACATGAGCTCATGGCTTTTCAGCCAGTGTTCTGTTAAGCAGATGATGTCAATATCAAATGAGTTCATGTATAACTCTAATTCTAATAATTTACTTCTCAAACCTTGAATATTTTGGTGCACCAAGCTAGTAAGATTTGCATTTATTTTACAACTTTGTTTTTTCTTGTGATTATTAATATTATTTGACTTTTTAGGGCAAGAGACTTCCTCTATTGTCTTTATTTCTAATTTAAATTAATTGGAATAACTTCCAAGGTATTGTTTTTTAAGTTATTGTAATGCTCAAAAGAAGCATTTGTTATAGCCAAGTTTTTGGCTGTTGTTTTAAAATAATAGGATAGCGAAATTGCTATCTGTCTTTTGTAAAAATTAGAAAGGTAGTAATTACCTTGAGTCAAATAATATTTTTTACTAACAATACTGTTAGTATCAATCACATGTACATTGTTGTTGCATGAAATAGTATGCAATGTCATATTTAACTTATATCTAAGTATATTTTCCGAATGTGGCAAGCTGTCGCTGTAGGGGAATGTGAACATTACAATTTGTTTTAAATTTAATGAGCACAGTTTATCCATATACCTAATTAGGTCAGATTTGTTCACATTACCCCTATTACCAAGGAATATAATCAAATTTGAATTACTGTCAATAGTTTTAAAATCAATTTTGTGCATAATATTATGCAGGTTAGAATTAGGGAAACAGTTATTTATTATTGAATGTTCCATAGTCATATTTAAGAACTGACCCATGTTTGTTCCAATTTCATCGCAGTACAATAAGGTTTTTATGCCTGAGTATGAAGTGCTGAGATCAAGGTGGGATGCGACTGACACAGTACTGTCCAGACCTGACTGATCACAGACGGGGCCAGGAATACAGCAGCCGCAGCCCTCCAGAACCCTGCCCTCCAGACTCACCTGGCTCCTAAGAAGTGAATCCATGGCCAGATTGAGTTCCCTTGTCTGTTGAGTTGTTCGATCATAGAGGCTGATGTAATGCTCTAGGGAGTGCTCGGCCTGGCCAAGTTTACATTTTAGGTCTTAAAACAAAATGATTCAAAATAACTTTAGCAACTGTGTTCATTTCTCAAAAACTAAGTTTTAACAACAAATTTTATTAATTAACTAGCATACTGCAGAAGAACAAAATACAGGTGGTGATTTTGCTTAATAATTAGTTACATACTAACACAAGACAAGCTATAAACTCATTGCCTACAAGGTAAGCTAATCTAGCCGTCAAACACTGACAAACCTACTCGGGAGCTGTTTGCGAAGGCATCCATCTATTTGTAGAGTCAGTTCAAATAAAAAGAGTTGCGACAAATTATTGCCTCCGCAAACACATAGTGACATTTTAAGTAATGTGTGGCTATGTCAGTAAAATGGCGGGAAACTGGCGAGCTTAGAGTGGTGGCAAACGGGCAACTGGTTGCAGATAATAATTGTATAGAGTTATGTATTTTGTTCGTTGATTAATCCTTGTTTTTTTCTTATATTATCTAATCTCATTAAATAAGAAAACTCACTCACGCTATCGTTTTACTGAACGGATGAGGCTAAAGTTTTAGATAGATGTAGTTTTAGATCTGGATTAATGTATGGATTAATAAGGCTTGGTACATTTTATATGTAGGTACTGGAAAAAAGCTAGGGGCAGAAGCAAGTTTAAAAATCAAGAAAATTAAAATTATTTGTACCAAAATCAAAGTTAACACGAAGACTTAAAGAGGTTTTACGCCTGCCAATTTTAGTGCTAAGTTGGTCGTTTGTACCGATACATGATTTTAAACGCAGTGTTGCCATGACACACGTCACTCCCGTGCTCACATGGAAGCCTGGCTGTGTTTGTGTAATAGGCAGAGGCAGGCATGTCTGGTGGTTACCTACGTGAGAACGGTCGTGAAGGCAGTCCCATCACGTAGTAAGACTTGGGATTTGTTTGATAACACCTTACGTCATTTTTTCCGTTTTAAGCTTACTAATCAACGATCTTTTCCAAGGACATGTTGCAGACATTACCCATAATAAGACTAAGTGATATCAATGCTTGTTTCTCTTATGAACGATTTTTTAACTCGCGCCTTAAAGGATCTATCTATATCTATTAAACCCGTTTGAGCAAGAACTGAAGCTACATAATGTGAGTCAATCTGCCGTTACTTTGCTTATTAATGTTCAGCCATATTTGGTCAGCATAGATGTTAATCTGATTTTGTATCGGCTCCGCGACTGTATCTACATCACCGAGAAGGTCGAAGGTCGTGCTTGTACATGATACAGCATCATTCTTATGGTAATGAGAATTGAGATTAACTATAACGTTTTGCGGCACAACTAGCGTTATTTCCCCTTCTTGTCTATTGTAAGTCATCTTGATATGCTTTTTGCTTTGAAAATATTCGAATCGATTCGAAGACTTTTCAACCGTCCAAGAACAAAAGGAGGCGGTTGTCAATTCGGCTGTATGTTTTTTGTGTTACACAATATCTTCGCCAATTGTTGTCCAATTTTGATGATTCTTTTGTAGATTGATGATTAATGATTTTTCAGTGATTGATCACGAGATAATCCTTTTAAAATATATTCCTAATAGATATATTCCCGCTTTGATACTATCCAACTTCACATAGTTTGACAGTGATTGAATTGATATTTTTATTTCATTCATATTATGTATCCCGTGAAATGGCTAATAATATTTAGAAATGTATGTATAGAAAATTTTCAAATAATTGCAAAGACTGCTCTTGAAAAGAGGTTTAAGTTCATCAGCAGAAAAGAGAAATTACGAGTGTAATTAGTCGATAGTATGATGTAGGTACATCTTAAGGCTGGAGGGCATGCGGAGATAAGCGATGGAGTCCGGAGGAGCTTACTATATCAAATGTAAATATTGCTGAGTGATGGCAGCACTGAACGTTTTGACTAATGTCTGGTTTGAGCGAAGTGACTGCGACAGTTTATTAGGAAGTTTTACTGCGGTTTTATGTTACGGTGAGTAGTAGAAATGCAGTTAATTTGTCATTTCTGTTTATTTATTTTATTTACTATATCATTCAAGATTAGTTTGTTTCTATGTATCTAATTAAAAGAAAACTTTATGCTTAACAAGCATTTCCATCTACCATACACAACTTTCCGGGGTTTTAGTCCAAAATCAGATCAGAGACACGAGAAAAAGATATCCCGAAGCGCGTTGATGTCTTTTGTATAGGAATTCATAAATTTAAGCCTTTTTTCTGTTTAGAACATTTGTAACATACATTTATAACGTAACGTTGTTCTAATGATAATTTGTAATTTTATACAGTTTATAGAATTTAAACAAACCAAATTGTACAAAGCAAGAAATTGCATTTACCTAGTATGCCTAGGAATATAAAGCTCAGCTTTACACCCGAATATCAGCGGAGGAGCGTTATTTGATTTTATTTCTACGCATAGTTTATGTCTCATGTCCACATGTACTCCACTATCTGCATCTTCTCAATAAACACAAGAAGCGCACGGAACCGCCATTCTCCTGTAAAATAAGCTACACGCACGCAGGTAGCCCCCGCGGGCGCGTAATTAGCGGCCGCTGGTTCGAATCCCGATGGTATCTCGCTCGCATGTGCTTTTTGCACTTTTTGCAGAACAGGCTTTGGGCTTCCGGCCGATGAAATTAGCTACTTATTGTTGTTTCTTGTGGGACTCAAAAGATAATATCATTATTTTTTTAAGAAGTTAAATTTTTGTTGGACAACCGGATTCACATCCATTATGAATTTAAGCGGCTAACTTCGAATCTTTATTGTGTTGGAATAACACCAACATTTTATTCCTTCACGAGGGATTATTCAAATCTGTTAAACAAGTGTTTTAGATAAAGATAGGTAAATCTTACTATCACTACATGGTATAAAACAAAGTCGCTTTCTCTGTCCCTATGTCCCTATGTATGCTTAAATCTTTACGCAACGGATTTTGATGCGGTTTTTTTAAATAGATAGAGTGATTCAAGTTGAAGGTTTATACGTATAATAAAACCGTGCGAAGCCGGGGCGGGTCGCTAGTTTATAATAATTGGGAAAATCAGTGTGAATGTTTGTTATAATAAGGAATCTTCGTAACTACTTCATCATCATCTACAACCTTTACTGGTCCACTGCTGGACGCAGGTCTTCCCATGATAAGCGCCTCATCGTAACTACTTAAGTTTATTTAAATGAAATTTGGTAAGTAGATAGTTTAAGACCGAGATAAACATGTAGGATATTAACATTTTGAAATTATAACCTCTGAAGATGTTAAATAGGGTGTTAAAGTTTTACGGAAAATTATTATTGCTTGGTTTGATTCACTTAAAACTCGGTGTAAATAAACTGCAAAGTAAATAATTAAACATGTATTTTTTATTTTTACGAAACCAAACTACCCCTAGGAGGCGTGCAATAAGTTTCTAAAATTTGACAAATAAATTTCCATGTGGGTGAAGCCGCGGGCCGCAGCTAGTGAATAATAAATTCAGTAATAGAACATGACGTGTTTGTATCTTCGTGTTAGGATAGAAAATTTCTGCCTGAGCATTCGTTCCTCAAAGCTTTTATAAAGCTATAAAACTATAAATCATTTCAACAAAACCCAATATAACTTGTTAACTATTTGATAACAAACCAATTAGTAGATACTTTTCTAACATTCTATTTTGATTTTCGTTCATAGAAAAACATTAAATGTGTCATATATTATGATTTTACGAAACTACTACTATTAATTATATTTTCCATAGAGTAGCATCTCTACCTGCCTTAATCTTCAAGGAACTTTCGACCGTGTCTCAAAAGCCTTAAGGGGTATTTTCAAGTATCGTCTTTAAGAGGCCAGCATGGTCCATCCATCACAGATTCACCACACTCGCATTCGTGAGCGCGTCCCGTTGTAACTGCTTAGGAATTAATTTAATTTTAATAGTTTATTTATTAGATTCTAATGCGGTGGACCAAGGACACCTGAAAGGTTATTTCGTAGTAATGACAACGGTGCTTTATTCGTCACGCTGATTTGCGGCAGTGCTGCTAAGAATTAGGGTATCCTATGGCGCAAGCAAGAGCTAAAGTATTACAGTATTACGGAATTACATGATAAAATAAATGGTGGCGCTACTTAAGCTCCAGTTTGCGCCTAATATGGCATTATAATACGTTATGTTAAAACATAGTTCAACCAAAATAAGAGATAACTTTAATTAGAAAGTATCTGACAGACCCTGCACTACATAAGTCGACATAAAAAACTACCAGATCCTTTATTTTTCCTATTTTCCACGAAAGATCTCTGCTATCTATCGAATCCTAAGGTAAAAAAGGGGAATTTTTGGGAAATGCTTCATTGAATTTGGTAAGTATTTAAATAAGATGAAAAGGCTTGATTTAAAGGCTATCTTCTTACGTATCTACTAATAGAATATTAAAGTTTATTAAACAGGTACAGACCTAGTTTCAATAAGAATCAAAGCAACTATCCTCGGATTTTTCAGCATAGTCGAAAAGCAGAGGATACAAAGCGCTCATTCGATTCCCGCAGAGACACAAAGCTGGCCCTTGGTTTCCGCCATTTTTCAATACAGAAGCCGGAGACATCAAATCAGCATCAAATAAATGCAGAGTAGATTATAAAAGCAAGAAAGTAATTTTTCAGACCTCTATGAAATCTTTGACCAAAATCTTCAAAGCTCGCCTTGAACATGTTAAAACATTCAAACACATATAATATTTTAAAACTGTAACTTCCTATTTATATTCCGTACAAACAATCGAACATAAATCTCCATAGATAATAGAGGTGTACTCTATCTGGTAATGGCCCATAATTCTAGGTTGGCCCATCCGCGGGCGCTGTCCAAATTGGCCCCAAAATGGGTCCAAATTGGGCCAGCAGCCGACAGGTACCGAACTGGTTCCTGAGGAATCCAGTGAACGGTTTTAATGGTAATGGTTCTTTCCAGGAAACATTAGGTTCGGATTGGTTAACTGGGCTACTTGCATTTCTTTATGATTATTCGCAATCATATTGCGTTGGCATACTTCGCTAATACTTTTTAAAGTGGGTTCAAATTCCGGTTGTACGTACACTGCTGATTTTTCTAGAATAATTAACCGACGAGTTGCAAGACGGTGAAGGGAATGTAGAGTCTCGGGTTATCTTATCTCCCAAAGGTCCATCTAAATCGAACACCACGCACGAGCCAGTACAAAACTAATGCCAAATTTAACACCCTGCTGCACTTATTCAGGACTAGCTGCAGCTCACGGCTTCGCACGCGTTTTTCTGGTATGAAAAAGCCAACTTCCGAGTGACGGAAAAAATTCAGCTCTATCTGTTCAGTACTTCTAAGCGTGCAGAGGAATAAATCATTAAACATACAAACTTTCTCATTCATAATTTAAGAGTGAAGTGATAGAATAAGTGAACAAAGCTGCAGCAGAGGTGTTTCTGAATATGCCTGAGCAGATAGGTGTTGTTGTAATTATGTCAATTGATCTCTACACCTAATGAAACACTAGTAGAGGCACTGCCGGCCCATGTACACATCACCGGTACTAGTAGTGGTCTAGAGATGCAATGATATTTACAGCCCAGTCGATACGCAATCTGCCTATCTACGCACTTATTGGCGGCCTGGGAGGTCTAGCTACATATAAAATGTATTGCGTAAAACGTAAATCATTATAAAAACTTGTCATTTCCATTTCAAAGACTTGGATTTACTAATACGGGTAATTTCCCACTCACATTAGCAAGAACTTATTTTATGAACCTAGGTAATTCGTAAACCAATTTTGTAACTAATAAACTGTAACTGGACAGTTGGACTGTAAAAACAGCTGGACATAGGCTGCTCTTAATATATTGACCAATAAAGTATTTTTCAAATAGCAGTTAAGGCGCAAACAGCACCCAAAGTAGCGCCCCCACTTATTTTATCATATAATTCCGTTAAACAAAGGTCTTCGCAAAATTCACATCATTCATAAAAAAATCACAGATCAAATAGGGTGATAAAATTTGTTGGTATGAAAAATTACTATTCCTTGGTTTGATTCATTCAAAACTAGGTAAAAATAAACAAAGTTAATAATTAAACACGTATTTATTATTTTTACTAAATTAACCCCCAGGCGGTGTAGGTACAAGAAATTTCTGAAATTTGACAAATAAATTTACATGAGGGCAAAGCCGCGGGCGCAGCTAGTAAGTTTATAAAAATATAAGTCAGGAACACAGTGACTAGTGACAAAAGCTATAGGTAATGTTCGCCGGCCGTTTGTCGATCGTGCACAAGATCACACCTCTCGCTTCGAATGCGCATCCGCGTTCTTAAGAGGCGGTTCACAAAACTACGTTATGCTGATTTAGGTATTTCGGCACCGAGTGGGCGGGGCATCGTGCTACACAAGCGAGTATTGCTATAAAATCTTGATCCACCAGTAATTTTTACAAAGTTTTCTTAGGATTGATTTCGGTAGATGATTTTTTTATGTGAATCAAATATCGCTTCCATAGATTTATAAATAATTTAATAGTATCTGTTTGTCTTATCGTTTTTATGTAGGTAATTTTATTTATACTTACTATGTTACTATTACATTAAAAGCGAAAGTCTGTATGAATGTTTGTTATAATTATTGCAGTAACTACTAATTTATTTTACTTATAATAACACATAATCGACACTCCCTACGTATAGTTGTGTATCTGCAAAACACAAATTTTACAGGAGAGCGTTTTAAAGATTTGAAAATGTTCAAAAGCTTATATCTAGAGCCCTTTTTGAGATATTTCTGTGAAAATTGGTGAGATGCTCTTACTGTAGATCTAGTTTATGATGGATACTTTTTTTTATTTCAATCTATACTGGTTTAGATTTTATTACACTTACATATTTTTACGTGGTGCTTATAACCTCATAAAATGCTCTATGTGGCACATACACACTTTTTCGTGGAAGCTTAGGAGAATGACAATTTCGTAACTGCCTTTTACACGGTTATACTTAGTAGATCTATTTGAATAATTCTGTTTAACTGGTGCTTACATGTTTAAACGTTGGAAATTGTATAATTTAATAATATGCATCTACATATTTTGTTTCGACAAATTAGGCCTGGTGACCAGTACCTGGTAAAGGTCGCCAGGCTCTAATTGCCGAATATTCACTTGCTTACGAAACTAAGCCTATTTTAAGGTAGGTAGGTAATTTTAGTAGTACCTAAAATGTAAAGCTGTATTCGTGAATTGGGGTTTTCCCACTTATCTTCTTATTTTTTTTCGCTAATATTGGTCGTCCTTATATTATACCCTATCTAAAATAAAACAATAAAAAAAAGCTCAAAATACAATTTATTAGGGAAGTAGGTGCTCACCTAATTATTATAGTACTTCAACCTAATTATTGCCGACAACCGTTGGGGTAAACGTGTTCTTGAGTGGAGACCGCGACTCGGTAAACGTAGCGTAGGACGCCCTCCGGCCAGGTGGGATGACGAATTGCGAAAGACTGCTGGCAGATGCTGGATGCGTCAAGCTGAAGACAGGGCGCTATGACGCTCATTGGGGGAGGCCTATGTCCAGCAGTGGACTAATATAGATTGATGATGATGATGATGACGAACCTAATTATTATCAAAATGTGAACACATAATTAATATTATGAAATAGCAAACTTGACTATGTCAACATCTAACGCCCGTAATAGGCCCGCATGGTTATGGAATCAGGAATGTGATTCCTGATTCCATTGGGGGCAAATGCTTGTCAACTTCCTTGAGAAAGAGGGACTGTTATTAATGAACTCCTTCTTTAAGAAACAGCCTCAAAGGAAGTGGACGTGGCAAAGCCCCGACACTGTGACTAAAAATTAGATCGACTTCATCATGACGGATAGCAAGCACATATTCAGAGATGTCTCAGTGATCAACAGGTTCAATACCGGATATCACCGAATGCTCCGAGGCACTCTGAATATCAACTTGAAGCTTGAAAGACACCGTCTGATGAAGTCCACGCTCCGACCAAATCCAATCCAAATCATGGCGGGCACCGAGAAGTTCGAGCAGCTACTCGGAGACAGATTTGTTGCCTTGGAACCCACTGATGACGCTGACGAGAGCCTACACAATCTGGTCGAAACGTTGAGGGATGAGGGCATCAAGTTCTGCAAAAAACAGCGAACTGGCAAGAAGTCCAAACTCTCGGATGAGACTCTGGGGCTGATGACAAGAGGACGGGAAACCACCAAAGCAACTTCGTCTGAGAGGTCAGACCTGAACAAGCGAATTGCGAAGATGGTACGGCGCGACCTTCGGAGCTCCAACACACGCCTCATTAAAGAGGCGAAAGAGTGAAACCGAGGGTGCAAAGTATTCACTCAGCAGCTTGGCAGGAGCTTCCTGGCGAAGCTTAAAACGCACGACGGGAGGACCGTACTGTCGAAACCGGAGATCTCAGCCGAGATAGAGGATTTTTATGGCCGTCTGTGCACTGCACATGCCCCTCGTTCCCTACCTTGATTCCAGAGCCACCCTGACACGTCACTATACCGACGAACTGCCAGACATCAGTCAAGACGAAACCGTGTTAGCTTTGAGGCAGATTAAAAATGGAAAAGCCCCCGATGAGGACGGTATTACTTCAGAGCTTCTGAAGGCAGGAGGAGCCTCCGTTATACAGGAGGAGGATGACATTAAAGAGGTGTTGTAACCTCTTCAATGCCGTCCTCCACAGAGTTTGGTGGTGCTCTTTTTTAAGAACAGTCATAAAACTCTCCTTAAAAATTACTGACCCATCACACTCCTGAGCCACATCTACAAGCTGTTCTCACGAATCGTCTCGCCAGGAGACTTGACGAGTTCCAGCCACCAGAACAGGCCGGGTTCCGCGGAGGATATGGCACCATAGACCACATACACCCAGTGAGGCAGATTATACAGAAGTCCGAAGAGTATAATCAGCCCCTGTGTCTCGCTTTTGTGGACTATGAGAAGGCCTTTGACTGAGTCGGAACCTGGGCTGTTCTGGAATACTTACAACGATGCCAAGTTGACTATCGTTACATCGAAGTGCTGAGGTTCTCTCGTCATTGCTGTACCCTCCACCACAAACTTACAAGGAATATTGTAAGATATGGGAAGCTGGGGCATGCAATTCAGAAGATGCAGGACTATCACCGTTAGTGTTCGCAAAATGCAAGACGGAAATGCGCGGTGCAAGAAAAGGTTCTTCATCGCTGGCAGATATTATCTCACCCATTCGGCTTAGGTCATCCTCAGTAAAATGTTCTGAAAATGGCATTGGAGATATTACATTTGAAAAACAACAACAAAGAGCAAAATTAATTTTTTTATGAAAATCGACTTAAATTTCTTGGGAAGAGAGCACCATGCACTTTTGAAGTGCATTTCTGATCATAACTCTGAAGATCCTCAATATTTTAATGGGGCCACCCTTGTGATTATCTCCTTTCCGACAAAAAAAAGAATCAAAAAAATCGGTTCACAAACAACGAAGTTATCCGCGAACAAAAAAAATCATATTGGGATTTTTTCAATTGGTTAAAAATAATTGTTTTATATTAAAATAACATGAAAACACAAACACATAACTATGTAAGTGCATGGGTTACTATAACTTTAATTCAATAATTTTCCTATGTAAAACTATGTAAAAGTCAGTTACCGAATTTTGATTTAATAACTTTTCGAAGTATAAATATGTAAGTGCCTACATACACCTTATGATCATAGTGAATCCCGATGTATAAATATGTATGTGCGTAGTTACACATTTGTACGTCGGTTATCAAAAATTTTGGGAAAGTTTCAAAATGTACTTACTAATAAATTGTCTATTTAGTCAGCAATGAAGGCAATAACACACAACTGATTCAAAAAACCAAATAACTATGATTGAACATCAAAAAGTACAAAAAGTTGGTAAATCATTAATTATGATTTACTTACCTGGTCTTGTAGTAGATATAGCTGGGTCTAGGATATCAACTTTTCCTTTCTTAGTAGCATCTGCTTTTAAATTGTTCAGGAATCGGAAACGCTCACTTGTTATTTTGGAGCAATCAAATATTTACGACTTGCACACGCATTCTATTCGTTGTCCGCGCAAGAACCGTGCAACGGGCAGTTACCGCTGCCCGCACCTCATTCCCCCCGCGTAAAAGTGTGTATGTGGAAGATACAGCATTATATGGCGGGAAAATAATGAAGTTGGACAGTTATACGATTAAGAAAAACGTACTTAGAGTAGACTTTTTTGATTTTTTGTGAGTTATAATGATAGATTGGCATGTGTAGATGCCAAAAATGCATCAAACGTATAAGTGTGTATCTGGCAGTTACACGAAGATACGTAGGGAGTGTCGAATATGAAGTATTATTTTGAAAATTAACCTTTGAAGGGGTTAAATAGGGTGGTAAATTTTGTATGGGAAATTATTATTCCTTGGTTCGAAACAATCAAAACTCAGTGCAAATAAATTTTGAAGTGAATTATTAAATACGTATTTTTATGTTTAACAATATAAGGGCTAGGCCCTAGGGCTTTTGCAATAAATTTTTAGGAAAAGAAAAATAACTTTTCCTTTTTCTCTCATTCACTCAAAACATGATACCATTACCTGAAAACCATTACGTATGTAAATAATAGATAAGCGCATCCGCTCTCCGTGTCGGCTCTAAATTCCAAAACGTAGAATCAAACGTAGTGATTATTCTCAGCCTTGGACATCGATATAGTTCTCAATTTGACAAATAAATTTACAAGCGGGCGAAGCCGTGGGGCGCAACTAGTAATATTATAATGTGAAAGATTTGCATGTATGTAACGAATAAACTCACAAATTGACCGATTTCGAAGACTCTTTCACCATTAGAATGCTACTTATCCTTCAGCAACATAGACTATATTTATAAGTAAAAAAAAGGATCCCTACTAAAACTTAAATTATCTAAAACAAGGTGTAAAAAAGTTAGTCACAAAATGTCTTTCGGCGCGTGCGCTACGAAAACTATTGATGATAGAACAAAACAATGTACTACGACTTTGCAGAACACATTATTTATTATCTACAAAAAATATCGCTACAATATATGTCTAACTATTACAGTGACGTCATAATAAATATTCATTTAAAAAACGCCGTCATTAACGCCGTCGTCGCAAGAAAAGGCTTTTTATTTGTACCCTGGTATAATAATAATAAAATAATAATAATAATGCAGGACAATCCACACAGCACCATCTAGTCCCAAAATTAGCTAGTCAAAGCTTGTGTTATGGGAACTAGAAAACTATTATAATTATACTACTATTATAATTATATTGTCCAGAATTATATTTATTTTATTTAAATATATGTAATACAATATGTATATAGATAGATTTTTTTTATTACGATAAAAAAAATGTATGCGACTAATTTTTTTTTTTTAAAACAGTGTTGAAATACATGTTGAATTGATAAATTGATTCCAAACAATAAACTTGTTTTAATTTAAATATTGTTATTAATAAAATAAGTGAAACGATACCAAAGATTAATTTTAGGGACATGAATAAGGCGTATTGGATTAAAAATTTACCTGAAATTCGTAATTGATATCCTCAGTTTATACGAAAATAAAAAAAATCGTCTGTAATGAAAAATAAACTTGGAAAAATTAAAAACACACCTCAAATTCGTAGCAACATACCCTGGGTTTAGTCGGAAACGATCACGTGATCGAAATTTGTCTGAGTATTTTTATAATAAAAAACTAATCTTTAGCTGCAAGCAGCTCGCGTCGGTTGTGTAAGCTGTTTTTTTTTATTTAGTACCCCTTTTCGTAATCTACACTCCTGAATTGGTCGAAATCGATACCCATGACGGTATTTTGCGATAAAAAATGTCAGCCATCTTGGATTTCAAAACGGACATCTTTATCGTGATTTTCGGGTTTGCGTTATTCGAAAACGATACCCATATCACTTGGGGGGGAATGAGATTCAGGGGGATCAACAGCGGGGGGAACGCAGCACGGCGAGCGAAGCGAGCGGTGCTGCCGTCTGGTCGAAAATTGGTCAAAAAACGGTTTTTTTAAAAAAAGGGGGCCTGGGCGTGCAAATGGGTCAAAATTTTGTTGACTTCCGCAACTATTCGTCCTCCCCTACGTGACTGTGAAAAGTTTTTTTTTCCATCGCGCTTCGTTCGGGAGATATGAAATAGGGTCGTGGAAAGGGGTCATGGAGGAGGTCGGTTTTTTATTTTTGCGATGCGAATCTGAACCCTCTATACGATGCCGCCATCTGAAACCCGCTTTCGCTCCTCCATCTGGTAGCAACTGAAATGTTAGGGCCTTAGGGGCCTTGAGGGTCAAAAAAAATTCATCCCCCACAAATATTTATAACCCTTTACATGATCTTACCTAGCCCCCTATACGGCCGAGAAACCCTAGAGGGGGTCAAGAAGGGGGTCGAAATATAAAAAAGTCGGAATTTTCTCATACTTGCCCTGATCTCTCCTCTACGATTCCGTCTAAAAAAAACATACCTCTACATGGTGCTAGATGGTGCTGTGTGGATTGTCCAGCATTATTTATTAATGTATTATTTATTAATATTATATATTAATTTTATATAAAAGGGTAATTTTCCATCGCGAGCCGTTCGGGAGATATGAAAGGGGGTTCTAAAAAGGGTGGGGAGGGGGTCGATTTTTTTCTTCCTATTAAAGATTATACCCTCTATACGATCCCGCCATCCGAAATTATCTATCGGTACGCTATCCGGTAGCAATTCAAAAGCGGGGGTCTTGGGGGGTCTTGGGGGTCAAAAAAATTTCACCCCCCACAACGATTTGGAACCTTCCACCCGACCCCACAAAAATCTGACCCACCTCCCTACACGGCCGAAGAACCCCAGGGGGGGGTCGAGGGGGTTGTCCTGGGGGTCGTGGGGGGAACGCAGCACGGCGAGCGAAGCGAGCCGTACTGGTCCCGGTGTCGCATCTCGGCTCGCTTCGCTCGCCTCGATGCTCCACCTTAAAAAAACACCAAAAATGGGGCAAAAAATAGTTTTTTTTAACAAAAGGGGGTCTGGGTGCAAATGGGTCAATTTTTTTTTTGTTTCCGCAACTATGCGTCCTCCTCTACGTGACTGCGAAAAGATTTTTTTTCCATCGCGAGCCGTTCGGGAGGTATCAAAGAGGGTTCTAAAAAGGGGTCATGGGGGGGGGGTCGATTTTTTTTCTTCCTATTAAAGATTATACCCTCTATACGATCCCGCCATCCGAAATTATCTATCGGTACGCTATCCGGTAGCAATTCAAAAGTGGGGGTCTTGGGGGGTCTTGGCGGTAAAAAAAATTTAACCCCCCAAAACGATTTTGAACCCTCCACACGACCCCACAAAAAAATCTGACCCACCCCCTACACGGCCGAAGAACCCCAGGGGGGGTCGAGGGGGTTGTCCTGGGGGTCGTGGGGGGAAAGCAGCAGGGCTCGCTTCGCTCGCCGTGCTGGTTCCCAGTGTCACATCGCGGCTCGCTTCGCTCGCCTCGATGCTCCACCCTAAAAAAAACCCTTAAAATTGGCCAAAAAACGGTTTTTTTTAAAAAAAGAGGGTCTGGGGGTTCAAAGGGGTCAAACTTTTTTTGGATTCCGCAACTATTCGACCTTCTCTACGCGACTGCGAAAAGACTTTTTTTCCATAGCGAGCCGTTCGGGGGATACGAAGGGGGGTTCTAAAAAGGGGTCATGAGGGGGGGTCGATTTTTTTTCCTTCCTATTAAGGACTTAACCCTCTATACGATCCCGCCATCCGAAATCCTCTATCGGTACGCTATCCGGTAGCAAGTCAAAAGCGGGGGTGTTGGGGGGTCTCGGGTTCAAAAAAATGTCACCCCCCAAAACCAATTCTAACCCTCCATACGACCCCACAAAAAAATCTGACTCACCCCCCCACACGGCCGAAGAACCCCCGGGGGGTCCTAGAGGGGGTTCGAAATTTAAAAAAGTCGAAATTTTCCCAAACTCACCCCCACTCCCCCTACACATTTCCGAAAAAAAAACCATACCTCCCCCTCCACCAACAGGGAGAACAATCATGTCAGTCAGTGAGTGAGTGAGTCAGTGAGTGGTAAACCATTTTATATAAAGGGTACCTAATAAAATAATACCATACCTTGCTTTCTTCAACGATAGAATATTTAGTTTATTTTTTTTTTTTTAGTAACGCATTTCTATTTATTTTTCCCCATTTCGGCTTGTGATAAACCTCAGTTATAATTAAAATAACTATCTGGTATAATATGTAATAAATGTACGAATTTAAAAATTATTTAAATATACTATGCGAATGTAAATATTTACAACGATCAAAACGTTCCAACTCGCTCATAAACGCAGCATTTTTTGGGCGTTTCGTCCGACGGAGAGTGCGAGCAAAAGTGACATAGGTCCACCTTCGACAAGCGCTCGCGCGGTACTGAGGGCAGATTGCCGGCACAATGAAATATATACTTTTTTTAATAAATTCATTAAAAAAAATTAGTTGGGACTTAAAACGTAAAATTAAAATTGTAGTTTAAGAAAACAATGAAGATTATTTTGGTATAAATTTTATGTCAAAATGATGTAGAACTTTGGAGATATTAGGGTTTGTTTCGAAGCCTTTTCGATCGATAGTTAACCTCGGTTCAGATTTTTTTCCCTTCATATAAAGGCATTTATCGAAAATGTATTTAATTATTATCGAAGAATGGGATATTTGTTACCTTAAAAAAAATAGTTTTATGGTCTATGTTCAATGGAATCTTCAAATTAGAGCTCCCAAAACAGGTCTCCGAGCGTTTTTGCCTAAACTTGCATCGGGAGAATGATTATAACTAAATAAACAAATAAGTTATCTAAAATCTGGTTAATTATTACTGAAGTTGAGGAAACAATCTACTATTAACAAGAAATTGTTATTTCAAGCAACGAACGAAAGCTATAGAATTTGGACGACGAATAAGTGCATTTTCGCCTTTTTTCGTAATAGGGGCCTTAACCGAATTAAATCAAAACGAGTCGTCGACAGCGGATAGTGACCGTATGAATAAATAGTAAATAAACATTGTTTTTATTTATTCTTATGCTGTGCTGTGACCTCTGACCTCCCCATTCAAAACTATACTCAGTCAGTGTGTTATGTACACTGACTGAGTAGAGTTCTTTTTTGTTTTGAGTTTATTAAAAACTATTTTCTTTAATTATCTACTTACCTTTAAATTATTTAAACATGTACAGTCAAATAAAATCGTACCCTGCCCAAAGGCACACCCACCACCAAGCCTTCATTCACCAAACTTAGGTGTTACCTACTTACTAATTCAGAGACAAACTAATTCTCAGGAATTTATTCATTGAATGTGACTCAGACCTATCACAAGAAAAAAGCACGCTGTGTTTTGTTTATTCGTATGCTAATATACCAATAAGACGATTATACGAGCCATACTGCTGGGCGGCTCTGCAGTTCGTTTCGAAACGTCGTAAAAAGCTGGTTTTAACAAGGATCATTAAAACACTCAGCGTACATATATGCTCATTATTAGGTATCTACATACATTGTAGAAGGTATACCTATGTAGGTTTCTACTTTCAAAGACAACCAGTAAAAAAACGAGGAATAGACGACGGCGGCAGCTAAAAGGAGCTTTCTACTTATTTTTAAACGAATATGCAGATCAACACGATAAATTTAGCCAATCCCTATGCAGAATTAGCATTTTACACCCGTTCGGCCAGCTATTACCTTTTACAGCGCCGCGGAGGACGATGGCAGAACTAAAAAGTACTAAAACGCATAAACTCTCGCTTCCGAACACAGATGGCGCTATTTTAAACCGCTAACCCTTCGCGGATTAAAAGTTATGGTCCGTTTCAGGCATTTTCATTTATTACCGGTTTTACAGTCGCGGGCCGATTTGGTCGGTTCTAAATGGCTATCCGGCCGCTTTCGGTGGCGGTTAGACAGTTAATGTGCCATTGTATTGCATTTAATTATTAGCGTTATTTGAAATTATGAACGGTACTGCCAATGGCTACATTAAAACAATAATTGGGGAAACGGAATAATGTTTTTGCAGGCATACTATCGCTGGCTTTAGCTGATCAGTGGATTTGCTGTAAATGTATGTTTTATATCCCACTCATAAAATAATGTTAGTTACGCTCCAAGTTAAACGATTTTTTTTCTATTGATCCCTAGTAAATAAGCATTTAGTTTTTTACAGCAATTGTCTATTACCAAGTCAGTTTCTTTTGCTTGTTTATTTTGATAATTAAGTATACCTATTTTATTCGTTGATTTTGATCTCTATTTTACTACCATATAATATATAAACGGGAGTTAAGTTTACTTACCTAATTTAAGAGTGAACGAAACAAACAAATGAAGGCATAAATCATCATTGATCCATCATTATATGCACCTACAATGGTGGCTTGAAGGGTTATTATTGTATCTATATTTGTCACAAAGTAAGTTCGTTACATTTTTATACAGTCCACTTTGAAAGTAAATTCATCACATGCATTAAAAAGTATGTATGTACCTATAAATTCATCACAGGTAAATAAGCTTTATTGTAAATTCGACATAACTTTTTCTGTCCCTGTGTCCCTATATCCTTATGATCCTTTGAATGCTTACATCTTTAAAACTACGCAATTTATGCGGTTTTTTTTAATAGATAGAATGATTTAAGAGGAAGGTTTATGCGTATAATAAAACCGTGTGAAGCCGGGGCGGGACGCTAGTGTTTGTATAAAGTACAGCAAGCAAAGAACTCGGTCCATCATCATCATCATCATCATCATCTGACTGACAGCTGGCGACGCACCCATGCCCTCACCACCCCATCCCTCCTGTCCCCGACAGCCAGTCTTCACATCCATCCACGGCCCTTTTCAATGACATCTCTGATTTCCTCTTGTCACGAATACAGATAAACAACGGATATTGTTCTTTACTTTCAAATTATTTTCCTGTGAAACAATTTTGTTTGTAAACTGTCATTAAAATCAATTTTGTGGTTTCGTGTTGCTGCTATTATCCGGTCCGATTACAAAATAAGAGGTGGAAATGACTAGCGTGGCTGACTATTATTTTCTGTTAATGTATGATAGGTTATATATAATAATAGAAAGATGAAAAGAATATAGAGGTTCCTGCTTATAATGGGTAGTAAAGATCAAGCATACTTACCGGACAGCACGGGAATGAAACCATTGAACACCCAAAGTCCTAAAAAATAGGTACAACTAGTATTTACAATTGAAACCATTGAGCTAACTGCAGACGGTTGCAAACAGTCTAAAGGTAGCTCAATTGATCCATGTCAATACGAGTCGGAAGCGTCCCCAAGACACTGGCTGCATTACCACGCTGTTGACGACATCCGCAGAACATCCTCAAGAACTAGCCAGTGTTCCTATACTAGCACACTAGAGTCTGTTCGAGGACGCCTACGGTTGGGTAGGTAAGGAACCAATTTTGGAATCTGTAGGTACATGCTTTACGATGATGATGAATTGATGGGGGGAAGATAAAGATAGTTTATTTGCTCGAACACAAAGTTAGGTAAACAGTTGTTAAACATATTTTAATTTCAATTATGTTCTGCTTAGCATGCAAATTTTATACTTACTTAAAATTAATATAATTTTCTAACTAGCTGTATTTATATTTTAAACAATGTGAGAAATGATAATTATGTAAAAATAGTAACAAGCGCAATAGTAAAATAAGGTCATGTCAAAATGTATCTATCATAAAATGGTTAATATTAGAAGGAAGGTAAAGCAGGACACCTCACGAGTACCTTTGCCTTATATGATGAACTCATTCCGTTTTGAATTCATAAATATTCTTTCTTTATTCTAGCTACAGAACCGACACGTGAATTGATCGATAAAGTTCATTATAGCGTAGCAAGGCCTACTGATGAATAATTACTCAGTTCCTATTTCTAGTTATTAAAGGTGCCCTATTAGAAAGTAGGCCAGGCCGTATCTAGTGCAGGCAAGGTAAAATAATAAATTAATAATCCACAACGTCATTTATGACATTATGTTGGTAGGTCATTTTCGAATAAACAAAAAGTTTCACCCTTCTTAAAGTCTACATTCTCACTAATAAATAACAAAAGGAAGGCACCATATTGTGATATCATAAACGGTTTAAAGCCATGAATTTATAATTTATTTTACGACTCTGTACTTCAGCTACGTGCTTTAGCCCCATTCTCCGAGGCAAAGTACCGCCTACAGATATTATGACGGCAATAATTTAGCTTTGCTACAAAGTTCTCAACAGGTGCTTTGTTAACTCACGGAGGTACAATTTGATCGCTGAGCCTCCAGACAATTCATTGCTGAAAAAGTGCTGTTTTGTAGGTACTTGTGTACCAAATTTAAAACCATTTTATCGTCGTTGATTACGAACGATCAATACAATCAATACAATACAATCTGATTTCCAAGACCTGAAATTAAGTAGGTACCTACCTAACTAGGTACTTACTTACTGAAATGGAAAGTAAGATCTAATTGTTTGAGATAAATAACGTTGTTTGTATTTACTACTCCTCAATAGTAAATACAAACAATAGTAAAATATAAACAATTCCCCACCGCGGCGGCGAGCGGCGCTGAAAAACGAAGTTGTTCCTTCAACTGCTGTGAAAAACGATGACTTCATGCATACTAAATAGGCAGAAGTGGTGGGTAGGTCTTGTCTATTGTTCAGGGTTGGCAAATTGTTTCGAGAATTCGGTACCAAAACATTATTATCATGCATCTTGGAAGCAAACAATGTCGGTGGGTGTGTAAACAAGGCATTCTCAGAAGGCTGGCGACTCGACGAGCGGCCTCATGTCCGCCGCCAGCGCCGACCGACGCAGTCGCCTCCCGACACACCTGTGCCTCTCCATAGCCTTCTTTATACAAACAACCACAAATAGTGATAAACATTCCTAATTAAAGAAAATACAAAAAACAGTGAAAAAGTGTGCATCTACATCTCAAAATTATAAAACAAAAACAATGTGATGGATGACGATGACAATGTAAAATGCAATGATAAACCCAACAAACCGAGTAGAAGATAGTAGATCGCGAAGGAAGGCAATGCTACCAATGTTTAAAACACCGATTTAGAAGATGCAATGTCAGCTAACGTCACCGATGAGCTGTGTAAAATTTGTGACGGAAGAATCGAATGCGCACCGACCGCCATCCTCCTGATATCGCTGGTCCACACGCTGTACGGGCACATCGGCCCTGAACCCAGCTACTTTGGAAGCGCGAAAGCTGTCGCAACGAAAGTAGAGGGGACTAGAAGATACGACTCATCTAACGAAAAACACTTATATAGAAAGTTCTTTCCGAAGGAGAAGTCGCGAGAGAAGCCGGGAGAGCCAGAAGTGTACGACTTTATAATTGTTGGAGGAGGAACGGCTGGTTGTGTATTGGCCAGCAGGCTGTCTGAGAACCGCAAGTGGAAGGTAATTCGTTAATCTTTTTCTTTCAGTAGTCTTTGTAATGCATATATTAAATTTTTTAACCGACCGGAGTGCAGAATGTACTGACATTCTCAGGATGGTACAAAACCTTAATATTGTTTGACCTTTTGTACGAGAAAAATATTTTTGTATGTTCAGGTATTGCTGGTGGAAGCAGGCCCAGAGGAGCCGAAGATGGCACTGATTCCAGGACTCACGAGCGAGTTCAAAGGATCTTCCATCGACTGGCAATATACCATGCGACCTAAAAACGGGTAATTTTTAATTTTTCTATTACGATTTACCATTAACTCGGAGCACAGGATGTAAATTTAAGTGTTTAGGAACTAATAAAAAAATACAGAGTGTGTTTGCAGGTTTTGTCAAAATAGAGGTGCGCTCGGATGCGAGGTGGTGCAGGGCAGGGTCCTCGGAGGCACGTCCACCATCAACGACATGGCGTACATCCGCGGCAGCCCCGCCGACTACGACGAGTGGGCGCTCGGCGGCAACGACGGCTGGGGCTACAACAAGATACTGCCCTATTTCAAGTACTCCGAGGGTAACTACGACAAAGACATCACCAAGAACAGAGTGTTCCACTCCACGCAAGGACCTCTCGACGTAGGCAGGTATCCCTACGTCGACGACAACGTGGACGTCCTCCTCAGCGCCTTCAACGAACTGGGCTACAACTACACGGACGTAAACGGCAGAAACCAGCTCGGCTTCATGAGGATACAGACCATGTCTTATTTCGGAGAGAGAGTCAGTACATATACAGCATTCATAGAACCCGTAAGAAAAATTAGAACAAATCTAGAAATAGTTACAGAAGCATTAGTCACTAAGGTAATTTTAGAAGAAGCGAAAGATGTAACTAGAGCTCTAGGTATAAGCTACGTTAAAAATGGTACAACTTTTAAAGTAATGGCAAGCAAAGAAACTATCGTAAGTGCAGGTGCGATTGGTTCTCCGAAATTACTAATGCAATCTGGATTAGGTCCTAAAGAGTATTTAGAGTACTTAGATATTAAAACTATAGTAGATTTACCTGTTGGGGGTAACTTCCAAGATCATGTCTCAGTTTGTTTGCCAGTTATAAAACTATCAAAAACAGCCACGACGGTCAGATTCTCAGAAAAATTAAAAGACATCACTAGCTATTACGCTAAAGGTGTGGGACCACTATCAGCAAACTTCCAGGTAGTTGCTTTTCTAGAATCTAGTTTATCGGACATTCTGAGAACTCCTGATATTGAAATTAGGTTTAAGGGCCACGATTCAAATATGTATTACGACAGGATTGATATGTGTATATCACTTTTGACCCCTAAAAGCCGCGGTCAAATTGTCCTCAATGCTACGGATTATCTTAGAGGCCAACCATTGATTTACCCAAATTTTTTAAAAGATCCCACTGATGAGAAGAAGTTGCTCGAAGGAATCCATGAAGTGGTAAAGTTGTTCGACACAGACGTCTTCAGAAGTGCTGACTTTGAATTTGATCCTCGACCAATATTGAATAACAACTGTAAAGATCACGAAAGAGTTTCCGATGACTTTTGGTCGTGTATCATCAAACACTTTTCAGCGCCTCTACATAATTATGCAGGAACATGCAAAATGGGACCTCACGATGATGGCGAATCGGTTGTGGATAGTAATTTAAAAGTATATGGAGTCAAAAACTTACGAGTTGTAGATGCATCCATAATGCCTAAAATAACAAGAGGGTCGACGGCAGCTCCTGTCATAATGATAGCTGAGAAAGCGAGTGACATAATTAAAACCACTTGGTATTAGACTAGTATTTATTTACAATTTGCTAGCTCCCGACTTTTACTATCTTCTATTATAGTAGTGACCTTTATTTTCTTTCCAGTCTTTAATTATCATCTTAGCTCCCTTTTCGGCAATCATTATAGTCGGCGCCAGTAGCCCTCCTCGCACATGAGTCGGCATCACTGAGGCGTCCATTATTCTCAGACCCTCAACTCCATGTAATCGCAATTGGAAGTCCACTACTGACTCTGTGGTATTATCTCCCATTCGACACGTTCCTATAGGATTACTCAAGGCTTTTGTATAATGCCTGGCTATACAATTCCATTGATCTCTATTGCTAAGTCTATCACAAGGAAACAGATCAAGTGGCGCGAACTTAACCTCAGCTTTCTTCATCTCTTTTGTGTCTAACAATTGTAAAGCAATGTCTATACTGTCAACAAGAGTGTCAAGATCTTCAGGTTCTTTGAGTAAATTGGCTTGGATCACTGGTCGACCATATTTAGAGTTTCTCTTGTTCAGCATTACCTTACCTTTGCTCTTAGGCCTAAGCAAAGTAGGATAAATATTTATCAAATTGTAGTAAGATAAAGGCATGTTGGTTTCTTCTGCTGCGTGCACGCTAACGTTGGTTAGCATGAATTTGTCGCT
Source organism: Eupithecia centaureata (assembly GCA_944547425.1). Classification (NCBI taxonomy): domain Eukaryota; kingdom Metazoa; phylum Arthropoda; class Insecta; order Lepidoptera; family Geometridae; genus Eupithecia; species Eupithecia centaureata. The sequence goes on from OX155691.1 coordinate 13,907,438, forward strand.
TCGAATGTAATTTCCTTCGAGAGCTAGTTCTACGTCAGGTGCATTAACGTGTTCGTACAGCTGTAGGAAAGCCGAAACTTGATTAATGCCTCGAGAAGCTAGCGGACCATTTCTATGTTCAAACCAAGTTTTAAAATCTTCTATAACCTGGTTCTCCGTAACTGGCTGCACATCGTTAAGGGCAAAAGCTAAACCCCCTATCGTAACTTGATCTTGGTAATTGTACCCGACCGGTAGATCGATTATAGACGTTATGTTGTACTTCTTGAGATCCGCTTTAGGTCCTATACCGGACAGATGCAGCAGTCTCACGTTGTTGATTGCTCCAGCGGTCAGTATGATCTCTCGTTTGACATAGGCGGCTCGTTCCTTGCCTTTCTCGAGTTCATAAATGACTCCTTCGACAGTTTTGTCCTGCTTGTCTATAACGATTCTGGTGACGGTAGCGCCGGTCATGACGACAAGATTCTTGCGGTGGCGGACGGGCTTGAGGAAGGCAGTGTTGGTGCTCAAGCGGGTGTTGTTGAAGACAGTGAACTGGTGGTTGACGAGCGCCTCGGGCACGTTGGTGTTGATGTCGGCGGCGCGCAGGCCGAGCTCGGCGAAGGCGGCCTGCACCAGCTCGATGTGCCGGTCCACATGCTTCAGCCGCTGCACGTGCAGCTCGCCGCCGCGCGCGTGGTACCGCGAGTTCAGCAGCACCTCGTAATCACCTTCGAACAATACAACGACTGTACAGGTTACACTTTACTTAGCATACTACAATTTTTTTACATGGAATGCTTCCATTCATAAAAGTTGAACACGCCAAGAGATTTGAATCTACTTTTTATATTTTAAAATCCATAGTAATTCGTGTGAAAACTCGCACATCTACGTCGAGCTGAATTAAATATTGTTTTAGTTCGATTAATTTAGCTCCCTATGAAAATGGGCAAGATTGTTTTTTTACACATACGTATCATATTGTCAGAATGTGACATCGCCTAAATGTTCTTCACAGCAAACGGAAGAAGGCCGATGATGATGTCGGAAAATATGTAGATAATTATATTTTCGGTGATTTATCTTAGAGAGACTGTTCCATAACTTAAGTTCAAAGGTAACATGTGTTTTACTTCAGTTTGACATGGTCAATATGGTCATCAGCTCAGTAGGGAGACGCTTCCATGAAAACTTGGCCTTAAATATATAGATATATTTAATATTTATTATTTAATATTTATGAGGTAGAATATATTTTAGATTTATCTTTATTATAGAAAAAGGACAGCTTTATATTATGGCTCAACTGCTTCGTCTGTACATTTTGTAAATAAGTAGAGAAATTATCCTTAGAAGTAACTTTTAAGATGTTTGGTAAATAATTGTACCTAATTTTATATGAAAAATAATAAAGCAAGATAATTTAATTGTTCAATTAATGCAACATTAATTTGATAGGGTCACTTTAAAAATTAAATGGTGTATTAACCATTCATTTACCTCTAACTCCTGACCGTTCTTTGCGTCACTAGGTATCAAGTGGTTAAATAATGTAATTAAGGCAGACTTGATTATATAAACTAATTATTAATTAGGTCACCTAATTAATAATTATTAATTAGGTGACCTAATTAATAATCAAGTCTGCCTTAATTAGGTTTTTTTTTAGGTCAATATCTCTAAAAAATTACACGATGATACCTAAACTAATGTTGTTTTTTCTTTTGGAGGAGGTAAACGGCAGGAAACTGTTGCATTGGCAGATTGGCAGTAAGGAAAAAATGAGTAATTAGGTATAGGTTTAAATATAACTTATGTTTAAATAGTTTTTTAGTATTTCCCATTTATTCGCGTTATAAAACACGGAATTGTAAAAAGGATTGAGGTAATTTATAGGTTAGGTTATTTATAAGGATTAATGACTTAATTTTGCTCTGAATTGTGAATAAGGTTTGTATGTTGTCTCACAGCTGGTTCTACAAACAAATATCTATTGCAGTTTATTAATCTCATTCCTGAGATGCACTATTTATATAATCCATACGAATATTAAGCATACCATGGCACAGACAGTCTGTTACACATGCGCAGTTAGCATCGTTATCACTTGACCAGTGGTTCGTAAGTTTGCAACAGAAAATTGACAAAACCTAAAAGGACCTTTTGTGATTTACTCACTTTGCGGTATGGGCTCAGTATCAGGGCTCCGTTGTCTACTGTACGGAACAGTTAAAATGGCTAAAATACTACCTGCTTTGGCTTGATGTGGGAAATTTCAAAAAGAGCCTGTGTAATTTGTCGAATGGATGACGATGGATAGTGTGTAATGAACCAACGGTCTTCTCCAAGACATGAGTCTTACCGTTGTCCTCGGAGTGCTTGAAGTGCTCCAGCAGGTTCTCGTACTTCCAGTCCAGCGAGCCCAGGGCTCCGCGGTGCCAGCCGTCGTAGTCGGCCTTCGCCCCCCGCGTGTACTTCATGTCTCCCGTCACGCTTGACCCTCCCAGGACCTACGCCATGTCACGATGAACATTCTATTCTTAGTAATATGAGCTATTAAATCCTTATCGATCCCACCATTTCCTACCACCTGTTACCTTCCCAGTCTTGAGTTCAGAGGGACATTTCACAAGCTTTTTCATGTTTAAACGAAATCAGGCTACTAGGAGAAGCCGTTCCTCTCTTTCTCCAAGAAACTGTGAAGTATAACTGTGAGATTAATTTCTAAGCAGTTCTATTACCTGACGTGTAACATTTCCGATCCAAACTCTGACGGAGGCGCTTCATCAGGTCTCTTCAAGTTAGTATACCTTCAATGACGGTCAAAGATATCTGATCACGGTAGTTACTACGAAGTCCTATGTGGTTCATCCAACAGATAACCTCCACCTTCCCAATTCATAAAAAGTGCAATCAGTGCCTATACTCAAACCATTCCCAAAAATCACTTTTGTAAAGAACCCACAAGGATCACATCCGGATTTCTCGTGGAATGGTGATTGGCATTGACTGTGGAATAATTTTTAGCACAAAAGTTTGGGAAAGAGCTGTAAGTACGTAGTGCGAATTCGGGTAAACTCAATTATAAGAAAGTGATTATTAGGTTTAGTATAGGGGCTTGTTTCACAGACATTGTATCTTGAATTTAACCGGAGAATCACTACATAGTATAAAACAAAGTCTTTTTTTCTGTCCCTATGTCCCTATATCCCTATGTCTCTTTGAATGCTTAAATCTTTCAAACTACGCAACGGATTTTGATGCGGTTTTTTTTAATAGATAGAGTGATTCAAGAGGAAGGTTTATACGTATAGTAAACGTGCGAAGCCGGGGCGGGTCGCTAGTAGGTGACAAAAGCAAGAGGTTGTGACCTTCCCGGTGCGGATCTCGCAGGAGCCGCTGGGACGCGAGAGGCAGGAGAAGCCGTTCCTCTCGGAGCGGTAGTTCCACAGCGCGGGCCGGTACTCCCGCGCGGGCACGCCGGGGATGTCGAAGTCTATGCTCTCCGCCTCGCCAGACTCCAGCACCAGGACCTGCGCGCATCAACCGAGTCTCTCTTAGGTACACGAGGGTGCGCTTTCGGTGAAGACGCAGCAGGGAAAAAGCAATGGGCGGAAACAATATGTCGATAATTATTTTAATTAAATCGTTCGGATACATGTATCATCATCAAACTAAATTAGATTTAAATTAGGCGTCAAGAACGCGTGCAGAACTGTTGAGACTGCTTGATCCTTTAGAAGTTTAATAAACGTCGCACTAGACAAACTTGATCAGGCTATCGAAGTGTTGCGGAGTTTAAAACTACTTCAAAACACAATAAAAATATTATTCAGTTGAAATCAGTTTTGTTTTTTTTAGTAAAAACCAAATAATTGAATGAATGCTTACAAGTGTCGAGCTAAGACGTTGATGTCTGATCGTGTTATTTTTGTGCCCAATGGAAAATTAATTTACTAAAAAAACTTCTAAACTATGATAAACTTAACTGCGTCTCAAATGCTAACACTAAAAAACATGGTTTAATAGAAAACGCGCTAGTAACTGTTTAATTCCTCCTGCAAAATAATATCTCCCGTGAACCTATCTTGAACTCCCGTAAAGAAGTAAATATGTGTATGTATAGCCCCCTGGGCGGTACCTTCCAGTCGGAGACGGCCGAGAGCCTGTTGGCGAGCACGCAGCCCGCGGTGCCGCCGCCCACCACGATGAAGTCAAACACGCTGTTCCTCAGGTCCCGCTCGTCCGCCCTGGACTTCGTGGCCTTCGAGAACAGGTCGGGGGCGGCCGCGGCCGACAGCGCCGCCAGTAGGGGCAGCCAGGCTCTTCAGGGTAACCAGTTCAAGACATAGGTCATCATATTAAATTTAGTCAGCAAGGGTTTGTAAAGGAATGTTTGCCCAAAAGAATAACCTGATTTTAATCAGGACTACGGAAATATGGTGGATATTTCCGTAGTCCTGATTAAAATCAGTTCATCATCTCTAAAAGTTTAGAGTCCAGTCAAACAGTGGGTGGTGAGTGGTGAGACTACGCTGCTTGCTTTTCATGATGACAATTAACCTTTACGTGTACCTAAAGTAAAGTAAAGTTTATTTAAATTTTAGGACAAATTAGGACAAATTATTCAGGGTTGCAACATAACAATTTTACAGCTTATTTTGTAACTTATTTTGATCTAGGTGTAGGTTGTTACCCGTGGTCGAGTGACTGTCTTCCGTACTAGTTTAGCACTGTATTACGGTAAGAAGTCTTGCTCTCCCACAAATGGTAGGCGTTAAGGTTACAGTTTACAATCATAAGTCCTTTAACATAAATTAAAAACTAAGTAAGTATACATAAAATAGTTACGATATTGTCTGTCCGTGGGATGGCAGCAGATATATATATTAGCACCCAAATAGAGGAACCGATTTTAATTTATTTTATCACTATCATCACCTGCATATTGTAAAACAGAATGCCCGCCGCGTCTGATGAAAATCATGCCGATTGGGAGTTTTACTAGATTGTCTTTCTCTTGGTTTGCTAGTTTTGTTTATAAATGACTTGACTGAATCAAGAATACTTTTAGATATCTACCTAATTAAGTGATAAAAATCGGTGAAAAAAAATCCTTAAGAGTTTGTGAATATGTTCGTCCTTTTCGTATTAACTGTTTAATTTAACATTCTAAGAACGCACCTAAGTCAATCGGTGCATAGGGCGTATGCGCAGTGCATTGCGTGAATCAGAGCTCGGAAGCGATCTATCCTTTACATGAGCAGTCAGTTGTTTTTCAGTTTGTTGACCAACCGCCGTTTTATAGAATGTATTGTGCAAGTAACGCGTTTCCTTTCGTGACTGTGCAGAAGAAAAAAATATTATTATTTTATTAGTTCTTTGTTACAGCTATTTGCCCACTTTTAGTTTTAGTTTTATTTTGGTTTCTTCTAAAAAAACCATCTTCGACACAGATTACAGAATTTTGAAATCTGTTGTTAAAGATATAGGTAAATTACGAAAAACTGAAACGTGGAAAAACTTCGGACTTTTTTTCGCGACGCCTGTAAACCGATTCCAATTTGAAAACGAGCGCTGTCTCCCGCTCCACATAGAGTGAACTTGACCTATTTAGAGTCACTGCAGCTCTTGCCTCGTGAGAGGTTCAGCCCCAGTGGGGCCTTATCCTGGACAAACGCACGAAGCCGAAGACAGAAGCTAGTAACAGTATAAAAGCGAAACTATTTGGTTAAATACAAATTGAATGAGACGTTGCTCGATTTTGTTTTCACGTCGGATTATTATAAACGAAATCTTAAAAAAAAACGAATGAAACGTTAAAAAAAAATTGTTTTGAACGATTTCACCAAAGCTAGGTATAGTGACGCCTTTCTTAGTCATCGTTCATCATACTGGAGAGACACACCATGTAGCCAAGCTTGGATGTGATACAGATACTAGATAGATAACTGATATACTCTTAATAAATCCTTACTAGGATTATAAATGTGAAAGTAAATATGGATGTTTGTTACTCTTTCACGCAAAAAAATACTGAACGGATCGATCTAAATTTGATTAGACGTAGTTTTAGCTCTGGAATATAACATCTAGGCTTATTTTCATCGCTTATATGAGTTCCGACAGGATAGAAATAGCCTTATAATGCTCCCTTGGAAACAACGCGTGCGACGGTATAGGCAGATACTAGTTGAATACATTTTTATGTATATAAAATACCTAAATCGCATAAACATTGTCCCATGTAATTAATCCCGCACCCTCTGCGTCGCAACTCGCAAGTGAATCTTCGCCGCTGCCCACTGAGGTCCTTAGGGACAGAGTGACAGAGTGAGAGAGTGAAAGCGAAGCACGCAGCGACTCACCTGATGCAGGTTTCCATGATGGACCGGTCCGGCGCGAGGCTCGGCTGCCAATGAGCGCGTGGCTTCCTTCATCGCCCGCACGGGATGTCTTGCACCACTCAGGATATGAACATACCAGGATATGAACGTACCGCTCTGTTATAACTACCTACTTTTTACACTTGGTTTCTTTACTGGCAGTGTCGGGTGGAAACCACTTGACTGGGTGTCCGGTGATACGGTTCGAAAGCAGAACGAGGTATTGACATGTCTGAGATTGCTGCAAAATATTCGTTGCATTGTTTTAGTCAACATGTTCAAAAATATACATAACTAGCTACTTTTACTTTTATTATTTTTATTAGAGCTATGGTAAGAGCTATGTTCGGAGTTTCTCTGAAGGATATGGTTCGTAACGAATATCCGACAGAGAAACAAGGTTATCGATATAGCTCAAAGAATTAGCAAGATGAAGTGGCAGTGGGCCGGCCATGTCTCGAGAAGAAACGACATCCGTTGAGGTAAACGTGTTCTTGAGTGGAGACCGCGACTCGGCAAACGTAGTGTAAGTCAGCTGAGTTGACGGTTTGCGAAAGACTGCAGGCAGAGGCTGAATGCGGGAAGCTCAAGATTTTCTTTTATTTTAAAGAAGTCAAATATTTTTTTGCGAATCACTTTAGTTAATATATTAAAGAAAAAATATTCTCGATATTTTGAGAGTCGACAGATTCAATGCTTAGCTATGTTTATGAAATATTGCATTCTTTCATTTGTACACCTGTAAACATTTATGGAATGTATACAGTTTTGAGAAATGTAAAACTAAAACCGTTAACCGTAGCCTTTCCAATCTGGTAGGTCAAATTAGAGAAATAAAATCTTTATCTATCTACCTAGACGTGAAGACACCTAACAGGGCCACCAAAAGGTTAATTCATAACATTAAACTGTTTTTGAGGCAAGAATCCAAAGTACGTAAGATTATTCAGTTAGGTCTGATAAACATTAGTTTAGTTGTTATTAAGTAAGTACCTAATTTATTAAACAAAAACATTCTCCCATCACATTATATATTTTCACTTACTTTTAACTTAAATTCAATTAGTTATAATGTCATCATTTAGTTAGACTATCAATAAAGGTACCTCATACAATTAATATTGAATTTTTTTTCAAATACATCAAACTTTAATAAATTTTTAACCAATTAGTAGTATTCAGTAGTTAGTCAGGTTAGTTAGCAGGGTGTATCATTTTTATCATACGTTGATGAAAACGCTGACCGGGAACGTGTTACTATTTTAATAAGTGCATTAAGGAGGCAAATATAAACAATATTAATTATTATCAAAAAAAAGAAAGTTTGTCTTCACTTCAATATTGTGCTTATGGTAGGAAATTTACCTAGAGTTGAATTGACTAAAACTAATAATAAATAATAAAAATAATTACTTTTATCAATTGATTGTACTGGACAAAAGATTGAAGCGAAGAGAAAACAAATTAACACTTTATTTCTTATGTTATTTTGATAATCGATTTTATCTATTGTTTAAAATTTTACATGTCTAAGTGCTCATTTTGTAAGCCTTAAGAAATAAAGTTATTGATTTACCTACCTACTACCTACTGATTACATCAAATAAAAAAATTATTAGTCTTAGATAAAATGGAACAAAAAAAAGATAGAACTGCCTGCAAATGATAAATAAAACAAGTTCTATAGAATATCAATATTTATTTATTTGTATTACAATCACATAATATTTCGATGCTTAAAGTGCCTAGGTGTTGCACTAGCTAGGTACACCTTACAATAATGATAACTTTAACATATCTTGATTCCTTTTACCTTTTCATAAATATTTTTTGTTTTTTTAATTTCCAGACAACAATCGTTAATGAAACACCGACACCACTTATTTGTATATATTTTTATTCCAATAAGCACGAATATAAATGTATACCTACCTTTTATTATTGTCATCTTTATTTAGCTTTCTTAGACTAAAATGGTAGGTACAGGTACTCAGTTCTTATTCAGTACTTTATTTAAGATATCACATGTTACAGACTCGGCTACCTACGAATATCATAGCTATCCCTAGGTACTTTCATACAGAAGATTTTAATTTTTATACCGTATTTAATCCTTACTTTTTACTTAAGTTTCAAGGGATGCATGTCTTCATAACTTTTGTGAGTCTTTCAGTTATTTACAGGATCTTTTCATGATTTTATAAAACTTAAATTCAATCAGATCATTTCATGATAACATACCTTATTATTTTGGTTCTTCTTAATACACATTAAAATTAAAAAATCACAACATTATAAGCGTGTTACTTACATACAACCTTATGTACCGTACAGTGCTAGATCATTATACCTACAGTACCTAACAGTAGATTATGTACCAAGGGAATAAAGCAGTGCCTTACGACTGGGGCGTAATACGGAATCCCGAGCGCAACGCATGATTCTCACGACGACATCGACATGCGACATGGGGCTCGCGACACAAAATTACGACGACGATACGTCTACAAAGCTTCCCTGTTTCATAATCTACTTTTTTCGAGCATGTATGTAGTGAGAAAACAATATTGCTGATTTTTGATCGTGCAAACAATCTGAAATGTATGTTAAGGATAATGTGCGCGATATTTCTATAATATCTAACTATAAATAAATATGACCTAATTGTGTGAAGAAAATGATTGAAATAGGAAGGTAGGTACCATTCCCATGACGCGACGTGAACATTACTCGTCCGTTAGTTACCTTAATAAATGTGTAAGCTATAACAAAACTATTTCAGTTGCATCCTCGATTAAATAGGTACCTATGTGATCGAAGAGTTGTAATAAAAAACTATCGTTGCTAATAGATAAATATGCAATACACCTAGTTACTAAAATTGATTGTAGCAACTAAATACTTACTTCTACTTACAGAATTTGTTAAAGAGTGATGATTCTTTGATTACTTATAATACCTGTCTTAAATTACCTTTCTGCATCAAATGCCAATTTTCACAATAAATAAATTCAATTGTTTTGGCACCAACCATTAGTTCCTCTCCCACGTGGACCGCTTCACTAAAACTAATCTTCAATGTATGTGACCCTGGAGTAGAGGCTGTCTTGCTGGCTGCGCAGGAGCCGCTCGCACAGGCTGCACAGGGAGAACTCCTCGCGGCTGGCCAGCGACGTCACGCGCGGCTCCTCGCCGCACTGCAGCCGGCTGTTGATGCAATGCTGCGAGGTCTCGATCAGGTAGCGCTTGCCCGGGTCCATGGCCGCCGTCGTCTCGGACAGAAGGTCCCTGCTCCCGTGCACCAGCACCGCATCGTAGTCCGCCAGCGGCATGAACCCTCTGTTGTTGGTGAGGAAGCACCCGCCGCAGCGGCGCGAGGAGAACACCTCCGCGGCCGCGACGTCGCTGTAGGGCACGGCGGGGGCGGTGCTGAGGAACAGGAGGGGGTAGTGCACGCGGTGCTGCTCCGCCAGGTAGGTGCGCGGGAGGTCGGGGGCCAGCGCGAACAGCACGGCGAACAGCGCGAGGTACAGCGCGAGCAGGCTCAGCGCGCGCTGCAGCCGCGTCGCGAGCCGCCGGCGCCACATCGCGCGCGTGCTGTCGCCGCGCCGCTCCGCGCGCGACTGACACGACGCTGACAGAGGTCGATAGTCATCCTTCGCAGGCCGCATTCTCATACCTTCCACGCGATTATCATCCCACTACCGACTAACCTAAAGCCTCAAATCCTCTAACATATGGTGCTCGAACTACCGCAGTCGAGTATAATCTCAGTCCCGTAGGCTTTAGAGCATCATTTTGCAGAACGTTATAGAAGTGGTGGTCGTATAAGAAAGACTCCATAATGAAAATGGATTATTGGTGACGTCGGCGTCTTAAAGCTTGAGTGGTAAGGTCGATAATAGACTGCAGTGTTTTTATGCGTCGGGGATGCCTAGCTAGCAAAATTTTGACAAATATTTTTAAACAAAAACTTTTAATTAACTTTTTTAAGTTTTCAGCTCCCTTAATTTTATCAGCAAAGAACAAAGTTCTCGAAGGCACAAATCACAATATCGTCCGGAAGTAGGGCGCGGAACCAGGGGTGGTCAACCCCGGAAATTAAGTTGACCATAACTGATGATAAGCTATGGTATTGAATATTATGTTTATAGGTTATTTCATTTAGTTTGAAGCTTTCATGGAAATCCCTCAGATATTATTTACAACTAAGAATTTCAGGAGAGTTTTCAGATCTTCGCATTTTTATTATGTAGTTTAAAAACTACAAGTGCCATGACTGGTCTATCAGTACACATTTAAATAGCTGATATACAACAGGTGGCCAGAAATCCGCTGCGGGCGCCGCTAGTCCGCTGCGGGTCCGCTACACGAAGCTATCATATACAAAAGTATTGAATAAAAACTTGAGAAGATAGTTTGGTGCAAGTAATGTGATTTTTGTACATTTCCAAATTTCACAATGTGAAATGAGACCAGGGGATAGCAGGGGATAAAAATCACACCACTAACATGTAGTAAGTACTAGTAGGTACTAGCATCTGCCCGCGGCTTCGCAAGCGAAGCTTTAATGAAAACGTTTAAAATAAATGATGCTATTCAAAGCTTGTGGTAGGGGTACTAAATATCTGCATGGCATATTTACCTAATATATTTCAAACTTTTTTTAATTGTACTTAGAATAAGAAAATATCCAGACCATCGGAATAAATTTATGCAGATCGTATACAAATTTGTTCCGAGGCGGGAATCGAAACCGCAATCTCTTGCGTCGCAGGCGAACTCGGACCCGGTGCTCCAGTGAGGTCGTTTCAAGGCTGTTATTTCAAGGTTATTACTTATCCCATGGTAAATGATGCTTGGGATAAAAAGTCGCCTGTTTTATTCCAAGGCTAGAACTACTTATATTCGAAATTTCAGCCCAATGTGTTCAGTAGTTTTTGCATGAAAGAATAACAAACATCCATTCATACAAACTTTCATGCTTATAGTATTAGTAAGGATAAAGACGAAAGGTTAGAATTAACTACCAGTGTAGATAACTGTATGTTTCAAGCCTAAACGAGTTAGGCAGTGGGCGGTTCTAGACTAAACCTAGACTAGTTCTGCCCATGATCAGAAATGTGTGAAACCGCGGCCGGCAGAAGGTGGTTGATTTACAGTCCTAATGTTAGACGTAGTTGGTAGCAAGGGATCATTTCCCGCGCCGCTACACTTAGTAATACCACCTTAAACCTACACGCAGTGGTAGTAGCGCAGAGGTTCCGTAGCTAATGATCGTGCAGTGGTTCCATAAATCACTCTTATCGGGAACCCTGATTTACGGCGCGGGGAAACGATCCCGTTCTCAAATTATTTGAATTACAATGTACTTCCTACTTGGGTTGGCAACACCGTGTATCGCTTACATACATAAAAATGACATTTCTCTCTCCTCAAATTGTTAATCTTTAATTTTTAACTGTATTTATTTCTTATATTTATACTTTTTAATTTTTTTGCCATTTTGTTTTTTAAATGAATGAATTTCATAATTTAATTGTATTCACGTTTTTCACTTAAATGTTACTTGCTCACAACTATTTTTCGCATGCTGTCTTCACCTATAATTATAATGACACTTAAAATGATTTATAAATATGTTAACTATAAGCTAGATTTAGTGTACATTATGTTGGTGATCAATAAATAAATAAATACCTAGCTGCCTAGTAAACGTTGAATTTAACTGAAAGAAATGTACTCCATATTGGGAATATTGCGGGAGGTGAGGAAATGCTCAAGGATTCTGTGCATTATTTTAAAATACATTTTGTTCAAACCTATGTTTATCCTTTGGAAGAGATAACCTAGTGCGTAAACCAATGAAATAGGTACCTTTTTTATATACTAACGTAAGTGCACTACTTGAATGCCTTCATGACATTATTCAACGGACCTTTGAAAAGTAATGGAAAAGATACAAGTCGATGAATTATGTATAAAAATGTTGTTTCCAAATTAAATGACCTATTCCTTGTTAGTAAACAATCAAAGGGAAATGCCGCAAAAACAAGTGGCATCATATCAATATCGAATCGCGCTTTTTGCGAGTGTCCAACGTTTCAGCGAATAAATCAGCGTCGGGCCGACAAGTGCTGCCTCCTGCCGCGCCGGGCCTATCCGCGTCGGGCCCGTCCCCGCAAGAGCGGCTCTCGGCCCGGTGTTTGTATACATATTATACACACACACACACACACACACAAAACAGACACAAGTGGACTTTGTGTATGAATCATAATTTCATCTTTTTTTTCACTCATTATGTGATAGTACTCATAGCTTAGCAGCAGATAATGTCTTAGCTTAGTCAGTACGGGGGAAGAAATAATTTTCAGAATTATGCAATACCTAGTTTCTGAGATTTAACTGCCTATTTATAATATAAATTTTGATTTTAATAGATAAATGACAACACACAAAAATGTTGTCAAAAGAATAAAAAACAATTCTCTGCAATAGATGTACTATGAATTCTACATGCTTACGATCCAGTTCTTAACTAAATTATTAATTCATTGACTGACGTTAGTTTTGATAATTATTGTGTCGATCGGTACATATTAAAGTACCAAGGAGATAATAGCAAGCTTAAATAAAATCGATGGAGGAAGAAACAGAATAAGACAACAAACTAAAGAGTATCGGATTAACATAACTACGCTGCAAGACTAGGAGCTCAGTTCAGATAAGATTCTCCGCCGTCTTCACTAATCCCCTACCCCCTTAAAGCTCCTCGTCTCCGAGCGAGGCTATCTAGACATTATACAAATCCGCCCAAACACGCCACCTGGTGTTGAACAGTTGAACTAAAACCTTAATCCGACTGTCCCTCGCTTTCGTTGAGCGTTATCGCGCGCTGAATGATACTGGTCATTTGTCTACAAGTGATAGAAAGTGTAGAAGTGACGTTTCGTAGTAGTGCTACGATATATCGTAGCAATCGTAGCACTGCTACGCCGTAGAAATATATGTCTACGACGTAGCGAGTGTTTGTTATGAATGCTACGAGAGTGCTACGCACGAAGCTACGCTGATTTTGTTTGTAGCTTCATAATTATTTCATTTAATAATAATTTCTAACCGACTTCGATTCAGTAAAGTGAGAAATGTTTCGAAGTGAATGTCATTGGGTGAGTTTGTAAGTGAATGCTATTACTGTAGCAGTAACAAAAAAGTGTTTTTGAATTGGTCTGCATCACAATTACATGTTTCTAAATAATCATTCATTACCTACAATTAAAAACAGTTCGAAAAAACATCAAATTCAATGTAAAATAATCAGTTAATATACACATATAACATAAATTCTTGTCGCCTCTGATTTTCTTAACCCTACAGCATCCGAAACAATAGTCGTAAACCGTCTCAAGACGCTTATCAGCCGGACATTGCGACCCGCCGCCGTCCTGCGACCCGCGGGCCCTCCTGCCCGCCAGCGACCCGGGTTTAGCACCGCTGCTATTAGGGACGGACCATGGGCCCTTCATAGCCCTCGGAGAACAAATTGGCATGGACAGATTTAAATAGCCCATGAGAAGTACCTACGCAAGAATGCTTGTTGAGAAGGGACGAAGGTCGTTTAAGAAAGCTGCTACTTACTGGAGTTCTTCTTCAATTGGTTTGTTTTCAGTACAAGTGTAGGCTTACCTGTAACAACATGACAACATGGTTAAAATACGAATAATTTCACTCATCATTTCTTACACGGAACGGTTGACGTAGTTCTAGGACCGGAATAAAACATATACTACTTTTAACAATTTTGACGCGGGTGAAGCCGCAAGGCGCAGCTAGTTATTTCATAAATAAACATTATAGATTTCTGATCCAGAAATAAGTTTTACGGATCTAAAGCTGAATGTCCTGAATGTGAATAGAGACATTATAATTTTCTGAAAAATCGATTCAAAGAGGCGGCCGCAAATAACCTAACCTCCACCGAATGACCACAAACGTAACAAATAAATCTCTGCAGAGTGGCGCGCTCCGCCGCAGGCTGACCAACAGTGTCACAATGGATTCCTAAATCCAACGCGATGGGGCGGCTTGGACGCGCGCCAGCCGGCCCGCTTTCTATCACGGGACACGGATTTATGGTGCTTCAGGAAGGAGAGCATTCAGAGGTTATTGAGAGACAGCGCTCTGGTAGAAACGTATCTTACAGTACCTTATTATGCCGATAAGCGGTGCATGATTATGGCTAGTCCCAGTGAATAGGCTGACTGTCTTGGCCGAAATTTGGCTATGAGGAGACATCGTTACGGTTTTTAATTATTTGTTTGAGATGCATGCGCCGAAAGATCTGAAGTTAAGAATAATTTTTAAATTATATGAAAACTCACACACTTCGCCATCATGCCCTGTAACGAAAACCTTGATGGTTTGAAATAGATTATTTAAGCTTCGATTTCGCAACATTCATAGAGGCCCAAACGGAAGCTGTGATGAAAACTAAGCCAGGCCTATTCTCCTCTTTCTAAAACTTTTGCCTCTGTTTTAGTTAGACAGGCGGCCTTATCGCCATGATGGATGTCCCTCAGCCTGCGCCGCTAATGGCGGTAATCTGCGCTGTGACGCGGGATTTGCGAGCGCGTTCACATTCGCACACGAGATTGACATCTACATTTAGAGATCTAGACAGACCTACCCATGAGATTTCACCGGGAATTTAAATCAAAACTCTGGTCTAACGTTGCCCTGAATCTTCTGTTACAATTATTCCTTTTGTGTATATTTAACCCGTGACGTAAAGACATCGGTGCACCTGCGTCAAATCATGGTATTTTATCAGTCATTTTAATTTTTGTCAAGGGTTTATTTATTTGAAAAATAATTTTTACAAGGCCCCAGATCCAATCAAATACAGTCAGTGTGTTTGATAGAGAAAACAAAAATGGTGACGTGCGTTACGTTACATCCTTGAATCTAACAGGTTCTTGTGTGTCAGCTTAAATTTGCTATACAATGTGATTTTTCGAACCTTGATCAAACGAAATGTGCGGATACACGACACATATTTATCGATAAAAACCGAGATAAAAAAACTTAATGTTATTTTTTTTAAACACAAGTCAAGTACAGATATCAACAGGAATCTCAACTGATTTAATCTAAATGGCAGAAAGTACCTAATTTAAATGGTGAATAACATGACAACGGGAAGAGATAGACCCCCAGTTTTTGAAGGATTTGTAGAATAAATTATGAAGTTTAATACAACATGCAAAAAAGTACACCTTAATCACCCAGTTTTAAAGTTTCAGAGAAAAAATAAAATAAAAATCGTTTTTTTTTGTCTTATTTCTAAAAAAATACTGTTTTTACTACGCTTATGTATCGTATTTGTATTTTTATTTATTTTATTAGCTAGGTAAACTATCTAGCTTTCAAATGAGACTACTTCGAATAAAATACACCCTTTACTCAAAAAGAAACGAAGAAAAAACCAGATGAAGTAGTCTTCATTTTAAAAATTATTAAAACTGCTTTGTTTTTGAGATAAATAACATAATAATTTTTTTATCTTGATTTTTACCGATAAATATGTGTCGTTTATCCGCACATTTCTTTTGATCAAGGTTCGAAGAATCACATTGTATAAAGTCTAGAAATTATAAATTGTTGAGTAATTTCTTTTATTATATCTCTGAGGAACGTCTAGTTTTGAATGATTTTGAGTTTTTGCCTAAAACTCCCTTTACTCTGTTTTTATTTTGCTTCTGAAAGAACCCGTGCAAATCCGTCAGTGTGACGTGTCGTGTGATAATGCAACCGCGCTGCCCAAGAGATGCATACATTACCCGTCTAATGCCACTAAACACATTGTCGTGTACAGCGCTTAATGACACGCAATAAGGTACATTATCGCTGAACAAGCTTGCTTTATGAGACTTCATTGGATGCTTCATTACTATAGATTAGAACTAATTACAGAGTTAGGTGGAAGGTAATCTAAAGAGAATGGAGCGTCTGGAACTTTGGCTTTATATGCTTTTAATAAGGAATTCAGATGTGCTATATAATATGGAATGAAATTACTTAACACAAATGGGGTATGTAAGATAAATAATCATCTGAATAGAATAGAATAGAATAGAATAGAATAGAATAGAATAGAATAGAATAGAATAGAATAGAATAGAATAGAATAGAATAGAATAGAATAGAATAGAATAGAATAGAATAGAATAGAATAGAATAGAATAGAATAGAATAGAATAGAATAGAATAGAATAGAATAGAATAGAATAGAATAGAATAGAATAGAATAGAATAGAATAGAATAGAATAGAATAGAATAGAATAGAATAGAATAGAATAGAATAGAATAGAATAGAATAGAATAGAATAGAATAGAATAGAATAGAATAGAATAGAATAGAATAGAATAGAATAGAATAGAATAGAATAGAATAGAATAGAATAGAATAGAATAGAATAGAATAGAATAGAATAGAATAGAATAGAATAGAATAGAATAGAATAGAATAGAATAGAATAGAATAGAATAGAATAGAACAGGATAGAACAGGATAGAACAGGATAGAACAGGATAGAACAGGATAGAACAGGATAGAACAGGATAGAACAGGATAGAACAGGATAGAACAGGATAGAACAGGATAGAACAGGATAGAACAGGATAGAACAGGATAGAACAGGATAGAACAGAATAGAACAGAATAGAACAGAATAGAACAGAATAGAACAGAACAGAATAGAACAGAATAGAACAGAATAGAACAGAATAGAACAGAATAGAACAGAATAGAACAGAATAGAACAGAATAGAACAGAATAGAATAGATTTATTGTTATCACACACAGACAGCACAAGAAAATGGAAAAGAAAAAGTGAAAGTGATCTGATGGCTCACCTCTAAAATGATTAGAGCCGTTAGCGTTAGAAGAATAGATATTCCTACCCATATGTTGCACATTCAGCGGACCTTCAATCTTACTCAAGCAACGAGCAAAAGTAAATCAGACCTGCTGAAACACAGTTCAGAATGAGAGACAGGTTTGCTTGTCTACATTTAAACCACTCTGTGAAAGCTAAAAAGTCGTCTCCAAAGTACAATCGTTTTCATAAACAGATCACCGCAGAGGCATCATGATGTATCCTAACGGTCACGCTCGCCCTTAACTTGACAATGCCAATTAACTCATTAGCTCGTTAGTTGACAACTTTACATTAATTACTGCTTGTAGAAAACTAAAACACATGTTACGATTACAATCAAACGACTAGCGATAGCAGCCGGGCCGGCTCTCCCTGAAAATGCACTTTGAAAGTCCTAATTTACTTTTATCAAAGCCAGTGCACGGCTTGTTATATATATTTCATTAGGTAAAATTATATGCCATATCTTTTCAAACATGTAGGTATGTTACAGTGATAATTTATTGCCACCTACAATTTACTTGTACAAAATTGAGTTGTTATAAACATCTTTTGACGCTCATCAGGGGATGCCTATGTCCAGCTGTGGAGTATAGGCTGATGATGATCATAAATATCTTTAGATTGTAATCTACTAAAAATTGCGCGAGTGGAGAAACGCGGTGCCTGTTCAAAGAACAGAATGTCCAGCTGTGGAGTTATATAGGCTGATGATGATGATGATAAATAACTGTTGATTGTTGTCCACTAAAAATTGCATGATTGGAGAAACGCGGCGCCTGTTCAAAGAACAGAAACAATATAGTAAAAATCTTCATTGATCAAACAAATGAGTATCCATGTTGTCCTTCCTACAAGCATGCTCGGCCAGGCCATCGATACAAGATTACAATTACAATTAAATATTTACAAACAAACAAACTCGTACTCCACACAACATACCTACAAACATACCTACAAACAAAACAGTTAACACCCGACACAATGATAACAAGGCATTAGAATCACCAATTACAAGTGCAGTACCATACTCTGCAGTTAGATGGAGAGTATAAAAGCACCGGCAGCGTGCTGATGGTCAATCGAGATGGGGTCCTGGTGGCTGCTTGTGTGTCTGTGCGGGCTGCGCGGGGGGTGGGGCTCGCAGGAGGTCATGATGAACCTCTCCAAGGGGTTCGCCTCTGGCTTGGAAGACTGCAAGAAGGAGGTCAGATATTCTAGCGTATTGATTCTGCTCGAGCACGGAAACGTGTGGAAACGACTGAAAAATGCTTTTGGGAGCTTGAAAAATTGCTAGTCATGCAAGCGATGGCACAGCATAGAAAGTAAGCTTGTATCAAAAAGAATATTTTTGGGCAGTAGCATGGCAGCAGTATCCTTCAAGTACAAAAAGGCGTTTTCTAAATAAGTCGTCTTTATCAGTATCCTATCTAACAGGGCCCATGATTGGCATCATTCCTATTGGATTTCCTGATTGGTATTATCCTTTCCCATTTATTATCCTTTCCTGATTGTTATTATCCTCTTGTTTTATATTAGTTCTACAAGTTTTTGAATTAAAATATTTTTATTATTTTATTTTATTTATTTATCATTCGTTACCGTCATAATCTATGATTTTACATCCACAAAGGGTGAATCGGCATGTTTTTTAAGAATCTTGATCGATCACTTGAATAACCATGTATTATTTGCAGCTGAACACCGGAGACCACATAATGCAGGACTTCTTCAACTTCTGGCGCGAGGAGTACGAGCTGGTGAACCGCGAGCTGGGCTGCATGGTGATCTGCCTGGGCCAGAAGCTGGGTCTGCTGGACGCGGACCTGAAGATGCACCACGGGAATGCGCACGAGTTCGCACAGAAGCACGGCGCTGGTGAGTCACACTGATGACGCTGGACGCTGTTACTCTCACCTTGAAACTTCTTTCGGAGTTGCTTATGTATCGACGGGTTAGAGGACTCCAAAAGGCAGTTTGCCTGTGTCTTAAAAAATAATAGACCGACTTTAAATTCTTTCAAGTAAAAATGAGAACATCATCAATGTAGTCGAAGTGAGGGGCGAAAATATGAAGTTTTAAAACATGCGAGCCTCTGAATGAATGTTGTACAATGACCGGCTGGTTTCCTGGTGTCACCCTTAGAAGCTATCTATTTCAGGTCTAGAGAACAGTTTTACAGAAGTAATATAATTTGTTTCGATCTGCAGAAATTTGTTCCGTTGGTCTGGGTGTTTTCTATGTATAATAAAAAATATCTATCCATGTAATGTAATGTAATATCAAGTTTATCAGTCATCTTGTACCTATAATACAAGCTCTGCTTAGCTTGGGGCTAGATGATGCTGTGTGGACTGTCCGAAATTATTTATTTATTAATATCCGCAGATGAAGAGAAGGCCAAGCAGCTGGTGGGGCTGGTGCACGCGTGCGAGCAGGCGCACGAGGCGGTGGCGGAGCCCTGCGCGCGCTTCCTGGAGATGGCCAAGTGCTTCCGCACCCGCATCCACGACCTCAAGTGGGCGCCCTCCATGTCCGTCGTCATGGAGGAGATGCTTAACGCGCTTTGACCAAATTACCATACAGAATATACATGTTTCCTGTATCCTATATTGTATACTAAATTAACTTCTCACACATCATATCTCTACGTAGGTTTCGAATCCTGCACTCGTTGGAGATTGGGAGGTCAAAACTACGTGTCATTTAAATTTGTCCATTTTCTTTTGAAATTATTTGACGTTTATAATAAAAATTGAATGTTTTTGTTACTGCTAATTTAGTTTCATTTTCTCTCTGCGGCAATAACAGGAAAATTATTAAGAATAAATATTTTACTATCTCCCTATTGTTTCGTCAATGATCAAATCATAAAATATCTTTATACTTAGTTCGATTACACTCCAGAAATGAGCAAGATAAAATAAAAATAACAAGGGGAAAGAGTTTCGCGAACAGAGCGAAAATAAGGAGTAATAAAATAAAACGCATCTGCTCGCCGACAACAGATTTTCGTAAGATAATAAATAGAAAAGTACAGCGAGTCACAGAGGGTGGTGCACAGGGATGGGGTAAGGACTGAATAAGTCGGGGTAACCTCATCTTGGAACTTATGACGCTCACACTGACCAAAGAAATTGCTTCATAGACCTGTGGTGACATTATTTTTCTCACTCACAACGCCACCGAGATATTTTGATATTATTTATACCTATGCATCATGCAATGGCACCATTTGCATCAACAACCATCTGTGTGCAGCAGTGGACGTCAGCTCCTGGTTTTGATGTATTTGTATCACTCATGTACACTAATATCACAGCTGGTTATTTATTTATTTTCCTAATGGTAATCATAAAGAAGCCCATGACCGACGGAATAAAAAAAAAGAAGAAGAAGAAGAAAGTCACACAACACACAACACTCATAAAATTAAACGCCTATACATGTATTTAGGCACTTAGGCATTTAATTTTGTGATTCTTTCATAATATTTTGATAAATATATTGTTTAGTTTAATTTATTACAAAGATTTGAATAAGATTTGCATTGATAAACCTAACCAAAATTTCATTACAATCGGAATTAGTTATACCTTGATTTCATTAAATAGTGTTTTTTATAATATTATTTTCGAGAAGAGACTTTCCTGTGCCTAACCAATGTTAGTAATCTCGGGTGTGCCTGATGAGTTGGCCCCACCCCTGGTCCTGAGTCCGTCCCCCAGTGAGGTAAATACGATCAGTCGCCTCAGGTGCGCCGTGAGATGTAGCGGCGGCGCACGGCGCCCGTTTGTTTGTATTATTCGCTACACGCTCCAGAACACACACATCTATTTTTACATTATTTCTTAAGAAAAGTAGCTTTTGGATCAACGATCTATATTCTAAACAAAGACATGGCAGCTTGTGTCTGGTTCATTGCAACTCAAGTTATTGGTAAGGTTGTTCCATTCAGTTCATTTTCTAAGCAGGTGCCTGCAGTTGAGAAGTAGGAATTTGTATAGGGTAATAAATACTCGTACGTATCTTTAGGAGATATCTCTGTCAGGAAAATTACTTTCTGGTGATTAAAGTAATTATGCTTCACATACTTAATTGCAAACATATATCACTATATTAAGCAAACACTATTGAGCAATGTTAACCATTTCATCGCTGCAACATGAAGCAAGTATTATCAATAGATACTTAGGCATCTATTCGTTATAGTATGGGGTTTTGCAATCAAATAAAACTCAATTGTATGTCACTCTATTGCCGGACGGTAATCGAACCCGCAATCTTCAAACACCTCATAAATCTAAACACAATGGCTCAAGTTAATTCCAACCGGTATCGGAACATCGGAATCCAATTAGGCTGACACCTAGGTGCAGCTTACAATAACAGAGTTAGGATAATCATTATAATCATTATAAACCTCACATAAACATGGCACTCTCTTCTTTACATACATGTTACATAGGTACAAACATTTGACATTCATTTTATGTAGGTAGGTACATATACCTAAATTTTATTAATGAAGTCTTTTATTTCTTATGTTATATTAAGCCTATTCTATCTTATTTTTGAGCTAAGTAAAGAAAATAAAGTTTCATTGTACCTTTTTCCCTATATGAGTCGTGTGCTTGAAATAAATGATTTTTTTTTTTTTTTTAAGGAAAACAATTGTTTTCTGATTGAGACCTCCATGTCGTCGCTATAAATGAATAGTTCAATCCGACGCATCGCATCGATCTTTGCTTCACTGACCCCTGCGTATTCCAAGTGACTAAGTCAATATGTTTGCTATTACAATTAGTCAGGCTGTACAACCTGAGCTGTGACCATGGACGTAGGATTGTCTTGTCGGATCTTATGGCGAGACCTGAGTTATGGCACGATTATCACAAAGTAACTGTATAGAACGAGGCTGTTTGTGTCTAATTCCTGGGCGTTTAGCTGAAAAACGACTTAACTTCAAAAATATTGAGGTATTCCTTGGAAAAGGAACGACAACCATAACTACCATTCGAATAATACAATGTTGTAATTATAAATCTTGTTTTATGTTTGCTTCTGAATTTTCCAAACTATCGCAATCGTTTTCCGAAGCAGAGATTATGAATCAAAGAACCTACCCACTCTTCTTCGTCTTTTTTATTGTTTAAAAGCTACTTAATTAAAATGCTGAAATCTTAAGGTGTTGTTGCAGTTCTGGATCGTACCACTGCTGCATATCTCAAAAACGTGCATTCTGAATACAAGAATGAAAATAACATCTCCAACTCTTATTTTCTGAATATAGTTTATTTGAAAATGTCGTCATCAAATCTGCGTGAGGACTTCCCCCAGCACTACCTCCATGTCGGGGCTCCAGTCGAGGTCGTGGAGCTCCGTGCGGAAGCACTGCGCCACCCGCAGCACCCACATGCAGCGGTCCTCCAGGCTCTGCTGCTGTTGCTCGCACGCCTGGATGATGCTCACAAGCTTTGTAGCCAGCTCCGCATCTGCAATGGTCAGTTTCAACCTATTGTAGAGTTACCCAGCTTAACCTTAAAGAAATACTGAAAGTGTTGGCTTTTATCGGAATCCGTAGGTTTGCAAAAGTAGCAACTGCTGCAGCTGTAGGTAGAACCTTTAATTTTTATGAAGATTCTTTCTGGATCCTTCTTGAATTTTTAAGGGGGACTGAGCATATTTTTGTTCATATAAACCTCTGTCTCTCATTGATTCAGATTCTGAATAGATATCGGTTGTAGAGGGTTGTTGGTGAACCTGCTCCATGCGCCATGGCGTACTCCCTGGCGTTCCCGTGGTGCATCATGCCGCTGTCGTCGATCAGCTCCAGCCGGCGACTCATGCAGATGATGGCGCAGCCCGTGTCGCGCGACAGGCGCGAGTAGTCCTGCTTCCAGTAGTAGTACAGGTCGCTCAGCAGGCGGTCGTCCAGGTTCAGCTGGAAAAGTGGCATGGAGGGACCTTTACCTTTACTAACTTGATATTTCTTAGAAGAATTAGTAGAGTGAAGTATGTATTTAAATGACCAATTGATCTATCGCTATAGTGATCATCGCTTGTATCTTTTCGGCCTTATGTGTATACATGTTCCGCTCGTGGCTTCGCACTTGTTTTTTCTGTAGAAGAGTGTAGAACATCCACATCTCTGTAAAATTTCAGTCCGATCCGTTAAAATCGAGACGTAACATCAAAACTATCACATTCATGAATAGTGTGTGGTATGTGAATCATATGATGCGATGTGATTTGTGCTGAGTATAGTTTTTGTAACGAAAGTTAGCGAATACAGTAATGAACTCACTTCCGCCTTGCACTCTTCCAAAACTTTCAGGAATCCTTTGGCGAGGATCTTCATGGCGTCCTTGGCCTCCAGCCCCACGGCAGCCATCATCAGCAAGCACAGCACCGTCCTCATCCTGGCCTCGACTTACACGCCATCACAGCACTGCTCTCTTTATATTAGCCTTCCGAGTCATCGAGCATTGTCTTAATGAAGCTTGCAGGTACTATAATTGGTAGTTTTGTTGGTGAGCATTAAAGTTCATGTAATAAAGCAGTTTGTCATCGTGAGATTTCTGTTGTTTATGCACGTCATCCTATTAGTGCAAAAAATATCTAATAGTAGGTATGTGCTTCTATAAGTACGTAAGTGTAGTAGAAATTCGACGTCTACATCGGTGACCTATAGACCTGGCGACGCCTCGACACTCAGGATTGACAACAAATGAAACAAGTACAGTAAGGAGTAAGGTACGAGTATATGATCAGAACTCGAGGTGCGCGGTGACGTCAGAACTCGAGATGCGCGGTGACGTCGGGCGCCCATTTCTCCTGGAAGGCCTTCTCCCGCAGGCAGCGCGCCAGCATCAGGCCCTGGAGGCAGAAGTCCAGCCCGGTTCCCACCGAGTAGTAGCAGTCCTTGAAAATGCGAGCTATCTTATCGTTCAGCTTGCCATCTGGGAATCATTTAGTACGGGTAAGTTCCATGTTATTCAGGTCTAGTCATGAAGTCAGACTCACTGAAGTAGTCAAATCTGACATCACCAAGCTTTGACGCAAAATGCTGAGTTACTAAACTAATGACCACGTTATTTGCATGAAGTGATCCTTTTAATATGTTGACCGAGTCAGCACAACTTTTATTTCTTTATTTGATTAGTTGACACATGTCATCTCACACATCATGCTGAACCAAAAGTCGTCTTGACCCCGCTAACATAGTACTATGAAAATACTATTAGTTGTGATGTAAATGTACTTGCTCCGTGCTTCTTGAGGTGCTGCCTGAGGGCAGTGACCCTGAGCTCGCCCCTGTGGTTGAGGAGGCCCATCTTGTGGAGCACGCAGGTGAGGACGCAGCCCAGCTCGGGCTCCTGCAGCCGGTACCCGGGGTCAAAGAACCGCAGGAACTCCTGGATCACTCGCACGCTGAAGTTCACCTGCCCGCAACCGTTACAACATATTTACTTCTAGCAGTACCCCGCAAAATCGTCCATTTTTCATTCACTAATTTTACCTAAAATTTTTGCATTTCTTTTCTCAAGTCTTCCTAATTTGCTACACTCCAAATTCCAAGTCGCTAAGACCATTTAGTCAGCACTTTAGTTTATGACGACCACGACACTACACTTAGTTTTTGAATCATCATGCAGTCTTTAAAACCAACTTTTACTATGTGTAAGTTTCTGGAATCGTTTCACATTCAACCCCTTTTTGAACCCTGAGTATGAGACTTGCAAAACATTGCATTCTCAGTAGGTAAACCTGTTTAATGTAAAATGAACGAAAACATTTCAAGTCTCTTGGAGCAGCGGTTTAGGCCGTGCGTTGTCTTCTTTGAGCCAATTAGGTCGATATTGATTGAAAAGAACATACCTAATACCTACATATATTAATCTTTGGTTAATTTACATGTAGGATTAAAATACCTTGACCGCATATATTTCCTAAATCAAACAACATACAACTTCTCTGCGGTTTTGTGAGTTTAACTTACCTCTTTCTTACAATCAATAATTATATAGCTGACACCCTTAGCTATGCTATTTAAAACTTTTTTGGTGCTAGTATCAGGTACATCGAGACATTGAACGTGATCTAAAACAATCACGATTACAAAGAACAATTTATAACATTTCATTTTTCAAAACTATCTACCGAATACGCAGGGAGAGATTTAGGTTGTTTCAAGTGAAACAATTAAAAACGCCTGGCGCATTCGTAACACTTGCATTTGCAATTATTTTTCTTTAGGTAAACGATTCAATTGTTTTCACCGATATTGGTTCAGTGGAACTAAAAGTTCTAAGTAGTATTATAATTTCTTAGGTATAAAATTCGTAACTTCAACGTCCCCTGCAACATCTTCAAAACACAAAAACTCTACAACTCAAGCAGAGTTTTATCCTTTAAATAAGCATGTCTAAATATGTCTCTATTATGTCCCTATATCAGTACCTCTTGCATTGTATATAATATTCAATGTTTATTTTCAATCCTTTATCAAAGGAGATTTTCTCGTTGCGGGTTATATTGATCAGGAATTTACTATAGACTACTGTAGGTGACCGACCGTTATACTTTCCAATGATTCTATCCATCCAAAGTTGTCAGGTAGATATCGCTCTTGAGCGATAAGACTTGCTATCTATCTATCGCTTGAACCAAGCGGACAACATTTAGAAAACTGTCCAAAAATTTATTTTATCCATTAACAAAACATGAAAGATCAATCTAAATAAAGTTAATCTGGAACAAACGGATAAAAACTAATTTTACAAATTAGACCTAGTTTGAAATCAATTGCTAGTTCTGAGACACTTTCAATAACTATACATTTTATTTCGTTGGTTTTCTATCGAAGGTTAAATAAAAGCAAAACATGTCATCCAGCACAGTTATATTCACTCATAGGCGTATTCATCATCATATGAGAAGATATCCTCGGTGGGCTCATAGTGGTGCTGCATCACGACGCGGCGGAAGCACTTGGCTATGGCGAGCCCTACGGCGCAGGGCTCCGAGTGCATGGCGATGGAGCCGTTGGTCTCGCTGGAGCGGTGGCAGCCCGACCAGTAGCTCAGCAGCTGCCGAGCCATCCTATCATCTGGTGGACATTCATGCTACTCGTTTATCTGTATGCTCTAGGAGCCATTAAGTCAATCAAGATGCTAAATAGCGGTGGAGATTAATAAATGAAATGAAATATTTTTATTTACTCTAAAAACTACCGCACACTATAATGACTTAATACTAATTTAACCAAAGTAAGCATATTTTTTGCGCAGCGGAGTTCAGGGCAAACATGGCCTTCCCTCAGCATTGTGTTGGACGAACGTTGTGTGTCCTCCCAGCGCTGATTTTTAGGGAAGGCCACGAGCTTGGTACATAAATGACTATGGGTTTTCGGTGATAACAACTTCATCTTTGCTTGTGTGAATAGACCTACGTTTGTCAATAGTGTTATTTACGATCAGAGGTTTCTGGTCAAATTCTAGGTAAAGAAAATATTTTATCAACGAGCCAAAACTTAGAGCCAGAGAGACATTACCAGCATAATTAGCTTTCGCGAACCCTATCGTGTTCTTCTCAAGGACCTTGTTGTGCTGGTCCACCAACTGCAGCTTCACCAGCATGCAAGTGGTGACGCAGCCGAGCTCAGGGTTCTGGAAGGTGTAGCTCGGCAACCAGTACTGCTTGAACTCCTCGATCACGTCCAAGGAGAAGGCCACCTGCCGGCAGCGGTTGGAGAAAACTACACTTTTTATGTCAGATTATATTTTAACCAAATCCAACAGATAAAAATGATATACTATTTTCATAGATTATTCGATTGGCTTTATGATATTTGTAGATAAACGGATCTTAAAACTACCTCTTTCCTACACTCCCATATAGTCTGACCGAACGAAGCTGATATCTTGCGAATTACTTTTTGCGGAGTCTCACAATAAGCATCATAGAAAAATAATCTAAAACAAACAATAAAGAGACTAAAACTTTCCGCTTTCATTTTGTTTTACTATGCTTTAAACTCCGGTGATTCTTGTACGAGTAATTAAAAAAAAAACCGTGGTTTGATATTGGTTAACAACTTTGTTTAATTAAATGATTAGCAGATTACGTTTGTTCCGCACCTACTGGAATGAAATCAGAGACCGGCATTATGAAGCAACTAGTTTATTAATCGCTTCTTTGCTCACACACATAACAAAAAGTATTATTTAGACAGCAGAACGGGGAACAATGATAGTCCAGTGGGATGCCTGGGTCGATGGAAGATCAGGTTCTACCAAAGTGGAGTTAACATGAAAAGATGATTGAAGGTGCACTGTTAAAGGACAAAAGACTCTTCAAGACTCAGCAGCCAAACCACCGCCACTTTTGTATCAAACTGTAAAGATGTCGTGATAGTAACATTGCAATATATTGGCAAACCATGAAATAACTACAATAATTCTTGTAATGTTTTTAACTATTATCTCTGTCTTGGTAGATCCTGGTCAGTAGAAAGGTCTGTAGTTTGTTGTGTTTTAGAAGACTATGTTTCTGCCAGCAAATCTGCCACGATGATCTCCATGTTAGGAGCCCAGTCCAGGGCATGTATCTCCACTTTAAAACATTTGGCGATGTTTAGAGTCCTCTCGCAGGCGTCGGGAATTTCGGGAAACTTCTGGACGCAGCCATGAACCATGTCTACCAACTTCTGCGCTATGGTGTCATCTAAAGAATAAAAGAATTTCCATGTTAGGTGAAAATCCAACGCAGTGTTATGTCGATCAGTGGAAAATCACTGATAGTGATGATTGTTTCTTTTTATTTTGAAATTGGATAGTTAAGAACCTTGACAAAATGGTTTTTGCGTAGCTTCGCGCCTTTGATTTGAATATCTAAAATGAAATATGAACGTACCAGCGCCATGGTTCTTAGCAAAATCCTTGGCATTCCCGTGATGCAGGTTTAAGCCTTCGTCCAACAGCTCCAGCTTCGAGGAGAGGCACATGATGGCGCAGCCGGTGTGGCGGTCCGTCAGCTCGTAGCCAGGCTTCCAAAAATTCATAAAGTCTTTCGTCACGGACTCAGGGAGGTCCATCTACAAAATAAAGGAATGTTTAGATCTGTTTCAAAAAACTTCAACTTTTCTTGAAAGTAACAATGGGTTTTGGTTTCATTTTGCTAAAGTAAATAATTTTCAAATGGAGAATGTGCAATCTCACCTCCTTCCTGCAGAGTTCCATCGGTTTTGCAAACGTCTTAGACATCTCTTTGACCACGTCCTGCGATGCTTTCACCATCACGATCCCCACCAGGATCAACGCAAACTTCGGCTTAACCATGCTCACATCTGCTATCTACCACCGACTGATCAGCTCACACAATTTTATATCATTTTCACCTGACTTTATGAGTTAATTGCAGGTCAGATGTGGGTTATTAGGGTTGTCCATGTTGAAGCCTACTCAGTCACCGTTGTTTAATTAGTTCTCAGAAGCAACCTTATTGTAGAGGTGTGTCGCTGTCAGTAATTAGTTTAACTCAACTCATGGTTTGAGATTATTTAATTTGTGTCAATTTTGTCATTAGAGTAACAGAACCAACTCAATGTAGGTTTGTGCAAATATCTTAATGTCACTTAACTCTACCCACATCCTTCAGTATATATTTTTTTATCCCTTTTCCGATTTTTATTGATATCCTTCACCATATATGTAAATAATATCATCAAGATCCGTATTCCAAGCTATTTGTCATCAGATATCTACTTGAATTAGAAGAAGTGGCATTCTCAACTTCTTCTGTACAAATTTAAGATAAATCTAGAGCTCAGCCAAGACCTCTCCAACAACGAGGTCCATATTAGGCGCCCACTTGAGCCGGTGTATCTCGAGCTTGAAGCACTGGACGACAGCGAGGACCTTGAGGCAGACGTCGGGGTTGGCGGGGGAGGAACCCTCGCAGCCGTGGATCAGGGACACCAGCTGCTGCGCCATGCTGTCATCTGCACACAATTATTATTTACTAGCGACCCGCCCCGGCTTTGCACGTTTTATTAGACGTATAAAACTTCCTCTTGAATCACTCTATCTATTAAAAAAATCACATCAAAATCCGTTGCGTAGTTTTAAGCATAGATTTAAGCATTCAAACGGACATAAAGATATGTATAGGGACAGAAAAAGCGACTTTGTTTTATACTATGTAGTGATAGTGAAATAGTATTAGATCTATAATGCTGATTACCTTAGTCGTTTTTTCCTTGCAGTGTAGTTTTTATCGAATAATTCATTCGTCACAAGAAAGGAGAAATAAATACCTAGCCAGTCAGAAATTTTTTGTTTGTTGTCCATATTTCACAAAAGTGAACGATAGTCTTAAGATTGCAGAGGATATATTTCCAGATATTTAAAAATGGTGCATTGTGAGGGCGAATACAAGTAGTATTTATGTAATCCAGCACAATCGTGCGCTTGCAACGGTAACAGATGCGTGCAGCACGCCCTTTGGAGAGGCGCTAATTCAGATAATGATCTAATGATTGCGGATTACTGAGAGAGGAACATGGGCCTATTATAACCTGGAGAGGGGGTTGCAAGCACTCTATAGCTCCACTTAGTGAAGTGACGCGCAATTTGAGAATTATCAGCGAGTACGCATGATCTTACTTAGCTTTTAGTTTATTGAGATAGGACTTATTGATTGCGTATCGCGCCATTTAGTCTTATCCGACCTGCATTGATTGGCAATTGGCAGGTGCTGCTCATGCTCTTGTATAAAATGTAACTGATTTGTATAAGAAGGATTAAGAATTTATATATTTATTTATATATATATTCATTGGAAGGCATATGAGTAATGCAGGCTCTGTGAAGAGGTTAAACGCCTCTGCAAGGAGAGTACGACTAACGAAAAATGTACCGTTCATCTTGGCGAACACCTACATAGCCTAGATACCTAATAACCTTAATATCCATAATTCGCCAAATGCAAGCGTATTTGGCGAATTATGAACTGCGCATTTTCAGTGGTAAAAGCAAAAAATTGTGTTCACAATTCAACAAAAACAAGACCTATTACTGCCACCGTGATACGAAAACCACATCGCGCCAATAAAATAAAATAACGTACCCTACGCTTAAAGTTCTGAAGAAATTTGGAAAAAAATAAGAAAAAGTAGTAATAGCTTAAAACCTGAATTAAAAAATATACTTTTGATCCGGAAAATGAGCAGTATTCCCATCGGATCGATGTGGGTAACACCGCGGAGTGCAGCTAGTAAAAGTAATAGTGCAAGGAATCGCATTTGTACTAGATTAGGTATGGCAAAATAGAGTGCACTTTTTGATAACGACTGCACTCAACTTTAATCCAGACTACGTAGGCGCTAGGCGCTCATTAGGGTAGGCTAAAACACTTTCAGAGTTTGAGTCTCAATGAGCTGACTCTGATGATGAAGCACTAACCAGCTCCGTGTGCCTTGGCGAAGGCGTGCGCGTTCCCGTGCTGCAGGCTGCCCTCAGGGTCCACCAGGTCCAGCTTCCGCGACAGACAGTGGATGGCGCAGCCCGTGGCCCGGCTCTTGATCTCGTAGTCTTCCTTCCAGAAGTTGTAGAAATCCTCCGTTATGGAGTCTGGGAGATTCAACTGTTCACCATGACATTTGCATTTTAAAACTCAAAATGAAAACCCAAAAAAAGCACATAATGTCGTCTAAGACAAATGTTGAAGCGAAGGAAAAATTAATTATCACTTATATCTTATATTATTTTGATAATTTTGTACCTATAGTTTAAAATTTGACTTGTCTAAGTGCTTATTTTGTGAGCCTAAAGAAATAAGGACATTGATTTACTTGATTCTACACGGATATAATATTTTGAAACAATAAAAAGTACAACAACAATAATTAGGATCAAGGGTCAGATCCCAAAAAGCGGTACCTTCCTGGACTCGGCACGTCGTCAGGAGGTTCCTGTCTCTGCAACATTAGTCACCGGTCCCTTGAGCATAGCTTCATGGCCAGTGCTGTTTTATACATATACTTACTTATTATATATAGCTAGCGGGTGAAAAGTCAAATAAAACGCAAGTTTTGAATGATGTCAGGTAACTGAAGATATTCAGCAGTAAGGCCACCTACCTCAGCCATGCACTGGTCCAGAGCTTTGCCGAAGTTCACCGTCAAATCCCTCATGATGTCCTGGGAGGCGTGCGCACCGACAGACAAACACACCACGAAACAAAACAGAGATTTTGACATTTCTGACTATTGAGGTGTAATCGTGTCGTCAGAATTGATTTCTTATCTTTTGGTTAAAAGTTATTTGTGTTTTATGAAAGGGTAATTCTTCAGTGTTGTTCTTTAGATAGGGACAATTTCCGATTCAAACACCTCGCTTTGATACTTAGTAAGTTTTAATTGGTCTGCTAATAACATATTAAACATATTAATTATAGTATACCTGTAACATTAATCGTGCATGTTTGTTTTTCTGTTTGTCACAGCTAAATACTGTTCTGATGATAGCTAATAATGTATGGCTTCTCGCCGCAAGAGTTATAATAACTAACTGAACGATATCTTAATTCTATTGTCAGAGAGTTCACATTCATCACAACGTATTCATCCCGTTCAGCCACAGCTGAGTAAGATGTCTCTTTTTTATTATATTTTAATTATTTTGACCAAAACTATTTAAGATCTCTGACAGCATCATAATTATAACAATAATAGTTATTAGTATTGTTAGCCAGTTGATGGAGACTTAAATAGATGCAGATCAGATATAAGTTTTTACAAATAAAAACTCTTTTGAGCTGGCTTAAAAAGTAAAACCTGAAAACTTTCTATAATAGGATTTGGCTTACCCGATCGTTCAGCCAACAGTTGAAGATGTGGTTTTATGGGTGAACTATAAAAATCGTCATTATAATGAACTGAGCCAACCAGAAAATTTACAAATGTATCGTATGTTTGGTTAAATATCGTTTTGGATACCTTAGATGTCATATAAAAGTTTAAGTTAAACGTTAATTTATGATTGTGTTTTCGAACATGGCCGAAATCTGCATACCAATTACTTTACTATAACAATGCTATCGTCGCCGAATCGTCTATAGACGAAATAGACTCTAGAATACTCTAGGATTAAGATGACGACTGATGTGGCGTGGCGGGCAAACGCCCGCCCGCGACCCTGGAGGTTGTAGGTTCGTTCCGCGTCTTGGGACAAGTGTTTGTACGATCTGCAAATTTTTTATGTTGTGGTCTCTATGCTAACTAAAAAAAATAAGTAGAAGCAAAAGTGGCTCGTTGTTTCTTTTAGCCATCATCCTGTCCATCAACAGCGTGGATATATTTCACCAAAACCTGCCGAAAGTCATGGAAATGGCACAGCTAGTGATAGAAAGCAAAATATGCATTTTAGATTAGTTTATGTGTGTATATTGTAACTGTATTAAGACACCTGAAAAAAGTTATAAATTTAATTGTACTGTACATAGTTTAGATCTAGCATCGACTTAGGGCTAAAAAAAGAAACCTGTAATGATGTTTTGATTAACAATAAATAAATAAATCTTTGGATATTGTTCTGAGAAGGCATCACTAATTGCGCCTCCGTCTCGTGAGGCACCTACGACTTAACCACCGCCCTGCGCATGAGTCGGCGGGAAACCAGCACTCACCTCCACTTACATGACCTTAGTCTTCAAATATCTACTTAGCTGTCAACGTCTTGCACTATCATTACCTCAACCACTACTATTTCCACCTTATTCACCATATTCAAAGGTTTTTCAACCATTCATTTACTAATAACCTCATTATGTCCAGCGGATCCATTTTCGACTATAACTCTATCCAAACAGAATTTATTATCATGATGCAAGCCACAACTTCAGCATAACCAAAATTATGCTAGCCATGGAAATCTCAACCATAATATCACTATTATACACGAGAGACAGACAACCACCAATAAAAGTAAGTTGGTAACACAATGATAAGCAAGTACCCCGAAATTTAGCAAATATAAGGTCTGGAGTTTATGAGAGGGTCAGTCGTAGTCGAGCAGTTGTAAGATGCAGTTGTATCAGGTAGTGGTGCTGGTGGCGGCGGCGGCGGGCACGGCGCGGGGCACGGCGGAGGTCATGAGCCACGTGACGGCGCATTTCGGGAGGGCACTGGAGGAGTGCAGGGAGGAGGTATGGAACATATTAACTGTATTACCATTGAGAAATAGCCGGATTTGAATCGTCAATGATAGAGCTCGATTTGGGAATACCTAATTATTTATTTTGTTGATAATATTTTCATCAGCAGCTCGATGTTCAAACAGAATAGTTAGGACAGTCAAGGGGATGCAGTGGCTCGGCATCATAGCACGGTGGGGTTGTGAGGTGGATGTCTCTATACTCGCGGTGATGAACGCTTGCTTCTGACTGGATACATTGATTGAAGTTACCCAAAGTACGTTTTTGTTAAAAAAATTTACGCAAGAGGTCTCAAGTTTAATTCTCGCCTCGGGAAAAATGTTTGCAGATTTTTGTTCAGGGTGTTCTGGGTATTTTCTATATAGATACTACTAACCCATAATACAAGTCCTACTTTACTTGGGGTAGATGATGATATGATGTTATGTGAGTTGTTCAGCAATTTTATTTGAATTTATTTGTACTAACTCGCCACGTTCGGCTACATTCAGATTCACAGACACACAGTCTGTCTGAGCGAGGGCTGGCGATGATGATACCGGTATCATCATCGCCAGCCCTCGGTGCTCCACAGTTGGTCATAGCGAGGGCTCTCCCTTGTACCTGTACGTAAGGTCTGTCTCCTGTCTGCAGTCAGGTCTGTCGACGGACGTGATGGAGGAGTTCCGTCACTTCTGGGCGGAGGACTTCGAGGTGGTGCACCGCGAGCTGGGCTGCGCCATCATCTGCATGTCCAACAAGTTCAGTCTGATGCAGGAGGACTCGCGCA
The DNA here is from genome assembly GCA_944547425.1 of Eupithecia centaureata. Lineage (NCBI taxonomy): Eukaryota > Metazoa > Arthropoda > Insecta > Lepidoptera > Geometridae > Eupithecia > Eupithecia centaureata. Next base: position 13,941,741 of record OX155691.1, read on the forward strand.
TCCACCACGTCAATATGCACGACTACGTCAAAAGCTTCCCCAACGGTATGTTCCCACTGCATCAGCCACCTCGCTGAATGCATCCAACTCCAATGCAACAACAACCGTTCCCAACTCTATGCCTATGCGTGTTTGAGATTCCTAAAAATGCAAAACGCAAAGAACGTCAACGATGTTAGAAGAGGACCATCAAAAAACTGAACTTGTTTCAGAAAACACAACAATCAATAATCTGATTGTCATCAAATCATTTTGCATGATCTCATTAATTTATATAGTCCGCCGCTGCCGGTCTTAAAATACTGTCCACCTAGGCAACCGTACACCGCTTACTGAAATGGATAAATAATATGAAATAATAATTAGTATCTACCCTCTTTTTAACTGACCTGCTCTCGATTTTATACCTAATATTACCCCTTAGGCCCCATTTTTACTACCTTAGAATACGTAATTCCAATAATCAGTTCTTAGCTGGCGCCTTCGTCGTAAATTCCTCTACCTATGGTAAAATTTCAGTTTCGTAGCTCTTGTACTTACAGAGATCTCTCGATGAGTCACCCTTTACCTATCACTGTAAATGCTTATTTTATTTCACGAGTGAATGTAATTTTTTCATGTGTATTAAATATTAATATTGTTATACAAAACATACTTAATACAATCTCTTTATATGGGACACGTGAAGTTTATAATGAGAATAAATTCTTTAGGTACACCGATCTATTTCATACATTTGTAGAACTTGTAGAAATAATTCTTAATACTTGGAGTATTTAAGTAAAGGTCCCCGTTGACAGGCGAGTTGCTCTCCGAGAAGATGGTCTCTCTGATCCACAACTGCGAGCAGCAGTACGAGGCACTGGAGGACGAGTGCGACCGCGTCGTGAAGACCGCGGCCTGCTTCAAGCGGGACGCGGGGAAGGAGGGCATCGCGCCGGAGGTCACCATGATCGAGGCCGTCATGGAGAAGTACAACTAGGCTCCCACATCTACTCTACTCAGATCGACTCAGTAACGCGAACTTGGTCACCAGTATGTGAGAGCGAGAGGGGGTGTGATAGCAAAATGTATGACTATGTACTTAGTGTTCCTAATGCAAAAGGTGACAGTATGTTGTGTTCCCCTCCCTCTCGCTACTTGCAAACTTAGGCCGTGCTCACTTTGAATAGGTACCTTTTTTGTCCGAATTTGATGTGTACGGATAACGTACGGTTACGTCTGAACCCGACCTTCCAAGGACTACGGGAGAGCTCAGACTGCTTGCGATTAATCGTATGGTGCGTTTATTTACGACACCGTCTGAAAACAGACGTCGGGATATCCTGTACATTCGCACGTTAATCTGAACTTATAATTTGTCCTGTTTAAAAAAACTAAAAACCTACTTTAATTCCTTTGAAGCAGTCAGAATGCTGAAAGTACGTATACAAGGTAGGTGCTATGTACATGACTATTTAAATGCATGTAATTTGTAATAAAATTACATACGACAACTAGGTACTTCTCTTACCGCTCTATCAGTCAGTCTTATAAAGAGAATAAATCACAATCCTATAGATCTCCGGGTGTCTCGAAAAGAGAAATATTTTCAGTGTGCGAACTCAATTCTAGGTATCCAAAGTGAGCACGGCCTTACGATAGGATGACTAGCCCTTGAGGGCATTTACTTAGTCGACTGCGAACGCGACACGAGCAATGGACAACTGATAAACCATTACCTACAAATGTTTTCAAAATATATTTTGGAAATATTACGCTTAGGATATAGAAAACAATTCGAGCTTTTTTGTGATATTCTTGTGTTTGTATTTTTCACGTTTTAGATGATATAATGT